>OV815277.1:54212029-55542863 GCA_929108145.2 Limnephilus rhombicus | reverse complement strand
ATTATAACTCTGTTATTTAGATCATTTTTTCAGCGCCGTTTTTGAAACGATTATTACCATACATATTCAGATTTAAGGTTATGCCTCATGGTTACGGTTGCAATCTTCTAAAATAAAAAAAGCCTGACTCTGCGCTGTGTAAGGCCGGACATTTTGCCCCAAAAGCCGGACGTACGTACATAATTTTGGACACAACTTTTAACATAATAATAAAAAAATTGTTACTAGTTACAGTTGTTTATTAACACGCATTAACCAGTTTAATAACAACAATCATTAATCAGTCTTATCCTTGTCATCATTTGACATTTATATAGAATATGTCTATAACAAAAAAAAAATATTCAGTCTTCTGTCTGTAGACATATTCGTAACATACTAAACTTATAAAACAAACAAACAAAACATAACTCTTTTTCTGGTTAAGGCGATTCAATAGTTCAGGAAAAAATCTAAATCGGAATTCACGCCCTTTATGGGAGGAGTTTAAAAATACTTGAGAAAAAGCTTTTGGAAAGGTTGGAAAAGGTATTTGAGATTTTTTTTAGAGGTTGATTTCCTAAAGGCCTGTAAAAAATATAAATTCCTGTTTTACGCATTGTTTATTGTAAGAAAACTGAAATTTAAAATTGATTTCACGAAACTAAGCGACGCGGAGTAACACGATTGTCTCCCGCGCCGGTTGGGGCGTGACTGATACGAAATAGGTGTTGCCCAGTGCATGGTTCTTGTGCCCATGCCATAAGGGTCACTTCAAGAATCGTGCGGGCCGTATTGATTGATGTCAAAAATAACAACGAGAAAATGCATATTTTATTTTATTTTGTAAAGTTCGGGCGTAAATATATATTTTTTTGCGATTATTATAAAAGAAACTAAATTTGCCACATTATACAATAAAACCAAATCCGAAAAGCGGTTTATAAATAGGAGTGTTTGGACTTGAAAGTGTTTTTTATAGACCTTATACTTTATTTTTTTAAAGGCTTATTAAAAAACTTATTAAAAAAATGACCGATATTTTTAAGGGCCAAAATATGTTCTACACACAGTATTTAATTGAAGCATCTATAATACTTCTAAGCTATCAAATTTTCAAAACAAAAACATGTGATTTTGTATGATTTTGCATTATTTAGTATGGCTTCATCACTGCTAAATTTTTTCGTTAAATAGATATAAAATGAAACATATTTATCTTTGTGGACAAAAACGAAAAACGTAAATTAAAATGAAATCTCGACTTCTCCAAATTATTAAAAAATTACAGAAATCTACCATTTTGTATTTGACTTTTTCACCTACTCTATCCAAAACGTCAATTTCTTTCATTTAATAAAATTCTTGACATGTCATTTTTAAATTACACAATGTGTACATCATCTTAGCAATTATTGATTGCATTTTATCGCGTTCCTTGGTGACCTTGGTCCACTGGGCGTTTATTAAAGAGAAAACTCTTTGAACATTGGCGTTATGGCCTGGAATCGCAAAGTAATATTCCGCCAATTTCAGAAGTTCAGAAGACAAAACCCGCGCGAACCAAAAGGCCCACGCCTCGTCCTTAACACGTTGCGCTTTGCGTAGCTTGCGTTGCGTTCGTTCTGCAGGCGCTGCGTGCACCGCGTTACACTAACAAAAGCCGTACAGGCCGGACATATAAATATTTAGCCGGACACGACCTAAAAAAGCCAAACATGTCCGGCTAAAGCCGGACAGATGGCTACCCTACTCACGGTGTATTTGTAAACAAACAATAACACTCACAGGAAATACATCATAACTTATTTTAAAAATTTGTTGTCTTAGAATTTGATTGATTTAAAAAGAAATTGTATTTACTTAACATCTGTTACATGGCTATTTCGATACGTACATATCATGAAAAATAAACAGTGTGTGAATTGCTAGAAGTGAAACTTTCAGAAAACTAAAGTAGACAAGAGTGGGGAAGCTACGAAGCACCGCACACAAACGAGACGATTATTTACGAAACTCCGCACAAAGAGGAGACTGATTATTTACGAAGCACCGCACAAAAAGAGACCGGTTATTCTATCTCATTCTCTCGCAGACTAAATGCTATAGATGTATGTGTTTGTCTCCTTTTAGTGTTGCTCATTTCAGTTTCATCGAGTTTCAAATGACAACGGTGCTAAAGAAGTTTTCACTTAAAAAAATACATGTGTGCAGTTCACACAAGATAGAAGAGAAACCTTCAGAAAATTAAAGTAGACAGGAGTGGGGAGGCTACACAGCACTGTACAAAGAGGAGGCCGATTATTCTATCTCATTCTCTCGCAGGCTAAATCCTATACTTAGATGTAAGTGATTGTCTCTTTTTAGTGTCGCTTCTTCGTTCCATCGAGTTTCAAATCACGGTGGTCCTAAAGAAGTTTTCAATTCGAAGAGTCGTTTTTCTATATACATAACTAATTACTCTTAAAAAGGTGTAAGACATATTAAATAATATATTTTTGAAGGAAAAAAACTTTATAGAATGCATAAAAACATGTAAATTTTGTACCATTTATTAAATAAATGAAAATAATTAAAAAAATTACCTTCCTCACAGAAGCGGTTTCTTTGTATGAGCATTTTGTGGAGTGCACTATTTGTCTTCAGCCTTCACATAACTTACAACGACGTCATCTATGCTCCAGTCATTGATATACGAAATTACTCTCCAGTCATAATTCCCGCCAGGGCATTAGTTGAGCTCTCAAAGGTTGAGCTATCTTCTAGTAAAAAACTTCCGCACAAGCGCAAACGAGTTGTGCATATACCAATATGCACAAAACTTTGTTTTACTAGTTTGGCATGCCGAAACGGTGACGTCAGCGAAACAAAATACACTCATAAAGGCAAATCACGCATTACGAGATCACTATACTTAGTACCAAGATTATCTTTAACAGTTTTCCTTGATAAAATTTTTGCTTATAAAATTATTCACAAAATAAATAAAAACCAATTTTTGGCTAAAATCGACCATTACTAGAATCCGTCTGCCATGCGATTTTTATGCCTATTACCTAAATTCGTGGTGATATAGGGCACACTAAGAATATACACGTTTTTGGCTTGTGTATTCCTCTTTATTGATCAACCAAGAAGCGTATCTTTTATATTTGCCATTCAGTGCAGCTTCCGAACAGGTTACACCGTCTACGTTCTAAGTAGTGTAGAAATCGTTTCTTAATGCGAATGGTACAGTAGAAGCTATGTAGATGCAACCATTTAGGGCTCGTGAACTACATTCCCAATCAATAAACGTTAAACAGATAAATTATTATATATGTAGTCTAGAACATTCTTGGACAAAACTGTTTTAAAAAATAAATTGGAACTTCAAAAAACTCTGTCTTTTTTCTAAGCAATGGTAACACATTCTGCTGTAGCAACAACAAAGGTGACCATTGCTGCTGGCATTTTTTAGGTTGTCATCGTTTGAATAACACGTCGGCAGCTTTTGGAGTCCCAATGTAAAAAGGACTTTAACTTAGATAAAAACACTTTTGTTTAAAAATTGAAAATTGAAATCTACACGAAACCTTGTATGTTTTTTACTTCAAAAAATTCTAAATGATATCTATGTAGATACCAGTTTCTTATAACTGTAAACTGGATAAATTGCGGACCAGCGAATTTTATTTTTTATGGAAAAATTTTATCGTTCATAACAAAAAATAAAATAGAAGTCGGCCCTGTATAAAAAAATCCCTACGTGGTGCAATAGAGGCTAAATTTTCGAACAGTTTAAGACTTGGTGTATGCAAATTGGACGTATCGTTTTTTTACTATGTTGTCAACCACGTTGAAAAACGTAGTTTCAAGAAAAACGCGTTCAAAGTTTTGCTGAAGGATAATTCAACATACAAACTGTTAAAATTGCATAAAATGCTGCATGTCCATCAATTTTACGAATTTATTTAAAACATTTGGTGAGAGCATTCTTAGCATCTTTCAGAAAATGAAATAAAAAATTACATTTTTTTACAGTGTTTTGGTGCCTTAAATGGTTTGTTCGCGATCAACTAATAATTCGGCAGGCGATCACTATGATTTTTTCTATGAAAGCGACCTGGCTGGTTTTAGTGAACATAGAATTGATCTTACTCCGTCAAATGACAATAATTTTTTAATTGGCTGGTTTCTGCATAACTACGTTCAATTATAATTTTCTGTATTTTTATCTAGTTCATTATTTTTTGTCTTGGTTAGCTGTGATGAATAGGAAAATCCCACGTATAATAAAAGAGATGTTATATTTGAATGGTATCTACATGGGTACTAAATGTACACTTTATTATTTCACACATAATTCTAACTTAGACGCTTTAACACCTTTGTAGAGTTTCTCATAGTGTTAACATAATAACACAATATAATATTATGTAGTACAGTATTCATACAATGTCTTGGTTTCAAGTAAACTTGAATATGGAAGCATTATTTGGAATCCATATTACTGCAAACATGAAAAAATTGTAGAATTGGTTCAGGACTGTAATCTTTAAAATGTGGTCTTCGTCTACATGACCATCTTAGATCATACGACGTAAGACTTAAATATTTCAAAATTAATACACTTAAATTCAGAAGGCAATCGACTGATCTAGTTTACACAAAATATGCACATTATGTTTTAGCAATATTGAAATAAATGTTCCGAATTCCTATTGTTAGCGTGACATGTTTCACGTGAATACATTTAAAAATAATATCGTCTTTTTTAGACCTCTGACCCAAATGTGTCGACTGAACAGGGTGTTAAGGGACGTACTTGACTTGCTTGAGGAGCGGTGCCCTATTTATCATATTCACATTGTACTACAGTACACAGTTTACTCGTAAACTAAAATACTCTGTAGTTTTTATTGTTGTAAGCTGGAGCCTACTGAACTGTAATAAACACGTACCTATAATATTACAGTATGTTGATTGCGGTAGGACGATTCCACGTGCTTGGAAAGAAAGCTCTGCCTACTGGTGCGGGGCAAGTGACGTAGAGGTGGCTGCTACCACTATACATACAACATGCATGTACACATACATACATGCACACACTGAGCAGTGACCAGTCAGGCGCATCATAAATTATAGACAGGTACAATAGCACGATATTCGCCTTCGCCGGTCAATCTTCCTTAGACGCACTTAAGGGCCATTAACCAGCCAGCGGCCGAGAATTCAGATTTCGTCAAAAGATGTTCTTACGATCGTACAGGGCGGTACAATGAGAAAGATTAATTATTCTCCGTACCAGCTTTTTAAAATAATAACTCAATATCGATTTTATTTCATTCAAAATTTGCTTTAATTTATACCTACATTAAAAATTATGTACTTTTTGTAATTATTTTTTGATCATATGTATTTATAATATTTCAATAATGTCTAAGCAAAATAAGAATGTGAAAAAAATCTAAAAGTATTAGGTTTGTAAGACCATAAATAAATAGACAAACTGAAGTATTTAACTCGTGCGCGGATCTTTTTTTAAACTAAAATTAAAATTCTGAAACATACTCGTAGCTTAGATAATTTAATGATTTATTTTACTGCAGGATTATATGATTTGAAATGTCTATCGTATTATACAAACTTTTGTGTGAAAATTTAACAAATCTGCCAACAACCTACGGTATAACCTTATTAAACTAAAAATAAACATTTTTTCTCAAAATTTAAAACATACCTTTACTAGATAAAAGAACAATCTTTCGAAATCGATTTATACTTCGTCTAGAATTTTATTTAAAAATGACGTATTTCCGGTTTTGTCTGGTTATTCCCTCTTAAAATATTTCGTTACCCACGCGTTGATATCTCCACGGTTCCATGTCAACTCAGAATGAAGTCAACTCAACATGTCTTTGAAAAGCTATCAATTTTTTTTTAAATAGTCAATAACCCTAACCTAACGAAACCTGTCTTCGTTATTTATTTTTGGGGTGTTATGCCGTGTTGCGCTACCTCCTTCTTTAGCCAACGTTTCGGAGCCAGCGTTACAGTCCATCATTAGGCAAGTGTGTGATGGCCACTGTAATTATTTCTATGGTGAAATTCTAGATTTGTATATAAAGCGTTGAATTTTTTCTTTCTAACACATATAATTTTTCTCACCATGACAGTAAGGGAGATACAACTATTATATGAGACCACGCTGGGGTAAATTTGATCTCCTGTGATTAAACGGGTTAGTGGGTTCGCAATTCAATCAACAATTTTGATGACCGTTACGTCTTGAATGAATGACTCCAATCATTATCTCGTTTGAATGATGTTACATCAATATTAATTCCCTCCGTCGATCATTATCATTACTTATATTATTACCATTTGATTTGGATCCGTTCAACCTTGCCATCGAAGATATCGAAACATTTCGTTAGTCTGCAACAGAAACCAGTGACCGGTGACGGCGAGTACAGAGCACAGATGCAAAGTAAACGCTCCATAAGGTAACCGCGTTCGATCCAACTGGAGCGGCGGGAAAGTCTGGCCAAGAATAATAATTATATTCGTAATGATAATGAAATATCGCTTGGAAAGTTTCTCGGAAGTACGATGGTTGTGATGCTGAGATGAAGCCCAGCAGCTGTACCAAGAGGTCTATCGGAGTGAAATCGATAACTTTACAATATCGGATCGATAGGTGTAACTACCGACGATTTTATACCGTTTTCTCAAACACGGCCGCACGGTTGACAGTCAGACCAATATTGACAGGGAATAAATAAGAAATCGGTATCCACTTGCGATACTGGCGGATCAATCTATGGATTTATATTCCTTAGCGTCACTTAAAAATCCAGGTTTTTTGCTGCTAGGCCCTGCGGGCAGCTTTTGGTTCGGCTACTCTCTGTTTAAGTGTTGGTGACCATTTTATAAATCCGATAGGAACTGGTTCCAAAAATAGCCAGTTTTGTCGGATTGACTAGGATCCAGTGACAGCTAGTCACCGGGACACCAGGACAAAGTAACCGCAACAAGTAATGACGTCATATACATATGTATAGACGCGTGGTACTATTATTCAAACTGTCAGTTACAATAATAATCATATTATTGTCAATCTCTCCAAATGCCGAGAGATTCATCTAGGCTATTAATACTGGTTGATAATTTTTTTTTTTTTTTAAGTTTCTTTATTCTTTGAATTGTTCGTTGCATGAATTGGGGATTTTTCGACCACCATACTAGGCACATGCCTGTGTTGTGGTAGTCGATTGATTAATACTATTACGAATTGAAACAATAACTTTAATATACATTGGCACTTCGCGTGTACTTTTTGAGACTAAACGGAAGTTAATTAGTTAATGAAGTCTTTAGTCATATTTGAACCACTTTGTTTATCCAAGATCGAACGGAATAAATTGATGGCATCTTAGATGAATTTATTTTATGGATCGCATATACGTTTTTTTTTAATTCTAAGAGCTTCGTTAGTTGTTTAAGCCAGTTATTTTGAACGAACGACATTATTTAAAATAACTTAATTTGGGAGGGAGGTATGGGTACTGCCGCCCCAGGAACCGTTTGTTGGATAACAAATACCTCTGCCGTAGGTCACCATAAGTGGTTCGCTACGCTTGGTGATTCAGCAGGGGTGTCCGGGTTCATAGGGTGAGGTTCGTCTACGTTTTGGGGCCGAATGCGTTTGCCCACCTATTGCGTGGCGGGCCGGATCTGGAGAGACTGGTTGAGGGAGATCATTTGGCCTCTCCATACCAGCAGGACTCTCTCGATCCATTGCCTTGCATCGCAGTGAGAAGAATGGATTCATACGGCCGTCACTCCTGGACACTGATTCCCCCATTCTTATCCACCCCTCATATTATTATTTTTCTTTCCCAGAACATTAAAGATCCTCCACACAGATATCCAAAGATGACATAATAAGCTAATGTAAAAAAATCAGACTGTGTAATTCACACGCAGTAGAAGTGAAACTAGAAAGTCGCTAGATGTAGCTTTCTTTTCTTTTGCTTGTTTTTTAAAGTGGTTTGAAGATTGGATATTGATTTCACAAAATAAAAATGTTTTTTTTTTTTTGATTTCGTAGGATTCGAACCCCCGTTCGCTTGATGTCTGTCTCTCTGGCCGCTGAGACTTGTCAGGCACCTTGTAAACTACGCTATGGAAGGCACACGCCGAGGTGCGAATTTACCGCATTATATTAGAGCCGAGTATTTGTGAAGAACTGAGTTGTGACGCATTTCCGTTTCACCCGAATATCAAATCACTAACGGCGCTAAAGAAGTTTCACTTCAAAAAGATGAAGTATTTCATTATCGTATTGATATAGGGTTTTACCAATCGTTCATGCCAGACTTCCTAAGCACAGAGTGCCGCCTGTTGCACGAGGCGCGATACACACATACTATCCACCAGTCAGTAGCCACCAGCCACACGGTCAATTTCACTTACTCGGCTACTAGAAAGCTGTAGAGAGATTTGATCATGTTTGTAGAATTATCTACCTAGTTATCAGCTGTCCAGTTATTTCGTTTTTGCACCTTTTCTTTTTCGTATCGCGATTATTCGATACTTATGGGATTGGAAGACACTTTTATGTGAATTCCATTCCCTCTAAAATAATTAATTACACACGTATTTGCCTATCGAAGGCCTATCTGATCCGCGCCACTACAGGTAGCCTGTCAACCCGGTTCAACGTGTTAGTACGTTAAATTGTCGGTGTTATAAACAGTTCTTGACTTAGAAAAAACGTGTATGTATTATAGCTTATCAACGAAATATGTTATTTGTATTGTATATATAACCCATTCATTACTTTGCACAGTTTCTTTGATTGAGGTGTTCACGAAACAACATTTTAATACTACAAATACCTCACACTTCACAACAAAGTACACCATTTATTAACGGTACTGTTAGAGTTGCTATAGAAGTGGAGAAAGACTCAGAGTGTGTGTGTTTCCAGACCATTTTTGCAAATGGAGTGTAGGTTTTGATAAACCAAAAATCAGCCCGTAAAAATAAAGTTTTTTGAAAATTATAATAGGTACGTCTATTTTCAAATGTCTTTTAAAACTAAAAAAAATGGTTTGGCTAAGGACTGAACCTTTCTATACTGGAACGGGTCAAACACGCTACAAACTGAGCCAAATGTCGATTGGATAAAGTCGACATATGTTAAATGCTTAAATGTCATCGAATTTCAGAGAAATTTATTTATTTATTTATTTAAACGCCCACAGGGCTCTTACATAGAATGCTGTAATTTTTTTAATTACAGTGAAAAGAATGGGTTTACAAAATACAAGTAACATAATAAATATTAAAAACAAAGTGTAGGTTATATAAAATATAACCGTTAACAAAATACAGGTAACATAAAATATAAGAAATAAAATATAGTCCATAAAATATAAGAGTTGACATTAAGGTTAAACGTCACGTACGTTACAATCAATGCATTCATAGATGGCGCCCATTAAATTATTTGAGGTTTTTAATACTTTTTGCAAGTTTTGCTTTAAAATATTGAGGTGAATTAATTGTTTGCGCCCGTACGTATTTAATATGAATATAAATAAAAAGTTTTGTCCAAAAACAAACCCAAATCTTTCAAGAGAGGCTGAAAAATTCAATATTGTATCGGTGACTCAATCCAATACTCTATTTTTCAGCCTTTCTTGAGAGATTTGGGTTTGTTTTTGGACAAAACTTTTTATTTATATTCATATTAAATACGTCCGGGCGCTAACAATTAATTCACCTCAATATTTTAAAGCTAAACGTGCAAAAAGTTTTAAAAACCAATAATAATTAAATTGGCGCCATCTGTGAATGCGTAGATTACAACGTACGTGACGTTTAACCTTAAGTAGGTAATGTTTAAAATTGTTGTTCACATAAGTTTATAGGATAGGTAGATATACATAGTTGGCACATAGTTGACTCTATCTAAATTTCTTTAAAATTTCTTTAAATGGACAATATACAGTGTTAATTTCAAACGACCTCCCAGGTAAGTATGGTCCTGTTTTCACTAAATTTTAGGCAGCATCGCGTTCATTGGTCAAAATATTGTACACATATTTTCGTATCGGTGATCAATGAACCGATGTATGCAATTTTTAGCCATAAGTTGTTTATAATTGTTTGCCTAGCTTGTAGTTTTTAGATTTTAGAAATGTATTATAAGTTTGTACAGCGCCCTTGAGGTGATTTTTCACAAAAACGGCGCTATATAAATCATCCAAATATTATTATTATTATTATGGCGTTTGAAGTTTGCTAAGTTGAAATTGTTGTCAAATACATCCATATTGTTTAAGTATTTGTTACCAAGACTATGTAAACGTTGTATTGGAGAATGTAAATCATAGTTCGAATGAGATGTACGTATATAAAATGTCAACGTTTGTCTAGTTGTTCGTGTAGGTACATGTAGATTTATTAGAAATGCATATATGTGTGCGTGATTGACTTCATTCGGTATTGAGTCTATCTGCCGAGTTTCAGATCGATCAGATGTCGGGAAGCGGGTTAATTTCCACTATTGATTTTTTTTTAAATTTATTTAATTTTTACATGTTATAAAGGAAAATAATAAACAAAATTTTTAACAAAACAAAAAAACGACTTAAAAAAATGCACTAAAAAGTAAAAAAATAATTTCGTATTCTTCTACAACTTCATAATAAACTTACTTTTTCTACTCATCAATGTGTAGG
This sequence comes from Limnephilus rhombicus, assembly GCA_929108145.2. Classification (NCBI taxonomy): domain Eukaryota; kingdom Metazoa; phylum Arthropoda; class Insecta; order Trichoptera; family Limnephilidae; genus Limnephilus; species Limnephilus rhombicus. Next base: position 55,532,148 of record OV815277.1, on the reverse strand, counting down.
TACGATTGTTATTTTTGGAGTCGGTGTCAGTCAAGGTACCCGGCCCGGCGTGTTCACTTGACAGCTCCCCTCACGCATAGGTACATAGTTATAGGTGAGATGTGCTTGTGTCGCACAAGCGACTTGACGAGATGAGAGGCGAGAGCGGGGCCGCGGCGTGAGGGGAGCTGTCAAGTGAACACGCCGGGCCGGGTACCTTTGCTGACACCGACTCCAAAAATAACAACCGTACCTACATATTGATGAGTAGAAAAAGTAAGTTTATTATGAAGTTGTAGAAGAATACGAAATTATTTTTTTACTTTTTAGTGCATTTTTTGAAGTCGTTTTTTTGTTTTGTTAAAATTTTTGTTTATTTTTTGATTTTTAGTGAATCTGAAGTACACTAACTAATATGTCTGAATATGGGTAGGCCTACTAAACGTGCTGCTCGTATGAGACGGACATAATTTGACCATAACGACGTTAGGGTCAAATTAAGATATTCGGCCGAGCTTCGTTAATTTGCTCCTAAGAATTGAAGAGTTCCGTTACTTTGTCATGGATTCGATAATCAGAACCTAACTAAACTCTCATCAAACTACCCTTGAAGTAGGTACATCCTTTCCAATAAAAAAAGAATCATCGAAATCGGTTGGCGTGATATTGAGTTATTCGTCCATTTACTTAATGCAAATTTAAGACTTATATGGTTTTCTCATGGATACCATTGTCGGAACTGGAAGAAATTAAAATGAGACCAAACGGGAAGCACCAGCTTTCAAATAAAAAAAGAATCATTAATATCAGTTCACCCAGTCGAAAGTTCTGAGGTAACAAATATAAAAATACAGTCGAATTGAGAACCTCCTCCTTTTTGAAGTCGTTTAAAAATAGCCTTTCCTCACCGTAAAGAGATAAGGCTTTGTATTTTCTGAGGGAATTTATTTATTTAAAATCATGTAAGTAAATAATAAAACATTGGAGATATTAACAAAAAGATAGGTAAGAAAAACTAAGATTTATCAGTAACAGATTTCAAGATTTAAAATAATAATAACGAATATGGACTCTTATGGTAGTTGGTAATTTTTCAATTTAAGCTGAAATTCATTAATATTTTCGATAATTTTTAGATTTTATTGAAGGTTGCTAAAATACGTTATACCGAGAGAGATTAGGTGTTTTCTTATTTTATTCTTACATTATTCAATCAAGAAAACAAAAGTGAAATTCAAATGGATATTTGAAAAGGATTCGCAGGATATTGTTTATCAATTTCCGTATGAATAGAAATAAATTACGTAGGTACCACCTAAACACCTACCTATCTCAAAATAGTTAGAAAGAGTTTAATAACCTTTGAGCCGTGGGTCGTAGTGCGAAGCTTGGTCTATCCTCGGGCTCCTCGCCAAGACCAGCCTGAACAAAGTATCTACTTAGTGAAATTGCGCCAGATTTCCTCTGTTTTCTCACCGTTATCTCAGTCAGTATCTGCATTACTATAATACCATGCAGGTATTTGAGATAAAGAGTGTACACACGGAAACCGACAGCAGCCTCTGTGTGTCGCGCTGATGTCGCGTGTCTCACGCGAGGGACGACTACTTTACTGTTACCCTTTCTACATTTTCTGATTCTACCAGATTCTGCTCCTTCTTTGATAAATCAAAAGTGAAAACTAAAATCTATATACTATAAGGCGATTCATTTTTTTTTTCAGAATTCCCAAGACCCAGTTGTTTCGCAGACGTTCAAATGTAACATTGTCATCAAGTGCCCATTCAGCGCCATTTTCTTATTTTGACATTTACAAGATCCCCGTTAAACACCGATTCTAAGGGCATTTCAGATTTCTATCAAATTATAATAAACTGAAAAGTTTAAAAACATTATAGTTGTCCTCTTCTGCTGATCACAATTTAATGCCAGGGCGTTTCGCATAAATTGACGTATGACAAAGTCATAAATGCCCATTCAGCGCTGTTTTGATTTATTGACTGTTGAAAAGTTTTTTTTACATTAGATCCAAACAGGGAGCGTTAAGGAAAACAATTTTCCTCTGCGCCTATATCATCTTTGAGAAGAAAAAAGGCACGAGAGGTGGATAGAAACTGGGGTCAGCCAAGTTTAAGGTTCCCTTTAAATGCCGATTCTAAGCCCATTTTAGCTTTTGAAGAAATTGTGATCAGCAGAAGAGGACAACTATAATATTGTTAAGCTTGTCAGCTTTTTAAAATTTGACAGAAAGTTGAAATGCACTTAAAATCGGCGTTTAATTGGGACCTTTCATGTGTAAAAAAAATCGACAACAGTTCACACGCAGTAGAAGCGAAACCTTCTCCACACAATCTCAACCAGTAGGAGTCTTGAAAAGTGAGCTCACAATCAAGGTTTCATTCTATCTCATTATCTCGGATGCTAAATCCTGTGTTTGTCACTTTTTAGTGTCGCTTCCGTTTCGTCGAGTTTCAAATCACAACGGTGCTAAAGAAGTTTCACTTCGAAAACAAGTGGCGCCGAATGACCACCATTTGATGACTTTGTAATAGTGAATTTATGCGAAACAGCTGGGCTTAATATACTGGCCCAAGAATCTAAATCATAGGTTCTCAACGTGGGCGATAACGCCCCCTTGAGGGCGTTTGAGACATTCAGGGGGGTAGTAAAAGACCCAGAGAAAACTAATGGGCGTTGAGATGGCACGGGGGCGTTGAGATGAGCTTTGAGGGCAAGGACAGGTAAAAAAAAATGGTCTTAAAAAGACAAAAGAACACGCTAATCATTTTTTTTACTTGAGCTCCACACAGGAGGCCCTGAAGAAATCTGAGATGTCATCTTTAAGGATGCTGTGTGGAGGGTTTTTTTTTAAGGAAAGGAAGGAAATGAGAGTTCTGGGAAGGAAAAGGGCTTAAGGGGTCGGTGGGAATCTGGGGTTCAGTGTGTCCTGGTCATCCGCCTCCAAGACCTAGACATACCTCACCCCATGAAGCAAAGTAAACTTTAAAATTGGTTAATTTTTGTTATTGCATGTATTGTAATCATTTTTATCACATTGTATTATATAATATTATCATCTTAGGTGTATTATTATTGTTACGTGTATATAAAAAGGTACAACAAATAATTTTTAATCGAATTAGCGATTCCGTTTTAGTTGAGTCCCCCCCCCCCTCGCATAAGTAAAAAAATGGGGGCTCTAGAAAAAAATATGTTCTCAAAGGAGGCGGTGGGCAAAATAAGGTTGAGAACCTATGAGCTAAATCATGTCTGAGAATTTAAAAATAAAGCTGTAATAATTGGATATCCGATTCCTAGATAACGGGCGTCTGTATGTATTTCATGGGTGAGCGCTGCTTACAAATCTATTATAAAGTTTCCAAGTAAACTAAGGTTTTATTCAGTAGTATGTAATGAATGAGGTTGTCAACCTTCGTGGATCTGTTGGCATTGACCGACATAGCGCGCCCATTATATAACTAACTACACACAATACACACTTCATCGGCTCGCTGCCGCCCGGATACATCAGATACGTAATCGCCTTTAATCTTTCTCGGATACTCCGAAAAATGTTAAATTATTTAAGTTTTAATCAAGACGTTGCGAAATACGTTTTTGTTGCACGTAACCAGATTCGGCTGATAAAATTGACGAGTTAACTGCGACGTTCGTGAGACTTTTTCAATACGCTCTTGCGTGTAATAATCATATCTGTTCACTCAATAGATCTGTCGAGAATCAAGAAATTGTGACGAAAAGCTTTCATGTTTTTACATAATAATACATACTAGCAGTTTAAACCAGCTCCGAAGGTTTTTGGTGCTAGGCCCTGCGGGCGGCTTTTGGTTTGGCTTCACCCAATTTGAGAATTGGTGACCATTTTATAAATCCGATAGGAACTGGTTCCAAAAATAGCCGGTTACTCGGATCCACTGTGATCCAGTGACAGCTAGTCACCGGGACAAAGTAACCGCGACAGGCAATGACGTCATGTGTAATATATAGCCACGTGGTACTAGTATTCACAACTAAGTATTACCGTCAATCTTTCCATGTCCGGAGAGATACTCAAATTTACAAATCCTTAGCCCTTATACCTGTCTGGCGCCATCCTTTGACTTTATTGGCTACTTGCTTGAATTCGAAACCGAATTACAAAAGTAGCTTATAAGAAACTTCATGTACGAAGATGGTTTTGCGTACGGCGCGGCATCAGGGTTGCATTCTCAGCCGGATTTTTAAATTTCAACCGTACAGACGTTAGCGTAATAATAACGTCAGAAGACTAGTAGGCTAAAGATTTGGATTCAGTATATACAGGGTGTAACAGCACGCACCCAAAGGATTTTAATCAGCCATTCCTGAGAATATTCGAAGTAAAAAACTTAGGATGGGTCGTTTAAAAAGATTAGTAAGTTAATTTTCACGTTCTGTGAAAGTTTTATTCCCAACGTCATGTCCTAGAGACTGGATTTTCGAACAGTTTAAGACTTGGTGCATGCAAACCGGATGTATATTTTTTTTAATATGTTGTCAACCAGGCTGAAAAAAGTTTCGAGAAAAACGCGATCAAAGTTTTGCTGAAGGATAATTCAACGTAGAAACTGTTTCAAAGGGTTTGATATAAAATGCTGTAAATCTGTCAATTTTACGAATTTCTTTAAAACATTTAGTGAGAGCATTCATAACAAATGCATCTTTCAGAAAATGAAAAAAGATTACAAAATCATTTTTTTGAGAATGGTTTTAAGGATTTAAAAAAAAATGATCATTAAAGCCAATTAACCAGCGGCTGAGAATTCGAATTGCAAAACCCTCGCAAAAAATACCCAGCACAGTACACTGCGGTTCAGATGAGAAGTATTTATTATTCTCCGTACTAGCATTTTTAACTAATTTGCTTTAATATATACCTCCTTCAAGTAAGCCGAAATGCTCAAATGCGTGAAGATAAAATTATAAAAATTATGTTCGCCGACTACGTATTTTTTGTAAATATTTTTGATAGGTAGTATTTATAATTTTTCCATAAAGTTTTAGGGAAACTAGTGTGTTAAATAAATCTGAAATATATTAGTTGGTAAGACCTACCTAAATAGACAAACTGAAGTATTTTAGTCACAAAACACGTTCACGGATTTATTTAATGATTTATTTTACTGTACAATTATGCGATTTCAAATGTAATACAACATTTGATTTGAAATTTTAACAAATCTGCCAACGACCAACGGTATAACCTTATTACGAGTATAATAGAAATAAATATATTTTTCCAAATTTAAAATATAACTGTACTAGATAAAATAACAATCTTTCGAAATAAATTTATATTTTTTTTTGTAGAAAAGAGTCTATACGTCTAGAATTTGACTTTAAAACGACACATTTCCGGTTGTGTCTGGTTATTCCCTCTTAAGATGAAGCCATACTAAATAATGCAAAATCATACAAAATCGTATGTTTTTGTTTTTAAAAATTTGATTACTTAGAAGTATTATAGATGCTCCAATTAAATACTGCATGTAGAACATACCTTGGCCCTTAAAAATATCGGTCAAGTCTTTTAATAAGCCTAGAAAAAAAAGTATAAATTCTATAAAAACACTTTCAAGTCAAAACTCTCTTATTTATAAACCCCTTTTCGGATACGGTTTTATTGTATAATGTGGCAAATTCAGTTTCTTTTATAATAATCGCAAAAAATTGATATTTACGCCCGAACTTGAAAAAATAAAATAAAATATGCATTTTCGCGTTGTTATTTTACAATACGACCGGCAGTCGATGAATTTGGATTTTCAAAGTGAACCCTATGCCGTCCACCCAAGGACTACATACTAGCCACACACATTTTTTTGTCAGTTCTCTCCCGGACGGAGCGGGGAAAATACGTTAGGCTCCGCGTCGTCTGGTTCCGTGAAATCAATTTTAAAATTCCGTTTTATTACAATAAACAATGCGTAAAAAAGGAGTTAATGTTTTTTACAGGCCTTTACGAAATCAACCTGTAAAAAAAATCTCAAATACCTTTTCCAACATTTCCAAAAGCTTTTTCTCAACTATTTTTAAACTCCTCCCATAAAGGGGCGTGAATTCCGATTTCGATATTTTCCTGGACTATTAGATCGCCCTACGGTTTTCGGTTATTTTTCCGATTATTTTTGAGGGCCCTATGGATAAATATGGAAATTTTAAAATATAACTTCCCACCGTACACAATATTTAGTCCATAACGTTTCTGATTATAATCCATGAGAAACATCTGCATTGTTATATAGTTAGTATGGTATATTTGGCCTCCGACCATTTCCCGTGAATGCAGTTTTGTAGGAGTTGCTTTTCACTTTCACTGTAATCATTCATATGGGAGTATTTTGAATTTTTAAATTGTATACTTCTCATATTATTTAGCCAAGAATAAAGATACGTAATATCAGTTTCTGTCTAAGGTTAAACTTTATATTTTTCATCAACTGCTCGTTCGTAGATGGCGCTAATTTAATTATTTCAGGAAAAAAATACTTTTTGCAGGTCAAGTTATTTTCACATATCTATTTATGTATATAAAAATGAATCCCTGTTTCCCTTGGTCACGCCATAACGTCAGAACGACTTTACCTATTCCATTCAAACTTTGGGGATTTGATGTGTGCATGCCAGCATTGCCAGCAATAGTTTTTTTAAATACAATAGTGAGTTCTGGCATTATAAAATTATTGTGATGAAATAATATTATCCGATTGCGATGAAACTTTGGAGAGATGTGAGCCCGCCCGCAAAGGTTTTTAGTTTCTAAATATATTGGTGAGATCTGGCATTATAAAATTATTAAAAAAAGTGGCATGCGAGCTGTTTGAAAACTGAATGTATCGGGACTGAATGTATGAAATGCGGGAGGGGGGAGGGGAACTCGGGAGGGTGGTTCACGGGAAGGAAAAGCGGGCGAGGGGAGCGGGGAGAGGGAAGGCGGAGTGGGAACGCGAAAGCAAGAGGGGAAGCGGAAGAGGAAGGGGAGGTGGAAGAGGAACTTGACGATTGGGAAAGGACACGCAGGAAGAAACAGTTGTATCAAAAAGCATTACAATAAACAATATGTTTTTTAAATATATATATTTTTAAATTATTGTTTATTCCAGTTCGAATTTAATATTCATAGCTAAGACAAGACAACGTCTGTCGGGTCAGCTAGTTTATTATAAAAATTTGCAAACCTTGACTAATATTTTTCAATTATAGTGATTTATTTTGTGTTATTATGCCGTAATGCGCGACCTCTTTCTGCCCTGATGATGGACACTGTAATGCTGAAAACTTTGACTAAAGAAAGAGGTAGCGCAACACGGCATAATAACCCAAAAATAAATCACTATGATATTTTTTGTTGCATTGAATTATTTTTAATTTTTCAGGAGCGTGTTTTGTGAATTCCTAAATGCAAATACAGAGCGTGGTGTTCTCTCTTTCTAACACCGTTTAAATCATATATCTGATAGTAAAAAAAAATCACAGTGTTTAATTCACACCTGGTAGTAGAGAAACCTTCAGAAAACTAAAGTAGACAAGAGTGGGGAGACTAGGAAGCACTTTTTGTTTATCAATGTGGAGGATGATTTTTCCATATTTTTGTCGTCGAATTCCAGTGCACCTTTTCCTATACATTTGGTCATCTTATTAGTATTTGTGTTTTCTTCTTCGGAGTCGTTAGATGTCGCATTCTTTCGTGTTTTCTTTTGCTTGTTCATTTTGCAGTAGTTTGAAGATTGGATATTGATTTTACAAAAATATATTTTTTTTTTTTGGATTTCGTAGGATTCGATCTTTGGTCCGTTAAATATCTGCAGAGGTTCGTCAGGCGCTTTATACCACTACACCAAAGAAGACTTGCGTGGGATTGTGGATTTATCGTATCGTATTGGAACCGAGTACCTACCCATAAATTAAATTTGACGACCTCCGTAGTCCAGTGGGTAAGACTCTCGACTCACAATCCGGAGGTCGCGGGTTCGAACCCGGCATGCGCAAATAAATTTTATTTGATTAATTTGTGTTATTTCACAATTAATTCATTTAAAATAATATATAGTATATTTGCGGCATGTTCCAGAGTGGAAGATACTATCAGTATCGCCCTGGTGTAAGACCACCATTCAGAATTGAAACGTTGCTTGAAAATGGCTTTAGCCGTGTTTGGCGACCAGATCTGAATAGCCAGGTACTTCCCAACCTTCCTCTTCCCCACCTCCTTCCCCTCCCCACTACCTTCAGCCTCACAACATACCTCAATTGAGGATGTCATAGTCTCACTGGCTCCAGACGGGAGCAGTTGAGATTCTTGTGCGGTATTCACTGTAAAAAAAAAAAAAAAAAATCAATATTTTATTGCTATCTCATTCTCTCGCGGGCTAAATCCTATAGTTAGACTATATGGTTATCTCTTTTTAGCGTCGCTCGTTTCCATTTCATCGAGTTTCAAATCACAACGGTGCTAAAAAAGTTTTCACTTCACTCCCAAAAATTAAATAGCGTGACTTTATGAGTCCGTGTGAGGCTGGGAAAAGTATTAGGAAAAGTAGAAATATGGTCAAAGAACCCTTGAATATATTATACCATTAATATTTAACAAATTGCCATACGAATTTAAAGAAAATTACTTTATAACAAAATTCTCACTGATGTTCTTAGGGAGTAACCTTTTGTATTAAGATTATATTTTGCTCTTTTTTACCATGCATATTTATTTATTTATTTCAACGCCATAAAATGGCTATTACATCCTGTGATACATGATACACAGTGGTACATAGGAGGGTAATTACAATAGTGTACATTAAACAAAGTACATATGTATGATAACAACTAGTATTTAGTTATAGGATACAAATATTTTTATAACAAACAAAAAAGAATATGAGCTCATACAAAATACACATTTTTATGCAGAATAAACATAAGTAAATAAAGGTGAATTCTTAGAAAAATTCTCAACATCAAGTATAATATACCTACTTTACTTTTATTTGTACGTATTGTTGGATTCTAGGAATTGGCTAAAATGGACTAACTTAGTAATGGTACGTTTCCACGCTTGCCAAGGCTTGGCAAGCCTCCACAAGCTCCAAGCGTCCACAAATCTCGCTTGGCATTTGGAAGTCGTTTATATGCTTGTGAATGCGTCAGTGCGCTACCTACACCCGAGCATGGCAGACGCCAAATTTGTGTCGGCTATTGCGTTTGGTTTATCAAACTTTTATTTGAAATACAAGCAAAGTGTAACAAAAACAAGGAAAACTCGACGACCACGAAGATGATGGATGATACAGATTCATAAAAATCGTCCCAGGTCACTTCGCACAAAGAGGAGAATTATCTCACAGGCTAAATCCTATAGATTTTTGTATATTTTTAGCACCACTTTTTCGTTTCATCGAGTTTCAAATCACAACGGTGCTAAAGAAGTTTTCGCTTCAAAAATAATGATCGCAATTGGGACCCGAACTGAAGGATCACTTGTCTTATATAAAATTATTCTGTATTATAAAAAAAGTTATTCTAACAAAAATCATATTTTTTTTACTATAATTAATAGTAAATCATCAATAAAATATTATTTATTTATTTTGACTTTTTAGGTAAATCCAGTCGCAATAAATTACATAACATAAGTGCATTCAAATTATGTATTTATACATTTTAATAAGTCTGGCACGCCTCATACGTCATACATATGTCTCGTAATGTTATAAATATTATCATAGATCGCATGGAGCAAAAACGGCGTGCATTCGCCGCCAGTTCGAAAGTTCCACTGAGCGTTTGCCGAAGCTTGCCGCTGGATCCGACCCCGACTGGATCGGCGGCAAACTCTCGCAAGCTCTTGCAAGCCTACGCAAGCCAAGCCAAACGACCTGTTTACACGTTTGCGCTTGTGGACGCTTGCCGAGACTTGGCAAGCGTGGAAACGTAGCATTATGATATTATTGTTACCTTCAGTTGAAATGACTGAAGTTTAAAATGACTACAGGTACTGCTAATTAGTTCAGCTTTTCAGGGCTGCCAGTTAGAGAATCAATAATAAATCTTGCAAGTATGTGATTAACTACTAATGTATTGCTCTTATTATGTCTCACAAACTCCAACAGCTCGTAAGGCTTTGAAGCAAAGAATGGACGGTTACCTCGAGAGTGTTTTCTCTTGGGGTAAAAATAATCTCGTTGAATTTAATGTTTCAAAGACCCAATCTTGTCTGATTACGTCTAAAAGGGATCGCAATGAAAATCTAGTCTCTTTCAACGGAAGCAATCTTCCGAACAGGCCCTCCATTGATTTGCTTGGTGTAACCCTAAGTGACCAGCTCAGGTATGGGGGCTCCATCGAAGCCAGAGTAAAGTTAGCCTCCCAAAAACTGGGCGTACTGTACAGGGCCCGCAGATACTTTAAAAGTACACAACTGCTAACCCTGTACAAATCGTAAGTGCGCCCCACGGTTGAATTTGGCAGCCACCTCTGGTCTGGAGCTCCAAAATACCTGAAAAATACCCTCGACTCTGTGCAGAAACGGGCGGTCCGTTTGATAGATTCTCCCATCTTAACAGACGGATTGCAATCTTTAGAGCACAGGCGTCGGGTGGGAATGCTATCCTTGTTCTACCGGTATTACAATGGAAGATGCTCCGAGGAACTAGCATCATTGATCCCTTCGGCACCGGTGCATTGTCGGGAAACACGCCAAACGCGTGCCCAACATTTGTACACAGTTGACATTAGTCACATGAGAACGGGTCGTTTCTTCGACTCGTTCTTATGTTCAACAGCTCGGCTGTGGAATGATTTGCCGGCCTCTGTGTTTCCTCCTTCCTACAACATGGGTCTCTTCAAGACCAATGTTCATTCCTTCCTCTCCTCAAAAAGACCCTCCACACAGCATCCCAGATGACATAGGCCCTGAGGGAAATTATTTTCCTCAGGGCCTCCTGTGTGGAGTTAATGTAAAAAAAAAAAAAAATGTTGCTCAACTTTTTCATGATATTTAAAAAAAATATGTATATTTTCCTATTCCACATCACAATGGTGGTAGGTATGTTATATGTGTATTTGTGAATGTTGTTGCTACGCTATTGCATTTATGATTATTTAATTTGTGGTTGTAACTAATCTGTAGAACTAATCTCTGCTGACAAGCTACTTGCAGTAGCTTAGCGGGTAGAATTCTCTCATAACCTCTCTGCAACCCTGCCCGGGCCCGGGTTCCGGCAGACGCCCACAACAGGTGTAAGGCGAGTCAGTAGTGGAGACTGGAGACGCGCAGAGGTAATAGGTATCGCTAATAACGGACCGCGCGGATAACGGGCTAAACTGGTCCCGCGGTCGGAAAGTGAAACCACTCCTTTGTGATGTGAAAAGACTTTCACACTTTCGATATTTGGTGTCTCGTAAGTCATAAGCTCGCACAATAAACATTCGTGTTGTGTTGTTCTTCGGGCTTTCTTGCAAACACTGGTATTCCATTAGCAACCTCCACCACATCATTAAAATGATACGTTGTCGACACTGTCGAGAATGTGTTTTCTCGATTACCACAACATGAACGTTGTGATTCTCCATTGTCGGTCATCAGGAAGTTATTTACTGTGGGAAAATGAGAAAGTCGGCAAAATAGAATTTGTGTTTTGGTAGACAAAGCAGAACATAATTTTCATTCATGGCAAAGCTGATTCTTTTCCACCCAAGTTTAACGACTGGAGCGATTTTTGCCATATATTGGCGCCATTTTAAATGTCTCCGATTGCTTTTCGGATAAAAAAGCCCATTATCTCTTGATTCGGCAATTAAAAAATATATATTCCTAGCTTACACGTTGGATTTTAGACTTAACGAAACTATTGAAATGCCTTATCTATTATGATCATAGATGTCGCAAATCCGAACTTCGTAGACTATTTTAGAATGATGTTTAACGTAAAATTAAAAAAAAAAATTTCCCACAGAATTTTTGATCAGCTGTTTACGGTTAAAATTAAGTCCTTTTTCCATAGATAAGCAAGCACCTTTAATTATTAAGTATACTACAGACAACATACATAAATCGAAATATTCTATGTTGACTCGAATAAGTACCTCTCACGGCAGTTTCAAAGTAACAAACATGCAGGATTCGCGCGGTGATAAACCGATTCGATTTTTAAATGTTTTTTTTATAAATCCTACAAATATGAGATAGGTAAAATTCAGGTTAATTCACTGGCTATATAGCACTATAATAAGTTATTATGTCTCCATGTTAAAATTCGTAGGTATGATTTTTTTAATGTAGGCGAAAAATAAAAAAAAAATGATCTTTTGGAAATCTTGAGCAATCGAGGCAAATTTATTTATTTCGCGTGGTCGCTCCAAAAGATAAAAAATAAAATAAAAGATAAAAATAAAATAACTTGGTAAAAATAAAATAACTTAATAGATAAAAATAAAATAACTTGGTAAAAATAAAATAACTTAAAAGATAAAAATAAAATAACTTGGTGAAATAATTTTCGAAATGCTTCTCTTTACCAGTAAGATTACACGAGGCTTTGGAAAATAAGGAAAATGTTGATCAATACTTAAATATTTACAAATGCCTCGGCTGTGAAAAGGTTCCGGCTTGGAACTGTCCAATTAAAAAATTAGAAAGAGCAGACGAAATAAAATGTGCACAATAGTGCAATTAGTAAATATTTCGTTATATCTAATTTTGAAAATGTTAATTCTAACTAACTAACTAACTAACCATCACGCCATTTCGCCGCAGGGGTAGGCAGAGAGGACGGATCGCCAAACACACTCTTTGCCTCACTCACATTCATATATCGTCTCATTGTCTCATACATACTCTTCTATTATTCTGACTTTTGACATGGCCCGACTCAAGTATCTGATTCACTTGATCGTGTCATTCCTCGAGTGTCCCCGACTTTTTTTTTTTTTACATTAACTCCACACAGGAGGCCCCGAGGAAAATAATTTCCCTCAGGGCCTAAGTCGTCTGGGATGCTGTGTGGAGGGTCTTTTTGAGGAGAGGAAGGAATGAACATTGGTCTCGAAGAGACCCATGTTGTAGGAAGGAGGAAACACAGAGGCCGGCAAATCATTCCACAGCCGAGCTGTTGAACACAAGAACGAGTCGAAGAAACGACCTGTTCTCATGTGACAAATGTCAACTGTGTACAAATGTTGGGCACGCGTTTAGCGTGTTTCCCGACTATCCACCGGTGCCGAAGGGATCAATGATGCTAGTTCCTCGGAGCGTCTTCCACTGTAATACCGGTAGAACATGGATAGCATTCCCACCCGACGCCTGTGCTCTAAAGATTGCGATCCGTCTGTTAAGATGGGAGAATCTATCAAACGGACCGCCCGTTTCTGCACAGAGTCGAGGGTATTTTTCAGGTATTTTGGAGCTCCAGACCAGAGGTGGCTGCCAAATTCAACCGTGGGGCGAACTTGTGATTTGTACAGGGTTAGCAGTTGTGTACTATTAAAGTATCTGTGGGCTCTGTACAGTTCGCCCAGTTTTTGGGAGGCTAACTTTACTCTGGCTTCGATGGAGCCCCCATACCTGAGCTGATCACTTAGGGTTACACCAAGCATATCAATGGAGGGCCTGTTCGGAAGATTGCTTCCGTTGAAAGAGACTAGATTTTCATTTCGATCCCTTTTAGACGTAATCAGACAAGATTGGGTCTTTGAAACATTAAATTCAACGAGATTATTTTTACCTCAAGAGAAAACACTTCTTCTTCCATTCACATTTGCGTCATATATTCTTCACACACTATTTTCTTTCGTTCGATCTACATGCCTAAACTATCTGAGGGTCCCTTTCTTAATCTTACTCTTTATGCTTAGGTACATCAGCCTTACATTCTTTGCGGATATTCACATTTCTCACACGATCATTTATGGTTTTACCACACATCCGTCTCAGGGATCTCATTTAAATAGCATCTAGTTAACTTTCATCCTTCCTCTGCCAGTTTTATGCCTCACTGTCATACATCAGAGTAGGTACTAGGACTCTATTGTGGACTGCTAGCTTCGCTTCTTCTGACAGTTTTTTATTAGCGCCAACGACATTCAGTCTTCCATTAATGGAGTTACGTGCATTTACCCTTCTTTCAATTGCCTTTATGAGATTTGTATTTACTCTATACTTGGACAACACCTTCCATAGCTTTTTCCCGTCGACTCGGTCGTATGTTAATTCAATGGTGGAATTCCATTTTAAGAGAGTAAAAAATCGAAAAAGTCTTACTTATTTAAACATTATAGATGACAATTACAATGACATCGGACTAGTTCTGACAGTTTCAAATTTTTAGTAATGATTTATGAAAAACCGAAGAGTATTATCATGATTAATTTTTAATGAATTATTAACTAATTTTATTTGACACAATCTGCTCTGATGATGGACAAAACGTTGGCTAAAAAGGAGGAAGCGCAATACGGGCATAATGACCCAAAAATTAACCAGTATAAATTTTGAAGGGCCAATTCATCTATTTTTTTTTCGCAGGCTGTCGGGGGTCGTGTACCTACCTTCAGTTCGACATGGTTAAATTTGTAGTCGGTGGTGTCGCAAACCTATTTGTATTTTTTTAAATTTTATAATTTGCATAATTTGTATAATTTGTATAATTATAATTTGTATAATTTTAAATCTCCAAGGCCAAACCAATAAATGCAATCGATTTTTAAAATTCTGAAATTTTAAAGAACATAAAAAATACCTACGAGTATTTGCTATTTTGGGCAACCCTTGATTATCGTTCGGAAAGTTGAACAAATTTCGATCAAAAAAACTTTTAGTATTTTATAAACTGGAAATCTTTAAAATACATTAAACATGATATGATAAACATAGATCCCAACAAAAGGGGTGCTGCGAAGTGAAGGTGATTTTCTTTCTTGTTAAAATGAACTTATTTGGGAAGTATGTTTACGAGAGATGGGAAGGCTGATAGAGATATTGAAACTTGAAATGAAATGAAGGCGGTTGTTTGCAAATAAAACTTTTATTTGTAGCTATTCAATTATCAATATTATTAAATTATCATTATTTATCTCGGTTCATTGAACGAAAGTTGCGTATTTAAAATCTTCTTCTCCGTGATTGAGGGTAAAAGTTATGATTGCTTTCCAATCGTAGTTCCGTATTCAGAGAAAGTTATTACCTTTTTATTATGGTTATCTTTTTATTAGGGTATTTTGGTTAGCGAAGCTATAATTATTCTATTCACCTGTGTAAAACCTGATGGCCCAGAATTTGGAATTTAGTGCAAGACACTAGGACACATCGACTAAGATAATATTATCAAGAGTTATTTACATATAAATTATAACATCTGTAGAGCAAAATATCCCGTTGGGCTGTTTTTTTTTTAAATGTGAATACCTCACAAGATTTAAGAGGCGGGTATTATGAGAGGCGCCCATGAACATTTTTGGGTAACCAACACCTCTGCTATAGGTCACCCCAAGTGGTTCGCTACGTTTGGTGACTTAGCAGGGGTGACCGGGTTCATGGGGTGAGGTTGGTCCGGGTTTTGGCGGCCGATGCGTCTGCCCACCTGCCGTGTGGTGGGCAGGATCGAGAGAGACTGGTTGAGGAAGGTCTTTTATCTGAATCTCTCGACCCATCGCCTTGCACCGCGCTTGGAGGGATGGATTCATACGCCCGTCCACTCCTGGACACGCTGATTCCCAGATTCCTACCCAACTCTCATACCTATTTCCTTCCCAGAACTTTCTCTCCTTCCTGTCCTTAAAAAAATCCTCCACACAGCATCCCCTAAGATGACGTAGGCCCTTGGGGAAATTATTTTCCTCCTAGTGGGAAGGGGAAGGAATTGAGGAAGAGGAAGGTGGGGAAGTACCTGGCTATTCAGAGCTGGTCACCAAACACGGCTCAAGCCTTTTTAAGTAACGTTTCAATTCTGAATGGTGGTCTTACAATTACCTCGTGTTTATTATATGTTTTTGTTTTCGGATATCTGTCAGTAGTTGGGCATACTTTTAATTTTTCAGTTTCGCGGCGTTTATTGAAATATTGTGTAAATATATACAATGCCGGATCCACAGTAAGTGTCGATGGTGCCCCCCCCCCCCCTTCCCCCACATTTTTATTTGTTTATTCAGGTTGAAAACTCTTAACCTCTAAAAAAAATTGTCCACCTGTGTTTTGGTACCTGTGTTATTGAATGATCACAGACTCACATAATTTAGAGCTAACATTAACAGGAAACCGGGCGGATTTTTGTTATAATAATAATAATTGGATAATTTATAGAGCGCCGTTTTTGTGAAAAATCACCTCAAGATCGCTGTACAATTTATTAAGAATTCTTAGGTTCTATCTAATTTTACTATTTACAAATAGATAAGTACAGAAACATACTTACCTGGTCACTTCCGATAAACACACTTCAATTAGAAAGCTTAGGCTTGGAGAAGATACGGCTTTGCACGCGGTGAACATTATATTTAAAACACTTGTCATTGCACGATTTTACATTTGCTACCCCCATCACTATTAGTATTCCATTTATGAAAAGATTAGTGGCAAAAGTAGAGTTGATATTTATTTTAAAAGACGGGAGAATTTGGGACTCTTTTGGGCTGGAGAAGTTCATTAAATGACCGCTACAAACGCTTACAAATAGGTGTTGTTTTTGCCATTGTAAATAACTAAACGTATAAAAAAATTAAGCATCTAAGAACTTTTAAGCTTTTTAAAGTCATTTAATAAAAAATTGTAAAGCGTCCGAAATTCTCCAAATTTTTCAAATACATATCAATTCTATTTTTGCCACTAATCTTCTTACAAATATCACTGATATATCGCTTGTAATGGATGGTAAAATGAAAAATGCAAAATCATGTTCAGCGTTTGTTTAAATTTTTCTACGTGCAAAGTCGTATCTTCTCCAACCACAAACTTTCTAATAAAAGTGTGTTTATCGGAAGTTACCTCCATGTAAGCATGTTTTCTGTATCTGTTTATAACAATAAAATTTGATAATGCCTAGGTTAATTGCACAACGCCCTTGAGGTGATTTTTCACAAAAACTGTACTCTACAAATTGTCCCGAAGAATAATGTTGGAAATACGATTTTGTAGTTTTGCAGTAGAGATGTTTAAAGTTTCGTTTCTGCATTTTTACTGTTTTGAGATCAAGAAAGATAAAATATCAAGAAATATGGTGTTGTTTTGATAGTTTGCATTTCTTTTAATTACATTAAAAAATACAACTAACTAACCATCACGCCGTTTCCCCGGAAAGGTAGGCAGAGAGGAAGGACCGCCAAACAACTCGATCTTGGCACACACTCCTTGCCTGTTTCACATTCAAACATCGTCTTATACATACTCTTCTATTATTCCGACTTTTCACATGGCCCGACTCAAGTATCTGATTCACTTGGTCGTGCTATGTCTTCCTCGGGCGTCCCCGACTTCTTCAACCAGTCAAATTTGCGTCATATATTCTCCTTACACTACTTTCCTCGTTCATTCGCTCTACATGCCCAAACCATCTGAGCGTCCCTTTCTTAATCTTACTCATTACGCTTACATCAGCCTTGCATTCTTCGCGGATCTCCACATTTCTCACACGATCGTACATGGTTTTACCATGGGATCTCATCTCGCCTAAGGGATCTCATCTCTACAGCATTCAGTCTACTTTCATCCTTCCTCTGCCAGTTCCATGCCTCACAGCCATACATCAGGGTAGGTAACAGCACTCCATTATGGTCGGCTAACTTCGCTTCTTTGGGCAGTTTTTTGTTGGCGCCAACGGCGATCAGTCCTCCATTAATAGAGTTGCCTGCATTTACCCTTCTTTCAAAATCTCTGTCAGCCCTCCCATCTCTCGTAAACATACTTCCCAAGTAGACAAACTCATCCACCTGCTCCAAATACTTGAATCACTCTATCCGAAAATACAGATTTTTAAATTAAAAAAAGAAGCCAATTAATATGCCAACAAAACGATTTTCAATTCTTAGCAGATCTGACATTGTTCTTCGGGACCGTCGAAATGATTGTTTACCAGATACTAGCTGACCCGGAAACGAAACACAACGCCCATGGATGGTTTCCCAAACCGTTTAACTCAAACCGCCATCTATTCATTTGTAAACAAATCAAATCCACACCGCCCGTTTGCTAGCCCGCTCGTCCACCACATTTTTTTTTACATGAGCTCCATACAGGAGGCCCTGAGGAAAATAATTTCCCTCAGGGCCTATGTCATCTTTGGGGATGCTGTGTGGAGGGTTTTTTTTAGGAAAGGAGAGTTTTGGGAAGGAAAAGGGTTTAAGGGGTGGGTAGGAATCTGGGGTTCAGTGTGTCCTGGTCATCCGCCTCCAAGACCTAGACAAACCTTACCCCATGAACCCGGGCACCCCTGCTAAATCACCAAACCTAGCGAACCACTTGGGGTGACCTATGGCAGAGGTGTTGGTTATCCAATAAAGGTTCCCGGGGCGGCGGTACCCAATCCCGCCTCTCAAATTGTGAACCACATACAGACATTCTCCTTTAATTAAATATTTCAACACAAAACCTTCACAAATTATATACCTAAGCCTTCCTCGTGAATCGCTTTATCTATTGGTGAAAACCGCATGAAAATCCGTTCAGTAGTTTTTGAGTTCATCGCAAACAGACGGACAGACGCGGCGGAGTACTTTAATTTATAATATTATATGCAGAGATGTAAAATCTAAAACACGTTTATCGGTTAGAGGGAGAGCGTTCAAGAGAAGTGTGTTTATATTTCGGTAGAAATTCGTATCAAATCTTAAAACAAGGGTAAACAGTGTTTCTCTCGCGATCTTTTCACTTCCACATTAAACATCTCAATGTCAAGTTCGGCATGATCATTTCCGATTCAGAAAGTTGTAACAGTCGGAAGTTTAATATGTATAGCGAGTATAGTTGTATGTGTATGTCCGATTTGTCGTGTGTGAGTGTGAAGGGGGAAGTGTTACGTGTGGTGAGTAGATTCCGCTTCCGGCGATCTTATTGAGAGCACTCTCACCGCTAATGATTTATCTCCATTTGTCGATCAACAATCAGTTTTATTAACTACTAGCTGGTACCCGGCATGCATTGCTATGCCATTTAATAAAGAAATTGATTCTCCCTGCGTGTCCCTTCCCATTCGTCCCGTTCCCCTTCCGCCTCTTATTCCTCTCCCACGTCCCCTTCCCCCCTCGCGTTCCCACTCCGCCTTCTCCCTATCGGGTTCCCCCCCCCCCCCTCCCGCATTCCATACATTCAATCCCGGTAAATACAGTTTTCATACAGCTCGCGTGCCACCTATTGCAATTTTTTAAGTATACAAATTTCATAACGTCAGAGCTCACCAATAGTTTTATACAAACCTTGTCATGACAAAAACGAACACAACAAAATAGAATTATCCAATTTGGTGCAGTCGTTCGGAAGTTATGCGCGTACATACTTTTCGGCGATTCACTTTTATATATAGAGAAGATGTAGTGGTTAGTTCTGTGAATAATAGATCACGCCCAAAATAGTATGTTTCTAATTTTCTCTTATTTAAAAAGTCAAAATTAAAGTTTTCTCTGAAATCATAAAATATGTAAGAAGGTAATTAAAGACCTTCCCGCCTAATTAATTTTATACCTTATTATAAGTTGATAAAATAAGTGTCACCATCTCGATGACAATTATTTTTTTCAAACTTTCTTCAGGCAATTAGGTAGTAGGTACATTGAAAAAATGAGAATAATAAAGTTCAAATAAAAGTGCCGAATTCACTCTTGAAAAGAATGTGGTCACCATCTTTAAACAGAAACGGAACGTAAACATTTTCAGACCGACGAAATGCAAAACGGTCGAGTTATGAGAGGAGAGTTCTGGGAAGGAAAAGGGTTGAAAGGGTGGGTAGGTATCTGGGGTTCAGTGTGTCCTGGTCATCCGCTTCCAAGACCTAGACAGACCTCACCTCATGAACCCGGGCACCCCTGCTAAATCACCAAACGTAGCGAACCACATAGCATAGGAGTTGGTTATCCAAAAAAGTTTCCCGGGGCGGCCGGCGGTACCCATTCCCGCTTCCCAAATTGAAAAGCACAATGAACGCTGATTTCTTCTGGCCCAGGAGCTCTGTGTTTTTTTTTACATTAGCTCCACACACAAATAATTCCTCTCAGGGCCTTTGCCATCTTTGGGGATGCTGTGTGGACGGGGAGGAAATTCCGGGAAGGAAAAAAGTACGAGATGAATTAGGAATCCGGGGGTCCAATTTTGTCCAGGAGTGACGGACGTATGAATCCGGTGCAAGGCGATGTTCCGAGAGAGTCCTGGAGAGGTCAAAACGTTTTCCTCAACCAATCTCTCGTAATCCGGCCTGCCACGCAGTAGACCCGGACAAACTTCGCCCCTATGATCCCGGGCACTAAGTCACCATACGTAGCGAACCACTTGGAGTGACATATATGGCATATGTTTTGGTTACCCAATAAATGTTTCTAGTGGCGGCGGTATCCAAACCCGCCTCCCAAATTAAAACTGCATTGTTAGTTTTTTCGTTGCGTTGTTAGTAGGTATCTGAAAATGATTGCAATAATAATTGCTCGTCTTTCTGACAACACATATTCGAATGAAATTAAAGCGCAGCAACACCCGTTCCTGATTCTGAATTCTGACGCTTTCCTTTAATGATACAATTCGTTTAGCCCTTATGTACTTTTATTTTTAGCAATCATTCGGGGAATTTAGCAATTTGTTTTAATAACATTACTGAATCACATTACACCACCGCCATTAGCAATTAGTCTTGGCTCGAAGATTGATCTGAGAGTTGTCGATGGGATTGCATCACCACCATCAGAATAATTGTACGAATAGCTTTGTTTTCTTTACTTGTTCCGTTTAATGAGAAAATAACGTTTCCACATTTGTAAATATTGAGTTCTGTTCGCTGTTCAGTAATAATTATTGTTGTTGGCTTCTTTTACCGCAGTGTTCCGTGTTGCGCTTCAGTTAGAAAGGCAGCTTTCGGCTTTTACATGTAACTATAAGGAACACTTGACTGTTGCGCTGCAGTACTCAGTAGGTAACAGTGGCGGTTCGTGCTGTGAGGCAGGGGAGGCTGTGCCTCACCGAAAAAATAGAGAAGAAAAATGATACAAAAGATCCTTGCATCCAAAACATACGGAATCTTTCATTTAAATGTTATCAATTTATAAATGATTATTATTATTTAGTTAGTTCGCGGCATGCGTTGCAACGTAATATTCAATGAAATAAATTGTTTCTCCCTGCATGTCCTTTCCCGTGCGCCACCGTTCCCCTCCTGCATCCCCTTCCCTTCCCGCGTTCACCTTCCACCTTCACCGCCTACCCTCTCCCCTCTCCCGCTCCCCCGTCCCGCCAACCCCCCTCTCACGTTCCATATATTCAGTCCCAGTATATTCAGTTTACAAACAGCTCGCGTGCCACCAATTACAATTTTTTTTATCAAAATTTTCATTTTTCGTATATTAAAAATATTCATTTTTGTATATTATAAGAACAATCAATCAAATTTGGTACCTAACTTAGGTACCTATTTAAAATATCTATAATTTAAAAAATCCATAGACAATTCTTTTGTTACAAAAAAAAATTGCTGCCTGCTAAATTCACATTCATTAAACGCGCGAACTGTCAAACGTGCGAAGTTAAAATAGTCGTCAAGTTTTCTGAAATTATCCAATTTTCTTAATTTTTCTTTCCGTTAAACCTTCCACAAGTATTAGAATACTTATAATCTAAACGAAAATATGAAAGAGAATAAGACACAGAAAAATAAAACCTTCGCAACTGGGACTCGAACCCAGAAAAAGAGCCAGGTTAACTTCTTATTCCTTCGTAACCTCCAAATGTTATAAAAATAGAGTTATTCTAATTAAAATTGAATTTATAAATTGTATAACATTAAAGTTACTTCAGTTTAAATATGTTTATTTTCGTATTTTCACTAGGACTGGTTGTCTTTATATTATGTCACTCATCACGCCGGCCACACGCGGATTTCCGCTCACCACGCCGAATACTACACAACGCAGTTCAATAATACGCTAGGGAGGCAGAGATAGGGCCCGCCTCCGAGAGCCATTGGTTTCGTGTGGGTGAAGGGGGGTGGGGAAGTCACATGGAATCGAAATAAACGGTAACCGTTGTGCGGTCGCGTTTTGTTCAATTTGAGGCGCGACTCAAAAAACGAACACTTCCGAAGTAGAACCGATCATTTGCGATTAGCGGTAGTACTTTAGGGACCAAGTTTTTTTGGTTTTGTGATTATTTGTGACGACAGTACGCGGCAGTAGGTGCCTACAGAGCACGGCTATTTGGATTAATTTAATAGGGCAAATTTGCAGTTGACGGTCTATCTTTTGTTTGCATATTGTTATTGTAGTTTGACGTAAGTAATAGTTCCATTGTTTTTGTCTAGGTTAGGTTAGATTAGGTTAGTTTAGATTAGATTCGGTTAGGTTAGGTTAGATTAGATTAGATTATGTTAGGTTAGGTTAGATTAGGTTAGATTAGGTTAAGTTAGATTAGATTAGATTATGTTAGGTTAGGTAAGGTTAGATTAGATTAGGTTAGATTAGATTAGATTACGTTAGGTTAGGTTTTGGTAGGTGTAGGTAAACATAAAGCTTACTATAAAAAAATGTTTTTGCCTCAGCAAACCGCCACTGGTAGGTACTATTGATATGCTGGCGTTCTGGTGTACTGCAGCCTGCAGCATGCAGTACTGTACGTACGAGTATACTGGTTTGTTACGGAGCCGATACTGCTTGCATATCAGATATGTGTGTCACACTTCCTGGTCTGCTCGGATATTTGCCGTCGCGACGGGTTATGGAAGCTGCATATTTTCACTTCCATATCTTTCTACGTCATTATTGACTTCTACATATAGAAAGCAGATAATTAACACGAAGTAGGCATATTACGAGAGTGACTTGTTTTTCTAACAGATGCAGACGGTCAGTAATACATATTTACGTAGAAAGCAATCGGTTTGCGATTTTATGTGATTTAAAAACAAATGTTAATACCTCATAAGAGTCCCATCTGTTCCCAACTGTCTGGAGCCCCAATTGGGTATGTTGTGAGGCTGAAAGTAGTGGAGAGGGGAAGGAGATGAGGAATAGAGGAAGGTGAGAAAGTACCCGGCTAAAGCCATATCAAGCAACGTTTTCATTTTGAATGGTGCTCTTTCACCAGGGCGATACTGAGAGTATCTTCCACTACGGAATGTTGGGAAAATATACTAAATATTATATTTTATCTTTTAATAACAAGCATGTGAACACCCCAGCAAAGGTTCTCCTAGTGAGGAATCATATTATACTCAGGAATCGCTGGTTAAAATATTTCGGATACATACTGTTACACCCTGTATATACAGTGGCGTGCACAGAGGTTTTGATCGGGGTAGGCAGTAGGAAAACCACCGAATTGATTCAAATAATTTTTTTTAAAAACTTACTATAAATAACTCGCTTTACAAGTTTTCGCTAAATGTGCTTGCTGCTGGTAAGACAACTAGTTGATAGAAATAGATAACAACAGATGTCACTGTCTTCACTGATTGCCATTTGCTAATTTTGTTCCAGAAAGCAATGCCTAATACTAACAAAAAACCTCATAGAAGCAAATTCAAAATGACAGTTTACTCCATGCTATGTGCATTTCGTAAACATTGATATTATATCTTGTATGAAGATAGCTCTAAGCAGAAATAATTCCTTCTTAGGCCGCATTTTAGTGAGGCAGTCGGAGGGCGGGCGTGTAGTTTCTAGTTACAGTTTATGCCACGTTTGTAGTATGCCGTTAAATGAGGCGCTTGCGTAGTTTCGGTTGCTCAGCTGTTTCGCGCTTATTTTTGAAAGTGTGTAATTATTTTTAGCAATAATTTAATACATTATAATATTATTTACATGCTTATGTTTTATAAATACGGTATGGTAGGCAGTGCTTATGTGCCTATATGGAGTGCACGCCCCTGTGTATATATGTATATTATGTGGACATTTTTAACCCCTCAGACCTCGGGTCCATAAAATCTCAACAAATGGAATATTTCTATGCATCGGAAAACTAAAACTGTTTGCGGAGGCTGAGACAAATTACGTTGCAGATGTTCATGAAATACGCTTTCAAATTTTATAATTCGAAATAAACATAATATTTGAAATATAAAATTTTTAAATGCAAACATAAATAAAATTAAAAAATGGCTCACCTTACATTTTTTCTAACAAAATTTACGGATAACGGAAAAAACACACACGCATATTTTATTAATAGGCAAATATATTATAAACGTTATCGTCAACTGTTTTTCATTTAAAAATAATTCCCGAAGTTTCATAATTTTTTTTCAAATTGCGGTCGGAAACTTTGGTTTCATAAAGGTGCACATTTTAATTATTTTATGGTTAACTTTTAGATTTTAGATCATATTTCTCACCATGATAGTAAGGGAAAACAACGATTTTTATGAGACCTATATGAGAAGTTCCAATAAACGAAAAAATAGCCTGAGGAGTTCTAATAATAATGCTAATGAATTAACTAATGCAGAGCCGAACCCTCTGATATGAAAATATCTGGAGTCGGTGAATTATTTTCCCATTTGGTGTCCGGTAGGTTGACATGTTGTTCTTGTATTTTTTGTATTTATAATACTTATATAGTGCAATTGCATAGCGTGGATTGACTATATGATCATTTGGGGAAGTGTGTGAAAGGGTTTAGTTTTTCCTGTGGGGAAAATTTAACCCGGACATTTAAATCTAGATACGTCGAAGGTTACATTTATTTTAATAGAAAACTATGATAAATATAACAATCAGAAAGTGTGTCTGTTAATATTTGTTACAAATTATTTTAACCAACCAAAAAACACGTTTTTTTAACCCTCGCCGCCCCATTATTGCCTCCATCTCCCCTTGAGTGGAACTTTAACAACTTTGGGAATCACTGGTCTAAAAGATATAGTAAAGCTTTTTATCGAGTTGATATACGCTCTTATTCTACCTACAGATGATAAACGCGCGAATGCAAGTCACGTTGACATCTTTTCTATTTGTTTTGTCACATTTTACGAAAGAAATTTTGCTTTATAATTTACATATTTATTATTTGTCATGATTTCTCGGCTCTGTTCTCTTTTTGGCCTATCGTAGCTAGTAATATAATTAGTCGTCATTCGATTCGTGATATTTTCTATTTTTTTATTTAAATCGCGCTAGATTATTCTCCTGTCGATTTAAAATGGTCTTAGAAATTATTTAGAAGGTACTAAATTCTTGTAGGAATATTAATTTTAAAAAATCGATGAAACAAATCACGAAATGCTTGAAAATCAGTAATTATTTGTTTGGAGACAGATTAGCACGATTAAAAAAAAAATATACATGCTTATTTCACTTGGGGGGAGGGGGGGGGGGGGTAAGGTTTTAAAACTTTTTTCTTCATTGTGTCGAAATTTCAAGTAAATCGGAGAAAAACTAACGAAGATACAGCGTTTCAAGCGATTGGCCCTCATGTTCGATTCGAGTATATTAATTTCGAGTATAAATCGAATTTCACGCAAACAACATTTTTGAAGTTCGTGAACATCATAACTCAAAATCTACTTGAACGATCCTTTCGAAATTTTGGACACTATTTCTACACATACGAGTAAATCAACAGGTAGCCAGAGGGAGTTTTTTTTACCATTTTATAATAACAAATTCACCGAAATTTTTTAGCGAAAATCGAGTTTTCACTTCAAAATGCTGCAAAAAAAATCTAAAAAAAACTCCCTCTGACTACCTCGGAAACATATTACGCATTTAGGCTTTTTGAGATGATCCGGTAACGAGTTATGGAGTTCACCGCATAACAACTTTTTTCGAGGCGTCTCTGGAGATTTGCTCTCACGGACATTTTATTGATATTTTTAATTGAAATTTTTTTTCAAAGATACTTTTTTTTCAAAGATGTTACACTATAATGTGTATATGAAATAAATAAATCAATATTATTCATATCTCAAAAAAATCATGAAAATATGCCTTTTTTCGCCTTTAAAACCTTAGCCCCCCTTGGAACGGGTGGGTTATTTCACAGAAGTTGAACAATTCATCAAATTTCAAAGTTAATATTCCAGATCTGTGGAAGTAGCCTACTATTAAAGTTCTGTTAGTCTGTTATCATCTAAGTACTGTGAAAGAACCAGCCCACGATGAAGAAATAATTACAGTATTACTTGAATTTAACTAGAACTTGAATTTTAACATTGAAATTTCAACAATTCGTCAAATTTTAAAGTTAATATTCAAGTTCTGTGAAAGATTTATTCAAGTTATATTCTCATTTCAGTTGTGTGAAACAACTGGCCAATAGTGATATAATAAAAAAAACTTATTTAGAACTTTCACAGAATTTGATTTTTAACTTAAATTAATTTTCCGTTTCTGTGAAAGTTCTATTGAAGTCATGCTATTATTTCGGATCTGTGAAGCAACTTAAACATTCTGATATAAAAACAGAACTTGAATAGAACTACAACAGAACTTTTAACTTTGAAAAAGTGTCATGTGGACCGCATTAGGTATATTTCACGAATTTTAGTTTAGTACACAAAGCAAATTTCCTCGCCGTGCAAAAATGCATTTTCTTCAATAATTATTTTGGACAGATTTGATATAGATAAGATTTAAGATTTTCACGGCCAAAAGCATTTTCGTTATTTGTTTTTGGGGTGTTACGCCGTGTTGCGCTACCTCCTTCTTTAGCCAACGTTTCGGACATCGTTGCAGTGTCCATCATCAGGCAGATCCGGCAGATCCGGTACATCTACCGGATCTGCCGGATCTGCCCTGATGATGGACACTGCAACGATGTCCGAAACGCTGGCTAAAGAAGGAGGTAGCGCAACACGGCATAACACCCCAAAAACAAATAACGAAAAAGATTTGATATATTTTATTTTGTGCATTTTAATCATCTATGAGGGGAAAAATAACTAAAGAGCGCATTGAACTATTACAATAATTGTATATTATATTTCCTCCAAGATTATAATAGTAATAATAATTTTGCGCACGTGCCTACTTGTTTCTGGTTTTGAATCGTTTACATAATACTTCCTGCTCAATCAATTTGCTTTCACGTAATTTGGCGAAGAAAATAAGGCATCGGTTGTCTTCCAAATATCTTTTAACGTTTTTTGGTAAATTATGAAAAATAAAAGCAGTACGTATAACTAAAAGAAACCATCGAAGCGTGAGGCTAGTGATGGATAATGGCATAATGGATGGGTTGCGAAGTGCTCAGAAGTTAATGGAGTTGGAGCCCAGCAAAATAATCGATACTGCATAACTCTATTTCTCATTATTAACTGTTATTTTTTTAAAAATTGTATTTACAAAAGTAATTTAATGCATTATCTAATTTTAATTATGTATTTAGTTCTGCTTGGTTTTTATTATGCTTTTGCGTGACGGGCATTGACGTAATATTTCATTATAAAAACAAATATTTGATGTTAACATGAACAGGTTGTTAGTTATGTTATTATAATTTTCCTTGTTTCGTGGGATTTTGTCAGAGTTTGATTGTCTGTTTATCATATTTCCGCTTTCATTGCTATTTGTGTACTTGTGTACACACTGTACTTTGCCAATATGAACATCTTAAACGACGTATTTTTTTGCCTTTACAAGTGCCTACAACTCTGATCAAAACAATAGTAATATTTAATGCGCGTTAGAAAAGCAAACGAGAAAAAGACTTTTGACACGACTGAGACTTATTGCTTCCAGAGATGAACAACGTTGCTTCCAGTGGCGGTCCGTGAGTTTTCAGTGAGCTAGAGCGCTAAGATTGAAAAATACGTCATTACATTACTGATGTTGTTGTAGCTGAAAATGATTTTTTTTTTCAAAAATTGAACTTTTTGTATGAAGATCTTTCAGTATGTGGATGCGGCTTGACTTTTTTTTTACATGAGCTCCACACGGAAAAATTTTTTTCTCAGGGCCTGTCACACTTTGGGGATGCTGTGTGGAGGGTTTTTTAAGGAAAGGAAAGAGAGTAGAGTTTTGGGAAGTAATGAATGGTGGGTAGGAATCTGGGGTTCAGTGTGTCCTGGTCATCCGCCCTAAGATTGAAAAATATGACTTTATTGACGTTGTTGTAGCTGAAAATGATATTTTTTTCATAATTTCTACTTTTTTTATAAAGATCTTCAGGATTTCTTCAGCCTCTGTCATAGGTCACCCCAAGTGGTTCGCTACGTTTGGTGATTTAGCAGGGGTGCCCGGGTTCATGGGGCGAGGTTTGTCTAGATCTTGGAGGCGGATGACCAGGACACACTGAACCCCAGATTCCTACCCACCATTCATTACTTCCCAAAACTCTACTCTCCTTCCTTTCCTTAAAAAACCCTCCACACAGCATCCCCAAAGTATGACAGGCCCTGAGCAAATTTTTTTTCCGTGTGGAGCTCATGTAAAAAAAAGTCAAGCCGCATCTACATACTGAAAGATCTTCATACAAAAAGTTCAATTTTTGAAAAAAAAAATCATTTTCAGCTACAACAACATCAGTAATGTAATGACGTATTTTTCAATCTTAGCACTCTAGCTCACTGAAAACTCACGGACCGCCACTGATTGCTTCATGATTTGTTTTCTACGGGTTATAGGCATCAACCTTAATCACTTAACCGTAGGTTCTGTTGGTGATCTAGCACTTTTTTTTGTCAAAATATGTTTTTTCTGGTGTTCCCCAATGATTAATCCTAGGGCCACTTCTAGTTTGCGTTTGCATCAATAACACTGATTAAGTCATCAGTTTTTCTAATTTTCACAGTCGATCGCGAAGCATTTCTAAAAAATATTATATATATATATATATTTTTATTTATTTATTTATTTTTTTATTTTTTTATTTTTTATTTCATAATTTTTTTATTAGTTACAGAATATGTTTTTTTTTGGCTACCACACTAGACTAATGCCCGTATTGTGGTAGTCGTACATTTAATAAAATAAAATTAACATTTTAAATACGATTTAATAAATACTATTTTATTAAAACAGATGATTAAACATACTAAATAAAAATTAAGAAATATTTAAAAGTAAGTGCAAAATAAAGAGAAAAACAAATCATATTTTAAAGAAAAGTAGAAATCAAAAAGAAAATTCAAATTTTGAAATATATAAACTAATAACAAAGAATGTGTAAAGAACTCAAGTGTTCTATACAAATATATTAATTAAAACATATAGGTATATAAATTTTAATTAAAACATAAATAAAATTTAGTGAAAAACTACGAGAAAAAATAATAACATTTTAAAGAAAAATAGAAATAAAAATGGAAATTAAAATTTAGAAATGCAAAAATTAATAATTAAAATGTAGTGTTAACTCGTGTATTCTTTAAAGTACGCTCGTCCCCTTTCGAAAATCCAATGTTGCACACGTGTTATAAAAAGAGAATTAGTATTACTTGATTTTGTGTCAGTACTCAGAGCATTATATATTTTAGGAGCGATGAACCAGAATTGTCGTTGAGCGAATGAGGTATTAGTTTTTGGGACCACACAACCCAGGTTTGATGAAAAGCGGGTGTGTGCTTGATGTTGTAGAGCGATTAGTAGATTATTTTTTCGTATATAACAAATGCTTGTTTTAGTAAATAGCTGTCGAATATCTAAGACCCTGATTTTTGCAAAGAGTTCATTTGAGGGATGGGTAGGTTGACATTTAAATATAATTCTCAGAATTAGTTTTTGAACTAAAATAATTGGTCTAATAATGGATTCAGCACAACCACCCCATCCCACTATACCGTATGTTGCTATGGATTGGAAAAGGGCAAAGTATACGCTTCATAGAGTCTGTAAATCTAAGATAGACCTAAGGGAGCAGAATATATGGCAGAGTTTACGAAGTTTTTTTTACGAAAGTGAACTTTTTGAAGTGTCACCGATGTGAGCTTCCCAACGTAGTTAGTTGTCTATGATTATTCCCAAATATTTAACTACTTTTGATGATTTGAGGGTCGAACACGTACAATTAATATTAGATGTGGTTTCTGGAGTGTCTAAATTGAGTGGACACGAGTGGAGGATTGGTTTAGGGCAGTTGTTGGGTATATTGTATTTGCGTATGGAAAATGTCATATATTGTGTTTTGTCGATGTTAAGTGTGAGGAGGTTAGTGTCAAGCCAATGCTTTACTTTTATTAGAGCATTATTAGTTTTGTTAATAACTGATTGCCATGTTTCATCTTCGAATGTTAAGACCGTGTCATCAGCAAATGATAATATTTTTCCACCAATATTCATGGCACATAGTGAGTTAATGTATATAAGAAATAAAATTGGACCTAATTTATTCCATTCTGGAATAAAGACCATTATTATTATTATATTAATATGCTACCTTGGGGGTACACCACAGCACACAGATAGTTTATTGCTTATATGTATTTTGTCAGATTGGGTGAGAGTTTGTTGTGTTCGGTTTGATAGATAGTTTTCAAACCATGTGTAGGCTACTTCAGTTATTCCAACCTGCTGCTGTTTTTTTTTAGCAGTAATGGATGTGAGACCGTATCAAATGCTTTTGCGAGATCGAGAAAAACAGCAAGTGGTTTGCGACCAATGTCAAGATTATAGGAAACGATCTTTGTGAGGGCGGCTATTGCATCTGAAGTACTTCTACCTTTGCGAAAGCTGTATTGATTGTCAGATAATATTTTGTTATCTTCAAGAAACTTACAGAGTCTATGTTTCACCGCTTTTTCTACAACTTTAGATATTATGCTTAGTAAGGATATCGGTCGGTAGTTATTTACAAATAATTTTTCTCACGCTTTAAGGATTGGAATTAATGAGGCCTGTTTTAGAGAGTTAGGAAAAATGCCAGTTTTGAAGCTTAAGTTGATTATGTGTTTAAGAGGGGATGCGATGTAATTTTGAATGTGTTTGATTATTTTTGTTGAGATATGATCAATTCCCGTGGAGTTACTGTTTTTAAGAGATGCTATTAATCCTATAATTTCTAGTTCACTTCTCATTTTTATATATTTGGCAACTTCCAACAACTTCCCCGACATTGGCGACCTTCTTAAATGGAGTTACTTAACGAAATCAGTTTCATTTCAATATCTCTAAATGTATTGTCATGTCGTTCATCAGAGCTTTAAGAGTCATCTATCAAAGGTGTAGGTACTATGCTTGGTCACTATTTAATTTTTTTATTTTACGTACATACTTATCAGGCCAGCGAACGGCTCGGTTATTTGGAATCACCACGACGTGTGTACTTCGTCATATTGGAAAGGATTATTTCATGATGGTATTGTTCTTTGTTCCAGATGGGCCGTGTCCACCGTTATGACGCGCCAGAACGTGGTCCCCCCATCCGCCGAGGGTCCCCCTTCAACCCCTGCCCTGATCCCCCTCTGGGACCTCTGCAACCACACGCAAGGAGAGGTCAGTACAATACATTCAACACATACACTTCTTGAACATGCTTCCATTACGGAGCAGGCACAATTTTAAAAGCATCGTTATGATATATTGATTGGATTATGTCAACAGTATACGAGTACTAAATCTGAGTCTTTTAACACTTTTCTTCTTAATTTCTTCTGGAATATAATACTGACATTGTTGTTTTCCAAACAGATCACCACTAACTTCGACCAGGCGACAGATCAAGCTGAGTGCTTTGCTGTGAAGGACTTCAAAGAAGGGGAACAAATCTTTATCTTCTACGGAGTTAGAACTAATGCATTCTTCTTCTTGCACAATGGGTAAGTTCTCTCCTCATTCATTCAAGAATGTCTGCGAGTTAATTTTAGCTGAAGTAGGTACACATCAATAACAGCTAGTAATTATAAGGACAGGTTCTTTCACAGAAATTCAAATGTAACATTGTTCATGGGGCGAGGTTTGTCTAGGTCTTGGTATAGCGAATGCCTTTGCCCACCAGCGTGGCGGGCCGGATCGGGAGAGACTCCTTGAGGGAGATCTAACCTAGACCTCTCCAGCGGGACTTTTTCGACCCATCATCACGCACCGCAGTGGGAGGGATGGATTCATACGCCCGTCACTCCTGGACACATTGAGTCCCAGTTTCCTACCCGCCCCTCGTACCCTTTTCCTTTCCAGAACTTGCTCTCCTTCCTTTCCATAAAAAGACCCTCCACACAGCATCCTCAAAGATGAGATAGGGCCCTAAGGGATTCTTTTCCTCAAGTCCTCCAGTGCTGTAGTAAAAAAAAAAATTATCATCAAATGGCCTTTCAGCGCTATTTTGTTTTTTGACAGTTTAGATTGTTGATGGGTTTCATAACATGATAGTTGTCCTCTTCTGCTGATCACAATTTATTCAAAATCTGAAATGAAATCTGCTATCCTTTCAACTGTCAAAAAAAAAACAAAATGGCTGTGATTGGTCTGGTCTTTTGATAACTTTGTCACAAGCGAATTTCTGCGAAACAATAGAGAACTCCAGTCCATTTTTTTTTTTTAAGGAATAAAAGACCTTCAAACTTAAATAACTTCACTTTTATTTTTATAGTTAGTTTTAATAGTTAAAATAATTGTCAAAGTTTTAATTTTTCAAGACCCCACGAAAAGCACCGTATATATGGTGGATTGTGTGATTTCTTCACCCACCGATAGTTTATTTACTTTCAAGTTGTCATTTTGAATCAGTGATGTTATGTCTAGGGAAATTTCCCTGTATCTAGGGGAGAAAAATATTTTTTAGAGAAAAGGGAAATCAGGACAAAATCTAGGGAAATTTCGAACTCTGCCAAATTTTTTATTACATATGACAATATTACTGGTATTATTTATATATTTTTTTTGTATATTTTTATATACGTATACACGTTTTTTGGAATTCCTATGAATCTTAATTATTGTTCATGTACTTAGGGAACGTACCCATACTACGTGACACTTTTAGGGGGGGGGGGGTGGGTCTTCAAAAAAAATTTTTTTTTAAAGTTCCGTTTTATCAGTGATTGCGGTTGATTTTTATTGTGCAAAGTGTTTTTTTTTAATTTGGAATTCAGTGGTGAGTGTATTATAAGTACATTTACCAAATTCCGATATCTTCCCAATTAATTAATCATATTTTTTTTTTACATGAGCTCCACACAGGAGGCCCTGAGGAAAATGATTTCCCTCAGGGCCTATGTCATCTTTGGGGATGCTGTGTGGAGGGGTTTTGGGGGAAAGGAAGGAGAGGAGAGTTCTGAGAAGGAAAAGGGTTTAAGGGGTGGGTAGGAATCTGGGGTTCAGTGTGTCCTGGTCATCCGCCTCCAATACCTAGACAAACCTCACCCCATAAATATTAATCAACATATAACAGGATTAGTGTTACACAATCAGGTGGCTACGTAGGTAATTGCGTAAATGTGAAATTCTAGGGAAATTTCACTTCGAAATCTAGGGAAATAATTTTTTTGGGCAGAACATCCCTGTTTGAATGAAGAATCCAGAAGAATCAATGGCGGAATGCTTTGGGATGACTTTTAGGTGTGAGGTGTGTTTTTTATTCAAGATTAACTGCTTTTAATATAGAAAAAACATTGGTAAAATGTCCACATTTCACCGGTACTGTTATTGTATTTTAACAAAGTGCAATATAAAAACAATAAATCATCTTTTTCATTGCAAATACAAGTGACATCGTAAGCCTCGAATTTTGTGTTCAGGCGTGACTGTACATTGTTTTATGTATAACACATACAGAAACACTGGTATTTATAATATACTGATCATGACGATTGTGTAATAACTTGTATAAAAAGCCCTTGATACTAAAAACAATTCGAAAATACGACCGATGTATCGTAAACCAAATGTCAAATATGACATATGACCTATTTATGACTATGCTTAACCTCAAATATAGCCCTTTTCCGTCATAATTTTAATTGTTGAGAGCCTAAATATTGTTTCCAATAAACACAATAACTATTATTTATCTAAATCTCTTTAACAGTTGTCGCGTGCCCCGTGCGGGAGCACCCACATAAACAGGTGAAACGCTCTGCAACAGGGTCGTAGGTAGCTAAAAAGGGGGGTACATGGTTATAGGCCAACACTCTTCCTCATGTCTCGTCAAATGAAAGATCGTCTGGGATGGAACAACACTGTATTGACGGAAATACACAATTACAACAAGGGGCAGTAATATTCACATCAATTAACAATCACAGGTAAACAAGTATGCCTAGCTGAGTAAAACATCCTAAGCAGATTTCTCTCTTCGTCCTCCCTGGGGGTGTTTACAGTTCACGAGGTAAGAGGGGACACATTACAAAATGGAGGTAGCTTCGTTACTCACGGCCGCGCGGGGAAGGCGCCCAGGAGGTGGTGGCATGGTAGCTGAGTATGTCCATGCTCAGCAGGAAACTACAGTAGTCCATCGCCAGCAGGTGGCAAGAGCAGCACCTTGCTGGCCAGCTCGCACCCACAAAGCAGGTGGTCACGTCCCTTTTCCGTTGGCGCCGAAAGTTCTAGAACAAACTCGACTCGACGCGCGGGAACAATTTGGGTATTGCCTGACACGGGTTACTGCGCTGGGAGCTAGCACGGGACTGTCGGCTGCCGGTGGGGCAACTGCGGTGCGTACGGCGAGGGGGAAGAAGCGGTATGCAAGGGGGGACGGCGTGGTGGTTCGTTAGGGCGGCTTGGATCCTGTATGGTGGCGACATAACACAGTATGAAAATAACGAAATGTTGAATGGCGTGCGTGTCTTTCGTGGCATAAGGCGTAAGATTTCAAATGTCAATACATCTTGATACACTTCGGTGAATTGGTTAGCAGGTTAACAGTGACGTCACCGTTAACCATTTCAGTAATGCCAACTTGACGCTGTGTTTTGAGGAGA
This sequence comes from Limnephilus rhombicus, assembly GCA_929108145.2. Classification (NCBI taxonomy): domain Eukaryota; kingdom Metazoa; phylum Arthropoda; class Insecta; order Trichoptera; family Limnephilidae; genus Limnephilus; species Limnephilus rhombicus. The sequence continues at coordinate 55,497,166 of OV815277.1, read as the reverse complement.
GGTTTAAAAATGCACTTTTTAATAATTTTTTAAAAACTCTGCGTTTAATATTATGAAATAAAACTTATATATTCAGAATCAGTGTTTATTGGTCTACATGGACATATTTTTTTAAAGCCATAATATTTTTCACTGGAGTTCCTTATTCGCCTAATAGTGTCACTGCCATTCAAATACAAGCTGATGGTGACCAAATTTAAAATGAATGATTTGGTTGTTGTTTTTAGGTTTGTGTACCCAGAAAACGAGGAAGACAGCCTGGAGGTGGTGCTGGGTACGAGCCCCCAGGACCCACTGCAGCCCCTGAAGCTGACCCTGCTGGCACGCCTGCCCCCGCCACCCTACGTGCTGCGCGCGACCCCCAGCGCACCCCTGTCTCCACCCCTGCTGGCCTTCGCCCGTGTACAGCAGATGGACAAGGGTGAGTTTCGTTCTGTGCACTTCTAGTACAGCAGAATCCGCTGCAGCTCCTGACTATAATAATACAGGGTCACCGGAAATAGTGTCTTTTAAATAATTTAAAAATGAAATCTCTTTATTTTTTAAAGGTACTCTTTATTGCAGAGCACGCAGAAAATCTTAATTTCTTTTTAACTTTACTTACTTTTTTACTTAACTTCGATACGAGTTCTCCTGTTGCACAGCAAACATCTAAGCGATACTCCCCCAGGTACGCTGAATCATATCAGGAGTCACATTTGCAATTGCTGCATGTTGCAGATCCCGAATTTTTTCAACCAATCGGTTTGAAATTTTAACACATCCTTCTCAGATATATTCCTTAGGTATTAATCGAAGGACCAAGATTTCTAATTATAATAAGTAATTATATAAATATTACTTCTATTTTATTTTTATTTTTATGTGGAAATTTTGGTCGAAAGTTCAATTTTATTTTTACGAAGCTGCCATTTAGTCAAAAATAGAAATTTAGATTATTCCTTCTGTAAATACCTAGTTTTATCTATCACTAAAATAATCTTTCAGGCTTTTTGATGTCAGATGAACTATACCGGAGAAATCGTGGTCACCGCCAAACACCTTTGGAGCACACTAGATCAGCAATTATAAACTTAGATGTTGTCACTAAATGTATCAATAGTTTTGGTTTTTGTAAAATAAAATACGCTTTCAAAAATTTTTTATAAAAAATCATCTTTTTTCGGCCTTCTAACCGCGTACAACCCCTTTAAAGGCTGTAGTGAGGCAATGCTCTGTCCTGCTGTTTTTCACTGATGTAATTTCATAAGTACAGTGAAACTAATTATAAACTTTATTATACATTAGAATATTCTTTAGAATTCAAATGTACAGGTAACAATATGACTTATTATGTAACATATGCACTGAACTGCACATTTAAAAAAAATTACCTAGATTATTAAAACCAGTTTCTTCCAACCGTAATAAATAGCATGCTGCAATGAAATTAAAATTAAGCCGAACTTGAAGCAAATCAACCTTCTTCAATTCCAATCCCAATAGAAGACCCTGTAGTAAAAAAGAAAACCAATTTCAAACAACTCCTCCGTCATAATCCTCCCCCATTTCTTCCCAACACCCTCGCCCAGATCAACGCAATCTCCACCCCACAACGTACCACCCCCCGACCTGCCACTACCCCACTAAATTCCCCCTCCTCCCAGAGCCCCCTTACCCCTCCCCACGCCTCTCAAATAGTGGTAACCACCCAGTTGTTCCCTTGCCCTGTAGTGAAAAAGAAAACCCATTTCAAACAACTCCTCTGTAAAAATCCTCCCCCATATTGCAGCCATGTCCTTTGCAAATAAAAATTAACAAACACTAAAATCTCTATTCTATAACCTTAATTAACTCATGATGAAAGAGAAAGGGGCCTCATTTGGCCCGGAGCTCTGCATACCAGTACATCAAAAAGTCCCAATAGAAGCAACAATAATGGGCCTTTTGCATGATTATTTTTTTATAGTGTGTTCATTATTCACATAGTTTCAGCTTCCTTCAATAGATGTCAATAACCACTGGAGGGACAGCACATTTTAAAACTTTTTCTCCGTTTGAGCGAGATTTTCAGAAGATCATTTTTTAAATTTTTCGCCAACATTAAAAAAAATCATACCTTCAAATTTTAACAAAAAAACATAAAAACTTATTGTAGTGCTATATAGCCAATAAATTAACCTACATTTTACCGTTTATTTCATATTATTTGTAGGATTTATAAAAAAATATTTAAAAATCGTAAAGTTTATAACCGCGCGAATTCTGCGTGTTTGTTACTTTGAAACTGCTGTGAGAGGTACTTATTCGACTCAACATAGAATATTTTCAATGTCTGTATATTATCTGTGGCATACTTGATAATGAAAGGTGCATATCTATGGAAAAAGGAATTAATTTTATTATTTATGCATTAAACCGCTTACTCGTTAATACGGAAAACTTTTTATCCAAACAGTTAGATTTAGCTTTATTATTACGAAAAGTGAGTATTTATGTCGGGGGAGACCAAAATACATGCAAAAAATATGCATTTAACATTTTAATTTTGTTAAAATTAATTGACTAGTGCGGTAACGCCATGTTTATTCATCGTTTTTATTTTAACATTTCATCAATGCTGCCAATCATAGAATAAATATTTTTGCGTAAAACAAAGTGAATGCATCATTGACAAGTTTGTACCAGTATTTATAACAGTAGAACATGGAAAGAAATGCATTAAAATAATTACACAAACCCGCTAGACAAACCCTGCGAAGCCAAACAAACCATTCAAAACCTGGGATGTTTTTTAAAAGTATGATGAAAAGCGAGTTTATTTTAGAGAATTTATTTTATAAGATTGGTACTTCCGACAAATGTCATATTTGATTGTCTATTAGTTAAAAAAGAAACATTCCGTATTATCCGTGCATCAAACTTCGACAACACGAACGTTCCGTGTTATCCGTGAGGTGGACTAACTGCATATTTACCTTAATTTTAACCGTAAATAGCTGATCAGAAATTCTGCGTGAAAAAAATATAATTTTTTTTTTTTTTTAACATTGTTATAAAATAGTCTACGAAGTTCGGATTTGCGACATCTACGGTCATAATAGATAAAGCATTTCAATAGCTTCGTTTTAAATCCAAAATAACAAACGTGGGAGCTACAAATATTTTTTAATACATGTTTTGCCGAATCTAGAGATAATAGCCTTTTTTATCCGAAAAGCAATCGGAGACATTAAAAATGGCACCAATATATGGCAAAAATCGCTTCAGTGGATAACTTAGTAATATTGGCTAAAGAAGCAGGTAGGAGGAGGTACACGGCATAACACTCAAAAATAAATAACGATAATACTTTTGGCTGTGAAAATCTGAAACCATATCAGCCATTCTTTTAGTGGATTTGGAACCCCCCGTTTTCAGGTTAACAGAAACTACTCCCACCTAAACCATGCGTTATATTTACACACTTGATAATTTCCTGAATTTTGAATAATATTAATTCTGAATTTGGAATAAAATGAGAGACAAAAATTACAAAAAAAATAGTGTCCAACCGAAACAGGACTTTCTACCGAAACCGAAACTGAAACCGAATCTTCGGTAGCTGTCTCAGTTTCGGCCAAAACCGAAACTTTTTTAAACATGTTAAAAATCTATTGTTTACTGAAATTTGTCTTATTTTTTACACTTATACAAACAGTTAACATGTGTTAAATGAAATTAAAAAAAAAAAGAGTAATTGAAGTGTGTGAAATTATTTTTTTTTTTTAAATATTACTAAAAACTAACAAACATGTTAACTACTTCTCGGAACAAAAATTTGTCAATAATCAATACTTATGTACATTATAAAGGAAGGACCTCAATAATTGAGTATTTTAATTTAAATTGAGTTTACACTTACAACATTCTTAAGACTAAATTTACCATTTATTGAGATCTTTTGCAGATTTTCGGTGCGACCGAAGGTTCGGCAGAAAATCTGCCGAAACTGAAACCGACACTTCGGTCGGTCACTAAAAAAAAATATAGGTCCCAATGGCCGAGTTGGTTAAATTTACCATTTATTGAGATCTTTTGCAGATTTTCGGTGCGGCCGAAGGTTCGGCAGAAAATCTGCCGAAACTGAAACCGACACTTCGGTCGGTCACTAAAAAAAAATATAGATCCCAATGGCCGAGTTGGTTAAGTAAATTAAGAGATTCTGGGTTCGAGTCCCATTCGTGACCGTTACCTTTTTTAATTTTCTGTCTTGTTTCATGTTTCGTTTAGATTTATTAGTATTCTTCTTCTTTAATGATAAATTTATAATTAATTTCCCCCAGAGGAACTGACTAGTTGGCTTTCGGGAGAGGCCCACTCGGAGCTGCTGGCGGAGGGGGGTGTGGAGGAAAAGCTGGACCGCCGCGCCCTCTCCTTCCTGCAAACGCGCTGTGGTCTGCTGCTGGCCTGTCTGCAGAGGGACGCCAAGGCTAGGGATGCACCACCTGAGGATGCCAGCCAGCCCAACAGGTTACCTTTACCCAATATTCATAACTAAAAGCTGGTGTTAGACCAACAATCATAATAAAGAATACTTTGATGTCCTGTCGAAACGTAAGATTCCTTAGAAACTGTCCAAAGAAGCGTAGATAGCAGTCCACAATAGAGTGCTGGTAACTACACTGATGTATGGCAGTGAAGCATGGAACTGGAAGAGGAATGATGGAAGACTGAATGCTGGAGATCTGAGATCCCTGAGGCGTATGGTAAAACCATGTATGATCGTGTGGGAAATGTGGAGATTCACAAATAATGCAAAGGATGTAAGCGTAAAGAGTAAGATTTATAAAGGGACGCTTAGATGGCTTGGGCATGTAGAGTGAATGAACGAAGATAGGAGTGAAAGGAGAATATATGACGCGTATTTGAATGATAGAAGAAATCCGGGGGCCTCCCGCCGAAGACATTGCACAATCAAGTGAACCAAATATCAAGAGTCAGAATAACAGAAGAGTATGTATGAGACGATGTATGAATGTTAATGTGAGTATCAAGAAATGTGTGTCTAGATCGAGTTGTTTGGCGGTCTGACTTCTCTGCCTACCCCTGCGAAATAGCGTGATGGTTAGTTAGTTAGAACAGCTTAAAATGACTTTGAATATGTCTAGTAACTTGATATGAATGAAATTTGACAATTTGGGAGGCGGGTGTGGATACCGCCACCCCGGGAACCATTTATTGGATAACCTACCATAGGTAGATAGCATCCCTACCATAGGTCATCGTAAGTGGTTCGCTACATTTGGTGACTCTTAGCAGGGGCAAGGTTTGTCTAGGTTTTGGTGGCGGATACTTTTGCCCACCTACTGCTTAAGGGGCTGGATCGGGAGAGACTGGTTGAGGGAGACTTTTTAATCTCTTCAGCCGGACTCTTTCATCCCATCGCCTTGCACTGCAGTGGGAGGGATGGATTCATATGTTCGTCACTCCTGGACAATACATTGACCCTCATATCATTGACCTTCTTACGCATCCCTCATACCCTTTTCCTTCCAAGAATTTCCTCTCTTTGCTTTCCCCTAAAAGACCCTCCACACAGCATACCCAAAGGTGACATAGGCCCTGAGGGAATTTTTGTTCTTCAGGGCCCCCTGTGGAAATAAAGTAAAAAAAAAAATGGTAACAAAAAAAGTTTCTAACCTTTTTCTTACCTCTGATCCTTTCTCTTATCTATTCTTCAATTTGGGATGCCATAGTCATCTTATGTTTTGTTCACCCGATAAATCTAGATGCAGAGTGTACTAAAATGTTCCACTTTTCCATTATTCCAGGACATTGGTGAGAAAGCTGAAAGAGTGCGAGATGAACATTCTGCAGAGTGCTATTGACTTTATAAAGCAGAAGTTATGACAACCTCCGTAAAGAAGCCAAGGGAAATGTTTAACATATTCTCTTCTACAACCTTGTTTTACATTTCTGTGTTATTTATTTTTACTAAAGTCTTATTATAATATTGTTATAATGGTACTTAGAGATATATTTTTACGCTAAAGACTTTTAAAATGCTTTTATGTAAGTACGAGGGTTGTTCAAGAATTAAAGACCGTTCTAATTTGAAAATTGGGAAAAAAAATATATTTACAAAAAAAATCCCTACAATTTCTACATAGTCCCGGTTACGATCGATGCACTTGGTGAGCCGTGGCACTAAATCCTCGATTCCCTTATCGTAGAACTCCGCCGCCAAATATGCTATCACCTCTCCCTCCACATCCTAGTCGGTCTCCAAAGATTTTCCGGCCAAATGTTGCTTCAGTTGAAGAAAAAAATGCAAATAATGTCATTGATTGCCATTTGGAGCACTCAATTTGCATATGCCATTTTTCCATCATACTCGTTTGTGTGGTAGACTTTCTGACGTCTGGGTTTAAAATTGCTTACGAACCTCAAAAGGGCGGACTCCCTCTTAGTTGAGAAAGCAAATAATTGAGCGCACCTCGCAGGCAGCGGAATTCAAGAGAGGAGCTTCCATCTCAAACGGATGCAAAAATCTCACTGAAGCAGCTACCAAGCCGGATCACCGCTCGTTATTTTTTAGATTAAAGTCTGAGCTACTCACTAGTGTTGCCAGATTTTGTCTTTAATTCTTGGACATCCCTCGTAATTATGTTTTGTGAGTGACTGATATATTTATGTAAAATTTGATGGTGATGCCTGCCCTGGTGGTGTTTTTTCGTCTTTTTACAGTGTGGTATGGTTACAAATGTTTTGTTTGTAATTCAGATTTTTTTCAAATAAATTATTATATAATATATATTGACATAGTTTGTGGCTTTACTAAAGTTCCTTGTTCTAAGAATGACTTCTAGAAATTAAATCAATAATTTATCACATTATGAATGCGTATTTTATTCCTCATCAACCGTCACAAAATTTTTTGAAGTAAAACTTCTTTACGCACGCTTGACTTGGGGAGTAAGCTGGTGAATGCGTGACAAGAGCGTTACGAAAAGCGAGGCGAGCGGTAGTTGAGAGGGAGGTATAAGTTAGTGAAGATAGAAAGAAAGAGAGTTACGTTTCGTATATCTAAGACACAGTGCAGGCCTATTGTCTGTATCACACTGTAGGAGCAAGAGAGAGCAGTGCGCGTGCAGATTTTCTTTCTCTCTTCCTATCATATAGATGGAGCTAAAAAAGTTTTACTTCAGTTGTGTGGTCTAAAGCACACTCGTTTTTTTTAAACATTAAAACATATAATAGCATATAGGTACTTAGTGTAAGTAATAAATGCAGTTTTCAAATTTCTTTATTTTGTCTGTTTAATATCATGTTGTATAAAAATAATTATAAATTCTTAAAATTAAATCATTTTTAAAATAAAGCGTACAAAACATAATTTAATATTTGCTAATGAAGGGTGGCTTCAAGTTAAATGAATCAACTAGCAATGTGGAATGCAATACATATATAATATACTCATTAGCATAGAATGCAGAATATAATACTAGAAGTAGTATCTTCCATACAAATTTGAATGAACACAATTATTTCATTTTAGTTCAAACGCCCAGCGTTCTGTCTTACTTGCATTCGCCGGAAATCATAGATCTCCATCCCATTTGAATTTCGAAAACACACGGCCCAATTTGAGCCCAATTTAGGCCTACATTTGGGTCACCAAACACTCCCACAAGGCGCTTCTTGTATTATTATTTGTTCGATGCTCATTAGTGTGTGTCTCTACTACATAAAATGAAAAGCAGGTTTGCCTTTAACTTAAACGTCCACCCTTAGATTGCATTATTGTGAAGATTGCATTTTGGCTAAATTACTTCATATTTACAACTAAAACTAACTACCTTTGTTTCAATAATCACAGATTTCAAAGCTCCTATCGATATGCTCTTCAAGTACTTATGCATTAAACATTAATGTAATTATTAAAAGTTGTACTTGTATAATAAGCCAACGTAGAAAATATTAAAAATATAAATTTTTCCAAAATGTGAAGCTAAGAGATATTATACATTTTTAGCATCTCTTGCTCCAATAGATTTGACCACATTATTTAGAGAAATTCTCCTTCCTGAATATCATTTCTAATGATAAGCGAAACTTTGCCGTACAACTAAACTTATACAGCCTTACTAATAAACAACTGTCAAACAGTATTTTTATTGCACGTCGAATAAAGTCTACAATTTCTATTTCGAAATATTTCTAATAAAAAATGTCTTTAACTGTGCTGCGGAAGAATTGGCAACATTGCATTTTGGCAGACCGAAGCATGCGTGCGCATTCAAATAATGTATTTTCACGATTTGAATCGCACATCACAATTTTCATAATTTCTTTTCTAATGACCGATTTAATATTTATTTTATTTATTTATTTATTGTTTCTTTACACTGCAGGTAAAAATGTTTACAATACAATTTGTTACTTCACTAGGACAAGCCTGTGTTGAGGTTGACAATAATTATACAAGTTAACAAAATAACACAAAATTATACAGATTTTGAAAGAACAATATTGTTGTATTTCTTACAGATTGAGATTAGATTATGGGTACCTACTGGTACCTACTAAACTGATGGCGCTAGGTAGTACTTTAATGTAGACTTTTAGGGTGACCATAGCTTTGAGATCAGATTTAAAATAAAATAAAATAAAGTTTTTTGTTTTTGTTTTTGTTTTTAAGGATTAAGTTGTGAATAGTAAATATATAATAATAAATATTAGTATAATTCAATATGTTTACTATACTCTTCGCCAGTTTTAATCAAATAATAAAATGTTATCATGTTGTGAATTTAGTTTCATGGTATTGGAAAAAACGAGATTATTTCCATTCTATTCTTTTTTTATAGACTTATACCGTCTGAAGTTAATTGCACTTCATGTTAGTGATGTTTTTTAATAACATAAATGCCTTACGCATGTGTAGACAAATACAAACTCAAGAAATCAATGTTTATACTGCGCTACAATGAATCCAAAATGTTAAATGTTTTGGTTTTTATATTTTTATTAATTTGTTTTTACGGCAAATTCAAAAAGAAGAAATATGTATAGCACATATAAAATGCCATAAAAATATTACGAAATTCGATAAGAAATTATTATTATTATCAACTTCTACAATAGATAAACAATCCTCTTTGACTGTATAAACTATGTATATCTTCCCATGAACTATTTTAAGGCTATTATATGTTAGTTTTTATTTTAAATTTTCATTAGTAAGCTTTTCACGTACACGGTCGTTTATTAATTGAATAAAATTTTCTCCATGTTTATTAGTAAGGCTGTTTTTTTTTGAAATAGGCAATTACCCTAAAAGAGTGCTTTGTTAATAAATATGTTCCACTTTATTGGCCATTTATGAAAAAGAGGGTTCAGTTTTTCAAAGTGCAGTAAACCTGAAATCTTGTCGCTGTTTGCTAAAAGAATTGTTGATTTATTGCAATTGCTTTTTTTTTGTAGTTATTGTCTTTTAACAATGAAATTTGAGTTTGCCTCGCCAGTGTAAAAAATAGATTATCTACTTTTAACAAATTATGATTACCAAATAATGTGGTAAATATATACCAAAATAGTTAACAGATGGATGACATTCTATTCCATTATTTTCAGCACATTTTTTTACATAAGCTCCACACAGAAGGCCCTGAAGAAAAAAAATTCCCTCAGGGCCTATGTCATCTTTGGGGATGCTGTGTGTAGGGTTTTTTAAGGAGTGGTAGTTCTGGGAAGCAAAGAGGTATGAGGGATGCGTAGGAATCTAAGGGGCAATGTGTCCAGGAGACACAGACAGGAGGATATATCCATCCATGATGAATCCATCCCTCCCACTGCAGTGCAAGGTGATGGGTTGATTGACTCCGGCTGGAGAGGTCTAAGTTAGGTCTCCCTCAACCAATCCGCCTCCCGATCGGGCCTGTCACGTAGCTGGTAGGCAGGCGCATCCACCGCCAAGACCTGAACACACCACTCCCGTTAAACCCGGGTACTCTTACTGAGTCACTAAAAGTAGCGAAGCCTTATGTTATCTTAGTTCTATTATATCATTCTAAAGCTTCAAGAGAAGATAGGTTTGCGTGAGACAGACATAAAGGAGGAGATTTATTTAGAGAATGATTGATAAAATATGCTTATTTTAGAATGAAATAATATCTGAAAGTGCCCTATTAAATAAAAATCCTCACATCATGTCTGAATCCGATCCGATGAAATATAAATATATCTTGATAAAATATATTTTTTTTAAATTATCTTATCCTATTTTAATATTAACAGCAACATAATTATTTAGAAATATTTTTAATTATAATTGTAGATTGTATTAATAAGTAAAACAGGGTACTCCAAATGCGGCAAAATTGATTCACTTTCATTGTTCAATAAATTCATTTTTACTCTCTGCCCAATTTGTAATTTGACCTTCATTCTACAGAATGAAATGTTAGGTCATACTAATATCATCTCATGTTATAAAGAGCTAGTTGTTTCCTCTAAAATAATTACATAAAATATATCGATCGTCCAGTTGATTAGTCAGACATCTCCATTTATGTTTTGCGATAATGAGGAATTCAATATTCAAATGCTCACCATAAATCAAATATTATTTGAACGTGTATGCGTTTTACATATTAATATGAATTTTCGAGAATATTATTTTTTGGTGTCAAACGAAATGACATTTAACGAAAACTTTTAGTTATAACCGCTTCACAATTAAAGCTCTATAAATGAAACATTTCTGAACGTAGCCGAATAGTAAAAACTGTTTTAGAAAGGTTACAAAATAGGCTTTTAAATTATTATATTACAAATAAATATTAGCATTTGTAAATATTAAAATTTAGAACGCAAACATTAAAAATAGGTAAAAATGACTCACGTGATGTTTTTATGTGAAAACGGTATTAAAATCACAGATTATGCAAACAACAATACTTATTCTATTATATATATGTGTAATAAACACTTTTGTCACCTCACTTTTTTATCATTTCATATAAAAATATTTAATAAAAATTTAAAATGTGGAGCGCGGTGGAGCTGCCGGTAGCAAATTTGCGCGGGTAAATATTTTTGTCAACTACACGATTGACAGCTGATTCCTGTTATGTATTTCCATAGACAACTTGATAGAAATGTGCAGCTTGATCTACTATCGACCTTTGACTTTTTGTTTTAGGGATGTAACTAAAACAATAACGGAGTTATAACGATTTCTATGGAAACACACGCGCTGACGTATAAACACGCTTATTGTACTTGACTGCTGTCCTATTTTTAACGCTTATATCTGCTTACGTTGCGGAGGGGTTAAATATGTTATAAAATAACACTGGGAAGCGTAACGTACCGATACATTAGTAACATTTTGAAATTTATTACTAGTAACCCAGAAAACATAAATTTTTAGTTTTTCTGCATTATGATTGATTTTTGTGTTTTTGAGTAATATGAGTATTGTACCAGATAGAGGGTACACTTTCAAATTTCGATTTTTCAGAGATTTATTTATTTATTAACGCCCTTTTTCGGGGCTTTTACATATGAATAGTAACAAATATACAGTATTTATTGTACATAACTGAACTGCTTCAACAATATTTTATATTTGTTTAACCCGTCTGCTTGTTTAGGAATAAATACATCCCAAAACACGTAATCGCGTTATACTTTCATAAGACGAAAAACATCCCGAGCGACCTTACTTTTTAAAAGCTGTATACCTCTCTTCCTCTCATGCAAACATATGTATTTTTATTTTAACCAGAAAGAGATCGAAATAATGCTTCTTATTGTCTTTGAAATATGAAAGCTATCTTGCATAGATATTTTACAATCTCGATCCAAAGTGACAGTTTCAGAATTTACGGGCGAAACTATGGCTTTTGGATTGTGAGGTGCGAATATATTGAACCATGTAGACGGGTTAAAGATAAATGGAAGATGTTCACTGACTTGGTATAATTGTTTCCCTCCACTAGATGCCTGACTAATCAACTGAACGATCGATATGTATGCAGAAGGATTCTAGCCATTTTGTATACGGCGTCACAAAAAGCTGCCAGATTCAATATACCTACTTAAAATAAAGATAATGAGTTTTTGATTTACGAAATAGAGTGAAAAAACTACACAATTGTATTCAATGAACAAATAATTCTTTTTTGAGATGAATGTTGAGATGGCAGGCATGTCGATTGAAGATTTATAGTTAGTTTTTAGATTGGTAAGGCAGTCCAATATGGGTTAACATTAGTAATTAATTCATTCGGTTATTGCCAGGTTCTATGACTGGTTTCAACTTATAATGAATTTACACAAAGCGGCTGCTATGAGATGAGGTGTGATTCGCTTGTCTACTTGATCCTGCCCTTGTGCTGCACGTAGGACTCGAACATCTCCTCTCCCCCAGAGAAGGCGGTGGCGCGTCGCAGCCTGCGCCATGCAGCTGCTAGTGCGCCACCCAGCAGCGCCAGCACCACGCATCCCGTGGCCACGATGGTCGTGAACATGGACGAGCGCATGCACGTCTGGTTGGGGTCGGGGGTTGCTGAAATTTCAAACACATTCATTTTAATCCATCTTCTCCCTCAATCAAACCGTTGTAAAATGTAACCTTTGATCAAACTTACTACAAACGAATCATTTTAAACTGTAACCCTTGATCAAACTTACTACAAACGAATCATTGTAAACTGTAATCCTTGATCAAACTTACTACAAACGAATCATTGTAAACTGTAACCCTTGATCAAACTTATTACAAACAAGTCGTTGTAAACTGTAACCCTTGATCAAACTTACTACAAACAAGCTATTCTAAACTGTACCCTAAGCCTTGATCAAACTTACTACAAACAAGTCATGGTAAACTGTAACCTTGATCAAACGTACTACAAACAAGTCATTGTAAACTGTAAACCTTGATTAAACTTACTACAAACAAGTCATTGAAAACGTAACCTTGATCAAACGTACTACAAACAAGTCATTGTAAACTGTAATCCTTGATCACACATACTATAAACAAGCCGTTGTAAACTGTAATGTTGTGGAATACATACATGCAAAACATACAGATCGTATGGCTTTCTAAGTTAAAAAGTCATTTCAAAGTTGACTTTTTTAATGCACTTTTATACATCTATTACAACTACTTTTTGTTTTATTTATATTAATAAAAAAAAAAATTAATGAAAACTGCACTTAGTGATTACTACGAGTGATAATATTTTTTGTCTCGCAAGAAAATGTTTTAGTGATTTTTATGTATAATTTTTAGGCATATTTTTTGTGCATTTCCGCTTACCGCTTTCCAAAGATTTATATAAACAATTATTGGTATTATATGCACTTAGTGACTATAAAGATGCTCAATTAGCCATAACAATGTGTTATTTGACATAATGACTTATTTGCTTTTTTAAGCATGACAAAATAGGTAGACTTGTACTTCAAATATAGTTTTGACAAAAATTTCACTTAATGACTTCTGGCAGCAAAATTATGAGATATTATTTATTGTTATGTCATAAGTAGAGGGTGTGTAGAGAAGTGTACTCACTGCGAGTGTTGTTTCTGGTGTAGTCTTCTTCATCCTCCCCCTCTTGCAGCACTCGCAGGGACTGGAACAGGTTGATGTTCTCGGAGAGTGCGGGGGCCACTCCTCCCTGGACGCCTCCTTCTCCCTCTGCCCCTTCTACACCCACCGCCCCCTCCAGGGCGTTGCTCTCGATGGCCCTCTTGCGCACGCTTTTCACGTTTCTCCAGTGACACGGCTGCGTCTGGATAACGGATATTTCATTATTAGAAAGAGGCTATTTACTATCTAATGTTACTGGCATCAACTGAGGGGTGGAAAGGAGAGCTGGTGTACTCTTCCCTTGTGGGGCCTAATCCAATCAAAGAGAGACTTCCGATGCTAAAACTCTTACTGCTACCGGACCTTGCATACACGGTAAAAATAGAACCCTCTTGGGACCTGGAAACAAACTCAAAGGGGTGATATGAAATGCGAGACAGAACAATGGGCTCATGGCTCATGGGCCTAAGTGCTCACGGAACTTTCCGTATATTATTCTCCACTTTAATAAATAATAACAAAACTGGCATCAACAGGCTTCACTAATTAAAAAATTATATTTTAGTAGAACTCTGTCGTTGTAATTTAAGAATCCAGACTCTTTTGGCTCAACCTTTTGGGCTAATGATGTCTCTGGCAACTAATAGAAGGCTTGCTGTTTGTCTCAATCGGATTTGTAAAAGAGATAACAACATCAACATTGCGCATTATGCTTAACTTGGTGTCCCGCTGCAAACTTTTTGTCGTGCGCCATCTGATTCTACTTTCGTCAGAACTTACTTGTTTTTTACAAATTGGTGTTTTTGTAAATTGTACCATCTTACCAAATAATGTGCATATGGATTCATACATCACTCCTGGACACATTGACACTCAGATTCCTACCCACCGTTCATAGCTTTTCCTACCCAGAACTTCCTCTCCTTCCTTTCCTTAAAAAGATAATCTAAGCAGCAGTGGCGGTCCGTGCGTTTTCAGTGCTAAGATTGAAAAACACGACGTTATTGATGTTGTAGCTGAAAATGATTTTTTTTTTTAAATTTCAACTTTTTGTATGAAGTTATCCTGAAATGTGGATGCGGCGCATCCCTAAACTGAAAAAATCCTGAAAATCTTCATACAAAATATTGAAATTTTGAAAAAAATAAAATATGTCTTCAGCTACAACATCAACAACGTCGTATTTTTAAATCTTAGCACTCTACTAGCTCACTGAAAACTCACGGACCGCCACTGCTATGCAAAGATGACATCGTCTCTAAGGAATTTTTTTTCCTCAGGACTTCTGGGTGGGGCTAATATAAAAAAATATATAAAAGGTATATTATCTTCCGTATACGAGTATTTATGTAGTTTTCTCATAATAGCTAGTTATATTCAGGGAAATGGTTTTTTAAATGTAGATAATTAATATATGTAGATATGCTGGCTTTTAAGAAGTTATTCAAGGTAAGTATCTCTATGGAAGTAATCTTGTGGAAAGTGATACTAACCGGACAGCGCCCGTGGCACATGCGCACGTCGCACTCGATGTAGAGCGCCGGGGAACCGGTGAAGCGGAATGTCTTGAGGTACGCGAACACTTGCGTCTCAAACACGCCGCTCTCTGACCATGAGCCTCGAAAGCGCGATATCAACTTGTCATCCACAGGGCACCTGAAGGAAACAACACAAATAATACCATAAACACAGAATAAATAATAACAGAAGAAATGCAATGAGGACTGGTTTCATGATCTAGATATTTTAAGGAAAATAAGGAAATAGAAGTTCTGGAAGGGAAAAAGGTATGAGGGGTGGGTAGGAATCTAAGGGTTAATCTAATCTATGGGTCCAGGAGTGACTGACGTATCAATCCATCCCTCTTACTATGGTGCAAGGCCGAGAGGGACCAGCTGGAGAGTTCAAAGGGTCTCCCCAAACTGACCTCATACATCCGCCGCCAAGACCTAGACCCTAGACATACCTCACCCCATATTACAGTAAATTGTCATTTAATGTCACAGCTAAAAGGTGCTTTAGCCATTTTTCCTTTCCAGCTTCGATATATCGCTGATGGTTAAATTTTTTTTTATTTTAATTTTTTTTTTTAAAAGAACGACAAACATTCCCGGGTTACGAATAACCCAACAATGTTTGAAAATCTCCTACTACCACCACAGAAAGCCGAAAATGTTGCTTGTGTTGTGATGGAGGACTTAGCCAGCCGAGGAATCGAACATGCGACACTCGGGTGGGACCCAAGCGCTATGCCCACTCAACCACTGACCGGTCAATACATATCCTAATAATAGTTCAACTAAACTAATGATTAATATTTACCCGAATTCATCTATCAGTTGTATCTTCTTGGTCCCTCCATTGTGTGCATAGCAATCATTCACCACAATATCAAATCCATCTGAAAATTAAACAAAACATTGTTATGATACAATTAATCTAATTTTATTTTATCACAACTCTAAAAAAAAGCCTGTTAAGGTTAAACGTCACATACATTATAATCTATGCATTCACAGATGGCGCCAATCAAATTATTTTAGGTTTGTCACACTTTCTGCATGTTACGCTCTAAAATATTAGGGTAAATTAATTGTTTGCGCCCGTAAATATTTAATGTGAATATAAATAAATAGTTTTCTCCATAAACAAACCCAAATCTTTCAAGAGAGGCTGAAAAATTCAATTTTCTATCGGTGACTCAATCCAATATTGTATTTTTCAGCCTTTCTTGAAAGATTTGGGTTTGTTTATGGACAAAACTATTTATTTATATGCATATCAAATATGTACGGGCGCGAACAATTAATTTACCGTAATATTTTAGAGCATAACATACAAAAAGTATTAAAAACCTAAAATAATTTGATTGGCGCCATCTGTGAATGCGTAGATTATAACGTACGTGACGTTTAACCTTAAGGTTAAACGACGCGCGCGTCATAATCTACGCATACGCAGATGGCGCCAATTAAATTATTTTAGGTTTTTAATACTTTTTGCACGTTACGCTTTAAAATATTAAGGTTAATTAATTGTTTGCGCCAGTACATATTTAACATGGATATAAATAAATAGTTTTGTCCATAAACAAACCCAAATCTTTGAAGAAAGGCTGAAAAATTCGATTTTGTATCGGTGAGTCAATCCAATATTGTATTGTTCAGCCTTTCTTGAAAGATTTGGGTTTGTTTATAGACAAAACCATTTATTTACAACCATATTAAATATGTACGGGCGCAAACAATAAATTTACATTAATATTTTAAAGCGTAATATGCAAAAAGTATTAAAAACCTAAAATAATTTTAACAATTATTACAAGCAATAATTGTCAGCCTGAAACACTCATTTTACATTGAAAAATCTTCCGAGAAAAGATACTTGCCGTCAACGGGACTTGAACCCGTGTCCTTCCGATTGCCGGTCGAATGCTCTGACCACTGAGCTATGGGGGCTTATCAAATACCCGCCAAATAAGTTTAAGGCTGACAATTATTGCTTGTAATAATTGTTACCCTTTGTGCTATGCATAAAAAATCTTGTCTAAACGTTAGTTTATAAATTAAAAAATAATAAAATAATTTTATTGGCGCCATCTGTGAATGCGTAGATTGTAACGTACGTGAGGTTTACCCTTAAAGAGGATTTCGATCTCCTGATTAGCCTGTTCCAACTACCAATGGTGTCCTAATAAAATAAAAGCTAACAGTTACGGACAACTTACCCTTATCGCATTATATTTATTAAATCAATACATTTTACACTTATACGGTAACAACTTATATATAATCCTTTCAGCTTGAATGTAGGGAATAACCAATCCAGAATTTCAAGGTCATTTCAGTATATGCATGGCCTTAGTGTTGCTGGTTTTATAGCAGGTAGGATTTTGGTGTCCTAACCGTATTTGCTCCTCATGTATATGATGAGCGTGAGGGGGTCCCCCACCCTCACGGGGCCAGCCACGCGAGGGCCTGCAGTGCCGTAGCCTGTGCGGATCTCCATATAACACTCGGGGGGCTGCAGGGTGAATACCACCGGGTTTCCAGTGGCTACTCTGTGGACATATTCACATCATAAATGTACATAGCATATTAAATAATAAAAGGTTGTTTGTATAACTGTGAGTTGAGCATGTATTTGTAGATATTGACAGGTTATTATGCGAAGACTCACTCTACGTCCAGAAAAGGGAAGGTGACAGTCTTCCAGAAGTCGTATCCGTACTCGCAGGTGACTTTGAAGTGCTCGTCATATTCCTCCTCGATCAGCGGGTTGTACTGCACTGTCACCGTGTTCCACATAAAGTTTTTCTGTAATGCAATGTAGTAAAAATTAATTTATCAGATAATAAATACAGTGCACACAGTATCCAGAAACACTTAGTGGCAACTTTTTTGATTCGAGGTTTTGTTTTTAGAAAATCGTCATATCAACTGTTTCATATCTAAAGTTTTTTTTAATCCAATGGGGGGGAAAGAAAAATCAAATTGCTCAGATCCAAAAAGTTTTTACAGGATAGAAGGATACTTGTGTCAAGGCTCAATGAGCTGGGAAGCAAGCTACCGGGTGAATGATGGTAAAGATCAACTTAGTAATTTACTAACGGAAGGTGTTTTCCTGGGATCTTCATGGCGGGTGTTCTTGCCGAGAGTCCCGCAGCGGTTGAGCTGGATGTAGAATTCATAGTAGTCTCTGCCGGAGCCGTTGATGTACATGCACTCTGGGTCGTATGCGTATCCTTAAACACAAACAGTCGGTGGTCACTTGCCAGTTAGTTAATTCAGACTACACCAGGGCCCTAGACGCTTTGGGAGATGTATAATGCAACTATAAAGGTGGCAGTGACTTACCCGCGGAGTAGACCAGCCCGGCAAAGGAGCCGTTGAAGCCGACTCTGATCTTCATGTACTCGTCCTGGCATTCGGCTTCGATATCTGCAATTTAAAAGAGGATCTTCAATAGGTGGCCTATAGCCTGGTGGATAAAAATGTTTGACTGGCAGTTGGGTAAATTGAGGTCGAGTGGGTAACCGACTTACTCTCTTTTTTAACACAAATTATGCTTAGTGTAGAGGTTGGTGTTACAAATCTGGTATATATTTGAACACGTGGTTATAAATTATGCCAGTAAGGTAATCACGAAATACATTTTTTATTTAATTTAAAATTAGTTTTAATTATTATGTTATGATTTTGACATTTTATAAAGATATGTATGTGCATATAAAAAAGAGATGTAAAATATTTTCTTAATCCTCCTCGCTAGGAGATCCTGTGCTGAGGGGACCTAGGTTTTGGATAGAGGATTTTCAGCATCCTCTATATTATTTCATGTACTTAGCTTCTAAAATATTTAACCTTCTCCCTGAGAAATTAAAAACTGAAACCCAACCCCATACCTTTAAAAAACAATTATCACAATGGATCCTTACATTTAGAAACTATGATATATAAAACTTGAACTCAGAGGGTTCGGCTCGGTGGAACTTGTAATTGGACCTATAAATCCTACTGATCCCTCAATATAAATATTTAAAAAATAAAATTTTAATAACTATTATTATCAACCTAATTATAATAATAGTTATTAAATAGTAATAAATATTTAAAAAATAAAATTTTAATATATCATTATTATTAGTACATTTAGAAACCATGAAATATAATATTTGCAGTTTAATTTAATTGGTATATATCTATCTATCCATATCTATGTATATATATATATATAAATCTATTGCTGTTCGTTTGTCTCGCTAAAACTCGAGAACGGCTGGGCCGATTTAGCTGATTTTGGTTTTGAAATGTTTGTCGTAGTCCAGGGAAGGTTTAAACGGTGAGAAATTGCGAGGAAAACAGTAAAAACAACAATTTCATTTCCCATATAATCTGTTCCACCTACTTTTCTGTTAATCATTTGACATTCGTCCCTTCGGTACGGTAGACTCGGGTCCACACGAATTGAAGCATGTATTAAATTAAGGGTTTTGAATCGACAACATAATATATCCACATTACTCGGATTATCGCATATTTAAATTTTAATATTCTGATGGTGGTCATTGTTGGTTCGTTCAGAATAACAAAATTGCAAACGTCAGAAGAAAATCAAACAAATTGTTGTCTTGGAAACGATATTTTTTTTTTGAATTAGACAATTCAACCTAAAAAGAGTGCTTTGTTGGCGTCGTAGTTAATATCTATTTCTAAAAATGAATCGCCGAAAGGTATGTATGCGCGCGCATAACTTCCGAACGACTGCACTGTTATTTTGTATAAAACTACTGTTGAGCTCTGGCATTATGAAATTTTGTAATAGGTGGCACGCGAGCAGTTTGAAAACTGAATGAACCGGGAATGAATGTGTGAAATGCGAGAGGTGGGAGGGGGAGGGGGGAGGGTTTGGGGAGGGAGGAGGGTGTGGTGGGGGATTGGGAGAGGGAGAGGGGAAGGGAAGGAAGGGGGGGAGTGTAGGAGGGTGGGGAGAAGGTGGAGGGAGGAGGGGTAGGGTTGGGGGAAGGATGGGGAGGGGGAGGGGGTGGAGGGAGGGGAAAGGATGGTTGGAGTGGAGTGGGGAGAGGGAAGGTGGAGGAGGCGGAGTGGGAATGCGAGAGGGGAAGGGGACGCGGGTGAGGAAGGGGAGGAGGAAGGTGAACGGGACGAATGGGAAAGGACGGGCAGGGAGAAACAATTTCTTTATTAAATGGCATAGCAACACATGCCGGGTACCAGCTAGTAACTTATAATTTAATTTATCAACCATAATACGTATGATTTCTAATCTGTAAACTTCATCCCTAGCGGCGGATGAAATAACACAATTATACTATACAAAGTACAAAATTCTTATTAAAATAAATAAATAAATTCATAGTATGTGTAGGGTAACTTCTATGATAATGTTTTTAAAATAATAGTTAGTTCTTTTATAATTCCTTAAGGGGCGACATAAAAAAATTCATAATCTGCTCTTTCATAGATGACGCATTAGGAAAAAACACTTTGCGCATTTTATGCTTTAAAATATTATGATGTGTAACACCTATATGGCTAGCAATGGGGCGCAACTAGGAGTCAAGGAGAATAAGAAGAAGAAGAAGACTTTTTCGGTAGAGGAACGCTTCCATATCTATGGACACTTCCGCCTACCTCGAGAGGGATTAAAAAGTATCATTGTAACCGCTGTGAGTTATACTTAAAATAAACAGTTTACCAAAATACAGACTATTAATTGATTTTACCCTGCATAAGTAACTAGTGTTACAGAAGAATTATATGTTTTTGCCTATACATATGCATTATGAATAAATAGTTTTGTTTGTAAAAAAGCTCAATTCTTTCAAGAAAGGCATGCAAATACAATATTAGCGTCTCCCACACGACCGAGTCCTGCGCCACCTCGGGCCGCCGCGCAGAAAAGTAAAGACCGATAGGTTTACAGCGCAGTTGTGAGACTTTTCTGCGCGGCGGCCTGAAGTGGAGCGGGACTCGGTCGCTCCAAAGTGTGCTTGTGGGAGATGCTATTGTATCGGTTATTCAATCCAATATTGTAGTTGTATTTGGAACACAGTTAAATACTTAGGAATTATTATAGACAGCCAACTAAAATGGACAAATCACGTAGAAAACCTTGTAAATAAACTTAGGTATTTGACTTACATTTTTAAACGATTAAATAACATAGTTGATATTAAAAGAATGAAACTGGTATATCATGCATTGGTGCAACCATCAATGGGGGGGGGTATTTATGATACCCATATTAAGCAACTAGAAATTACTCAAAAATTAATAATAAAAATAATGTTGCATAAAGATGTTACCTACCCCTCCTTGCAATTATTCCAAGAAGCTGAACTCTTAGATATAAGAAAAATCTACTGTATGCAATGTCTGAAATATATATTTTCACGAAATGTATATTTTACAAAAAACGAAAATCGCTCCAGCAGTAGAGTAAATAATGCATTTGAGGTTCCCCTATGCAAAACTAGGCTTGCGCAGAGACATGCTTTTTTCATTGCACCAAAAATCTATAATGCACTGTATCAGACTATAGAAATTAAATCTAAAAACATATCCTCTTACAGCATATACAAAAAATTAATAAAGACTCTGGTAACTACAAATGACACAAATACATATAAATTGTAATATTGTTTATCTTTAAGCTACATATTTAATTTTATAGTTACTTCTAATCAAAAGAAATGTTTTTTGTAATATTTTTATGTATGTAACAAAAAAAAATTATTAATAAAAAAAATAAAAAAAAAATAAGCCTTTCTTGCAGTGGGTGTCCTTGACTTTTAGATGAGTGAGCCAAGTTTTCTATCTATTGCAACAATTTATTATTATTATTATACGTTAACATGGTGAGTAGGAGTAGGGTGGTGAGTAGGAGTAGGATAGTGAGCATTTATTTTTGTTTAAATTTGTTTGATACTGAGTGGGAACGTCAACATAATATAGCTACAAAAATGTGTTCAGTATAGTACTTAGGTAATTTCATTCACATGCTAACTTTCAAGCACCCTTGAGGTGATTTTTCACAAAAACGGTGCTTTTTAAAACATCCAAATATTAAACTCTACAGCGAAAATTCAATAAATAAAACCTATGGTGATACTAACGCTGTACTCTGGTAGTGTTGTACCGGAAGCGCCGGTACTCGCGGTCCCAGGATTCTGTTGGCAGCCGCCACTCCAGGCCGTGGCTGGCCGCCTCCTGTTCCCCGCCTTCCCCTCGTTCCCTCTCCCTCTCTCGCTCCCTCTCCCGCGAGCGCAGAGGCGGCACCGCCACGTAGGATGACGAGTCGGACAGGAACACCACCTGGAACACATAAATATTGCCAATCATTCCACTGTCTTCTGTTGGAAAAACTTGGATTCATACTGCTGCACGGCCTTTTTCACATAAAACTTAAATTTAGATTTGAGGCCAAATATTTCAGAACAAACTGAATTATTATTTTTTTAATCAAAAGGTATAAGCAAATATCTAGTATGGTTTTTTTTTAGCTTCACACAGGAGGCACTGAGAAAAAAAAACCTCTCAGGGTCTATTCCATCCTTGAGGATGCTGTGTGGAGGGTCTTTTTAGGGAAGCAGGGAGAGGAAGTTCTGGGAAGGCAAAAGGTATGAGGGGTGGGTAGGAATCTGGTTGTCAGTATGTCCAGGATATATGAATCCATCCTTCCCACTGCAGAAAGGCGGTGTTCCGGCTGAAGAGATTAAAAAGTCTCCCTCTACCAGTCTTTCCCAATCAGGCCTAACACGCATTTGGTGGGCAGATGCATACGCTGCCACGATCCGGACAAACCTCACCTCGGTACATTCTCGGTATCCGGATCACAGAAGTCAGCAAAGTAAAATGCCGGCTGAATAACGCGGTAGGTAAGCTCAATAAAAATAATAATCGCCAACTTGTTCAATTAGTCAACAAGACCAAAATACCAGAGTAACAGAAATTCAAGCAGCAACCGAACAATTATGAAAAATCTACCAGGAGCACAATAGTTTGAAGTGGTCAAATATGGATCTATGTAGATTGCCAAATCGCAGGCGCAGAAGAAGTCATCCAGTTTGCCAAGCGTCCCTCAACAAGCGAAAAATTATGAAAAATCTACCAGGAGCACAAGAGTTTGGAGAGATCAAATATATTTAAAATAAACGCCTAAAATATTTAACGCATGCAATCAACATGACTGTGGATGTATGTAGATTGCCGAATCGTAGGTGCAATAATCGTAGTATAATAAATATAATATAATAAATATAATTATAAATATAATTAATCGTAGTCATACAATTTGCCAAGAGTCACTCAATAAGCGAAAAATTATGAAAAAATTCCCAGGAGCACAAGAGTTTGGAGAGTTTGAATATGTATTATTAATTTATTTAATATATAAAACAAAGTCGGGTTAGTTACTCATTGGTTAGTTACACTATTTATAACTCGAGATCGGCTGGACCGATTTTGATGATCTTTGATTTGTTGGATTTGTCTCCGCCCCGGATAACAGAATAACTATTAAAACATCGCAAAAATTCTCGGAAAAGAAATTTATGAAGAAAATTATTTTTTTCATACATTTTGTATAGAACGAATTCTCATATTTTGAAAGAACTGCAGCAATATTGTGATAGGTATAATATTTCATTTTGCGTGAATTTCAAAAATTCAAAAACGTCAAACGTCAATGCGCAATTCTTAATCATATACCTAATGCTGACCCTCTTTCTTACATAATAAATGTCAATAGTCGAAAATGAGACAAACGGTGAACGTATGTCTCTGCACCCCTCCAAAAGAAAAATACAATAATAATAAATCGCTGAAATGAAACGCATATTTTTTTTTACGTAAGCTCCACTCAGGACCTATGTAATCTTTGGGGATACTGTGTGGAGGGTCTTTTTAAGGAAGGGTAGGATAGGAAGTTCTGGGAAGGAAATAGGCATGAGGGGTGGGTAGGAATCTGGAGGTCAGTGTATCCGGGAGCGAATCCAACCCTCCAACTGCGGTGCAAGGCCATTGCCTTGACCGGAATTGACCTTTTACCTTGACCTTTCCAGCCGGACTCTTTCGACCCATTGGTCAAGAGAATCAGGCTGGAAATGTCAAAAGGCCTCCCTCAACCAGTCTCTCTCGATCCGGCCCGCCACGCAGCAGGTGGGCAGAAGCATCCGCCGCCAAGACTCGCACAAAAGTCACCCCATGAACCTGGGCACCCCTGCTAAATCACCAAACGTAGCGAACCACTTGGAGTGACCTATGGCAGAGGTGTTGGATATCCAATAAATGGTTCCCGGGGCGGCAGCACCCGTACCCGCTTCACTTAAAAAATTCCCGTAAGTAAGTGGAAAAGTAAGAAAATCACAAAAATTATAAATCCGTACACAACGCCATCTCTGATACTGACAAAAAAACGGACAGTTGGGCATCGTTAATTGCTTCTTTGTGTAATTTTTAACTTAATAAAAAAACTTAATTTAAGAAGTTCGTCGGGTCAGCTAGTTTAAAATAAAAGCCCGAAATATCTAAATCATGCAATCAACATTACTCTGGATGTGTGTAGATTGCAGAATCGTAGGCGCAGATGTAGTCGTCCAATTTGCGACTATGAAATGGAATTTAGTCAAAGTAACGTAGTTTTGAAGGTGTGTTGATTGCGGAAATCTGTCCTGGTTATTACTGGACAGGGTTTTATCCTTGTGGGTACACTTGGTTACTCCTGGTTACTACTGGACGGGTTTTATTCTTGTGGGTACACTTTAGCCAAATAGAGTACCAAGGGGCACGCCATAAAAAAGGTTCGGAACCGCAGAACAAGAATTTAGTTTTCTGATTTGTAGAATGCTGGTCACCCATTAGCGACTAGAGGCAAACGACAGATCCAACCAACTTGATCACACAATTTTAAATTAGCATTCTAACTGGTGTAGTACCTTAAAAAAAAAAAAAAATATATATTTTTTCCCTTAAATAACGCACCATCTAGGAGTCTAGAGCCAATGAGCCTACAGCATCATCAATTGGGGTATGTCCTGAGACTGAAGGTAGTGGGATGGGGAAGGGGATGGGAAAGAAGAAGGTGGCACTGAGAAAAATAATTCTCCTCAGGGCCTACGTCGTCTTTGGGGATGTGTGTGGAGGGTCTTTTGAGAAAAGGAAGGAAATGAAGTTCTGAGAAGGAAAAAGGTATGCGGGGTGGACAGGAATCTGGGGGTCAGTGTCTGCAGGAGTGACGAACGTATGAATCATCCCCCCACTGCGGTGCACGGCGATGTTTCGAGAGAGTCAAGAGGTCAAAAGGGACTAAGCAGGGGTGCCCGGGTAGTTGGAGTGAAGTTCATTCGGGTCTTGGCGGCGGATGCATCTGCCCACCTACTGCGTGCCTAAATGAACCGAGAGAGGTTGGTTGAGGGAGGCCTTTTGACCTCTCCAGCCGGACTCTCTCGACCCATCGCCTTGCACCGCAGTTCGAGGGATGGATTCATACGACGGTCGCTTCTGGATACACTGACCCCCAGATTCTTACCCAGCCCTCGTGCTGTTTTCCTTCCCAGAACTCCCTTTCCATAAAATACCGTCCACACAGCATCCCCCAAGATGATTCAGGCCCTGGAGGAAATTATTTTCCTCAGGGCCTCTTGTGTTTTTTTTTGTGTATACTGCACAAGAGTCCCAACTGTTTCCGTCTGGATCCAGTGAGATTATATCATTCCCGATTGGGGTTGTTGTGAGGCTGAAGGTAGTGGGGAAGGGAAAAAGATGGGGAAGAGAAAGATGGGGAAGTATCTGGCTATTAAGATCATCAAACACGGCCAAAGCCATTTCAAGCTACGTTTCAATTCTGAATGGTGATCTTACACCATGACAACACCATGAGAGTATCTTCAACTCTGGAACGTGCCGCAAATATACCTACCTACTATACATTATTTTAAATGAGTAAATTGTGAAATATAATAAACGAATCAAATAAAATTTACTTGCGCATACCTCCTTACCTCCAACCACGGAGGCCTGTGGACCTAATGTGAAAAAATCTACAAACTAACACATAAACCATGCACAAATAAGATGTTTCGTAATGAGTATTATGTACCACCTTTACTAAAGAGCTTCATAAATCATCCAACTTATCTCGGGAGGAGTTATGTGTCCTAATTTGATGACATTCAAAAATGTATAATTTTATTGTTCCCATTTTACGAGTGTTATTGTATTCTACAGAAAAAAAGTAATTAATTATTGACCTTACAATGTAGCGTTTTGCAACATTCAGTGTATTATTCATGCCTTATCAGCAGTTGATCGAATTTTCTTGTTGGCAGAGATACCATCCCATTTCCTTGACAAGTTACGCCACTGGCAGCGGCCCCTTCCTTCGGTCTGCAGCGGGTATCTGGCCTCTAGGCTGTGCCCCCTCTGGGGCCACCAAGCACTAAGGAGCCCCTCCACCCGCTGCCATTGTCCCACCCCCACCTGCCGACTCAACACCACATCACAGCTAGCGCTTCTCGCAGACAAAAGGAGAGCTTCACGGCCATTTTTTCACTTCTACAAGCCTCAATATGAGTAGGCTCTGAGAAAATATGTGTTGTATAACAGAAGCCCGAATCATTCTAGTGGTCGATAACTACATTATATTAAATTATTTGTAGGAGTGTCAAAATTCAGAGAGGAAATTGGGGAATACCTTTGAACGGACAAACCGCCGCCCGGTTTTCTCTTAGGGAGGAGACATAATTCCCCGGGAAAACATCACTGTGTGGATTTACATATAAATGAATAATAAGGTCTTTTGTGCGGATTTACATATTAATTAATAATAAATTAAAAAAAAGGTCACCAGAAAAAGTAGAACGGACCATCTCAGAAAGGATAACATAATACTTTCGAGTATGACAAATCGGCAATTACTGATCATTAAAACCGCCCATTACTTTAGATTTGTTTCTGAAGTCCCGAAAAGACGTAAAATGCGTCGAGCCCGCTAAGTTATGGAGGCAAATGACTTGGTTTCCGATAATTGACGGCCAAACCAAAACTTACATACATTTTAAATCAACTGATTGCACTGAAAAGCATCTACATACATAACCACAATCTTCGAATACACAAGTGTCCTGATTATGGACACTGTAACGCTGTATGAAATGTTGTCTAAAGAAGGGGGTAGCGCAACACCGCGTAATACCCCAAAAATAAATCAAAAATCATATCCAATTAAAGAAGGCATTTACATTAATCACTACTATTCTAATATACCTTTACCACAATTCGGAGAGCGTGCATAACATAACGGGCGCATAATTTGAGTGCTTGAGGTTAATTTCCTCCTTGCGATGGTATGGTTCGGAACAGATGTGCGAGATTAGGCAAGGGACTTCCCGCCGATGTAGCTGATGGGTCGATAGCGGCAGAGGCCGAAGAAACCACGTGGCCTCCATGCGCTAACAGTGCCACCGACTAGCACCTCCACATCTGACACAATACACACTGTCTCACGCTAATCTGCATACCTACTGCCGCTAGAGCTAACTTCAAGACTGCATTTTTTAAAAGTGAAACTTCTATAGCCCCGTTATGATTTGGATTTCGGATGAAACGGAAAGGATGATTACTGCACCTTCGACGCATCAACTGCGCTCCTAGGCTCCTATTGGTTTTGGTATGAAACGGAAATTACGTGAGGTCTGCGTTCATTGGTCGCTTTGATTATGACCTCACTTTTCAAGTATTGGTTGCTTCGATCAAGTATCATAGGTCAATGATTGGTTGAGATTGTTTTGGTAAAATTTCGCTTCTATCGCGTGTAAACTGCACTCGATTTTTTTAATATTAGCTTCGCACAGGAAGCCTTGAAGAAACTATTTCCCTCGGGGCCTGTCATCTTAGGGGATGCTGTGTGGGAGGTCTTTTTAAGGAAGGGAAGTATAGGAAGTTTTGGAACGGAAAAAGGTATGATGGGTGGGTAGGAATCTGAAATCTGAGGATAAGTGTGTTCAGAAGTGACGGACGTATGAATCCATCCCCCAAACTGCGGTGCGGAGTCCGGCTGGAAAGTCAAAAGGCCTCCCTCAACCAGTCTCTCTCGATCCGGCCCGCCACGCAGCAGGTGGGCAGACGCATCCGCCGCCAAGACCTGGGCAAACCTCACCCCATGAACCCGTGCAACCCTGCTAAGTCACCTTGGGGTGACCTATGCCAGAGTGTTGGTTATCAAATAAACCAATAAATGGTTCCCGGGGCGGCGGTACCCACACCCGCCTCCTAAATCGAAACCTTGGGGTGCGCTCTCTGACTGGCTACTTCGTCCATTCTAAAGGCTTGTTCGAACTAGGCTAGTAGTTTAGAGGAGTGGCGAGCATAGTACACGTCAAACTTTAACGCTAGCCTGATGTTGATACAGAAGCTGTCGCAATAGGCGAGTTTAAGGTTAAAAAAATCAGGAATAAAAATTAATAAAAATCAGGAAAATTTCATATCTAGGTTATTCGAGGGGAGAAGTATCACTTGCTCCATTTAATATTGAAAGGCAAGATAGAGGGTCGCCGAGGGCCTGGTAGGAGACAAATGTCTTGGCTGCGAAATATACCGGACAGTGGTGGCAGTGAAGGGCATTAGAGTGGACCGGCATTAGAAGTGTGGAGGAGCTATTCCGGGCAGCACAAGACAGAGAGACATTTTCAAGAGTGATCGCCAACGTCGGGGGGACCTGATAGGCCACACAAAGAAGAAGGTTAAAAAAAGTGGCATGCTTCCCCGCCCACGCCTTTCTGTCACACGCGTGTTTTTACGCATTTTATTCTTTCGCTTATGATCATTGTAAAGTCATTAACTGTGTGAGAATGAATCGTGCAGTGTTCAGGCCGGTATTAAAGTTTGACATGTAGGTACTATATTCGCCACTTGACCGACCAAAAAGCGTTCACATTACGATCGAGTAGAGTACATTAGTGAGTGGCGCATTGGAAGATGAAAATGCAACAACGCAACAAAGTAATTAGGCTGATTTCACTCATTGTAATGGATATTTTAGAAGAGATGAAAGAAGAAATTAGTGAGACGAAAGCAAAAGAACTATGGATATGAAAGTGGATTAATTAACTAATTTGTATCTGTACGTTTTGCTTTTTTTTTAAATACATTGTCCGGTATGAATTCTGTTGATGGCGTCCAATCCATGCAATTTTAATGATTTTTGGAAAGTAGGTACTAACTCCTATGAGAAGTAACATAACAAAAAAAGCAAAACGTACCGACAAGCTACGACGACCTCCGTAGTCCAGTGGGTAAGACTCTTGACTCACAATCCGGAGGTCGCGGGTTCGAACCCGGCATGCGCAAATAAATTTTATTTGATTAATTTGTGTTATTTCACAATTAATTCATTTAAAATAATATATAGTATATTTGCGGCATGTTCCAGAGTGGAAGATACTGTTAGTATCGCCCTGGTGTAAGACCACCATTCAGAATTGAAACGTTGCTTGAAATGGCTTAAGTCGTGTTTGGTGACCATATCTGAATAGTCAGGTACTTCCCCACCTTCCTCTTCCCCAACACCTTTCCCTCCCCACTACCTTCAGCCTCACAACATACCCCAATTGGGGATGCCATAGTCTCACTGGCTCCAGACGGGAGCAGTTGAGATTCTTGTGCGGTATTCAATGTAAAAAAAAAAAAAGCTAGTGGTCGATATTTATATTATATTAAAACATATTTGTAGTATTGTCAAAATCAAAGAGGAATTGGGGAATAAGTTTGCATGGACAAAACGTCGCCCGGTTTCTTCGAAGTCTTCCGGTGAACTCTCCTATCGGAGGTTGGCTATCGCAGTGAAATCTTTACTCTGCATGCTGCAGCTCGAAAAAAGTATCCGTTAAGAAGGTTCTCAACTACGTCATCCATAATTTTTTTCATAATTGACGGGTCTGGCTATAACAGGCTCATTTTTTTGGCAGGCAAACTATTTGAGAAGCATTCCATACATGTAATAATATAACCCACCTTTAAAAAACAAAAAACGGGATGATTACAGCTTTCACCTTGTTTTTGTGCATTCAAGAAAGGAGCTAGTTTCAATTTTTTTATTAGTAGGATTTGTTTTTGTTATTTTTTTTACATTTCCTTGCATTACCTCTACATGCGAGAGTTCGGATATTACCCTTTATTGTATCCCTCTGATTTTCTCGCTGGAATGCTGGGGATAGAACGTCTAGACGTCAGGAGAAATATTGCAATGGTGTTAGTGGCGCACAAGCTGCTAAATGGGCACATTTGCAATCCAGATATTCTGGAACGAATTTCTTTTTATGTCCCTGATAATTTCATCAGAGCTAGACAGCACAGATTATTTATTTTTCCAAGGGGCAGGACCAACCTACCAATGATCATGCCTTTGGGGAGAATAACTACTTTGTTAAATCACATTTCTTCTGTGATTGACATTTTCAATTTGAACGAAGGAGAATTTAAGACAGCAATAAGCATACTATTTACCAAATCTGGCTAATCAGATAGTATTGATGTACTTACCCATGCAAATAAATGTATATACTTACTTATTATAAACTGTAATTTATAAACTGTTATTTGTGAAATGTAAATGGATTATACTGTTTTTCACAATAAATCAATAAATAAATAAATAAATAAATAAATTAAAAAGTAAATGAGAATTCAATTCAAAATAAACTATTTTACTTAATATTAAACCCGTTATCCAATCAACAACGATTTTATTCTCCTTTTTGCTCTTCTGCAAAATGAACATTTTGTTGGTAAGTCTTTTTTTAGGTGTACCCTAGTGTACTAGACGTTTGTACATAAACTAAATATAATAGGGAGCTGGCCACAATGACACGCCAATGGAGTTTGGTACGCCAGTGGATTTTGGAATGCCACTGGTCTTTTAAATGAATTTACTACTTTGACAAAAAATGCTTCTAGGTATAATGGCAAAACTGATTTGAGTACTGGATTAAAATAAATATTTTTCACTTTGGAGACTGTGGGAGACTGGGGTTTTTAGGATTTTAGGTTACTGGGATACTGGGAGAGGTAAACTGAATCTAAGACTGATTAAAACACTTGAAAAGAGGTTTGAACTTGGAGACTGTTGGTATCTTGAGTAGGTATTGTTTCTTCTTGGCTGATAGTTTTGAACTGACTTCCTACCGGTTTGACTTCTATTTTTATAGGGCAAACTCAGGTCGGATGTTTGGGGGACAGAACCTCCTTAATTTTTCTAAGGTACTTGTTTTAGGTAATTTCCCTGGTCGCTACGATTGGAAGTCAGCTGTGTTAAAATTATGTGTGATAGTTTTTGCCAAGATTTTACCAACTCAGGATCCCAAAGCTTCACATCATTTTTATTGTGTTTACAAGAAAAGGTACAAGTATACATATGTGATATAAGGTACCATTTTAAACAGTAAATATTTTTCTTAAAGTGCAACAATCACTGATAGACGTCAGTTTTTGGGTTGTTTTTGTAGTACATACTCATTTTTAGGTGATGATGTTTATTTCTTGATCCAAATTATTCCCAATTTCTCGAAATTGAGCTCCAAATTTTTCGGAAGATGAATTCGCTGTCGTAAATATTTACGATTCCGATTTTTCCTTTGTTCAGAATTGACCAATAGTGGCTCGGCTGGTCGCATGGTGGGGGTGACGTAAATAGTCAGCCATTTCCTTGGCGTTGATCATTGCTGTCTGGAGTCCCTTGTGGAAGCATTAGGTGGTTATTCAGATGTGTTTTCCAGTCCAATGAGGCTGCTGCATGTATTCATTATCAATTTCATTTATGTTTTCAATTGATTAGTTAGTTAAAGGACATAATAGCGTTGTAGACAAGTCATTTGGAAGGGGAACCACATGCACATAATTCCGCTAGCCAATAGCAGCTCTCAGATTGTCGTGCTGGCGGCATGGTACTCTGTGGGAGCGTAAATTCCATTCTTGAATTTCCATGGTTGTCAAAAGCTTTCGCGCACTCGTTAGATGCACACGGATTCCTACGACACGTTCCATACACTCCCCTCAGTGCAGTCTCGACTGTGCTCAGCTACTTCGTGGGGCGTGTCCTTTTCCGATGTCTGAGTTTTGAGTCGGGTGTCTTCGCAGAGTGTACAGTTTCATCAGTTGCTGGCGTGGCAGGCAGAATGACGGCGATTTTGACTGCCGGCCTTACGTATATCCCAGTGCTGGTTTGGATCCGGGCAGTTCTGACTTGTCCATCAGCTGCAGGTATTGCTTCGATGATACGGCCACGTGGCCAACTGTTTCGAGGCAGTGCTGGGTCCATGATGATCACTAGGTCATCCTTCTTAATTGGTGTAGTTGGATGGTGCCATTTTTGCCGGACAGCCATGGTAGGTAGGTATTCCCGCAGCCATCGCCTCCAGAAGGTGTCTGCAAGTTGTTGTCCGATGCGCCACTGGCGGCGTAGGCATGTTTCCTCTTCTTTTTTGTCGTAGAAGGATAATTGAGGGCGCTTCCCGGCTGACCCTAGCAAAAAGTGGTTGGGTGTTAGAGGTTCTTCATCACGTGGGTCAACTGAAATGTGGGTGAGTGGACGATTATTTACCACAAACTCAGCTTCTGCAAGTGCGGTGCGTAGCGTTTCTTCTTTGGTGCTCTTTCCTTTAGTGTAGCGCTTAGGGCTTTCTTTACTGATCGTACTAATCTTTCCCAAGCTCCCCCCATGTGCGGACTTAGTGGTGGTATGAAGTGCCACTCGATGCCCTGGGTAGCTATTGCGTCAATCATTCTGGCGTCTTGACTTATTGACAGCAGGGCGTCCCTCATCTCGGTGTCAGCTCCGTGAAAGTTTGTCCCGTTGTCCGAGTACATGGCTGCTGGTTGTCCTCTGCGGGCGGTCATTCTTTGTAGGGCCATGATGGCCGAGTCAGCAGTTAGTGAAGCGGCTAGTTCTAGGTGAATGGCGCGTGTCGAGAGGCAGGTGAAGATGGCTCCATATCGTTTTTCTCGATGCCTACCGACCGTGATAGCCATAGGGCCGAAATAGTCAAGCCCACAGTGTGTGAATGGGCGGACGTGATGCATCAGGCGGGGTGGTGGTAATGCGCCCATCAGAGGTGGAGTCGGTTTGCTGCGTCGTATGAAGCAAGTGGGGCAGGCGTGCGTTATCTTCCTGCTTGTTGTGCGTAGTCGTATTATGAAGAAATGATTGCGTATTTCTGCTACTGTTTTCTCAGTACTAGGATGATCCGCCTTTTTGTGGTAGTGACTGATAAGAAGTCGAGTGTACGGTTCGTCGCCGTCCAGTATTATGGGAGTTCGGGCCACACTCTTTGTTCTTTCCAAGGCTTGTAGTCGGGTCCCCATTCGTAGTAGGTCATCTGGTCCAAAGAATGGGTTCAGGGAGTTGAGGCGGCTGCCAGCAGGCAGTTTTTGACCTTGTCGGATGATGTGTAGATCAGTTGTGAAAGCGTCTTCCTGGGACCTTTTGATCCATCTGTGTTCTGCTGCTTTTATCTCATCGGCTAGTAGTGGGCCTTCTACTGGTTTATTGGGCCCCATCTTGCATCGTCTGATAAATCGGAGGATCCAAGCTGTGGAGCGAATCAGCCGGTGCCATGAGGAGAACCGCTCTACTGATGGGAGTGCTTCGCCCCTGGTGGACACAAGGCCAACGTAGTGAGGTTTGACTTCTAGTGTCAGGTCGTCAGGCCTGTGGGCGGGTGCCCGTTCTTTTGGCCACGCACCCTCCGGGGAAGTGAGAAAGGCTGGGCCAGTAAACCATCTTCCTTCTGGTGTTAAGTCTGGTACCTCTAAGTCTCGTGTTCCTATGTCAGCGGGATTGAGTTTTGTGGGTACCCATTTCCAGTCGGGTATGTTGGTTAGTTCGTCTATTTCCCCCAATCGGTTTGCCACAAAGGTTGAGTAGGCGCGTGGGTCGGTGCGTAACCAGCATAGTACAGTTGTGGAGTCTGTCCAGAAGCAGGTGCGGGATATCAGGGCTTTGCTTTCTTTTTGGATCGTCTGGGCTAGTCTCGCTGCTATGAGGGCGGCTTGAAGCTCGAGGCGTGGAATGGAGAGAGGCTTCAGTGGCGCTACCTTGCATTTACTTGCAAGGAATGTTACTCGTAAGGATCCATCTACTTTTTCGGTGAAGTAGGCCACGGCACAGCAAGCTTGCTCCGATGCATCGCAGAAAAGGTGTAGTGTTACGTTGTTTAGTTTGTTGTAGAGGCAACGTCTCGGGATTGAGATGCTGTTCGTGTGCAACAGATTTAGCCAGTCTGTCCATCTCTGGGCGTGTTCAGGGGCAATGGGTTCATCCCAGCCGACGCTTGAGCGCCACACTGCTTGCAGTAGCATCTTAGATCTGATGGTAAGGCAGGCAACGAAGCCGACTGGGTCGAAGATCTTCATTACTATAGATAATAGTTGCCGCTTGGTAGGTTGTGTGGCCGTGTCGTGGGAGATTGCCTCACGAAATGAGTACAGGAAGCGGTCTGTGGTGGGGTCCCAGATTAAACCAAGCACTCGCTCTGTTTCCGGACCTCCGCTGCTGATTTGTATCGTGGAGCTGGCACGGTCTTCTATAGGTACGCTAGCTAGGGCCGCCGGGCTGTTGGACGCCCAATTTGTCAAGTGGAACCCTCCTTTCGCGAGCAGGGCACTTACACTTTGGGCGAGTGCAGCAGCTTCATTGGGTGTGTCTGCTGCATCTAGGTAATCGTCCATGTAGAACTTGGTGCGTACGGCTTTTGCGGCGGCCGGGTACTCGTGCTCGTATGTTTCAGCCACTTTATTTCGGACGAATTGGGCACTGCTTGGGGAACAGGTGGCTCCGAACATCATCGATGACATTTGATAGGTGTCTGGTTCGTGATGGGGTGATGTCCTCCACAGGAATAGCTGGGACGACTGATCTTCTCGCCTTATTTTTATTTGCAGGAACATTTCTTTGATGTCTGCAGCAATAGCGATGTTT
This sequence comes from Limnephilus rhombicus, assembly GCA_929108145.2. Lineage (NCBI taxonomy): Eukaryota > Metazoa > Arthropoda > Insecta > Trichoptera > Limnephilidae > Limnephilus > Limnephilus rhombicus. The sequence goes on along the minus strand of OV815277.1, from coordinate 55,462,104 downwards.
CCTTCCCGGAAGCGTATTATATTCCCCAGGAGGGAGGACAGCAGGTCAGGACCAGTAAGCAGCTGGTCGTTGAGGGAGGTTCCTCGGCATCGGCTTGCGGCATCGAACACCACTCTGATTTTTCCTGGCTTATTTGGGTTGATTACTGCAAAGTGGGGCAGGTACCATTTGCGAGGTGTGGTGGTGGAAGCTTCATGGCTTGATAACTTCTTGGCATAGCCTTTGTTGATAAGTTGATTTATTTTGTCGTTGTAGGCCACTGCTAGATTTTTGTCTTTTTCGAGCTTTTTCTCCAGGGACAGAAGTCGTTTCAGCGCACACTGCCGATTGTCAGGTAACGTGGCTTCTGGTTTGCGCCATAGTAGACCGGTTTCCCACCTTCCTACAGGAAGAGGACGGGTAGTTGCATTCATAAGTGCAATTGCCTGTTGTTCGCTTGCATTGACTCTGGTGGCTGATGTTACTCCGAGGGAGTCGATGGCGAAGTTGGTTTTTACTAGCTCCCTCAACTGTTTGTCTGCGGCCGTTTCTGGTTGTAGTGCCAAAGTGGTGGTCGTGTTATTATCTCTGGGGTTGACTCCCCCATGAGCGATCCATCCTAGTGCGGTGCGTGATGCTATTCGCGTAGTATCATTGCATTCACGAACTTCCCTTGACACGATCAGGTGAGCGTTATCTTGGCCTATTAGCAGCTTCGGGACGACCGACCTTCCTTGGGTCTGTTGCTCCGGCAGGTTGAGGTTGCTTATTGTGCTGGCAGATATGTGGAATGTATTACTGTTGCCTGCACCTCGTATTCTTAGTCTCACTCGTTGGGAGAGATTGTCGGAGGTGCACATTCCTTTCGCGCCGTGGATTCGCAGTCCGTGAACTGGGCCGTTTGCTCCGACTTGTATTGCGGTGTCAGCGTCGACAAGTGTTACTGTGGATCCTTCATCCAGGAGAGCGAACACTGACACTTCTTCTTTGTTTGGAGCGCTTAATATGACTGGCGCAATTTTTAATAGTACTCTCTGTCCGGAGTCCTGGCGTCACAAATTGACATTTTCCACGGCGCTTTTTCGTACGAACTCGGGATTATGTAGCAGGGGGTGGTGTGGGGATCTGCAATTTCCTACTTTGCACCATTGGTTTATTTTGCAGCTTCGTGAGTGGTGTTTTTCTAAGCACTTGCGGCATAATCTTCCCGTGCGTACAGTTTCCCATCGGAGTTCAACATCTTTGGCTGCGAATTCTTTGCATTCGCGGGTTTTATGATCGCCGCCACATTGGGCGCAGCTTTCATCAGCAGTTTTTCTTTTTCGGCTTGGTCCAGGGTAAGTATGTTCCTCGTTTACTTTGCGTTTTATGGGGGCAATCTTTTCTTTTGGGCCATCCCTGACTTCTTCTTGATGTCCGGCATGTATTTGCTCATGGCTCGGTAGAAGTCGCATGCGATCACTCTCTTCTTCCTCCTGGTACCCGGCATGTATTTGTTCACGGCGTGGTCGAGATCGTATGTGGTCCACCATCCCACTGTTTGGAATTGCGTTTGACACCTCTTTCAGAAAGGCAGCGAGCTGGGTTATGGTGGCCGGAGCGTGTTGTTTGCGGATCTCGATTAGCCATGCCAGACGCAGGGAACTTGGCATTTTGTCAGTGACGTCATTCATTAATGCAGGATTGGTGAGATAACCTTCGGTTTTCAGGATCCGGAGAGATGCCACCAGGTTTTGTACCGTTCCGGAGAAATCTGCCAGGTCCTCGAGTGATACCTCGGTCGTGAGGTAAGGTAGTTTTTTAACCTTGTCTAGCATAAATTTTGCTATGGAGTTAGCGCTGCCGTATCGCTGCTCGAGGACGCTGATGATCTCTGGGACTTGCGCAGGATCCATTAGTAGGGGACCCACGGTATCTCGTGCCTTGCCTTTGAGGGCGCGCTGCAGCCGAATGAGATTTTCGCTCGGAGTCATTTGGCAGGTGGCGGTGGATTGAGCGTACTGTGCCTTCCAGGTGGGCCACTCAAGGGGGTCTCCGGAGAAGGTAGGCAAATCTTTTGCTGTGGATTGCCTGGCAATGAGGGCAGCCATTCTTGAATCATCTTCTAATGTGCGGGGGCTATCTTGCGTTCTGGAAGAGCGAAGGGCCTCTGCCATCACAGAGGCGATCTGGGCCAGTGGGTCGTTGCCATGCTGCAACCATTCTCGGGTGTGCCGTGCTGTCTGATTGGCTGTGTGCGGTGGTGTAAATAATGGGGAATCCTGGCCGGAGGAGGCTGGCTGATGCTGGTACCCTGCTGTGTTGTAAAGTGGGCGCTCGGGTCCGATATGGCTGTATTCGGCCGTAGGGATGTTCTTCGCAGGGCCCGTCAGTAGTGTGTACTCTTGGGTGGCGGCGGCGGCGTATCCGGTTGGATCGGTTACAGCAAATTCATTGGTAGGCTGACCGGCTGGTGTGTCCATTTGAGTAGTTGCATATCTCGTTGCAAACTCTTCGGCCGGCTTGTGAACTTGAGTGGCATATCTCGTTGCAAACTCATTAGTAGAAGGGCCGGTTGGTGCATGCACTTGAGTAGTTGCATATCTCGTTGCAAACTCTTCGGCTGGCTTGTGTACTTGAGTGGCATATCTCGTTGCGAACTCATTAGTAGAAGAGCCGGTTGGTGCGTGCACTTGAGTTGTTGCATATCTCGTTGCAAACTCTCCGGTAGACGGGCCGTCTGACGTGTGTACTCGAGTGGCATATCTCGTTGCGAACTCGTTCGTAGACGGGCCGGTTGGTGCCTGGGTTTGAATTACTGCCTGACCGAGGTTGGCTCGCAGGGTCGGGCTGGTTGGTGCGGGCTCCTGGGTAGGTTGGCTGACTGCTTGGCGTGTTGCAGCGTTCAGGGCTGCGAGCAGATTGGCTGTCTGCTTGGCGTGACGTCTGTCCCGGATGCGCATCTCTCGGCGCAGCAATCGCAGGGAGTCTTCAGTTGATTCAGAAGTTGTTTCGCTGCTTTTACTGTTGGATCCGTGGAGGCTCTTGGCGACACATTCTGGAGCAGGTTGGTCAAGAGTGATGAGGTCAGGGTTCCTGGCAGGGTTCGCACCAGATAGATCGTGGCGGGTTCCGCTGGATGGCGTCTCATCGATGTCTACGGTGCGTGGGCCCGGGGTCCGACGGGGTGCCACTGGCATGTTTCGGCTTGTTCCCGGGGCGTTAGGTTTAGACAGCGATGTTTCGGAAGATGTCGGGGTCTTACGGCCACTGCGAAGAGACGGCATTTCCACTGGGTAAGACTGAAGGCGTGTTATGTGTAGATCCGGCTCGAAGGACCAAATGTACTAGACGTTTGTACATAAACTAAATATAATAGGGAGCTGGCCACAATGACACGCCAATGGAGTTTGGTACGCCAGTGGATTTTGGAATGCCACTGGTCTTTTAAATGAATTTACTACTTTGACAAAAAATGCTTCTAGGTATAATGGCAAAACTGATTTGAGTACTGGATTAAAATAAATATTTTTCACTTTGGAGACTGTGGGAGACTGGGGTTTTTAGGATTTTAGGTTACTGGGATACTGGGAGAGGTAAACTGAATCTAAGACTGATTAAAACACTTGAAAAGAGGTTTGAACTTGGAGACTGTTGGTATCTTGAGTAGGTATTGTTTCTTCTTGGCTGATAGTTTTGAACTGACTTCCTACCGGTTTGACTTCTATTTTTATAGGGCAAACTCAGGTCGGATGTTTGGGGGACAGAACCTCCTTAATTTTTCTAAGGTACTTGTTTTAGGTAATTTCCCTGGTCGCTACGATTGGAAGTCAGCTGTGTTAAAATTATGTGTGATAGTTTTTGCCAAGATTTTACCAACTCAGGATCCCAAAGCTTCACATCATTTTTATTGTGTTTACAAGAAAAGGTACAAGTATACATATGTGATATAAGGTACCATTTTAAACAGTAAATATTTTTCTTAAAGTGCAACAATCACTGATAGACGTCAGTTTTTGGGTTGTTTTTGTAGTACATACTCATTTTTAGGTGATGATGTTTATTTCTTGATCCAAATTATTCCCAATTTCTCGAAATTGAGCTCCAAATTTTTCGGAAGATGAATTCGCTGTCGTAAATATTTACGATTCCGATTTTTCCTTTGTTCAGAATTGACCAATAGTGGCTCGGCTGGTCGCATGGTGGGGGTGACGTAAATAGTCAGCCATTTCCTTGGCGTTGATCATTGCTGTCTGGAGTCCCTTGTGGAAGCATTAGGTGGTTATTCAGATGTGTTTTCCAGTCCAATGAGGCTGCTGCATGTATTCATTATCAATTTCATTTATGTTTTCAATTGATTAGTTAGTTAAAGGACATAATAGCGTTGTAGACAAGTCATTTGGAAGGGGAACCACATGCACATAATTCCGCTAGCCAATAGCAGCTCTCAGATTGTCGTGCTGGCGGCATGGTACTCTGTGGGAGCGTAAATTCCATTCTTGAATTTCCATGGTTGTCAAAAGCTTTCGCGCACTCGTTAGATGCACACGGATTCCTACGACACGTTCCATACACCTAGTAATAAAAATAATAAAAATAGCTGGCCCCTGCTGACTGCAAATAGCTCAAGAGAGTGATAAATGGAATTCTTTAGAGGAGGCCTTCACCTTCACCTGAGAGAGGGGTTCTTGTTTATGAATAATTTAAGATATCTATATTACATTTTCAACGAGATTGTAAATAACAATAATAATACTTTTTCATACTTTATAACTCTGAATATTTGCAAGAACTACAAAAAGTCCAAAATGAGTTAAGTGTTGTAGATCTCGGAGTAATTTTAGTTCTACAAACTTTTGTTTATAGCCGAAATATCAAGCCTACTTTCCTAAAAAATCAAATAAACTTAAGGCCTTAAAATGACTATGCTTATAGGTTTAATACGGGATAGATTGCAGCTATAGCAGGGTAATTATTAAATAAAATCCACACTTTTCTTCTATAAACACAATTAGTCGTTTATTGGGTGGGTACAATCAATTACACAAGTAGCCAGTTCAATAATCGTTAAAACAGTAGTAACTTAAACGTACAAATTACAACAGTAGCCATATGGTTATTATGAGAATAATAACTTCAAAGGACCCTAATTATCCTTTTAATTTCTCGTCACCTTACACACAAAGGTTTTACGACCTGAGTTTACGCGAGACACCTCGGCGGGTAAACTTCGACTTTTACTATCTCCTGGAGCTGAAAACTCAAAAACTTTAAGGTTTCGCTTGTCTTTATGTCTGCAAAACAGAGAAAGTATTCGAGCGTGAACACTTCTCAAATATGCGCTCGAAATAACTATATTTGTTACACAGCCATTTTATAATGCGTTAACCGAGGAGACCAATAAACACTGCGTGGAAGTGGACGATGTAAGTCAAACTGAATAATCTGCTATTTAAATCTTAATTATTATTGTACAAAAACCAAATTCCATATAAATTTATAAACTTACAACACCTTCAGTTTAACGTCAAAATTTGGTATCAGTGTATTCATAATTATAATATTTTAATTATCTACTAGCTGACCCGACGAACTTCGTACTGCCTCAGAATCAATAGCTGTTGAATTAAATTCAGTTTTTTTATTAAGTTAAAAATTACGCAATGAAGCAATTATCAATGCGCAACTGTCCGGTTTTTTGTTTTTGTCAGTATCAGAGATGGCGTTGTTTACGGATTTATATTTTTGTGATTTTCTTACTTTTACAATTACTTACGGGAATTTGGGAGGCGGATACGGGTGCCGCCTCGCCGGGAACCATTTATTGAATAACCAACACCTCTGCCATAGATCACCCCAAGTGGTTCGCTACGTTTAGTGATTTAGCAGGGGTGCCCGGGTTCATGAGGTGACTTATGTCCGGGTCTTGGCAGTTGATGCGCCTGCCCACCTGCTGCATGGCGGGCTGGATCGAGAGAGACTGGTTGAGGGAGGCCTTTTAACCTTTCCAGCCGGACTCTCTCGACTCATTTCCTTGCACCACAGTTGGAGGGATGGATTCATACGTCCGTCACTCCCGGACACACTGACCCCCAGATTCCTACCCACCCCTCATACCTTTTTCCTTCCCAGAACTTTCTACCCTCCCCATTCCTTAAAAAGATCCTCCACATAGCATCCCCTAAGATGACATAGGTCCTGAGAGAAATTATTTTCCTTAGGGCCTCCTGTGTGGAGCTTATGTAAAAAAATGCGTTTCTTTTCAGAGATTTATTATAATTATTGTATTTTTCCTTTGGAGGTGTGCAGACATACGTTCACCATTTGTCTCATTTTCGACTATTGACATTGAGTGTGTAAGAAAGAAGGGCAGCATTATATGATTAAAAACAAATGCACAACAATCAACGCATTGACATTTGACGTTTTTGAATGTTTGGAATTCATGCACAGTTCAATATTATACCCCTCACAATATTGCTGCAGTTCTTTCAAAATAGGAGAATTCGTTCCATACAAAATGTATGGGGAAAATAATTTTCTTTATAACTATTTATTTCGTTAACTTTTGTGATGTTTTAATAGTTATTATCCTTTCCGGGGCGGAGACAAATCCAACAAATCAAAGATCATCAAAATCAGCCAAGCCGTTCTCGAGTTATAAATAGTGTAACTAACCCGACTTTGTTTTATATATTAAGATTATAAAATGCTAAAATTAATAATAAAACTATGCATTTCAATTTTAAATGTTGTTCTTTGCGTTTTCCCAACAATAAATGGACATTTGGTAGTTCACACTTAGAGAGGAACGTTTGCGCGGCCGGTTTCGACCCGTTTCATACAAATCATTTGAGATCAAAATATCTAATCAAACTGAAAAATTATTTTGTAATCAAAAGGTGTATGAAATATCTAATTCCTTTATTTATTTTTGCATAAAATTATAAGATATAGTCCATTAAAATTTTTAATGTCGCATGATTTTAGAAGAAAATTGGGCAATTATTTGTGAATAAATGAAAAACTTTAATAATTTTACTATATTCATTAAAATAAATATGATGAAATAATATAAAATAATTTTTTTAAATTAATAAAAGAAATCATTACATTACAACGCAAATGATCTATTTATGTCGGAACAAAAGTTTGTCGTTTAAAATTGCTACCCTAAAACACGCACTTTTAACGGTGTTTAATTTTTTATTTTATTTTTCATTATATTTTTAAAATAAATATAGCATTTTTGTGGTTTTCTATTTACTCACTAGTAATTGTCAAAATTGCCTCTAAAATCACGAAACACAAAAATCGTTAATGCCCTATGTTTCATAAATTAAAGAAAAAATAAATAAAGTAGCTCACATCCGTACTAAATATTTGATATACCTTTTGAATACAAAAATATTTTTTCAGTTTGGTTGGGTATTTTGATTTCAAATCCAAAATTAAGATTTGTGTTTTTTTGTTGAAATAATAGATAATACATAATATAATCAACAAACAAGTCCTGCTAAGCCAATTGAATCGGCTTGTCAACAGCTGCTAATATTTTAGTTACATATTTATACATTTTTAAAATTTAAAATTTACATCTTATATCTACAGATTCAACATTTTTTCATACATATCAAAATTAATATAAAATCTTTTTTTTCCCATAGCCAATTTTTCACCATATATTTTACCTTATTCATAGAATTACATTGCTTTATAGTGTCAGGCAATAAATTAAATATCTTCGGTATGATGTATTCAAACGTTCTCTGTCCGTACTTATTGTTAAATTTCGGAACTATTAACCCGTCGTTACGCGTGAATCTAGTGCTGTATTTATGTTCTAATTTCTCTTTATGCTGCGGGGTAAATATATGCTGAATTATAATTTTGTGCCAAAGTATTGCCTTAACAGGTAAAATTTTGGCACTCTGAAACAGCAACGGTTTATTTTGTCTCTGTTTGAAAATATTAGAGACGACCAATAATTTTACAATTGCGTTTTGTACAACTTGCACTTGTTTCAGATTGGTTATAGTAGTATTTCCCCATATTGTTAATCCATATCTTATAATAGATTCTGCTAGGGACATATAAATTATTTTAAGTGTTTCAATTGATAGAAAAAAAATTAATGTGTTTATTCTGCCAGCAATCGATCTGAGTCTTTTACAGATTTTTTTAATATGTTTGTCCCATTTAAAAGTGATATTTGAGTTTAATTTTTAATACCTAATATCTATAGCCTATAGCTAGTTACAATAAGGAACTCCAGTGAAAAATATTATCGCTTTAAAAAAATATGTTCATATAGACCAATAAACGCTGATTCTGAATATATAAGTTTTATTTCATAATATTAAACGTAGAGTTCTTAAAAAAATATTAAAAAGTGCTTTTTTTAACGTCTCGTTAAAATACACTGTAAAGTTGGTACGATTGAATGGTTAGCGCTGACGTCACGCGTCACCAGTCATTGTATCACATTGTATTGAAATCAATTGAAATGTAGGTATTGCACAAGCCATCAGTATTAACAACATTTCATGTTATTCTTTATTTCATACTGTTTATAGAGATTTAGTTGTTGTGTTAATTGAAACAATGTTTAAGCCTTAATAATTCAGTATCAAAAATAGAGGTACCTCTATTAGTTTATTCCAATTATTTAAAATATTCAAAAACTACTGCACAAAAAAAATAGTAATTCTTCTTCTAGGGAGAATACTTCGAACAATGGAATTTCAAAATGGCGGTAGTTGATCAGCTGATTTCCCGATCCTATACTAATTTTTCAGGAGTGATGACGTCACAAGATTTACCATATTTCCGGTGGTTTTCGGGGGGTCTTGAAAAATTAAAACTTTGACAATTATTTTAACTATTAAAACTAACTCTTAAAATAAAAATAATAATGCAGTTATTTAAGTTAGAAGGTCATTATTTATAAAAAAAAATTTTAAAAATGGACTGGAGTTCTCTATTCCTGAATACAGGAATACAGAATAGAGAAATGGTTCATCAGCAGTAATGAGACCTGGCGGTTCATGTGAACTCCTCGACTATTATAATAAATAACAGTAGAGGGAAACCCGTGAACGAAAAACGCCGGAAATTACTTTTTCCCACCTCCTCCTTCACTCAACTTTTCTAACACAACCGCTACATGAAATTAATCTGTTTTACACGACGTAAAATGTAAACATAATTCGACAAAATGTAACTCACGTTTTGTCACGGAAATGAATAATTTAGTATGTATTACGATTGTAATGTAACAGTTAACAGTGTAGTTATGCATATTATTCTTACCATTATAATTCTCTTGGAGTAGGTACGTTTGTTAAAAGCAGAGATGTGCTTTATTTCAAATGGAAATGCAAAATGCAAAATGGGTATTTTCCATTTTGCATTTTAAATGGTTTTTCTTTTCACCCATTTCCATTTCCATTTTAAATGCTTTTCTCAATGCATTTTCCATTTTAAATGCATTTTTGCAACATTCTTCCTACTATATTCACTCTGTCGGTCCATTGGTCCTTAACCTCGATATGAGAAATATTTACGTCTGTCAAGTTGCTCCCTGGTATGAGCCCTGCCAATCAGACGCTGTAATATTAAATTTTTGATAGATGTTACTATTTTTTTACGCTGGCAACATTAGTCCCGCGTAAATTTTTTGCAGTTTCGTAATCTGTCAAACTTTTAATTAAACTGTAGCTTGTTTCGACTTGTTTCTTTTTCGCGTCTTCATTTATTGCGTGGGCGTGGTGATTTTGGTTTTTCATTAATCATGTAAGTACTGTAATTAATATTATTATATAATTAATATTATTGTAATTAATATTATGTTAAAATTAGAAAACCTTGTATACTGTAGAGCTGTTTGTGAAAAATTGGAAGAAAGCGTAACAAAACGATTTCAAAGATTTTTTATTCTAGATTCCAGTGCGAATGATGCAATTTGCGCTACAGTGTCGCATCCATTTTTTAAAATGAAGTGGACTCCTAAAGAACAAAAGGACTGAGTCCGTTCTGTATTTTCACTACAAATAAGGAAATTAAAAGAAAGTACCAAAAAATCTAATGTAACTCTACAAAGTGGAAATAATTGTCTTGTACAGGATGAATCCTATTTTTTTCCAAGATAATGAAGATTCATCTGATTCTTCCGCAGCAACAGCAGGAACTTCGGATTTAGAAGCCTTGCAATACCTTCAAGACAAAAGAACCGATTTTGAAATGTTGCATGACTACCCTACTGTTAGGCACATGTTCATCAAATGCAATACTTGTCTTCCGAGTTCAGCACCAGTTGAACACCTTTTTTTTACATGAATACCTCACAAGAGTCCCAACTGCTCCCGTCTGGAGCCAGTGGGACTATGGCATCCCCAATCGGGGTATGTTGTGAGGCTGAAGGTAGTGGGGAGGGGAAGGAGATAGGGAAGAGGAAGGTGGGGAAGTACCTGGCTATTCAGATCTGGTCACCAAACACGACTAATGCCATTTCAAGCAACGTTTCAATTCTGAATGGTGGTCTTACACCAGGGCGATACTGAGAGTATCTTCCACTCTGGAACGTGCCGCAAATATACTGTATATTATTTTAAATGAATAATTTATGAAATACCACAAATGTATCAAATAAAATTTATTTGCCACGCCGGGATTCGATCCCGCGACCTTCGGAGTGCTAGTCAAGAGCCTTACCACTGGACTATGCCGGTCGTCATATGGAGGTATGATCATGAGGCCGCATAGAAGAAAGATGAGTGATGATGTTTTTGAGAAGCTTGTTCTTCTTAAATCTAATAATGGCCAAGGTTTATGTGACCAAGACCACTAGCTAGGTAAAGAAAGTTAAGATAATTTATGCATATATATATTTAAAATACACCTACATAATATAGACAATATATGTGGTTTTCTAGTGCGCCTACTTTAATGGAGTTTTCTGTTACAATCTATAGTCAAATAATGGGTGCGCACTAGAAAACCTCATATTATATTGTCTCACTGTCCTGTATTTCTTTATTGTTCACAGGTGAATGTCCCCTCACTTGAGAGTTACTACACAAATGATGATGGCCCTAAGAAAAATTCCTTAAAAATGACATTATTCAGTTAATAATAGATACTATTATATTCCACTCAAATTCAAGATTTTTTTACACAGCACGTATCAGTATCTATGATTTTTTTTATTCCACAAGTTGATGGCCATTATTAAATAATAAAGTTGTTTTAAAATTCAATAATTGTTTTAATAGAAGGTAGAAGGCTGTTAGTTTTTACTCTCGTTTGACCTGAGAAACCATTTTGCATTTTCAATGTGTTTTGAAAATAGGTATTTTGCATTTTGCATTTGAAATGCTTTTCTAAAAACCATTTTGCATTTTCCATTTTCAAATGGAAAAATTTTGACCCATTTCCATTTTGCATTTCAAATGGTTTTCAAACATTTTAATATGTATCCGATTACTAAAACAATAAAAAGATCGCTCCGTGGAGATGGAATACTTTCTGCCTTTAGTTTTCCCACACTATTCGCGAACAATAACACACCTCCTTTATTCCCAGTAGAAAACACGTATCCCATCGTAATATTATTAAAACCTTTACCGTTAATAATAAAAGTAATAATAATAATATAAGTTCGGCTCTGTGGAACTCCTAATTGGACCTATAAATCCTACTCAATATAAATATTAAAACATATATATAAATATATATATTTTTTAAAATATTTATATTGAGTAGGATTTATAGGTCCAATTAGGAGTTCCACAGAGCCGAACCCTCTGATATGAAAATATCTGGAGTCGGTGAATTTTTTTCCCCATTTGGTTTCTGGTAGGTTGACTGACATGTTGTTCTTGTACTATTTTGTATTTATTATACTTATATAGTGCAATTGCATAACGTGGATTGACTAGGTGATCATTTGTGGAAAAGTGCGTGAAAGGGTTAAGTTTTTCCTGCGGGAACGATTTAACCCGGACATTAAATCTGGGGTGTTTACATGACAAAATTTAAAAAAAAAACTTATTTCATTGATGTAGCTATTCCAAATTTCCGTAATATTAAAAAAATCTGTTTCTGAAAAAATAAGAAAATATACAGATTTATGAATATACAGAAAATATACAAATATACAGGAAATGAGATTAAAAGAAATTGGCATTCTCAGACTATAAAAATATTACCATTTGTTATTTCGGCTACTGGCATTATACCTAGCTCTCTCATAAAAAAATTAGGCATATTAGATTGTCAAAGAATTTATATATAAAAATGCAAAAATCAGTCATTTTAAATACAGGCAGGATTACAAAAGATTTTAAAAATATTTATATTGAGGGATCAGTAGGATTTATAGGTCCTATTAGGAGTTCCACCGAGCCGAATCCTCTGATATGAAAATATCTGGAATCGGTGAATTATTTTCCCATTTGGTCTCTGGTAGGTTGACATGTTGTTCTTGTATTATTTTGTAACAATTATTATAAGCAATAATTATCAGCCTGAAACACTCATCCACATTGAAAAATCTTCCGAGAAAAGATACATGACGCCAACGGGACTTGAACCCGTGCCCTTCTGATTGCCGGTCAGCTGCTCTCCCAATTGAGCTATGGCGGCTTATCTTATACCCGCCAAATGATTCAATATATACTAGTGTTTCATTCAACAATTACTGCTTACTGCTTACTTACAATTACTGCTGGGCGTATATACGTATAAACGGGGGAATGATGGGGTGGGGGGGGAGGGGTATACGGGTTTAAACCCCCCATCGGCCTCAGAAATCCGCTCCAAAAACAAAATTTTACCTAAACATAGATAATATTCCAGGAAAATACAACAATGAGCAGAAATTCTGACGAAGTAATTGGTCAAAATGGAATCGTTTTGAACATTAATTTTAGTGCGGTACAATTGGTACAAGTCGGTAGTATGTATTTTTGTTTAAAATCAATTTCGCTATATTAAAAACTCACCATTATTATTATTTGTTATATACGTATATACATATAAAACTGTTTTTTTTCTCTTTATTGTATAATGCTATACTTTTTACTTACCAGCTTTTTTTCTATGTACCATGTGTAAAAACTATTTATGTTTTCTTTGTATTCTAAACACACCTGTATGCACTAAAACATAAAAATGTAAATGTATATAAAAGCCCATAAGGGCGTTAATGATTAATAAATAAATAATTATTTGCGCCAATATCTTTTAGCAATCTGACCATCCCCTATTACCAATGTTATGGAAATAATATTTTACGGTGAGCAGAAATTTCAAAAACCTTATAAAGAGGTGATTTATCATTTTTATATTTGATCGTTTCTGTAGTGCCGTTTCCTTGAGAACATCACCTCAAGGCCGCTAATAAATATTTACTATGTATGACACACTCTTAAATGCGCACAGTTACCAAAAACAACATTTCAATTTAACTTAATTACCTACCGTAAGAAAAAAATGCTAAAGTTTCAGGAAGTAGAAAACAATTGTCAAATGATACTGACAATCCAATTCCTATTAGTATTATAAAGGCGAAAGTTTGAATGGATGTTTGTTACTCTTTCACGCAAAAAAAACTACTGGATGGATTTTAAAAATTCTTTCACTAATAGAAAGCTACATTATTTGCGGGTATTATAGGATATATTGGTAAGTTCTGCCGTTATGAAATTTTTTATCATACGTTTATTGTCAGGCGAAAAGCAAAGCGTTGTTTTTTTAATTAATGTAATTGTTTGAGGGAGGGGGGGGGGGGGAATGGCGCGTGCGAAGCCGGGGGCAAAAAGCTAGTAGATAATATTTCTATCAATATTCAAGATGGTGGCAAACTGTAACGAGAATTATTTGTGCATTTCCGGCAATTTTAATATATTTTTTACAGTAATTAAGTTGAAATGTGGTATTGTTTGGGAAATTAGGCGTATTATGAGTAAATCTACGTAATAAATATTTACAAAATATACTTATATCTGCAGGCATCTTGACTGAAAATCCGCTTTAAAAATATTTTTACTAACGGTAATTTCGACTGTCCGAAGGAGCACATGGTAATAATAAAATACGATTTACTTAATACATGCAGTCGGCTTAGAAAAACACCGCTAAAGGTTCCTACTTACACATCATATAACTTTTTTTATCCGAATACAACACAAGAGGTCCAATCATCTGGAGCCAGTGAGACTATGGCATCCCTAATTTTGAAGAAAATATTTGTGGAAAATATACCTGGCTGTACGAATCTAGTCACCAGACACCGGATTAATTGTCGGGTCACCCTATTTTAAAAATAAATATTTTCTAGTTAGTTAGTTAGTTACTAGTTCATACGCGCAGTGATCAAATTTGTGGAGTTAATGTTTGGGGTGTATAGCACCCGTTAAAAAATAATTATGCAAACGGAGAAGGTTTCGTTGTTCAAAGAATCAACTGCTTCTCTGTTCTTTTCAGAAAGCTCACGGTTTTGTTAATTGTACCGACCAGACCGTTTGAGTTATTCAGGAGTATTTTGAAAACACTTCTTTTGTTTTTTTAAAGAAAGACAAACATTCCCGAGTTACGAATAACCCAACAATGTTTGAAAATATCCTACTACCACCACAGTAAGCGGAAAATGTTGCTTGTATCGTAATGGAGGACTTAGCCAGCCAAAGCATCGAGGATGGGACTCAAACGCGATGCCCACTCAGCCACTGACCGGTCATTAAACCCGTCACTTTAACTAAGTTAGATTTTGGTCGTGCTTTTCGAGCCAGTATTTTTTCCGGAAAATTTGGTAACTAATCGTGCGTAACCCACAAGTTCAAAAGGTTCGGAATTCGAAAAAATTACGTCGCACAAACGGACAAGGCAAAGTGGACTGTAGCTTTGATTTAACTGACTTCACTTCAGAGACTGGTTGAGGGAGACCATTTGACCTGTCCTGCAGGACTCTCTCGGAACATCGCCTAGCATTGCAGTGGGAGGAATGGATTCATACGTCCGTCACTCCTACAGACACAAACTCCTCAGATTCTTACCCACCCCTAATATCCTTTTTTTTCTTCTTCCTTCCTTCCAAAGATGCCATAGGCCCTGAGGGGAATTAATTTCCTCGGGGCCTTCCGTGTGGAGCTTATCCTTATTCTTATCACTCCCCATGTCAAGCGTGCGTTAAGGCACGACCGTTCGCCTCGCCATCGATCACCGTTCGCATCAATTATCGTTCGCATCACACTTTTCGTAACATCACACTTTTCGTAACATCACACTTTTCGTAACATCACACTTTTCGTAACACATCACCTCTTTTTGTAACACATCACCACTTTTCGTAACGCATTCACAAGCTTACCCCCCAAGTCGAGCGTGCGTAAAGAAGTTTTACTTCAAAAAAGATATGAGAACATAGACATCAGAATTCAATAGACCAGAAGATACAGACGAGGGGGTAAAACCAAACTATGAAGGGGGAAGAGGGGAAAGATGACTGTGATTCGTTATACAATCAATCTGACAGTAAATAGGCATCTCGCATTACAATATCACCATTTAGTTCTTAAAAGCAAAATCTGCTTTGAATGAATAGACCTTTTTACATGGGAGCGCGAATTGCTTGCCACGATAATAACATATTTGCTAAGGCCAAATGCTCGCCGCAAAAAGACTCGCCCCAATACACATAGCAATATTTTGTTGCCGTGTTTAGTTAAAACACTATTACAAATGTTTCATAATTTACTTACCCCTGTAACCAGCGACGGGAACACTGGAGAACCGCCCACATTCGCTATGTCTATATAATATGTTCCTATAATGTATAGCGCAAGCTGCCGTTTTTGGCGTGATATTTCGTAAAACGTATAGACGTTACTTTCGCGCTGGTCACTACAAGAATGATGACGTCACATATTTTAGATTCTCTCCCCTCCCCATGGAGCGAGCTGGCGCCAAGGCGGAGCTTATAGCCGGTTCCATGGGGAGGGGGAAATATTACGTTTTTATCACTTAGGGCAGGTCCAGATATATTCATATGTCCGAGTATGAGAAGGCTAATCGTCTTGTTATTACATGTCGATGGACACGACATATTGATATTAAAATATCCTCGTCATATTGATCCTCGCTATTTACGTGCTAAACTACCAACCGTGTTGGTACTTATCTTCTTACTAGTTCTTCTATTTGATCCCACTTGAGACAATGGGAGTGAGGTGAGGAGGTAATGTGAGATCGCTTCCCACATTAGCGAGAGATGACACACGCTCTTACTGCTAACTGCCAACCTGTAAAGTCAGTAGGTAATGTCTAATGACTGGCTAATAACCGCTTGACTCCAACTATTATGATGAGTGCTCGTCTAAAGTAATTTGATATGTTGCGCAACAGCCAATACTCTCACAGCTTTCAGCACAGTGGCGGTGAGAGTTTATTTATTTATTTGTTTATCAAGACATACACAGTACATTATAATACAGATTATAAGGTATGTTAAATTAAATTATTACATGGTTTTGTACTTATTACGTAAGTCCATAGAATGTCATTTGATAATTACGCCTGAGATATGAACCGGTCTTAAAACTTAATTATTGAATGAATGAAGTAATAATAATAAAAAGGAAGAAAAGAGGGAGGGGGGGGGGGGGGAGATAAGGAGACATTTTGAAATCAAGAATTATATGCTCACTAATTGTAATTGACTGATTAAAGTTTAATGAAAAGTGTAAGTAATTTTAAAACAATTATATCACGCCAAGAAATTTAATAAATTAGTTTTGTATGCTGTACATTTCTCCCCAACCTTATGTCTACTCTACAACTATAAATCTACACCGTTGATTAGCTACGTGCAGTGATGCCATATCCCAAAAATGAAAAATCATGTTTCGGGGATCAGAAAATCACGTTTTACCATGTTTTGAAGAATACGTTTTTTTTGTTATTAGAATCACTCCCTTTTTATAACTTTTGAAAGTTATTCCCGTCAATATTATGTATTATTGAAGAAGAAACTAGGGTATTCCAGGAATTGTGTTAAACTACAACACTATTTTAAATTATATGAATATGCTCAAATTGTCAGACAGAACAATTTTCACTGATTTGGTATTTCTGTATAAAATTCTAAATAATTTAGTTGATAGTCCGGTATTGCTTGAATTGATAAGCTTCCGGATTCCACTACGTAATATCAGAAGTCAGGATTTATTTCAGTGCAGAAATTCTGGAACTAACTACCTTATGTATTCCTCTTTGCCCAGAATACTAATGGAGGGAAATAATTATACCAAGTCAATGGACATCTTCAATTTATCTTTACACAAATACAAAATACTGTTACTGAGGCAGTTCAGTTATGTACAATAAATACTATATATTTCGTTGCAAAATACCGTTGTAAATTTCATACTTATGTAAAAGCCCCGTAAAAGGGCGTAAATAAAATAAATAAATAAATAATAACGAGAACATGACAGAAAAATAAAAAAGATAATGGTCGCAATTGGGACTTGAACCCAGAACCTCTAATACCAATAATATGGAAAAAAATAGTCGAATATGTTAATAAATTCTGAAATATTAGATTGACAAATATGACGCTTAAATAAGAGGTGGCCGTAGCCGAACCGGTAAGGCGTTTGTCCCGGTAAGACGAGAGGTTCTGGGTTCCAGGTTTCAGGTTCTAGGTTCCAGTCTTGTTCTCTTTCATATTTTCGGTTACATTAATAGTGTTATTTTCTTCTTCAATGATAAAAAAACCATGTAAAGAACCATGTTTTTCGTAAGCTTCTTATTGAGAATTTAAATAATAAAATAACGGTACCAAAGTAAATAACCTAAAATGCTTTAATAAAAAACAATCTCAATTTGGGAGGCGGGAATGGGTACCGCTGCCTCGGGAACCATTTATTGGATAACCAACACCTCTTCCATAGGTCACTCCAAAAGGTTCGCTACGTTTGGTGATTAAGCAGGGGTGCCCGGGTTCATGGGGTGAGGTTTGTCTAGCTCTTGGCGGCGAATGACCTGGACACACTGAAACCACCCCTCAAATCCCTTTCCCTCCCAGAACTCTCCTCTCTTTACTTTTCTTTAAAAAAACTCCACACAGCAACCCAAAGATGACAAAGGCCCCGAGGGAAATTATTTTTCTCAGAGTCTCCTGCGTGGAGCTCATGTAAAAAAATCATTTTATATTTTTCCTTTGAATAATAGGAAGAAAATAATGTTAAAAATGAGACTTTTTACTAATAGCAAGTTTAATTTGAAGTAGGTAGATACTCCACTAAATAAGAATATAAATAAATTTTCTAACAAATTAAAAAATAAAAATATCCTGACAAATAAAACAATATTTTTTCTACATTTTACGTAGGTACCCAATTAGTGTTACCTAAATGAGATGCACTCGAGAATAATTTAAGTTAGTGTAGGTACCCAATTAATTTTACCTAAATGAGATGTTCTATATATATTCGCTTCTTTACATTAATGTATTCATATTACTTATTGACAAAGTTAAAATAGATAAAGATAAATTGTGAACCCGTGCTCGCGTTCAAGAACTACATTCCTGAATTCAGGATTTTCCTACGCGACCCATCCTAACTACTTATTTCACTCAATTTTTATGGCCGGTAAAAAACCAAAAAGACGTGAAAACATGGTAAAAACCATGCATCTGGCAACACTGGCTACGAGCGTGCTGTAGACCTCCATAGATATGATGTTAGAGAATAGACAGGGGTGGTTCCTACCTGATCGTGGCTGGTACTCTCCTCAGAAAGCGCTTCTCTGGTTTCGTTCTGAAAATGACAATTAATTCATTGAAAACATATTTTTGTAAAATTTTACTCTAAATGTTAAATAACTGGACATTGGTTCACATAGAATACATAGAAAGATGTAATTTTTTATGCACTTTAAAAAAATGCAGGAAAAAAATGCCAAAATACTTTTTTAAAAATTTTAGTAGTCATATAATTTGAAATTTTCACGGCCAAAAGTATTACAATGAATTATTTTTGGGGTATTACGCTTAGTTGCGCTACCTTCTTTTTTAGCCAGCGTTTCGATTACACATCTACCCTGATGATGAGCACCATAATGCTGTCCGAAGCTTTGGCTAAAGAAGGAGGCAGTGCAACACGGCATAATACCCAAAAATAAATCACCACAATTTCAGTGGTTTTGTTTTTAACATGATGGTAATTATTCGACGTACTTGAGAAAATTCACACAATCGTAATAGAAAGTTCAAATTTGTTAACAATACGAGTAATTTTTTTTTTTTAAATTTGTAAGCAGTAGTATATTAATTTTAACCCCTTAATTTCCCTTATTTTTTTTAATGTGTGCACCTACCGCACGTCTGTGATACTATGGCATTCTTAATTGGAATATGTTGTGAGTTGTGAGGCTGATGGTATTGGGGTCGGGAAAGAGATGATGGGCAAGATCATTTAGCAGGGGTGCCCGGGTTCATGGGGTGAGGTTTGTCTAGGTCTTAGAGGTTGATGGCCGGGACTTAACCCACCCCTTAAACCCCTTTCCTTTCCAGAACTCTCCTCTACAGGGATACCAAGTACGTTTCAAAAATTAATATACTACTGCTTAATTAAATTGCGATTTAATTAAGCCATTCGACGGCCATTCCTTTCATGGCACCGAACCGCCTGAAATTTTGTATTTTTACTAAAAAATATGGTATTTATAAGAATCACGATAATAAACGATTACATATTTGCCGTGAAGGTGGACACTGTAACGCTGTCCGAAACGATGGCTCAAGAAGGAGGTAGCGCATCACGGCATAATAATTCAAACATAAATCACGATAATATTTTTGGCCGTGAAAATCTCAAATCATAACAAATTGTTTGCTGGGTAATCCATCCATTTTAAGTTATTTGACCAATTTGAGTGTAAGTTATTATAGCAGGGAGTTGAAATATGAATTATTTCCAAATAGCGACATAACAAATAAATCAAATAATAGGTGCTACTTTTATTTCTTAAGGAATTAAATAAATTTACAAGCAATGAAAATGAATTAAAAATGTATCAGAAATTGGACCAAAATTACCTAAAAAACTATGTATGATGCCTTAACCTTAACCTTTACGATAATTTAAAAAAAATTATTATTTTCAGGAATTTGGAATTAAATAGAGAACTACAGTTCAATTTTTTTTTAAATGAATAATGACCTTCTAACTTAAATAACTGAATTTTTATTTTTATTTTTAGAGTTAGTTTTAATAGTTAAAATAATTGTCAAAGTTTTAATTTTTCAATCACGACATCACTCCTGAAAAATTACTATAGGATCGGGCAATCAGCTGATCAGCTGCCGCCATTTTGAATTCCGTTGTTCGAAGTATTCTCCCTAGAAGTAGCATTACTATTTTTTATGTGCAGTAGTTTTTGAATATTTTCAATAATAGAGATACCTTTATTTTTTAAACATTATTTAGGCCTAAATAAACACAACTAAATCTCTATAAACAGTATGTAAATAAACGAATAAATTAATACGATGGCTTGTGTCATATCATACATTTCCATTCAATGACTTTACGATGACGTCACGACACGTCGAACAGTGACGTCACCACCAAAATTTCAATAATGCCAACTTGACGGCGTGTTTTTACGACCCGATGAAAAATGAATTCAGAATCATCGTTTACTGGTCTATATCTCTATATGAACGTATATTTTTAAAGCCATAATATTTTTTTATGGCTTTAAAATTTATAAAGCCATATGTTTATTATTAATAAATCTCAAAATGTATACGGTGATAGAACAAAGAGGCATAGAATTCCGAAAATATTTAACGCATTACCTGAAAATATTAAAAATGAGACATCTTATTCAAATATCAAAAAAAAAAATTAAATCATTCTATCTCCGTAGAACATGAAAGCAAACAATATTGTATACAAATACCCAGATCGAATTTTGATCAAATACCTGGAAATTACTATCACACACTGTATTCATAAACATTATAATAATTAGTAGTTTATAATAATTAGTATTTTAGATTTTACACAGTTATTACAATGTAAAACATAAAAGTATAATAGTATTAATTAAATAGGACAACTGAGAGATTTCTTACAATCAAAGTGATTGATCAGTTTTGTAAGATTTTAAAGATTAATATTGTAAAATTTAAAAAAAAACTGAATAAATATACTAAAAAAAAAAGGTCCTTACATATGAAATTGGCGTTTTGTATGTGAGGAACATAATGTCGATTTTTTTAAAATATAATATATTTATTTAATCAAAGTATGTACAATTGCTATCTATGCACTTTTGCCATCTCATAGGTAGTTCATCGATCCTTTTACTAAAAAAACCATTCGGACGGGAATCAATAAAATCTTTGAAGGCGGTTTGGACTGCCCCATCGGAGTTGAATTTTTTCCCATGCAAGAAGTTATCCAAATTTCGAAAAAAATGGTAATCTGTTGGGGCAAGGTCCGGAGAGTTCGGTGGATGTCTTAGACATTCCAATTGAAGCTCCTCTAATTTGGTAGCCGTCTGTTGTGCAGTGTGTGGTCTAGCGGTCAACGCGCGTTTGTTGATTTGCTTCACTCAATTCGTGAGGTACCCACCTTTCAAGCTTTTTCACCTTCCCAATTTGCTTCAAGTGGATTAAAACAGTTTTATAACTAACACCGCAGCCTGCAGCTAACTTGGACGTGGTTTGCGATGGATCCGCTTCCACATAGCCTTTAATTCTTCATTATCAACATTGGTCTCCGGCCGTCCACGGGGCTTGTTCTGCAGGTCAAAATTTCCAGAACGAAAACGTTGGAACCAAAAACGCAATGTGTTTTCTTTTGCGGCACCGTCGCCATACACATCATTAATCCTTCGAGCCGTTTCTGCAGCACTGGTGCCACGGTGGAACTCGTACTCGTAAATAACGCGATATTTCAAGTTTTCCATTTTGTAAACTAAGTGACGCAAAGAAAAAAAAACAATTAAGGAAAAAACAAATGAATTATAATTTTCGAAACACAAATACATGAGTAAATAGCTGTATAAACTTGAATTTGGAATTCCTAACCAAAGAGAAGATATTTGAGATCAAAGTTGCCAGTACGGCAAAACGCCAATTTCATATGTAATGACCTAATATTTTTCACTGGAGTTCCTTATTGTCGGACGCTCATATTTCTCTCAGACAAGTTCCGACGACGATGAAATTTCTCATGGAATTTGAGATTGCTTCCGAGGTACTAAATATGTATGTACATCTTTTTTTGAAGTTTCCAAAAATAAATAACATTTTAGAAAATACCTTAAACTACCACATAAACTATCTTTCAAATATTTGTATTGTCAACAAAGATTGATATTTTTAAATAATTAAATTTTAATATCAAACATGAAAATGTTAACAAAAAACTTATAGGAACATTTTAACTCGAAACGTTCACAATTTTGAAAGAATTCCATATTCAGAAAACATATTTTTTTTATTTTTTTTTATTGAAACATATAACAAGGTTACAATTTTACTACATAATATAAACAACAATATTTCAATCACTCTCCTAATAAAGCAGCTGTTTGTGTTTAGGAGAGGACAACTAAAAAAAAATTACACTTGTTTAAATTAAAACAAAAAATATTAGTAATTTAACAAAAAATATTAGTGATTTTATGAGAAAATACAGACAAAAGTACTTAATAAAAATATAGGTTAGTAAGTTATGAGGTGGTACTAGAGTATTTTAATTTAATTTTTTAAAAATATTTTTCGTAGTTTTCTTCCGATCGTATATCAAGGGGTAATTTATTAAATAATTTTATACCCTTGAATATATACTGATGCTGTGCTGTTGTGGTTCGTACTAGTGGCACGGTTAGTCCTCCATCAGATATTATTCTTTTGCTAATATTTAATTGTGGTAAATTATTTTTACTAAAAAAATCTTTATGTATTTGTAGTAGTGCAATTTTGTCATAAATTTTTGTAGGTGGGGGAACCGGGAAATCTTGAAAAACATTTATAGTTGGGTGGTAATAGGGATTTTTTAAGATGATTTTTATTAATATGTTTTAAATTGTTTCCAATGGGAGTAGGGTTGATTTATATGCACCCCCCCAAGCCACGATTCCATATTGTAGTACAGAGTGCGCAAGTGCATAATAAATATCTTTAAATACCATTTAAATACATTACTTAATCCTTTTGTGTATTTTTTATGCCATTTATATGGCATAAAGAATGACGTTACAGTTTTCTATGCAATTAATAAAAATTAAATTTCAACCGTCAACGAAAAAATCCCGCCATTTTTACATTTTTTAGGATTTTAGCCATGGAAATAAGTGTAAATATTTGAGACAAACTGAGATGAATGAATAATTATTTTCCTTCCCAACGACGAACAAATCACATATCTTCGCATTACACAAATAAAATTTTTTAGATTTCATTATACTTTTATACTTTTACAATTTACAGGGACCTAAGTGATTCCTTCAGAAATTTGTTTAGGGTGCTTAGGGTGTGAACATACTAAAAGTACTGACATCTAGGTGGTGAGCTAGGGGGGCGGGGGGGGGGGGGGGAGGTCCCATTTTTCGGCTTTCCACTTGTATCTCAAAAACGGTGCGTCGCAGAGGAAAATTTTTTAAAAATAAGTAAAAGCTTATAAAATTATCTATAACTTTTATTCTTTATATAATTTTATAAATCCCAGCCGTTTTTGAGTTACACGCTCCACAAATGTAGATATTTTCAAAAAAAATCATTTTACATCACATTTTTCATCAAATATTCCTTCATATCGTCTAAAATATTCATCACACATAGAAATTTGTTTGAAACAAGATGTAAAGAATTTAATTACCTTTTAGAATATGTATACATATGCACATAAATCTCCAACCAGTAAATATTTTCAGCAATTTAAACTTTTTTTGTAAAATGTCATTTTCAGAAAAAGCTGTTTCAATCTTATTACTGACCCACAGCTTTTGTTCGTTCACCTAATAATATGTGTGACCACACTTTAAAGCCAGTTATTAAATAAAGTAGACAAAAATCATATTCCTTAAAAAATTTTAAATTGTGTTTTATAATGATAATGATAATTATGTGATGATAATTTTATAATATTTCGTTATATTAAGCACATAAATTATAAACCTCATTTCACTATGTCACTCTATTATCACTGTTCTCAATAACATCATGTTACACTCTCATCCTCTTTGGACGTGAGGGTCCTGGTAAGCGTTGTTCATCCATGGCATATTCATCCTCAGTAGTGGACTGAAAGCGAAGAAGAACTGCAAGAGGCCTTAACAACCATGCAAAGCATTCTTCAAAATAATTACAACATGAGGATAAATAAAGACAAAACAAAGCTGCTGACTGTAGGCCGAACGCAACATCAGATGAGAGTAGAGATGTCAGGAGTTCCACTAAAGAACACCAAGGAGTTTGTCTACCTCGGGAGCAAAATAACATGGGACGGTCGGTCTAAGAGCGAGGTCGACAGCCGTATACACCAGGCTAGGCTTGCATTCAATAAAAGGTCGAAAATAATAGAATCGAATAATATAGACCTGAAACTGAGAATACTCCTCATCAAGACCTATGTATGGAGTATCTTGATGTACGGCTGCGAAACATGGTGCTTATCCGAAAGAGATAAACGGAGACTAGAGGCTTTTGAGATGTGGTCCTATAGAAGACTACTAGGAATTTCCTGAAGAGACCACATCACAAATGAGGAGGTTCTCCAAAGAATCGAAGGAGGAAGGCACCTGCTCAGGACCTTGTCCGAAAGGCGCGCAAGATGGATCGGCCATGCAATAAGACAAGAAGGCCTCTTGCATGCCATAATGGAGGGTATGACCGAGGGGACAAACGCTAGGGGACGCCCACGCCGAGAGTACCTGGAGGACCTGCTGGTGAACGTGCGCTGCTTATCATATGCAGAATTCAAAAGAGCCGCACAAGACAGGGAAGAGTGGAAGAAACGAATAGATGAAATTGCTGCAAACCAATCCCAGGATTGAAACCAGAGAGAGAGTGGATGGTTCTTATTAAATGGGTTCTACTTCGCCTTCATCGTCGTCCTCGGCAACAGGCACGCTATTGAGGCATCTCCCTTGGCGGTGGAGACACGCTGCAGAACAGGTTAGCATTGCTTTTCGGCATCCACATTTGCCAATTGCCCAATCCTTGGTGCAGCGGCAAAATATCATATTCAGAAAGACCTCCGGTGCTGGTGGATCTTCTGTTGTAATAGCCACCAGGGTCTCTCCTTCATGTTTCCAACCCCATTCTTCAGGGGGGCAGCTCAATCGGTGCAAAGTGCTGTTTAGCTGCGCTCCCTGTTGGAGGGAGGGAGCTGATGTCAGGCTTCATATTTGCCCACCTATTAGGTCCCACATATTAGATACACCAAGCTTGTGAACGACTGGAAGCGGTACTGGTTAAGGGAGGTCTGTCTTTTTGGCGCCGCATACCATTTAAGGACACATTTAATTCCAGCCTCTTCAACCTCGTCGCTAGTAGAGAAGGGGTTTTAAAATATCATTGCCGCTTGCTTGAAGATTTCTGACTCCAAGTACAATATTGAGAAGCTCACCTTGCTTCTGCTGAAAGTTGCAGATGTATCGCAGCCGGTAAATGAATGTAAGAATAGGATGTGTTCAAATCCACAGTGCTGCATCTCTTGAGTGGACAGTGCCATTGTTTCGGTTTTCCCTCGTTCAGGTTTCTTCAGCAGAATATCTTGGGTGGGAGGAGTGGAAGCAATCAAAGGACGGTGAGGTTAACATCCTCACCGATGACAGCCACAGAATTGTGAGAGGATTGTTCCACAGCAGTCTTAACGACAAGGACATCAACATCATCTGTGGCGTGAAGAGTCTGTATCCCATTCTCCCGATGCTTTGTCTGTAGGAGATGAAGTTAATTTTGTTGGTAGAATTGGATAAAAAATCTTCCTGATGATGTGTTCCAAGTCAAATTGATGTCAGCTGACCTTCTCAGTCTGTACCATCGTATCTGTTCTTGTGATTTCGTACTGTTGGCTGGGTTTGCGTAGCCATCAAATACCACAGTGCGAGTCATCCAGGATAGTGTTGGTAGACGTAGGTAATGTAATGATCACAAACTGTGGCAACGGAGGCATTTTTTTTGCCAAATTACTCTCTGTAGTAGAAATTCTCAGTCCACAAATATGTTCATCTGAGACAGTAGACCAGTTTTTTGGTAGGTTCGGATAAGCTGTACAGGATAGATTTAGTTGTCTTTCGCATCCAACTTTCATTGGACAGTGCCAAGGGAAATGGGGCCAAGTTATACTCAAAGAATTTAATCAAATCCTCATCCGATCGTTTGTTTATCAGTTTGCTTGATCGTCTGCTTATCCACTGAAACAGCAATGTTGGGTCAACTGCAACCTTTTCATCGTGAATTTTTATCGACGAGCTGACAGAAGACATTGGGAATTGACATTATTTCACTGGTTTGTGGGAAGGGAGGATGTGCATCAAACCACTGACAGAGTTTTGAAAGGTCTGCTGTATCTCTACTTCAGTGAGCTTGTCCGAGGTCTTTGTCTCAACAAAAGAAGACTCAATAAAACTCTTCAAGGGAAGTGCAGATCTCTAGAGTTGTGCTCATACCAACTAACCACTTGCTTACTACATTGTGCAAAACATCTCTGCCTCCTGTTATGCCTCCTAGGCTTTTGAATGATCGCATCAATGTGGTTTCAATGGTCATATCTGACCATACGCCGGACTAAAAGCGATCAGAGCGTCGCATAGTCGACGTCGCGCGTCGGTGTATCAGTAATAAGATAAAAACAGCTTTTTCTGAAAATGACGACATTTTACGAAAAAAGTTTAAATTGCTGTAACATATGTATACATATTCTAAAAGCGAATTAAATTCTTTACAACTTGTTTCCCACAAATTTCTATGTGTGATGAATATTTTAGACGATATGACGGAATGTTTGATGAAAAATGTGAGGTAAAATAATTTTTTTCGAAAATATCTACATTTGTGGAGCGTGTAACTCAAAAACGGCTGGGATTTATGAAATTACATAGAGAATAAAAGTTATAGATAATTTTATAAGCTTTTATTTATTCTCATAAAATTTTCCTCTGCGCCGCACCGTTTTTTGAGATACAAGCGGAAAGCCAAAAACTGGGACCTTCCCCCCCCCCTCCCCTCCCTAGCTCACCACCTAGACGTCAGGACTTTTAGTATGTTCACACCCTAAGCACCCTAAATAAGTTTCTGAAGGAATCGCTTAGGTCCCTGCTCACGCACTCCACACCTCCTTTTGGAGCATTTATTGACTGGACTACTAATGGAATGTGATATTTGTGTTTAGTAATGTCCTTCCGATACTTGAAAGGTTTTAAAATGAATGTGTAAGATGTGAAAACCTTAGGATCCCCATCCAGAAGAAGGTCCCCGTCCCCGGAGCCCGGGTCCAGCGCCAAGTCAGCCCCGGGTAGGGGTCCCAGGGGGTCCAAGGCGGCAGGGAGCTCCTCGGGCTGCAGGGGCGCCCGCGCCGGCCGCCCCACGCTGGTGGAAGACGCCATGCTCACTATACTCAGCTCAGTGGATATTTCCACCTCGCTCACAACAGGCTGGAATAAAAACAAATATGGTTAAGCGTCGATGACACGTGGCGAGTTTACAAGCTACTATCTATTAAGTTTAAAAGTGGGTAAATCGGCGAGTGAGATTGTCATGATGACACACAAAACTGTCCACTCGCTCAGAAGCGTAGGAAACTAAGACCGCTGCTAGCGCCAGTAACAAAAATAACGACGCCTGCGTGAACTAATTCTTCAGATGTTTGACAGTCGAAATCGGCTGTTTATCGGAAGCCATGTTGGAAACATAAATTGACCAATCACGAGCAAGCGGAGCAAGCGTGTAGGCGAGTAAAGTTGACGACCTTTCAACTTTTTTTCGTAGATTGTCAACAATCTGCTAGTCGCTGCTAGTTAGCAAGTAACACGATGACACAGGGCGAGTTTACTAACAGATAGTATGGCTTGTAAACTCGCCACGTGTCATCGACGCTTAAGGTCTATTGGAATTAAATTCCAAATAATATTGCTATTGACACAAACGACATTATCTCATATTATCTCTACATATTATATGTAAATTAAAGTCCTCCGACGCGACTGTCTGTCTGTCTGTTCGCGATAAACTCAAAAACGACTGAACGGATTTCAATGCGGTTTTTACCCATAGATAGAGTGATTCATGAGAAAGGTTTAGGTATATAATTTATCAAGGTTTTGTGTAAATAATAAATATAAAGGGGAATGTCTGTGTGGTGAACGAGAGGGCTGGCAAGCGGGCGGAGTGGATTTGATTTGTATGCACATTATCAGATGGCGGTGGTTATAAAGGTTGGTTAACCTTCCAGTAGATGGCGTTGTGTGTCGTTAGCCACATCAACGCGTCGCTGGGTAAGCTAGTATATTATAAATTAAAGGCCTCCGTCGCATCTGTCTGTCTGTTTGTGATAAACTAAAAAAAACTACTGAATGGATTTTCATGTGGTTTTCACCAATAGATAGAGTGGTTCACGAAGAAGGTTTAGGTGTATAATTTGTCAAGGTTTCGTGTAAATTGGTTGAAATATATAATTAAAGGAGAATGTATGCATGCGGTGGACAAGTGGGCTGGCAAGCGGGCGGTGTGGATTTGATTTGTATGCAAATTAACAGATGACGGTGTGAGTTATAAAGTTGGGTAACCATCCAGTAGATGGCGTTGTGTTTCGTTAGCCACAGCAACGCGTGGCCGGGTCAGCTAGTTACCTCATAAAATTAACTCAAAACGTTGCAAGAAACAAACCCGTAAATTCTTAATTCAAACGATGTTAATATACGACAAAGGAATTAATTCATAGAATAAAAACGGTTGTTTCATAGAATTTGAAAAATTTATCAAATTTCAAAGTTAAGATTCAAGTTCGGTGAAAGTTCTGGTCAGATAAGTGATAATTAACAAGGAGTCGATTGGAAATTAATTTTAGAGCTAGCCGGAAGTATCTCAAATAATGAGTAGAATATTATATTTTTGTAGTATTGTTCAAATTTGGATCACCTGTGTTTTTTCATTGTATATTTTTTACAGTTTATATCATGTTAATACCATTTTACATCCTTTGTTAATCGGTTAATGCAAAAAATATTAGTTTATATCATATTTTCAATCTTTTCTAAGTAGAATAGAGAATCATTCTATTTGGAAATATTTTAAATAGTTTTCAAACATTTGCAAAAATCTTCGTAAAGCTATTTAAAAAAAAATTATTAATTAAATTTCTTACCTTCAGAATTAGAAGAAATATGTAAGTGGATGTCCAAAGCGTTCGCCATCTGTAATAAGCAAAAACAAATTAATTCAGTTATTATATTCTCCAACCACTCTACTCTTCTGTCACTTTACTATTAAGTCATTTTTATGAACCATTTGAATGTAAATATGGCACCCAATCATCCTTAATTCGTAAATTATTTACATTGACAAGTAAGAAGAGTACCGAAATATAATAACAATAGATTAGGCCTCTAATTTCAATCTACAAATAACAACGCCTGAGAGTAATTTCATCACGCGCTTCCCCATCGAATTCCGATGTCTCTCGTTAAAAGCTTAACATATAAATTCGAGTTCCCTACAATATAAAATAGAGCACAAATTTATCGCTCAAATCCCATGCGGTATTTGATAATTTTATCGGCTAAAGCATCGCATCACAAGATATAATACAAGCTTCTAAAAACGTATGCGATATCAACGTAGATCGTTCATTTTGTGGCAAAAGTGCTGCCGTAATTTGTTGCGTGACGTAAGTAGTTGTTTCGCTAGAAAGAAATGTAAGATTTTTATCAATTGTTTTTCTTTTATCTATAAGGTGTATATTTTTAATATTCGTATAGCTGATTAAATTGTTAACGATAAAGTCAGCAAGAACCCCTGCCTAAATTAGTTCTAACTGCCTCATTGAAAAATGGTTCACAAAGCTAATCCAACGAGCGTTGGGACGAACTTGCTAAAAGACAAATTTGATCTGTGCAGACAAAGAAAATGCAATAAGCACTGCTTCTCCGATCTTTCGTTTGTTTCTTAAACCAATGATTGTGATGTCGATGTTAATTTTAAGGTTCACACGCCGTGTCTAGGTAATACTTGGTCTATGAAGAAGGGTGAAGGGAGTATCCGCTACTCGCATTTGTGTTAATTAAATGAAGTGCGTGCTTCCATGGAGGATGAAAGTTGAAGTGCAAGTTCAGCGTAAAAGTGAATCCCTGCACACCGATTCCCAGTTCCCATGGGTGCCGCGCGGTACGGGCTCTGCCAAGGGCACTTTGAACAATGGGCACGTCCAGAACTCATACCGAAATCAAAACACGGATCCATTATCCCTATTGCATCGGTCGGCAAACAATAAAGAGAATATCTCCATGCAGAGTTCAGAATAGGTGCTTTATAAGAATGTGCAAGTGAATCAAAACACCTTTAATCCGAGGGTTACGTGCCCCCACCACCCCCGTGTGAACAATACCGACTCCTGAACATTCTAGGCTCCTGAAGCACGTGACTCAATCTTCACGATCTCCTTTGACTTCACAGGTGGATTATTATTAACTGCCCGACAGTTTTTCTACTCTCTTCGGAAATTGAAATGCAATTTTATTCTTACTAAATGGATTTCTCACGCCTCCGAGATCAAATTGATTGCCCCCCCCCCCCCCCCCCCCACGTCCCTACCGTTCCTGTAGCAAAAGTTATTGTTGAATTATCTTTTGCAAAATCATCATTACATCAGAGTAACTACCAACTGATACCAAAATATATGGCAGATTCTTCAACAAATTCAGGTGACAAATTAATAAAAGTTAAGCCGCCATAGCTCAATTGGGAGAGCAGCTGACCGGCAATCAGAAGGGCAAGGGTTCAAGTCCCGTTGGCGTCATGTATCTTTTCTCGGAAGATTTTTCAATGTGGATGAGTGTTTCAGGCTGATAATTATTGCTTATAATAATTGTTACCCTTTGTGCTATGCATAAAAATCTTGTCTTAAACGTTAGTTTAACAATTAAAAATAATAATTAATAAATATCTTTTGTGTGATGTCAAGTCTGGAGTTCTGGTGAGCTTCAAATTAAGAACATGATTAATTAAATATCAATAATAAAAGTAGATACAGAATATTATTGGTTTTTCTGTGGCCTTTGTTCAATAATAATCAATATAATCATTATAAATGCAAAAATAGTTAATTTTTCGTATGAAAAACTCTCTTTTTGTAACTTTTGAATGTTATTCCTATCAAGTAATGTATCATTGAAGAAGAACATAACAATAATAATCTAATTGAAAATATGAAAGAGAACAAGACACAGAAAGACAGAAAAATATAATGGTCGCAACTGGGAGTGGAACCCAGACCCAGAATGCTCGTTTCCAATAAAAATGGTAGTTGCTTGTAATATGGAAAAATAATTGGTTGAAGATAATATTGTTGATTCAAAATTTTTTTAATATGAGATTGTCAAATATGACGGTTTGACAGAAGGTGGCAATGCGCACGTCCCGGTTAGACGAGGTCTGGGTTCGAGTCTCAATTGCGACCATAGTCTTTATCTGTGTTTTGTTCTTTTTCATATTTTCGTTTAGATTACTATTGTTATCTTCTTCTTCAATGATATTTTGCAAAAATAGTTATTTGGTGATTTGATTTTTTTTTCTTTATACATTGCTTTGACGGTTACCTAATTTGTGGATTTCTAGATCACCATGCTAGGCACATGCCCATGTTATGGTAGTCGTTTGCTCCGCACAGGAGGCTCTGAGAAAAATAATTCCCCTTAGGTGTCATCTTTGTGGGTGTTGTATGGAGCCGTCTTTTTAGGAAATCAAGGAGAGGAAGTTTTGGAAACGAAAAAGGTATGAAGAGTTCTGTTGGAGAGGTCAAAAATTCACCTTCAACCAGCCTCTCCCAATCCAGAATGCCACACGATGGGCAGACGCATCCGCCGCTAAGATCCGGGCAAAATCCACCCTGTTAAGTTATAAAATGTATCAAACCAATTTAGTGATCTATGACACAGGTATTGTTAATCCAATAAACGATTCCCGGACTACGGTACGAATTAAAATGAGATTAAATTAAATTCCTCACAAATTAAAATGAGATGTAGATTTACCTGTTTGTACCACGAGTTTCCGGAAACCGAGTACAGGATATCTACCTCCAGCTGATGGCTATGCACATCTAGCGGTTTGTTACAATCAAAGATATTCAAATACGTTACAATCTAGGCTGTAAGCTTTCCTAACAAGATAATTGAATTAGTCGGTAACACACCAATAAATTGAACAGCGGATCTTTAATCAAAATGATGATTAATCAATAACCAATCGGGAGATATGAAGCAATCCACAGATGAAGGAACATTGAACTTGGAAACATTTTACTTTGGTCTAATTCTCTTCCGGCGCGGCGTTCAGACCGGAACTGATTTGTTCATCTTGTCTCAATTACCACGCGAAATCGACAAGTCCCGAAACCAAATAATATTTCTCACCATCATATCGCTCAGTTTCGATTATTCAATCAATTTTACTGGAATAACTTTTGAAGGTTTGAAAACTTGATTGAAAAATAAAAATGTGAAATTGATAAAAAATTTACATTTATTTCTAGCAAAACAACAACACCACCCAACAAATTGGGAGGCGGGGATGGTTACCGCCGCCGCGGTAACCATTTATTGGTTTCCTAACACCTCTACCATATACCAAAGCAAGTGATTTGCTAAGTTTGGTGACTTAGCTGAGGTGCCCGGGTTCGTGGGTAGG
Source organism: Limnephilus rhombicus (assembly GCA_929108145.2). Classification (NCBI taxonomy): domain Eukaryota; kingdom Metazoa; phylum Arthropoda; class Insecta; order Trichoptera; family Limnephilidae; genus Limnephilus; species Limnephilus rhombicus. The sequence goes on along the minus strand of OV815277.1, from coordinate 55,429,214 downwards.
GTTTGTCCAGGTCATGGCGGCGGATGCGTCTGCCCATCAACTGCGTTACAGGCTGGATCGGAAAATACTGGTTGAGAGAGGCATTTTTACCTCTCCAGCAGGACGACTTGCACAGCGGTGAGAGGTATAGATTCAACTGATCCTTAGATTCCTACCCACCCCTCGTACCCTTTTACTTCCCAGAACTTCCTTTCCTAAAAATACCTTTCACACAGCAACCCCAAAAATGACACAGGCCCTGGAGGGAATTATTTTACTCGGAATTATTGTCCTTCTGTGTAGAACTAATGGAAAAAAAACTAAATTACGACAACATTTTTGCCACAAATCGAATGTTTTTAGAAGCTTGTGCAATACGTTTTATATCAAGATTTTTTTTTACATGAGCTCCACACAGGAGGCCCTGAGGAAAATAACTCCCCTCAGGGCCTATGTTATCTTTGGGGGTGCTGTGTGGAGGGTTTTTATAAGGAAAGGAAGGAGAGGAGAGTTCTGGGAAGGAAAAGGGTTTAAGGGGTGGTTAGAAATCTGGGGTTCAGTATGTCCTGGTCATCCGCCTCCAATACCTAGACAAACCTCACCCCATGAGCCCAGGCACCCCTGCTAAATCACCAAACGTAGCGAACCACTTGGGGTGACCTATGGCAGAGGTGTTGGTTATCCAATAAAGGTTCCCGGGGCGGCGGTACCCACTCCCGCCTCCCAAATTGATGGGGAGTTGTATTACGAAATTACTCTAAGGTTGTGTTATTTTTTAGGCTGGAAAGATGTGAGACGACTCATCTACTGCTATTATGATATCCCAGCTACCAGGTTCGTCTATTGTTACAGTCTGTTGTCCGATCTCTACCCATCTATATAGATTGGGAAACATCCCAATTAGACAATGTCACTTAGATCTATCAATGCTTCAATTAGTTTTCTGAGAAACAGTTCGGTTTTTATTTTGTAGCATTAAGTTTTCACCGTTGCACAATTAGCCGCTCTACGTTAATTAAGGGTTTTTTTGAAATTTTATTGAAGAGTAACCTTTTTTAACCGAATGAATAGATTGCTTAAGAGCTATGCCGGTCATTTAAAAATATCGTCGATAGGTATTGTAACCAATGTCTTCTGTTCCACTCCGCGCTCTCGTCAGGGGAACTGAGCGAAAGGGACAACTGCATATCGGGCCGAAAATACCTAAATAAAATCGTTAAAATCGATGTTTTGTATTCCCCATTTTTCTTCTCCAAAACTGGACCGATTTTAATTTTTTTTTCACTTACTGTATTAGAAGAAAATATTCTATGTCGGTACGTTTTGCTTTTTTTCAAAATACATTGTTTAGTTTGTATACTGAACGTCTTTTGACGGCTTTTAAACTAGGCAATTTTATTCATTTTTGGAAGGTCCTAACTTCTATAATAAGTAAATTATCATAAAAAGCAAAACGTACCGACACGCTAATGGTGAATATCTATATTATGTAAAAAAAAATGCTCTAGGGTCAAAATCCAGAGAGATAAACGGGGAATACGTTTGTATGGAAAAAACGCCGCTAGTATTTCCTCTTAAATGAACAAATGAAAATAATTCTTATTTTAATTTTTTTAAACATTGAGTTTTTTTCATTTATGTATTTAATTGAAAATAATAACATGTGATTCAATATAAGATATGGGTAGTCCCACAAAGCTGTGACAGATCAGCTTGTCTGTAGGTTCTACCATTTAATATTATTACATAACACAGATTAGCCTAGATTACAATATTAATACTTAATATAAGATTTAAGATAGATAAATATGTTGTTCATTTATTAACCACTTTTTTGTCAGTTTATGGCAGGGTTCCTCATTATTTTTTAAATGAATGTTTTGATTTAACATGTTGTAAATCAAGGGTATCATATATTCGAGCGTTCTGCTACCATACTTATTTGATATTCTAGTAAAATCTTAAATTATAATATTTAATTAAATGAAGACAATATTAGCGAAAGAGCGGTCCCAGCGGAGCCAATATCTTTTTCTGATTTTTCTGTCTCCAGATTTTCGAATGAGTTTCGCTTATATTGTCTTCATTTGAGAAAATAATTCTCTATAGTGCAGGCGCTAGATGGAATTGAGTGTACAAAATATGAATACCGCATTCTGTGCATAGTTTTGAACTCAGAAAAGCTTGGAGATTATGATTCTGGATGTTGCCAGGAGGTTTATTTTTCCAATTTTTTTTACACCCCCACCCCCTTAACTATTAAGTAAATGGACTGAAACAATGCTTTGAATCGGTTATCACGAAATCTCAATTTCTAATTGGCTGATTATCTTGAAATTTGGCATGAATTTTCTTTATACATATATCAGTTTTCTTTATATTCCAAATTTTCTTTATATATATCCGTATACGGTAGGAACCAACAACAAAATTTAAAAAAAATTTACTATTTTTAAAAATTCCGAAAAGTTAAAAAATAACTGAAAAAATATATTTTTTTTTGAGAAGTCGCCATTTTGCAAGATTTTTTTTTCCATTTTTCCAGGTTCCTTTCATAATGACATTTGTACTGGTACAGATTCTACCTTATTTATATTTTTCAGATGACCAAAAGGCTTGAAATCGTGACAAGTTGGACACGCTCTTTTTTCACCAACTTCATGAAATATACATTAAATTTATGAATTCTTAAAATATGAAAATTTTTTTTATAAAAAAATGTACACTTAAAATATATATTTTTTATCGGAAATTATTTAATTTTATTAGAAATTCGGGCTTCTAGACAAGACCTTTTAAAATATTTTTTTTATCGACAATTCTTGTTTTTATTTATAACTTTTTTGTTTTTTTTTCATGAGAAACAATTGAAATTTTCACTAAAACAATCATTAAAATGGTTACAAAGCATTTTTTCAGAGTACATTTACTTGATAGCTAATGGGATGGGGTCTAAAAAAATTGAATTAATAAACCTCCTGGCAACATTCAGAATCATAATCTGCAAGCTTTTCTGAGTTCAAAAGTATGTTCCGAATGCGTCACTCATATTTTGCTCACTCAATTCCACCCCATTGAGAAAATAACAGATATTTTCGTATATTACCTAAGCATAATTTAAAATTGCGGCAGCCCTACTCTGCTTTATTTGTGTAAAGCCGGGTCCATTGCGCGGGCAAACGCCAGACTTTTGCTTTGACAGTCAATGTCAACAACATTCAAGGTCATAAATGTTTGACAATTTTTTGTAGTGTTTGAGCTTCCCGTGTTCGGAGGAAAACAAAACAAAAACAAAACTTAAACATCCTATCTCGGGTGAAGCGGGAAGGCAGGCGGGGGCCGGCGGGGGGAAGAAATTACAATTATTCTGTTTTTAACGTAAATGTTTACGCACTCTAAATTCTAGTAATTTTAGGTCGTGCAATACAATGACGTTATTATATACCTAATGTTATTGGTGCAATAATCGATATTTGTCGGAAATCTTTCCTGATAAATAAATATCTGTGTTTTCTTCCTGGTGTAGCATCTTTTCCACATCGAACGCATTTTAAAATTTACGTAAACGATAAATGCCAAACGTCAAGTTTTTTGGTTATCAACTGATTATAGTTATGAACGGATCCAATAATTATTAAGGATTTTAAATAAACACACTGTCTTAATGGATGATTATTTCTTTCGTGAACTCACTTGTAAATAAAGTCTATTAATTTATAAATCTGTTTCAGAGACACGGGAGAAATTGACCAATTTAAATTTATTCTATTTTTGATGCTACGTAGTTATTCACGCACTCTAAATTCAATAGTAATCGATGTTAATTGGAAATCTTTCCTGATAAATAAATATCTATTAAAATATCTGTGCATCTCAAATTCAATAGTAACTTAGGACATGCAATAAACGCCAAACGTCAAGTATTGCGTACGCGTGGACATCCGTATTCCAGACTAGTTGTCAAATTGTGGGAACCGCGCGAACTTCACCCTAATCTTACAAATGTAATTGTTTGAAAGTCCTTCAATGACCTTCAAACGCGGAACACGGGAAGCTCAAACACTACAAAAAATTTCAAACATTTATGAACTTGAATGTTGTGTTATGGGACTGTCAAAGCAAAAGTCTGGCGTTTGCCCGCGCAATGGACCCGTCTTTACTTTATTTACATAGCTTGTGACCGCTTTTGCTTCTCAGATATTATTATTATTATTAGCCAGGATCCAAACCAGATGTTTACGTGGTCTTTATTGACGTTACCCGAGCGCTGCAGATACAATACACCTCCTTTCGAAACTTGTTGCAACTAAACATGGCCAAATAGACATTTTTCGTGCGGATAGCGGAGTCGGTATTGAACCTATTTATTGGTGAATAATTTGCAAAGCGTGTTTTTGTTAAAGATTATATATTTTTAACAAGGGCCATTGGTAGGTAATTAAATAATAATACATAATATCCCTACTAACCACGTGGTAAAATTTAATTTCTAAAGCAATAGATTTTATTAACATTCGGCGTCTACAGCTATCACTGATCCCCTACGAAGAACTCAAAAAAGGTAAAACGTGTGATCAACAAGCAACCGACAAGATACTCCTCCAACCGTCTCTTCATCGAGTATAATATCGTAAATATACGTCAACTCCATCTAAAACTTATGATAACCATTTCTTGTACAAATAGAACAAAAAACACTATTGATTTTTTATTTTTTTATTATGTGCATCTATGTAAAAAGGTTTACATATTTTTTTAGGCCTTGCCTGTCTCACTAGGAAATCAGGTGTCGAGACTTTACAATCACATTAACGGAACTATAACCCCCCGACACTATAATCCACCTAAACTACATACTACGACAGCGCTAAGACAATTTAATATTAAATGAAGACAATATTAGCGAAACTCGATCGAAAATCCGAAAACAGAAAAATCAGAAAAAGATATTGGCACCTCTGAGACTCGAACCCAGGGCGTTCTGCTTACATGGCAACAGCTCTACCAAAATAAGCTAATTCGGTCACGACTAAGAACTACCAACATTATCTTCATTTTCTTAACGCACATATTATTGGCTGCTATCTTTATATATGATTGCAAGATTCGAACCCGAACTAAATGCTATCTAGATAGTGTCTGGATAAATTTTTATCCATTTTATATTTAATAGACTTTTCTGCAAGTCTAGGATGAATATTTATTTTTATTGTCACCGAATTGGATATAGACACCTAAGCTCAGTTGGTAGAGCTGTTGCCATGTAAGCAGAAGGTCATGGATTCCAGTCCCAGAGGAGCCAATATCTTTTTCTGATTTTTCTATCTTCAGATTTTCGATTGAGTTTCGCTAATATTGTCTTCATTTGTAAATATTATAATTTGTGGTTTTACTCGTGAAGTTAAAAAGAAAAATAAACAAAGACAGTTCATCTACCTAGCTCCTAAAATCTTCAATCTTCTCCGTAATAACCAAAAAATCAAATTCCAGCTCCTTAATTTCAAAACTCAAATAACACTAAGGATCCTTACACCTGCAAAACATTTCAATCACAATACCCATACATTTTACAATATAACCACCCAATCTTCCTGACATTTTCTACATTCCCTATCCACACCCGTAATTTAAATACGCTTTAAAATATTTAAAACTTGAAATGAATTGTGTAATCTAATTACTTTTATCTTAATCTTCTTAATTATATGTAAAACAAAGTCGGGTTAGTTACACCATTTATAACTGAAGAACGGCTGGACCGATTTTTGTGATATTTGATTTATAGGATTTGTCTCCTCCCCGAATAGCAGAAAAACTCTTAAAACATCGGAAAAACTGACAAAAAAAAAATTATGAGGAAAATTCTTTTCCTAATACATTTTGTATGGAACGAATTCTCCATCTTTTGAAAGAGCTGCAGCAATATTGTGATAAATATAATACTGAATAGTGCGTAAATTCCGAAAATTCAAAAACGTCAAATGTCAATGCACTAATAGTTCTGCCTTTGTTCTTAAACATATAATGCTGCCCCTCTTTCTTACACACTAAATGTCAATTAATAGTCGAAAATCAGACAAACGGTGAACGTATGCCTGCACACTCCAAAGGAAAAATACAATAATTATAACAAATCTCCCTCAAACGTATAAAGAAATGAAACGCTATTCCCGTAAGTAAGTGGAAAAGTAAGAAAATCACAAAAAATATAAATCCGTACAGAACGCCATCTGTGATACTGACAAAAACAAAACACGGAGAGTTGCACATCGATAATTGCTTCGTTGTGTAATTTTTGTCTTCATAAAAAAAATTAATTTAATTCAGCAATAAGTTAACATAACAGTTATTGATTATGAGGCGGTACGAAGTTCGTCGGGTCAGCTAGTTATTTATAATTCCAATTTGTAAACATCACCCGACATCTCTAGCATGGCAAGTGAAATAATAATAAAAAATGTAGATGCACAATGTTTTTTTTTGCGTGAAATAAAAAAAAAATAGAAAAAGGGCATAATTTATAATGAACCTTGAATTCCTGAGCATTGAGATCTGGAGAGCTGTGTGTGAACCACGCGCAGAGATCTATTTAGATCACGTGGCCACGAAATTATAATAAAATGCTAAAGGTGCAATAATTTGCCCTTTGGTCGTGAGTCCCGCGGTCATTAAATTCCGTGAACAGAGAACAGAGAGTACATACCAATGCACCAAGCATTCCCTCTAACCACCTGCAATAAAATATTCGTGCGTTCTCTTGTGATGTACCTTAATTATTTTATTACTTAGCCCCAAGGTATTTGGAAAAACCCTTGACTGTGTAGAAACGGGTGGTCCGTCAGATAGATTCCCCTATCATAACAAAGGGATTGCAATTTTTAGAGCACATGCGTTAAATGAGAATGCTTTACGTTATCTACCGGTATTTCATCGGAAAATACTCCAAGGAACTAGCTGGGAATACGTGGAAAACCAACTTGTAATCGTACTGTGGTAAATGTGGTGGAACGATAATTACGATTTGCTTTGTGTTTGATACATTTTTTTCTGAAATATCACACTTCTGCCCATTTAAATGTTTCTATAAACAGACTCGCGTATAGATTCCTTTTTAAATTAAAACCAGTTTTGTGTTTGGAATGCAAAAAAATAATTCCAGTTGCGGATTCATCTGGTGACGTATTTCGAGACAAACCATTTTCATGTTCCGATGTCCGAAGATCCGCGGACGCCTATGCAAAGAGCCGCATGCGGCTCGCGAGCTGCAAATTTAGACTCCTGGGTTAGGTTGTAGTCTATTTTCATTTTTTTTTCATAACTTAAATCTATGTATGTATATATAAATGAATCATTGTTTCCCTTGGTCACGCCATAACTTCAGAACGACTTTACCTATTTCATTCGTCTTTGTTAAAAAGTTTTCTAATACTTTGTAGAAGGTTATAACGGAAAGAAAAATTAACAAGAAAATTGGATAATTTTAGAAAAATTAACGTCTATTTTAACTTCGCACGTTTGACAGTTCGCGCGTTTAACGAAATTGAATTTAGCAGGCAGCTGTTTTTTTTGTAACAAAAAGAATTGTCTATGGATTTTTAAAATTATAGATATTTTAAAAAGGTACCTATGTTAGGTACCGAATTTGATTGATTGTTCTTATAACATACGAAAATGAAAATTTTTGAATAAAAAAATTGTAATACGTGGCATGCGAGCTCTTTGAAAACAGAATGTACTGGGACCGAATATATGGAACGCGGGAGGGTGGTTTGCGGGACGGGGGAGCGGGAGAGGGGAGAGGGTGGGCGGGAGAGGAAGGGGATGCGGGAGGAGAACGGGGACGCACGGGAAAGGACATGCAGAAAGAAACAATTTTTTTTATAATCAGCTAGTTACTAACATAATATAATAAATGTAATCGAAAATATGAAAAAAATACAGAAAAATAAAAAAGGTAACGATCGCAAATGTGACTCGAGCACATGATCTCTTGTCTTACTGGGAGAAACACCTTAACCAACTAGGTCATTGGTTCTTCTCATTTTGAAGTAATTTTTGTCAATCTCATATTTCAAATTCAGAATTAACATTATTAACTTCGACTATTTTTTCCCACATTTTTGGCTGCTACCTTTTTAAATGATGACAAAGTTCCAAAGAATTAGTTTGGTTTGTAACCTAGATAGTGTCTTGGATAAATATATCCATTATAAATAAAATCAAAATATCTATATCAAAAATTGACTGTGCATCTCTTAAGAGTGTGTTAATAATAATATTTGGATGATTTATATAGCGCCGTTTTTGTGAAAAATCACCTCAAGGGCGCTGTTATAGGGGCAGAATGGTTATTTTCTGAAAAACGGCTCTCTAAAACGCCTAAATACTACCTTTCATGTGTCATTCTCGGACTTGATATTTTTTGTTAAATTTATAAAAAAAACACCATTGAATCGACTCCAAATGTCAACCACGAGATTCCAAACGCTGTTTATAATGTAAGCCTATGTGGAAGGACCAAGAACAAGCAAATGATGAAACATTTATAAAAAGGATCATACTAAATATTCTACCAACAGAATCAAACCTCAAACCAGAAACAAACCACACTTTGTTATTGGTTTTGTAGGGGATGATACTCAACAGCCTAATAATTGGTTTTATGCGCGGGCAACTCAGTCGCCGCGCCTGCGCGAATTCCGTTCCGGCAAAGCGAGCGGAATTCATTCGTTTCTCGGCTACCTGACGCGCTAGCTGTTTGCTCGAGTATCTTCCCTATAAACCTTCCAAGTTAATACTTGTAGTATTTCGTAATTTAAATAAATGTAACTTCAGTATTCAGAAACATTCCTTTCATTTTTGGTGTATTTGGTAACCCATGGAGTCAGATCAGAGAAGTGTGAAGTAAGTATAACCACGCGGATCGCTGAACGGAAATAGCAGATGACATTATTGGATCTACCCACATTCATCTCAACAAACCACCAAATAACCACCAAAGTTTGTTTTTTACTTCGTTATTTAAAAATACTGTGCTTGGATGTACATAACGCAAGTATAATGTTGACCTTTTGAAATCTGGGAAGACACCCCTACTGCCATGTAGCGATGTAAAAATAAACACATCTTGACAGTTTACGAAATGTTCCGAGGGTATCATATACGCTTAAACCTTCCTTATCCAAGGTTTTCTCTAGCTGGAGTTAGATCTCTAACAATTATAATTTATGCACCGTTATCAGCTGTAGTTACATTACAGAAAACATTATTATTTTATGAACGACAGATTCTCAGTTCTCATAGTATAAACAGCGGTAAAAAGATAATGTGTACTAATGCGACATGTATGGTTCGAGTAAATCAACGCATTGTCTTCAACTATGCGACAATGGGAGAAGAAAAACGTCGATGTACCAGAGTACCTACCTGTTGTAGTCTGCGCCAGGTATGAATTATGAAGTGTGTTGGAGAATTATTGCCATCGTCACGCCAGGCTGACGCATGTTCATAGTTTTTACACTCTTTATCACTAACAGTCGTTTCTTGAGATTAAACACTTTAAACTACACACAGTAGCTACCTGGTATTTAGGTAATTTTATCCTGTTAGACACACACGTCTACTACATAAAGAGTGCATATTCTACATTTCGTTGCACCGTCATCCCTTCGGAAGTCACAAACGGTTTTGGCATTATTTACCAGCTACAACACTTAGGACCACTTACATAGACCAACAGAATATTAAAATTAAATTCATAAAATTTCGAAGTCAATTTTGCTGGGGTACCCGGCTTCGCTCAGGGAGTTAATGTGAGATTGAACTGACGTTTTTTGACGATCTTGGATTTTTTTCTGGGCGGGCAAAAAATCAACAATTATTACTGTTAGAAATAAAGTTGAAGTATCATAATTCAAGTTTATTTCTACAAGTTCAAGTATGTACAGGAAGGTTTATGAAAGTGTCAAAACAATCGAAAAATTAAATGTTTAAAAAAGACAGTTTTAGCTTCTAAGTATGTACTGTGATGGAATCTCCACAGTACACAAAAATACCGTCTGGAGGGGGGGGGGGGGGGGTCCACCCTTGGTTACGGGTGAGTTACTTCGATTATATATATGTATCAGAACTGAAATAATAACAGAATCTAAAATATAACTTTTAAATGTTTCAAAATTAAAATTATTTTATGTTAGCTGTTCCCCAGGACAGCTACTTAATTTCAGAGAAATGTTTATTTTTCTCTCTAATATTATTAAAAAAAATTACTAAAATGAAGACTGATGGGGGGGGGGGTCAATAAAAAATTTCACGTTAACTTAAAAAAATACATATTATTATATAGATAATAAAAATGTTTCACTTCTTTTGAAGTCTCAAGAGAGAAAAATCTAAGAGCTTTTATGAAAATCTAAATACTAAATCTTACCTAATCTCACTAAAGGGGGGGGAGTCTAAATTGAACAGCTCACGTAATTAATGGATACCCCCTAATAAGTAACATTCTCAGATTTTTTTTTCGTTAAAAAAGTCAGCAAAAAATATTTAAATAAATTACAAGTGTGCAGTTCACACGCGGTAGAAGTGAAATCTTCAGAAAACTAACGTAGACAAGAGTGGGGAGGCTACAAAGCACCGCACAAAGAGGAGACTATTATTCTATCTCATTCTCTCGCAGGCCAAATCCTATAGATGTACCTATGCGTTTGTTCCTTTTTAGTGTCGCTTTTTCCTTTCATTGAGTTTCAAATCATAACTGTGCTAAAGAAGTTTTCACTTCAAAAAATATTAAAATAAGAAATTTTTCAATTTCACCTTTTCAGCTAAAAATATTAAAATAAGATGAAAGAGAAAAGAAAAAAAAAGAAACGAAAAAATGCATCCGAGACCTATCTAATATAATAGATTAAAAGTGTGAATATAATATTGCATCATTATAAAATAAATGTAGACAATTCCTGTCATCCGATTTGTTGGATAACTTCGCTTATAACAGTAACGTCATTGCCAATTTAAAAGAACTTATGACTTCCGAAAAGGTTTTTTCGTTCTGCATTGTCTAAAAACCTGACTACATTACGCAGCGCGGCAAACGTGTAATCATTATCTGCAGTACCTACGTCCATTATCATTACCGGTACAGCCACATACAGGTGCGGTAGGTACTGGTACTTGCTTATACATCATCACGTTATAAACTATGATGACGTATAAATAGAGGAGCCCACAAGGGGCGCAATTGGTCTTTGATTTTTGGGCCTTTAATGTAGTACGTGCCACACTTAAAGCTCGATGTTGCCGCTCAAAAAGAAGAAAAAGGAGAGGTTTGTAAATACGAATGTTAGAGTGCGCGCGCTAATATTAAAAACGATAATATTTAAGTGAAAAATGTGAACATGTTTAATAAAACATGACTCGCTTAAAATAGAGCAAAAATCTCGTGGGGAATGTCTAAAATAGCATTTAAAGAAAAACTCTGAATTTTTTCACACATGTAACTTGTAAAATAACTGAAAAAACGTGTTTATAATAATTTTCGGAGCATACTTTACGATGTTTTTCTATCGAGGGAATTTTATACAATTGCCGTTTCGGCGTTTCGGTGAATGTATGGATATTATCTTCAAGAATAACACACATGTTTTTTAGAGCTTTAAAACTTAAAGAATTTAATGAAAATATGTTATAAATCGGTAGAAATGCGGGAAGCCGCGCCTTAAATGCCGACCTGGGGTCCTAGCATGGTCGATCGATATAGGTTTTATCGAAAATGTCGGTAATGTGTCATCGCTCCCGAGCACGGCTGCAGGCCGCTACGAACAAACATTAGTTAACAACGACTAAGGGTTCCTAATTTATTTGACGTGAACTGTTATTTCTTCGTAAGTGGCCTGCAGTCGTGCTCGGGAGCGATTTCAAGTTACCGACATTTTCGATAAAACCTATATCGATCGACCATGCTAGGCTGGGCTGGCCCCCTGGCACGGTCGATCGATAAGGATTGTTAGGAAAACTTTCGGCAACTTCTCATCGTTCCCCAGCATTACTGCAGATCGTCAAAGAATAGATTCGACGTCAGATGTTGCTTGTACGTTAGCGATCTGTGGTTGTCCTAGGAAAATATGAGAAATTACCGAAAGTTATCCTGTCAATCCTGATCGATCGACTGTGCTAGGGGGCCTGAACTTGTTGATCCATTCTCGCGCAGGTATCTACAGTCACTTTACTGACTTTACAATGACCGTAAGCGAAAGAGAAAGATGCGTAAAACATACGTGCGACAGAGAAAGGCGTGGGCGGGGAGATGGGTCCACCTTTCTTCCCTCTCGCGCACACCGCATTCCGCTTTTTGAACCTTAAACTCGCCAACTGCGGCGATTTCAGTATCAACGTCAGGTCGGCATTAAAGTTTGGCTTTTATTCTACCACCGCGATAGTTATATGCATTGATGGCCTCCGTGGTCGAGGGTAAGGCTTTCAACTACGAATCAAAAGATTAAAATATAGATAACACCAAATTCACTGACCTTTTGTGATTACCAGTTCGTACCTGCCAACTCACAGTTCACTAACATAAGACCAGCGCCACGAAGTCTCCAGCGAATGGGCAATACAGTGGGTCACTCGTCATACACCAGACTAGACTTAGACTCAGACCCATGCGGTCACAAACCAATTATATCATCTATTCACAATGGCGGGTCAACGTCTCGAGGTAACAACACGACTGTTACTGGATATTATATTCCGTCGGCTTCCGCTATTTGCGAATTAAATAAATGGTGGTATTGAAGTTCATTCACATTATATTTGCGACAAAACTTAAACTATTTAATTGAAGAATAAGATAACGATAATAATAATTAAGAGAACAAGGTACAGAAAAATAGATTAAATTTACAATAAGCCGCCGCACTTTTAATAGGCACAGATTTTGGAAAGTACACTATTTTTAAACTTAGTCATTCTAAATTTCGATTACATAAAATTAAAATTAGCTTTCGTCTTGTGAGATTGTACGCCAGAATCACAAACCATGTTACACAAACCTAGCGTAGCCGCTGAACTACTTGAAAACTGGGATGTTTTTCTTGCCTTGACGCGAGTAGGCGTTATAAAGGGGCACTTTCTTTTGTATCACAAACCATGTTACACAAACCTAGCGTAGCCGCTAAACTACTTGAAAACTGGGATGTTTTTCTTGCCTTGACGCGAGCAGGCGGTATAAAGGGGGCACTTTCTTTAATGTGTGCAAATTATTTTACTATGAATTATCACTATGTGGTTTCTATGGACAAGATTCAATATGGCGTCGGCGTCAAAACGGAAAATTACGCGAATAAAAGTTTTTACGAATATAAATTTATATGCACGTTTTTCCGCCGTTCTCGACTGAAACAGATGGTTCTTGTGGTAATTAAGTTTAAGGGTAGTTTATTTTTTTAAATATATGCCTATTAAAAGTGTAGTGGCATGCGGCGTCTAGTCGTAAATTTACCAAAAATAGAAAAAGATAATGGTCGCAACTGGGACTTGAACACAGAACCTCTCGACTAACCGGGACGTGCGCGTTTAACAATTCCGCCATTACCGCCTTCTGTCATATCGTCATATTAGTCAATCTCATATTTCAAATTTTAGAATTAACAATATTATCTTCAAATATAGTTTGTCAAATAAGAGTAGAAAATATATGAGGGCGCCACTGTTGATCAAATGGCAATACTAAACACATAACTCATGGTGTTAAAGTAAAGCTGTGTAACCTACATTTTTATAAAAAATTAAAAAGGCATAATAGTGGAAAAAATAATTTTTCATTGCAGTATAGATACCCGCCGATCTCAACATTAGAATTGCGTATAGGTATATTATTATTATACCTTTGCAATTTTGTGTTAACATAATGAAGAATAACTATAATGTAATAAAATATAAAGCACAGTTTAGAAATTGGTCACATTTATTTAATACTAGATAAAGTACCTAGCGTTGCCTGGGCTTTAGATCATGTCTCTAATTTTAGATCTGAATATATTTAACTCATTCAGATCTAAAAGTAGTATAACTAAACTCACCATTAGTGATTCTTCCTTTCTATCTATTGTTAAATTCAAATGTATGTTAAATTAAATTAAAGCAAATCACCTTTTAATCAAATTTATGTCATGAAGAAAAAATGTTTTTTAAAATGTGGTTTACTGTGTTCTATACATTCAGTGTCATTGCACTTCAAAAAAATATTTGACAGTTAAATTGGTGTTGCCAGTCTACAAATTTAGTAGTTCGAGTTTTTATATTTTCTACTCTTATTTGACAGACTATAATTTATTTTCCATATTATGGGCAACTACCCTTTTTATTGGAAACAATCATTCTTAGAATTGGTTTGTAACCTAGATAGCGTCACGATAAATATATCCGATTTTATTTATATTTATTTACATTGATGGTAAAACCTTCAAAAGTTATAAAAAGAGAGTTTTTCTTATAAAAATTTGAAAAATATTTAACTTTGAATAAGGGTTTATTTAATTGTTTTAAGTGAAAACTTCTTTAGCACCGTTGAGATTTGAAACTCGATGAAACGAAAAATAGCGAGATTAAAAAGAGACAAACACATTCATCTATAGGTTTCAGACTGCGGAAGATTGAGAGACTGAGAAAGATTAATCAGTCTCCTCTTTGTGCGGTGCTTCGTAGCCTCCCCACTTTAGTTTACTATTATAGGTTTCACTTGCCGCGTATGAACTGCACACTCTGATTTTTAAAGTATTTTAATGATTTTAATCATACTTCTTTATTCGGGAAAGATTAAATTAAACGGATCATTCCCATCTCGCAAACCCTCCTCCCGCGTTCCATATATTCAGTCCCAGTACATTCAGTTTTCAAACAGCTCACATGACACCTATTACAATTTTTTTATTCAAATATTGATTTTTCGTATGTTACAAATATTCATTTTTGTATATTATAAAAACAATCGATCAAATTTGGTACCAAACATAGGTACCTATTTAAAATATCTATAATTTTAAGAATCCACAGACAATTCTTTTCATACAAAAAACAGCTGCCTGCTAAATTCAATTTCATCAAACGCGCCAACTGTCAAACGTGCGAATTAGTACACAGTCGTTAAGTTTTCTGAAACTATTCAATTTTCTGTGCAATTTTCTTAATTTTTCTTTCTCTAAGAACCTTCTAAAAAGTATAAGAAAACTTAAAAAAAAAGATGAATGAAATAGGTAAAGTCGTTCTGAAGTTATGACGTGACCAAGGGAAACGGGGATTCATTTTTATATATATAGATCGAATGACCTATAATAAACAGCTACATTACCTTGAAAAGTTCCACCGCAACGATGGTATAAGAAGTCAATCTATCGGGTGCATGACAAAGAATTAAGATTACCTCAATATATAACATTAATTTGAAAATTAAAAAATCTTCCTTTGATGGAGAGTAATATTTTGATATATTAATTATTTCAGGACAAAGAAAACTAAATTCGAGGTTTTTGTTAATACGCAATCGTCTGGCCTTAGTCACAGTCCGATAATGATCTAATAACAATCATATCAGGCATCAGCACAATCATTCACACATCAGGAGAAGAATACGAAAAAACCGTAAAATCAAGGTCTCGTCCCTAAGGCGAACGGCTGCGCGGCTTGTTTCATGTAAATCTTAATTTTGGATTTGAGGTCAAAATACCTAACTAAACTGAAAAATTATTTTTGTAATAAAAAGAAATATTAAATATCTAGTTTGGATACGTTTCACTTTATTTATTTGTGTTTTAAAATTAAAAAAAATATAGGCCATTAAAGATTTAAATATTTCACGATTTTAGAGGCACCTTGGAAAAATGATAAAATTAAAAAAAAATTGCTTTATGATTATATAATGAAATATAAAATAGAAAATAAAAATGATTAAAAAAGAATTTTAAAGGGCGTACATTAAAATTATATATAGTCACGTGGGGTAACCGTACGCAGTTTTTACATTGGGATTTAGGTATTTTGCTCATTTTTTTTGTTTATTGATATGATTGATCATTAAGGCATCTCAAACAAACATAAAAACCTTATGTAGTTCATAAATCAAAAAGTTATATAAAAATGTTTACATGCATGTCGATTACGAACACTTACCCCACGTGTGGGGTAAGTATTCGCATAGAGTAGAGAAGTGTTCAAATCAGATTAGTGGTTATCTTTAATAGAATTATCACTTTGCACCCGTGTAACTAACAATATTTTACCAAAAATTATCATAGACCACATCGCTCTGACTCAGTTTGTTACGCAATAGCAACACATCGGTAAGCAAACATGTTGATAGCAGATGACAAAATTTAAGAAAAAGCACGAAAAACATTAATTTACCTACCAATTTTTATTTTGAAATTAGGATTCACTGTAAATACTAATGCAAAGACAATAGATTTGTAAGCTATTAATAGTTAACATTTCAACCGCCAGATGTCATGACCCAATACTGTTACTTTTTTCCGTTCGTTCCTATACGGTTTTGGATTCTAGTGACTTTAAATACATAAATTTAAAAAAATATCGTTTTTGATACAATTTTCGATATTGGATATTTTGTATCGATATATTGGATCAAAATATATCGGCTAAAAATATCGATATATTGAATTAAAAATATCGATATATCGATACTTTTTCAACAAGCCTACAGAAAACTAAACTTTGAGAGAATGAGACGATTGCAGAGTATCAGGTGTAGAATAATTGTAGGGTTTATTTAGTTTGATAATATTGTTACCAAATTTAAAAATTATTTTACATTTTATTCTACGAAGCACCGCACAAAGAATGGGCCGATAGGCTATGAAGCACAAAGAGGACACCGATTAGTCATTTAAAAAAAAATTATCATTCTTTCGCCGGCTAAATCCTACAGACGTATGTGTTTGTCTCTTTTTAGTGTCGCTCGTTTTTGTTTCACCGAGTTTCAAATCACAACGGTGCTAAAGAAGTTTTCTTTTCAAAAATATTATTAATTTTGTTTTGGGTATTTTGGCCTCAAATCCAAAATTAAGTTTTGTATGAAAAAAGCATCGCAGCAGTTCCTTGAGAAAGAGATGCTCTCTGGTCCGGAACCTTTGCCCGTTGAATCTTCATTACGTATTTATAGGAAACGAGCAGAACCTCATAATATAGCCGTTGCAGTATATTTACAACAGAAACTGTGAACACAGCTGGAGGTGTAATTTATCGCTTCAAGTGATAACATGTTGTGTTGCCTTAAATATGATGTTTACAGTCACTACTTACCACTTACTACCTACTGGTATCTGGTATTATTGTCTCGACTGTCGACAGCAGTTCACATGTCATTATGCATTATGTACGCGCCAAGAGTATAACATACGACGCTATATGTTACAATGAACTTGAGGCTTTTGAGGTTCAGAACAAGGCGCATCGCACTGGCTTTGTTTACTGTCTTAGGTTCTTCATAGATAACAGCTACATGACAATCTGATCTAAACTAACCTACCGATAAAATATCTTGCCTTTTCAGCGAATGAACAAATGAAAACAAAATCGGATATGATTTAAGACTTATAAATGGTATTAAGGGACTTATTTGACTTACTTTAACCAGTGATTCCTGGCGTTATTTGGAGTAAAAGATGTTCTCCTAATAATTTCAGGAATCACTGGTTAAAGTAAGTCAAATACGTCCCTTAAAACACCCTGTATAAAATGTGCAGTCGGATTAGGGGAAGTACGGTATACCTACTTACACAACACATAATTAAACGTCCCCGAAGAGGTGTGCAAAGATGATGCAACGTTTAATAACAAAAATTTAAAACATATTTTCATTCAGATACACCAGCGTATAAATACAAAATCGACACTGTAAATAAAGTCGTTAGATATCCATACCAACTTATTATTAAATATATTTTTGAAGGCGGTTTTAGGTTTGAAATTATAAAATAATGTACTAAATTAAGTATAATTTTATGATAATTATAATTTTGGGGAGCCAACTGACGGGGGATCAACTATGTCGTCACCCGGTTGGGCAGCGTTGTTAGCCGGATTAAGGGAGGGGCTGTATGAAGGGTCTTGAGGAGGTCCGGATTATAGGAAGAAAAAGAGATGCCGGTTGCTCGTTCCACAGAAAAACGAATTGAAGAAACAACCCGTTCTCAAGAAGCCAACATCATCTGTGAGCGGGTGTTCATGTTCGTTGAGTTTCATTCACGTGTATCGGTGTACCGGGATCAATACTGCTAGATCCTAAGAGCAGGCCACATTAAAATACACGTGGAACAGACTCAGCTTGCCCACACTGCTTCTGTGGATTAGATATGCCAATCATCAATCAACAATCGTCAATCCGACGGACCGCTCTCCTTTGCACAAAATCAAGCAGGTTTATCAAGTATTGTTGGTCTCCAGCCCAGAGGTGGCTCCCAAATTCAATTATTGGGCGTACTTGAGATTTGTATAGGATTAGCAGCGGATCACTATTGGAGAATCTGCTAGCCATATACAAGAGGCACAGTTTCTTGGAGGCTAAGAATCCGGACAGGGAAATTTTCACCGTTTCATAATAATTATATTATATTCTGCCAAAAATATGGGTCTCGTAGTAAACCAGCAAAAGACCAAATACATGGCCGTAGGATGCACCCAACAAATCCCAACTCTCTCATGTGGAAACAAAAATTTCGAAACGGTACCGAGATTCACATACCTAGGCTCCCTGATAACAAACGACAATAATACCACAGAGGAGATCCAGAAGCGCATAGTGAACGCAAATCGCTGTTACTTCCGCCTACAGAACCAATTAAAGTCCAGACTGCTATCCAGAAACACGAAGATATTAGTGTACAAACCACTTATCAGACCAGTACTTACGTACGCAGCTGAGACTTGGGTACTAACTAAGAGGAATGAGCGAGCACTGGACGTTTTTGAAAGAAAAATTTTGAGACGCATCTTCGTACCGGTTCTAGAAAATGGATTTTGGCGCAGACGTTATAGCAATGAGCTCTGTACTTTGTTTAAGGAGCTAAACGTCGCGAAATTTATAAAACTGGGAAGACTTCGATGGCTGGGTCATGTGGAGAGAATGACCGAGCATCAAGCACCAAAGTCCCTGCTGAACTCAAGACCAACAGGGCGAAGGAGCCTGGGAAGACCAAGACTAAGATGGAGCGACAACGTCCTCAAAGGCATATCTATCTTGGAGCTTCTAAACTGGAGATAGCTGGCACAGAACCGAGATGAGTGGAGGAAGATTCTTGAGGAGGCCAAGACCCATCAGGGGTTGTAGAGCCAATAGTGATGATGATGATGATTATTTTCACATAATAAATAAGAGATATAAAATATCTCCTGCTTTACGGCAAGATTGCAGACGGATAAGGATTTATAAAAAAATAATGACCAATCTAAAAAGAAAAAAAAGCAGTAATTTACATAATCCTGACGAAATATCTCACCACATATCGACACCCTACACTTTGTGTAGATTGTAAGAATACAAAAAGATTTGTGAATTTAAAAATCTTCATTCGTTAATTCTACCTTTGACCGCATACAAAGATTTCAAAACGCAAGTGTGTCAAACTATAAACCCATCGACCAAATAAAGAATTTAAACCCATTTTTTCTCTGTATAAAATGGTTCAATGCTTTGGCTGGTATTCCTAGAACAGAGTGTAATGAGGTTAAGCTGTAGTAAGGTGTGTAGATAGTTCTAGTTAGAGAGCAGAGATCGCCTTGTGAGGTGGTAGCAGCAAGTTTATGGCCACGAAGTTCCAGAGACTGACCACAGAGTTACGTCACACGAATAATTAAACATTCAAACACTTTTGTTTTCATTCAGAACGGACCAGTGGCGGTTTTCTCTCAAGTGTTTGTCCGGTGAATTATATATAAATAAGTACATTCTACAAACTTTATTTTAAAACATAATCAGATGTTGGGTTAAAAAATCTTGCAGTGATACTCGTAGTGCCGAAGAGCGAATCTGAAATGAATCCCAATAGGTGCGTTATGAATATCAGCACCTATAGAATCTTCCATCATGTTTTTAGGTTCATACAAAATATTCTAGTGGCGCCAGAAAGGTAGACCTGCAAACCTTATAGCTGCCCGAGGGCGCAATGAAATTTGTGAACATCAAATGTGAACGGAATAAGTATTTTGCAAGAATCGGCAGTTTTTTTATGTCATTATCGGGTATTAAGTTGCTAAGTATAAGTTAATCATTGAATATATTATTTTTGTACATTAAAATGCGACAGTTTTTAGCATACGTCGTTGTTTTCGTATTTAAAATGGTTTTAATTTTTTTTGTTTATGTGAGTGATAACGTATTTCAAAATAATAACCATAATATTTATGATATATAATTCCCAATGAGTTTATTTTTATTTTTTAAGAGCGGAGACGGTTAACATATATATAGTTCCCGTGAGCACTTAGGCCATCCATTGTACTATCTCATATTTTACCTCATTCATTTGACAGTAACCCAGTCCCTTTGATAAAGTTCACCAGGATTGTCATTGGAAATGACGCTGAGTCTTCTGGTTCGACAATGTGTCTTCCCAGATCTCATTTCCCTCTTCACTCCTCCTTGGTTCACTAAAGGCCCCGCGAGGGAAGAGGGCTTCATCTCTCTTCTCCACTCCTTAGTTCCCCGAAGGCTCCACGGTGAAGAGTTCACCTCCCCTTGGTTCTCTAAAGGCCCGACAAGAGAAGATTCCACCCCACCATGATTCCCCGAGGGACTCAGGGGGAAGAGGACTTCATCTCTCCTCTTCACTCCTCCTTGGTTCCCCTAAAGGCTCCACACGGGAAGAGTTCAAAGAGATGGCCTCATTTCTCCTCTTCACTCCTAAATGGTTCCCTGAAGGCCCCACATGGGAAGAAGACATTATCTCTCCCTTCACTCCTCCTTGGTTCCACAAAGGCCCTGCGCTGGATGAGTGCCCTTCCCCTTGGTTCAAGGGGAGAGTTCATGAAGGTGGCCTCAGCTCACCTCTCCACGGTTTCTCCTCTTGGTTCTTTCTACTGGCCCCAGGAAGGAAGTCTACAAAGGTGGCCTCAGCACTTCTAGGTTCCCAAAAGGCCCCAAGTTTTCGAATGGTCCAATTTTTTTGTCCCACGAGTTACCAGGGAAATAGAAGGTCCACTCCAGCAGAGCCCTGAGTGCTGGAGTGAGGTCTAAATACTCCGAGTTGCGACCTTGTTTCTCGGAGGCCCCGTTCGTGACGCTGTTCCCCAGGACTTTCAGCCTGAGTACGGTAGCTCCCTTGGCTTGGGATGGCTATTGAAGGTTTGTGTTTCCACTCCCTGAGCGATGGGTTCGCCACACTCCCTACGCTGAACCCAATGAGTTTAATAAAACCTCTTTTGGGAAAGATAAAATTTGAGATAATGAGGATAGCAATGTTCGAATGTTCACCAAAAACCAAATATTATTTACCATATTATTTAACATATTAAAATAAAACCAGGAAATATAATCCACCGGAAATTAAGTTTCCTACTAGTACCCAGACAACATCAATATTTTGTATAATTCACTACAAAATTTTCTGCATTATAATGATTTAGTTGTGTAATCTGAGGATTGTAACTTTTACATATAACTGCATAATCAACCAAAATTTAGATTTTTCAGAGATCAATTTGGGAGGCGGGAATGGGTACCGCCGCCCCGGGAACCTTTATTGGATAACCAACACCTCTGCTATAGGTCACCCCAAGTGGTTCGCTACGTTTGGTGATTTAGCAGGGGTGCCCGGGTTCAAGGGGTGAGGTTTGTCTAGGTCTTGGAGGCGGATGATCAGGACATACTGAACCCTAGCTCCCTACCCATCCCTTAAACGCTTTTTCTTCCCAGAACTCTCCTCCTTCCTTTCCTTAAAAAAACCCTCCACACAGCATCCCCAAAGATGACATAGGCCCTGAGGGAAATTATTTTCCTCAGGGCCTCCTGTGTGGAGCTCAGGTAAAAAAAAAAATGTCTGACTAATCAACTTGACGATCTATGAACAAAAGTTTGAGAGTTCCAAAGAATATGGAGAAGACCATATACAGATTTTTTTCATAAATCTGAAGGAATTTATTCTCCCATTTTAATCTATGATTGAACTCATAATGAGATAGGCCACGAACCACCACTGGAACGGACGAAAGGGGAAAACCTTCCTCTGCCCGAAGCCGCACACTGAGCTCTGCGCACTGAACCGAAATTCTGCCATTCTAACTAGGTTAAGATGAAGAAGGTGCTTTATACATTATATACCTCCACTTTATATGCTCTAACATCGGATCTGCGATGAGCTGTTTTCATTGATTCTACCATGTGGAAATTATGAATATTTTACGTGAATATGTTAAAATATAACACAACTCATACACACTAACGACAATGCACAGGCATGTGAAAAATTACACCATGTTACATTTATTTCTGCGTTGATATTGTTATCTTCGTTAATCTGTTGCTTCATGTAAGCACCTACATACATTTTAAAAATTAATCTGGCCTCTTAATTTGTACCTTCATATCTGCATGTATCTTAAATCATCAACATAATCATAATATACTCGTATGTTGCATGGTTTGATATTTATCCCCAAGGCTCTAATTTAGACCCACTCTTATTTTTTCCATATTTATTAACGGTCATCAAGATAGTTTTAGGTTAGGTTGCTTATTATATTATTATGCAAACAAAATCATTTGAGTAGTTGAAACAAAAATGGCATCCGTGATTAGATTTTGTAAGTAAATTAAATTGCATTTTTAGGCTGCGCTTTTTGAGTAAACCGCACCTGGGTTGAAATAGTACCACTGATCTGCCATTGATAAATACAGTGTTTTTATTATTATCGGTAAATTCGTCTAAATTTTAAATACCTTCAGACGGAAATATTCATTACAACACCTGTTAAAATTCACTTAAAACAAATGTCACCACACCTTAAACTTAAACGAATACTTTACACAAATTACCTAAATATCTCTTCTTGTCTGTCCTCTCTCAAGTCTTCGGTAGGTATATTTACACAATAATATAATGGCTAAATATTATGGCTAAATATAGACGACCTCCGTAGTCCAGTGGGTAAGACTCTTGACTCACAATCCGGAGGTCGCGGGTTCGAACCCGGCATGCGAAAATAAATTTTATTTGATTAATTTGTGTTATTTCACAATTAATTAATTAAAAATAATATATATTATATTTGCGGCATGTTCCAGAGTGGAAGATACTATTAGTATCGCCCTGGTGTAAGACTACCATTCAGAATTGAAACGTTGCTTGAAAATGGCTTTAGCCGTGTTTGGTGACCAGATGTGAATAGCCAGGTACTTCCCTTCCTCTTCCCCACCTCCTTCCCCTCCCCACTACCTTCAGCCTCACAACATACCCCAATTGGGGATGCCATAGTCTCACTGGCTCCAGACGGGAGCAGTTGAGATTCTTGTGCGGTATTCACTGTAAAAAAAAATATATATATATATTTAGCCATAGTATTATATATGCTTGCCATTCAAGATAGAGTCATTAATACTAAAAATTATAGGAAGCATATAATCAAAGATATAAATCAAATTGATGATTTATGTAGAAAATGTTTGGCTTTTCCGGAAACTAGAGAACATATTATATCGGGATGTTCTATATTAGCGCCGTCCGAGTATACATTTAGGCACAATCAGGTTTTAAAAATAATCATAACTTGATTGACTGCCGTAATATAGTACCATATTATGAATATGAACCAAATTCATTTTTAGAAAATGAATTTTAGAAAATATATTATAATAAAACTATACTAACAGACAGAACAATTAGTTATAATAGACCTGATATAGTTTTACATGACTTATATCATTGATGTAGCTATTCCAAATTCCTGTAATATTCAAAAAACTGTTTCTGAAAAAATTAGAAAATACACAGATTTAGGAAATGAGATTAAAAGAATTTGGCATTATCGGACTATAAAAATATTACCATTTGTTATTTCGGCTACTGGCATTATACCCAGGTCTCTGATTCAAAATTTAGGCGTATTAGATTTGTCAAAGAATTTATATATAAAAATGCAAAAATCGGTAATTTTAAATAGATGTAGCATTACAAAAGATTTTTTAAATATTTATATTGAGGGATCAGTAGGATTTATAGGTTCAATTAGGAATTCCACAGAGCCGAACCCTCTGATATGAAAATATCTGGAGTCGGTGAATTATTTTCCCATCTGGTCTCTGGTAGGTTGACATGTTGTTCTTGTATTGTTTTGTAATTATAATTTATATAGTGCAATTGCATAACCAGATGATCATTTGGGAAGTGTGTGAAAGGGTTTAGTTTTTCCTGTGGTGAAAATTAAACCCGGACATTTGAATCTGGTGCGTACAAAAAAATTAATATATAATAAATATTATTTTAATTGGGTTAGCTGTAAGAATCGGTTTTATCTAGAAGCTACACCCTTTGTACACTGTTTATTTTGTACAATAAAGTATTTGAAATTTAATAAGTTTTTCAACAACGCGCATCAATCTAGGTTATAGGTGCAAAATGTACTACAATAAGCCTCATGATTTTTGAAACGTTCAGATAAAGTTTTAAACATTTAATTTCATAAGTCTTCAAGTGAGGATTGACCACAATTTTCGCGAATATAGCGCTATCGTATTGAGGGTAAAAATCTTGACGCTCGACGCTCGGTGAGAAACAAGACCTTAAATAAACTAAAGATCTTTTGGCGGGATTGTGTGCACTAGAAATATCGTTGGGATATGGAAAAAGGATGTATATGCTACATGGTGGAATAACGATGTATATGTGAAATGTTCATACATGTGATGCATGAAGAGCAATGCTTTCCTTCACAAAATTTTACATCACGATACGATACCGAAAATAAACAAGACACAAGACTTTATTATAAAATAATTCCTGTTATTAACAAAATGTTGGATAAAATGTTTACACTTGGTATGTATAAGAATTCCACGATAATTGATCCCACGACAGTTGGCCACAATTTTTTTTTTACATGAGCTCCACACAGGAGGCCCTGAGGAAAATAATTTCCCTCAGGACCTATGTCATCTTTGGGGATGCTGTGTGGATTTTTTTAAAAGGAAAGGAAGGAGTGGAGAATTCTGGGAAGGAAAAGGGTTTAAGGGGTGGGTAGGAATCAGGGGTTAAGTGTATCCTGGTCATCCGCCAAGGCCTAGACAAATCTCACCCAATGAACCCGGGCACCCCTGCTAAATCACCAAACGGAGCGAACCACTTGGGGTGACCTATGGCAGAGGTGTTGGTTATCCAATAAAGGTTCCCGGGGCAAATGGAATATGATAGGCTGTCAGTTTAGGGAAATATATGGTATATCTACTTACACTTCGCGTCGAGGGGTGAGGCTCTTGACTCGCAATCCGGGGGGTCGCGGGATCGAATCCCGGCATGCGCAAATAATTTTTATTTGATTAATTTGTGCTATTTCACAATTAATTCTTTAAAAAGAATATGTATCTAGCATATTTGCGACATGTTCCAGAGAGAAAGATACTGGTAAGACCACCATTCAGAATTGAAACGTTGCTTGAAATGGCTTTAGCTGTGTTTGGTGACCAATTCTGAATAGCCAGGTACTTCCCCACATCCTCTTCCCATCTCCTTCCCCTCATCACTACCTTCAGCCTCACATCGTACCCCGATTGGGGATGTCATAGACTCACTGGCTCCAGACGGGAGCAGCTGAGACTCTTGTGAGGTATTCACATACAAAAACTAAATTTCCCCGAAGGGGTGTGCAGAGAGTATATACCACCGAATAACAAAAGTGTAAAACATATTTTCATTCAAATGATGACGAATCGGTCAAATAAAATTTACTTGCGCACCCCGGAATTTGAACCCGGGACCTCCGGATCGTTAGACGAGGACCTTACCCCTCTCTCATGGAGGCCGTATTATACAGATCAGCGGTCGGCATTTAGTTTTGGTGACGGGCCGTATGAATAAGTAAAAAAATTGGAACGACTGTCGATGTCACTCGTGCGCGTGCGAGCCTGTTCAGTCAGCGCGCTTGTGCCGTCGTCATGGTGCTTTGTGTCATGTATGACAGCTAGCAGCATCGAATAGCACACAGATTTCTAATCTACCTGAAGTATATTTTTCTTCAACGCTCCCCCCCCCCCCCCTACATAAAAAAGTAAGACAGAGAACACAAAATTAAGTCATAATTACACGTTTTGAAATATCACATTGGTGGTTGATATTGGTTCCCACTCGGGCATTGCTGGTGCGATCGTATACTAGTTAGTCCTTCATCATTGCAGTAGCCACATTTTCCACTTATAATGATGGAAGTGAGTGAATTTTCAACATTTTTCGATTATTTGTATGTATAAGTATGATAGCACATACGGAAAAATCGCCGCAGGCGAAGTTTTTTTAACTGCTCATTACATCTTTTCGAATGTCACGACCAATCAGTTAGTAGCGTTGTATATAGCTATTCAATCCGACTCGGGCGTTGCACGATCTTAAAAACTTATTTTTATATTTTTTTCACAAGCAACAGATATCAAAAAAAAAATGTTGACCGATGGTGCGCCTAGTATGGCGGGCCTAACGTAGCGATCCACTTGGGGTGACCTATGGCAGAGGTGTTGGTTATCCAATAAATGGTTCCCGGGGCGGCGGTACTCAAACTTGCTTCGCAAATTGGAATACTGCAATGTGATACAAACCTACCTAACTAATTAGAAATTTAGTATTTAATCTTTTCATAATCTTGTTATTGGTTTACCATTTTCATTTCGTATCATGTCGCTATTTCTACATCACCTTATATAAGTAATCCATAACACTAGAACAATCTGTACTTCCAAATACACTCTTTTCCTTGCCGCTGTCTGAGGCGGTGCGCGGTGCAATATACAGGCCTGGTAAGTAAGTACTCGGTACCTATTCAGCAGCTACTATTAGTTGGTACTGTTGGTAGTAGTCGGTATGTCGGTTGGTAGGTTGGTACGGAGCCGATAGCGCGGCTATTCCATTCCAGTCCAATTAATTTGATTGCTCAATCTGCCGTCATTGTTCTGCACAGTCCATCATATCACACAACAATACCAGCCGCTCGCACACTGCTACATGTATGCACACTCACAAACATACACATGTAAGTACGCACTTTCAGACCTGCTATGCTTTGTACCTACCTGTTGACCGATTTATGTTCCCACTACCTGAATCCTTCCTACTTACATATTTTACGTGATTCACACTGCACATCCCAAAATGACCCTTAACTTTTAATATGACGTCGAAGGCAATACTTGGACAGATACATTACCGACCTCCGTAATCGAGGAGTAAGGCTCTCGACTAGCTATTTGGAGCTGGCGGCGTGCAATTAATAATTAGTTAATTTTAATTGATTTGTGTTATTTTATAATTTAATCATTAAAATTAATATAAGGTAAATTGGCAGCCTCGTTTCAGAGTGGCAGATAATCTCAGTATCGTCCTGGTGTAAGACCACCATTCAGAATTGAAATGTTTCTTGATATGGTTTTAGCGTTTGGTGACTAGATCTGAATGGCCAGGTACTTCCCCACCACCATCTTCCCCATATCCTTCCCCTTCCACCACCAATAGCCCAATACCCCATTTAGGAATGCCATAGTCAAACTGGTTCCAGGTGGTTGGCAGCAGTTGAGATTCTTGTGCGGTATTCGCATAATAAAAACGTTTTAATAAAAATGAGAGTTTTTTTTTTTACAGTGAATACCGCACAAGAATCTCAACTGCTCCCGTCTGGAGCCAGTGAGACTATGGCATCCCCAAATGGGGTATGTTGTGAGGCTGAAGGTAGTGGGGAGGGGAAGGAGGTGGGGAAGAGGAAGGTTGGGAAGTACCTGGCTATTCAGATCTGGTCACCAAACACGGCTAAAGCCATTTTCAAGCAACGTTTCAATTCTGAATGGTGGTTTTACACCAGGGCGATACTGATAGTATCTTCCACTCTGGAACATGCCGCAAATATACTATTATTTTAAATGAATTAATTGTGAAATAACACAAATTAATCAAATAAAATTTATTTGCGCATGCCGGGTTCGAACCCGCGATCTCCGGATTGTGAGTCAAGAGTCTTACCCACTGGACTACGGAGAATTAAGTTTTATTAAAAAAATCGAGTGCAGTTTACACGCGGTAGAAGCGAAACTTTACCAAAACAATCTCAAGCAATACTTGAAAAGTGAGGTCATAATCAAAGCGACCAATGAGCGCAGACCAGCGTAATTTCCGTTTTGCATCTCAACCAATACGAGAATTTAAAAGTGACATCATAATCATAGCGGTCAATGAGCGCAGTTGTGCGTCGCAGGTGCAGTAATCGTCATTTTAGTTTCATCCGAAATCCAAATCATAGCGTGGCTATGGAAGTTTCACTTCAAACATTCTGGAGTTATTTAAAATTTGAAAAAAAAAAGTTTCAATTAGAGCCGGGATAATGTTGTTATTTTTCGTGTAGTTTTTCAAACGCCTCGAAAAATATAAATATTAATCCCCCGTAATACATATTTCCCAATCGCGGTGTAAATATTATGTAGCGCGTAAGGTGGAAATAGCGAAAAACTTGAAATATTACTACCAGCGTAGGCATAGTTAAAACTGCCTTAAATCGGATTTAGGGACGGTTTATCCATACCAAAGCTGAACCGGCGCATAACAATCTAAGACGAACTCTGTAAACCGAGCCTAATATCTGTGTAGGTACTATGAACCCAATCCCCCGGTGCCAATAGTTCTTACAGTAGAATTTACAAATACTACTGTAAGAACTACTCGTAAATGGCCACTAAATAAAGATTGCCAGTATTTAAAATTAAATTACGAGTAGTTCCTACACCCCCTTCTTCATACGAGCCTATAATAGCTCTGATAAAGTAATTTATTGGTTTATATTAAACACATATAACACAATTGTTGGTAAAATGTTATTTATTTAAAGTAAGTTCACAGATCACATATAGTAAAAATAGTCACAATGTATCAATTCACAATAATAATAATTAACTGAGCAAGGGATCGGAGGGAACCTTGCTGTTTAGTCTTTGGGAACAACAAAACTGACTGTGGTTCTGCTTAGAGGGTCGTACCATAGGACGAAGCGCAACTAAGGCAGCAGTCGGTGTCTGGTTGGTGCTTTACTTATGGTAGTAGAATACTCCTTAGAGGGTCGTGCCAAAGGACGAAGCGCAACTAAGAGAGCGTACTAGTCAAGAGCGAGCTACAGACGAACTTCTGGTTGGTGCTTTACTTATGGTAGTAGAATACTCCTTAGAAGGTCGTGCCAAATGACGAAGCGCAACTAAGAGAGCGTACTAGCCAAGAGCGAGCTACAGACGAACTGGTTTAATTTAGGGCTCGCAGCTCTTTATATAGGCCATTCCTTGTTGCGGGGCGTGGTTTATGTAGCGACTCGAGAGTAGGAAATGCGCAGAAGGCGTCTGCGCAGCCTGGTTCGCCTAGTTTTGGGTGAGCAGGATGGCGCTGTACGGGGGAAAGAGATGGTGTAGTGGCAAGTGTAAAAACGGCGCGCTACACACACTATTTAAGATGAAGTTATACGTGAAATCCTATTTATATACTATTTAGATTAATCTTTACGACAAATCGGCTTACAGTATGAACATCAAAAAATATGCTACGGATAAATCAAAGCTTTTACTAGTTTTTCTATGTATTAGAATTGCAATAAAATTATTATTTACATAACAAAAAATATAAGCGTAAACCGCTAAAAAAAATGTTTTTCTACGACTTAACTACGAAGTGACACAAGAAACAATTTTAAAAAAATACTACTTTATGGCTGAGACTATTTTTAAGGTTTTTTGTGTTCTAACTTTTTTTCGTTCTTATAAAATTATGGACAAAATAAATAAAAACCACTTTTTCGCTTACTTGCCACGTGCAAATAAGACGCTCGATTTTAAAATTTTGCAGGCGTGAGAATCGAAATATTTCTAGCGTTTATATTAAAAAAAGTTTAAGTAAATATCTAGTATGGATTAATTAGAATTCATTAAAAATATTCACCCTATTGATGCATTAGGTATCAACTTCTTAAAAAATGTTGAAAATACTTTAGTACCACAACTCAACTAAAAGGCATTTCAAATTTTATTTGAATTTTAATAAGAGACCCATGTTGTAGGAAGGAGGAAACACAGAGGCCGGCAAATCATTCCACAG
Source organism: Limnephilus rhombicus (assembly GCA_929108145.2). NCBI lineage: Eukaryota > Metazoa > Arthropoda > Insecta > Trichoptera > Limnephilidae > Limnephilus > Limnephilus rhombicus. Next base: position 55,398,912 of record OV815277.1, on the reverse strand, counting down.
CCGAGCTGTTGAACACAAGAACGAGTCGAAGAAACGACCCGTTCTCATGTGACAAATGTCAACCGTGTACAAATGTTGGGCACGCGTTTGGCGTGTTTCCCGACTATGCACCGGTGCCGAAGGGATCAATGATGCTAGTTCCTCGGAGCATCTTCCATTGTAATACCGGTAGAACAAGGTTAAAGCAATAATAATAATTTTAAAGCATGTTGTGTAAAACTGCATTATTACGCCGCGACATTCCGAATTTCTACTGTTTTGTAATATATTTCTCTGGAACACTTAAGTTTTTAAGTTTCGTAAAAAAATATTTGTTATTTTTGAAAATAATAATATATATATTTTGCACTTTGTCAATCAATAATAGAATATGGATTAATTGCTTGGGGAGGAGCAACAAACGCAGCTATCGCCCAAATAGAAATCGCACAGAAAACGATCTTAAAGGTAATACTTAAAAAACATAGACTAACCGATACAGATCAAATATATAAAAGTTGTGACGTACTAGATATACGCCAATTATATGTTAAAACACTACTAAACTACATTTTTGACCAAAAAAACACACTCCAACAAACACCAAATATCACTAATGGACCGGTTAGACAAGCGTACAAAGAAAACATAAAAACTCCGACGGTAAACACTACCTTTGGACAAAGACACCATAAATACCATGCTATAAAAGCATTCAACAGTCTTTCACTTGAAACAAAAATAATTTCAGACACAAAATAAAAAAATGGATTAAAGAAGAAAAAAGACAATTTTACCAAAATTTTATAACATAAAAGAATAAAACATATACACGCAACACACAAAACCAATATAAAACACGTAACACTCATAAACACATAAAACATAATATACGCCGACTTTCATTTAATTATTATTATTTTTTTTTTTTAGTTTGTTAATTTTATTTAATTTTTATTTTTGATCTCTATTTTTAGTTTAAATTTATCTTTATTTTAAATGTTTTTTTTTTGTTTCGTCACCAACACTGTATATTTCTTTTTTTTTTCAAACTGTATTATGTATAAATTATTATATTATAAAATGGGGGCCTCAGCACGGGTAAACAACCCAGTGAGGCCAACATTACTGGATTGTACTATGAAATTTTGTAAAATAATGTATCAACAATAAAAAAAAAAAAAAAAACATTTGCCACGCCCGAGCCGGAACGGTGATTAAATGAAATTCCCTCGATAGAAAAAAAATCGCAAATTAAGGTTAAAAAATTATTATAAACACATTTTTTCTGTTATTTTACAAGTTATTTGTATGAAAACATTCATATTCAAAGTGCTTCTTTAAATGCTATTTAAGAAATTTTATTTTTATTTTAAACTTTAAATCTTTCACAACTTTCGCTTAAATATTATCGTCTTTAATATTAGCCATCTCCCTCTAACATTCGTATTTACATATCTCCCATTTTTCTTCTTTTTGAGCGTTTACTACCTAAAAAACGTTATTTTTTTTCTGAATACAATAAAGTACCTACACATGGTGCGAGTCGTTCCTGAGTTAAGACTAAGTAGATTTTCTTCCCCGCCCTAAGTAAGTTGGCATAGGTTTCACAATAATATAACTGTAAAATACTCGAATCAATGAAATGTGTGAAATAGTGAGGTTTTGCACGCATGCCCGAGATTACCATCAAATTGATTGCGATAAATCAACAAGGCATTTTGGTGTGGAATTATGAACCAGGCGATAGCGATAATCATTTTCTTTGTTTTCCCATAGAACTTAGAGGATGTAGTAATATCATGCGTGCAAATTGGTCATTCAGCAAGTAGGTGTTAAAGTACTTAATATTAGGACAGTTCTATCAAATATCGTGGACTTAAAATAAAATAAAAATATAGGAAAGACATTGCTTACTTAGTCTTGAGTGCCTCGAGTAACTTTACAGTTGACTATTCTGGAGGTCTAACCCGACGATCGATAAAACCCGGCTAAATCCGTCACCTATTGACAGTTATCAATATTTGCGAGCACGGTAAACAATTGATAAGAGATATTCCCACCGACGATTAACAACTATTAACGCGGCCTCCTGAGTGCAAAATCGTAAAAAAAAACATGAAGTTATGTAAAGTAACTGGCATGTCAATGAATGGAGGTGAACTGATGAAGCTCTTAGAATTGAAAGAAATCATATACGCGAACCATGGTCTCAAATAATTCATCTAACACCCGATCAATTTAATCCGTTCGATCTTCGAGAAACGACAGTGGTTGAAATATGACTAAAGACCTCAATAACTAATTAACTCCCGTTTCGCCTCAAAAAGTACAAGTGAAGAAGTACTACATAATTTTTTGTTAGAATAAATTTTTTTTAGTCTTTACAATAATTGCATGACCTTTTTACTCTACTGATCATACAACTGGCACACTATACCTACATGATGATTATCTGATTTTTTATGTTTCAATAGAAAGAATTCGACATTAACGTTCAGTTGAATTTAAATTTACAATTCTTAAGGATAAATGCCACGTACGTATAATCTACGCATTCACAGATGGCGGCAATCAAATTATTTTAGGTTTTTAATACTTTTTGCACGTTTTTTTTTTAAATATTGAGGTGAATTAATTGTTTGCGCCCGTACATGTAATATTTAATATGAATATAAATAAATTGTTTTGTTCATAAACAAACCCAAATCTTTCAAGAGAGGCTGAAAAATTCAATTTTGTATCGGTGACTCAATCCAATATTGTATTTTTCAGCCTTTCTTTAAAGATTTATGGACAAAACTATTTATTTATAGCCACATTAAATATGTCCGGGCGCAAACAATTAATTCACCTCAATATTTTAAAGAAAAACGTGCAAAAAGTATTAAAAACCTAAAATAATTCAATTGGCGCCATCTGTGAATAAAATGTATAATGTATTATTTAATTATATTATTTATTTTTTCCTAAGATATCTTGTTTATAGGTACATCTAATAAAAGATTTTTAATTTTATTTTTACATTAGATCCACACAGGAGGCCTCGAGGGAAATTATTTTCACGTCATCTTTAGGGTGTGGAGGGTCTTTTAAGGAAAATAAGAGATGAGGTTCTGGGAAGGAAAAGGGACGAGAGGTGGGTAGTAATCTAGGAGTCAATATGTCCAGGAGTAACAGATGCACCAAGACCTGGACAAACCTCAACCCATGAACCCGGGCACTTCTGCAAGTCACCGAACGTAGCAGACCACTTGGGGTAGCCTATGGCAGAAGTGTTGGATATCCAACGAATAGTTACTGAGATATATTTATTTGTATAATTTAAACAAATAAATTAATTTTTCTAATCGAGCCGGCTCTTCACGAACTTGGAGTCTAGCACTCTTGCCATTGCGCCACGAATTGGCCGCTCTATTTATGTACCTACCTAAGGTGAGTTTTTGTTCAATCCTGTAGTAATAACAATCGGAAAACTAGGCTTCGAAATCAAACACCCCGAACTAAACACGCCTTCATTTGCCACCATTTGGATTTCCAACCGCGATAAGCACACCTACGACTTATCTGCAATAAATCGAATCAATAATGTTGTGAATTGATCGGAAGATAAAAGCAAACTTAATCGAATGCTTCTATTATAACACATAAGGTGAATCTTATATTTTTAAATTTTTTATTGTAATATAAATAACTAGCTTTTGCACCCGGCTTCGCTCGAATAGTATTAGGGGGTTTCCCAATCCGCCTCCCCCAACTTCCCTATCCCCACTCCACCCCCCCCCCACCCCTCTCCATACCCGTTACATTAAGTTTCAAACAGCTCGCGTGCCACCTATTAAATTGTAACAATCAAACACGCGCAATTTTGCATTTATTATATTAGTATAGATTAGTATTTTATACATATTAGAATTTTTACTATCACAGGAACCTCCATAGTAACCTAAACAAATAACAAAATGACATCGCACGCCAAACAATTACTTAGCAACGCTTTGCTTTTCGTCCGGACAATAAACGAATAATAAATAATTTAATAACGCCATTGCTTATTGTGTACAGCCCATGTTACTCGCAAATGATGTAGCTTTCTATTGGTGAAAGAATTTTTAAAGTCCATTCAGTATTTATCGCGTGAAAGAGTAATAAACATCTATACAGCCATGTTACAAATTTAAGGTCATCATTGGTCATGTATACCTTATCAGAAAACAGGAGCTCTTGTGCCTGAAAACGGAGCCACGATTCTTACGTAGGTTGTTTGTTATAAAATGTTTTGTATTAAATATTTTGTTTTTAAAAGTATGTAAATTTGATGTAATAATCCACGGCTTTATCGTTATTTATTTGTGGGATATTATTCCGTGTTGCGCTACCTCCTTCTTTAGCCAGCGATTCCAACTGCGTTAAGGTGTCTATAATCACGGCGGATGTCGGCGGAAGAAGACACACCTGATGATCGACATTGTAACGCTGTCCGAAATATTGGCTAAAGAAGGAGGTAGCTCAACACGGCATAATGCCCAAAAATAAAAGAATAAATCACGTATGTCGGCAGAAGAAGACACGTCTCCCCTGATGATGGAAACTGTAATGCTGTCCGAAACTTTGATTAAAGAAAAAGGTAGCGCAACACGGCATAATACCCCAAAAATAAATCGCGATTATTCGTTTGGCCATGAAAATTTAAAATCATATCTGACAAACGGCGGAATTTCTTGTACATTATTTAAATTGAAATAATTGTAAACTGTCTATATTAATTAATTTTTTTACATCATTTAAAGAGGAATATAAATTCCATCAGGACCTATGTATCTTTGGGGAAATAGAGTGAAGGGTCTTTTAATTAATGGTGGAGTTTTTATGTTAAAAAATTGTGTTTATTTCAATTAAATTTGAAGGCGTTAAAAACAGTTTTTAGTTTTCGGTTATGTTCAGAAAAATTCCGTTTATTTGGATTTTATTGCAAAGCGGAAATATTTTTTGTTTTTTTTACATGAATACCGCACAAGAGTCCCAACTGCTCCCGTCTGGAGCCAGTGGGACTATGGCATCCCCAATTGGGGTATGTTGTGAGGCTGATGGTAGTGAGGAGGGGAAGGAGATAGGGAAGAGGAAGGTGGGGAAGTACCTGGCTATTCAGATCTGGTCACCAAACACGGCTAAAGCCATTTCAAGCAACGTTTAAATTCTGAAAGGTGGTCTCACACCAGGGCGATACTGAGAGTATCTTCCACTCTGGAACGTGCAGCAAATATACTATATTATTTTTTTTAAATGAATAATTGTGAAATAACACAAATTAATCAAATAATTTTTTTTTGCCACGCCGGGATTCGATCCCGCGACCTTCGGATAACCTTTAACCATCTGAAAAATACGGCAGATTTCTGAAGAGTTAAGTTACAATTTTTTTGAAAATTATAGAGTCCCCATCAGAACCCCTACAGACTATGTTTTTAAAGCACTGAATTTAATGTCACTGAAACAATTCTATACAAAAGATATTCTAATGTACGCATTCAAAAACCACGATAACTTTACACAGACAAACTCGGGCTGATTCACAAAATCCACATTACAACATACATTCCACCAACCTACAACTAAAACGACTTTTGGACAAAGAAATTTGCAATACTTCTCTATAAAATTATTTAATTTACTCCCTCTTGCAAAAAAAACATTAAAAAATAACCGACGTCAAAAGAAGCATTAAGATATGGATTATGGACATGGGAAGGAAGAATATAGATACAATATTGCAACCTAACAAAGATTAATACTTGTATTATCTATACTTTATTTAGATATAACTCTATAATTTTCCTCTTGTAATATTTTAACATATGTATTTAATTATATTTCAAACACGAAAACTTGTACGATGTAACCTTAGAACTTGTAACCTTAGAACGGGGTACCCCAGTAAGGATACATCTTTCTCTAAAAAATTGAAAACAAAGAAAAAAAATAAAAAGTAATATTTTTTGCATTCGCATATGATTTACTTAACCCACATACGATTACACATATTTCGTACAATACTAGGCAAATTTAGCTGTGTTGCGCAAGTTTACTTGATAAGTGACCTCCGTGTTGCGGATAAGATCGCTGAATATGAGTAGATACTGTTGAAGGACGTCGAACAAATTGCGTCGAAGTGAAAAATATCAGATCCGTTGTTACACGGTGCCAATTTTCCTGCACGCGTTAGAGACCGCATTGATGGCGGACTTTGAAAGTAAACTCGATAAACCAGAATGAATCCGCGGAAATACGACTAAATATTCGTGGACAATACGGATCACAAAGCAGAAGATGTTAAAATACAATGAGGAGAGATAAAGAGGGCTGCTGAAAGTATGACGTTAGAAAAATAATATCATTAAGATTAATGCCACGGGGCAACAATTTCCTACTACATTCCGTAAGTTTTTTTTAAACTTTAGATCCATACAGGAGGCAATTAAGAAAAATTCCTTAGGGCCTTATGATTAGGTAGGTACCTATCTACTATTTTATTTGTCTAAATAATGTCATGTAACATAATATTACTTCAATGTAAAATACTATTAAGTACCTCAGTATTTTTTTAAAATAAATAACATTTGTTTCCACTTTCCCGTGTTTTAAAACTATACCTAATGATATTATATACCTACCTCCCACAAGAATAAATTTCCGCGCAAGTCAAAACTTTTGCCGTAGTTTACTGAACATCACCGCTTGTCATTTTTTTTTTTTTACTTTCGGTTAAAAACGTACAATTAAAAAGACAATTGAACATGCAAAATAAAATGGTTTGCTGCGATTTCGATGTAAATATATTAAGAAAAGTGGTTTTATGCGTCTCTTGAAAAGTGGCCAAACATGATTTATGCGATGATGGATTACCGTCGACAATATATTGTGTTACATTTTTATTTTGTTCTAGTTGTAACACTGTCATTGTACTAAAACAGTTTGTTTTAGACTAAAAATAAGTTGACAGATTTTATTTCTCCAGACTAAAGTTATTTTGTCCAAATCTAACCCCTTCCCTTTGTTGTTGTTGTAATTATTAGGGTTTTCAAATCCGGCACCTTTTTCAAATCGGGATCCCGCGGGACTTTAACTAGGGGCTATTAAATTGACAAAATGTCAACTTTTTTGTCATTCGGTATCAATTCTCTATGAGGCTGGTATATCATTAAGAAAAGACATTGAAAATGTGACAAACTAAGTCATTTAAGAGAACTATTCGTATCAATCATCTTTGGTAATACAAAAAAAGATATATGAGAGAAAACATAATAAGCATTTTAAGAAGACTTCGCGAAAGAAAAATCATAAAAACATAGAGCAGGGGTGCCCAAACCGTCGATCGCGAGTGGTTTTTGAGTCGATCTCGAGAGCTTTTTTAATCGATCTCGAGAAAATTTTCCGATGTAAATAGATCTTTTCACAGTTTTTATTTCAGATGATCCTCAATTAGGCTTCAATAAAACCGCACATTTTTCGTGACTTTTTGTTTATAATTTATTTGGATCTCATATTGGCAATGGTCGCGCCTTTTGTTAGTGTTCACTCTATCCTCATCTAATACTAAGGTGTGTGACGTCAGAAGTCCCCATAGAAAAAAAAGTCTAATTACTGCAGATTCATGGTGAAATATTGTCGAATATTTCCCCATTTAAAGAACGAAGTTTTCTATCTAGTTTCTAGTGTGTGGTTTGGTTTATTTATGAGTCAGCCAGTCCGAGTTGTAAATAAAAGGCGATATGAAGTTTATTAATAAATAATACAAAATGCGGTGCGGCAGAAGTAAAACGTATCTTTTAATAACGATTGGGAGGAAGAATTACCCCGCGATGCTGTGTGGAGGATATTTTTAGGGAAAGGAAGGAGAGTAAGTTCTACGAAAAGGGATTCGGGTAGGAATCTGGGGGTCAATGTTACCATGAGTGAAAGACGTGTGAATTCGTCCCTCCCGCTGAGGTTGAGTTGAGAGAGTCAGAAAGGAGGGGTTTAGGTTAGGTCTCCCTCAACCAGTTTCTCACAATCTGGCCCACCATGCAGTAGGTGGGCAAAGACCTGGACAAATCTCACCCCATGAATCCGGTCACCCTTGCTAAATCGCCAGATGTAGAAAACCACTTAGGGTGACCTATGGCAGGGGTTATCCCATAAATGGTTCCCGGGGAAACGGTGCCCATACCCGACTCCCAGTACACTCTATTGACCTCACAAATTTCCAGAGTTCAATGCAAATCAAATCAGTAACAACTGCAACAATAAAAATTAAGTGAATGCGTAGGTACTCTTTCAATTACATCTAAATTTAGCAACAACTATTATCAACATCTATCAACAACCACCTGTATATCATATACACGTAACCCTGTCTAAAGAACATTTGATAGCGGACAGGTGGTTAAGTTATGTTGAATATCTTCCGGTTGACTCGAAACTTGGATAAATTCCATAATATAGAAATATTTCTCTACCATTATAATATTTAAATGCACTATTTTAAACTTAAGGGCTAGATAATCGGAAGTTCTATATCCTTTCGTTCGTATCTTTTAATTGGGATAACTTATCAACTAGCACCCCCTTCTGATACGATACAGTTTGTCTTTGAGATGAAGAAAATCTAATAAATATTAAGAACTGATATTGCCTTCAGAAGATAATGGTCGTTTCAAGCACCCGAATATCTTGTAGCTTCAAGATACAATGAAAATACTGAAGATGTATCCATTAATCCCATTTCAAATGATGTAAAACATAATATTATTGATGTATTAAATACACAAACTCACAACAGCCGCAGAGTAATTATCAGCCATCTTTTAAGGGAACGCAAAGACAATAACTTTTAGAGAGATATTGCTAATTGTTTTTACCGGCAAACCTTCTGTTGTCAACACGCATAGAGTTTCCTTTCTTCAAGTGCAAAGTAATTATAAAAATGGCGGTATTGAGGTTTAGAAACCCCACTATTGTCTATGTTCTCTAAAATGGAGATGAAGAAAACGAAAAGATACAATGTTAATAATAGTAGAAAAACTGATAAAATCTTACCTCGATGTCTTGTGGTGCACCGCGTTCAACATTTTAAGATCAATTTTAGCGAGTTAATTGTTAACGTTAAACTATTTTAAATCTTATCGGGAGTGGTTTAAAATCAATCAATTGAACTTATCACTTATTGAAAGTGGAAGAATATAATATTGAAAGAAAAACAGTCGTTAAAATCCACATTGTTTCAATACACAACTCAAAATCAAAGAAAAACCGCGGTTCACTGATATTTTAGCATGATCAAAGTTTTAAACTGTCTGTATTTTTCACAATTATATTCGAAAGAGTAATTCCATTGCTGGTTAACATTAACACAGTCGGCGTCTCGGTCTCGCGTCGGGTTTCCTACTGACCGCGCGTTGGTCTCACGCGCTACGGACGCCGTTACTTGCGAAAAGTCGGCGTTGCGACGCTCAACTACGCTCTGTAATAACTGCCGTCTGCCGCTAATGCCAGACACGGAAAGTGTTATGGTGGGCTGACGATTTGATGTTGGCTGTTGGCGTGGCGGCTGTCGGAGGTTGAGTGAGAGCTGAACACAGCCTGCGCAGAACGCTGCGGTCTTCCCTTGGCCGTTACCGGAATGCAGACTTTCCACGGGGGGAGGAAAGGGTCACAAGTTCACTGCGGAGACTAATCGCTTCAATTCGCCAGTCGATTGCCTGTTGATTGATGTGGAACTATTTTGGATTGAAATTGCAATAAAGGGATTAGCATTTATGTCGAATCGATGAAGCCTATAATTTTACGATGGATAGCTGAAACAATTTAACTTTTCACCAGAAATGGAATACTGTTGGTGTACCTATTTTTATTTACATTTAGATTATGTAATAATTTGCGTACATTCATGTTCAAATATCTTAATTAATACCACTCTTCCATGGAAGCATTAGCTTGTGTCTGGAAGAGTAGTGTACATTTTTTAAATGCTGTATTATACCATAAGTTCTTAAATTACAATGTGAATGTAAAAAAAAAAAAAACAATAAGTTATAAGTTCGGTGTTATGTAATTATAAGTATTTATCAACTATCAAACAATTTTATTATTTGGATAATGTATCTAGAATTATTGTAATTAGTTGTTAAAAACAAAACAAAATTTTACTTATTTGAAGAATGGAGTATCACTAGGAAACTGAGTTATAAGTTATTCTTGAGATTAGATTAGTCGGAAACTTTTTTTTTTTGAGATTATCTTTAAAATATTTTTTAACAGTGTTTATTAATTGGATTTTATAATTAATTTTTCTAATTTCATCCGGTAGACGGTTGAAAATAAGTCTTCCTTGATAAGTATAAAAATTTTGTGCGAAGGAAGTGTTTAATTTTGGGCATGAAAAAATATATTTATGTCTTGTACGGTTTTCAGTTATAAATTGATACTTTTCTTTTTCTTTTATAATTTGAATCAATGCATTTTTATTGTACAGATCTTTGAATGAAGGTACTTGGAATTCCTTAAATAATTGATCCGTTGGGTAGTCAGAAGGTTTTTTTAATATTATTTTAATTATGTTATGTTTATTATTGTACCTTTGTTTAGTAGAAATCTACTTATTTTATTATTAAAGCATAATAATTGATAGTTTTAACCCGACCGTTTGTGTTTGTTACATTTCGTTTCCGGTTTAAGATGGTGGCTGTATTGAATAATGAAATAAATCGAAATCATTAATATTATAGTACCTACCGGCCCGATGAAAGTTTGAAAACAGAATTGTCATTGATATGGTGAAAATTCTTTAAACAAATTTTATAATTCCTTATTTGAAATTTTTTTAAAAGTAACATAAAATTGGTTTATAATTATGCAGGCAAAAATTTAAGTACCTACTTACAAAACTTGATGTTATGATTACAGAGGAATGTTGATTTTATTTTATTAAATAAGAGAAAATCGAAAACATAGTCATTTTTATGTACTGTGACATTTGATTTGAGTTGTCAAGAATTGTTTTTATGTAAATTTTGTAAATACAAAATGTATACTATTTTACGCCATCTGCAACTTTAAAAACTTTCTCTTGTATTGTAATGCATTAGTTTTACTAAAATGTATCTTTATACCTTCCATTCGCGTGATGTTTAATTTTTCAAGTTCATCTTTTTTTATTTATAACTTTGTCTCTGTATTATAAACTTATATGTAAAAGCCCATCAGGGCGTTGAAATATTAATAAATAAAAATAAACAAAATAAATTTACTGTCAAACTTTTGTGAAATTAGATATGAGCGCATCAGCAGAATGCTGCCTGCTCATTATATATAAATAATAATACTTTGTGGACGTCAGGTCTACTGCCCAGAAAACTACTAGTTATAATTATTTAAATTAAAAACCGTTTTAAAAAAAATCATGCTATTTGTTTACAAGAGTTTATGAGTTCTATCTGAGACAGTTTGACGTCTGCAAAACAGTTGTAATAAAAACTTGTGTTTTTTTAAATAACTTTTTCAATCTAAAAAAAATTGTAATGCCCACGATTTTTTTTCACTTTATGTATGATGGTTTATATTAAAAAGTTAAGATAAAAAGTTGAAAGGCAGGAAATAATATAAACTATAAGTTACCTTTGTAAATAATATAAATTACAAAAGTTATAAATATAAAAAAGTATGACAATTATTAATTATAAATATTATTGTGATTCAAACCGATTCTGGTTGAGAGAGGGTTAATTGATTTGTTTTTATTTCACAAAATCCGTCGCATTTAAATCGTTTTTTACGGTGATTTTCTAAACAATGGACTGACTATATTTATACGGTATTCGTACGGTAAAAAAATCCGTCAACTTTTATTATATTCTTGAAAATTATTTTATTTAGTTGTTAACTAATAAGTACATAGGTGTTAGGTGAGGTTAGGTTAACCATTAACCGTTAACCAAAAAGTATTGTTCGAGATATTGGTAAATTGCACGAGAGAGTAGGTATTAGTACATTTGTTTGGTAATTAGGTATTATTAAGCAGGTAAGGACGTACGTAATCACTGAAATTTACAATAATTTTACGAAATGCTTTATTAATTATATAATTAATCTAATTATCTCAGGCTGAATCCACAATCTGATATGGAACTACTTCTTGGGGACATTCTTGTAAAACTTATATACTTGTAAGTTTCATACAAACATTACGAAAGCCCATAACAAAATTATCAATCCATAAATATACCAATGCACACAAAAACACATCTCTGAATATTTCACTTAAGAGGATTATTATTATCAATTTGGGAGGCGGATATGCACCACCTCGAGAACCATTTATTGCATAACCCACACTTCTGCCATAGGTCACCCTAAGTGGTTCGCTACGTTTGGTGACTTAACAGGGGTGCCCTGGTTCATGGGGTGAGGTTTGTCCGGGTCTTGGCCACGGATGTTTCTGCTGCGTGGCAGGCCGGATCGGGAGAAACTGGTTGACGGAGACCTTGTGATCTCTCAAGTAGAACACTTTTAATAATAATAATAATTAATCTTTATTGAACAAAAATTTAAAGATTTATAATTACAAAAAAAAGTATGCAATAATTTAAAGGTTGCATAAGTACAAAAGTTAATAATGGAAAACAATATACATATAAACAGTAGGTACTTAAAGAATAGAGACTTATAATTATAAACATAGGTTTCTCGTAACCTGCCTCACTAGGCTAGCCTGTGTCGAGGCAGAAATTTTACGTCAATTTATAATTCTGTGAACATACCTACAGCTATATTAGAATATAATCGCACAATAGATTGGTTGCATTAATAATAAGAATAACATAGGTACCTACAATAGTGTCAGCATTGGTTCATTACTAATTTCGAATTTGGGTGAGTGCACCGGTAAATGCCCTATCATTATTTTTTATCCAAACTTTTATGTTTTTTTTTTAAATTTTTTTGTTAATCACATTTTTTTTATACTAATTGGAAGAATGTTGTAAAGTCTTGTTGCAAGGTATCTTAAGCTTCGTTGACCAAAAGTAGTATGAGTTATGGGAATTTGTAGTAATTATTTGTTATTGTTTCGAATACAGCGAGTATTTAATCTTTTTTCATAGTATTTATGTATATTTGTGAATAGATTAGTGAGGTTTGTTTTTGCGTATATCTGCCGAACATCAAACACATTTATAATATTAAAGATTAAGTTCGAGTCTGTAATTAGAGGTAGTCTAAGAATTAATTTTATAATAGTTTGCTGTGCCTTTATGATTGGGTCTAGTGTTGATTCAGTACCGCCTCCCCATGCTACGATACCATACTCAATAATAGATTGACAGACTGCAAAATAAATCATTTTCAAGTATTGTAAGTCGAGAAAGTTTCGTATCGTTCTGAAAAAGTGCATGGTTTTTCTTATTTTGTTTGCATTTATTTGAGTGTGAATATTCCATTTGAGATATGGATCAATTGTGAGGCCGAGATACTTCATATGTGTAGTGCGCTCAATGTAGGGACACTGACAAGATTCACCAGAATTTAAACACGTGTGTATTCTAATAGAGGCGTCATCATGAGGTTGACCTGTTATATTTATGCTTGATGTGACATATTTAGTTTTCTCGGTGTTCAATGTGAGCGTATTTGTATCTAACCACTTTTTTATAATGTTTATATCCATTTCAGCTTTTTTGTAAACAGCTTGCCAAGTGTCAGCTTCAAATATAAAAACAGTGTCATCGGCAAAACTATTTTTCCCTGAATGTTAATGTTACATAAGTCGTTGATATATAAAAGGAACAAAGACGGTCCTAATATGCTACCTTGAGGTATCCCATAGTGAGTTGAGCACTGATTGCTAAGTGTGTTCATTATTTTCACTTGTTGCTTGCGGTCATCAAGGTAGCTCTTAAAAAAGTTAAGTTCGTTGCCTGTAATACCGATTTTTTGAAGTTTGTTTAGTAATTTACTGTGTGATATTGTATCAAAGGCTTTAGAAAGGTCTAAAAATATGGAAATACATTTTTTGCTTTTATCGAGGTTTTTTGCAATGAAGTCAGTTACGGCGCAAAAGCATCTGAGGTGCTCTTGTTCTGATGCTAAGGTTAATTAGGTATTCTAGGGGCAATGTAATTTCCGTAGATAGCGTTTTCAAAATCTTGGTTGTTATTCCAACAACCCAGGCAGAAGAAGTGTTTTTTAGGGAATTAATTATTTTTAGAATCTCTTCCCTTGATACAGTTTGAAAATTGAAACTTCTTTTGGAAAATTGAAGTTCTGCTTCAGCAGGTAGAGCATTCCCACAATTTAGTAGACGAGAAGCAAGATTTGAACCAATATTTGTAAAGTAATTTTTGATGTAATCCGCAACGAGCTTGGGGTTTTTTGAGGTGTCAATAATTTTTCCGTCAATGCAAAGTTTACTTATGTCCTGTTTGTCTTTAGCGTTTTGTGTATTTGTGGCTTCTCTTAAAGTTTGCCATATTTTTTTGGGATCGTTGTTACTTTCTTGGATTTTGTGTCTGTAGTAGATTTCTTTCGCCTATTTCTATATCTTTTGTAGATGTTTAGTGATATTATGCCGTAGGGATTTTCTTTCACTTTTTTGTGTAATGCGTTTCTTCTACGAATGCAGTTGATAATTGAATAGTTTATCCATGATTTCAAGGTTTTAATTTTGTTAGGTATTTTTTTTGTTAAAATTGTGGTATTATTAATTAATTCGTTTTTCAAAAAGTCAACAAAATAATTCCATGCATCATCTGAGTTTTTTATTTGTAAAAGCTCTTGCCAAGATTTATTTTTAATTATGTTTTTTAAATTATCAAAATTATTATTATTGTATATGATTGACTGATCTCTTTTGGTTTTTGGGGCGTCGCGTCGGATTGTAATGTGAATATTGTTGTGTAATGGTCTGTAATTGTTGATTTGTAAACGATGCTTTTGTTTTGTTTATTAGTTTTGACTATTATGTGATCAATGCATGATGTAGATTCATTAGCTGTTCTTGTTGGTATATTGATAGTACTAATTAATCCATGGAACTCTAACATATTCAGGTAGTCGTGACATTGGTGGTGTTGGTTATTTGGGAGTATGTTGATGTTTAAATCTCCCATAATTATTAAATTTTTAGTATAGGAAAGATTAGAGAGTGTGTTATTAAGACTATTAAGAAATGGTGTGATATTACGTATGGATGGAGAGCGCTATATTTGCATACAGCTCGCGTCAATAATGTTTACTTCAGTTACAACGGAGTTTAGAACATTTTTTGGAACATTGCCTTGCACCGCAGTGGGAGGGATGACCCACTGACCTCCAGATTCCTAACCCGACAATTTTCTACATGGAGATGGGAACTTCACATTGAGTATAATGTATAATAATAATAATAATTGCCTAATTAATATAGCGCCGCTTTCGTGGAAAATCACCTCAAGGGTGTTGTACAAATAAATATATAAAATAATTAATATTACTGGCTTATAATATAGATTTACAATTACAACTAGTGACTTGCATCTAAGACTTATAGCTACTTATATTACTGGCTTACAACTAAAATTTACAATTATAACTAGTGACTTACATCTAAGACTTATAGCTAGTGACTTATGACTAAGACATATAGATTCTAACCTAAAACTGGTGACTTAATAACATACATATTTACAATTAAGATTAGCGCCAGAAGAAGTAGGAAGTTTTTACATAATTTTAAAATTCGAGAACACGGGTGCAAAAATGATCTTAATGGGTTAACTGGATTTACGGGCAGGTATAGATATTTTAAATAAATTAATAAAATTAATAGTCGATCTTTACCGCACTAAGGTGATTCATCGCTCAACATTAAACAGATTGAGGTGTTACAATTAACAGATTACATTAAACAGATTGAGGTGTTACAATTAACAGATTACATTAAACAGATTGAGTTAACTCTAAACAAAGAGAAAAGAAAAAAAAAACTATTAAAAATTGCAATTTTAAATATAAATAGAATGATGAATTTATGGAAATGACTATCGGAAAAAGTGAGTTTTCAGTTTGGATCTAAATTCCGCTGAGTTTCTTTTGCATCTCAATTCCATAGGAAGTTTATTCCAAGCTTCAGGGCCGGATACTCCGAATGCACGATCACCAAACTTAGTGTTCGGATTTCGCTTAGGTTCTTTCAACCTTTCCATTGCAGAGATGTCGCTGATCTAAGAGTATGTATGTAGTTTCAATGTCTATCAACAGATCTATCATTTAAAATAATATATAGTGTATTTACGGCACGTACCAGAGTGGAAGATACTCTTAGTACCGCTCTGGTGTAAGACTATCATTCAGAATTGAAACTTTCCTTGAAATGGCTTTAGCCGTGTTTGGTGACCAGATCTGAATACCCAGGTACTTCCCTGCCTTCCTCTTCCCCATCTCCTTCCCTTCCCCACTACATTCAGCCTTACAATATACCCCAATTGGCTCACAGGCTCCAGAGGGAGCAGCTGGGACCCTTGTGAGTTATTCATTTAAAAAGAAGATGTCGTTAATATGAGTGGTTTTATGTAGTTTTAATATGTCTCAACAGAGGTCAGTAGTTGTACTATATGAGATAGATCACTGTCCACTGAACGTCGACGAAGATAGCCGGTGATATGCGATCGTCACCCTCAGTGACTATTTTCCCCGCCGCAGATTAATGCAGAGCATCCTTTACAACGGACGTTAATCCCAGTTAAATATTCATTGTAAATAAGATAATAATAAACACGACTTGTAACCTGACGAACCGAAGTATCATTGAAACTCCCAATCATCCAAATAGCATTGTTCAACATAGAAAAGAACAGTACACCACAGAGTGGTAGGTAACTTTTTTAATAAACAAAAAGTTTGTTCCTCGAATTGGTTTTTTCCAAGCTTGTCAAATAAACAAATAAACACTCCTCTGTTTACAGTAACTGTCCCAAATAAATAAATGAATTAGATCCGCCGCGACTGGAACTCGATTTGACGCCGTAATAACTAATTACACAATCCGAAGCATGCCAATAGTTAATGGTTCTGCACCTATTATTCTATCGGAGCGTCGTGTACCACCTTGTATATTTTCGCATTGAAACTAATCAAAAATATATATTTTTAAAGTGAAAATAGTAATATGTACTGTTATGATATATAAACATAAAATATCTCGGGATAATAATTTATTTATTTATTGCTTCTTCACAATTTATATACATATATTTTTAGCATGTAATTATTAACCCCACTAGGGTTCGCCTGTATCAGGGTATAATAATTGATGAAAATCTTAGATGGAACCTACACATCAAAGACATTAATGAAGAACTTACAAGCCTTATATATTTCTTTAAAAATCTAAGAAATGTGGTAAATAAAACGGATTTGAAACGCGTTATGTCATTCTCGAATTGAATATGGAATTATAGTATGGGGATCTACTACACATAAAAACGTACACAACGTACACAACCTGTGTTGAGCTAAAGTGAAAAAAACTTTAGAACTTTTTCTGTTAACAAACTTACAAAATTTCACGCGTTTATGAATTTAATGGTTTTAAATTTATTGAAATTACAAAACCTATAAACATGGGATAGACGTCAAAATATATATAAATTCATTGAATTTAAACAACAGTAAGCAGTTTTATCTGTTTTTGTATTATTATTCGGAGGTGTGATTTTTTGAACGTGCGCAGGCGAATCCAAAACTGAACGTAGGGAAATCTCTACCGCTCAGGATTATTATTATTTATTTTAAATGTTTCGGCGCTAATTGAGCCCTTATGCGTTATTTAAAAAAGCATAAAAATAAATATATTAAATACAAATATGTTTAGGTAATTGAAAAGGGGATCATTCGTTACGATTACACTGTAGTAACATAACGATAAGTGCATTACCAAAATTTGTTCCTTTGTCACATTCGTGTGCCGGCGCAGTGCATTTAACTTAACCGTGTTTGTTTTTTGAACAATCTTCTCGTGTTTTTTCGAGTGTCGTTTTCCGGTGTAGTTTTACAAACGCATTTGACAAATAATTGGACACACAGATCGGGTGATAAAAAGCAAACTTGTCACGTAATGTTTCTTTTAAGTGTGATAATTTTCAATAAGAGTTTCTGCAGTCTGGATTCAGAGCGACCATGGAATCGCCTTTCGAGGAATGTTTTGAATTTAAGGAAGTGTGAAAGTTAAGGAGATAAGGAATATGAAGGTTTGGAAGTACTTCGCTATTTAGATCTGGTCACTAGACACCGCCAAAGTCTAGGTAAAGCTAAAGTAAAGGCTAAAGTATATTTGTGACATGTTTTAGAATGGAAGATACTGTCAGTATCGCCCTGGTGTAAGATAATTGATTTATTAACCAATAACTCTACTATAGGTCACCACTACGTTTGGTGACTTAGCAGGGGTGCCCGGGTTCGTGGGGTGAGGTTTGTCTGGAACTGATGGCGGATGACCTGGACACACTGAACCCTAGATTCCTACCCACCCCTCTTACCCTTTTTCCTTCCGAGAACTTTCTCACGCAGCATCCCCAAAGATGACATAGGTCTTTTAGAGGGAAATTATTTTTCTCAGGGCCTCCTGTGTCTCCAGGCCTTTAATGAAAAAAAAATTGAAAATGGCTTTAGCGTGTTTGGTAATTGGATTTGAATAGCCAGATACTTCCTCTTTCTCATTTCCTTCCCCTCCCCACTCACCTTCAGCCTCAGTTGGGGGTACCATAGTCTCACTGACTCCATAAGTGAACAGTTGGCACTTTATGAGGTACTCACATAAAAAAGTAATTTAATTTAAAATGGTGATCTCTCTTGATTCTCATCAGGGAGAAACTGAAGTGATAAAGTCATGCTGTGAAATAAGATGCAAATATATTGTTATTTAACTTAAATTACGTTTGAAAAAATCACACAAATGTTTCCCCAAGGGTTTTTGAACGTACAGCCTCTAAGTTCAGAGCCAAGTAATTTAGAGCAATGATCTCCAAGTTAGGCTCCACTTGACTCCAGTAGCAGTATTCCGGGCAAAGGATATACTTAACTAGTCGGTTCCCTATACTTACCTAAACAGTAGACGTGGGCAAAATTGAATGACCGAATTAAATGAATAAATTCAATCTTGTGACACACTCAATCTAATTCTCAATTTCAAAAGGAATTGATTCTTCATTCCTTATCTTTGGCCTTGCATCCTACGATTTTTAATGACACCATACATTTTTAATTTCCATTTATTTTACTGTTAAATTATTTCAATGAATAATGTGTTCTGTAAACGATTTAAATATTATATTCTTTCATAGATATTTAAATATTATTAAACGGGCCGCGCGCCGCGAAGTGGTCGACGGACGGTATTGTGAACGACTCGCCTATTACGATTGTATTCCGCTACCGCCGCGCCGACATTCTAAAAACACCCGAACATCATCAAAGTCCATGTCCCAAAATGGCCAAAACGCGGCCGCGATTCATCCGGGTTGCCCGAGCATCTCTTTCACGCAAGGAATTAAGCATTTATCCTAATCAATAGTCCTGGGATTGTCCTAAGGTCCCCGCCGTCCCAGGTCCGTGTTCAATGTCTGCGTCCCAGGTATCTAGTCTGTCGAAATCGAGATTGTCCGATTCCGACAGACTGAGGAATTAAAACAAAAGTCTTTTTCACTTGTGACGTCATGGTCTTTTGTAAATCTCAGACCTAGAAATGACGTCAGGCGTCATCGTCACGTCAATGTCACGATATGTCCCAAACGCATCCCAGTCCTAGGTCCGCAGCTCGCGAGTAAATCAAGTCACTGCTAGGTAAGACACAAAACATTAGTCAAAAGTTACTAATTCATTTTTCAATGCCAGCCCTTAATCCGTCCGCGCGGTTCATTTATTCCCCCGCGCGCCAAGCCGTCAATTTCATTACATAGTTAGTCGAAAACTTTCGACTTTGAATCTGAACATCAGCAGTGAGAAGCTAAAATGATGCTTATCTGTTTTTTGGTACGTACGGAAGATATTGTACCTACCTACTTTTAGACGTAGATCTTGGGTCGATATAATATGTAAATTTGCAGATATTATAAGGCCACTTAGCTGTGGTTAGCTGTCATAAAATACTCATCTTAATGTTAAAATGTATGTTTATATTAGATCACGTGAAATGGAACAAAATTACAAGTTTAATAAATAAAATAAAATCAATAAAATTTAAAGGGTGAAACGAAAACTTGTTTAATTTTAAGATATAATTGCTAGCAATAAATACATTTTACATACGAAAAATTACGACACTAAAAAAAGACAAACAATATAGGATTTAGCCTGCGAGATAATGAGATAGAATGATCGGTCTCCTCTTTGTGTGGTGTTTCGTAGCCTATTGGTCTCCTCTTTGTGCGGTGCTTCGTAGCCTCCCCACTCATTGTGATTTTGAAAACCGATGAAACGAAAAAGCGACAGTAAAAAAAATCAAACACATTAATCTATAGGTTTTAGCGAGATAATCAGATAGAATAATCGGTCTCCTCTTTGTGCGATGCTTGGTAGCCTATCAGTCTCCTCTTTCGCGGTACTCCGGGTACTCCGTGGCCTCCCGGTCTCGTGTGCGGTGTTAGCCTCCCCATTCATTTAATTTTCAATTTTTTTTTCTTTCTTTTTTTTTTGGGATTTAATTAATTGAATGAATTAAAGGAATCAATTCAAAAGGCCATGGGAATCAGACTGAATCGATTCACTCCTGGGAATCATTCTGCCCACGTCTACTAAACAGTAGCAGCAGTGGAATAGTAAGTCGACAGGTAAACTATAGTGTGATCCGCTATGTACCTTAATATCTGGTATAATACCTGGATCATAAGTCTGTTGGTTCCCACGCTTCCAACATCTGATCCGGTGCCAGCTCCGCACTAGAAATAACCCAGCGAGTTGAGAACACACTACAGACTGTATAGAAGACTGACTGGCGGCAGCGAAATGTAATGAGTTGGCAGAAATTCGTTATATTGAAAATATTATGCTAGTTTTGAAGTTCATCAAATTTTTCATAATTACCCTAACAAGTGTCATCTCTATCGCGATACTGAAGGAAGGAGATTAGTTTGACTTGATGTTCGTGCAACTGACTCTAGCAAGTTTAAAAAAGAAACAAAACCTATCAAATATTCAGATCTAAATCAATGTGGGTATGATTTCTAGTATTATGCACTTTTATTGCACTATAGTAGTGATGGTAACCTCACACGAAAACACTCATAGAACATTAATAAATGCATTCACTCTGAATGCATTTATTTACGTTCTCCAAATTGACCTCGAAAAAAATCAAATTTTTGCGATTATTTTAAAGACATAAAGAAACCATCCCTTAATTATATACAATTCTTAGTGTTCTCAAAAGTTGTCTTGACAGAAGCAAATTCCCTTGATATCTTGAACGAAACTATTCCTTTGTTAAGAATATTATGAACTAAATATACAATTTGGCTGTCCTGAAACGGGTATTCTGCCCAGTTGGACAGACAAATGATCACATTGAAATTTATTGTAATATATATGCATATGTAAATAAAATAAATAAATAAAAATAAAAATAAATAAAATTGATAATAAAAGATTAATTGTAAATAGTGATTTAGCATTAATCTTTGCCTTCAAGAATTCTTGATGGAAAATCCACCCCTGATGAGTCATGTCGTGAATATTCCGTGGCAATAATCGCTTTTTCTTACGGAATTTCTCCAGCGCTAATACTTGTAGCTCTTAATGCAGTCAACGC
This sequence comes from Limnephilus rhombicus, assembly GCA_929108145.2. NCBI lineage: Eukaryota > Metazoa > Arthropoda > Insecta > Trichoptera > Limnephilidae > Limnephilus > Limnephilus rhombicus. Next base: position 55,377,122 of record OV815277.1, on the reverse strand, counting down.
GAATTTCTCATTCTTCCGCCCGTCCTCCGTGATCTGTCGGCCTTCTGCCTTCTGCCTTCTGCCTTCTGCCTTCTGCCTTCTGCCTTCTGCCTTCTGCCTTCTGCCTTCTGCCTTCTGCCTTCTGCCTTCTGCCTTCTGCCTTCTGCCTTCTGCTCTCTACCTTCAGACTTCCGACTGATGTCTTCAACAGCGGCCACCGTTAGCGGACTGTTAACATATTAATCACGGACGATTTCAGTCACAATTACATCTCGTCTGCTGGGAAGCTGACCTTGCATAATAAACAATTTATCCGCAGTAAATTGGGCAATTTGGAACGGATTGTACGAGTAAACAAGAATTTCAATAAAATAAATCTATAAATCATTGAAACTAATGTCGCACGCTTATTTTTTTCACTTTTTGCGTGATATAAATAACGAAAAAATATCTTTTAAATGTCAATAGTTATTTTACTCCGAAATTGGATATTGCCAATCAAATGCCCTCACAAGTCAATAAGCCTCATGTTTTTGTTTGTACCCCTAAATATATATCTGGGTCACATAATTCGAGGGGAGAAACATCACTTGCACTTGAGGACCCGTTGGAGGCAAATTTCTTGACTGCGAAATGTACGAAATTGGACCGGTATTAGAAGTGTGGAGGAGCTATTCCGAACAGCGCAAGATACTAAGATAGAGATAAATTTACCAGAGTGATCGCAATCATCGCGTCCGTGGGACCTGTTAGGGCTCACGAAGAAGGAGAAGGTATAATAATCATAAGCGATAGTTGATTACGCGACAATTGCCTCCCCCCCCCCCTTCATTACTATAAAATTATAAATTTTTGCGCTATTTACCAATACACCATATGACAAATATACCAATATCAAACCTAAAATTGAATATCAAACAAATTTATTTAACGTGTAATTTTTTTGTACTTCTACGCTCATAATAAGTACGAGTATATAGACGAGTAGTTTTTTTTTTCTTGATGCATTTGAATGAAAATATGATTTATAATTTTGAAATTCGATGGTACATCCTCTCTTTTCTCTTCCGCAGCCAACTGGGGCCGAAGGTAGACCCCAAAATAACTATCCTTCTTATATCTACTAAAATACATGAAATATATTTTTAGTATTTTAGGTATTCCTGCGCAAAGGATTAATACATAATATGCCATTTAAAAAAAAATGTGAAAAAATCGTTGATCACAAGGAAAAATATTTTGTCAAATATAGGTAGGTAATATTCCCTGCAAAAACATAAATATCAAAAAAAAGAAAAAGTGTTTTCTTTGGTTTAAAAGTTTAGAAAAAAAAATGCATGGGGTCATCAGCCGACCCCCACGGTTACGGACGTCATGTTTGGCATCTTGGCCTGTCGAGAGTTAAGTGAATACCTCACAAGAATCCCATCTGCCGCTCCCGTCTGGAGCCAGTGAGACTATGGCATCCACAATTGGGGTATGTTGTGATGATGAAGATAAGTGAGGAAGGGAAGGAGATGGAGAAGAGGAAGGTGGGGAAGTATCTGGCTATTCATATCCAGTCACCAAACACGGCTAAAGCCAATTCAAATGACGTTTCAATTCTGAATTGTGGTCTTACTTGTAATTAGGTATACCGTATTTTCCCTGAACCGACTGCCTATTATCTATAAGTATGCCGGGGGAAGAAATGTCGGTGGATCTATATTTAAATTCAAATATTTTTCTTTAAATGATAAAACGTGAGAGACCTACTTATAATGCATAACAATCATTACTTCTGCAATCAAATTAATTAAGTACATTTTTATGTGAAAATGTTCTTCAGTGTTTTAGGTACCCACCGAACAATATAAATATATCTAAAAACCGTATTAATGAGGTTTACTGTAACGAACTACGTAGAGCCTTATCGTAAGATTTATCTTTAAATTTTCACGTGTTAGATTTTAAAGCGTATTTATTTATATAGAATATTTTTTTAGAGAGAGAGATTATTGTGGGAAAAATGGGAGTAAGAAAAAATGATGAGATTTTTGATACCATTAAAAACGTGTGGTGGAAATGGTGTACTAAGTGAATTGTGAGAACAATGAACACCAAATGATAAGAACAGGTGAAATTATATTTTTATTTAAAAGATCCGTGTACTATATTATACCTAATATAAATATATAAAAATTAAAATGGTACCACACGGGAAGCACCAGCTTTCAAATAAAAAAAGAATCATTAATATCGGTTCACCCAGCCGAAAGTTCTGAGGTAACAAACATTAAAAAAAAAATACAGTCGAATTGAGAATCTCCTCCTTTTCGAAGACGTTTAAAAATGAATGTTTCTTTGTTTGTCCCTAATGCGTTCCTAAAGCATTCATCCGATTGCGATGAAACTTTAGTGATTTGTTGTATGCATACCCGCAAAGATTTCTATAATGTACACACACATATTGGTGAGCTTTGGCGTTATGAAATTATTTCCTATACCATTCATCCGATAGCTATGGCGTTATGTAATTATTTTCTAAACCATTCATCCGATTGCGATGAAATTTTGGTGATTTGTTGTATGCATACCCGCAAAGATTTCTATAATATACACACACATATTGGCGAGCTTTGGCGTTATGAAATTATTTCCCATACCATTCATCCGATTGCGATGAAACTTTGGTGATTTGTTGTATGCATACCCGCAAAGATTTCTATAATGTACACACACATATTGGTGAGCTTTGGCGTTATGAAATTATTTCCTAAACCATTCATCCGATTGCGATGAAACTTTGGTGATTTGTTGTATGCATACCCGCAAAGATTTCTATAATGTACACATATTGGTGAGCTTTGGCGTTATGAAATTATTTTCTAAACCATTCATCCGATTGCGATGAAACTTTGGTGATTTGCTGTATGCATACCCGCAAAGATTTCTTTAATGTACACACACATATTGGTGAGTTATGGCGTTATGTAATTATTTTCTAAACCATTCATCCGATTGCGATGAAACTTTGGTGATTTGTTGTATGCATACCCGCAAAGATTTCTATAATGTACATATATTGGTGAACTTTGGCGTTATGACATTATTTCCTATACCATTCATCCGATTGCGATGAAACTTTGGTGATTTGTTGTATGCATACCCGCAAAGATTTCTATAATGTACATATATTGGTGAGCTTTGGCGTTATGACATTATTTCCTATACCATTCATCCGATTGCGATGAAACTTTAGTGATTTATTCAGCCCACCCCCGCGAAGGTTTATATATAAACTGATGATCTCTTGCGTTATGAAATTTTCATTAAAAACACTTTAGGTGGCGTGCGAGTTGTTTGAAAAATGTGTGTATTTCATATAGTTTAGCGGCATGGAGGAAAGGATGGAGAGGGGAAGGCAGGAAAGATATAAGAAACGCGGGGAGGATGGAGGGTTCGCGGGACGGGGACACGGGAGAGTGGAAGACGGGGAAGGTGGAAGGGGAATGCGGGAGGAAATGGGGGTGGGATCGCGGATGCATGGGAAAGGAAAATCAGGGATAGATAATTTCTTCCATTATGTGTTATTCCAACGGCGCTAGCACACTTATAAAAAAAACCATAACCGAAATAAACCGAAAAAAACCAAACCAAACCTTATAAAAAATCCAAGAGCGGTCAGTACTGAGTGGGCATCGCGTTTGGGTCCCACCAGAGCATCGCGTGCTCGATTCCTCGGCTGGCTAAGTCGTCCATCGCGACACAAACAACATTTTCAGCTTACTGTGGTGGTAGTAGGGAATTTTCATACATTGTTGGGTTATTCGTAACCCAGGAATGTTTGTCTTTCTTTTTAAAAAAGAAAGAAAGAAAAAAAGAAATTAAAGTTACACATTCCACTAATCAAGCCGATGTTCTATAAGTTTAAATTTATTTTTATTTTTTACAAATACATATATTTTTTGACAAATTTTACCAGTGTGTGTTTAAGGCTCTGCAACCGGGCCCGAAAAGAAGAAGATGGAGAGATACGAAATTACGAATGTTAGAGGAGAGCGCTAATATTTAAAATGTTTAATAAAACACAACTCGTTTAAAATAGACCAAAAATCTCGCGGGCATTATCTTAAACAGCATTTAAAGGAACACTGTGAATTTTTTCATACATATAACTTTAAAATAACTGAAACAAACGCGTTAATAATAATTCTTGGAGCATATTTTGCGATTTTTTTCTATCGAGGGAATTTTATATAATTTGTGTTTCGGCGCGGGCAAAGTCTAGATATTATCTTCAAGAATAACATATATTTTTTTAAGAGCTTTAAAACTTACCGTGTTTAAGGGAAATATGTAATAAATCGGTACAAATCCGGGTTGCGAGCCCTTAAGGGCGTGACTGGAGAGTTTCAGATTTGGCGCGCACTTTCTTTTTATTGCAAGTATTTTATAATCTCCCAAAACGCTGGCCTCTGCCGATTTCGAATGTTTTTCTCTACGTAACCCTTTATTTGAACATCTTTCTCAACGTAACCCTTTATTTGAACATCTTTCTCTACGTAACCCTTTATTTGAACACCTTTCTCTACGTAACCCTTTATTTGAACATCTTTCTCAATGTAACCCTTTATTTGAACATCTTTCTCTACGTAACCCTTTATTTGAACACCTTTCTCTACGTAACCCTTTATTTGAACATCTTTCTCTACGTAACCCTTTATTTGAACATCTTTCTCTACGTAACCCTTTATTTGAACATCTTTCTCTACGTAACCCTTTATTTTAACATCTTTCTGTACGTAACCCTTTATTTCATTAATCTAGCTTCTGGGAATGCTTTCAAATGAATGTTCTAAAACATAGTGCGTCACTCTTAGCAGTCAATAGCGAAAAGAACGATATTTTACATTTTCAAAGGAGTATAAAGGTCGTCATTTCTTTGAAAACTTCTTTGAATTGTTTTTTTTTCCATGTTGGGTATATATCCAGGATTATGAAGAAATAATAAAATCAGTTTACATTTGTATGAATACATATTTTTGTAAATTGTTTCCAAATTAAGAGTTTTCTTTTTTAAAATTAGTTAACTGTTCTGGAAAAAACTTCTTATGATATTATCATGTAATATACCTGAACCGGTGTTTGTGCTCGCACTCCTCCAAAACGGCTTGATAGATTTTTATTAATTTTTTTAAATGTTTATCTGGTAGGTATGAGAATAGGTTTTAAAGTATATTTCATACCGCTAGGTGATTAGGGTGTCCCTATCTAGAAAAATAATCTATTTTTCTAACAATTTTTTTTTGAATTTTTTTTTTTATTTGGCATCAAAAATACCTATAACCCAAAATTTTATCCCTCCTACCCCCACACTCCCATTTTTCAATCGTGTTTCAAACAAAACAAAATTATTTATGTTGTTTAATGACATGCCTCATCGAACTTTTATCCACACATGCGCAAGACATTCACGAGAATTTTGATATTTCAAACCATCGAGCTTATTTGTGTTGGCTAAAGACGGATTGACAAAATTTACAAATTGCTCTTCGAAATTCATATTTATTTTCTTTATTTCATTTTCCTACTTTAATTGGTGTTTTTTTTTGTTTTTATCGGTGGTCATCGTCTACAACGCTCCATTCCTCTTTCTGTCATAGATCCCATCCCCACATACTTACAATACATTCGTTATTTTTTATTTAACAACCAATATATTCACTAGAAATAATTTATATGGCAGAACAACGTTTGTCGGGTCAGCTAGTAAGATATATTATCTGATAAACAGAAAACTGTGTCAGTCTATAAAAGAATATGGAATAATTGCTTCGGGAGGAGCAACAAACTCAGCTATCGAACACCTTGAAATTGCGCAGAAAACGACCTTAAAGGTAATACTTAAAAAACATAGACTTACTGATACAGACCAAATATTCAACCGTTGTGACGTACTAGACATACGACAATTATACGTTAAATCGCTACTAAATTACATTTTTGACCAAAAAAACAACCTTCAACAAACACAAAATATCACAAACAGACCAGTTAGACAAGCATACAAAGAAAACTTAAAAACTCCGACGGTAAATACAAGCTTTGGACAAAGACATTACCAATATCACGCTGTAAAAGCATTCAACAGTCTTAACACTTGAAAATAAAATTGAGGAAAACAAAAATAAATTTCGATACAAAATTACAAAATGGATTAAAGACCAAAATAGACAATACTACCAAAATATCATAGCATAAAATAACAAAACATATAAGTAACACACAAAACCAATATAAAACACAATCACCCACAAACACACAACACGTATTAAAAATATCGTTTTTAACCTAATATAATATTATTTATTCTTAATTTTACGTTAATTCTATATCTCTAATTTTTAAGTTTAATTTATCTTAATCGTATGTTTTTTATTTTCTTTTTTCCCTTTTTTCACCAATATTATGTATATATATATTTATATGTATTGTGTATAATTTTGTATATGAAATGGAGGCTTCAGCACGGGTAAACCACCCAGTGAGGCCAACATCATTGAATTAAGTAAAAAATGTAAATAATATTGCATCAAATAAATAAATAAAACGATTGCTTTGTTTTCATATCGATATTTGACAAGAACTCATCAAGGTAAATTTAGCGCGGTTTTTTGTAAATGTCATCTCACAATCAAAAGATTAATACCAATCTGGTAAATAAAAATGTTTTAAATCTACCATTGTATTTTCTACCACTCGTCCAACAGGCAACAGACAACTGCTAAACAAATGGACTACAACGAATCGCCGCACCATTAGGAATAATATACGTTTACTCCTTTATTGATATTATTAGGTAGTTTCGTGCGAGTGCTTTATATTTAATACGCATTTTCCCATTATAACGGCGGACTTCAATCCAAAATCATTCGGGAAAAAAGTAATCGAAATGACGATCATTGCACGGAGATAAAGTAGTCTTCGCCTCTCACACTGTTTCCGTAATGGACCGGATAAGAGGCAGTATTACAGATTACAGGTAATTCAGAAGAGCGATTCTGTAGTACACTGCGGATACGGTATCGATTCCACACGTAATCTGTCAAATTTGTGCGATTGTCTATGGCTTGCAATTGCTTTTTTGGGGACTGATATGCCAGCTGTCTTTTTTCAACTATTTCGCACCTGAGGGATAACAGTGGCACATGTCAAAAAATGCATTTTTGAGTTAAGTATGCAGAAATGTTTGTGGATCCATCGTCGATAAAAACGGCACAATTCTAAAAAATGTTTCTCTCTCTCTCTGGTTTCAATCATGGGATTGGTTTGCAGCAATTTCATCTATACGTTTCTTCCACTCTTCCCTGTCTTGTGCGGCTCTTTTGAAGTCTGCATATGATGAGCAGCGCACGTCCACCAGCAGAAAATGTTTATGTGGCCTTAAAAACGAAAATGTCGTTGTTATATTATGTATAATATTTTACTGAAATTCAAGCTAAAATGGTGGCATAATGATCACTGTACTTACCACTATTATAATATTAAACCTAATGAAAATTAATATACTGTATTTTTGAATGTAGCTATTACTTTGTGGTTATCCATTATAGAAAAATGAAACAATTCAACTGTGTATAAACCACTTATATAATGCGTAAATCCGACCGGTTTCGGAACAAACGTTCCTTCTACAGGGAAAGCTATACTAATTTGACAGTTTCGAACAATGTTTTATTATGGTAGGGGTGGAGCCGTTGCTAGTTATTAGTGTAGAGTGGGTGGGTAGGGGAACAAATCCATGATTGGGCTGTAAGACAATATTTTTTGTTTGTTGATAAAAGATTAATTATTTTTAAGGGATTTTTTAATTTCCAAGGCTTCCAAGTTATCTAAACGTATTCCTTTATGAAGAATATTTATCCCTGTATTTTTTTCAAAACTATGGTTATTTTCAATGATATGGTTAGCGAACTCAGAAAAATTATTATTATTAAGACACCTTAAATGTTCTTTGATTCTGATTTCATTTAATGTTTTTTATTGGTTAATTAACTGATTTCGTACAATTAACAAAAATCCAAACTGCTCTCTTGAAAAAAAGAGGTTTTTAGATTTGTGTCATTGTTATTCCGCGGGTGCTATTTATTCATTTAATGTACCTACTTTTAAAGTTGTATACCTTGCGGATTTGAAATTTGCGAAGTTTCATATCAATCTAAATACGCATGAATTGCTTACTTTGTCCAAATTAAGAACCTATTTAACGTACAGAATAATTGAATATTTGGGGACGATATACATTAATTATTCCACTAACCGCTACACTTTTGGATACGGATTGTGGGAATTACACTTCTTTTCAACAATTACTATAAGAAACAACTATTTACGTACACAAAATACGTTCTTAATTTGGGCAAACAATAATAAGTAATTTATTCGTATTTAGATTAAAATTTCGTCAATGTCAAATCCACGAACAACTTTTAAACGTACGCCGCTACCCGAATTTCTACCGATTTCTTACATATCTCCCACATTTGAAGTTTTTATGCTCTTAAATATATATTTTTTAAGATAATATTTATACATTCCCCACGCCGAAAAGTAAATTATACGAAATACTCTCGATAGAAAAAATCGCAAAATATGCTCCGAAAATTACTATAAACACGTTTGTTTCAGTTATTTTACAAGTTATATGTATGAAAAAATTCACAGTTTTTCTTTGAATGCTGTTGTTTTAAACAACCCCCACGAGATTTTTGATCTATTTAAACGAATCGTGTTTTATTAAACAATTTAAAAAAATTTCGCTTAAATTTTATCGTTTTAAATATTAGCGTTCTCTCTTAAACATTCGTAATTACATATCTCTTCATCTTCTTCTTTTTCAGCGGGGATACGGCAAATTAGATGAATAAATAATCACGTATACTTTCAGCGTTTCGTGTTAGTAGTTGAAATACCATAGCTAACATCATATTTGACAGGAGATTACGTATTAGGGTGTGTCAATTATTTCAACTTTTGAATTCAGAAACGCCCGGGGTCTCAAAAGCTGCGTCTTACAAAGAAAATGAGAACTGCATTTATTTTTTTTTAAATGGTTTTTAGCCCGCTAAAATGCATTGAAAATCAGAAAACAAACCTAAATCATTTAACACAAAAAAAAAATTAATAATTTTTTTTTTCAATAATTTAACCTTTTAACGTTTGTTTGTTATTAAAAATGTTTACATATTATAGCTGACAAAAATTTAAAAAAAAAATGATGTTTATGAATTCAAGTAAGTCAACAAGAATTCTGATTTTATCCAGAAATAGTATTATTTTCCCCTTTTATATTTTGTACCAACACATCACATATATGTTTAAAAATAATATTTTTTTGCGTTCTTTGTACTGCAGTTATGGAATGAAAATTATGTTTGGTACAAAATATAAAATACGAATCCAAATCACGAAATCTATTTTTTATCAAAACTTCCGCCCATTTTAGCGGGCTAATAGTGAACAATAATTTCATTTATTTTTACGTTTTCGAATAGCTACAGATCATACGAAACTTTTGAGACCCCGGGCGTTTAAAAATAAGGCCATTTTTTTCTCTCTATGGAGAGCGACACATTACGTATGTAACCGATTCCACAAAACAAACAGAATCGCATGGCAGATAAGTGGGAAACGTGTCTTCAGTCAGTACCTACTCGTACCACAGGTTTGTCATCGTGAATCATCATTTTGGCGCTGCAGCTAAAAGTCCCACTCGCTTAATAATAGTTGCCGTTACTTGGAACTTCCTGGGAATGCGTATTATTTAGCCGCTCGTTTGCGTAATACTTTAATAAAAGTTACGTCTGTTTGAAGGTCGGAGGAGACAAAGCAATGAGCAAAAGTACAGTTGACTTTGAACTCGGAAAAGATTAACTAACTACGCTCTCTCCCACGAGAGTATTGAGAATTAAAAACTTAATAAACAAAATAACTTTGCATACTAATTCGGTATGTTTTGTATAAAATCATGATAATGCAACCTTTTTATAATTGTTACTGTAAACCTACAACGAGGGACAATTTATAAGGTGTCTACGAGAAGGTATTTCAAAATTGCGTTATATCGAATGGAAGAAACGATTTTTTTTAACATCTAAGTTTACAAATAACTAAATTATTATTTATTAAAACTTACCTATTTTTTATTTGAATGCCGCGAGTCCCAACCGCCTGGATTCAGTGAGAGTATGGCATCCGCAATTGGGGTATGTCGTGAGGCTGAAGGTAAGTAGGGAGGGGGAGGAGAAGGGGGGAGAGGAAGGTGAGGAAGTACCTGGCTATTCAGATCTAGTCACCAAACACGGCTAAAGTCATTTCAAGCAACGTTTAAATTTTAAATTGTATTTTTACACCAGGGCAATACTGAGAATATCTTACACTCTGGAATGTGCCACAAATATACCATGATTATCTACATGATTTTTCAAATGAATTACAAAATTAATTAAATAACTTATAAAATTGTTAATCGATAAGTACACTATGAACACAGAAGCGTCACTAAATTAATATACAAGTCTCTAAATGTTTTACCTGTCAGAGGACTTTTGTTTTATAATATAGTAGGTCAACATGTTTTATTGTCCGATTCCTTGTATGGGGAAAGAGTTTACCATAAACATAATACAAGATTCACTCAAAATGAAGAATTGGTGGTTCCGAAATGTACCAATAAATATGGTGAAAGAACCCTAAACTATATTGTACCCAAAATATTTAATAAACTATTAATGACAATCAAAAATAATAACGTTTTTACTGCAAAAGTCAAATATAATCTAAGGAAATGGCTATTAGATAGGAATGATTTACATTGATGCCCTACCGAAGTCCTTGTATTCTTTATTGAAATTCACTTTAGAAGGAATTGGAAAATTCATTATAATTTTTGTAACACCTCATGTATATGAAACTATTCATTTACTTGTTGATTATATTAATTTGTTCATACTAAATCCATTTGTACTTGATTATTATATTAATTTGTTCATACTAAATCCATTTGTACTTGTTTATTATATTAATTTTTTCATACTAAATCCTTTTTTACTTGTATAATATAAAAAGCTTATAGTTCTATTTACATATTTATTTTATATATATATTCTTTGTTTTACAGTTTTTTAGAGAAAAATGTGTCTTTACTGTGGTACCCCGTTCTAAGGACACATTGTACAAGTTTTCTTGTTTGAATTATAAGTAAATACCTATGTTAGAATATTACAGAGGAAAATTATGAAGTTAAATCTAAAAGAAAGTACAAAACAAGCATTAATCTTTGTTAGGTTGCAAAATTTTATCTATATTCTTCATTCCCATGTCCATAATCCATATTTTTACGCTTCTTTTGCAGGCGGTTATTTTTTTACGGTTTTGTTTGCAAGAGGGAGTAAATTACATATATATACTATTCCGTAATTTAAACAATTTATTTAATTGTTATTTTAACATCAACATTATACACATGCACTGTTTGAAAGTGTACTAATTTATTGCATATAAAGTTGTCATTATGTACCTGCTGACATACTACGTATGTAGTTTAGCGGGTTTAAATGCTAATAAATAAAAAATAAAAATAATAATAATAACATAAATTGATCAAACATATTTTTGCGCACGCCGAGTTTTGAATCCGCGACCTTCGGATTGCTAATCGGGAGCCTACCCCTCGACCGCGGAGGCCGTCAAATTATATGATACCTGTAATCGTTAATAAATATCCCCAGTTTTTTCAGTGCAAGTTCTACTAACACCCACAGCGACAGTAGTCTGGTTAGCCAGTACTAGTCACAGTACTGCCAGTAAAAGGTCCATCGCACACGATTGGTCGCGGCAGGGCCCCGCGGTGTGTGGCAATGGGACCAATCTACTGCAATTTCACACTCTTCAATAAATAGCCAATAATTAAACTCTCGTGTGACTAAAGACGGATCTGCAAAGCTTAAAAAACGTTAAGTTAACCACCTAATGACTTTTGCCTATTGCCCACAATGATTAAAAACGTTGTAATCCAACACAAGACCGCTTCGAATTTCTACCAATTTCTTACATATCCCCCTTAAACATTTGATGTTATTAAGCTCTAAAAAAAATAATGTTATTTTTAAAGATAATATATATTCCATAAAATATGCTCCGGAAATTTACTTTAAATGCTGTTTTAGACAGCCCCCAAGAGATTTTTGCTCTATTTTAAACGAGTCGTGTTTTATTAAACATTTTCACAATTTTCGCTCCAATTTTACCGTTTTAAATATTAGCGCACTCTCTCCAACATTCGTAATTACACGTATCTCCATCTCCTTCCTTTTGAGCGGGGATACGGCGCCTTAAGAAGAAGCCACAAGTAAAAAATATACGCTTTCTTAATGTGGCTTAAATCATCACGAATGTCGGCAAAAGGCATAAAAATCGCCTGGCAAACGGAGTCTAGAAGCGCAAAAGTGGTTTTTATTTATTTTGTGAATAATTTTATAGTACAGAAAAAAGTTAATCAATGGAAACTGTTACAGATTTAGCCATAGAATTGTTTTAAAAAAGTTGTTTCTTATATTATGCGTTCATACATTTCTAAGGAAAAAAATCATTTTGTTCACGCTTATATTTTTTATGAAGAAATTAACAATTTTATTGTAATTCTACTCAATGGAAACGGTAGAAAAAGCTTCAATTTATCCAAATCATATTTTTTTGTATTTTTAATGTAAACGGATTCGTAGTAAAGATTAATCTAAAATATTGATTTATTTAAATATTTATGACCGGTCAGTGGCTGAGCTGGCATCGCGTTTAGGTCCCACCCGGGGGTCGCGTGTTTGATTCATCTGCTGGCTAAGTCTTCCATCACAACTACACTCGTAGTAGAAGATTTTCAAATAGTGTCGGGTTAGGTATTCGTAACCCGGGAATGTCTGGCTTTCTTTTTAAAAAAAGTAAAAAGCAAGTAAATTAAGCATTAAGCTTCGCCAGGATATGTCATAAATACGACAATAGGTCTTTGGCAATTTCGATCGTATCTGGCTAAACAGATTTAGTCACTTTTCCAGAAGTGTATCAATTAACAATAATTTCAATACCTAGCTTACATGAAGTTAGTAATAGAAATATATTTGTGGCAGATATGTTTAACTGTACGGAAGGCAGATACAAGAAGACTATACTATCATATCTTTTCAATCAATACTAATTTATAATATTTAATTAAATGAAGACAATATTAGCGAAACTCAATCGAAAATGTGAAGACAGAAAAATCAGAAAAAGATATTGGCACCTCTGGGACTCGAACCCAGGACCCTTTGCTTACATGGCAAGCGCTCTACCAAGGTGTCGACATCAAATTCGATCACTTTTAACTGAATCATACTTCGACTACGAACTACCAACATTATCTTCATTTTATTAACGCACATATTATTGGCTGCTATCTTTATATATGATTGCAAGATTCAACCCGAACTAAATGCTATCTAGATAGTGTCTGGATAAATTTTTTATCCATTTTATTTTTAATATGCGACATCTTTTGACTTTTCTCCAAGTCTAGGGTTTTATTTACTCATAAAGTTAATAATTTAAAATAAATATTAATTGAACCTAAGTCTACTCATATGTTCTTATAATGAATCTGATAATTATGTAAATGAAAATCATATAGTAGATATTAATTAAGTTCTATAAATAACAGCACGTAGCTCCTTAATGTGAACTAAACTAGGCAATTTGAAATTTTGTCCTAAAACGGGAAACCTTCTTAGTTGAACAGTCAAAGCTTCCCTGTAATATGAAAACGAATTTTTTTACGAATAAATAAAATAAATGTTTTGCATCTCTTACTTGTATCGTTATATAATAATATATGTATCGTATAACGTGATCTCTTACTTTTATATCCTCCAAGAACTTGTATATATTTTATTCTCTATGATGTCATTGTGCGATCACTGGCCAAACTTCATTAATCGGCATTTTACGGGAATCTTTCAACTGTTAAAATGGCGTTGAATGCCCATTCGATGACAATGTTACATTTGAATTTCTGTGAAACCACCGGCCCTTAGGACGGAGTGTTTCACAGAATTTGTACAATTCTCAAATCACTATCCGAGTACTATGAACCAACTGACCCATGGTGAAATAATTACAGAACGTGAAAAGAACTTTCACTGAACTTGAATTTTAACCTTGAAATTTTATGAATTATTTAGATTCTGTGAAACAACCCGACCTTAGAATTTTATTTATTTATTTAAACGCCATAAAATGGATTTTATATTTACTTATTTCTATTCTCAAACATACACTTAACAGATTATTACATTGGTTTAAGTACATAAATAATAAGTAACCGTAATAAAAAATATAAGAAAATTTTTATTGATCCGTAACTGTATCAGTAGATATTATAATAATAACAAAAATAACGTAGTTAAATAATATACTAGGTTTAAATACGACCTGATATAAAACAAAGTATGATGTATGTATGCATTGAGGTATATAAAATGATAAAAGTTAGTATCGGATATAGGATAAAATTAAGATTAAGTATTACCTACAACCTACAACCAAAAAAAGCGCATTCCTTAATGTTATAATAACAGAAAACATTATATTTAAGCAGAATAAAAAATGACTTATATGTAAAAAAATGTGACTTGTTAGCAAGCAGTGGCGGCTCCTGCCTTAGTACATTTGTGCAATGCACTGCCAACGTCAAAAGTGTAAATTCGTACAAACATCGACAAACGTGTAAAAATGTAAATTTGTAACATTCATTCACGAAGAATTCCCGCCAATTCGTTATAATATAATATCCTTACCAATTAACATTCGTACTAGGCTCCGTACTAAACTCGCATCGGCGCATACGAAAAAGCAATGCGTGCATCTTCCGTTGTGCCGAGACGTGACGTCACATGAAGTGATATTTCTACTGGGACAGTCTACAGAGGCTGGAACCGTGAAATGGGCAAGACATAAGGGAAGATATATGACACGCTCGTGCACTAGCGGCGCACATGCGCAGAAGCATTCTGGTTTATGACAAAACCTTTAACATGCGTTATATGTTACCGAACGTTTGGAATGACTTGGTTAGGAATAACGAATTTTCAACTAATTGACAATGTTATGTATTAGCTCTACCATCGCACCAGGGCGGCGAAATCAAGCATTTGGCAGATCACTGATCACTATTGACACATTTTTAATGGTTTTCGCTAGTTTTGCTCTGTAAAAAACTTATTTAAAAATGAGTGGTAATGAAAACATTGCGGTAAACGTCGATTTTTCGTCGGTAAAGCAACTGAATTTCATTTGAGAATAAATTGTTTTTGAAAAATAATGGTTCTCCAAAACCTTTGCTAAATATAATACAAGTAAGGTTAAGGGAAAAAAAACTATGTATAGAGTTTTTAAAACAAAGTATTAAATATTCGAAAGCATCTTGGCTTTGTGATCGCTTGAACACATTTTTTTTTCTTGGTTGATGTGAAGTGAAAGTTGTGTAAACGATAGCCTTTATTTTACCGAAAAGTTAATGAACATTCATACTCTTGATGTTACACTTGATGTTGGTTTTCGCGAATCTGTGAATCAATTAATTATATTTTCCAGTATTAATGTTACCATTTTTTGTGAAATGCACTACTGGCAAATTTTGTCACGGGCCGCCTCTGTTAGCACGTACCTACAATCGAAGAATCGAGCAAAGTCAAGTAGGTATGTCTATTCGTACATTCGCAGTAATAAATAGATATTTTGTATTAGTTTTATTATTGGTACCTATGTGTTGTTATGATACACCATACTGTATATTATAAATAAAAATCTTATATATAAAAATCTAAAATATTATATATAAAAATCTCGTGTCACGGTGTTTGTGGTCGCACTCCTCCGAAATGGCTAAACCGATTTTTATGAATTTTTTAATGTGTATTTGGTAGTTATGAGAATAGGTTTTAAAGTATATTTCATACCGCTAGGTGATTAGGGTGTCCCTAAGTTTCATCAAGTGAAGCGTCGCGTCATTTTGATATTTCATTCGGCATCATCTTCTCGCGTGGGCAAACCATCGAGCTTATTTGTGTTGGCTAAAGACGAACTGACAAAAAATATCGTACACTCAATTGCTCTTCGAAATTAATATTGATTTTCTTTATTTCATTTTCCTACTTCAGTTGGTGTGTTTGTTTTTGTTTTTATCGGCGGTCATCGTCTACAGCGCTCCATTCCTCTTTTTGTTATAGATGCCATCCCCACACAATTAGATACAATACATTCGTTATTTTTTATTTAACAACCAAAATATTCACTAGAAATAATTTATATGGCACAACAACGTTTGCCGGGTCAGCTAGTATCCTGATATAATTTTTATGCTGAAACTAAAAAAAATTCCAAATAAAAGCCGAATAGCGGGTTAATAAATACAGACGGTAAATTACAGGCGATAGCTCATAAACATCGCATCTAACAGAAAGAGAAGATACCTCGGAGCTCTCAGCGGCAGGTCCATCGGTTGAGTGTCTGCTAAGATGTACGAATCAGATATCATTCAGGTAAAATAATTAACAAAACTGCGTAAGTATGGTTTTCTTCATTGCGGTAAGATTTACTAACTAGGTACCTAAACATAAACACAATCGCTCGATTAATAATGTTGCATTGTGTTCATTTCGTCGGAAACCTGCCGGAGGTATCGGTGGGAGTTCATCAACGACTATGTATGCCCGAGCCACAAGAGACTAGTGTTTCAAGCCAGGATAGCAAGATACTATGCTTAGTTTACTCTCCTGGCTTGGCTCAAGCTAGAGCGTTTTACACGATGCTAGGAATTTAAAGCTAGTAACAAGCTAGTAAAACATATCTGTAGTTAAAAAAATCTCGTTCAAGACCCCACTGAGAGACAGCCTGGGTTCTCATTGCCTCGCAAACTCTGGACTGCCATCAATAGGATAAGGTGCTCCCATAGCCGGGTTGCTCAGATGATGCACAGATGGGGCCTTAAAGAGTCGGCGATGTGTGAATGCGGTGCGGTGCAGACCACCGAACATGTGGTCAACGAATGCCCGCTCCATCCCGCTCCTTCATTCCCCGGCAGGATTGATGAGGTCCACAGGGTAACGCCTGAGGCCCTTGACTGGCTCGCAGACATAGATGTCCCCCTCTGACCCCCCACCAGACGAAAGAATAAGAAGAAGTGAAAAAGACACTACACTAGCTAACGATGTAGGTACTATCTTCGAAGCTAAACACAAAGCCAGGATAGTAACTTCGTTGGTGGGAGCGCTACTAGCACAAATAATTGAACCGCATCCTAGTAAACCATCCTGGCGTGAGATACTATATTGCTACTGGCTTCCTAACTACTAATTAGATGGTTATTTTTGGGATATTATCACATGTTGCGCTACCCTCTTCTTTAGCCAAGTTTGCGGAAACGTCGGAAACCTGCAGGAGATATGAGTGAGAATTCATTAACGACTATTTAATATTATGTTTGTCCGAGCCACATGAGGCGAGTATTTAAAGTCGAGATAATAAGTTATTATGCCCGGTTTACTCTCCTGGCTTGGCGCAAGCTAGAGCGGTTAAAATGATGCTAGTAATTTGAAGCCAGTACCATTGCAATGGCTAAAATAACATGTCCGTAGAAGAAAAAAACACTACACTAGCTGATCATTTAGGTGCTAGCTTCGCAAGGAATTTGAAGCCAGTATCATTGCAGTGGGTAAAGTAACAACATGGTCGTAGGGAAAAATAGCCGATCATTTAGGTACTAGTTTCGTCGGCTATACGAAGCTAAACACAAAGTCAGGATAGTAACTTCAACGGTGGGCGTTGCTACTAGCGTAAATAATAGAACCGCGTCCTATTGAATTATCCTGGCTTGAGATGCTAGCCTACTGGTTTCCTAACTTCTACCTGGCTTATTAAGTTAAAACAAGGATAGTTCTGATTTATTTTTGGGATATTATGTCGTGTTGCGCTACCTCCTTCTTTAGCCAAGTTTCGGACAGCATTGGAGTGTCCGTCATCAAGGCAGATGTTTAATCGAAGATTGTAGTGAAATGTATATGGACTTTAGACTTTAGGAACAAATCCAAGAAGTCCTGGGAAGACCAAACGTGCGTAGAGCACTGTTAATGAAGACGACGGGGTTAAGCACAGTAGTTTTTGGTATCCAGTAATTGACTACGCCAAAAGTAAACGCAGAAAACCACCTTAAAAAGTACTGTCATCACAGCTCGTAGAGGATTGGAGCTGGCAACATAGTATCGCATCTACATATAAGCACCCACTTCACTACAATCTTCGATTCTGCTTCAGCTCTGATGATAGATTCTGTAATGCTGCCCGAAAGTTGACTACAGAAGGAGGTAGGAAACACGGCATAATACCCCAAAAATAAATCACGATAATACTTTTGCTCATGAAAATCTCAAATTCTATCTAATTCTAGATCTGTTTACATGTAGTTAGAGTTACTAGCTTGTTAGATCATTAGTAATAGCGTGCTGTCCTGGCTTGAAATACTAGCTTCGCGTCGCCAAGGCATTAATTACATCAGTTTATAAGCTTTTACTATTATTCAAATTCATTATTAAGGTAACGAAGAGCAAATATTACCGTCAGTTATTGTGAATTTTTTCTCTGTTATCCGTTACGTAAATGAACATTAACTGGCTCTCATAGCGGTCATTAAAATTGTCCATACTAATTAACTCATTATCCTCCGGCCTCCGTGGTTGAGTGGGCGCAATCCTTGGTTATGAATCCGGAGGTCGCGGGTACGAATCCCAGCCTGCGCAATAAAATGTATTGTGTAATTTAATAATTTACCCATATACAATACTAGCTGACCCGGACACGCGTTGCTGTGGCTAACGGAACACAACGCCATCTATTTGATGGTTACCCAACCTTTATAACTACCGCCATCTTTTAATTTGCATACAAATCAAATCAAGTCCGCTCGTCCACCACATACAGACATCCTCCTTTATACTATACTAGCTGACCCGACGAACTTCGTACCGCCTCAGAATCAATAACTGTTGAATTAAATTCAGTTTTTTTATTAAGTCTAAAATTACACAATGAAGCAATCATCAATGCACAACTGTCCGTGTTTTGATTTTGTCAGTATCAGAGATGGCATTGTGTATGGATTTATATTTTTTGTGATTTTCTTATTTTTCCACTTAATTACGATAATTTGTGAAGCGGGTATGGATGCCGCCGCCCGGGAACCATTTATTGGATAACCAACACCTCTGTCATACGTCACCCATAGGTCACCCTTAGGAATCGCACCTTAAGTGGTTCGCTACGGGGTGACGTTTGTACGGGTCTTGGCGGCGGATACGTCTGCCCACCTGCTGCGTGGCGGACCGGATCGAGAGAGACTGGTTGAGGGAGGCCTTTTGACCTTTCCAGCTGGACTCTCTCGACCCAACGCCTTGCACCGCAGTTGGAGGGATGGATTCATACGTCCGTCACTATCGGACACACTGACCCCAGATTCCTACCCTCCCCTCAAACCTTTTTCCTTCCCAGAACTTCCTATCCTTCCCTTCCTTAAAAAGATCCTCCACACAACATCCCCTAAGATGACACAGGCCCTGAGGAAAATAATTTTCTTCGGGGCGTCATGTGTTGTGGAACTGATGTAAAAAAAACTTTGCTTTTCATTTTCTTTATACGTGTGAGGGTTTTTTTTTTTATTTTAATGATTGTATCTTTCCTTTGGATGGGTGGAGATAGTGGAGACATACGTTCACCGTTTGTCTCATTTTCGGCTATTGACATTAAGTGTTTAAGAAAGAGAGGCAGCATTATATGTTTAAGAATAAAAACAAAACAATCAGCACATTGACATTTAACGTTTTTGAATTATTGGAACTCCCTACTCAATATTTATAAGTAGGTACTTATCATAAAATTCCTGCAGCTCTTTCAAAATATGAGAATTCGCTCCATACAAAATGTACGGGGAAATGAATTTTCTTCATAACTTTCTTTTTCATGAATTTTTGTTATTCTGTTATCCGGGGCGGGACAAATCCAACAAATCAAAGATCATCAAAATCGGTCCAGCCGTTCTCGAGTTATAAATAGTGTAAATAACCCGACTTTGTTTTATATATTAAGATTATATATTTCAACCAACTTACACAAAACCTTGACTAATTATACACCTAAACCTTCCCCATGATTCACTCTATTTATTGGTGAAAACCACATGAAAATCCGTTCATAGTTTTTGGGTTAATCGCGAACAGACAGACAGACGCGGCGGAGGACTTTAATTTATAATATGTAGAAATATAGTATATTTGCGGCACGTTCTAGAGTGGTGGGTACTTTTTTACCTACCTGTTGAAAGACCATAATTCAGAATCGAAATATTTTTTGAAATGGCTTTGGCCATGTTTGGTGACAAGGTATGAATAGCCAAGTATTTTCCCACCTCCCTCGTCGCCACTTCCTTCCATTACCCACTTCCTTCAGCCTTACAACATACCAATTGGGGATGTCATAGATGCAATTGGGGACTCACATACAGAGTGCCTTAAGGAATATTTTTTTTTAATATTAACTCCACACAGGAGGGCCTAATTCATTTTTGGGGATGCTATCTCGAGGGTACATTTAGGGAAAGGAAGGATGTGAAGTTCTGAGAAGGACGCATGAATCATCCCTCCCACTGTGGTATAAGGCGATGGGTCGAGAGGTTCCGGCTGGAAAGATCAAAGAGACTCCCTCATTCGATCCGACCTCTGGTCTCCGGGAGTCCGGCTGGAAAGGTCAAAGGGACTCCCTTTTTCGATCCGGCCCGCCACGTAGTTGGCAATAATAATATAAAGTTTTTTTTTACCAATTAGTGCTATTAAACTTCAAGTATGTTTTACCATAATAAACTTATAAATAATAATTTAGTATTCTGTGATCATATTTTAAAATTTATTATATAATAATATTGTCCAAATAACATGACATAAAACTGTACACAAATCAATAATAACAGATTAAAACATATTCAGAAAAAAAGAAATATAGTAGGCAGATTTAACCAACAAACGTCACCCCATGAACCCTGGCCTCCATGCTAAGTTATTAATCTTAACGAATTACTTGGGGTGATCTACGGTAGAGGTGTTGGTTACCCAATGAATGGTTACTATAATGGCTCCCAAATTACTATTCTGTAACAGGAAAATATTTTTTAGACATTAAAAAAATTCTTTCAAAAACGGTAACACGAATAAAATAAATAAAAGATGATTGACACTGAATGTTCTGGTTGATGCTATCTCAAGTCCGCTGGTCTTGGTTTCGTAATGATACTGTCGGAATGTTTGGGAACAACGCTTTCGGCAGCCGTCGCGTCGGTCGCTTGGTTGGTATTATATTAGTTGCTAATAATAACAGTAATAACATAATATTATTATGATGGATGCATTAATTATCCTCACAGGTAACGAGTGAAACATGTGAGCTGCAGACGGAGTTGGTGCGCACTGTTGGCTGGACAAGTGGGTGAAGGTCCATCAGCTCATTCATATTTCGGAGGCTCTATTTGATGCACAAACATCGAACACAGCGCACAGAATAGAGCATCCGCGCTACGGTATAGGTGCCATGAAAGTCATGTAAAACACCAGTGTTATTTTAAAAGTAATGCACGTATGTTGTTGCACAATTACTGCGCGATAAGATGGAATTTTTAAAATATTATAACATTTCGAATCTGGGTATCTAGACTGTCTAGCACAGTGAAATCGATAACTTTACAATGTCGGATCGACAGGTCGATGATTCAATAAGCACAGCCGCACTGTTGATGGCCAGATCGATATTGACAGGGAATAAATACGAAATCGATATACCTACAATGGCAACACTGGCGGATCTGTCTCTATGGATTTACATTCGTAAATGTCAAACGACTTCGATAAATAGAAAAATACTAATAAATTGACAATTACTATTTGAAATAACAACTTTAATATACATTGGCGATTCGCACGTACGTTTTGAGATTAAATGGGGAATTAATTAGTTAATGAGGTATTTAGTCATATTTCACCCACTTTCATTTCTCCAAGATCGACCGGAATAAACTGATTGCATCTTAGATGAATTAGTTAAGTCCATTAGTTAAGTACACAATTTATTTCAATTCTAAGAGCTTCGTTAGTTCAACCCGTTCGTTAAATAAGCCAATAATGTTGCGTCGAACGACATTATTAAAAAAATATGTCATTGACAGTTAATTGAAACTTATCTGATATCATGGATGCCGCGCTAAAATTTATCAATCATCAGTCGAAATATCTGTTATCAATCGTTTACCGCATTAGCAAATAATGATAACTAACAGGAGATGATGTATTTAGTCAATATTGCATTGATATAGGGTTTTATCGATCGTCAACTGGACCTCCAGATCGATTGGTGAATTATATCGCTTGTGAAATAATCTCAGTTTTTATTATTTTAAGGTCGCATCAAACATTGCTACTAGCCTAGCTGTACGGTTAAAAATTAAGAATCCGACTAAGAACACAACTCTGACGCCGCACCTTACGCAAAACCGTTTTCGTACGTGGAATTTCTATACAAATCTACTTTTGTAATAGAACCGAATGCCAAAAGATGCAGCCACTTACGTTAACAGCTAGCGCGAGGAGCATAGTACTATTGCACTGAAGCAGGCATAAGTACCTACTATTTAATTTGTAATTTTATTCGCGCAACGACGGGTTAATAGTTCCGAAATTTAACAATAAGTACGGACAGAGAACGTTTGAATACATCATACCGAAGATATTTAATTTATTACCTGACACTATAAAGCAATGTAATTCTATGAATAAGGTTAAATATATGGTGAAAAATTTACTATCGGAAAAAAATATTTATATTGATATTGATATCTATGAAAAAATGTTGAATCTGTAGTTATAAGATGTAAATTTTAAATATGCATATGAAACTAAAATATAAGTACCTGTTGGCAAGCCAATTCAATTGGCTTAGCAGGACTTGTTTGTTGATTAAAAAAAAAATTTCGTGAGTCTCTCCGGATATAGAGAGTTTGACGATGATAATTATTTGTCTAGAATTTCTGAATAATAATACCACGCGTAAATCATGTACGACTTCATTGCTTACTTTACCCCGGTGACTAGCTGTCACTGGATCCGAGGAACCGGGTATTTTTGGAACCAGTTCCTATCGGATTTATAAAATGGTCACCAACACTCTTAAACAGGGCGAAGCCGAACCAAAAGCTGCCCACAAGGCATAGCAGCAAAAATCTGCGGAGAGGGGTTGTAACTGCTAGTCGTTATTAATACAGCAGAACCGCGGTAATCCAACAAACATTTTGCAAGGCATTTTGTCGGACGATCGAATTTGTCGGACTACTATAGAATACTGCCAACGACCCCGGAACTTTTTTGAAAAGGAGTCACTTGCAATCCGACAAATTACATACTTACAAAAATGGTAAGATCAAATCTATATAAATAATAATAATATTTGGATGACTTGTATAGCGCCGTTTTTTGTGAAAAATCACCTCAAGGGCGCTGATGTAC
This sequence comes from Limnephilus rhombicus, assembly GCA_929108145.2. Lineage (NCBI taxonomy): Eukaryota > Metazoa > Arthropoda > Insecta > Trichoptera > Limnephilidae > Limnephilus > Limnephilus rhombicus. Next base: position 55,353,483 of record OV815277.1, on the reverse strand, counting down.
TATATAATGTTATTGACATTTCGGATTTTAGGGAGTACCGGATTAACTAGGGGCCGGAGTCCCGCGGGTCAACTGTAAATTTATTTGTGTCAGTATTTCTGCTAAAATTAGCTTATTTTACTTTTCATCTCATTTGCTCATCAGACTGAAAATTCATTTTATACAACTAATTTCAACATGTGTATCTTCGTACTCTGAATTGTGGAATAATCAATAATTGTTTTTATTTTCATTAAACGAAAATCGCTGTATATAAGTTAAGCATCTGTGCCACTACTTTGGTGAAGTCAACTAAGATTGATAGACATATCGCTATCCCAAAGCAATAGTAAGATATCTTAAAAAAATGTTTTCTTAGGTGATATTTGGTAAATAGCAAAATTCCAGTGTTGCTCGGAGTAACGGAAAACTCCAAAACTGAAATTTTAATTGATTACAAGCACATTTTTTATACGATATCCCATTGAAGCACCGTGTTGGAAGTTCGTGATTTTACATCGAATAAAGCACACTCAAAAGCAATTTTTTCAGAGATATCTCACTGTTGCTTTGGGGTAGCGATATACATTACTCATAAAAAGGATGGAACGAAAGTAAAAAAAAAAAATATTTCGTATTCTTATGTAAAAATTATTTTATTTTAATCTTATAATGTTGTCTTTCCCGAGAGGAGTTTCATTAAATTTGTTGGGAATAATGTATTTTTTTGTATTATATATTATGACTTAAATAAATAACAGGAAGAACAGTAGAAAGGATATTAACATAAGATATGAAGGTACATAACATGTAAACCGTACAGGTTTTTAAGGGATAAATGTGATTTAACTTTAACCAGTGATTCGTGAAATCACTTGAAGAAAAAAATGATTGTAAATGATATTTTGATTTCCGGTGATATTTCGGTGGAATGAAAATATTTTTTTTTAAATTGTATTTTTTAAAGGTGAAGCTAATTACCGACGTAGATACCTGTGGAACTATGACACCGCAAAAGGAGTAAGTGGTGAAAGGGAAGGGAGCGGAATATTAGTTGTAATACTCAAATCTAATAAGGGAAGGCGCAGCAGTCACACAACAGAAAATTTTTCAATGATTTTCCCAATTGAGGTAGGTACTTATGTGGTGTGGGTGAAGGAAGTGGATTATGAATTATTATATTAATAAAAAAACAGAAAAGCGCCGCAGGTGAAAATTTTTCTAGTTCGGAGGGCAAACTAATAAATGCCTTCGATTTTTATTTTTCATAAAGTTCGTATCCCAACAACACACGAATGGAAATCTTTTAGTTTTTTTTTTTTAATGGAAATCTTTTAGAATTGATTAAACCACTACGACCCAGGCGTTGTGAGTTCAATCCTCTTCTACCTCCATCAATGCATAAGCAACATTTAACGATTATATAAAAAAGTGAAATATTTTTTTCCGAATCCTGTGTCCAACGTAAATCAACGTGGCACGTAGTCTGGGCCACCTACGAGGTTGGAGTCCTATGGAAAATTTTATATTCTATTTTCCGTTTCCTGTGTCCTAAATATAAAACAACGTGGCACCTAACCGGGACCACCTACAGATTGGAGTCCTGTTGAAACTTTGATGTATTATTTTCCGATCCCCGTGTCCTCAATATAAATCAACGTGGCACCTAACCGGGACCATCTACAGGTTGGAGTCCTATGGAAAATTTGATATATTATTTTCCGATTCCTGTGTCCTCAATATAAAACAACGGGGCACCTAACCAGGACCACCTACAGATTGGAGTCCTATTGAAACTTTGATATATTATTTTCCGATTCCTGTGACCTCAATGTATATCAAAGTGGCAACTACTCGGGGCCATCTACGAGGTTGGAGTCCTATTGAAACTTTGATATATTATTTTCCAATTCCTGTGTCCCCAATGTACATTAACATGGCACCTAACCGGGACCACCTACAGGTTGGAGCCCTATGGAAAATGTGATATATTATTTTCCGAGTCATGTGTCCTCAATGTATAGGCACCATTTTGGCACTTATACCAAGCGCCCCTTCAAAGTGTAGGCCCTAGGAAATTTGTTGAAATAATAATAATAATATATCTTTATTGAACGAAATTTGCAAGATTATAACTAAAAAGTACATATTCAGTGTTAATGTTTACAGTGGTTTAAAATTACATATAAGTACAAAAGGATATCAACAGAAAAAAAAAATATGAACAGTAGATAAATGAAGAATATAAAATAGTTATAAATTTAGGTTTTTCAGTAATCCGCCTCACTAGGCTAGCCTGTGTTGAGCCAGTAATTTTTAAATCAATTTATAATACTTATAAACATACCTACACTTTTATTAAAAAGTAATCACATAATAGATTGGTTACATTAATAATATTTTAAATAAAGGCAACCAATACATTGCTTGTATATTTCCATTGTATAATACCGAATCATTAATAATTTCGAATGTGGGTGAGTGCACTGGTAAAGGCCCTATCATTATTTTTGATTCAAATTTTTATGTTATCTTTGAAATTTTTTTGGGAATCACATTTTTTTATTCTATCTGGAAGAATGTTGTAAAGTCTTGTTGCAAGGTATCTGAAATTTCGTTGACCAAAAGTAGTATGCATTTTGGGGATTTGTAGTAAGTCTTTGTCTTTGCTTCGAGTACAGCGAGTATTTAATCTTTTTTCATAGTATTTATGTATATAATTATTTATGTAAATAATTATTTCAATGTCCTGTCCCTTCAATGAGTACCATTTTGGCAACTTTCCGAATCAATGAAAACATAATATTATACGAATATGAAAAATAAAACAGATTTTTAATGATTGTTTGAGCGTTTCCTCCTCTCAGGGGCGAAGTTATTAAAATCACGTTCCATTCTTTATTCGAATTCTAATTTCGTCAAAATCAATCACCGTTACTCGGATGTGACGTCACGTCGCTAATAAACCCAACTAGATCACTATAATATAAATAATAATAATAGGTAGTGGAAGTCGGTTGGTTGGCAATAGTGTCGGCTTTAGCAAGAGAAGTGACCGTCGAGGTGTTCATTAATACATTTTACAATAACACCGCCGCCACCGGCAGATATGATATTATCTTGTTTACACGAAACAACTTGATTCACGATAGATAATGTGGACTTGCACCACTCTTCCAGACATGTGTAAGTCCAGGACCGGACCTGGTTATACTCGTCTGACTCATCTCGTATAATATATCCCACCCATTAATTACCGAGATGCTGTTCAGAAGTTGGACCGACACAAAAATTAACATGGTAGTTAAAAAATTAATAATATAAAAAGAGTCGATAAATAAAATATCTTCGAGATATACAGTTTTTTTTAACACACAAAATTTTGGCGACAACACATTAGAAAATATGTAATATTTATACGCACATCCCATCCCAAAGAAAACGGTTGTAAGTCAACATTTTCTATTTTACACTTTATCTCTGGATAGTTTATCTATAGATAGATACCGAGCCTACAACACATCTAGAACATCCGAAGACAGAACAGCTTACAACAAAATGGCAAAGGAAACCAAAAGAATCATAAATAGGTCAAAATTCGAGCACGACCAGCAGATCAGCAGAAAGCTGGCTGCATGCCCGCATGGCAGCAGGCAATTCTGGTCGCTTGCGGGCTCAATAGGTCACAATTTCTGCAAATCCAGTCTGCCACCTCTTACCAGACCTGACGGCTCACTAGCAAACACCGTCACCGAAAAGGCTAACTTATTAGGTAAAATGTTTGCGGATAACTCAACCCTCGATGACCAAGGTGCTGTCCCGACGTCGGTTCCTCACTGCGGTTTTTGTATGAAAAAGCTGAGGATCCGGCATCGGGAAGTACTCCATGTTTTACGAGGGCTTGATGTTAATAAAGCTAGTGGGCCTGATGGAATACCTGCCCTGGTACTGCAGAGGTGCGCTGCAGAAATAGCTCCAATTTTGACAAAGCTTTTGAAGCCGACTTTTTGAGGGAGAGGTCGATTCAGACGGTAGCCGATGGTTTTACCTCTTCCTCACACTCGATAAATGCTGGCGTCCCACAGGGATCGGTTCTGTCTCCGACTTTGTTTTTGTTGCACATCAACGACCTTTTGTCATGTGCACCAATTCATTGTTACGCGGATGACAGTACCTACAGTCCATGATAGCTTTTTGCTTGACAAGCCCCCAAAGGGCTCACAAACTCCTTAATAGATTCTCCCATCTTAACAGACGGATTGCAATCTTTAGAGCACAGGCGTCGGGTGGGAATGCTATCCTTGTTCTACCGGTATTACAATGGAAGATGCTCCGAGGAACTAGCGTCATTGATCCCTTCGGTACCGGTGCATAGTCGGGAAACACGCCAAACGCGTGCCCAACATTTGTACACGGTTGACATTTGTCACATGAGAACGGGTCGTTTTTTCGACTCGTTCTTGTGTTCAACAGCTCGGCTGTGGAATGATTTGCGGCCTCTGTGTTTCCTCCCTCCTACAACTTGGGTCTCTTCAAGACCAATGTTAATTCCTTCCTTTCCTAAAAAAAAACCCTCCACACAGCATCCCAGATGACATAGGCCCTGAGGGAAATTATTTTCCTCAGGGCCTCCTGTGTGGAGTTAATGTAAAAAAAAAATAGTAAAGGGATTGTGATTACTGATCATCATCTATGCCCCACGAAAACCATATGTAAGATCACTCCATCTCCGCGAAATGTCGCTGGTGTCTGTTTTCGATTGGTTCGCTTATCCATCATTTGTTTTTGACTTACGACGCTTTTCTGTCGGATGTGTCAGATATATGTATCAGTCACTTGCTTCTAAATGGATCAATATCAGTTATTTTTTAAAATTTTATTTATTTAATAATGCCTTGTGGAAAATACAGCTCTCTCAGCATGTTTTAATTGGAAGAAAATCGATTTCAAAAAGTCCTTTTCCGAAACCAAACGTTTCTTTTAAAATTCGGAAGATAATCCAATTTTGTGGCTAAATCGCATAAACTTTATACAAGGTGTCTGGGGGCGCACAAACTTCGGGAGGTGATAATATATCAGGACCGGCGCGGCGCCCTTAGGAACGGCCCGCGATGTGTATCTGTACCCGTTCGGCCCTTGGAAAATTTTGGGTCGTCAATGCGGTGCAATTTGGGTTGGCCAGGCTTATTATACAATATGACAGTTTAAGTAAAAAAGATAAATAACTTTTTCAAAATTCCAACGTTTTAAGGTAGTTTTCGGGAAAAAAAGTTGAACTGTTTGTGTGGAAAAAATAATTAGTGACTGACCGAAGGTTTGGTTTCGGTTTCGGTTTCGGCAAGTTTCGGCAAAAAAATCTAGTTTCAGCATCAGTTTCGGTTTCGGCAGAAAATCTGCCGAACCTTCGGCCGCACCGAACTCTGCATTCGTGAATTATCGCGCGTCGTTCGGCTGTGAGAAACTGAGACAGCTACCGAAGATTCGGTTTCGGTTTCGGTAGAAAGTCCTGTTTCGGTCGGATACTAAAAATAATATTTTTTAAGGCAATAATTAAAAACACTTTGTTTTTACCACAATAAACTTTATTAAAAAGTCGACATGTTTCGAGAACGATGTTCTCTTCATCAGGACATATAATGTACTAAACAAATGATCGAACATAAAAAGACAGGCGTGGGTAGAAATGGAAGTAGTGGGGGAGGAGAGAGGTGGAAAGGGGAGGTGCTTAGAAGATCAACAAGGGAGAGGGGGGGGGGGGGGAGGTGGAAAGGGAGGTGATTAGAAGAACAAAGACAAAAAATTACAATGGAAATATGTTTAAGATAGGGTTATTCACAAAATTAATTTGATTGTTAATAATATTTAAATTTCTATTGACATTTTTCCTAATTTCTAATATTTCTAAAAGATCCAAAGTGAAAACCACTAACGTTGGTGTGTAAAATTTTAAAACCAGTATTTATATCAAATGAATGGTTAAATTCAATTAGATGGTTAGCAAATTCCGAATAATTATTGCTATTTAGACATCTCAAATGTTCCTTAATCCTCATGGAAAAAAAAGTTGGTGTTTCGGAAAAAGGTATTTATCGTTTTTACTTCTACCGTCAAGTAGAATCAACTCCCGAAGTTTGTGTACCTTACCCCCCGACACTCTGTATATCGAAAACTGACATTGGCTCCTCTAGAAAAAGGGACATATATTGTGTATAATTTTTTACATCTATGTAATACATAGATAAGTTTTTCAACATTTATTTTAATTTTATTATCATTACATCTGGAAGCTTTTAGATTGTGTCGTGCATCTCACCGGAGGGTCAGGAAGATCCGTGATCTCCATCGCCAGCTGTCATCAACATCAACATCATGTCACCGCCCGCCGCGCGTCGAACACAGATCCACATCCCACCGTGATGTGACCTACGTGTTATGCATCCACTTATCCACACATACACACAACTGTCTACGTAATAAAGACATGGTAATCTATAACATCTTTCATTGCATCTCTCTGCCATTACCCACAGTAGATTCAAAATGGATTGTAGGAGCCACACTAAAGCTTGTGTCGCTCTCCATAGAGAGAGAAAAAAAAACAACTTATTTTTAAACGCCTGGAGTCTTAAAAGTTGCGTACGATCTGTAGCTATTCGAAAACGTAAAAATAAATAAAATTGGTGTTCACTATTAGCTCGCTAAAATGGCTGGAAGTTTTGAAAAAAGATTTCGTGATTTGGGAAAAAAATAAAACAAAGGGTCCATATAATGTTTTGCAGCCAACTTAATTTTTATTCAATAAAGAACACAAAAAAAAATTAAACATATTATGTGATGTGGTTGTTAAAATATGAAAGGGGAAAATAACACGTTATCTGGATAAAACCAGTATCCTTGTAGACTTACTTATATTCATAAACTTGTTCTTTTTTTCTCATTTTTATCAGCTACTAGCTGGTCCCGGCATGCTTTGCTATGCCATTTAATAAAGAAATTGTTTCTCCCTGTGTGTCCTTTCCCGTTCTTCCCGTTCCCCTTCCGCCTCCCTTTCTTCTCCTGCGTCCTCATACCCTCTCGCGTTCCCACTCCGTCACCTCCACCTTCCCTCTTCCCACTCCACTCTCCGCCCTTCCCCCGTCCCACGAACCCCCCTCCCCCCTCACACGTCCCCTTCCCCTCCCGCGTTCCCCTTCCACCTTCCCCGCCTTCCCTCTTCCTTTTCCCACTCCCTCGCCCCGTCAACCATCCTCCCGCGTTCCATATATTCAATCCCAGTACATTCAGTTATTAAACAGCCCGTGTGCCACCTTTTACAATGTTTATTCAAATTTCCATTTTTCATGTATGTATATTAAATTTGGTAATTACCTAAGATAGGTACCTATTTAAAATATCTAAAATTCTTGATTCAATTCAAACTATTATGGGAGTACCTACTTTAAATAAATTTATTAAAGATTTTCAAAAATAGAATCCTGATTGAACAATCAATGTTTCGCAAAATGTCATTCTCAAATACGCGAACTGTCAAACGTGCTCATGTTTTCTGAAATTATCCAATTTTTTGCGAAATTTTTTTAATTTTTCTCTCCGTAAGAACCATCCTCGTACTTCAAGGAATATTCTAAAAAAAGAATTAGCGAAATCGGTTCAGCTGCTCTCGAGATTTGCGCTTACCAACACATTTAGCGATTCATTTTTATATTATAGAAGAAGATACGCAGTTTTTAATAACAAATAAACGTTAAAGGTTAAATTACTGTAAAAAATATTCATTACCCTAATTTAAAAATACATCATTTAGATTTTTTTCTGATTTTCAATGCATTTTAGCGAGCTAACAATCGTTTTAAAAAAATCAATTTAAGTGCATTTCTCATTTTCTTTGTAAGACGCGACTTCTGAGATATTAGACGTTTCTGAATTCAAAAGTTGAGATAATTGACACATCCTAAGCCACAATAAGGAAGAGAAAATGTTAAGTGTAGGTAGATAAATGAAAATAAATGAGTTATAAAAATAAATGTTTCTTTGTTAGTTCGTCATATTTTACCACCACTCTTCGTTCGATTCACGGTCCTAGTTTACCATCATGAATCACCTCCAATTCCAAGTCCGGTCCTGTGCGTTTTATATTAAATGTATTATCATTTATGCATTTGCAAAATGCGGACTTTCTTTAATCAGATAATTACACAAAAACACAATTCGGAATGTTCCTGGGCTCGCTAACACCGGCTGGGTGTTGGGTCAATCGCCCGCCCGAATCATGTATTACATTGAATATACCTGGTAATTATTAAAGTATTATGCAAAGTAGAACACTAATTTTTGGACCTAGAATAATACAATGAAAAACGCTTTTAACGCACTTGGAATAAGTAGGTACCTTTAAGAGGAATGTACCCAACCAGGCGTTGGGAACTGTGATACTAAGCAATGAATACCCTTCGTAGCTTTCACAGTATATGTTGACCTCTGATATAGAATGTATCCACATTTGGAATTATATGCTTTAGGTAAGGCGCCTCCGTGTTCACTGTTCACGCTAATAACAGTTTCATGGTAATATCGTACACAGCTCGACCTTCCCAATTAAAAAGCCGTAAATCAAGTCAGTTATGTCCGATATACTTACTGACTGGCATCTTTTCCACCGCATTCATTAGCTTTGTAAAGTCGCGCGTTTTATAATAATTATAATTGATTTGAAAACTCTGAAAACTGGGCAATATCCGTCTCAACAACTGTTAATTATATTTAAAAATATTACTAAACTTAAATTATTCGTATCAAATACTTACCTACTTACCACTAGAGCCAATTGTAGGTAAATTCTTACCTTCTACTGAAATAATCCTATTAATTGGTAATTCTTTCATTGTTAATTTTGCGGTAATTGAAGTCTAATTAGTGTAAGAAGTGGAGTTGGGTTTTAATATATATTTTTAATGAAACAACTTATGATTTTGTTTTCCATACATTAATTTGCTTAGAGATTTAATGGCATAGCGTAATTTTGAAAAGCCTTCTCTAATGAGATGAGTTCACAGTTCGCGGTGAACATAACGCGATCTAGCGGTGGTTAATCGACCCATTATTTGTTACGGAGCATTCAGTGGAAATATAAACATGTCTTTCATAATAATGGCGAATATTAGCATAACAGACGTGCCAGCACTTGGCACTGGAGCCGGTGTGATGGAGGACCTTGATCCACGCCATCAAGGACGAAGCAGGAGAGTTGGGCGGGCGGAGAATTGTTCATTTTCTGATTAAAAAAACAATCGGGGCAAGATAAGATCTGAACAACGAGGCCATACTTGTCCTTTTGTTTACTGAAGACCCCACTGGACCCTGAAAGTGAACTCCGATAGAGAGAAATTAATGAAGCCAGGCTCTGGGACACTGGTACACTGGTACACTGGTACACGGATGCACTCTATGGGGCAAGCGGGGTAAACTTGCGTGTGGGGTATATTATTATAATACTTGCTGGGGTACCCGCCTTCGCTCAATGAGTTAGTATGAGATTGAACTGACGTTCTAACCCACGACGGATCTTGCTTTGTGTACGAATAGGGGGTGTTCGGGATTCATCTGAGAACATTCCACAATGATCTGGGATGTTACGGGATGTTGCCGAACGTTTCAGACTATTCAAGAACATTCCAGAATGTTTCGAGTTTTAGCGGGACGCACACTTTTGTACACTTTCTTTTATAATATTATATTGATTATCTAGAACAAGTAGTATCTACTTACTCTCGAAGTACCTAAGATTAGTGACGAATTCACTCTTTGAAGTAGACAGCGTGAACAGTAATCAACGCATCAAATGTGTTATCATCAACCATCATTGGCGCTACAACCATCGGAAAGTCCTGAGGGGCGATTCCGGTTCTAATTAAGGATAAGGAATTGTCCTTAAGCTTTAAATTAACGACTTTTTCACTGTCATCCGAGAGAATAGTAGGCGGATTCCTGTTATTTATCCTTGGCCAGGGACATGTTCTTACTGTACCTATCTCACTCACTCTGGTTTGTGCCAAAACTGAAATGAGGGATATAGGTTTACTGGGGTCATGTTCTTGCCTAAGGATATAAAACGGGAATCCGTCTCTTGGAATCGCAGTCAACGAAAGACTCATTCATTTTAAGCTTAAGGTCAATTCCTTATCTTTAAGAAGAACCGGAATAGACAATTTCCTCAATAGATCTTCCGCTGCAATATGGGATGGTGAATGTCCAATAACACGGTGTTTGGTTTTAGCCCTCACAACACCCATCGAATGATGTTTCATTTTCATTGGATAAATGTTTTACAAGAGTATTTTTTCCTTACGAAAAGTACGTACGGTTGCCCCAAGAGCCTCTACAAGGGAACGTGGTGATAATTGCACGTGTAATCAAGTGGCAGCGAGTAGGGGGAGTACGGATGTTATCGGACGCATAGTGTTGATCAATTGTATTTTGTTGTTATTGCTTCAATATAAACGATTTATGAATTAATCATAAGTGGAAAGGACAGATCTACATGCTATGCTAATTTTAAAAATCGATAAATATCAATGTTTCCCAAAATGTAGATTTTAAAATTACGAAATTTGCGTTTATTATCGGAATTCGACGGGTGGTATTGGACAAATTAGCTCTTTGGTTTAATACCGTAATTTATTTTGTTTTATAATAAAACGGTTACTAATGATTAAATACAAAAGATTTCACATATATAAAGACACTATCTTTATTAAAAAAAATACAAGCAAGAGAAATACAAGAAAAAGGGCAACAAAGTATTTGAAAGAATTGTCTAATATCGGACATCAAAGGTGGTATCGGACACAAAAGTGGACAAAAAATATTCAATTTTTTTTTTTATAAAAAAAAGGATTTAAAAAAAGTGGTAAAACCGTGTTCAAACTTTACATAACACGTTACACTGAAAATAAAAAATTATTCCTGGCACAATTCACATTTGTAAAAATGCTGGCAAGATTCAAGACCCGTACGATTTTCATGAGCCCATCCGTGACAACCTTGACATTGTTGAATCCAGTCTTCTTTCTCTACAGATAAAATTCAAACTTCATCTTTGTTATAATCCTTATGTAGTTTTAGTTTATCCACTTTCTTATACATTTTTTTTTTTTTGTATTTAGGCGGATTCTTTTTTGATTTACTCATTTGAAAATCTTTTTGGAATATACTGTTTTTCTTGTTTTATGTTGATTGGTAGACCCGGTACTTGTGTTTTGGCTTCATTCTTTACAATTTTTGAACTTTTTAGAAGTGAACCTAATTGCCTCAATATCCTAAATACTTTCTTCAATTTCAACAATCTGTCACTACGTGTACTTTTAGGGACATCACAATATAAGACAGCTTCTCAAATTGTAACACAAAAGTATTCCACTGATGGTTTGATGTTGCAATCCTTCCATTCACCCCGAGCCCCTGCTCCCACTTTTTTTTGAACCTCAGCATTATCTGGAAAAATGGATGAATAACATATTGACTGTTTGAAAATAATGTTTTTAAATCAACAATAGCAAACCCTTTGTATATTGCTTTCGTATTACAATATATTTTCATGATAAGGTGTATAAAAATACGAAACACTTAATTTGGTGTAGGTATACCTATTAATTTAAATAAATAAATAAAAAAATAAGTTTTTATTCGTGTGTCCGATATCATCCGTAACAGTCATGTCCGATATTAACCAAAAGACGTGGAGTTAACAAAATAACCGCCTACCTGGTATGGAACACAAATTTTAAAACATTAGATCGTCATTTGATTGCCACTGAAATGTAGTGTACCATCTTATATGTAAAAATTCAATTAAATTAATAACGTACCTTTTATTTGTCTTCGAATAATGCTGCGGACACAATATGCGGTGGTCAAAGTTCGTTTTTTCACAAAACGACACAACCGGCTTTGGCGAGTGTCATGCAAACACCGGGCATCCAGAATTAGTGCGGCAATATTATAAACTAATTTGCATCGCCATATCTATACGCCAGTAAGAGAAATAACACTTGTACGATACCATACGTTGTCCGATAATATACGTACTCCCCCTACGCTAAAATAACTCCATAAGCGTGTGAATACCCACGCGTTTCTCACTTGGATGAGATAAATACGATGATAAATACTAATCGCTTTCAACCACGTTTTACTTTGCTTACGAAATACTTTAGGAGGTACAATACCCGGGGCCTTGTGCCATACCACAATAAAATAGGAAATAATAAAGCAAGAAAACGTATCTAACATCAGTATTATTCTTAGGGCGATGTACCTGTGCGTGTTACATTCGGAATCGGGCGAATTCACGCACTCCATGCAAATGACGATTAGGTTGAAATTTCCGCTCAACGCCATGTGTTTTGATTTATAAAAAACGCCAAAAGAGTGTGTTTTATTTCATTTTGTGAAGTACAGATACAAATATTAAAATATTTCCAATCATAGTAGTCTGAAAAACTTAATTTTCCACAATTACACGATAAAACTAAACCCGAAATGGGCTTTGTAAGTATGAGATTTTGAACTTCAAAGCATTATTTAAAAACCTGACACCTTATTATTTTCTAGACCTACAAAAAATGCCCAATTTTAGCAAAGTCCAAGAAGTATCTTTGATATTTCTAAGCGATCAAAATTTTTAAACCAAAAACACATGATTTTGCATTACTTCGCAGTGCATCGTTTATTATTGTGAAGATTTTCTCGATTTTCACAGGTTTAATGTACGGCGTTCGGATTTCATGAAAATGTAGGTACTGGTGTCGCGAAATTGCGACTCCACTGTACCTATTGTTTGGTGGTTAAGCGCTGCAGAGCGAAGCCCTGTGCAACACACCCGAAGGACCAGTCCCGAAACTACGTTGATCACTAAGTTATAGGGGACGATATGCATACACTGCAAAACCTGATGGATAGTAACAGTCGAATGGTTCAGATCTGGGCTTCTGAAAATAAGATAAGCCCAGATTGGAAAAAAAGGACTCACCGATCGCAGTTGGCCAAAGATCTCCAGGTTCTGATGATCCACTTCACAATTGGTAAATGTAAATTAGTAATGTTTCTTCTATACAGATGGTATATTATATCCACCCTGTCTGAGGTGTTAATTTAAACTGACAGCTCCAATGTGCACACTGTAACCACTCAAAGTTAGGCAATTTATTTGCAATAATTGCATCGGTCATGGTGACATTTTAAGGATTGGAAAATTAGGTAGGTGGGATAATTGCAGGATTTTCACATTTGCTACCCATTGCAATCTTTGCGAATGCATAGCCAAACAATCCCCTATATAATGAATAAACATGTATTATTATTTTTTTACATTAACTTTAGAAAGGAAGCCCTGAGGAAAATAGCTTCCCTCGGGGCCAATTATTTTCAGAGGTGGTTGCCAAATTCAACCACTTGCACTTGCGATTTGTAGGTACAGGGTTAGCGCTTTTAAAGTATATGCGGGCCCTGTAGGTACAGTAATCCCAGTTTTATAAAAAGGCTAACTTGTTCCTGGCTTCGATGCAGACCCGTACCTGACCTGGTCACTTATAATAACACCAAACATATCAATGAAAGACATGTTGTGATGATTTAAAACACTTTTCCATAAACTAATATTTTCAATCCAAATGTTAATTGATTTGAGATTAATTCGCGTGAGAAATAAATCTAAATAAAAGAAAAACAAACCAACCTTCCTTAAAATTTTTCGAATATTTATCATTAATTGCATCGGCATAGGAATTGAATTCAAACGAGTCTAGGGTAATTGCCTGAAATTATCGGATATTGTAATCAAGCGATAAATCTCCGAGAGGCGTTGTTTGTGTTTATAGTAGCCCAATGACGTGTAATTAGATGGAGTTGTTGGCACGAGATGAACATTATAATCCCAAAGAGAAACCCACTACATTATCGACCGCAAGGTTACAAATATTTTCAATAAGCAACAATAAGAAGATAGTTCCACCGATTGAGCGCGAATAATGGCCTTACAAGGTGTTATTTGAGATCCGACAGCGGACACCGGACATCAGACACCAGACCAAACACCACCAGACACCAGACACCACCAGACACCATGGGTAAAGAGGTGTTTTTAAATTGCCTACCATCCCTTGTTTTTTGCATTAGATCCACACAGGAGGCCCTGAGAAAAATTCCTCTCAGGGCCTATCTTTGGGGATGCTGTTTGGAGGATCTTTTTTGGAAAGGAAGTTCTGGGAAAGAAAAAGGTATGAGGAGTGCGTAGGAATCTCGGAGTCAATGTTTTCAGGAGTAACGGACGTATGAATTCATCCCTCCCACTGCGGTACAGGGCGATGGGTCGAGAGAGTCCGGCTGGAGAGGTCTAGGTTAGGTCTCTCTCAACCAGTCTCTCCCGATCCACACAGTAGGTGGGCAAACGCTTCCGCCGCCAAGAACTAGATAAACCTCACCCCACAAACCTGAGCACTCCCTGCCAAGTCACCAAACGTAGCTAACCACTTGGGGCGACCTATGGCAGGGGTGTTGGTTATCCAATAAATGGTTGCCAGAGCGGCGGTAGCCATACCCGCCTCCCAAATTTACAGCATTTTCCGCAGATTAGTCGTGGTGACCGGCCAACTCAGAATGAAACCAACTCAGAAGCACCTTAGAAAGGTCATTAAGAGTGATGATAAAAAATGATTAAATAGGTTAAGTTAGGTTAGGGTTACCGGCTATTTTAAAAATATTTTTTCATAGCTTTTAATGACCTTTCTGAGGTGGTTCTGAGTTGGTTTCATTCTGAGTTGGCATAGAACCATTAGTCGTGAAGGTATTGTTTCAAGAATCATATCCATGAAATGCTTTATTTTATAGAAAACCTACATAAATACACGGTGTTCGGAAATTCGCAGTGTAAGTGGGAAACTGGTGAATCTGCATCATATTAAGAGTCAATTTTGTGAAAATAATACCTTTTTTGATTTGAGTTTTCGATTTCGAGTAGGTACTAAAACGAGTTCAAAGTTGGAATTTATTTAGGTCAAATTTAAAAACATCGATCGCTGAGGGGTTAATATCAGCTGTTTAGTGGCTTTTAAATGCCGAAAAAATTATAAAAATTTAAAAAAAAAAAAACGAAATTCACAGTTCGAAAAAAAAACTATTTTTGGGCTGATACGTTTTTAGGTTTTTACGACCAAAAGTATTTTCGTTATTTGTTTTTGGGGTAATGCCGTGTTGCTCTACCTCCTTCTTTAGCCAATATTTCGGACAGCGTTCAGGGCAGATAGACACGTATGCAGGATCTACGGATCTGTCCTGATGATGGACACTGCACCGCTGTCCGAAATGTTGGCTAAAGAAGGAGGTAGAGCAACACGGCATAACACCCCAAAAACAAATAACGAAAATATTTTTGGGCTCTCTGTGTGACGTAGATTCACAGTTTTCCCCTTGTACTAAATAGTATCCATATTTTTTTAATTAATCTTTCTCCTTCCATCTTCAACTTTCTTCGTTTTCTTATTACTGTCTTCATCATCATATTCGTTGTCTCCCTTATTTCATCACTATCCACTTCAGGTCCTCATAACTGGCCATCAATATTGACTAATTGCATTATGTTCAGAAGGAGGTAGGTATCAGGCATCAGGTATCACTCACCAGCATCTTGACACCGGCCAGTGTTACTACAGGCCATTGTTAGCGGATTTACTTTAAAACCTCATTTAACTAAGGTCAAATTAATTTCACACATCGTACTCCCGCGATGTATGGAGATGGAGGCATTGCCTCTGCCAACTGCCAATAGAAGATAATAGATGCTATCAGCGACCATTCAAAACCGAAAATCTTTAGAAATGTAATCGCAACCTTTGGGATTGTTAGCGCTATTTTCCGGCTGGGTGGAGCTGTGACGGACTCCCTCCATTATAATATATCTTCCACATCTCTCACCTAGCTAAGAACAAGGAGGCTGCGTCATTGCTCTTCACAGATGGGCAAATTATCTTAAAGTAATATTATATGCATCATTATTTGAGCAAATAATCACGGAATATTAGGGGGTTAATGCTTTTGGTGTAAGATATTTTATTACATTTTTCCAGGTTAAGGAACAGTTGATCATTTGCACAACATATTACAAGCCTTTCAATATCTTCTTGCAATTCTAGTATGAATTTAGAGTTTTTAAAATATGTGCCTTTATCATTGAAGTATAAAATAAACAAGATGGGTCCGAGATATGATCCTTGTGGAATTCCTGCTGGAATGTTATAGAAACCCTTCTCCAGAGGCAAATGACTGCAGTTGATGTTTTTGGTTGCTCTCAAAGCCGGTCTCCTGCGATTGTTTCATTGAATTTTTGTTAATCCCCATGTATCTACTAAACGATATACATATCAAGTAGTGTTGATGTGTCTATTTGTATATTTCGCACCATACAAATAGACGGCTCCGGGTAGTTTTTAAAAGAAAAAATGGAGAAACGGTTTGCAAGGAATAAACAAAAAAATAAAATTCGTAAAACGTCACCCCAAAAATAATTAACTTTACTGGCCACAATTCTTCCGCAACATGGCCATACTTAGTTTCACTTTCCTTCTCCTATTATTCCGCCTCTTGGCGTGGCCATACCTAGGACCCTATTTTACCGAGACACCAACTATATTTGCATGTTACAGGAGAGAGCAAAATGAATATTAAGGGACACGATCGATTAGTGTTTTTACAGGGGACCCTAATGATCCCCTCGGATTTTTTTTACCTAATGATTAATTATGTAATTTTACTTCAGGTAGGCAAAGGTAAACCACATAAGGGTAAGGCCGTAGATTTTGTCACCTGTAATATAAAACTAACGCGGGCACCTCTAAGTGATGGTAAGGTTAGCATATTGTTTTCATGACAACTCAGAATCATGCAATTTGAACATCCCTTGAAAAGTCATTAAAAGTTATGAAAAAGAAAAATAGTCAACAACCTAACGTAATGTACCTAACCTATTTAACCATTTTTTAAAGGAGGTGTTGAAGTTTCATGACTCCGATTTGTCCGGTAACCGGTTTTATTTTGTATTATTTTAATGATCATGAACTAAGCAGTGTAAATATTTCAAAATGTCCAAAGAAAAATATGCATAAGGGGGCATACATTAATTACGTGAGCTCAAAAGGGGGGAGGGGTCCAGCAAAATCTCACGTTATTTGAAAATAATATACGAAGCGGCCCAAATTTATCCCACTAAGGGGGGGGGGGGGGTCGAGATTGGAAGAAAAACTGCTCACGTAATTAAGACGACAATATACCCTAAAATATATTCAGAATCTTAACGACGTAAGTAAAGAAGCCGTGTATACAAATTACGACTCGCGACCCGTGCACTGGACGAACCAACTGTCGAATTTGCCGTATCAAAGAAAAGAAGATAAATAATGTCGACGTAAGTGAAGAAAGCGTGCAAACAAATATACGCTGCCGCACGGCGTATTGTAAGAACGTACGGTCGAATTCACCCTAGCAGGCCTGGAGAACCGACCTTTCTGCCGCGTTCATTTTAATTAATTCTGAAGAACGTGCTACAAATATTTAAAATGTGTCTCCATGTTGTCCTCCCGAAATTATTAATTCATCGTCTAGAAAAATAAAATCTGATTCTTACCGCTAACTTTATAGTTGAAAAATGGGTTATATAGTTTTGAAATCGTTGTACGTAAAATATATTAATGGTAAGGTACTGTTTTTATTAATCTAATATTTATATAACTCGCATTTCTTGTGCGGCATGGAAATAAAAAAGTTATTTTAGTTACGGATTCGCCGGAAATGATTAAAATGTGAGTTTTGAGCGTACAAAAAATATTAGGATTGTATACCGCCTTAATGTATGCCCCCTAACCCAAAAATAATAGCAGTCATACATTTTTTTAAGTCTTCATTCTACTAAAAGACATGGCATTTTTGTCCAAAATCTAGGTTTTTAACACACATAAAATAATTTGTTTTTGATGTTTTACATGTTACTTCTTTAAATGAAAATAGCAAGTAGATAAGTTACTTTAAGACCAATACTTTTTCATAAAACTTATAGACAAAAATCTGAGAAAAAGTGAGAAAATCTACAGCCTCATGTAATAACTATTTGCAAGAAATGCATGGAACCTCAAATTCAGGTCCAGAAACAATGCTCTTCTATTAATATTATCATTAAAAGAGGTAATAAAAAGTCTTCATTTCAAGTCGGTTATAGATAGCTACCGCCGCCCGCCCCAGGAACCATTTATTGGATAACCAACACCTCTGCCATACGTCACCCCAAGTGATTTGCTACGTTTGGTTACTTAGTAAGGGTGAGAGAGAGTGGTTGAGGGAGTCCCTTTGACTTCTCCAGCTGTATTCTCTCGGAACATCGCCTTGCACTGAAGTGGGAAGGATGGATTCACACGGTCAGTCACTCCTGGACACACTGACCCTCAGATTTCTACCCACCCCTAATAAAAAACTTAAATTATTACCACATTGACATTTTTAACTCGACTTTACGTGACATAAAACGAAAACTCACTAATAGTCCAGTCAATGAATGCTCCAAAGGGAGGTGTAGAGTACGTGAGCAGGGACCTAAGCGATTCCTTCAGAAACTTGTTTAGGGTGCTTAGGGTGTGAACATACTAAAAGTCTTGACGTCTAGGTGTTGTGCTAGGGGGGGGGGGAGGGGAAGGTCCCAATTTTCGGGTTTCCGCTTATATCTCAAAAACGGTGCGTCGCAGAGGAAAATTTTTTAAATAAAAATATCTAAAACTTTTATTCTATACGTAATTTTCGAAATCCCAGCCATTTTTAAGTTACACGCTGCACAAATGTAGTATTTTCGAAAAAATCATTTTAACTCACATTTTTCATCAAACATTCCTTCATATCGTCTAAAATATTCATCAAAGAAAGAAATTTATTGGAAAGAAGTTATAAAAAAATTAATTTTCTTTTAGAATATATACACATATGAAAATACATCTCCAAACCGTAAATATTTACAGAAATTTTAAGGTTTTCGTAAAATGTCGTCATTTTCAGAAAAAGCTGTTTTTATCTTATTACTTATTACTGACACACCGAAGCGCGACGACGATTATGCCATGCTCTGATCGCTTTTAGTCAGGCGTATGATCAGATATGACCATGGAAACCACATTGATGCGATCATTCAAAAGTCGAGGAGGCATAACAGGAGGCAGAGGTGTTTCGCACAATGTACTCAGCAAGTGGTTAGTTGGTATGAGTTCCTTTCACTTCCCTTGAAGAGTATTGTGGGATCTTCTTCACGACAAGTGAACAGCACAAGGACCTCGCATAAGCCCACTAAAGTAGAGATACAGCAGACATTTCCAAACTCAGTCAGTGGTTTGATGCACATCCTCCCTTCCTACAAGCCAGTGAAATAATGTCAATTCCCAATGTCTTGCGTCAGCTTGTCGATAAAAATTCACGATGAAAAGGTTGCAGTTGACCCAACATTGCTGTTTCACCGGATGTGTATAAGCAAACGATCAAATGAGGATTTGAAGAACTTCTTTGAGTGTGAATTGTCCCCATTTCCCTTGGCACTGTTCAATGAAAGTGGGATGCGAAAGACAACTAAATCTGTCCTGTACAGCTTATTCGAGCCTACCAAAAAATTGGTCTATTGTCTCAGATGAACATAGTTGCGGACGGAGGATTTCTACTAAACAGAATAATTTGGCAAAAAGATGCCTCCTTTGCCACAACTTGTGATCGTTACATCACCTACGTCAACCACCACTATCCTGAATGACTCGCAATGTGGTATTTGATTGGTACACAAACCCAACCAATGGTACGAAATCACAAGAAGAACAGATGCGATGATACAGACTGAGATGGGTCAGCTGACATCAATTTGACTTGCTTCCAGTCGTTCACAAGGTTGGAGGCAAATATGAAGCCTGACATCAGCTCCCTCCCTCCAACAGAGAACACAGTTAAACAGCATTCCCAGTGCACCGATTAAGCTGCCCCCTGAAGAATGGGGGTGGAAACATGAAGGAGAGACCCTTATGCCAATTACTACAGAAGATCCACCAGCGCCGGAGGTACTTCTGAATATGATATTTTGCCGCTGCACCAAGGATTGTGTAATTGGCTAATGTGGATGCCGAAAAGCAATGCTGACCTGTTCTGCAGCGTGCCTCCACTGCCAAGGGAGATGCCTCAATAGCGTGCCTGTTGCCGAGGACGATGATGAAGACGACATTGAGCCCATTCAGCAAGAACCATCCACTACTGAGGATGAAGATGCCATGGATGAACAACGATTGCCAGGACCCCCACGTCCAAGGAGGATGAGAGTGTAACATGATGTTATTGAGAACAGTGATAACAATGAGGTCTATAATTTTATGTGCTTAATGTAACGAAATAGAATAAAATTATAATGAGATAATTATCATTATGATTTTAAAATTCAATTATAAATTTTTCAAGTAATATGATTTTTATCTATTTTATTTAATAACTGGCTTTAAAGTGTGGTCACACATATTATTAGGAGAACGAACAAGAGTCGTGTGTCAGTAATAAGATAAAAACAGCTCTTTTTGAAAATGACAACATTTTTATTTATTTATTTATTGAGGCCCTGAGACTTGGGTACTAACTAAAAGGAATGAGCCAGCACTGGACGTTTTTGAAAGAAAAATTTTGAGACGCATCTTCGAACCGGTTCTAGAAAATGGATTTTGGCGCAGACGTTATAACAATGAGCTCCATACTTTGTTTAAGGAGCTAAACGTCGCGAAATTTATAAAACTGGGAAGACTTCGGTGGCTGGGTCATGTGGAGAGAATGACCGAACATCAAGCACCAAAGTCCCTGCTAAACTCAAGACCAATAGGACGAAGGAGCCTGGGAAGACCAAGACTAAGATGGAGCGACAACGTCCTCAAAGACATATCTATCTTGGAGCTTCTAAACTGGAGAGAGCTGGCACAAAACCGAGATGAGTGGAGGAAGATTCTTGAGGAGGCCAAGACCCACCAGGGGTTGTAGAGCCAATAGTGATGATGATGATGATGAGGCCCTATTGGGCTTTTACATATCAAATACAAATTTCATTTATAACAACAGTATAACAAAAATAAAACCTATATCAGAAAACCTAAAAGACTCATTAACATTCCATAATTTATCAACTTTAGAAGATAGAAGAAATATATCCGACCAAAAATTTTTATTCAAAATCATTAACAACGTTGTTGACAACAACTATCTTCTAGAACACATTAATTTCCACTGTCCAATAAGAAACACAAGGTCAAACCAACTATTCCACATCCCACACTCAAAAACAAATTACACACAACATTCATTTCTCCGAAGGACGTGCACAAAATACAATGATATCTTTTACGACGCTGATATTTTCCATTTGTCCTCAGGCCAATTTATTAAATCCATAATAGGAAAAATTAAAACAAATTGTTAATTACGAACTCTCCACCCCTGCTGCATGTTATTTTTTTCATTCTCATTATGTTGGTTTTCCTTCTTTTTATTATAATAATAATATTTGGATGATTTATATATCCCATATGCTTTAATTTGTGTTTGTGTTTTTTTTCTTTCATTTCTGTTGTATATATATATATATTTTTCTTTTTTTTCTACCACTTTATGTTTTCTTCAATGTTTTAATCCATGTTTATATATTATAAATTGTAGCGGAAACTTCGCTGGTTAATGCAATCATGTAATATGTTACTTTCTTATTAAAATATGTATAACTGTTTGTTTCCTAAATAAACTAAAATAAAAAATAAAATAAAAAAGATTACAAAATATACAAATAAAGCATTAACTAAATGTAAAAAAATAGGAATACCATCTAATGCTAATTCCACATGGATGACTTTAGAGAACTCGTAGTTATAACAATTCATATACCTACGAGCAACAAAAACATTAAAAAAAATCTTTTTTTTTACGATAAAACTTAAAATTGCTGCAAATGTTGACCAGTTGGAGATAAATTTGCATAAATCTATATTTTCTAAAAGGGAATTAAATTCTTTACAACTTTTTTCCAATAAATTTCTTTCTTTGATGAATATTTTAGACGATATGAAGGAATGTTTGATGAAAAATGTGAGGTAAAATGATTTTTTTACAAAATATCTACATTTGTGGAGCGTGTAACTCAAAAATGGCTGAGATTTAGAAAATTACGTGTAGAATAAAAGTTGTAGATAATTTTATGAGCTTTTACTTATCCTCAAAAAAATTTCCTCTGCGACGCACCGTTTTTGAGATGTAAGCGGAAACCCGAAAATTGGGACTTTCCCCCCCCAGCTCACAAACCTAGAGGTCAGGACTTTCAATATGTTCACACCCTAAACAAGTTTCTGAAGGAATCGCTTAGGTCCCTGCTCACGCACTCTACACTTCCTTCCTTGACTGGACTATAAGCAACATGACTGAAACTAGAAAGTGCAATCCCTGTATATTCCCTCCCTTTGCCTCTTAATCCTATTCCTATGTTCCTCCACCCCCCCCCCCCCCCCCTTTTTCATATATTGTAACTAAAAAATAAATGAAATAAGAAAACACCTTTACAATGTCACACTTCATTCACTATCATCAGTGGAAAGTTCATAATTGGCATAATTATCTACATAATTATTGTATTATTACGTAATCTCTGATTTGCTGTCAACTTTCTCTAAAATAAAAAATATCCTTTTCCTTCCCAGAACTTCCTTTCCTAAAAAGACCCTCCACATAGCATCCTCAAAGATGACACAGGCACTAAGGGGAATTATTTTCCTCAGGGTCTCCTGTGTGAAGCTAATGTAAAAAAAGAAAGAAAGTCGGTTCTGCATTGGATCGTGACCCCCTACTACAATTTGTATTGGACCAGACTCCTCCAATCCCCGCTCCCCGCGGTCCTGCTCTGCATGGAAAGCTGCGAACACCAACGTACCGGACGGCAGTGATACTTGGTCACTCCAGCGCGTTGGTGAACTTGTTCTGCTTCTTCTGTCACTTTGACTATGAGTTTCTCCGAGTAGGAGTCCTCAGTTTGGTGAGCAACGTGAACAAAGTATCTTAAGATACTAGTAGGCAGATAGATGAAAGCCTATTGTCATATTTGTGTGTCTGGCTGTCCATGGAATTCTTGTATTGAGAGTATTTTTCTCCAGCACCACATTTCGAGGGTGTCATCCGTTTTCTTTCGCCGACTTCCACATCGTACAGAAAAATGAGGAAAATCAAGCCCGGATGAGTCTCATCCTGGTGATCTTCATTATGCTTCTGTCACTCCATGTATTTTACATTTAACTCATGGTGTCTTTTGTCATGCAGATTCTTCTTTTCACTTCTGTTTCACAACCTCCTTCGTCACTTATAGAAGAGCATTATTTTTTCTTACAAAGGTGTTTGCCCTGTTGATCAGTAGACCCATATTGCGGCTTTTTTCTTCTATTTTAACAAGGAGATGGTTCATTTTTAAATAAAAAGTACCTTTTCTAAGTCTGTGAGAGCATTAGTAGCGGTTCTTCAAAGGGGGACAATGGGAACAGTCCCCACCAGTTACACCCGAAAACTCCTAAAGGAAATAACAGTCGATGCGTTGTCTTCACCAAAATGAATGAATTCTTTAAACATAAAATTAATGACCCGGCGACTGCACAAGCTGACCAGCGGGTGTGGAATGATAGCGGCAGCGCACAAACTACCTGAGTCCATTTCTCAGTGTGCAGAACCTACTGATAATCCGAGCTCTCCACTAAAGGCGTTTTGGTTATTCATTGCGTTTATTCCACAATTAGTATATATCTACAATCATTTTATATTATTTTGTGTTTAGGTATCCGATTAGCATGATTAGGCCATAAATTTTTTTGAGAAATTTTATATTATATTCTACGGGTGGTGAGATTACGGTAAAGTACGTAAAAAATGTCGATCCCCACCATCAAAGAAGTGCTTGAGCCGCCACTGGAGAGCATTATTTTTTTCCCAAAGGTGTTTGCCCTGTCGATCACCATTAATTTTGTTTTGGTCATGTTGATCAGTAGACCTATATTGTGGGTTTTTTCTTCTATTTTAGCAAGGAGATGGTTCATTTTTAAATAAAAAATACAGTTAGAATAAATAGCCTTTATTTTCATGACAAAATGCTTTCTCATAATAATTGGAAGCTTCATAATTCTGTCAACAGAAGGAAGTCCGGTATTCCACAGAACACAGCGAGACAGGAGTGATGGAGCGGGCACAATATGGGATGAGACGACACAGAAGTAAAGGACCGGGAACAATAGATGAGGAGATATATAAGTGATCGGCAGGGAAAAATAAGAGACAAATCGATATAGGAATGATAAATATTGTGAAAAATATGAGACGACACAAGAGTGATGAACTAGGAACAATACGAGATGAGACGGTTTGGACGAGATGTGACAACACAGGAGTGACAGCCCGGAAACAATGTGAGATGTGACGCCACTTAAATGATGAACTGGGAACAATAGGGAAAGAAGCAACACAGGAGTGACAGGATGGGAACAACATAAGAAGAGATGACGAAGAAGTGATAGAAAGCCTTACTAATAGACAAATAGTAACACAAGAACAACTATAATTATCATTATCAACATTTACAACACCTTTACAAAATAAATAACAAAACAGGAATGACTGAGAAATCACAGTCAATCACTTGAAAAAGGTTTAAAATATAATTTTCTATCCCATGGTATATTTAATTGTGCAAATACATTTTATTGGAAAATAATTGTGATGTATTTTATTCCGGCCTCTGCAAAAGATTGATTGAACTAAAACATTTTATTTTCAAATGATTGACCATAAGATTGCTGAAACCTTATGCACTTACAAATATAACACTCTATACTCTTCTGTATATATTTTCCTAGTTCATGGTAAAAATACATAAAAACTGGAATCATATTTAGTCTAGAGCTTAAATTTAATGAAGTGGCCGTAGTCATAAGAGATTACAAATATTGCATAAAATAAGTAGACACAAATGCCGACATGGACATTGTGTCAGTTGGCTGCCGGAAAGTCATCACTACCATTAATTGATGATGACTCTACTTGTTGTCATTACTACCACTAACGGCCGCTGTTTCTAATCTTACTAATCAACTGCTAAGCCGAAACTAAGGTTCAACACTGCTCAAATGCACAACTACGCTCTTTCCAACACATAAGCATGCTTAATCTTAAGGAAGCTGGACACGTGGATTAAGTTCGACTGAGCAAAGTAAAGTTATAAAAAGTGTCAACAGAGTGGCGCAGTGGCGGATCTTCACAGGGAGACAATGGGGACAGTCCCCAACAGTTACACTCGAAACCTACTGAAGGAAATAACAGTCGATGCTTTGTCTTCACCAAAATGGATGAATTCTTTAAACATAAAAGTAATTAACATTTGCAGAAATAAAGTACAAAAAAATATTCCGGATTATTTCAAAAGACCCGATGCGCGTACAGCAAACAATGTACGGCGCATGAGAACAGCGAGTCTATTTCTCACTTAGGGGACGATCCGAGCTATCCTCATAGATTCCTTGTGTTGTTTCGCGATAGTATGCAACTGTGCATGCGCACTCGTATGTGAATTCAAACACCATGGGGACAATTCTTTGAATCCCCTATGAACCATTTGTTTGAATCGCGTGCGTTCAAATTAAGTTCGATATTAATCTTGCAAGATAAAGCTTTATTTTTATTGTACTCTCTTGCAAATTGGTATGTATGTACGTACCTATATATAAATGGACATTTTATATTATTTTGTGTTTAGATATCCGATTAGCAAGATTACACAATAATTTTTTTTTTTGAGAAATTTTATATTATATTCTACGGGTGGTGAGATTAAAAAAATGTCGATCCCCACCACCAAAGAAGTGCTTGAGCCGCCACTGGAGTGGCGCTAACGTCACGTGGTACCGACGCGCTGGCGGCAAAGGTCAAACTGACACTATATTTCTAATATATTTTATACATTTGTTTAAAAAATATAAAATGCAAGTTCATGGATAGTAATAGTATTAAAAAGAAATTATTTGTTAATAATAAATACAATATTTAACTCTTTAATATTAATTTTACATTGGAAGTTTTTACTTTGATGCCATTTGGGGCTAAGGTGGGTCACCTAAGAATTCGGGTAGATAAAATATTTGGGAACGACGAGAATCGAGCGTTACCTTCAAAATACTTACAAATTGCTTAGCTGATGGTAGACTCAGATTGGTCTATCGAAAAGTTAGGAACAGTGGCCGTAAGTAATGATGACTGTACTTAAATCACTACCACTAGTGATGATGACCCTATTTAAAGTCATCACTACCCTTAATTGATGATGACTCTACTTAAAGTCACCACAACTCTGAGCTTTGACTGTACATAATATGTACCTACTTTATTGACTCCAAAATCCATTTCACAAAGCACATCTCCCATGGAAAAGCCACAACAGGTTACATAATACGCTAATTTCAATTTATCATTAGATATTTAATATTACAAATCATCTAAGGCCGACATCTCAGAACTATGATTTTATAAGATCGGGACTTCGGTCAGCAAACTGACGATTTTTTAAAATAAATACAAAAATAATTATTTTCTAAAAATAATTCACGAATAAATGAAATGTTTTTATAAAATTATTTATAAAAAAAATCATAAATTGAATTAAATGGAGATTATTCTCCCAAACTACAAAATAAATGCATTTTGCATAAGTATTAAATATTTTTAATTGATAATATAGACAGTCCCAAAGAACAATGTTAGATTTCCTAAAAATTGAAAATCGTCTTGTTGGCTTATTTTGTTGTGTTTCCAGAATTTTTAATGAAATGCAAAATGAAGCGATATTTCTTGATCTTAAAAGCACTACTTCAAAACTACAAAATCGCGCAACGACATTGTTCTATGGGACAATCGATATGAATTAATGACGGCTTCGAAGAGAACTGTGCGAGCTGACATTTTGAAAAAAAAAATGCAAATACAAAGCAATCAAATGTGATCCAAAGTTAGGTATTGCGGATTCTTTATTATCCATTATTATTTTGATTCAAGTATTACGTTATAATGTTCAAACAAATAAACAAGAAGTTATCCTCAATCTTCTGTCATGGCTAATTGATAACGCACGGTCAGCAGAGTTCAACTTCGAGCGGTCTTTAAGTATTGTAATATCTCACAACTATGAATGGTCTTACGCCACAACTATGATCAAAACACTCACAGTCACGAAAACACGGATTCTTGAAACTTGAGTGACATTTAATGAACAGTTTATACACTAAATGACAGAGTGTATTGTTATGGATGGGGCACGCTTCCATGGTCGAGGGGTAAGGCTCTTGTCTCGCAATCCGAAGGTTGCAGGATCGAATCCCGGTGTGCGCAAATAAATATTATTGAAAATAATATATAGTATATTTGCAGCACATTCCAGAGTGGAAGATACTCTCAGTATTGCCCTGGTGATAGACCACCATTCAGAATTGAAACGTTGCTTGAAATGGCTTTAGCCACGTTTGGTGATTAGATCTGAATAGCCAGATACTTCCCCACCTTCCTCTTCCCATCTCTTTCCCCTCCCCACTATCTTCAACCTCACAACGTACCCCAATTGAGGATGCTATAGTCTCACTTGCTCCAGACGGGAACAGCTGGGACTCTTGTGAGGTATTCACATAGAAAAAAAACCTAAATAAGAATATTAAAAGATCTTAATGTCATTTTCCAATCCTACACATAATATCAGGAAAGAAAACCTTTTTATAGACTTATTTTAGAAGCTCTAATGAAAAATTAAAAAATGGAGTGATTTTGGACCATAACTGTGTGAAATTACAATAATGTTAAAAAAATGTAACACAAAATAAAAGTATTATTTATAAATGCGAATTTAATGTTTTCCAACTTATTATAAAATTAAAATAATCTTACAAATGCACAACACAAAGAAATCTCAAAAATCACAAAACTTACAAACACAAATAAAGTCTCCAGTTGATATCTTGTGCACTGTCTTATTGACACATTGTGTGTGTGCTTGCTCACGGTACTTACATCTTGGGCTAATAGAGCCTGCTACGAGATTAGGTAATAATATATCCACTATGGAGATATCAATCGTGGAAACAACACATATAAACATTCAAGGACAATAATCATGTAAAAGATAAAAGTACTCTATCGTAAGTAAGTAAGTAACTAAGTACTCTCTCGTTAATCCGCCACCTCAAAAATCGGGCAAGCGTTCAATTAGTGAAAGCAGGGCATTATAGGACATACATATAAAGTATGCTAATAATGAAAACGGGTATTTCGTAAAAACAAACAAACACCAAGTGTTTCGTAATGTTGAATTACGTACAGCTAGAATTCAAACTTGTTGGTTGAATTCGCACATTGGGTACCTACATTGGCTGATAGCACCTTGCTAATAGTCGCCTGCCGACAGCCCATGTCAGTCGGATTGAAAGTGTTTATCGTTCCCATCTCAACGCTATTGTCTTCTTCTAATCGTTATTTATTGTGACAAGCTGCTTGACTCTCAAATCGAAAATACCACCTTTGTATGAGTAAATCTTAAAAAAAACTATTAACGAGTGCCTGAGGTCATAATTGAAATATGCAAGTGTAACATGAAGGATCCCAATTTACCTAATGTGAGAACCCTTGTGAAATATCTTGCTGTTTGGTTTAGGCAGAAACCACATCAAGATCCACAGGTATTGTGAGCACAGAGTGGACATTCATTGTCGTTCTAACTCTCTGTAAGGTGGTGCCTCGGCGCACCTACCTTACAACAAGGTAAATCATTCATAAAATTTTAATTTTTTTGACATAAAAAGTTAAGGTATTATGTTTACGCTTGCAGGAAGACTCCATCTTGTAAACTTATCCAGACAAAAAACATGACAGAACAAAACGAACAGAAATACATGTGACACTTGCTAGAATACACAGAGGACTAACAGAAAACCAAAATATCCTAAAACAACAAAAGCTATTAACCCTGGTGACTAGTAAATGGTCAGCGAGAGCAAGCTAGATGGCGGTATAGCAACTAGAAAACCCAACCTGTCGGTGTACAATGCTTGGCACTCGAATCTAAGCATGAGACGGACCACTGAATTTGACATACGAATATCGGCCAAGAGCTTAATTTTGTGTTTTGAGTAATAAAAATAAAGTTGGATTATAGGGGTTCGTTGTCAGATTATCGAGCAGCGTATTACTGAGAGAGTACTGTATTATAATATCTACAAACTAATAATATGCAAGTTCTCAGGTTGAGATCAAATCAATATTTCACATAATATTTTGGCAAGCGTTGGCTCAGTAATGAGGTATTTTTATTTAGTAATCAAAGTGTTATATATTTGAAAACCACAAGAAAGCATTTAGCCATATGAGTTGTGATGGAATGTATTTCTGGATATTTATACATGCAGTCGCATATATTCTGCGAATCAATTTGTTGACTGTAATCACTAATTTAAAAAAAAAATGTTTCAAGTTGACACAAGAATATATTCTGCGAATCAATTTGTTGACTGTAATCACTAATTTTAAAAAAAAATGTTTCAAGTTGACACAATAGATTGGAATTGTAAAGGACTGATTTACACCCCTTTGTCTTCTGATATTCTTATTGATAAGAATCGTTTTTATGGCCTTGAGGTTTAGTGATACACTACACAATGACACAGGAGTACCAGCTGGTCACTGTCAAGATTTCTCAATCGAGTCGATATTAAATTCACTGAGAGATCAAAAGAAGTTGATCATTGCACTGGTTCCTTTAATAGACTTGATTGTTGCTTGATTTATTGTTGCAAACGTCACACATAGGTAAATTGGCCACCCACCGTCAGATAAGGATAGGTGCGGATAGTAGGTTGAGTGGAGGAAGGGAGTTGCATCAACAATGCATACAGGCGTATATAATATTTTAGAGGTAAAAGTAATACAAATGGTGAAAGGCGCAGGCTTATAATAATAGTAATTTGCAGTTAGTTAATGCACTGTTCAGATTGGAAGTAAAAAATAATCTGGTAGTCATTTTCTAGCCAATGACAGCCTCTCAAAAGTGTTGCTAATTGTTTTCAGTGGTTCTCAATAGATAGAAAAATATGTCAGGTGTTTTTTTACGCCCAATCTATTTAGATAACTAAACAAATGGCTTTGAAATGGAAGCCAGGATTGCATTAATATCATTTTTCATTAGAACTTAAGATTAAACTAGCGCAATACATAGTAAGAATATTAGCATTAGTTTATGTATGTATCTATTAGCAATAGGAAATTTGTTAAGTTCTTATTTAACATTTAAACTTTGACTGGAAACTATGAATTATAGTTTAAAAGCTACATACACATGATAATACCTGAAATGCGTCCAAAAGAGTCCACATAAGAATGCAACTTTGAATAAATCTGTTAAGGCGGATATATAATATTGTTTATGAAGAATGTGCAACAGCTATACTAGAGTTACATAGCAAATACTCATAGGTAGATAATGTCATATGTTATATTGTACACAACACACACAGTTACGTAGAAATACTAAGTACTAATTGACTCCAAACTTGAGCTAATGCGGATACATTTAAGAATTGTTGACATCTAATCTTCTTAATGTTCATGAAACTAGTTTTAGCTTTGAAGATAGTCAATCACACATCAACTGTATTAATCACCAGTCCGTGGTCGATCGTGATCGATCCAATTTCTTTGATCACAAACCACCAACGATCGAGCTGTCAGTTCAGCATCCATGGCGGGTGTGACGAGCGACCATAGATATATAAATTTTGTAGACGGGGTGTCTCGAGTCCTATTCTCGGGGACAGAGAAATAGAAATGGTTGATACCTGAAATAGGCTATCCTGTTCTAGTTACCGGAGACAGCTTCCTTTTTCCACTGGTAAATTTTTGTACCTAGGCACAGTTCAAAGAAACCAGTTGCAAAAATAACCAGTTAATCAAAAAAATTATGGGAGACGACGATCCAGTGATAGCTAAGTCACCTGGACAAAGAAACCGATTAAGAATATCTATTATTTATACATCTATGATCTACGTCAACACGATACATGGCCCAATGATGGATCGTTCAAATATCGAATCCTTTTGATCCGATCACTTCGCCAGTGGGTCGTGATCGACCCTGGACTATAATTACTCACCAGCTTTGAGATTATCACTCTAAAATAATTGTAAAAAAATATTAAAAAGCATTTGTGCTTCAGAAAGTGTTGTGGTTCGTGAGTTTGTGCTGCTGGATTCAACGTATGAATATTTCATAATATGTTTAACACTCTTAGATCTATTCAGCCATTTCATATTACAAACTACTTGGGACACATCATAACCTCGGGAGATATAATAGTAGTACAATCATCATACGATATTGAAGACAATACATATTTGTGTTTTTTCTTCATTTACATAAATAATGTGACTAATGCTGGTATAATTTTCATAAAAACCCCTCAGGCCTTGGGCATATTCTGTCAGAAGGTGAAAATATTTCCGCTTTGCAATAAAATCCAAATAAATGGATTATTTCAGAACATACCCAAAAACTAAAAACTGTTTTTTAAAGGTGATGAAATGCACTTTCAAATTGTATTTTTAGAAATCACGTATGTTGTTAAACATAAAAATTTTGAATGCAAACATAAAAAAACTTTAAAAAATGTCTGTGATAAAATTTTTTCAAAGTAAAATTACCGGTAACAAAAAAAAATAAAAACACATTTTATTAGACAAATGTTTCACTTTTTTTTTTAAATTGTGGTCGGAAACTTTGGTTTCATAAAGGTGTACATTGTGATTCTTTTGTGGTTAACTTTTACATTTGAACATAAAGTATGGTGTTTTCTCTTTCTTACACTGATTAGATCATATTTCTCATTATATATATAGTAAGGGAGACACAACGATTTCTTTGAGACCTATATGAGTTGTTCCCAAAAGCGAATTAATTAGCCTGAAGGGTTGAACCTGCCTATAAGATTCCCATGGAAGAAGTTTACACACTTAATAAGTTTATTTTAGCTCTTTGAAAATTGTCAAAAATATACCTAATTTTGGTAACAACGATAAGAAGTTTTCTTTCCCATCTCTTGAAAGACCTAATAAGAAAGTTTCACAGCTGGGGACTAAACACAGACGCACAGACAACTAAGAGAACTAAATAGAATCGATACAATAAAGTAAGCTATCAATATTAGTTTTTCAATTTTAGCACGCCCGTCTTTTCTTAGTTAACCTTTGGAGTGCCGTCCTTAGTTAATCCTTAGTGTGCCTGAGGTAAAAAGGCCAATCGCCAGTCATATGCCGGCTGACACCATTTTCTTTTTAACTGACTATTTTTTTGCAAAATTATGTTTTTTGTAAATTGTACTGTTTTACCAGATATATAATTTTTTAAATTTATAAAAAAAAGGATATT
Organism: Limnephilus rhombicus; assembly: GCA_929108145.2. Lineage (NCBI taxonomy): Eukaryota > Metazoa > Arthropoda > Insecta > Trichoptera > Limnephilidae > Limnephilus > Limnephilus rhombicus. Next base: position 55,320,947 of record OV815277.1, on the reverse strand, counting down.
TGCCTTATGTATTTTTCGCAGGATAGCTACATATATTAAGAGAAATGATTTTCTTCTCTAATATTATAAAAAAATAAATATATATATATATGTACATACCTATATATACAGGGTGTAACAGAATGTACCCGAGGGATTTTAAGCAGTGATTCCTGAGCATATTTGGAGTAAAAAATGTAAATGAAATATTGGTCTTCGGTGACTTTTTTTATGACATTTTTTTATTTTTTTTCTTCAAATTCAAACAAAAAAATTCTTCCGCTTGCTGTCATTGGTCACTCAGCCGAGTAACCGACCAACCCCTCACCCCGCCTCCAACTGTCGAACACCTAACATTTTTTAATATTTTTCTAGAAAAAATAAATAAAAAAAACATCAAAAATGTCACTGGAGACCAAAATTTCTTATACATTTTTTACTCCAAATAATGTCAGGAATCGATGGTTAAAATCCCTCGGGTACGTCCTGTTACACCCTGTATAACAAAGAAATATGAAAATATTCTTGGGTTTTATTATATTTTCTATAAAGCGAAATAAGTGATCTTCACAATAAAAAATAAATTATATGAGACTTTCCTGTAAGTAAATACAGTAATGGCTTTGAAAATAAGAAATATTTTTCACCTTCACAAATTTACAAAATATCACTTTAAAATGAAAATATCGATCATCCAGTTGATTAGTCGGACAACTCCAAATTCTAAGTATTGAGATAACGAGAAAAGCAATCGTCGAATGTTCACCATAAATCAATTATTATTCACACATATCTGCGTTTTACATATTGAATATGTTATAAAATAATACCGGGAAGCAAAATGGTCCGGTACATCAATGTGACATTTTGAAATATCCTATTGGTGACCCAGAAAACATGAACACCTTCCGGATTATAATCGATTTGGTGGTGTCTATGAGTAATCTGAGTATTGTACCAGATAGAGGGTACACGCCTACATATAACTGCATACTCTACTCAAATTTCGACTTTTCAGAGATGTATGACTAATCACTGGACGATCGATATATGTACTAGATGAAACGAGAGTCAAGAATAATATTATTATCATTTAGATAATAAAGCCAACTTATTATTAAATAAGAATATATTAATTTTGGGGGATTTCAATTTGAATAATAAACCCGAAGACGTCTTAACTGATTTTTCATATTTTACAAGCTCAAATGGACTGATTCAGTACAATAAAGTGAAGAACAGTAGCGACAATATCCTTGATCTTATCCTTAGCAACATTAATATGTGTGACGTGACGAGAAGCGAGGAACCATTGGTGAGTGAAGACCAGCATCACCCGACGCTGGACATATCCGCGCGACTATCAAGAACGGTTCGGTGCAGACGGCGATGCCGCCAAAACGTTCGCCGCGTCCCCCCCGGGCCCCCGCCTTCGTTCCTCAATTATAATTTCTACAAATTTAATTATAAGCGAGCAAACATAGAACTGTGCAATAATATTCTATCCCACTTTGATTGGACATTTTTGTACACCATAAAATCGGTGGATGAAGCAGTGAATTATTTATATAATGTATTGTTCAGTGTTTTTGAATTATGTATACCTATTAAGAAACCCAACATCACAAACGATGTATATCCGATATGGTTCAATAAGAGTATTATAGATAAATTGAAAAGAAAGGAAACGCTCCGGAAAAGATATCTATTGCACAAAAAGCAATCCGATTATCTAACATTTTCAGCGAGTAGATCCGAGCTAAAATATGAAATAAATTGTGCTAAAAAACAATACATGAAAAATGTTCAGAATGGGATCAAAGACGATATAAAGTTTTTCTGGGATTATATTAGGTCACAAAAAGTTAACCCAACCTCAACAACATGCTTGACTGAGGAAGGCGTAACTTTTACTAACCCTGACACAATTGCTAATAAGTTTGCTGACTATTTTCATTCCGTTTATAGTCAAGTAACCCCGAAACTTGAAACCAATTTCCCAACAGCATCACCCTGGAATGTTGGAGATATCTCACTCGGATTGACCAACATCCAGGAAATAGAAGCCTGTATCCGGAATATGCGACCTGACAAGGCTACTGGTCTGGACAGTATTCCTCCTTCGATGATTATAAAAATCTCTCCCAATATCTGTGTATCCCTTGCTTACATATTTAATCTCTGCATCATGTCATCCACGTTTCCACAGTGTTGGAAATTAACGAGGGTCAGCCCTATTCACAAAACCGATGAAAAGACTGATGTCAGAAATTATAGACCAGTTGCAGTACTGTCAACAATTCCAAAAATTTTTGAAATGATTATCTGTGATAAAATCAGTCCGCAAATCGCGCCTTTCTTACGAGAAAATCAACATGGCTTCTTACCGAGGAAATCAACGGTAACCAACTTACTGTCTTTTTCTCGACGGGTAGCAAAAGGCCTAGACTGTAAGCATCAGACGGACGTAATCTACACGGATTTTGCAAAGGCATTTGACCGAGTAGATCACGACGTTCTATTAAGAAAGATGCACAAAATAGGTTTTAATCAACCCTTACTGATATTTTTTGCGTCATATTTAAAAGATAGAAGCCAGTATGTAAATGTAAATGGATACGACTCTCATGAGTTCGTAGCTCTGTCAGGAATTCCTCAAGGATCGAATCTAGGTCCCATGTTATTCCTTATTCTAATAGATGACATTCAGGACTGCATACGTCATAGCTCATGTCTCCTATTCGCGGATGACATGAAACTGATGATGGAAATCGAATCAGATGACGATTATTCCAAACTGCAGGCAGACCTCGATTCAATCATGAAATGGTCGTTAGAAAATAAACTTAATTTCAATATAAAAAAATGCGTCGTTATGACTTATAGTCGTTCACAAAATCCGTTATTATACCCGTATAGAATGAATGGAGAAATACTAACACGCGTAAATATCATCAAGGATCTTGGGGTGACCTTTGATCCCAGGCTAACATTTTCAAATCATATAGTGCAGCTTACTTCGGCTTGCTCCAAAATGCTTGGTTTTGTAATTAGAACTTGCAAACAATTCAGTAACGTAGAAGCAATGACCGCCATGTTCAACGGAGTGGTCAGAAGCAAGCTGGAGTACGCTAGTACTGTCTGGATACCATATCAACTTAAATACATAAATATGATTGAACAAATTCAAAAAAAATTCCTAAGGTATGTTTACATGCGATCTTACGGAATATATCCGAAATTCATGCATCACGTGGAACTGCTAAAGGAGACAAATTATCAAAGCCTAGAGACCAGGCGTAATGCCGGACTCATGGTATTCGAATTAAAGTTAATAAAAAACCTTATTGATTCTCCATATCTCCTGTCATGCTGTGGCTTATTCGCTCCTGCCAAATACTGTCGAACTCGTAGCCACGCCCTATTCCACATACCGCAGGGTCGGACAGATGTCATGGCTCAACACAGCATGACAAGAGGTATGGCATTGCTTAATGCCCTACCAGCGGATATAGATGTGTTCGATATCACCGTACCATGTTTTAAAAAAACTATATACATGTATTGTTAGTTATAAGAAAATTAAAATTGTACCGTAATTGGACTCACCTGTCTGTCGTACAATAAAAAAAAAAAAAAAAAAAAAAAAAAAAAAAAAAAAAAAATAAATAAAAATTATGATACATTATTTCCTTGTCAGGCGAATAAAAAATATTTTAGTTTGCCATTATGTTAGAAAATACAATAAAAATGTATGGCAAACTACTAGCGAATCCACGGTGGATTTGTCGGCACATTACGGGTTCAAACGTCAGAAATCCACTGTGGATTTCTCGGCACATTAAGGGTTAATCAACGTCGGGAATAAAATCGCCCCCCCGACTGCAATCTTGACATATTTTATTTATTATGTAAATATTGATATTGTTTAATGACGTTAGTCATTTACCCATGATATCGTATTAAGGGTTAATCAACGTCGGGAATAAAATCGCCCCCCCGACTGCAATCTTGACATATTTTATTTATTATGTAAATATTGATATTGTTTAATGACGTTAGTCATTTACCCATGATATCGTGCATAATTTTCGAAACTCGATTTCCTGAAGTACATTAAAAAGCAGCCACGTTGTTTTCGCGCATAATTGTCAACAATGCTTAGCTAGGATTGATGGGCTGCGCCATATTAAGCAGATTTTTGTCGATAAGAACTGTCACAAATGTCGTCTAATAACTGAAATTGTTGACAAAAAAAATAACACATCAATAAAAGGCTTTCATGCTAGGGCTCCAGTTGTAATACATATTATATAGGTATGTATAGTTTGAACAGCACATTAGTTTATAGTAAAGGCAGTGCAGTACATAACTTAAATGGATGTATTTCATCCAAAGGATCTTCAAGGTGAAGAGATCATAATTACATATGTAATACACATTCTGAAGGAACCGTTAGGCTAAAATATGATAAGCATCATATTATTTGAGTAGACAAATAACGTTTAGTGATCAACATTACCAAGAAATAAGTTATGAGCAAGAATCTAAAAGATGAATCAATCCATCACTCAAGCAAAAGTGTTGTGCAACATAATAATACCTCTTAAAGTACAAATTTGGCACAAAACATCTAATTGTTTAATTTATTTTAAGGTAGAACAATTCAACAATCTTAATCGATTTATATAATGAAGAATGGTAATGTGAACAATGCGAATCTAGACAAGATTCACTGAGCCGAGCTCTTGCCGCCAAACTCCCCACCGAGGCTCCGTTATTGTAGTTTCATGATACAATACATAATATTACACTTACTAATACAAGCTTTTAATATTTTGGATGAGGGAAAAACCATTCGAAAATGATATGTCTCTTAGAAAAAAAGATTAGATTATATTAGCATACATATATCTACTTACTTTAGCTAGGTAAGTGTTCTGTATGCACTAGCACTATGCAATTTGAACATAAGTACAAGATGGGGTATTGAAGAATAAATGCATTCTTTCATCGGATAAAGGACTGAGCGTATCTTCTGCAAAGAGAAATATAAGACGGTACTGTTAAGATAAATGTATCTAACACATTAAGTTGCCTTCCTAATATTAATAAAACAATAAAACCATGGCGCAGTTTGTAAAAAAACTAAAACAAAATAACGGTACATACTACTAGTAGCTTGTTTACAAATCAGTCTCTGTCTTGCTGCTTGTCCTCCGGGCGCTGGCGGGCTGCTCGGGTTCAGGGAACTCGTGCGCCGTCTCCGGCGTCCAGCGCGATCCGTTCAGCAGGAACTGCTTCACGTTGTGCTCCATGCGCGCCAACTCTTCCCGCGAGTAGGAGCGCGTCGTGAGCTGGCACGGGCCCATCACCATGGAGACCTGCGGGGGCGGGGCGGGGCGGCCCTTCTTGCGGCGCGAGTGCTCCACTTTGGCGGGGCGCGGGAAGTCTCCACGCACGTGGTGCATCTCCTCTAGCGGTGGCGCTCCCGCTCCGCCCGCATGCTCCATCTCCAGGTTCTGTTGCACCCACTGTGCCACGCGAATCAACTGCTGCTTTTGCAACACGGCTGCGCTATCGTCGCTGGACAGCGAGCTCGAACTCTTCTCCGTGGAGGTTTCCTTTTTCCAATCCTTCAGATTTTCTCCCGCCAGATTCTCAGGTAAGGTTTGATTGGCGATGTTTCTCACTATCTTCTTGGTGATTTGGTCGACAGTATTCTCGGCCAGTTTATTCAAGTCATCCGGGTCGACCTTCGCCACATCCTTGACGATGTGGTTGATGACCTGGCGCGCCGTTCCGGGGACCCGGGGAGTATTCCCGTAACTCATTTTGTTATCTCTGGTAACTTTACCCGCAGGTTGCGACTTTAAATTTTTCTCATACTGGTCAAAGTTAAACACTTTCATGTTATGAATTGAAACCCTTCTTTCTCGCTGAAAATGATCGAGTTTTTCGTTTCCATTCATATTTTGGGTAACTTCTAACCTGTTGTTGACTTCTGTTTTTTTATCTTTGGATTCTAAGACCGTACCGCTATTCTCTTTGGCGGCATTTTCAACGGGGACGGTAATTTCGGGCTTGTATTCGATGGACACGTCGGTAGTTTTAGTTCCCACACAAACCGGGAGAGTAGGATCAACCCCAAACAGTAGTTTATCTATAATCTCGGCGCTCTCATTACTTTTGTAGCCACTCTCGGGCTTCTCGCATATGTCAATAGGCTTACTGAGGGACAGCTCTTCATTGGGCAGATCTAGGATTGCGATCTCTTCAGTAGTGGAGAACATGGGACTGATGGTGGACGTCCCGAGGAAAGGCTGCGGGTAAGAGAGGAAGGGCAGGGGATTGTCCTCTTCGGCGGGGGAGGTGTGAGGGTTGCGGGTCTGGCGGGTGTAGAGGACAGGGGCAATGTTGGGCTGCGCATTGTCCAGGAGGATGTTCTTGGAGCCAGCTTGCATGCGCAGGGAGCAGAAGCGCGGCCCGGGACCGATGTGGACCTTATTAGATGAGCCGTTATGAGATCCGTTGTTTTTCCACGATCTGCTGGTGGAGGATGTTTTACTTTCGGCTTCGTTGGAACTTATCGAATTATTACGGAAATTATTTGCAGTTTCCATAAAATTTAGATCGGCTTTTGATTTTGGAAGGTGGTTATTTTTACATTCAACGAGGTTAGGAATTATAGTTGGGTTTTCAATATCGGCAAAAGTAACGGCGACATCATCGGCCACTCGGATGGTGCTAACTAATTTAGGAGATAGGGCGACGGGCCCTATCTCCAGGTCAATTCCTTTGGTATCTTCTTCGGGTTTCCCATAAAAGTATTCCGTAGCGGCTTTGCTCAGAGTGGGGACAGGTTTGGTGCGATCGCAGAGGCGGTGGTGGCCGGAAATGGGCTCTATGGCAGGGATTTGGAATTCATTTTTCAAATTCATTTCGTTGAGATTTTCACCAATTTTTTCCATAATTTGTTTGTGCTTTGTGCTAACTAGTTTTACAGTTTCATCAACCGGTTTAATATTTTTCAACTCTACCACGCAAGGCTTGATGATGGGACTTTTGTTGGCATCTGTATTTTCTATCCGAGTCAAATTATCCTTCTCCGGGCTTCTGGGGGAAAGGTCGTCTGGAACCACCGTATCTGGGGCTTTCTGTAGAGGAGGAGTTGGACATACAGAACTCTTGTCCAGAGTGGGCTTTGCAGGAAGCAACTCCACAGAGGAGTTACATTTGCTGCAGAGGTTATCTGGGCGCGGTGGCAAGGTCTGGGTGGAGACGGTGAAGTGGCTCTGGCTGTAGGAGAAGGGGTTGGATGACTTCTTGAGACAGGTGCAGGTGTCGCAGTGCTTGGAGATAGTGTTTTGCACACTCTCCTCCAGGATTTTGGACATGAGGGAGGCGGAGATGTTGAACTCAAACTCGTCAGGATTGATCTTCTCAGGAGTGGTGGGAATGGTCTTGGCCGACAATCCCGTTGGAGACTCCTGGTTCAGCTTGGCCTTGTTCATGATATAGGATGACACCCTGGCCTGTGTTTCTATTGGTAACTGAAATTTTAAACAAATAACTTTAAATAATCTCATTATAATAACTAAATAGATAAAAATAATAATTTTCAATTTATAAATCTTAATTCTGTTCTTTTAATGATTTGATTGATGCAAGCCAAAATAATCTGGTAAACATTTTTTTTTTACCTACATAAATGAGGGAAAAAATTATATTTCATTACCGAAACAAAAATATCAATAAAACGTAGAAATATTACAATTTATTGAATATGCAATACTAAATCATTTGTGCACGAATATAGGAAAGGCATGAAATACGATGGAAGAAATGTGAACGATAGATAAATAAAGTTATAAAAAGCAAATGAAATCTAAAAATAATAATTATTAAAAAATATTCTTACGGTATCAAATTTCTGCGACACGAAATGGTCTGGTTTACATTGCAAGAGCTGTATGGCTAAGTTCATGTCGTTTTTGTAACGCTCCTGAAAATATTATGCCAATCACTACACACATCACACAGGATTATATCATGTTCATGCTCATACACGCCAGCGCCACGGCTCTACGCCTAATGTCGGCTCCCAAAGCTTAGTTTAGTTACTGTTACAGAACCAAATACAATTAGTTTTACAATGAATGTTAAATAATCAGTGATGCAAACAAAGCAGCAATTTAAATAAAATAATATCATATGGCATCGCCATCACATACATGGCATTTCCATCATATACGACATTACATATCATGTACATGAAATTACGTATCACATACATGGCATTTCCATTATGGAAATGTAAATGTACATGTACATCATGCACGATGTACATTTCCATCAATACATGTCACTTACATGACACTACACATCAAATACATGAAATGTTCACCATGTACATGACATTAAACATCACATATATGACATTACACATCACATACATGACATCACACATTATGTATATGACATTACACATCATGTACATGACATTACACATCACATACATGACATTGAACATCACATATATGATATTAAACATGATGACCGGACAACTCAGGAGCACCTCAGAAAGGTCATTAAGAGTGATGATAATTTTTTTTTTAAATTGGTTAACCCCTCCGAATTTTCGAGAATATTAGCTTTTGGTGTCAAACAAAATGACATTTTACGAAAACTTTTAGTTATAACCGCTTCACAATTAAAGCTCTATAAATGAAACATTTCTGAACGTAGCCGAATAGTAAAAACTGTTTTAGAAAGGTTATAAAATAGGCTTTCAAATTATTATATTACAAATAAATATTAGCATTTGTAAATATTAAAATTTAGAACGCAAACATTAAAAATAGGTAAAAATGACTCACGTGATGTTTTTATGTGAAAACGGTACTAAAATCACAGATTATGCAAACAACAATACTTATTCTATTGTATATATGTGTAATAAACACTTTTGTCACCTCACTTTTTTATCATTTCATATAAAAATATTTAATAAAAATTTAAAATGTGGAGCGCGGTGGAGCTGCCGGTAGCAAATTTGCGCGGGTAAATATTTTTGTCAACTACACGATTGACAGCTGATTCCTGTCATGTATTTCCATAGAAAACTTGATAGAAATGTGCAGCTTGATCTACTATCGACCTTTGACTTTTTGTTTTAGGGATGTAACTAAAACAATAACGGAGTTATAACGATTTCTATGGAAACACACGCGCTGACGTATAAACACGCTTATTGTACTTGACTGCTGTCCTATTTTTAACGCTTATATCTGCTTACGTTGCGGAGGGGTTAAATAGGTTAAGTTAGGGTTATCAGCTATTTTAAAATTAGTTTTTCATAGCTTTTAATGACCTTTCTGTGGTGTTTCTGAGTTGGTTTCATTCTGAGTTGGCATGGAACCATTAAACATCACATAAATATATGACATTACATATCATGAACATAGAATTGCCATCATATACATGACATTACATGTCACGCACATGACATTGCACATCACAAACATGGAATTGCCATCATGTACATGTCATTACCATCAAGTACACGGCATCACACAAGATGAGAATGAAGTATGTCAAACCCAAAGGGTTTTAAAAATTATGGTTCCAACTTACATTACTGAAAAGGGTATTATTAGAACTTTATTTTTGTGAGCCACGGCACAAGTTGACATATATATAAATTCTTGGTTTGGTTAAGTTATTGATTTAAAATACTCTTTAAAACGTGGGCCCTAAGATTATAGATTGAATGCCATTATTTTGACAGAATACAATAAAACAATGAACAAACAAAACATTGTGTTTTACGCTCACACTGCAAAACTTCGGAAGGTAATTCTTCTTACGAACATAGCAATTCGAACTATTATTATCTAAATCTATGTACAATATTCTAGATTTCGATAATAGGTACTTTTAATCTACCCCTTTCGGCGGTATATCCCAGTTTTAACATTACGAGCTTGAAACACGTTGCATACTCTGTGGCGCCTTTAAACTATCTGACTAAATTAATCTAGAGAAATGAGTAAATAAAAGGTTAGGTTAGGTACTGACATTCTCCTTATGGAGACCGGTCATGTTGTAGTTGCTCTCGGCCAAGCGCACCGAAAGAGTTTCAACGTCGCGGGCCAGCTGCGATTTGTCCGAGGAGCACTTGTCTGCCATGGCCAGCAGTCGGTCTTCCAGGGTTTGATTCACTTTCTGCACGCGCTTGTGCGACTCGTACAACCTGCAAAAACATCAACACAACGTCAACATCGCTACCGTATTCGCTATTATTAAATTTAACAATGCCTTCAATAGTGCAGCCTAGAACTTGTAGGGAGATTTATAGCGTAAGGAGTGTGGCGAACTCATCGCTCAGGGAGTGGTATCACAAACCTGCAATAGCCATCCCAAGCCGAGGTGTGAGCTACCGTACTCAGGCTGAATGTCCTGGGGAACAGTGTCATGAACGGTGCCTCCGAGAAACAAGGTTAATCTCGGAGTATTTAGACCTTACTCCAGCATTCTGGGCTCTGCTGGAGTGAACCTTCTATTTCCCTGGTAACTTGTGGGACAAAAAATTGGACCATTCGAAAACTAGGGGCCTTTTGGGAACCTAGGAGAACTGAGGCCACCTCTGTGGATTTCCTTCCTGGGGCCAGTAGGAGGAACCAAGAGGAGAAACTGCGGAGAGGGGAGCTGAGGCCACCTCCATGAACTCTTCCCTTGTGGGGCCTTCAAGGAACCAAGGGGAAGGGCACTCTTCCAGGGGCCTTTGTGGAACCAAGAAGTAGTGAAGTGGAGAGATGATGTCCTCTTCCCATGTGGGGCCTTCGGGGAACTATGTAGGAGTGAAGAGGAGAAATGAGGCCATCTCTGTGGACTCTTCCTCTGTGGGGCCTTTAGGGAACCAAGGAGGAGTGAAGAGGAGATATGAAGTCCTCTTCCCTCCTGGGGCCCTCGGGGAACCTAGATGGGGTGGACTCTTCCCTTGTGGGGCCTTTAGGGAACCAAGGGGAGGTGGACTCTCCGTTGTGGAGCCTTCGGGAAACTAAGGAATGGAGAGGAGAGATGAAGCCCTCTTCTCTCGTGGGGCCTTCAGGGAACCAAGGAGGAGTGAAGAGAGGAAATGAGACCTGGGAAGACACATTGTTGAACCAGAAGATATAGCTTCATTTCCAATGACAATCCTGGTGAACTTTATAAAAGGGACTGGGTTACTGTCAAAGGAATGAGGTAAATTGGGAGATAGTACAATGGGTCTATGGCCCAGGTGAACTATATATATGTATTTTTATTTTTATTTTAACTTTATGAGTAAAACTTCAAATTGTAATATTTAATTAAATGAAGACAATATAAGCGAAACTCAATCGAAAATCTGAAAACAGAAAAATCAGAAAAAGATATTGACACATCTGGGACACGAACCCAGGACCTCTCGCTTACCGGGCGAACGCGCTAACCCAGATGTGTCAATATCTTTTTCTGATTTTTCTGTTTTCAGATTTTCGATTGAGTTTCGCTTATATTGTCTTCATTTAATTAAATATTACAATTTGAAGTTTTACTCATAAAGTTAAAATAAAAATAAAAATATTCATCCTAGACTTGCAGAAAAGTCAATAGATGTCGCATATTAAATAAAATGGATAAAGATTTATCCAGACACTATCTAGAGAGCATTTAGTTCGGGTTTGAATCTTGCAATCATACATAAAGATAGCAGCCAATAGTATATGCGTTAAGAAAAATGAAGATAGTGTGGGTGGTTCTTAGTCGAAGAATGATACAGTTAAAAGTGACCGAATTGGATATCGACACGGTGGCGCAGTGGTTAGCGCGTTCGCCCGGTAAGCGAGAGGTCCTGGGTTCGTGTCCCAGATGTGTCAATATCTTTTTCTGATTTTTCTGTTTTCAGATTTTCGATTGAGTTTCGCTTATATTGTCTTCATTTAATTAAATATATATATGTAAACCGTCTCCGCTTAAAAAAAAAAATCTAGAGGGATTACTATCACAAGCACATTGGCATCAATATTTATTTTTATTAAAATAATAACATGTATGTAGGAAGTAGATATTGTCAAAAACTCCTCTTCTACACTGGTTTTGAGCCAAAAGTTCAGTAAAACGTTAGCATTAAGGTGAATAACCGCTGGTAGCATCATAGCCGATCTCTGCCAGAGGGAGATATACTTAGTTACACAACAGTCGACATTGTAAGATTTGTAATTGGAATCAAAAAAATTATTATAATTTTTTTATTTATTTATTAGTAGCGAGTTCTCGGCCTGTGTTGAAATGCCACTGCATTTCTCTTCCCATTCGTCCCCTTTCCCCTCCCGCTCCGCTTTCCCTCCCACGTCCTCTTTCCCTCCCGCGTTTCCCCTTCCTTCCCCTTCCCCTCCCGCCATCACTCATTGCCGCTAAACTACATGATACACACACATTTGTCAAACTACTCGCGTGCCACCTATTGTACATGTTTTATACAAATTTCATAATACCAGAATTCACCAACCTTCGCGGGTTGGATGTCGGAATCGGATGAATAGTATAGGAAATAATTTCATAACGCCAGCCAAGCGATTCTCTATGTTTTGTGAGATTGAGATAGATCTCCGGCGAGATCTCCTGTCAGATTTGTGTTATTTTCTTTTGCTGTTATTTGCTTTTTCTGTGGGCCGATCTCAGAAATTCAGCTGTGAGCTGTCACATTTTAGTTTAGGTCGTTTCAAACATGAATTCATGATCATTTATTCATTTCACAGCATTAGAAAATCACACAAATTTGATTAGAGATTTCGCCCGATATCTATCTCGATAGAAACCATCGCGGGCATGCGCTAATCAGATCCCCAAAGTTTCATCGCATATGGATCAATGGTTTAGGAACGCATAAGGAACAAACAAAGAAACATTCATTTTTATATATTAAGATTTCTTAACTCCCTTTTTAGGAGCTTTTACATAATTTTTTTACAAATAAACTTCAAACAAAGCTGCGATTTACAAATAAAAACTATATTTACTAAAAATTTAATTTTGTATAATAATTTATTTTTTATTTTTTTTATTTACAAAAAGATACATAAATAATAATATATTTTTTAGAATAATTAATTACATAATACGTGTATTTGATGTACCCCATAAATAATCAGGGCTTGTGTGTATGGGGGGTGTTATAATATTGGTTCAATTTATTATTTTTTATGCAGTTCAAATTTTCAGTGTAATTTTTAAGCTGAGTTTTAAATTTTTTTATGTTTCTGTTGATGTTTCTGATTTTTTCAGGTAGTGAATTAAAAAATTTAACTCCGAGATATTTATGATTTAACTGTCCTATTGTTTTTTTACATTTTGGAATAGGAAGTATTGATGTTTGTCTAAGATTTCTGTTATTTTTGAAGGGTGCAACTTTATTTTGAATATTATCTTTATAAATTTGTAATGTTGCGTGATAAAAGTATAAATCACTTAATTTTCTGACCTTAAATTGTTTGAATAACAGTTCTGATGAATATGAGTAGGGTTTTTTTTAAAATTGTTTTTATTATTAGTTTTTGTGATATGTAAATTGTTTGTGTTTGATTTGTATATGTACCGCCCCATCCTATAATGCCGTATTGTATAATTGATTGACAGAAAGCGAAGTATGTGGTTCTAAGAATTTTAGGTTTAAAATATCTCTTAAGCATCTAAATATATACGTTAGTTTCCTTATTCTGTTGTTCAGAATATTTATGTGTGGGGACCATTTTAAACGCTGGTCTATTATTATGCCCAGGTACTTAATATCGGTCTTGCTTTCTATGTTTGTACATAATATATTGCATTTGTGGTTTTCTGTATTTGTCACAGAGTGGATTATTATGTTTAATTCTTTAGGTGTTTCTTGTTTTTTAATGCAAAATGGTAAATAATAGGTTTTTTTAGAATTTAAAGTCAACAGGTTTTCATCAAACCATAATTTTAGTGCATTGATATCTGTGTTTGCCATTTTATAAGTGTCTAATAAAAATAAATATTGGTTGAATGCGTGTATAAAAGTATACATGTAAAGATGGTCAATGGTCTTTCTTGTTTAATTATTCCTTGTCGCGGAGTATTACATTATCGCTTTGCATTATTACTTCAAAGTGAATAATAATAATAATAATAACGTAGTATTTATATAGCGCAGTTTTGTGATGTTTCACTTCAAGTGCGCTTAATTATAATAAACTTAAAATTAACCTACAGTGTTCCTTACGAGTCCTTAAAAAATTAATTAAATAATGTGAAATAACGAATATACAAAAATATACAAAGCAATTCCTAAAGAACAATATTAACAACAATAGTGAGTGCTGTTTTGGCACAGGACAATATATAATGATAAACCATCACGGTGCCATTCAACAAGAATCATTTAAACTAAATTATATAGAACAGGAGGCAGTTAACATTTAGAAATAATACAAATTCAGAGTGCACATAAAACTATAGTAAGGAGGTAATCAATTACAATAGGAGACAATATATAATGATAAACCAAACAATTACCAGAAACTTGAGGAACATGGCTTATTATAGTAGATTGAAAAGGAGTTAAAATTCATGAAAGGTATGATTTTTTAAATAAGTTTGTTTTTAAAGCTCTTTTGAATTCAGCCAAGTTCTGGATATTAGTAAGAGCTGAGGGAAGTTTGTTCCAAATGAGCGGGCCAGTTACACGAAAAGATCGATCATAGTAAACGGCTCGATTTGACCTAGAAAGTTCGATTAAACGATTAGTAACATCTCGATCTGCTGACCTTAGAGTAAGCTGCTTATCGCTTAAGTTTTGTCGGACACATAGTTCCGATATATAGGCTGGCGAGAGAAGAACATATTCACTTACAAGGTATTTATTTTCACTACAGAGAATGAGAAGATTGGATAAACAATAATAAAGGCTTGAAAGGAAAGCTATGTGATTTTACTTCACTCATTATGCACCACATACTCGTAGGTATATACTGAGGCACCATTGGGCTATACAGGTTAACAAGAAGCGAATTTCTTTCAAATTGGCAGTCAAAATATAAATCAACGGAAGCATTACTTGATTTATTTTATTTGATACAATAAGAAACAAGGCTGGAATAAATAAACCAGATTAGAAAAACACAATCACATTGTTATCATAGTTTACTGAGCAAACTAGTTTCTGGCGTTCTGTCAACCCCTCAGGCCTGAGGCATATTCTGTCAGAAGGTCAAAATATTTCCGCTCTGCAATAAAATTCAAATAAATGGAAAATTTCTGAACGCATCTGAAAACTAAAAACTGTTTATGAAAGGTGATGAAATAGGAGTTCAAATTTTATTATTAGAAATAAACATGTAATTATTTGATATAAATTTTTTATTATTTATGCATTAAACCGCTTACTCGTTAATATGGAATATTTTTTATTCAAAGAGTTAGATTTAGCTTTATTATTACGAAAAGTGAGTGTTTATGTCGGGGGAGACCAAAAATCATGCAAAAAATATGCATTTAACATTTTAATTTTGTTAAAATTAATTCACTCACGCGGTAACGCCATTGTTTATCCATTGTTTTTATTTTAACATTTCATAGACAATGCTGCCAATCATAGAAAAAATATTTTTGCGTAAAACAAAGTGAATGCATCATTGACAAGTTTGTACCAGTATTTATAACAGTAGAACATGGAAAGAAATGTATTAAAATAATTACACAAACCCGCTATACAAACCCTGCGCAGCCAAACAAACCATTCAAAACCTGGGATGTTTTTTAAAATTATGATGAAATGCAAGTTTATTTTAGAGAATTTATTTTATAAGATTGGTACTTCCGACAAATGTCATGTTTGATTGTCTATTAGTTAAAAAAGGAACATTCCGAATTATACGTGCATCAAACTTTGACAACACGAACGTTCCGTATTATCCGTGAGGTGGAACTAACTGCATATTTACCAAAATTTTGAGTGCAAACATAAATTTTTTTTAAACGTCTCACTCCAAGTTTTTTCGAAGTAAAATGACTGGTAACAAAAAAAAAACACACACACACATATTTTACTATAAATGTAATCATCGTCTCACTTTTTTATCGTTTCATGTAAAAAGAATTATAAAAAAATTCCCAAAGTTTCATAAATTTTTTCAAATTGCGGTCGGAAATTTTGGTTTCACAAAGTTGTACATTTTAATCGTCTAAAAAGTGAACAAATTAGCATGAGGGGTTAAAACTGCTTATCTTCAAGATAATATTTACGGTTACAAAAATAAACTCCTTCAACATGTTTACGATGCGTTATTTGTTCTTAGAGCTGTGAAATGGAATGCATATAATAAAAGGTAGGTTATTGTAAGCTAAAAATACAAGCTTAAAAAAAGATAGATAAAACAGCCGGCGCTAAAAGATTGCGGAGCAGATATTCATAAACACATAAACAACCTTTCTTATAAAAAAAAACACTTGACGACCGTTAAAGGGTGTTTTTGTTACACGTTGCATAAAAACTGTACATTTTAGTTTTTGACACGTTACTAATAACAAATGCCATTATTACGTGGAAATATTGAACTTCGGTAGATCTGCGCATGCGTGAATCCGTTATGTTTTTTTTTCACGCGTGTCAAATTTACGGTTTCGACATGTGATATTTTTTGCGCGATTCATATAATGTTTTTGTACTTAATTTCCATTCTTACTACCAATTCACTCTTATATTAGTATAATTCAACATAACTACTAGTACATATTTGTGATATTTTTCATCAGTTTTAATCCTTTAAATAATGTCTCGTTGTTAATTTAGTTTTGTTAACAGTTAAAAATAGGTTACTTATGAATTATTTTTTAATTGACTTTTAAGCGTGAGTTTAATAAAATTTCCATGAAAGTAATGTTATTTAATAATATAAATGCCTTATGTTTAATCAATGTTTAAATTGTGCAAAAAATGAATCCAAAATGTCAGATTTTTTCAGTTATTCTTGGGGAATACTTCACGGTCGTTTATCAATTGAATAAATTTTTCACAAAGTTTTTTAGTAAAGCTGAAAAAATATTGTAATACTAGCGTTTTCCCGCGGCTTTGCTCGCATGGTATTAGGGGATTTCCACTCAGCCTCCTCCACCTACCCTCTCCCCACTGCACTCCCCCATCAATCCCCCTCCCCCCCTCCACCCACCGCTTCCCCCACTCCTCCCCCCTCCACCTTCCCTCTCCCCACACCACTCATCCATCAACCCCTCTCTCCCTCCCCCTCCTCCACCCACCCCTCCCCCACCCCACACCCTCCCCACTCCACATCCCCAAACCTTCCTCCACCCCTTCCCCTTCCATTACCTCCCCCCTCTTCCACCCCACTCCACCCCCCTCACCTTCCCTCTCTCCACTCCACTCCCCCATCAACTCCCTCCCTAAGCCATTAAAAAAAAAAAAAACTCCCTCTCCCTCCACCCACCACTCCCCTCACCCCCTGCCCCTCCACATTCCTTTTCCCCACACCACTTCCCCCATAAAGCTCCTTCCCCCCACCCCCTACCCCTTCCCACACCCTCCTCCATCCTTCCCCTTTCCCCTTCCTTCCTTCCCTCCCCTAACCCCCGCCCCCCACCCTTCTCCCCATCCCCTTCCCCTCTCCACCAACACCCTCCCAACACGACCTCCCCCAAAACCCTCCCCCCTACCCCCCCCCACACCCTCACCTCAAGCATTCCACACATTCATTCCCGATACATTCAGTTTTCAAACTGCTCGCATGCCTCCTATTATAATTTCTTATACAAATTTTATAATGCCAGAACTCAACGGTAGTTTTATACAAAAAAAACAAACAATAAAAAAATAATTATCCAATTTGGTTCAGTTGTTCGGGTTTATGCGCTACATACATTTCGGTGATTCAATTTTAGAGATAGTTATTAATTACGAATTATTATTCTTCTTTTTATATTCTACAAAAAAATCCAGTTCGGCAGTTTTATACTTAAAAAATGCGATACCTGTCTATTCAATTAAAACAATAATTGTTCTGTGATAGAAAATGTCAAAATTTGAGAATAACATTTGCAGAACAAAGATTCATAAATAAAAATTCTATTTTAGAAAATATTTAAATAAGCGAATTTATTTGAAGTACCTACTTCCCCAATAATTTGAATCGATTAAATAATTATAGATATCTTACTAATCGTGCCACCTATTGCAATTTTTTCATTCAAATTTCATAATGCCAGAGATCTGAGCTATAGCCTTATGTTTATATTATTGTAAAGTTTCATTAAAATCCATTCAGTAAAGTAGGAATTAGTATTTTATACATATTTGAATTTTAACATCATAGGGATGTCCATAGTAACCTAATAAAAAAATAAAAACATCGTTTCCAAGGCGACAATTGGTTGCAATATATCGATTCTGTTAGCGACAGAAAACGTATGATAAATAATTTCATAACGCCAGAGCTTACCAATATATATAGCCTATATATCTCGCAAATAATGTATCTTTCTATTAGTGAAAGAATTTTTAAAATCTATTCAGTAGTTTTTGCGGGAAAGAGTAACAAACATACATCCATACAAACTTTCACCTTTATAATATTAGTAGGATAGTAGGATTAGTAGGATGGTGGAAAAAAACTAAAAACTTTCTATTCTAAAAACTGTACCTACGTACTAATCAGAATTAGACTTGTAGAGTAATTTCACCATTATAAGATCCTTTACTAATACTTTTACTGAAGACGAGTCTTAAACCCAAGCGTAAGTATGTTAGTGTCAGTTTGAGGCTTGGCTGAACGACTATAAGATGTTACTTTACAGCTCCAAATTTTTTTTGTGAAAATATAACATCTTTATAGTAACTTATCAAGAATGTATTTAATAAAGTATTTTCACTGTTTTTTTTAATCTCGAAAAAAATTACGATAATGAAAGTATTTTAATTTTATTTTGATGTTGATGAATAAATTTTTTATGATTTAAAATGTGACATTTTCCATTTGCCGCCAAAATGAAATGTTTGTTTTTATTTGTGAATTCGGTGGTGTTGACGTCACGCCAGGCAACGTTAGTGACAGCCGTCTTATTTGGGTTTCTATGTCATAATCAAGTTGTAGCCAATTGGAACTACTTTCGAATGTGCGGTTTTCAAATCAATAATTATCATGAATGAATATTATATTATATGAATATTATATTATATGAATATATCTGGACCTGCCCTAAGTGATAAAAGCGTATTATTTCCCCTCCCCATAACAGTTCCATGGAGCCGGCTCGGCTTACGAGAGCCTCGCTTGAATCTAAAAAATGTGACGTCATCATTCTTGTCCTGACCAGCGCCGAGCACGCATCGTAGATTTTACGAACAAAAATGGGAGCTTGTGCTATACATTATACCCTAATATATGTGGATATAGCGAATGTGGGCGTTTCTCGCTGGTTACAGGGGTAAGTAAATTATGAAACATTTGTAAAAGTGTCTTAACTAAATACGGCAACAAAATATTCCTCTGTAAAAAGGTCGAAGTTTACTTTGCCGCATTTGGACTACGCAAATATGTTAATAACGTGGCAGGCAATTCGCGCTCCCATGTAAAAAGGTCTATTCATTCAAAAGCAGATTTTGCTTTTAAGAACTAAATGGTGATATTATAATGCGAGATGCCTATATACTGTCAGATTGATTTTTTAACGAATCACAGTCATCTTTCCCCTCTTCGCCCTCCATAGTTTGGTTTTACCCCTCATCTGTATCTTCTTGTCTATCCATTTGGATGTCTATGATAATTATCAATGAAAATAATAAAACTACACATTTTAGGTACAATTTTTAACAGCATTCAAGGTTTGTGAAAATATCCCATTATGTATTTGTCTTTGGTGTGGATTTAAAGCAACAATCAATCAGTAAACTAAAATGATGAGGTTAATCTCCGAGATTTTATTTTTCATTAATTTTACAAGGTGTGGGTATTTCACTAGATAAGCGGTGTTAGTCATTGCTGCTTTTAAGATTTGGAGCATCAGTATCTTAAATCTAAAACCCAAAAGGATTACTTTATCAGCATCTATAGCAAGATTTCTTGTAATCTGAACTTGCCAAAAAAACAAATTCAATGAATTTGTAGTTTTGGGTTAAAAATATTCAGCGTAAGAACTTAGGATAATAATTGGAATGCAATGCTGAAGTCTAGTTTCCAATATAATGTGCATGATCTGTGTTTGTAAAAATTGTTAACGGTAACACTAGCACCTCACCAGGTCAATGAAACAAAACTAGGCAGCATAGATAGTAATGTTAGAAATTCTCTGGAAGGAAGGAAACATGGATAGCATAAAACTCACAGCAGCAGGATAATGGTGTCACTTGTATTCCGATATCTTTGGGTGTCACCTTCCACTTTGCACTGATTAACACCAGTTGTAACTTTGAAGTTTGTCACGGAACTCATATTTTTATCAAAGCAGTCAATCAAACAATAGAAACTGATCATAGAACACGGCTGTCACAATGAAGACTGTCAAGGAACTGAACTTGTGACTTCACAGTTGTAGATAGGGACAGGTGTGTGTAGGAATAAGGATAACGATAGGATTAATCCATAACAAGTATGATGTCTATAACCCTTTGCAACCGGCAAAAAAATTCCCAATTGTGATAGGCCACACTAGTAAAGCTCTTAGTTACGATTCCAAAGGGCTGAGTGACTTATTGGTTGAAACAAGTGCCCTATATAAGCAGCTCACTCACGTTCGATCGACATCAGTTCCATTCCCAAAAAATTTTCTGTCAGAATCTTTTCAAAGACAAAAGGATAAGGAAGAAACACTAATTTCAGCACTCACTACACTGTTCCAGATACCTCATTAACGGGAGCGCAAGAACAGAATCTTGATGTTGCAAATAAATCATCGATGAAGTCATACCTGTCATACTTCTCCCTCCAAGTGATGAGCTGGCGGTCCAGATCCGTGGCACGGGTCGTGGAGCGCCCCAATTCCCCCCGCAGAGCCTCTAGCCGCCCCTCCTGCTCCACCGCCTCCCGCCGCAGACGAAGCACCTCCACCTCCGGGCTCTCCCCGTCCTCCGCATGCTCCTGAAGGACAAAGGACAAACCGCCAACTGATAAAATGGACGTTCTTCAGTAATGTGCTTGTGGATTAAACCTGTCTATGACTAACAATGACGGCCAACGTGGCTCTCGACTAGTAATCCTGAGATTGCTGGTTCAAATTTCGGCATGCACAAGTAAATTTTATTTGAATTATTTGTGTTATTTCAGGCACTTTTGGATACTCTCAGTAAGATATTTAAGATACTCTCAGTATTGTCCTGGTGTAAGACCACCATTCAGAAATTAAGCATTGCTATAAATGGATTTAGCTATGTTTGGTGACCAGATCTGAATAGCCAGATACTCCCTTATCTTCCACATCCCCGTCTAATTCCCCTTCTCACTACCTTGAGCCTCCAGACGGTTGGGAGCAATTGGGACTTTTGTGCGGTATTCACATTAAAAAAATGACTCCACTGGATGCAGTTTTAATATTGTTCATGATTTCCAAGAGACAACTCTGGAAAACTGATCTAACAACTGATAGATTCAAATGCAGTTCATTTTAGCTACCAATTTAAGATGGTGCGGATCATTAGCCATTAGAGATACATTTTTATAATAAAAATACAATATTCAAAGAAATTTATAATTCTGGATGAAAGAATTCTCCATAAAGATAGATAAATTAAATAAATTAAAAATATAATATTCAAAGAAATTTATAATTCTCCATAAAAATGACGACCTCCGTAGTCCAGTGGGTAAGACTCTTGACTCACAATCCGGAGGTCGCGGGTTCGAACCCGGCATGCGCAAATAAATTTTATTTGATTAATTTGTGTTATTTCACAATTAATTCATTTAAAATAATATATAGTATATTTGCGGCATGTTCCAGAGTGGAAGATACTATCAGTATCGCCCTGGTGTAAGACCACCATTCAGAATTGAAACGTTGCTTGAAAATGGCTTTAGCCGTGTTTAGTGACCAGATCTGAATAGCCAGGTACTTCCCAACCTTCCTCTTCCCCACCTCCTTCCCCTCCCCACTACCTTCAGCCTCACAACATACCCCAATTGGGGATGCCATAGTCTCACTGGCTCCAGACGGGAGCAGTTGAGATTCTTGTGCGGCACTGTAAAAAAAAAAAAAAATTCTCTTCA
This sequence comes from Limnephilus rhombicus, assembly GCA_929108145.2. Lineage (NCBI taxonomy): Eukaryota > Metazoa > Arthropoda > Insecta > Trichoptera > Limnephilidae > Limnephilus > Limnephilus rhombicus. The sequence continues at coordinate 55,298,712 of OV815277.1, read as the reverse complement.
CTGCTTTAGTAAGAAGTAATTTAGAATACAATTCCACTATTTGGTCTCCATACTATAAAGCACATCAAAAACAAATTGAGAAAGTTCAACATAAGTTTTTAAGGTTCATTAATTTCAAACTCTCCATACCCATTGAACAAATTAATTATGTTAACTTAATGAAAATACTTAATTTAACTGACCTATTGTGTAGAAGAACCAAGAGCGATTTGGTTCTTTTATTCAAATTGGTTAATGGATCACTTGACGCACCTGACTTAACTAAACTAATAACATTCCGAATACCAAACGAGACTTCCAAAGCTGTTCTTTGTTTATCCGTCTAAAACTAACTATTTCATTAACTCCCCAATCCAAAGACTACATAGGCTTGGAAATAAATTCATTTATTGGATATTTTCATTTATTCCTTAACTAAATTTATATCAGAAATTTCAAAAATTTTGATCTAAATTTTATTATTATTCTTCTAATATTGTTTTTGTTGTTATTTCTTTTTAATTCTGCTTCCTTTTTATTAGTGTAAAGGAAGAGAAATAATAATTGGTATTTTATTGTTTCTATTTCTATTATTATTATGTTACACAATTGATGTAAATGCTCCAAGGGCGTAAATAAATAAATCATTTAGAATATGAATATCATATCAAGAATAACACAAATTACAAGTAGAGATGGTGGACTAAAACTAAACTAAGCATCTCAATTTCAGAGTTAAAAATATTAAATCAGCAAGAGTTATTGTCTAACAAAAGATTGATACAGTACCGATAAGAAAGGTGAGTATTATTATTAGCATAATAGTAAAAGTTATATACAATAATGTAAACAAAATGTGCCTTACCTTCAGAGGAGATGCTGGCTGAGCCATGTTTGCAGAAATATCAGATATTACAAGAAATGTACTAACATCTCTTAATTAAATTACACATCTTTGCAGCGAGGCATGCTGTAAACACATCCCAGACGTCATTCTGATCAATAATGAACCAAGAACAATTGCGTAAAGACCAATGTTACTATTATCCTTTATTGTGAAAACACAAAATGGCAGACTAGAGTCTGGCGTTCGAAATGATTTTTGCGCTGATTGGCAAATAAATTTTACTTTATTTTATCAAAAAATGGAAGTCCTTATTTACAATTGCACTCCATCTGAATTATATTCCACGAACATACGACAAAAGGAAAACGCAACGAGTACACTCGACTGCATTATTTGACATTGACAATTTGACAGATGCCAGGCGTAACCATAGAAAAGGTTTTATCATAGATTACCAATAATACTGTGAGCTCTATGCTGGTAGGTACTCACCCCCTACCGCTCGGTAATTATTCAAATATTGGAATATTTACAGGTTCTTTTGTTTTTTATGATTAGAATATGTTTTACTTGACTAGCTTGAAGTTTGGTGAAAAGGAAGGTCAGATCACAGTTCCTACATTATAATAAAAATACGATTATAAACTCTGCAGAATAAATACTTAATATATTTACAAATTTCCACATCGGTGACCCCGACGTGATAATCTGGAAATTTGTAAATATAATAAAAATAACAGTCTTTATAATCGGTACGAATGTTTATTATAATGTAGGAACTGTGATTTAGCTCCTTTTTCACCAAACCTCAAGCTAGTCCAACAAAACGTATATATTCTACCTGTAAATATTCCAATATTTGAATTACCTGGAGCAGCAGCTGACCAATAGGTAGGGGGCTGAGTACCTACCAGCATAGAGCCCACAATATTAATCTCGGTATAGTAAATAATTTTACCGAAACTGAATCATATACCTACGCATTTTTCACTCCGTACCATCTCTGTCCATCTGTGTTTTTTTTAATTGGCTATGAAATCAAATCTGCCAAACCATGGTCCACTGGTCCAATGATGTGATGAAAATTTTTTTAGGGAAACGGGAATAAGACAAAACTCTAGGTAAATTTTGATTTTTTTGTTCTTTTGTTTTTACATTATATAATTTAATTACAATAGCTCCACACAGGAGGCCCTGAGGAAAATACTTTCCCTCAAGGCCTATGTCATCTGAGATGCTGTGTGGAGGGTCTTTTCGAGGAGAGGAAGGAATGAACCATTGAAGAGACACATGTTGTAGGAAGGAGGAAACACAGAGGCCGGCAAATCCCCCGTTCTCATGTGACAAATGTCAACCGTGTACGTATGTTGGCCATGCGTTTAGCGTGTTTCCCGACTATGCACCGGTGCCAATGGTATCAATGATGCTGGTTCCTCGGAGCATCTTCCATTGAAATACCGGTAAAATAAGGTAAGCATTCCCACCTGACGCCTGTGCTCTAAAGATTGTAATCCGTTTGTTCAGATGGGAGAATCTATCAAACGGACAGCCCGTTTCTACGCAGAGTCGAGGGTTTTTTTCAGGTATTGTGGAGCTCCATACCAGACGTGGCTGCCAAATTTAACCGTGGAGCGAACTTGCGATCTGTAAAGGTTGGGGGGCGTACATTAATTATGTGAGCTCAGGGGGGTCCAGTAAAATCCCACGTTACTTTAAAAGAAAATACGAAGTGGCTCAAATTTATCTCACCAAGGGCAAGGGGGGGGGAGGGGTCTAGATTGGAAGAATAACTGCTCACGTAATAATGTATGCCCCCTTAGCAGTTGTGTACTATTAAAGTACCTGCGAACCATGTACAGTACACCCAGTTTTTGGGAGGCTGATTTAACTCTGGCTTCGATGGAGCCCCCGCAACTGAGCTGGTCACTTCGAGTTACACCAAGCATATCAATGGAGGGCCTATTTGAAAGATTACTTCCATTGAAGGAGACTAGATTTTCATTTCGATCCCTTTTAGACGTAATCAGACATGATTGGGTCTTTGAAACATTAAATACAACGAGATTATTTTTACCCCAAGAGAAAACACTTTCGAGATAACCGACCATTCTTTGCTTCAAAGCCCTCCGGTCTGTTGGAGTTTGAACAGAACCGGTCCGTTAAAGTTTGTCAAACAGAAATGACAATAAGGTCAAAATTCTGGGGAAATTTTTAATATTCTAGGGAATTTTTGAAATAGTGTGGGAAAAATTCGAAAAATTTAAATATTCCAGGGGTTTTTTTTTCTTAAATTCTCTGGCCACCCTCGCCCTTTAGGATTCGAAAATATTGGGGGAATTCTTCTCTATCTCTAGCCACCCCTTCCCTCCATTATAACGAAAATATTTTTTGGGGAAATCGGTACTGAGAACCTCATATTTACAAACTAATTTTGAAATATAGAATCTAGGAAAAATGTTGAGTTTGCTAAATTTATAGCTGTATGTGGTTGTCTCTTTTTAGTGTCGCTATTTTTCGTTTCATCGAGTTTCAAATAACAACGGTGCTAGGTGCTAAAGAAGTTTTCACTTCAAAAAATTGTGTGAGACTTTCCTGTAAACAAATACAGTAGGCACTACGGCTTTGAAAATCAGACTTTCACAAAATTACAATTTCAAAGTTAAATTTAATGTATTCGTACTTCTACTTGTACGAATCAAGAACAAATAATATCGTGATACATTATTTCCTTACCAGGTGAATAAAAAATATTTAAGATTGCCGTTATATTAAAAATTTGGGAGGCGGATATGGGTACCTCCGCCCCGGGCGGTACAGGCCCCATTTATTGGATAAACAACACCTTTGCCATAGATCACCCCAAGTGGTTCGCTACGTTTGGTGTCTTAGCAGGGGTGCCCGGGTTCATGGGGTGAGGATTTTCCGGGTCTTGGCGGCAGATCCGTCTGCCCACCAGCTGCATGGCAGGCCGGATCAGGAGAGAATGTTGAGGTAGTCCCTTTGACTTCTCCAGGGCCTCCTGTATGGAGCTAACGTAAAAAAAAAACTAATACAATAAAACCGGCATCAAAACACACCTTTCCATTCACCTTTCAGGTACTTGTGCTCATAGAAATCGCCTGTCATTTTTTTTCTAAACTATATAAGGAATGGATTTAATCGTATAAAAAATTTCAAGCTTTTAGCAACAAGATTTAAAAAATATATATATAATAAGTTGAGAGGTTTAATTATATATTTACATTTTTTTAAATATAGGGGCTGATGATGTGCAAGGCTGATGGCTGCCAGATGATGGTTATCTTACTTGGGATGCTATGGCTCATCACTAAAAAATTTCTAGCCTTACAGACATACCGTTAACCAGAGGGTTCACTAAAAGTGGATTTCTCGGCACCTTGGGTTAACTAACCAGGCCTACTTACGCCAATACTCTTGACACCAGCAAAAATTAATTTGTTTATTCTCTCTACACCTGCACATACAGAAAAAGTTTTTGAGGTAGTAAAAAGCCAAAGCATTTATTTAAAAAATTTATATATTTATCTTAGCAAAAATATTTCGTAAATAACAAATGTTTATACAAGATATTTACATGAAAATATAAAATATGTACTATCCATATTAAGCCTATTTGCTAATCAATAATTATTCTACCTTGAAAAAGATACTTCCCATAATGTAGCTAATTTAAAATCACAGTGTAACTAAGTATGTAAGTATAAAATGATAAAATAATATTAGGTACTTAAAAAAGTTACTGCATAAAACTAAACATGAAATATGTCAAAATTATAGAAAATATAAGTGAATTAGAGCAATTAAATGCTTTACATTGGCAATGAAAGGACTTCATCACAATATATATATATATATTTGTACTTAATTGTAACAAAAATATCAACGTCAATAGTTATGTTATTCAAACAAATACAGAGATGTAAAATTCACATTAACCATTCACATGTTGCTAATGCAACATATTTTCATTGTTTCTAACTAAAATTGCTTTTCCATTTGTGTACTGTGAAGTCAACTAATCATACAATAGATGTGCAGTACTTATTTCAATTTCGAAAATCAATATTAGCCATTTCCCTCATAGAGAAATGCTTTCAAATTCTCAGTGAGCAGCTCACAAATCATATGACTCTCAAAATTATATACCTTTATATGAGTACAAATAGCTCTCAAAATTATGTACCATACTATGCCAAAACTTCCGTTTCACAAAAATGTAGTTGTTCAATGTATCTTTTTATCTATCAATAAAATATTCAATTGCCACTAAGATAATATTATAGTAATAAGTATATGTATAATGTTTAATAATGAGAATATATTGAGTTACATTTTATTTATAATTCTCCGGTAGAGAAGAGATTCAAATGTAGATAAGTACCTATTGTGAACTCGGATAGTTTTTCTGTATACAAATATTTAGGTACTTACCTAGTTTCTACAAAACATAATATTATTTGTACATTGTGGACTGAATAAATAATCATTATTATTCAATAAATCATTGAATAAAATACTATCCTTATAATTTATTTATTGTTTGTTACATAATATTGTCTCAAATTTTGTTTAGAATAGAAATTGATAAATTCAGTCAAAAGGTTACACACCACAAATGGGATGTTATCTATTTTATTACTTACATAGATAGCTTTACAATAAAAGAGATTCTTTATTATTTTTATACAATTTGTCAAAGTTTTAATATAATATTTTGAAGAAATAAAAAAAAATCTTCATAATTTAAAACCTAACGTATAAGTTAAAAATACATTTACAGTACAATTTACAAATATTTATTTTTATTACAAAAATACAAAAATATGCAATACAATGATTGTAGGTGTATTGCAATAATGTTTGAGACTCGAGATTTTGGACTAGAAAAGTATGTTCTGTGCAATATGATTGCGTTGAAATGAATAAAATAACAAATGTTCATAGGTAAAATATCAGATGTAAAAGTAGATATAAACCACATTACAACAACCATTGTCACTTTGACCATAAAACTGGCAGCTTTGAGCTATAATATTGACTATTTTAAAGTGGGAATGTTCACAGCATAAAATATTCCTCATTCCTGGCTATTCCTAATACCCAGGGCACACTTAAGAATACTTCACAAAGTTACATCTCTTTTGTTCAATTACACGCTGATCAGATGTGAGACACTAAAATACAGTCATGGCCGCACTCTTTATCAGATAGTTGTGAGCAATATCGCAATCTTCTGTAAGAGAACGGTTAACTTCCACTCCCGCTACTCGAGGGAAGTTGTGAAACACCGAAGGAAGCAATGAACACGTTTACCACAGTAATGAGGAATATTCCTATGACGGTGAAGTTATTAATCTTATCGGCCTTGCAAATGTCATCGTGTTCCTTAACATTATAAGTACTGTTAACAATGAGTCCAACACCAACAGCGATCTGTAAACAAGAGACCAACAATATATTCTTATTCCTGAATATTGCCGCTGGAGCCCTAAGGCCGCCGGGCTACAACAAAAGATCCGAGGACAACATTAATGACAGTTATGAGGAAAACTCCTATTAAGGTGACATTGTTATAATAATTAGCTTTACAAATGTCATCGTCGTTTTTCACATCATACTGGCTGTTTTTGAGAAGCCCCACTGCGACTGCCACCTACAAAACAAAATACCAGTTGGAGCTTTTACTTCTTCCATTGCTGATGTAATAGAAAATAGAACTAAGCTAATAATTTAATCAGAACTGCTGATTATCATAAAACAGAAAATGTGCAGACTCCCTGTGACAATTAGTATTGCCAACGGCCTGAAAAAAAGTTTCAGCGTGGAATGGGTCAACTGGGTATGAATAAGTGAGGTACGAGTATCAGAAAACAATTGTCGATAAGTTTTTATTTTGCTAAACAATAGAAGAGCACTATGTTTCGATAAAATAATAATATTTGGATGATTTGTGTAGCTCCATTCTTGTAAAAAGTCACCTCAAGGGCGCTATATCCGTTGCCATTACACATTCATTTTCAGGTTTTAAATTAGCAAATTTTGCAAACATTCCAGTAATCACATCTTACTGGATTAGCAAAATATTTTGATGGGGAGGGGGGGGGGGGGGGGGGGGTTAAAATAAATAAGTATAGGATAGCCTGGCTTAGAGAAAGAAGGCAAGGGTGTATAGGATGTATTACCTGAAGTATAAGGCTGGCGGAGATGAAGATGAGACTGGGTATGTAGTACGGGTGATATGTACTGCCGGCCTCCAGAACGTAGCGCAGCTGATTGGCATTGGCGGACAGCAGCGCCAGATCCATCATGCCCTGTGCCAAGTTCTTCTTTTGCTGGTATACATTCACGTCTGGGATCACACGGGGAACCTGCAACCACCCATTGCTCGTTTAAATTCATAATATTAAAAAAACTAAGCAGAACTGATGAAAATATTGTTAATCGTGCATTGAAAACAGGGTAAAACATATCTAGCAAAAGATATTAAAAAAAATTGTGAGGTGACAAATTTTTAGGGATTTTATCATTATACATTTGGAAACTCCATATTGATGAATTATAAACTGTGTCTTGCACTTATTATGTGGAACTTTCTATGAACGACACACAATTTACAGTCGATTCCGTTTAATTGTGACACATTGGGACCCAAAAATTTTGATCCCAATATCCTTTGTTATTTGGGGCAATGAAAAAGAAAACCTAAGAAGTCTAATGATATGAACGTGAAACATCATTTTTAATCATAATTAAATAAAACTTACCGCTCCTGGTGCAAACTCTGGGGCATACGGGAATGGTGTCTCGGCTCCGAATCGCGGGGTGATGCCTGGCAAAAAGTTATCTGATAAATAAATAAACAATTAAATTTAGTATAACAATAAAGCATGCATTACTTATACAATAATAGACTGTACAACATAATATAGTACTTTCCTACTTAAGTGTAAACTTAAAATTATTCATAAACTGCCCATTCATAGATGGTGGTAATTTAATTATTTTCAGAGAAAAAACACTTTTTACACGTTATGCTTAAAAATATTAATTTGAATAGTTTTTGCGCCTGTATGTACGGCATATGAATATGAACAAACGGTTTTGTTCATATAAAAACTTATTTCATTCAAGATTTCAAGAGAGTATACAATAATGAATCGGTGATTCGATGCAATATTGTATTTAAATGCCTTTCTTGAAAGAATTGAGTTTTTAAGCGGACAAAACTATTTACTCATATTCACTTTCTATACTTACAGGCACAAACAAACAATAATCATTCTTCCTCATATTTCAAAGCACAACTTGCAAAAAGTGTTTTATCTTAAAATAATTAAATTAGTGTCATGTATGAACGAGTAGAAGGGATATATATACATAGCGACAAAATAAGACAAAAGTAATGTGAAATGCTACTTTATGAAGCAATGAAATCCAAAACCAAAAAATGCAAAACATAAAACATGGCGGGTGGTGAAATTGTGAATAGATGCATGAGGTCGCTTTGAACCTAATAATTACCATTGAATCCATTTCCAATCCCGTCTACCTCATCTCCATTTGTCCAGATCTTCTCCCCGTCCCCTTCCCCATCCCACTTGGGCTTGTGGTCCCCTAGAAGCGGACAGTCCGTACCTAGTAATATGATAATAGGACAATGCTTATCATGCACGATATTATGTAGGTGTAGGGACAAGAAAACCAACCAGTTAAAAGCGCAAACGAAGACAGCGTCAAACTTAGGACAAAACGAAATTGTGATTATTGGTGATTTAAATGTTAGAATGTTGCGAAATGAAAATATGTTTTGTGGTAGGTAGGCACTGTCTAGAAGTTAATGCCAGCTGTTTTAAATATATTTTTGGGAAAGAAGTAAAAAATATTGTTTTAATGAAAAGACAAACAACTTTGTTTACATCACTTTTATTTGTACACAATCTACATGTTTCGTGAACGATCCTGATGATGTGAATGATGTTCACATCATCAGGATCAAATGTATGCTCCTGATGATGTGAACATCGTTCACGAAACATGTAGATTGTGTACAAATAAAAGTGATGTAAACAAAGTTATTTGTCTTTCCATTAAAATAAATAATGCCATCACAAAGTGAAAACCTTTCAGAATAAGTTTTCTTCGAAAAAAAAAAAAAAATTGTGTTTTTGCAGTAAAATAGTATCTCAAACCTTTTTAGAAACCCAGTGGTTTTCCTAGTTATTTTGTAGAAATTTACTTATGTCACAGTCATCAATTGGCTATTCAGTGCCATTTTATTTTTGTGGCATTTGCCGTTATAAGTCGATTCTAAGTGCGTTTTAAGCTTAACAATACGATAGTTGTCCTCTTTTGCTGATCACAATTTGTTCCAAAGCTGAAACAGCACTAAATCGGCATACTGGGACCATAAATATACAAACCACACTGGGACTTTTCAACTGTCAAAAAAACAAAATGGTGCTGAATGGCCATTTCACGTTACGTTTGAAATGCCGTGAAACAACCCGTCATTAATGTTTTAGAACTAACTGGTATAAAAATGTATGTATCAATAAACTCAGAGGCAAGATATTAGAATTCCTCCATCTTCTTATGTCTATTTATCTATCTACATAAAAAAAAAAAATATATATATATATATATATATATATATATATATATATATATATATATATATATATATATATATATATATATATATATATATATATATATATATATCGGCCCCTTAGGGTCAAAAAAACGTATCTCATTTTTCTCTACTTTACAGGAGAGCAAAAAAACATAGTTCTCAATCAATCAATGTTGTCTACTTTTAAACAAATGGAACATATTAATAATTTCTTCTCGTTTAGTTAAAGGGTGGTATTTTGTGCTTCTAAATCATCTTTTAAATATAAAGTAGTAATTCATTTTCATATGTTTTTTTAAATTTAAGTGCAGCTATATCTCAGTTACGTGTCTTTGATCCTAACCAAAATCAAAATTGCAATCACTGAACTCAAGTTACGAAAAACTTCCTTCTATATTTGACTTTTTTTACACCCGAAAATTTGTAAAGATGATTTATATTAATTAGGATAGTGGTGGAACAGTAATAAAAATATTTCAAGTCTAGAAATATTTATTGAAAAAATTATTTAAAACAGAAAACATATAAAATATTTAGGTAACTATTTTCCAACTGATACTATTGTCAAAAAAAAACTTAATATGCTACATAATATTGTAACTTGCTTAAAAAACTGGAATCTTGTACCTGACTAACTTACTAACTACCTAACTAACCATCACGCCGTTTCTCCGCAGGGGTAGGCAGAGAAGACGGACCGCCAAACAACTCAGTCTTAGCATACACTCTTTGCTTCACTCACTTTACTTCAACCAACGCCTCTTCCATAGGTCACTCCAAGAGGTTCGCTACGTTTGGTGATTTAGAAGGTGTGCCCTGGTTCATGGGGTGAGGTTTTTCTAGGTCTTGGAGGCGGATGACCAGGACACACTGAACCCCAGATTCCTACCGACCCCTAAAACCCTTTTCCTTCCCAGAATTCTCCTCTCCTTTATTTCCCAAAAAAACCCTCCTCACAGCATCCCCAAAGATGAAGTAGGCCCTGAGGTAAATTATTTTCCTCAGGGCCTCCTGTGTAGAGCGCATGTAAAAAAAATAAGTCCAGCTCGTTGCCTTGTTTTAGGAACTTAATAAATATTGTCAGGATCTTCTTTTGAATGTGATTTTTAACTAGTTTACATCTTCGATCAATGGTTTACATCAACGATACTCAACCTGCGGCCCGCGGGCCGCATGCGGCCCGCCAAGCTTTTGTGTGCGGCCCTAACCACTTTACCATCAGGAACTTGATTTAAAAAAAACTATCATTCTAAATTTCGAATATTCAAGTCGATTCGATTTATAATCTTGAGATTCGTTTCGACTTTGACGCACAGGCCACAGATAGTGACACCCGAAAAGGATTGTCATTAGTCATTATGGTCCACACGATCTGGTGCAAGAGTAAGATACTTGTTTAGATATTCACGGCCAAAAGGCTTTTTTTTGTTATTTGTTTTTGGGGTGTTATGCCGTGTTGCGCTACCTCCGTCTTTAGCCAACGTTTCGGACAGCGTTACAGTGTCCATCATCAGGGCAGATGTGTAAGAGTGTTGCTATTTACACACGCTAGATTTAATCCCAAAAAACAAATATTTGACACACAAGTACGCGCGAAAATCTATAATATAAATATGAATCTCTGAATGTGTTGCTAAGCGCATAACTTCCTAACGACTGCACCAAATTGGATAATTATTTTTTTCGTGTTCGTTATTATCAGGACAAGGTTTGTATAAAACCACTGGTGAGCTCTGACGTTATGAAATTTGTATAAAAAAAATTGAATAGGTGGCACACGAGCTATTTGAAAACTGAATGTACCGGGACTGAATGTATGGAGTGCGGGAGGGTTGGATTGAAACCAGGGAAAGGGGAGGGAAATCTGGGAGGGGGGAGGTGAACTTGGGAGGGGGAGTCGCGGGACGGGGAAGGGGGGGAGTGGAGTGGGGAGAGGGAAGGTGGAGGAGGAGGAGTGGGAACGCGAGAGGGGAAGGGGACGCGGGAGAGAAAGGGGAGGCGGAAGGGGAAAGAGACGAATGGTAAAGGACACGCAGTGAAAAACTATTTCCTTATTAAACGGCATAGCAACGCATGCCGTGTACCAGCTAGTAATTTATAAATAAAAGTGCCACTTCTAGAAACAACCGCATCAATTATAATACATAAAAACTGGTTAATGTCAATGGTTAGTCAGGTACCTACTAATTTTAAAAGCATTTCTTGCTATCGTATAAAGTACTATTTTCTTATAATATAAATACGCATAATTAGGTAATTTTTCACAAAAAAAGCGCTCTACAAATTATCCAAATATTATTATTATTAATGGCGGAGTGTCTTCAAAATTAAATCGAAAAAATGTTGGGGGGGGGGTGGGGTTGATGATTTTTTTTCGTCATACCAGTATAGTTTTGCGGCCCGCGTAACTTTACAAATACATGTATGTGGCCCGAAGAGAAAAAAGGTTGAGTATCGTTGGTTTACATCCATGCCATTTTTATCTGTCTTTTTGTTTTTAATTAATTGTTTCCTCAAGTTGATGAAACTGAAGAAATGCTGTTGTCTCATCTCAATGATATAATATTTGGATTTTCTGAAAGCTAATCTAACTGCTGGGTACCACCATGAAGGATCAAATATATTTATTTTCTTTGTAGAAGTTTCGATACATCAACAGGTATCACTCATCAGAATGAACTTCTTTCCATTAGCATTAGCTACCAAATACTTATACATACATGAAGCAATTTCATCTGAGCCACGACCAGCCACTCATTGATGTCACATGTAATTTCAAGCAACATTGCTCCGAACCTTAAAAAAAGTTAAATTATAAACTGCCAGGCGTCGTCTATAAAAAATTATCTTCGAACGTATTCTAAATTAAACTCGATGAAATTTACAGTGGATTCAGAAGCAAGGGTTTTAGATTGGATTTTACAATTCTGTACAGCAATTTTGCGTTGTTTGTGGCGATCATACTCATCCAAAAGAGATATTTTCTTCCGTATTAGCATTTTTGTATTTAACACACGAGTCGCACATATCTTCGCGTGGTTGTTGGAACTATATGTTACAGGTGTTAAATATGTTTCGGTTTAACCATGTTTTTTCAGGAACATAATTTGTATCCCTAGACAAGTCAACATACATAGTGTACATTACGTATGTGTAATGTCAAATCGGCGGCTAAATATTTAAATGAAGTGTTCGCCCTACGGTAATTTGACGTTACTGTTTGAAAAATGTGGTCCTTAATGATTTTTTTAGATTCTTCTGGTCTTTTATCTCCAGGTAAATGTTTTCCCCTTTTGTTTTGGAGAACTTTTCCATTTTCCAAGCTATTATTAATTATATTTCTAAAAAAGGTTTCAGTATATCCAATGTAGTCAAGAAAAATTCTTGGCATTCTTGGATTCTCGAATCGCTCTTAAAGAAGAAGAACTGTCTTGACTTTTGGCATCGTGACTCCTGATTTTCTGCTATTTTTATTTTGGTAGCAGTTGTAGTAACATCAATTTCGTTTTAGGGGATGCTATGTAGAGAGTCTTTTTAGGGGAAGGAAGGATAAGAAATTCTTAGAAGGAATAAGGTATAAGGGGTAGTTAGGAATTTGGGGGCCAGTGCGACGAACGAATGAATCCATCCTTTCCACTGCGATGCAAGAGAATGTTCCGAGAGAGTCGTGCTGGAGAGGTCAAAAGATCTCCCTCAGTCTCTCCCGACCCGGCCTGCCATGCTGTTGATGGCAGACACATCTGCCGCCAAGATCCGGACAAACCTGACCCCATAAACCCGGGTACCCCTGCTAAGTCATCAAACGTTATCCAGTAAATGATTCCCGGGGCGGCGGTACCCATACCCGCCACTGAAATAAGATATTTGTGGAACTTGAAGAATCTTCCTTATTATTCAACAATGCCGCTTCCATTATTCACTGAATCCGTGTTTTGTGTGTTTTCATTTCCATATTCGATTTATATTGAGTCAAAACACACAAAAAAATAACCAAACTAATATTCAAACCACTCGTTAAAATAAAAAGTGCCGCAAACACAACTGCCAAATCGTAAATGAATGACGCGTAAGTGATATTTCAGTAAAACAGTTGCATAATCTATGCGGGTGAATCGAACGTAACTAAAGATGCGTTTCTTTGACTCGCAAGCAAATATCTTTTTATTCAAGTTTAAAAAACGCAAGTAAAGATACACTCTACTGACATTAACAATAAATGGTTTTCTGTAGATACGCAACGACGTAAATTTTTAACCGTTGAACCTATAAATACGTGTCTTTGTCACTTAACGTAATGTGTTATTTTGTGTCTAGTATCATACGTAACTCAAAATCGATAAAAATTGAGTTACGTTTCTTTGACTCTAAGGGGCCGATATATAACGTGAATGTCTACATGGCATATCGAAAACCATCCACATCCCATTTTCCCTCCCATTAAAGCAGAATAAAAACCGTGCAACGCTGGGTACTTTATCTAATAATAATGTAAATTGAATATAATTTATACAACCCTTCCCGACACCTCAAACCTGTTAGTTTCTGTTATATTCACTATTATTATGTAAACACAAATCAATATTTTCGTGGGGATTTAAACAGATCATATTATTTACAAAATGCTTCAAATAATAACTCAAATGGTTGTTAATGGAAAGGATTCAATAGAATAAATATAAATGAAGGGGAAAAATGCATAACAAATCAGAAAAACATAACAAAATGGCAAATAGCAAAATGGCAAAATAGCTTCACAAAACTTAAATTACAAAATGCAAAAAGTCAGTCACATTGTTGTTGATTCTGCAATATGTTGAATGAAAAAGTATTTAAAAACAATTTTTTACAATTGATTTTCTTAGAATATAGGCACATGTTTCCATTCTTGCTTAGAATTTTTTGAAAATTCGTATATGAGATCCAGAAGGCATAAAACATATTGCAGTCTTACAACAATATGAATTTATGGAAGGGTAGTAATAATTACCATCTTCGTCTCCCTCTTTTTTCTCTTCATCGTCTGTGTCTCCTCCCTCCCATCCCCCCTCCCCCTTGCCGGCATCCTCCCCCACCCCCACTCCATCCCCCTCACCACCGGTCGGGGAGCCAAAAAAGGCATCATCCACACCGGGGTGCGCCTCGGCTGTTTTGGGGATGTCGCTGTCATCAGAGAGGTCGTCTATCTCTGAACCTGAGGAAATCAATAATAATGCAATTTAATAAAGGTTATTTGTTTCTGTGATGTGTGGAAGAGTGACGAGTGATTTAAGATGTTTGTTCCTATAAAAGTTTGATTAAAGAGAATTGTTTACCATACCATTCTACTGCTTCTTTAAATTGTTGAAGTAGACCAATTGAAGTGACTAACAAACGTAGGTACCCATGTTGAATTATAGTTCACATTCAATCTCAGAAGGTAATCTAGAATCTAGAACACCCTTGAAGGATGAAAGCCAGAAACAAGAAAAAAAAATTATTCTCCATCTATAGACAATTAAAATATCAAAATATACTTTAAACATCAATGTAACGCATTTTCGTAAACGAATGGACAAGCAACCTTTGGCTTCCACGGTACAGAAATGCATTTATTTATTTGTTACAAAAAGCAAATATTATTATAGAATTAAGCCAAATGTAAGCAGTAATAAATATTATGTAAGACGAAAATAAGCTACAATACAGGTGAAGGAATACATTATAGCCCCCATTAGTTTCTAACGAGGCAGGTATTTCAAAATTCAAGATCAATTGATATTGAACATTATTAATACCGTAGCGTCTGCGTGGTTAACCCAGCTACGAGTGCATGTCGGATGCCACGCCATACACGCTGCGCCACAAATAACATCTGTGTACGTCGAATTTCACACAAAGCTACTGTTATATCGAATTCAAGAATTCGACACAAGATGTTGCCACTTAGGTCAGCAGCTCGCATGTGAACGTTTCTTCCCTAGGTATAAGTACTACGGATTTATAGAATTTAAGTATCTTTCCGGATACGGAGAGATTACATATGGCGTCATTGCCTGTCACAGTTACTTTAACTTGGTGACTATCGTCACTGGATCACAGTGGATCCGAGGAACTGGCTATTTTTGGAACCAGTTCTTATCGGATTTATAAAATAGTTAACTACACTAAAACCCGCCTAGTTTTAGCTGCTAGTTTTTTATTATTGATGTTTTGGCTATTATTGTTTTTTGTTATGATATAACTCAAAATCAATAAATTAATCAAACGATTTTCTTTAGTTTTCCTATTGAGATACTGTAACAGCGTATAGTTTTTCTCCTCTTTGTATTTTGGCAGGGTTTTGGACAGCCTTACTATTCATTTTCTCTAGATAATAATATTAATATAAAAAAACACTGTTTAACCACTTTTTATTGATAATAATAGTTATAATCAACTTGTTTATTGACTGATGTTTATTTATCAAGTATAATGTGTACAACGGTGGTTAAAGTGTTTTTTATTAATATTTATATGAAAATGGTGCTACAAAATTATTTTGCAATTATTGAAAAAAAAAAATATATATATATTTACACCACAACGAATTTGATAAATAAATTACTTTTCCTTACCAGCAAGAGGTGGCTGAGGGTTTTTGGCATCCTTCTCCAGGAGAGGTTGGGCCCTGTTATTGTTATTGTTAGAGCCGTCTGTGATGACGAGCGTGAGTGGCTCAATGGCCGCTCCGGCGGAGAGGTCACGGCGGGGTCGTGATAGTGCTGGCAACTTGTCGTCAGTCGGAACCTGGAATCGAGAACACCTATTGGTTTACTTTTTATCTTTGTCGCGTCGCTAGTGATGCAAATTATGACATAGATTATGACTGAGGTGGGAAGGCGAGGTAAGAGGGGATGCAGCACAGCTTCTTCAGGTAACAAACTGGAAGTCAGCCCCTGAGGATGGGAGGAGTTGGAGGCGAATGATGTGGGAGGCCAAAGCTCGATATGGGCTGTAGCGACATCGGAGAGAGAGAGGGATGCAAATTATCTTGAAGTGCAAAGAAATTCAAATAGTGATGAACTATTACTAATCGGAACTCTTAATGAAACAGATATTTTAATTTAATCATGGAAGAATAATATAATACTAATAAATCTAAACGAAAGACGAAATAGAACAAGACAGAGAAAATAAAAGAATGTAACGGTCACAACAGGGAATCGAAACCAGGAACCCGAACAACTCCTCTACTCAAATTCTGAATAAACAATATGATCTTCAACTATTTTTTCCCATATTTTTGGCAGCTATCTTTTTGAATGATTACAAAGTTCTGACGAATATATTTGAAATCTAGATAGTGTCTCGGATAAACATATCCGATATTTAATGGCCGAGTGAATGCAGGCGTTTTTCCGGTACGACATATATTATATCCTAGGTTCGATTCCCAGTTGCGACTGTTGCCTTTTTTTTAAAACTTGTTCTTTTCACATTTCATTTAGATTTATTAGTATTATCTTCTTCAATGTTTAATATTACATTGATTGATATAACCTTAAAAAGTTATATGAATAAAATTAATTATTATTAGAATTTTTTTTCTTCACCTGGTATTTTTTATAATTTTTTTATCTCTGATACTCACACATATAATCTAAGAAATGCCATAAAATAATATAATTAAATAAAATAATTAAAAAATCAATTATTGCCCCTGGACCATAGGCAATTTTATTAACTCATGATTTTACAATTATAATTTTTTTGAGAGAAAATTTCTACCGGCAACCCGGGTGTTAATTGAAATATATAATTGGGTACAAATGGATACAACTACATTACCACCATCCAGCCCCAGATCTAGGGGGGGGGGGGGGGAACAGGCGGCAGTTTTAGGGGGCGCCAAAATAGTAACTTATATGTTCGATTGGAAAAAAAATTGATTCACAAAGCGCCTGGCATCTGTTGTTGGCGGCAGTACGTTGTACTATCGATTATTCTTTTGGTTTTAGGTCCAAAAGTATTTTCGTTAGTTGTTTTTGGGGTTTTATGCCGTGTTGCGCTACCTCCTTCTTTAGCCAACGTTTCGGACAGCATTACAGTCTCCATTACACATCTGCCCTGATGATGGACACCGTAACGTTGTCCGAAACGTTGGCTAAAGAAGGAGGTAGCGCAACACAGCATAACACCCCAAAAACAACTATTAACGAAAACATCGTGAGTTGATTTATGAACGTATCCTAAGTCGATTTTGAACCCGTGCTTAGAGTAGGGGAGACCTAGGAGAGTTGTAACAGAGGAGAGTTGTGACAAAGACGATTTTTCCCTACCTATAATAGTTAGCGATATTGTAAAAATGCTCGTTTGTCGCTTTAGAGACGTGCTACTTCATTCAGTACCCACCGGCGGCGCACGAGAAGCGGTTGCGTAATTACGACGTCTGCATGCAAAAAAATGCGAAAAGTAAGTTTTTCTTCAAAATTTTGATAGAATTTATATCACGTCTTATTACAAGTGCGTTGTTGTGTTATTTTTTCTTAAGTTGTATGGTTATTTAAGTCTCAAATATTAGCATTGATCTTTTATGTTTGCATCGTGTTTAGAAAATATGAATCATTATTCGGACCAAGTCGTAATTTTGAGCACCTAGGAGAGTTGTGACAGCCTGTCACAACTCTCCTTTTGACTTAATTTTTCTGCTGGGTTATTTCGACACTTTTTAAAATTAATTTACGATGTCTGTATGTGTGTTTGTGCGTTAGTATATTAAGGTCAAATCTTACAAGTGCAGTCCGCAATAAAAGCTTGTCTGAAAAAAATCATTTTCGATAAAAAAAATTTGGGATTGTAGTGTGATATTGCATGCTGGATGACTACCTTATTTGTTTCAGAATGCCTAATAACTATACTTACACGAAAGACTGGTAAAGGCATTGCTAGTGTCTAATTACTCAAATAGTCTAAATACAAAGCTGTCACAACTTACCTCGGTACCTGTTACAACTTACCTCGGTGATAGGGGAGTTGTGACAGAGGGAGTAGTTGTTCTTTTTATTGATTTTCTCGGAAACCGTAATACTTTAATTAATTTGGATGATTGTTTTGGAAAGGGAAGGAATGGTGCTACCTTAATTTACGTAGATCATAAATACGGAATATTTCTTGAGCTAGATATGTCCCTTAAAAATTGTCACAACTCTCCTAGGTCTCCCCTAAGTGATGTCTCTGCCCAGGGGAATCCCAATCGCATCTAGAACTAGGGGCTACACGAGCTGAGCCGAATAAACCCGAGGAGCGCCACTTGACACTTGTTTGGTGACCAGATCTGAATAGCCAGGTACTTCCCCACCTTCCCCTTCCCTATCTCTTTCCCCTCCCCGCTACCTTCAGCCTCACAACATACCCCAATTGGGGATGCCATAGTCCCACTGGCTCCAGACGGGAGCAGTTGGGACTCATGTGCGGTTTTCATGTAAAAAAAAAAAATGCTGACAGTGGCACCCCCTCTCAAACAATTTTTTAATTTAGTGAATTTTATAATAGTAATATTAAATTTAAGAGCGGTGTTAAAATCCTCTTTCCCACGGACACTGTCTTGGTTTAAAATTAACCAAGAAATTCATGATTAATGTTACATATTTTCGAAATTCCGGAAAGCGAAGCAGGACAGTTCGTCCTTCATCCTGGATCATAAAGGTTACGAAAACATTTTCCCTGTAAGTGAAACCACAGACACACTCATACACACTCTAAATCATATTATGAAGTCATACATCGTTTTATTTATATCACAAAAAACAGCCTAGTGAAAAAATCATTTTTATCGAGAAATGGGTTTCGTAACTTCAGGAAAACCCGCATAAATCAAATAAACTTTGCGTTTTATTCGTGGTTAATCCATTATAATAAATACATGATTATCATAATATAACAATGGACAATTTATTGGAATTTGAAGTTCAGATTTTCAAAACAATGATTATAATATTGTAATAAATTATCAGAAAGAATAAAGAATGCGCGGCACAAGAATTCGGCGTTTTTTTTTAATACATGAAAATATTTCCAAATTCCCTCTGACTCCTGAGAATTCTTCATCGTAATTTTAATGTATTCTAAACCAAGTTCATCTACCGTGTACTACCTCTCCATTGTATACAGTTATAGAGGATAATTGAGCAATTTCACGGCCAAGTTGCCCGGCGCTTATTCCTTGGAAAAACACTTAAAACTTTTGTCAACAATTCACGTGGTCGGGTAATTTTGAAAGACTGGCAAACCATATCTCAGATTGCTGAAGTTAAAAATAAAGAGCTATTTCACTGAGTCCTACAAGCGTGCCGAATACTACTATAAAAGTCTCTTGCTAAAAAATATCGACAAAAATTTGAATTGCATTTTTGAAGTAAAACTTCTTTACGCGCGCTTGACTTGGGGAGTAAGCTGGTGAATGCGTTACGAAAACTGTGATCGGGCGAGGCGAACGGAAGTTGGTGACGGGACGGGTTGGTAAGGGAGATATAAGTTAGTGAAGATAGAAAGAGAGAGAGTTGCGTTTCGTATATTACTGTAGGGGCAAGAGAGAAAGGTGCGAGCACACATTTTCTTTCTCTCTTTCTCTCATAGCCAGTTATGTTTCGTATATCTAAGACACAGTGCAGGCCTATTGTCTGTATCGCACTGTAGGAGCAAGAGAGAGCAGTGCGCGCGCACATTTTCTTTCTCTCTTCCTATCAATAAAATGAAAATAAATATTGTATTAAAATTTTGTTATAATATTCCCTGAATCGTTTAAAAATTACCCATAGTACGAAATAACTATTACGCTCTAGCAACACTTTCCAAAGAAACAGAATGCGCACGCATCAGGTTGGTATCAACGGCTTACGAATTTATAGTCAGTTAAAGAATTTTTTTACAAATTTCATATATTTAGTTTAAACGTAAGATATATTTTTCCATATATATGTTTTACCGTCTTTTACGACGAATGGGTGCGATCCAAATTCAATAACCAATCACAGCGCCGTATTTTTGTTCTGGTAAATCAAACAAACCGACGCTGACAATTTTAGTTAGCGTACGCTCGCTATTGTTTTATTTTGTACGATTTAAGTCTCTAGGAGAAGGTAGTTAAAGACCATTTTCTTATGAAATCTTCAGTAAATCCCATTAACAAAAACATCGCACGGTTTGCAGGATTTGCAGGTTGCAACGTGTTGACAGTTTCATCATTGATTTGACATATTATTATTTGAAGTTCGTTAAATGTATAATTAATTTCTATTAGATTTGTTATTTTACGGTGTCAGTGTAAGCGTCTTTCGTAAGCCGTTGATACCATACGTCAGTGTTTAGTGTTTGTATGGTGTTTGTTCGCTCAATTTGGTGTTTGTTCGCTCAGCACAGGGGAAATGCAAGGTACAAATTTGAGGTTATATTCTTATTAGATTTTTAAATTTATAACTAAATTTCTATTGGTTGTTAGAGGTTATAAAAGTACTGTGGATTACAATGAATAAAATCACCATAATTTTATGTTTACCCAATAGATTAGGGCCCCTGGCGATTCTCTCTTTAAAAAAAAACGAGTGTGAGAGCTACCGCCAGGTCACTTGGAAAAGTTACACCCTTTATATGTCTTGATTTTATTTGATAAATTAGTGTAAAAAAAAATAATAAAAAAATAAAATTGGGGTGAATGAATTTTTAATCAAAATAAAAATGTAGGGGGGGGGGGGGGCGCGCCATCGGTACCTACTGCACAGGGCGCCAGAATTCGTAGATCCGGCCCTGTTCCTATCATATAGAATATAGATGGAGCTAAAGAAGTTTTACTTCAGTCGTGTGGTCTAAAGCACACTCGTTTTTTTTTTAACTTTCATCATCAGTCCAATCTGGCACGTTAATGAGCTGAGCAGCCTTTATAATAATCATAAGGGAATATTTTGTAAAATTTTTGAATTTGTTGGAGAAATTTGAAAGATATTTGATTAGTTTAGCTTTAT
Organism: Limnephilus rhombicus; assembly: GCA_929108145.2. NCBI lineage: Eukaryota > Metazoa > Arthropoda > Insecta > Trichoptera > Limnephilidae > Limnephilus > Limnephilus rhombicus. The sequence goes on along the minus strand of OV815277.1, from coordinate 55,277,258 downwards.
AACAAATAACTTTGAAATGACAAAAAAAATTACGGAAATACCAAAATGCGAACAAAACAGGTTACTCACGAATAACTTGAAACTTTTAGGACGCAAAAAAGCTATACAATACCTAATTCAATAAATCAGTATTTTTACTGTGGTATATAAAGAGTGAGACATTCAACATTTAGTTTTAATAGAATGTAAACAACTATTTACATTATTAAAGTGCAAACGATTTTTTTGAAAATAAAATACAACTTAAAGAAATGTAGATATTTTCCCCAATTTGGGAGGCGAGAATGGGTACCGCCGCCCCGGGAACCTTTATTGGATTACCAACACCTCTGCCATAGGTCACCCCAAGTGGTTCGCTACGTTTGGTGATTTAGCAGGGGTGCCTGGGTTCATGGGGTGAGGTTTGTCTAGGTCTTGGAGGCGGATGATCAGGACACACTGAACCCCAGATTCCTACCCACCCCTTAAAGCCTTTTCCTTCCCAGAACTCTCCTCTCCTTCCTTTTCTTAAAAAAAACATCACACAGCATCCCCAAAGATGACATAGGCCCTGAGGGAATTTATTATCCTCAGGGCCTCCTGTGTGGAGCTCATGTAAAAAAATAAATATATACTTGATCGGGAATAATTAACTTAATAATTACCTGTTTTTCTCTTTCTTTCTATGTATCATCAATCTATATTCATCTCTATTTTATTTAGATTTTTAGAATTTCACTTAAGTGCACAATATTTTAGTATGTAACCGTATCCCATGTATGTACACCTACACTTATAGATAATCCAGAAGTTTCAATTGTTCCCATTATATATTTACCTATTGCATAATGTTATTCTATTTCTGTTATAATTAGTGTAACTCGCTCATCAAGCACAAGAACTAGTTTCTTCTTTGGTGAGATTGCAATTTTAAATAATTTGTGTACCGATATGTAATTTATATAAAACCACTGTACTATATATCTATATTAAATAAAAAAAAAAATAAAAAATAAATAAAAATAAAATATATATATTCTGAAAATGAACCTATAACATTTATCACAAATAAGAAGCGCCCATGTCGGAATTAAAATGAAACGAATATTTTCTTTGTGATAATAGCCAAATGAGTTTTTTGCGCATTGAATTTTCTAAAATTGAGAACGTGGTTTGACGATTGTACGAAAGAACCGGTCTCCATTCTACATATATCCACTAACGTAGGTGAGAATAGATACCCACTTACAATATAATATCATAGATAGATGCCTACCCACACAGAACATTGAACTTTGTAGTTTGTAGGCACATGCCTACTAACATATGAACTATATATACATTTGACGAAAACGATTGAGTATTTCTCGGGCAGATTTTCGAGTAAATTTTATCGTATCTAAAAATAAGGTAGGTAACTGTGTTTAAATTTCAAATCTTTTTTGTTACTGCCTAGTCGAAACTTATTGACTTTACAAAATACAGAGTTGTGATATTTGTGTTTACGTCTGTAAACAACCGGAAGAATAAAACCTTGGCATTTATCTACTGATGTAGTAGGAAGGAACACACCTGTTATTATAGCAATAACATCTAGTAGTGTGAGATGATGCATCGTGCACCATGCGCTGTCGACCTGCATGGTGTAGAACTGCTATGTGCAGTGACATATCTACTCATTTCATTGCCATTGCTGCTCTTTCTGGTCGGAGTAAACTGGATGACCTCTTGTGTTAAATCTGAACAATAAGCTCTGATATACGACAGCGTATTACCTTCCACCTTCCTAATAGATATTACGAGCTTATGGCTCTGGTGACAGCTTGTCTGACCAACGGTCTAACCCATTGACCTATGATATTTCGTCAAAGGTCTAACCTAATTCAGTGAAACCACGTACGTTGTCTCAGTAACCCATCTCTCTTTTAATTCATCAGACCTTGACGGAAAAATATCATGCGTTCATGTTCTTACTAATAATATTACACAATCGCGCACTCAGCGAAATTTCAGTCGTTTTATTTCATTTAGACACTGAAAAATTCAATCTAACAGTTACGTTTAGTAGGTTTGACGATGAAAATTGCATTATAGATTCTGCTGACCTATTTGCAATTGCATTGTTAGCATGTACGGCTGTCCATTCTACGTTATTATATCTACCTGATTACTACCAATACCGGAAGTTTCTAATAGCAGAGTCATTTACAGAACAACATCTATGTCGCTAAAACCCAGCGGAAAATGAAACCCAAATAGAAATTGCGTGGAATTATAAAAGGGGTAACTTACATGGTTGATGGAGTGGTTGCTGTTAGAGTGGCTGTTGTTAGGGCCGGGGTGCAGGTTGGTGTTGCTATGATGGGGAGAGGGGGTGCGTGATCTGCCCGCTGTGTGGGGGGTGGGGTGGGTTCCCACAGCGGCGTGGTGGGGGGACAAAAGGCGCGCCCCATTCCCTCCATTTCCCCCATTCGTGTTGCCCCTTGCGTGGTGTGTCCCGTTACCAGCGTGACCTCCATGAGCTGGCGAGTTGTGGGCTCCGGCAAGGGCCCCCCGGTGCCCCATGGGGCTCTCGTGGGCCCCGTGCCCCCCTGCTGGGTGGTGTCCACCGGCTGGGTGGTGCGGCTGGGGCGATCTGCGGGACATCTCGATAGTGGTGTGACCTTCGTGAGGCATTTTTAAGAAGTCAATTCAAAATTTAAAAAAAAAACTGATTTTACTTCTCACTGCTTTCTAAGTTACGGCGTTTCTTTTTAATTCACCAAATATCTGCAACAAAAAGAAAATACGCACATTAAAATCGTGTTATTTTACGTGCAGATCAGTAAGTCCAGGATTGGGCAATATCGGCTCCGGAGTTGTGATGTAGCGATCCAGGATGGTTGTAGTGATATAAGGATGAGGTATTGAAGGGCTGCAAGAAGAAAATTTAAAAAAAAACTAAGGAAAATACTTCATATCTTAGCTGTTGGGATGCGCCAATAAGTTCGGACAACTCAGGCTTTGGTGGACAAAGAAATTTAACAAGAACAATTCCATCACGATTTGCACAATGGACTCCACGATGTGTTTTAACTTACTGTATTCATGGCATGATGGGTTGCTTAGTAACCGACACCATCTTTTGGCTTAATTTGTCGTGATATTATCTCATCTAGCTCAGAGGTAAAGCACTACATAAAAACATAGCGTACAATTTACAGGAATGTCTTCGTCTTGTCTTACTGCCTATGATGTCATCTTTAACCTTTAACTAGCGTCGTGCATTTTTTGTAACGTTAGTACTGACGTGAGGCCTGATAGGCCGCGTATATTATGCAGTGTTTTATAAAGAAAATGATGATTTAAATATCTGTCTTTGCATTAGGATGTTAAATGAAGTGTTATAACAAAAACTTTGCATAGAAAGAAAATAAAATTTATTAAATTTTTAAATATAAGACAACAATAAAAATTTGCTTGAATTTTGGGGAAAAATCTGACTATTAGATAAAAATGATCAAAACACAAAAAAAAACCCCTCACAGAATAACAAAAAATTGTATTTCTTACATAAGACTAATATAAATTTTAGAAAAAAAATAGAGTAGGTACATACACCTTCTGAAAAAAAAAATGTCCACAGTCGAACTACACCTTAAATTCTAAGCACAGTCAGGGCACACTTGTTTCGCTTGACGATGACGGCGCCTCCAGGTGTTCAGGTTGAGTTTCTTCGGTATCAGAAATATCAGTGATAGTATCCGTATCATGCTCAATGTGCTCCGGACAAAAATCTTCGCCGACGTCGTCAACCTCGGATCCGCTGGAATCTTCATCCGCGATCCAGTTCTCAATCACTTGCGCAAAATTTGGATTGGATTCATTTACACATATCCGAGATCTCTTTGGATGCGGTAAATCTGTCGCAGAACTATTTATTTTACTTCCTGAAGTCCCTGGTACATCCAGAGTTAACAATATCTGTAAAAATAACAATTTACTCTAACAATAAAATAAAACAAAAAACTTACGTAACTACTGACGTGAGGCCTGAGAGGCCGCTTCGAAATTTCAAATCGTAATTACTCACCAAATGCGCGCATGAAGACACTACTTTCTGCTCCCACGTCAATGTGCGTACTGAACTTGCAGCTACTTAAAAGTGGGGATTGGTGTTACGCGGGGAAAGGGGTAAACTAGTAAGTCAAGTACCTGCCGGGGCCTGTAAGACCGCACGACAGCAGTTAAAGGTTAAATAGATTCCCATTAGACATGTGTATTTCAGGCACAGTAGTTTTCATAATTTAAATGAATACGTAAAAGTAGTTCAATTAAAAATAACATCGAGTCTTGATTTTAATATTCGTTAATAGCGTTCGAATATGAACCAAATTGATGTTTATTTTTGTAACAGGAATGCTGTTCCAATCAAAAATCCTTTGAAGGAGATCGAATCGATAAATCGTAAAAAAAAAAACACTTTGCTGAACGAAATAGCAACGTCACAAACAAGAAATAAAAAGTCCGTGACTTAATTTGATTTTTTCCAAGAAATTGATGACTAAGAATAATTATTCGTCTTCTTCCAACCTTTAAACAGGTTTTGTGTACCTATCTAATATTTAGCATCTGAAACGGACACCTACACGCAGTTTATGCACAATGACGGAGTTGTAAAGTCCAAATTATGTGCTAAAAGAGAAACAATGTACACCGAAACTTCCCATGCCCTAGACATGTTAACGGATTATTATTCAGTCGGTTTTATTATTGGATTTATATTGCAATATGCATTAGTGAGAATATGACTGCATTAATCGCCTTGAGAATGGCTTACAGAATTATGACACACGGTTTCCGGAAACATATCGGAGTAGAAACCTACAAGTACACTTTGCCATTATTTTAAATGACGATTGAATTGTAAGACAATTTTATTGTAAGTTTTTCCTTAAAGAGAATTCGCGCAAAACCGTTCATGAAACTTCTTGTAAACTTGTAATTTGCAAACACACAACGTCGAATAAGATGAAGTTAAAAAAACTAACTATTATTTATAAAGGAGAGCTTAGTTAACTGTTTAAAAAAGTATTGGCCAAACGCGTCATTTCTGAAAACCCCAAACAGCGACTTCCTAGGAAGTATTCTGGTTCTGCGGAGAGCAATATTGGAAATCCCAAGAAATTTCCCCAGAGTTGGCGCTCATGTGTTTATAACCCACATTCTCGTAGCCGTATACAGTACACACATTGCTGTCATTATTTTGTACACACATGTTAATGACATTTGCTACTTGATAAATAAAACGGTTGGCAATTGTTGCCCTAGGTCGCTAGATTGTACTGTTTATTGTTTGCAGCAGGTAAACATGTAATTTTTAGAGTTATTTTCCTTGTAGCAAAGAGAAATGGATTATTTTATTTCATTTATTACTTACGACGACAAATATAAATATTCAGAATAAAATATAAATATTCAGAATCTTAACGACGTAGGTAAAGAAGCCGTGTTTACAAATTGCGACTCGCCACCCGTGTATTGGACGGACCTACTGTCGAATTTGCCCTATCAAAAAAAGAAGAAGAAGAAAAATAATGTGGAAATCTTAACGACGTAAGTGAAGAAAGCGTGTAAAGAAATATACGCAGCGGCACGGCGTATTGGACAAATGTACGGTCGAATTCGCCCTAGCCGGCCTGGAGATTCGACCTTTCCGCCGCGTTCATTTTAATTAATTCTGCAGAACGTGTTACAAATATTTAAGATGTTTCTAAATGTTTCCCTCCCGAAGTCATTAATTCATCGTCTAGAAAAATTTGGTGCTTACTGCTAACTTTATAGTTGAAAAACGGGTTATAAAGTTTTAAAATCGTTGTACGTAAAATATAATAATGGTAAGGTATTGTTTTTATTAATCTTAAATATAAATAACTACATCTCGAGGGGTCTGTTTGAATAAAAAAGTTATTATAGTTACGAATGCAAACAAAAATTATTAGGGTTGTGTACCTGCTTCTATTATATTGTTTGTGGATACGCCAGTGACTAACTGACCTTCCGTGAGAATGGAACAATAAAACAGGTTAGTAATACCTCCAATTAATTAAAGAATTCACTCGTAGTTTTCTTCCTCTTACAAAACATTAGTTTCCCTTTTTGTACACAATCAATAGCTGTCTCGGTCTTGCTGCATTACATTAACATTCATGAATAAATTTCCTTATGTTTTATTTATAAAGTCTTTCAAATATGCAGTTTCTTGGTCACCATATTGCATACGATCTTTGATCAATTGTGTTTTTAATATCTTCTATCTGTTCGTAGAGTTTTTATTTGATTAATTTGTGTTATTTCACAATTTATTCATTTAAAATAATACCTATATAGTGTATTTGCGGCACGTTCCAGAGTGGAAGATACTCTCAGTATCGCCCTGGTGTAAGACCACCATTCAGAATTGAAACGTCGCTTGAAATGGCATTAGCCGTGTTTGGTGACCAGATCTGAATAGCCAGGTACTTCCCCACCTTCCTCTCCCTATCTCCTTCCGCTCCCCACTACCTTTAGCCTCACAACATACTCCAATTGGGAATGCCATAGTCTCACTGGCTCCAGACGGGAGCAGCTGAGACTCTTGTGAGGTATCACTATAAAAAAAGAGTGCTTTATGATAAATATTGTAGGTAATGGACTACGTACGTAGGATATTATTTAGTTTTCACTTTACTTTCTTAACAAGAAAATATAATAGTATAGTGAATTCGACTGCTTGCAACATGTCTATTAGTTGAAATGATTTAACTACATTTTGTGACTGATGCGACGCAAAATGGTCAGTTAGGAATAAAATCACTATATTAAGTTGATAATATTGAACGATTGTGATATAATATAATAGGTGTACGGTACATTATATCTATATGTTGTACAAATTGCATACTTTCAATTGCTATAATTCATATATTATCACAATAACACAAATAAATATTTTATAAAAAATATGAAAACAATGTGTAAGTTGTGAAAATTTTTTGGTTACAATTTAGAAAATACCTGTATTATATTACAATGTAATCCGAAGGTCCTCGGAAGCGGTAGAAACGAGGAAATACATAAATAGACCATAAACCGCGTCTCATATTGCGCTATTAGGTACTAACTACCTAGGTACCTACTAACTACAAACTTTTCTTTGGGAATTTCATTATAAAAGCTGTAAGTAAAATAAGATTATAAAAGCTGTAAGTAAAAATAAAAAAAAAACGGTATCAAACCGTGTTCGTAGAAATTATAAGATATTGACAAATTTATACCTATACGACCTATACGTCTCCCATTGCTAGCTCAATAGGGGAGTTATTTGTCGTGTTGGAAAACAACGCTCCACAGGGGTCGGGAAATAAAAGCGTAGATTTAGGTCAGCGTGGTCTAGCGGTAAGGCTCTTGACTCGCAATCCGAAGGTCGCGGGATCGAATCTCGGCGTGGCAAATAAATTTTATTTGATTAATTTGTGCTTTTTTCACGATTCATTCATTAAAAATAATATATCGTACATTTGCGGCACGTTTCAGAGTGGAAGATACTCTTAGTATCGGCCTGGTGTAAGACAACCATTCAGAATTGAAACGTTGCTTAAAATGGCTTTAGCCGTGTTTGGTGCTGAATAGACAGGTACTTCCCTACCTTCCCTTCCCCACTATCTTCAGCCTCACAACATACCCCAATTGGGGATGCAATAGATTCACTGGCTTCAGACGGGAACAGCTGAGACTCTCGTGAGGTATTCATAAAAAACGTACATAAAACACAGTAATGTTTATAAATACAATCCCTTTTGCTATACAAATATTACAAATGTCTTGTGGAGACTTATATTACAGTACATGATATATGGCTCCTAGGAAAAGCTTTAATCTCTTTGTGGACGGATTTTGAAATTAATTAATTTAGGTACTGATTTTAAATCGAGTTCTTCTGAGATCTGAGAGTTAACCAAAACTTATAAGAAGAATCAAATTAGTTGTGTAGGATTAATTTCAAGATAGACATCAAAATCTCATTTTCAACTGAATCTTTTATTAACAAGTGGAGTTTTTCACGGTCTATAACTCTCTGAAGAAATATACGCAACATTATGTAAGTGGGTGATATAGGCAAGTGGCAAAGAGCACAATAATTAGGTTATTGAACAAATTTCAGTCACGAAGCTACGAAACAATTCACGAAGCACAAAAATTACAAAGTAATGTTCAAAGGTATACCGCCTCGTCATTCGTAGAACTTCGCCCACCTCTCGAGACATTCAAATAATAATAAATTGGCATCACGCCCGTCTCACTGGGAACTAGACAAATGTCTTGTAAGTAGTACTACGTAATTTCTTACCTTTGCAATTCACAGAATGGGAATGCTCTATTATGATTCTCTGAATTGGAAAGGTCAAAAACTGACCCTCGTGTTGAATGCTAAATTCACTTTTGTTTTATTTACTATCGCGCCGATCGATATACTCGTACTAGTAGGATACGGTCGCAATAACATGCACATGCTGGCACCCACTAGCGTTGTAATAGACAGACAGACGTCTACACACATATTATTCTATCCATTGTTATTGTTGTTATTTATGCGTTGCTATTCAATTACACGTTACACGTTATTTATTTGTTATTGTATTGTCGGGTAGATGAAACCGTCTTATGAGTTTATCTGATTATAAACATGTTCAAAAACATTTGGAAAATACGCGAGTAGCGTAGCAAACTACCACAATCGTGTTATTCAAATGCACATTGGCGTAGTGTATGTACGAGTATACCTATATTATATGAAAACAGTGGTAATGCAAATCGTCGCACAACAATGCGTATCACAGGCATAATGATAAATGTCTGGTTTTTTTTTTAAAGAATGGTAGGTGTTTACATTGGTGTCAACAGGAAAATATCGCATTGAACTCTAAAATATGATTCATAGGTGCATTTTGGATTTCTTCGAGGAAGTTAAAAATGGCTAACATAAACCTAAATACAGTTCATCAATATCTTCGCATTTTCAGATAATTTTTTTTTTACATTAGCTCCACACAGGAGGCCCTGAGGAAAATAATTTCCTTAGGAGATGCGGTGTGGAGGCTCTTTTTAAGGAAGGAAAGGATAGGAAGTTCTGGGGAGGAAAAAGGTGTGAGGGGTGGGAATCTAGGGGTATCTAGGTGTTACATACGTATGAATCCACCGCTCTAACTACGGTGCAGGGCAATGGGTTAAGAGAGACCGTCTGGAAAGGTCAAAATGCCTCACTCAACCAGACTCTCCCGATACGGCCCACCACGCAGCAGGTGGGCAGACGCATCCGACGCCAAGACCTGGACAAACCTCACCCCATGAAACCGGGCACCCCTGCTAAGTCACCAAACGTAGCGAACCACTTAAGGTGACCTATAAGGGTTGGTTATCCAATAAATGGTTCCCGGGGCGGCGGTACTCATACCCGCCTTCCAAATTGGAAATCATCACAATGTTCTAAACAACACAAACATTATCTATAAAAACCTACAAAATGTGCACTTTGTAGGTTTTTTAGATAATTACAAATTTTCTCAACTCTTTTCAGCTTGGAAATTAATTTCATAAAATTTGTTCCAAAATGTATTTATTTCGTATGTTCAATGTAGCACGTTGAAAATAGAACGAAGTTTGATATGAGTATCAGACCGTTATAAAATGACAAGAATTTGGTTAGAACAAAATATCACCGACGAACCGAGTGAGATACTTTTCTTTGTTTTGTTTCGATAATTTGTGTGGAGTGCGACCACTTCCTTCGGATGTTGTATTGAAGCCAACCACACAGAGAACTCCAGTCCAATTTTTTAATTTTTTAATGAAAAATGACCTTCTAACTTAAATAACTGCATTTTTATTTTTATTTCTAGAGTTAGTTTCAATAGTTAAAATAATTGTCAAAGTTTTAATTTTTCAAAACCCCCGAAAAGCACCGTATGTATGGTGAAACATGTGACGTCATGACTCCTGAAAAATTACTATAGGATCGGGAAATCATTTGATCAACTGCCGCCATTTTGAATTCCGTTGTTCGAAGTATTCTCCCTAGAAGTAGCATTACTATTTTTTGATGCAGTAGTTTTTTAATATTTTCAATAATAGAGATACCTTTATTTTTGAAAAATTATTTAGGCCTAAATAATGTTTCGATAAACACAACAACTAAATCTCTATAAACAGTATGTAAATAAACGAATAAATTAATACGATGGCTTGTGTCATATCATACATTCCCATACAATGACTTTACGGTGACGTGTCGACACGTGGAACAGTGACGTCACCACTAAAATTTCAATAATGCCAACTTGACGACGTGTTTTTACGACCCGATTAAAAATGGACTAATTAATAATTTTTTAAAAACTCTGCATTTAATATTATTAAAAAAAGTTATATATTAAGAATCAGCGTTTATTGGTCTATATGTATGAACATATTTTTTTAAAGCCATAATATTTTTCACTGGAGTTCCTTATTATATTAACTTATTTGCAATCCTAGAAGACATTACAATAGTTGGTAGGTAACAAGCGAATGCTAGAAATTAGGCAATTGACCAACACCTGTCCCGTAAATTAAAACAAATATATTATGTACCAAGTAAAAATGGTAAGTACTTACTCCACCAGGAAAATGAATTAATGCGAAATATCAACTGATCAATACTGGAATTAAATAAGTTTTCTTGTAAGGGACACAATATCCAATTTCATTAAAATATACTTCACTTCACTCTATAATTTGAGGCCGTTATTAATTTACATTTAGATAAAAAATAACTGGTTTAAGCTTACATTCATATTACACCCACGAAATACAAACGTAACGCAACACGTGAATAAAATTTTAATCTACGTGTCTTGTAAATGTAAACAGTATCCTAGTTTTTTTGCTTATATTTCTTAAAATATTGGAGGTATTCGCGTTTAATGTCAGAGAGGTTGAGATAGATAGGAAGAAGGAGTCGATAACTCGGATCGTTTATTGATTTTACTAAATAATTACAAAAAAAATATACAGAGTGTAACAGTACCCGTAGGATTTTATGCATCGATTCCCGAGCATATTTGGAATTTTATTTTAATTTTATTTTATTAGGAACATTTACAGGTTAATAGCATTACATGCATTAAACAAAACAATAAATTATAATAATTAGGTTACAACCCAATAACAAATATTCACATCATGCCCAAATAATAAATAAAAAGTCAATAATTATTAACTTTTTTTTGCATAATATTACATAGATAGGAACTAGATAAACAATCTAAACATAGTCTATATATACTGTATAATACTGAGTGATACATAAAAGATACAGATAAGATAAGATAAAAAACAATGAAAGTAGAAAAAATAAATGTATAAAAATAATGATGAAAACTGAAAAATACTAGATGTAGGATCGAGAAATAATATGTACATTAATAAAAAACAAGTGAAAGTAAGATAAAAGTAAAGTGATAGTACTCACAAAAAATAGTTAAATATAGTGTGCCTGTTTTATGGCTATTTAAAAAAATATTTATAAAACAAAAAATTGAAAAAAAAATCCCAGACTTAAAGTGGAAAAATAATATATATACGCACATGTACGTATATACAAATATACATATTACATGATTTTTAATTAAAAAAAAAAAACATAAAAAGTAAGGTAATATTTATTTAGTTTTGTTAAAGTGAATTAATCTGATCACAACGCATTGCGACCGGTGACCAGACAACTCAGAATCATGCAAATTCAACACATCTGAAAAGTTATGGAAAAAATGATTAAATAGGTTAGCTTATACGTGATACACGCGCTGTTTCGTGTTATGGTGATGTTTTAACGAGACGGAGTGACTATCACGTGACCCGCTAGGCTGTACCCGACCATTCAGTTGCGACATCTGACAGAAAAACATTTTTTTGTTTTCAATTGAAAAAAGAATATCATCGAACCGCAAAATTACATCTATATTTTTTTACTCCAAATATGCACAGAAATCGATGCTTAAAATCATTCGGCTACATGCTGTTACACCTTGTACGTTAAATAAAATCTGTCTGACTTACATAATTGGAAAGGAATATCTAAGATCTAAGGAGTGCAATAAATATACCTATAATTTAATTTTGGTCTTTTTCGGAGTTTTTTTCCAATTACTCACGATTCATGACTAATTTTCCTTACCATAAAAACTATGAACAAAATAATATATTGCTTGAAAAGTTTTGTTATACGCGAAATTTTTTTGATTGTGGTTTCGTCATTAGGCTTGTGCGTGCCACACGCAGCTATAAAAGATCAAATATCATTTGGCTTGGCCTATTTCAGCATAGATATATCGCTCGCCATATTTTCGCATTGGGAATGTACGTGTTTGTGTGAAGTTTTTAATAAATCTATCCCCTTTTCAATGTCTTGTAGGTAGGTGTCGTTATTTGACCTTATTTGACATAACTACTATAAAGCTGTCCCAATAATAAAATGAAAAATAGATTGTTAATTTTCAATACCAGCTTTCTTGCTATACACGTACCTACCACCTACAAATAGTAAACAAATGACACACATACTTGAATAGTGGATAGTGGTAAGGACAACAAATATAAATTGTACGTAGTTTTTGATAAGTATTAATTATTTATTATTGATCTTAATAATAATATTATTTTAATGCCTGCTTTCCACCGCAAACAAAAACAGCGGTGTTTTTCTTATCTTTTATCTCCCGTTTTCAGTTTATTTTTGGCTGCGGTGTATGCACGAGTGTGTTTACTATTCGGACAATTATTTACAATTAGGTGCGAACTTATCTTTTTGCACCTTAGTGAACAAGTATTATAATTTAACATTACTTTCTCTAATTACTGGTGATTCTGTGCACAGTAGACATCGGGTCCAAAAAATAATTTTGTCTTATTTAATCAAAATTTCCGCAGAAATCATAAGATTTATAAGATATATTTATTTATTTATTTATTTCATCATACCCAGCTCTCTCATTCAAAATTTAGGCATATTAGATTTGTCAAAGAATTACATATAAAAATGCAAAAACAGTCATTTTAAATACATGTAGGATTACAAAAGATTTTTTAAATATTTATATTGAGGGATCAGTAGGATTTATAGGTCCAATTAGGAGTTCCACCGAGCCGAACCCTCTGATATGAAAATATCTGGAGTCGGTGAATTATTTTCCCATATGGTCTGTTTGAAATGTTGTTCTTGTATTATTTTGAATTTATTATACTTATACTAGCTGAACCCGACCACGCTTCGCTGTGGCTTTGTCTGATTTTAATTATTAGAGGAGTTAACAAAAATTGTCTAGCAACTGTGCATTTTCCGAGAAGCCACATTGCTTAATTGAATATCTGCTGTGACTATGCTGTAGTGTAGAATATAAGGGAAGAAAAAAAAAACATTAGTAAATTTTTCAATTTCAATGGCATGAGATCAATTGCATTTTTGAACATTCGAATTAAATTATTTTTATCATCTAACATTTTTTTGAACTACTCAACAATATTTCTTTTGACTTTATTAGAGATTTGACAGCGTGCATTCAACTGATCATTTTGATCTCCCATGAAATATATTTGTAGAAATTTATGTTGATTGCTGTGAAAAGGAAGCAAAGAGCCAGCTTTATGGTAAATTTGTCCCTGAATTTTAAACGTCGGCATAAAATTTTCTGTTATAACGTTAGCGCCAAATGAAGTCATCTGAAAAGATGAATTGTATTTTCTAATATTTTTGAGGAAATGTTTTGAATCATCAGTAATTCCTTGCAACAAATTTATCAGTGGTGCTATTGGCTGATCAATTTCAGGTAGCTTCACTTTGCCGCTCGCACAACACATTCCTTGAGTTTCTCCTTTAAACTTCATCGCTTTGCAGTGTGGACAAACTTTATCCATTTTACCGATTTGAACAAATTTACATGAGGTATTGTATTGAATATCTGATTCGTATGAAAAAGCAATTCGATGGTACGAAGCATGGTTATTCAAAAGTTGCACTTGCATTCGTCTTCGGCGTTGATCTATTTCTTCTCGACGTTGTTGAGATGAATGTGCTGCTCGTCTTCTTCGCGCTTCTACTCGTAAGCTTTTAAGTCTTTCTTCCCGACGATTCGCCAGTTCTTCTGGTCGCCTCTGAATAATTCGAACTCGAACATGTTCATTATCGTCTAAACGTTCTTGATCAGTGCGGTTTGATCTTCTCTGACGATCTGCGTTTGCGTGTCGAGTACAACAGCCTATGTTTGAACGTGAGCGAGGCATCCCACGGATGGTGATCAACTGGTCACAGTTACACTTTTTTGACCCTTTGAAAATATGTCATATATATAATTCGATTTGTTAATCTGATTTTTTGTAGGTTTTGCAAAGTTACAAACTGACATTCAGTACAATTATGAGTAAATTTAAAACTCACAGAGAAAACAAATGAGTGAAAATAGTAATATTATTTGTTAGATATAATTCTACTTTTAAATCCGATTAAATTCTTTTAATTCCTAATTGTAGGTATCATACATTTTTGTAACTTTTAATAAAATTAATTAAATTGGACCACTGTCTAGAACTGTCATTCCGTTTTTTACTATGACAAATTATGAGTAAATTTAAAACGCATAAAATTATCCTTTTCCTTTGGAACTTCCAAATAAAAAGTATGTATAAAAGCTCTTCTGCTAAAATGCAATGTTCTGTAAAAATTTTGAGTCAATCCATCGATTAGCGAATGCAAACATACGGAATCTGAATTTTTATATATAAATATAGTGCAAGTGCATAACATGGATTGACTAGATGATCATTTGTGGAAAAGTGCGTGAAAGGGTTAAGTTTTTCCTGCGGGAACGATTTAAACCGGACAAAATCTGAAGCATAAAGGTACTTAAATTACCCCCCTTTTTTTACATGAATACCGCACAAGAGTCCCAACTACTCCCGTCTGGAGCCAGTGGGACTATGGCATCCCCAATTGGGTTATGTTGTGAGGCTGAAGGTAGTGGGGAGGGGAAGGAGATAGGGAAGAGGAAGGTGGGGAAGTACCTGGCTATTCACATCTAGTCACCAAACACGGCAGAAGCCATTTCAAGCAACGTTTCCATTCTGAATGGTGGTCTTACACCAGGGCGATACTGAGAGTATCTTCCACTCTGGAACGTGCCGCAAATATACTATATATTATTTTAAATGAATAAATTGTGAAATATACAAATTAATCGAATAAAATTTATTTGCCACGCCGGGATTCGATCCCGCGACCTTCGGAATGCTAGTGAAGCGCCTTACCGCTGCACTACGCCGGCCGTCAAACTTACGCCCTACTTAATTATCAACCATATATTTTATGTAACATTGTTTAAATTGCAAATAACGTACTACTTAAAAAATCAAAATGACAAATATTGTTTCAAATATTTCTTGAGCCAGGTAAGTACCATAGTATTTAAAAAAATGCGAATAATCTAAATTAAAATGAAGATTTCACATTGAAAAGAGAATCTTTAATGAACCATTAAAACGGGCACCATCTTGATTAAGAAACGGAACGTACAAACTTTTTTAAATATTAGCTCCACACAGGAGGCCCTGAGGAAAATATTTTCCCCTAGGGCCTATGTCATCTTTGGGGATGCTGGATGTGGAGGGTCTTTTTAGGAAAGGAAGGTGATGAAGTTCTGGGAAGGAAAGGGGTATTAGGGGTGGGTAGGAATCTAGGAGTCAGCGTGTCCAGAAATGACGGACGTATGAATCCATCCCTCACAGTGCGGTGCGTGCAAGGCGATGCTCCGATAGACTACAGAAAACGCAAACGCCGCCAATACTTAGACAAACCTCACCCTCATGAACCCGGTACCCCTGCTATGTCACCAAACGTAGCGAAGGGTGTTGGTTATCCAATAAATGATTCCCGGGGCGGCGGTACTTATTATGTATTCGCCTCTTTGGTAGTGCACAATAATTGAACTTCACTTTTCTCCAATAATTACCAATAATATCTGTATAATTAACCTGGTTAACCTCTCGGACCCATAAGCTTGTTTTCACGAAAATATAACATTACCAGACATATGTGTGACTTATGAGGCGTACCTGACTTATTAAAACATTGTTTGTTTACAATAAATCCCCTGACCGCCGCGCCGAGTGAGAGCTTAATGCGAACATCAGTTTAGTGTTCAGTCTCACAGTAGACTTAATAAATCAATAATCTAAAAGGGGAATATCAAGTTCTCGAGGCTATAAGCTATGAGCATACTAATGGTTTAATGCTTTTAAAGAATGTAAAGTTGCGCTTGTTTACTAGCAAGCCTTTTAAAAACACAAATAAGTACCTATGTAAATTAGTAGTTTTCAAGATTAAGTCTTTTAAAATACTGTTTATTCACTCGAGTGTTCGAATTTAAATACGCGTCCAGCGCCCGGGGTTTCTGAGCGTCCAATAAGAGATATATAAACTGCTTAAAGTGTTAGAGAGCCAATGAATACACCTATATTTAACAGTTTGTCCCATATTGTTAGGATTCTTAAAAAAATTATAAAAAAATGTTAAATTTATAAATGCATGAATTCTGTGTATTATCTCTACATATCTACAGATTATAAATTAAAGTCGTCTGTCTGTTCGCTCAAAAACTACTGAACGGATTTTCATGCGGTTTCCACCGGTAGATAGAGTGTTTCGTGAGGAAGGTTTAGGTATATAGTTTGTCAAGGATTTGTGTAAATTGATTGAAACATATAAACATAACGATAATTGTTAGAAGTGTCGGAAAATGTCAAGCCGCCTGGTAGCTTACATCAATAACACTACCTAATCCCTTTAAGATATAACAAAACAATGCATGGTGGGATATTCCTCTTTTATAGATCTACAAAAAAGTCCACGGTGGCATATGTCTATCTTTTACGGATAGCTTACTATACCCATTCTATCTTCTAAAAAAATGGTCACGTACAATGCGGCAATTGGAAAGTTATTTAGACGGATACAGTATTAATCCTTATTCCTTTTTAACTTAAATACGTTAGTTACCTCAAGCATTTCATGCACATTTTTATAATCTTTCGCGCCATCTCTACGTATTATAAATTAAAGTCCTCCACAGCGTCTGTCTGTCTGTCTCTTCGCGATAAACTCAAAGATGGCGGTGGTTATAAAGGTTGGATAACTATCCAGTAGATGGCGTTTTGTTTAGTTAGCCATAGCAACGCGTGGCCGGGTCAGCTAGTTTATTATAAAATTGGCGTGCTTGGAACCTATTTGGACAGATGTATTTAATGTTTTCTGCCACATTAAAAAAACCATACCTGAGAATTTTAATATGGAGACATAAAAACTGATTATAGTTCTATACAGCCAATGAATTCACCTATCTTTTGTCGATTATCACATATTCGTAGGATTCATAAAAAAATATATTATAAAATCGTAAACTTCTTCTTAATTTCTTACAAATAAAGGAAAATTTGCCAAAATGGGCAGCAAAGCAATTCAAAATATTACCATATATATTATAACTTCTATGAGTTGTCTTCAGCATAATTCACAATTATAAATTTAACTTCGACCATGCATTTTTGAATATGTAAAACATGATTAATAATTTGTGGGAAAAATATTTCTTATTATTTTTAATTTATAAACTAACGTTTAGACAAGATTTTTATGCATAGCACAAAGGGTAACAATTATTATAAGCAATAATTATCAGCCTGAAACACTCATCAACATTGAAAAATCTTCCGAGAAAAGATACTTGCCGCCAACGGGACTTGAACCCGTGTCCTTCTGATTGCCGGTCAGCTGCTCTTGACCACTGAGCTATGGGGGCTTATCAAATACCCGCCAAATAATTCAATATATACTAGTGTTTCATTCAACAATTACTGCTTTTCCACCTGAAAACAACCAACTTTATTTTTGCGAGAGAGACATTGTAAGTGTTAAATCCCTCGCTAGGTGGCGTCGAGACAAATTATGACTACATTTATTGGGGAAATACTTAAACTTGTCAAATATTAATTATTATTTTTAATTTATAAACTAACGTTTAGACAAGATTTTTATGCATAGCACAAAGGGTAACAATTACTTTTCTCGGAAGATTTTTCAATGTTGATGAGTGTTTAAGGCTGATAATTATTGCTTATAATAATTGAAAAATATTTCAATATTTTCGGCAAAAGACTCATTTTTGTAAGAATTATATTCTTAGTGTGCCTTATATCGATATGAATATAGGTAATAGGCATACAAATCGCTTGGCAAACGCTCGGTTTTAGCGCAAAAGCGTTTTTTTTTATTTGTACCTATGTGAATCTCTAAAAATAAAAATGAATCCCCGAAATTATGTACGTGCATAACTTCCGAACGACTGTAACAAATTTGATAATTCTTTTATTTTTGTGTTCGTTATTGTCAGGACAAAGTTTGTATAAAACTACTGGTGAGCTCTGGCATCATCAAATTTGTATAAAAAAATTGCAATAGATGGCACGCGAGCTGTTTGTAAATTGAATGTACGGAATGCGGGAGCGGGGAGGGGTTACTCGGGAGGGGGGTTCACGGGAAAGGGGGAGTGGAGTGGGGAGAGGGAAGGTTGAGGAGGCGGAGTGGGAACGCGAGAGGGGAAGGGGACGCGGGAGAGGAAGGGGAGGCGGAAGGGGAACGGGACAAATGGGAAAGGACACGCAGGGAGAAACGATTTCTTTATGAAATGGCATAGCAACGCATGCCGGGAACCAGCTATAATTTTATAAGAAAGAAAAAGTTAATCGAGGGAAACTGTCAAAGATAATTTTATCCATAATATTATATTTTGATAAAGTTGTTTCTTATATGCGTGCATACATTTCTATTGAAAAAATAGGTTTTTTTTAGTAGTTTACGCTTTTTGATTTTTATCAAAGTTCTTTATTAATAATTTTATTTTAATTCTATTCAAGCGAAACTATAGAAAAAACTTCACTTCATCTAAATAATATATTTTGGTATTAATAATCTAAACCGACTTGCAGTAGATAAAGATAAACTTAATATACTCGTAGTTATTTCAGGTTAAGCTTCGCCACTTTTGGTGGGCATATTGAACCTTTGAAGCAAGTCGTAAAACGGTTAACGGTAGGTAAGTCTGCAAACTAATTAAGGTAAGTCTGTAAACGCGATCCACGAAGAATTATGTAATACATAATATTATATTATATTCGTATCTTCATCTCTGCTCTCTTATCGCAGACGTTTATGAAATGAAAGTAGCACCAATAAACGGTAAAATAACAGTTTAAGAATATTTGTTCATTCGAATTCATTACATATTCTGGTTTCATGAACACAGCGACGAAAACTGGTTTAAGCGGGACGAACGCGGCTACTCAACCAAACAATATCAAAGAAGACATGGCATTTGACGTCATTCCAACTGATCAAAATAAAGCCAACAAAAGTATTGAAACTCTGCCCTTGGCCGGGAATAAAACGAGCAACATATATTCACAAGCTCTAATGTTATATTATTTATTCTGTCCTTGGCAAAAATACGTGCTATGTAGTCGTTATGAACATTACATCCACTCGGGAGATAAAAATAACTATTACTCTCGGGTGAAAAGGTTATCATTTTAATCTCATTTCTGCATTACTCAACACAGTTCTCACTGTCTCAACACAGGTATACCCTAGTGAGACAGGAATCAATAATATAATGTATATATACTTTATATAGATCAATAAATAAATTTTTAAAAATTACGATTGTGAAGAACACCACTCACCACGTGTTTATTTTTTACGTACGAACCGAACACGCACACGAATGCGCTCGTATATAGAAAACACCGGCAAACAACAATAGTGTTGGTTTTTATAAATAGCATATATACCTAGGCCACTTGCATCGCATTTAAAATTTTTTTCCGGTTTAGGCAAATATTCTAAGACATTCCTTTTTTTAATCGTACTTTTGAAACCCTGGCGATTTTTTGAAAATTTCAATCCGAAAAATCAGACCATTTTTTATAAACCGGAAAGACCGGACATTATTTTATGGGTGCAAAAACACGATAATTACATATCCGAAAATCATTTAAAAAAAACGACGTTTTCCACAGTTATGGCACAGGAGAATAACTTAGCAAACCAAAAATATTACATTTCATAAATATTTTTTTCCCACATCCATCTTATTGATCATTAATCATTATAATGTTCAACGTCTAAATATGACTAAATCCAATGTAATAAGCTTGTATTTGTGAATTATAGTAATAATAATATATTATAAATTTGATTTTGTTAAAATCAGGACCATTACTATTACGCTTCTAAAACAGGTACAGAAGGCATAAAATGTACGGGGTTCACTTCGTAACTTCTGTCAAAACGCCAAACCAAACGATGAGTTCGCAGAGAACAAACAATAAATCTAATAAATGTTAAATGTCAAATTCAAAAACTTGCCGGAAATCAAAGTGTTGCCACATAAAAAAAATAAATCAGTGTGGAATTCTACAAAATTAATTGAATATTATCGGAGACAGAACATTTTCATGTAGTGACGTCACGAGCCCAAATAACAGATTTATTTATATAAAAAAACTGTAAATTTCTAAAAAGATTTGTAACATTTTCGTAATCTTAGTAAAAAAATCTATCCACACGATTTTTTCTAAGTCATTATGGTATCCATGCAAGTGGCCTATGAAACGCGAGCATGAGGGAATTGAAGCGCGACGCCCAGCAAATTTAGTAGTCCACAAGCCAAAAATAATGTCGCCGGAAAAAGCTCGTAAAATGAGTGTGCACCACTAACCTGCTGTGTATTTGGATCCAGTTGAACAAAACAATTCGCACTTTTATTTCCTTTTGTTATTATTATTAACTGAAACTGAATTGTGGATGATTGTGTATTCTGACTGTTCGCAATCAACAATCAACAAAGACAGGCGACTGCCTGGCTGAGCGAGACGGACTTGCGACTTGCCACTGGCGGAGAACTTGGCGGAACTGACGATTGAGGACGCGAACTGCCGACTATAACGCAGCGGCGCCAGGGAAAACAAACCTTCAGCTGGGGACCGCGAGCTTCCGAGAAAATAAACAAACATAGAACGCTGATGACTTCGCTATTAAAATACTTACAAGGAAAATCTTAATGCGATAATTCACGCGGACTTGCTTTCTGCGAAGCAAGTAACACGAGCAAAAGATTTTTAAAAAGATGTAATTCACACGTTTTAAGAGTATGTAATTCACACGCGATGGAAGTGAAACTAGAAAGTCGCTAGATGTGGCTTTCTTTTGCCTGTTTATTTTAAAGTGGTTTGAAGATTGAAGAAAGGATAACCAATAGGAGCCTTGAGCGTGGTTTGATGCTCGCAGGTGCCGTAGTGCGTCATTTCCGTTTCATCCAAATTTCAAATCACTCTAACGGGGCTAAGGATGTTTCACTTCAAAGGATTCACCTTACAAGAGCGCCTCTGTTTGTAGGTACAGTATAAAGAAATGTTAACTGTATCGCCCAGTTGGGCAGCGTTGTGAAGAGATTTAATAATGCGGGTATGGGCTATAGGAAGGTGTTTAATAATGCGGGTCTTGAAGAGGCGCGGATTATATGACGGAGGAAAACGGATATCTGTAGCTTGATCCAAATGCGAGCCGACTTACACGAAAACAAGTCGACGAAACGAAACTTTCTTCAAATAAATTGTGAACAGATGTTTCACTCATGTCAATGGATTAAAAATAAATTTATTTTGAATTGAGTTTATTCAAAACAAACTAAAAACATCGTGAATATTTTATTCAGTTGATCGTGACCGTGATAGTTGACCGTGTATGTGAAAACCTTACTAATAAAAACTGGCAAAAATATATAATCCAGCCAAAAAGGGTGGTTTATCTGTTGAATATACTTGTTTTATTTACAATTTCTCAACGCATTTCGAAATTCTTCAAAGTTATTTTTAATTTCCTATATATTTTGATTTTTGAAGATGTCGAAAAAACAAATACATTATAGATACTAGATAAAATTACACTTTAGATTTTGTATTTGAAAAATAATTTAGTGTTAAAAATAACAACGTGACGCGCGCCTATTTATCGAAGTTCAATGTTGCCAACATAACAATGACATTTTTTATTAGTAATAATAATAATAATAGTATAAAATGAAGTCATTCAAAATGTATGTGCGCATTGATCTTTTAAACTACGCAACGGAATTTCATGCAGTTTTCACCAATAGATAGAGTGATTCAAGAGGAAGGTTTATATGTATAAAACATGCTTATTAAAGTAGAGAAAAGCCGAGAAATACAAATATTCAATTCAGGCAGCGGGCAGTGGGCATCAGGCAAGCGGGTGGTGTGGATTTTATAAAGGTTGGGTAATGGCGTTGTGTTTCGTTAGCCACAGCAACGTGTGGCCGAGTCTGCTAGTTAGTAATAATCCGAAAAAGAAAATGTACAGCCTGTATACAATGTAGCAAAAAACCGATTAACGGTCGTGAAGTGTTTTTTTATAAGTAAGGCTGATATGTACTAGTATGTAATGGAAGCATTTTAAATGTAAATAGAAAACGTATAACATGATTATTTGGATTTTTTTGGTAGTTGGTATTGGTGGTTTGAATCCTTTAGATTTTAGATAAAGAACTGAAATATAGGTTTATAATATTTATAACGTAATATCGATAATTATTACATATTAGAAGAAAAATAATAAAACTGCAATGAAATCATTAGGAATTCTTGAACTGATCTGATTATGGGACTTAAAGATATCATAACTAATATTCTCTATTTGTACTTATGCGTGAAGGAATAATTGACTTGTGGTATAATCAGCCAGTTGGTGAGTTGGCATCGCGTTTGGTCCCACTCAGGAATCGTGGTTCGGTTCAACTCCTCGGTTGGTTAAATCTTCCACAACGACCCAAGCTACATTTTCCGCTAACTGTGGTGGTATTAGAAGATTTTCAAATTTTTGCCTTTCTTTAAAAAATGTTAATAATCAGATCTTGAATACAACTTGGCACATGAAGTATTTTCACTTTCCTTAGTAGTGTAGCAGCCAGCCTCTGCTACCTCATGCTCTGGATTGTTTCCGAAAAATATTGATCTTTCCAGAAGCGTCACTCATATTAAAATGTTCGAATGCCGAACTAATAAGAACGTTTCGGCCACCGCTCGTAAGACGCCTAGCGCCGGCATTACGTGACTGGATAGTAGGTACCTATCACATCGATACTGAGCTGCAGTGGAGGTTATCCACCTCTTACCCGCCCTGGTATAAGTAACAGATGGTTACTCCTTCAAGGCTCTCGCAAGATTCTAATTTTTTTGTTAAACGAAGCTACATTTATTTATTTTGAACGAATCAAGACCTCCAGTGTCCTTGCATACGTTGTTAGTAAGCAGTATGCAAGTGCTTAACAGGAAAAAAATCCAAAAATAGGTTAGTAAGACAAAGATAAATTAAACAGGGCAAAAGAAAAACTTAATCATGAGGCTCCATGAGGCGGCATTGCATCTATAAAAACCAGCAAGCACCTGCATAAAATAGATAACATAAGTAATACAATAAATCTCAAATCAATTGGCAAGTACCAACAAAAAATGTGAATGGCTTTCGGTCTGACCATAAACTACACTTAGCTTCAGTGTCCCTTAGCCAACCACTCAGTGAAGCCTCAAAGAATGTTAACTGAATATTTGGGGTAAAATACCCGAAGACTAAAAGAAAATTCAGCGAGCTGTAGATCTACCTACCTCTCAGCGTTCCAGAAAAGGTACGAACCATTGCGCGCCTGAAATGCATAGTTCGGGCGCTTTCGAGAAATTCGCCGAGTGAAGACGAGAAACTACGTTCCTTTTGTTTACCTAAGTCCCGGTAGTGTAGTAAATCTGTTTCGCTGTTTATTCCTGAATTGATTTTCAAATTGTAATTTTTGGTAGGACTCGATAAAGACTTCCAACACGGAACCTCATTGTTCTACATTGGCAACCTCCAACCACGAGTTCTACAGTAGTAAGCGTCAAGATTGATACGAGTATCATTTTTTCACAGTGTACGAATTGGGATGAAGAAATCTCGTTGGATTCACTAACGAAAATTGTTGTCGTGATGTAGATTTCAAACTTTTTCCAGAATTTTAAAACGGGTTAAGAAAAGTTTTCTTCGCCTCCTTCCGCCAAAAACTTATGAGCCAAAAAATAAGCAAAGAGGAATTCGATAATCCTCGATGATTAACATTGCGATTGTAGTATTAATGTAAACTTATTGTACCTGTACAATCCCAAGGTTGAATTTGACAGCCACCTCTGGTCTGGAGCATCAAAATACCTGAAAATACCCTTGACTCGTGCAAAAACGGGCGGTACGTCTGAAAGATTCTTTTATTTTAACAAACGGATTGCAATCTTTAGAGCATAGACGCTAGCATCATTGATTCCTTCGGCACCGGTGCAGAGCCGGGAAATGTGCCAAACGAGCGCCCAACATTTGCCCACAGTTGTCATTTAAGAACGGGTCATTTCTACGACTTGTTCTTGGGTTCAAGAGCTCGGCTGTGGAACGATTTGCCAACCTCTGTAGTTTCTCCCTCCTACAACATGGGTCTCTTCAAGATCAACGTTCACTCCGTCCTCTCCACAAAAATACCCTCCACACAGCATCCTCAAAGAAGACATAGGCCGTGAGGAAAATTATTTTCCTCAATGCCTCCTGTGTGGAGTGAATGTAAAAAAAAATTGAGTGCAGTTTACACGCGGTAGAGGCGAAACTTTACTAAAACAATCTCAACCAATACTTGAAAAGTGAGGTCATAATCAAAGCGACCAATGAGTGCAGACCTTGCGTAATTTCCGTTTCATATCTCAACCAATATGAGCCTTTAAAAGTGACATCATTATCAAAGCGGCTGATGAGCGCAGTTGGTGCGTCGCCGGTGCAATAATCGTCATTTCCGTTTCATCCGAAATCCAAATCACAGGCGTGCTATAGAAGTTTCACAGAAAATCACATAAATAAATATATAGAACTGATTTTCGGCGTATTAAAAAAGATTCATAGTTCCTTGCAACGTCCTACGAGTGGTTACAACAACGGAGCTCTCAGTGGCAGAACCCCAACTAATTA
The DNA here is from genome assembly GCA_929108145.2 of Limnephilus rhombicus. Taxonomy (NCBI): domain Eukaryota; kingdom Metazoa; phylum Arthropoda; class Insecta; order Trichoptera; family Limnephilidae; genus Limnephilus; species Limnephilus rhombicus. The sequence continues at coordinate 55,252,072 of OV815277.1, read as the reverse complement.
ATAGTTATTTAATTTCTGCAGTAGCCCTCTCGTTGGCAATCCATGGCCGTAGTTCCCCGACTGGTTCGTCTCTCCTCACCTCACCCCTCACCGCGAGAGAGTTGTGAATCACCCACAGGCTTTATAATATTACGTACGTAGGACGGTAGGTACCTCTCTCTGCCACGCTGACCGGAAGTTCAGTCACATCCCTCGGCCGGGAATCCCGGAGGATAGGCGGGAAACACGCGACATTGACGCCACTACGGTAGATGCAAGTAGCTACTAGCTTTGGTTACCTACGTACTCAAACTCTGTACAATTTTAAAAATTACACTTTGGTAATATATTTACTGCGCGTTTTCATCCCGCGACAAAATATCCCCCACAAAATGTCCTGCGACCAAAACATCCTCCACCATATATCCACTAACACCTAACCTAACCTTACATAATCGAACCTAACCTAACCTTATTGTAAATTTTACTATTTTTTAACAATAATTTATTGTCTTTACAGGTCACCGTTTTATTTTTGTCCCATTTTACTATTTTTTAACAATATTTTTTTAATTATAATTTACTAGCAGACCCGGCCACACATTGCTGTGATTAACGAAACACATCCACATTATAAAATCCACACTACCCGCTTGCCAGCTGCCCGCTGCCCGCTACTTGTATTGAATATTTTAATTTATCGGCTTTTCTCTACTATAATAAGCATGTAGGTATTATACATATAATGTAATAAATCTAACTGCAATCAAGATTGTGCTATACTTAGTCCAACTCCCAAAATCAAATATCTTGGTGTATATATAGATCAACATTTTAAATGGAAAACACATATTTGTGAACTCGTCAAAAGGATTAGGAAATGTATTTATATATTTATTAGACTTAGAAATATTCTTAGCTTAGAAAACCTAAAAAGAGTGTACTATGCAACTGTTCAATCTATATTGCAATATGGTATTATTGGCTGGGGAGGAACATATGACAATATTTTAAATCCCCTCAAAATTGTTCAAAGGTTGATAATTAAGGTAATCTTGAAAAAACCGTCTAAATTTCCTACTGAAATTCTTTTTTCAATATTCAATGTGCCTATAATAGACAAAATCTATAAAAAATATTCAATACTTCAAATTTACAAAGAAATACAGTTAAATACTCGTAACTTCCAATTCAATACATCAGCAAGATACCAGAAAACTATTAAAATTCCTAAATTTAATACTAAGCACATTCAAAATTCCTATCTTTATCTGGGCATAATCTATTATAACAACCTCCCATTAAAATTAAAAACCATCGAAAATATGCAGGAATTTAAGCCCAAATTAAAAAATTACCTTAAACTGCTATAAAAGTCCAAAATATGTTTACTTTGTATCTTAAAGTCTGCTATTTTACACATCATTTATTCCTTCTTTTTTCTTTCATTTCTTAGCTTCTAAATCTCTGAGTCGTCTACTATTGTATAAATCTTGCGTTCTTTCTTACGTATCCTTTACTTACTTATTACAATAATTTTTGTTACTAACTTACATGATTCTTCCATTTATAATGATTTTTTAATTTATATTATGATTTTTTTAAACTCTTCAGGATTTTTATTTGTAAATTTATACAAGATTTTTTAACCTACTTATTATTTACAATAGCCGTTATTACTAACTTACACGATCATTAATTTACAAATTGAGCTAGAACTCCCTCACCAAACACAAGAGCATTGTCTCTTTATGGTGAGGAAAGGCAATTTTTTTATTTTTTTGTTAACCTTATGTAACTATGTAACTGTTGTAACTTCATATGTATTTTTAATAAACATTGCCAATAAAAAAAAAGAAAAAAATATATAAACCTTCCCTTTGAATTACCCTATTTATTGGTGAAAACCGAATGAAAATCCGTTGCGTAGTTTAAAAGATCTATGCGTACATACATTTTGAGCGACATCATTTACCATGTAATGATTAAACAATATTATATCTTCATATAATTAAATATTATAATTTGAGGTTCACTCATAAAGTTAAAAATAAAATAATTTATTTTCTTTACAGGTGTCCGTTTTATTTTTGTCCCATTTTACTATTTTTGAACAACAATTTATTGTCTTTATAGGATGTCTGTATTATTTTTATCCCATTTTTTGTTATGTTAGGTTAGGTTTTAGTAGATATTCTGTTGGGGGAAATTTTCTCCGGAGGATATTTTGTCGGGGATATTTTGTCGCGGGTTGAAAAGTCGTTGAACCGGTAGTATAATAAAAGTACCTACTGATCTTCTGCGGTCGGATAATACTTAATCAGTAATCACAATTCACAATACCTATACACATTTAATTATAATAATAATAATAATAATAAGCCTTTTTATTCTGAACTTCTGTTAGGTATGTATTAGACATGATCTTGTTTGTTATAGTATATCCCGAAGCTCAGTTTGCCTCTTGGCATAGGCCTCCTCTAACATTTTCCATTGGGACCTGTCACGCGCTACTCTTCTCCATTGATGTCCAGCAGTGAGTTTTAGGTCATCTTCCCATCTCATGTGTTGACGTCCTCTACTTCTCTTGCCATCTCTGGGATACCAGTCAGTGACATTTTTGCACCATTTCTCTTGTGGATCGCGTATCATGTGTCCTGTCCATCTCCACTTTTGTTGGTCTATTCGGGTAACTACATCAGCAACTTTAGTTTTCTCCCTTATTGTGCTACCTCTCACTCTGTCCTGTTTCCTTGTTCCTGTCAAACTTCTCTCCATGGCTCTCTGGCAGCGTTCCAACTTTTCTCTGTGGCGTTTGGTGAGTGCCCAAGTTTCACATCCATAGGTGATGACTGGAAGTATACACGTGTTGAAGACTTTCCTTTTTATTTGCATACTTAGCTCCTTAGATTTCAAGACTTCTTTCAAAGACCAGTATTTCTTCCATCCATTTGCTACTCTTCTCTCGATTTCTTTAGTGGTTTGATCTTTGTGAGATATTATCTGTCCTAAATAGATGTAATCTGACACATATTCGAGTGGTTGGTTGTCAATTTTTATAGTTACTGGTTCAGAGTTTGTAAGCAATTTTGTTTTGTCTTTGTTCATGCATAGGCCGACTTTCACACTTTCCTCGTTTAGTGATTCTATCATTCTAATTAGGTGCATTGGGTTTTCCTCGAATAGGACTATATCGTCTGCAAATCTTAGGTGGTTAAGTTTTACACCTTGTACGTTGATACCATATTTTTCCCAATCTAGTTTGCGGAAGATACTTTCCAGAGCAGCCGAGAACAATTTTGGTGATAGAGGGTCTTCCTGTCTTACTCCTCTCTCGATCTTGAATTTTTTTCCCAAGGTTTCTAGTTGGATCCTCGCTTCGCAATTCAAGTATATGTTAACTACATAACAACAAACTATCCAAAAGCCTTCACGGATACATCGGTCCTAACTAAATTCAATTTCAATACAAATCATCGTATGGTAAGAAGCAATATAAGAATAGAACCACCAAATAAATCTAGAAAACATTTTGCTTCACACACTACAAAACACCACAGCGATGAAACCTTAAGGAAAATAACACAATCCCTAATTGAATCAGCTGAAGAATTAACTTTGAGTAACACTGATGCTCGTGCGAAATATGGAAAGCTAGAAAATCTACTAACTAAAGAAAAAGCTGAGACTAGCAGAAGAAACAAGTACGAACTAAGTGACACAACGCTGCAACTTATAGAAGAAAGAAAACACCTATTTTCAAAACATCCTAAAAAAGATAACATTAAAACTATAACAAAATTAAGTAAAGAAATCAGAGAGAACATCAGGAAAGATAGGAAGACCAAGAGGCTGCAAACATTAGAAAAGCATATAGTGAAAACAGGGGGAGTGAAAAAAGCGCTTAAAGAATTGAGAGAATCAAATAAAGAATGGATACCAAAATTAAACAAAAGGGGGAATACTTCTTCAAATAGAAAAAACATAAACGAAATAGCCACAAAATTTTACCAGGACCTCTACTCAAGCCCAGACGACAAACAAAAACATGATCCGAAGAAAGACGTCAATAAAGAGCAGGAAAACGTTGTAACTGAACCAAAAATACTTTCCAGAGAAGTAGAAAAAGCCATATACAGTCAGAAGATGGAAAAAGCCCCAGGTCCAGACAAAGTGACAAACGAACTTCTTAAAGGCACCATGGAAGAACTACTACCAATACTAACTTCAATATTCAATGATATACTTATAACTGGTCTAATACCTACACAGTGGAAAACATCAAACATTATTCTTATATTCAAGAAAGGACAAAAGGAAGATATAGGGAACTACAGACCTATAAGTTTGATGTCAAATATATACAAAGTATTTTCCAAAGTTATCCTGGAAAGAATTAGTAAAAAGTTAGACGAAAATCAACCACGGGAGCAAGCCGGCTTTAGACAAAAATACTCTACCCTGGACCACATACACACGGTGAAACAAATAGTAGAAAAATATAATGAGTATAATAAGAAACTATACATGGCATTCATCGATTACTCCAAAGCTTTCGACAGCATAAGACACATAGCTATATGGGATAGCCTTGAACAGCAGGGGATACCTTTAAACTACATCAATATTATAAAAAACATATACTTGAATTGCGAAGCGAGGATCCAACTAGAAACCTTGGGAAAAAAGTTCAAGATCGAGAGAGGAGTAAGACAGGGAGACCCTTTATCACCAAAATTGTTCTCGACACATTTAATTACCTAACTGCTATTATACTTCCGGTAAACTGTTAGGTGAGGTTAGGTTAGGTTAGGTTAGGCGGTAGCTAGTAATAAATGTAATTATGGTAATGTATTCATTAAATGTTTACGTTACATGCACACGACACACGTGTCTTCTTAGAATCTGTACGATTACTTGATTACATTATTAACTAGGTAATGTTGACTTAATAAATCTGCGGTTGAGGTGAACATTATACCTGTTATATAATAAGGAATAATTATAACGAATTTTTTATTTTTGGAAAAAAAATATTATCATTACATAGTATAAAATGAAGTCGCTCAAAATGTATGTGCGAAAAGATCTTTTAAACTACGCAACGGATTTTCATGCGGTTTTCACCAATAGATAGAGTGATTCAAGAGGAAGGTTTATATGCTTATATTAGTAGAGAAAAGCCGAGAAATTCAAATATTCAATTCAGGCAGCGGGCAGCGGGCAGCAGGCAAGCGGGTGGTGTGGATTTTATAAAGGTTGGGTAATGGCGTTGTGTTTCGTTAGCCACAGCAACGTGTGGCCGGGTCTGCTAGTGTAGTACGAATCACTTACTAAGAAGTCTACTTAAGCCCCCGCATTCCGAATTTCTACCGTTTTATAACATACTAGCTGACCCGGACACACGTTGCTGTGGCTTACCCAACCTATGGTTTACCCAACCTATGGTTACAACCTATTGCTGTGGCTTACCCAACTTTTATAACTAACGCCATCTGTTAATTTGCACACATCAAATTCACACTGCCCGCTGTCTAAATTGAATCTTTGAATTTCTCAACTTTTTTCTACTATAATATGCATGTATTATACATACAAACCTTCCTCTTGAATTACTCTATCTATTGGTGAAAACCGCATGAAAATCCGTTGCGTAGTTTAAAAGATCCAAGCGCACATACAGCGGGAGCGACTTCATTTTATACTATGTAAAGAAGATTTCTCTTGAACACTCTAAATTTTTAATTTTTTAAAACAATATATGTTATTTCAAGATAATATCTATAAATTTGCAACGCCGAAACGGTAATTAGGTATATGAAATTCCCTCGATAGAAAAAAAATCTCAAAGTACCTATGCTCCGAAAATTATTATAAACAAGTGTTTTTTTAAATGCTATTTCAGATATTTCCCACAATTTTTTGCCTATTTTATATTAACGTTCTCCTTCTAACATCCGTGTTTACACATCTCCCCTTTTTCTTCTTTTTGAGCGCTCACTACCGGGCCTAAAACATACATAACATTTAAAAAATATATTTTCTCGATGGTTTAATATATTATCTACTTTTAACCGATGTATGCCTGTTTAGATAATTTATATATATCGACGCTGGTAAGGATAAATTGGCAAAATCGATATTATATTAACATAAAATTTTGATAATTTCGTGATAGGTTCTTGTTCAATTCAATTCTTCGATTCGACATTAAAAAGAAATAATTGGATTTTCCTAGAGTTTGTGTTGCGTTCCAATGTTAGTGACATACTTCCAATACCAATTTGAGAGCCGGGAAATATTGGTTGGATAACATACACCAGCCATAGGTCACCTCAAGTGATTAACCATATTTGGTGACGTAGCAGTGGAGTGAAGTTTGTAAGGGTTTTGGCGGCGGATGCATTTGCCCACCTACTGCTGGACGGATTAGGTGAGACTGGTTGAGGGAGACCTTTTGACACTTTTGCCCTTTCCAGTCGGACTCTCTCGGCCCATCGCATTGCACCGTAGTTGGGAGAATCGATTTATATCTCTCCTGGACACAATGACCCCCAGTTCCCCAATGTAAATCGCGAATCCCAGTGACTGACCTTGCTCTATGCACGGCTGAGCGCTCCGCACTCTTCGCGCTATATCTTAAAAACGGTTAAGCGTATAAAAAAATATTTTAAACAAAATTTGTAGAGAATTTTATACTTTACAACTTTTATACCACATGCAAATACGATTTGGGGCAAAGGAAGCGAGATATTTAAAAAAAAACTGATTTTCACAACCTTTGACCTTAAATATCTAAGGACGCTGAAACGTCACCTTAAGAGACTTTTGGGACAACATTTAGAATATCAAAATGTAGATTTACACAAATTTTCAGCTTATTCCGTTTTATTCCGAGGTGAAACCCTGTATTTACACTGGACTGAGCCATTTTCTTCTGATGCACAATTCCCCCCCATTCTAGTACTTGTCCAAATTCCTTGTCCCTCGGAAAGATTAATTTTGTCCATATTTAAAAAAAAATAAACATGACAAACAACAAGACACGGTATACTACTACCTACATCTTTAACATTTTTTACTTCAAATATGGGAATGAGTCAGGTACCTACGTCTCCTAACAAACCGTATTTCTTCAAATTGGGATTTCCGCATTTTCCCCGCCTTTCCACGTTAAAAGTCAAAATTGCTTCTTATTATTACACGGTATATTATAAATTATAACCCATTGTTAGTAATGAGTGTAATGAATATTGTATAAAGTCTGAGAATGGATTCCAAGAAGAGCAAATATTATGTCGGGAGAATCCGCTCACTTTCTATTTAGATTCTGATACGCTAAGTGCTACTGTGCAATTGTGCATGTTACTGAGAACCTTCGCAAGATACTTAGTAAAATAACAGTTATTAACTGATCGCATATGGTAATGACAATGAGATAAGAAGTTCAATTCTTTTTGCTGGGTTGTGAGTGGGATTTTCGTATTAGGTAGTTTGTATGTAATAGATATAATATTTTATGTACCTTCGTAGCAGAGCAGTTATAACGAATATAGGCAGTGGCGTAGCTAGGGAAGCCAATTGGCGAGGGGTGACACCCGAACGACGTGGGGGTGTCACAAAAATATTTTACACATGAGCATGGTCTGTTATTTATATTTTCGTAGCTCTTTCGTGGATTGCCGCGGAATGGGAGAATTTTGGCCTATATTTAGGGGGAATTTTTTATCCCCGAAATTCTCTAGCCCCCTCCCTCCCCCCTGGATGGACCATTTTTTTATACATTTGACTAGGTAGTAATGTAATGCTGGGAAATTCACAAACAATCTTAGACACAAAATTGCATACTTCTGTAATTTTTATGTGTTCATACTTTTCTAATGAAAAATTAGTTTTTTAGTAGTTTGTGCTTGTATTTTTTACAAAGTAATTAATAATGTTATTTTAATTTTGCTCAAGCGAAACGAAAAGAAAAGCTTCAAGTTATTTAATACATATATTATTTGTATTCACGACGTAAAATAATTCATAGTAAAGATTAATCGAAAGAAGTACCTACTTTGCCAAGCGAACAGACAAAAAATTTAAAGGCTGGAGTACCTGTATCTACCTGAGGCATGTCGCATGGACTTAGAAGAAGTATCCTCCAGAACTCATTAAACTCTCCATTGTACAGAATATAGAGGTACAAAGTGCGTAGATTTGGCTTCAAGTGGTTTTAAATAGAATTCAATGATCGAGCTATCAACTAAAAAACTGTTTTTACGTTTCTGATAAGTTCACTGTAGTAAGTTAGTTAGTAAGAAATGGGTTTCATTCCAAAGTGGCTTTTTTATTCCTTCCTACCATTTCTACCGTTAGAACTCTGTAAATTTAATAGCCTGAAAACTGGAAATCGAATAAACAAATAAAAAAAACTGTTCATTAATTATTGATAAGTGAACACAATCAGGAACTCCAGTAAAAATATTATGGCTTTTAAAAATATATTCATGTAGATGTAGACCAATAAATGCTGATTTTGAATATATTAGTTTTATTTAATAATATTAAACGCAGAGTTTTTAAAAAATTATTAAAATGTCCATTTTTAATCGGGTCGTAAAAATATGCCGTCAAGTTGGCATTATTGAAATGTTTAGTGGTGACGTCACTGTTCGCCATGTTGTGACGTTACCGTAAAGTCATTGTATGGGAACGTAGGTATGACACAAGCCATCGTATTAATTTATTCGTTTATTTACATACTGTTTGTAGATATTTAGTTGTTGTGTTTATTGAAACATTATTTAGGCCTAAATAATGTTTCAATAATAAAGGTGTCTCTATTATTGGAAATATTCAAAAACTACTGCACAAAAAAAATAGTAATGCTACTTCCAGGGAGAATACTTCGAACAACGAAATTCAAAATGGCGGCAATTGATCAGCTGATTGCCCAATCCTATAGTAACTTTTCAGGAGTGATGACGTCACACGATTCACCTTACATACGGTGGTTTTCGGGGATCTTGAAAAATTAAAACTTCGACAAATAAAAAAATTCGACTGGAGTTCTCTATTATTATGTACATTTTTGTAGAATATTTTTTAAGATACGATAATTATTATGTATGATTGTTATATTATGTATAAATACAATTGTTTTATTAATATTTATTTATATTTCTTTCACTATAATAAATAATTAAAAATAAAACTCGAAGTCTCGTGCGTGTGTGTAAGGTCTTATCAACTGCCGGTTTTTATTTTATAAAATACATCTTCCTTGTTTTGTTGTGCGGGGAATCTCGGTGCAATTAGAGTTAAGAAACCATTAGTCTAATTAATAATTAACTCTCGTAATTCGAGCAGTGTGTAGGGGTCAGTAATGTCCTTGTACGTATTCCGGGAATGTGGTTGGGGCCTTCCAGAAATAAATACGTATTATTCTTTTGTAGATAGGGAGGTACGTAACTAATCTAACAGTCTTGGTCGTGTAACTAACCACTCGTATGTAACCGTCTCCGGAAAATTTTATTATCTACGTATATTAGGTCCTTACATATGAAATTAGCATTTTGTATGGGAGGAACATAAAGTCGATTTTTTTAAAATATAATATATTTATTTAATCAAAGTATGTACCATTGCTATCTATGCACTATTGCCATCTCATAGGTAGTTCATCGATCCCCTTACTAAAAAAACCATTGGGACGGGAATCAATAAAATCTTTGAAGGCGGTTTGGACTGCCCCATCGGAGTTGAATTTTTTCCCTTGCAAGAAGTTATCCAAATTTCGAAAAAAATGGTAATCTGTTGGGGCAAGGTCCGGAGAGTACGGTGGATGTCTTAGACATTCCAATTGAAGCTCCTCTAATTTTGTAGCCGTCTGTTGTGCAGTTTGTGGTCTAGCGGTCAACGCGCGTTTGTTGATTTGCTTCACTCAATTCGTGAGGTACCCACCTTTCAAGCTTTTTCACCTTCCTAATTTGCTACAAGTGGATTAAAACATTTTTATCAGTAACACCGCAGCCTGCAGCTAACTGACGTGGTTTGCGATGGATCTGCTTCCACAATAGCCTTCAATTCTTCATTATCAACTTTGGTCTCCGGCCGTCCACGGGGTTTGTTCTGCAGGTCGAAATTTCCAGAACGAAAACGTTGGAACCAAAAACGCACTGTGTTTTCTTTTGCGGCACCGTCGCCATACACATCATTAATCCTTCGAGCCGTTTCTTCAGCACTGGTGCCACGGTGGAACTCGTACTCGTAAATAACGCGATATTTCAAGTTTTCCATTTTGTAAACTAAGTGACGCAAAGAAAAAACAATTAAGGAAAAAACAAATGAATTATAATTTTCGAAACACAAATACATGAGTAAATAGCTGTATAAATCTGCATTTGGAATTCCTAACCAAAGAGAAGATATTTGAGATCAAAGTTGCCAGTACGGCAAAACGCCAATTTCATATGTAAGGACCTAATATTTATTGAAAACATACAAATCATCACAAATTATATTTTTACTAGCAGACGCGGACACAGATTGCTGTGGCTAACGAAACACAACACCATCCACTGACAACGTCATTACACAACCTTTATAACAAAGGCCATCTGTTAATTTGCATACATATCAAATCCAACTATTTTAGGCGTGTTTAAAATCTATTGTTTACTGTTATTTGGCTTACTTTTTACACTTATTCAGACAGTTACAATTAAATAAATAAAACAATAATTGAAGTACCGTGAAAAAATAATATATTTTTATATTACTTCTATAAAAAAACAAAATTTATAAAAAATAACAAAACATGTTAACTACTTCTTGGAACTTCTCGTTCGTCTGACTTCGGGTGAGTTCGTGACTCGTATGTCACCTATGAGAGACTAGTGACGGGTTCAATTTAGTCCTGGGTCTATCGTGAAAGACCTGATCGTCGAAACCCGCTCACGAGCCACCAAAGAGCGAGCGGGTTATTTATTCGTCAGCACCCGGGTCTTCGGGGACCCGTGAACCGCGACACCAACGAACCGGGTGAACCGGGTGGCGTATTTACAAAACCTATACCGATTCAGTCGCGGTAACGACAATTTACATTTTAAATATACCTCTATATTGGTTATTTTTTATCACATTGCAAAAACAAAAATTGTTCTAAAATCTGGATAAAATAATCTTTCTGATGTGTATATTAGAAATTAATAATTTTATCTCTAAATATTTAAATTTTAATATTATTCCCATATATTGTAAATACACCTCTTTATTGATATTTTTTTATCACTTTGCAAAAACAAAAATTATTCTAAAATCTAGATAAAATAATCTTTCCAATGTGTATATTAGAAATTAATAATTTTATTTATAAATATTTAAATTTTGATATTGAAAATTTAAAGCAACTGAAACGCGGTAGGGATTGTAAATACGCCGCCGGGTGCCCATGTGGCGAGTGGCGAGACGTGTCAGCTCCCGGAACTCTCAAACTGCAACCAACTGCGACACACTCGGTCGCCGATTGCCGATCAACGCACACACGTGCGTGGCGTAACAGTATCCTGCTTCCTGCCCGTGTGTCACGTCATAGCGGGATTGTTTAGTAGATTCGATTTTTGAATATTCGACTAGACACGGAGACGTTTTTATTAAGAGCGTATCTTGGTATTGTTAATAAAAGTGCTAAGTGCTGTTTTCATAAAAACTTTTAATTTTTCGTGTGGGTGTGAATGTAATTGTGCATTGAAAATAGAAACTATAAACTGGTAAAAGTGTAAAATGTCTGACCTTAATAAAAAGAAATTATAATAGCACAAGGAGATAATTGAAGTAAAAAGGACTCCTGATAGAAGAAACAATGCGCCACCAAAACTGCTAGTGGAATTTGCTGATAAAACGACTAGAGATAATCTAATCTCTAAAAGGAAAAATATTAATTATGAAGACATAAAAGACATCACTACTGAAACAATCTATATTGCAGAAGAATTGAGCCCATATCAAAGGGAACTGCTCTGGAAAACAAAAAAAGCTGCCAAAGAAAAAAACTATTCTTACGTTTGGTGTAAAGATGGAAAAATAATGACTCGAAAAATGCCAAACGAAAAAATAATCTACATCAAACATATAGATGATATTAAAAATATTGTGTAAAAAAAGGCACTTCGAAACAACATTTATGAATTAAAGTAAAAAATGACTGACACTATACTAACCTCGGAACCAAGTGACCTATCAATGATAAACAACAACTCTTTTAATATATTGCACAAAAACATAAGAAGCATCAGAAAAAATTTTGATGAATTACAAATTTTACTGAAATATTTAAAAGTTAATCTACACATAATAATACTTACTGAATGTTGGATAAATCATAAATACATGAATTTGGAAATAGCTGGATATACCACTTACTCAAGTTTGAATAACAAAAGACAAAACGATGGTGTAATTATATACATTAAAAACGAAATAAAAGCCGAAGTTGAGGAAATTATTATCACAGATGCCAATTGTCTAAAAATTAAAATCGGAAAAGAAAAGGCTATATTAGCAATCTACCGATCGCCTTCTACAAGAAACATCGACCCATTTCTTAAATCCGTAGACGAGGAACTCTGCCTTCTAAAAGACACGAAAAACATATTTTTTATTGGAGATGTAAATATAAATATCCTAGAAAATGGACATTCCAAGAGAATTCAATATCTGCAGATGCTAGCATCCCATGGACTGGTAAGCTTAATAAATGTACCTACTCGAAAAGTGGACAGCACTGAAAGTTGCATAGATCATATAATGAGTAAAACAAAAGATATTACTCGAACTATTGTATTTAACTCAACTATAACAGATCATTATACAACTATACTTTCAATAAAAATAAACAAGTCAAATAAAATCAAGAAAAGACCACAAACAATAGAAAAAACTGAAATAAACTGGAATGACATTAAACATAATCTACAATGTACCGATTGGAAAAAACTGCAAAGTATGAACAATGCAAATGATGCATGGAATTTCTTCATAGAACTCTTTCAGAATAATATTCTCTCTAATACCACAAAAATTATTAAGAAAATCTCACATAAAAATGTACACATTAAACCATGGATTACACAGAATGTTATAAACTGCATAAGAAAAAGAGACGAGTTACACAAGAAACTAAAAAAAAATCCATACGATATACACATGTTAAGATTCTACAAAAGATATAGAAACATTTGCAAAAAAGTTATTACATATTCAAAAGAAACCTACTACAAGAAAAAAATTGTAGATTGTAAACAAAATCCACGGAAAATGTGGCAAATAATTAATGAAATAACCAGTTCTAAATCTGCTACCATGACATCAATTGACGTGCTGAATATAAACAATGTCCCAAGGACATACGCTGATAATCCTGACCAAATTCTTGAATACGTCAATCAATTTTTCATAAATATAGGATCAAATCTAGCAAAGCAAGCTACACAATGTAATGACGCTATACTAATAAATGAACCCCCTGAACAAGGAAAGAAACTCGAGTTTAAGCAAATTACAGCTGATGATATCAAAAACACAATTTCTTCTCTAAAATCAAATGTTTCTTCGGGGGAGGACTTAATCACAACCAATGCAATAAAATATCTCTGTAAAGAACTTATCATACCTCTAACATACTTAGTCAACCTGTCTATAACTGAAAGCATATTCCCTACGGCTCTCAAAAAGGCTACTGTTATACCAATTTTTAAACAAGGATGTAAAAATGACATAAACAATTACCGACCAATAAGCCTACTCAACACATTTTCAAAAATATTGGAGAGAATATTAAAAAAACAACTCTTATCCTACTTAGAAGACAATAAAATATTATCGGAAACACAGTATGGTTTTAGGGAGAACTTAAGTACTAGTGACGCCATAGAAAAAATTACAGATATGATCACTAAAAGTTTAGACAGTGGAGAAAAAACTTTGGCAATCTTCATAGACTTACAAAAGGCTTTTGATACAATAGACCACAAAATACTTTTTGCTAAACTTACAAAAATTGGTATGACAAATACAACACTAAACTTGCTAAAAAGCTATATGATGGAGCGTACACAGTGCGTTCAAATTAATAATAGAAAAAGCGAACCTCTCCTAATCAACCATGGCGTACCGCAAGGAAGTGTACTAGGACCAATATTGTTTTTGATATACATCAATGATATCTGTAACCTAGAAACAAGAGGAAAAATTATTAGTTTTGCTGATGACACAGTAATTTTATTTAACGAAAAAGATTGGATAAATACTTACAAAGAAGCGGAACACGGGCTTAGTCTCCTGCAAACCTGGCTTAAAAGAAATTCCCTCACGCTTAATGTTAATAAAACAAAATATCTTACATTTTCTATAACAGCCAGAGGGCAGCCGTCGGAGGACTTAAATCTCAAATTACACACATGCCAAGGAATTTATCAACAAAATCTAGGCTTATCATGCCTCTGTCCCACTATAGCACACTCCAAAAGCATCAAATATCTTGGAATTGAGATTGATGATAATCTCCGATGGAACTCACAAATTGACGTAATTACAAAAAAACTAACCAGGTACATATACTTCTTTAGAAACATTCGTAATATCCTCAACATAAACGATATTAAAAAAGTATACTATGCTTTGTGTCAATCACAAATAGAGTACGGTATAACTGGATGGGGGTCTGCCTTGAGCACTCACACAGAGCGACTCAATATAGCCCAAAAAGGAGTACTAAAGACAATACTGAAAGTTCCGCTTAGAACTCCATTTAATAACTTTCAAGTCTTCAATGTACAGAAACTTTATTCAAAAAATATTTTATTTAAACTGAAAAAAAACATATATGTATACTCCACTGCCCAACATAAATACTCAACCAGGGCAGTAAGCAATAACATCCTGGTTACTCCCAGTTTGAACACATCTTTTGGACAGAGAAATAATAAATTCCATGCTATGAAATTATACAATGCTCTACCAGATCAAATCAAAAATATAAAGGAAATGAATATATTTAAAACAAAAGTAAAAACATGGCTGAGAGATCAAAGTGATAATAAAATTACAAACATCATGAAGATGATATAAAGACAATCCATAACCAAATACAAATATTTAAAAAAAAACTACAGGCCACCTCAGAACAGGAAATCCTTGTGAGGAGGTCTGTGAAAAAAAAAAGAATCTATACTTATACTATACATTATACATACATGTACAAACCTTGCTATTGAAACTAATAATAAATAAATAATAAATAAATAAATAAAGCATTACCGCTTACAGCTAATTTACTTATTTAAATTCTCAATAAAAGCTTCAGAACAACACGTTTTTTACAAGGTTTTTATATCCTTCAAAAAATGATAAAGCATTGTTTTTTTAACCCCTGAAGCATGTCTTTTTTAATAATTTATTTCTAGGACATGACATTACTAGTTACAGGTGTGAGTTGTGAGAGAACGTTCACACAATTATAACCTGGGTTTCGTGTCGCGTATGACTTGACCGGTCTGGGCGGCGAGCGTCTACCGCGCGGCTCGCCCGTAGAAAGTAACTGGGTGATGAGTAATCGAGTTTCGTATTTTGTGTCGCGAAAAGAGCGGGTCTTCGCGACCCGCTCGTGACGCCAGTGGGTCGTGAGCGACCCGGGTCGTGTAAAACGATCGATCGACCCAGGACTAGTTCAATTCCTATCTGTGACCGTATATTTTTTTAAATTTTTCTGTTTCAAATTTTTGTTTGAGGGTCGCTAATATTGTCTCCAATGATTAAAGATTACATAAAAATTATGTTTACTATTTAGTTTCATTTGTGGACGTACTTGACTTTATTTGAATTTTGCCAAATATAGCAAACACACAAATACGCAATGCCAAGTGAAGTGCCACCAATAACTTTAGCGACAGTTAGCTTAGGTCACCATTACGATTGTATGTACACTTCTTTAGTAAGAAGCCAGGTAGAGTATAATTCGCCCATTTGGTCCCTATTGTATAAAATATATTCCGATAATATAGAAAGAGTACAGTACAAATTTCTAAGATTTATTAACTTTAAGCTGAATATTCCAATTCAAAATAATAACTATGTCCTTTTCATGAAACAACTCAACTTAATTACGCTGTCAGATAGGCGGGTAATCTCTGACCTTGTACGATTAAATAAAATCATTAATAATTACATCGACAGCCCCGAAATTATTGCCAAAATAAAATTTTACGTACCAACCAGAAATACGAGGCAAAGTGCTACCTTCTTCTGTGACAATTTTAAAACAAACTATGAGGCTCATACACCTATAACTAGATTACATCATTTTGGCAATAAATTTGGGAATATTGTAGACGTGTTTGCAGATTCCATATTAGTTATAAAAGGAAATCTTTATAATTACTTTAATGAAATGTATGATTTTAATTAATTTTATTTTTTACTATTAATTTAATCATTATATATTGTTTACTGCGTACCTGCCTAACTATTATTATCCATCTTTGTAAAACAATAATAATATATATAGGGCGTAAATAAATAAATAAATAAATTGTACCGAATGAGATTTGGCTTACTCCACTGCCTCCACGTCTCTCTAACCATTCGTCTCCAGTTTTCAGGTCTTTCCGTCCTGCTCTACCTGTTGCGTGGGGACGAAGGACGGGTTCCTCGCTGTCAGCCCAATTAGGCAGGTATATACGTTTTTATTTCACTGTGTGATGCAATATGCTAGTATCCGACGAGTCTGGACAATTTAGGGGGATCCTTGTCGTCAGGTTGATGTATTACGGCGTAGGTCGGGTATACTTTCATCGATTATTTATAATAGCGGCGATAGTGATTCATTATTGCAAAATTCTTTGACTTACGAGATATGGGAAGGCTGATGATAGAGGTGTTGAAAGAAGGGTAAATGCGGGTAACTCCATTAATGGAAGACTGAATGCCGTTGTCGCTAACAAAAAACTGTCCAAAGAAGTGCATCTAGCAAACCCACAATGGAGTGCTGGTACCTAACCTGATGATGGAACTGGGAGATGAAGGATTAAAGTACATAGACTGAGTGATGTAGAAATGAGATCCCTGACGTGTATGTGTAGTAAAACCGCGTGAGAAATGTGGAGATCCTCAAAGGCCAATGTAAGCGTAATGAGTAAGATTAAGAAAGAAACCCTCAAATGGTTTGGGCATGTAGAGCGAATGAACGAAGAAATACGTGCAGGGATAATATATTACGCAAATGTGAATGGTAGGAGGAGTTGGGGACGCCCGAAGAAGACATAACACAATCAAGTGAATCAGATACTTGAGTCGGGTCATGTCAAGAGTATGAGATGATGTGCCTATGTATATGAGATGATGTGCCAAGACCGAATTGTTTGACGGTCTATCCTTTCTGCTAATTGCGCTTCACTCTTTTAGTTAGAACATAAATAATATGCATTAACTTGCATTTAACGTGTGAATTGCATCACATCTGGAGACAATTTGGTTTGCACAATATTTCTTGATTTAAACTTTCGTCTTCGAGTAAATCGAAGACGAAGGAATTTTTTGGGTCAAATTTAAAAAAAATACTTACTTATTTTACATTTGCTCCACACAGAGGGCCCTGAGGAGAAAAAAAATCTCTCAGGGCACATATCATATTTGGGGAAGCTGTGTGGAGGGTCCTTTTAGGTAAAGAAGGAGGTGAAGTTCTGGGTAGGAAACTGGGGTTCAATATACCCTGGAGTCCATTCCACCCAATGCGGTGCAAGGTGATGGATCGAGAGAGACCTGACCTAGAACAAACTCTTCCTCAACCAGTCTCTCCCAAACGACTCGCTACACTAATGTGTGCAAACGAATTCGCCGCCAAGACCTAGACAAACGTAGCGAACCACTCGGGGTAACGCGGTTACGTGATTTTTGTCGAAGCGTAGACCCTGCTCCAATCCGTTTCTCAATCCTGAAATAGTCAAGTGCACCTAACTTTCTTACAGGTTCTTTTTCTGAACAGATTGCAGAATATTCGGCAGTAACTCCGTGCTTTTTATCACGTTCACAGTAGTGTCTATACACCTTTTATAAATTATAAACCACCCAACAAACAGATAATAATTAAATCCGATCACAAAAAAATGGTTTAAGGTAGAGATGATCTGTTTTGATTTTCTGAGATCATAAGTGGGGCTGATGGAATTTATTGAATGAAGGCGGAAAAATAATGCCGGCAACTCGTTTCGTTTAAAAACAACGATACCAGGAGCCATTCAGAACTCCAAGAAGCCTAGACGTCTAATTAAAAGTTAATCTACTCGCAGCTTCCCTGGTCGAAGACTCGTAGTTAATAAAATACTCGGAATAAATTCTAATAGATTAATGCAGTCTGGAGGAATTCCCGGGGTATGATGACTGGCTCGCTGTTTCCATAATATTTATTATTTGCAACAAACAACGACTGTCACACACATGTGTTTTATAATATTTAATAACCCGATAAATAAGTAAACTTAGCACAACATTATATAACTACTTTAATAGTTATATCTGCGTTTAGTAGCTTATGAATTTGTTGTATTTTTTCAATATAGTTATTTTTTAAATTTCTATTTTATGTATCTATGTATTAAAAGTATAAGTTAAACAGTATCAAAATAATAACTGTATTAGTAGTTGGTTCAAAACAAAATTATTCAATATTTGCTTTGAGATATCTCGCGTTTCTTATAAATTTCAGGTACGGTATTTTTTATTTCTGGTGATGGATGACTGTTCATTAATAGGGGGTTTCTTGAATTATTTTCAGTGGCTTCCCAACCCAACCTTTCTCTGACCATTTTCTTCTTTACTTAAATTTTTAACTAATATTCAGAAGGAGAAGAATGCGAAAAAAATTGTTAAAAAATAGTAAATTTTGATGCTAATCTTTTTTTTTCATATATTTTTGTAGGTACCTTCTTAATTTTTTCTCTCTATGATTCTATATTCATTTATTGTTGTTATTTTTTTCTATAAATATCGTATAACTTAATAACCATCACACCGTTTCTCCGCATGGTTGGCAAAGAGGACGGACCGCCAAATAACTCGGTCTTTGCACACACTCCTTGCCTTATTCACACATTATCGCACACATACTCTTCTATTATTCTAAATCTTGAAATGCCCTGATCACTTGATTCGATTCACTTGATCGTGCCATGTCTTCTCCGGGCTTCGTCGGGCTTCCTCGACCTCTTCTACCATTCACATTTACGTCACATATACTCTTTCCTTGGAGACCTTTCTTCGTTCATTCGCGCTACATGCCCAGATCATGTAAATGTCATTTTCTTAATCCTACTCGTAACGCTTCTTAATCTTACTAATTATCTTATAATTTGGGAGGCGGGTATGGGTATTGCCGCCCCAAGAACCGTTTATTGGATAACCAACATCTCTTCCATAGGTCACCCCAAGTAGTTCGCTACGTTTGATGACTTAGCAGGGGTGGCCGGGTTTATGAGTGTGAGGTTTATCCACCTACTGCGTGGCGGGACGGATCGGGAGAGACTGGTTGAGGGAGACCTTTTGACCTCTCCAGCTGGACTCTCTCGACCCATCGCCTTGAATCGCAGTGGAATGGATTCATGCATCCCTCATTCCTGAACACGTTGAACCCCAGATTCCTATCCACCCCTCATACCTTATGCCTTCACAAAACTTCTCTTCTCCTTCATTTCCTTAAAAATACCCTCCACAAAGCACCCTAAAAGATGACATAGACCTAAAAGATGAGGGGAATTTAGTTTTTCTCAGGGCCTCCCGTGTGGAGCTTATGTAAAAAAATCATACCTATAACCAGATCCTGAATATAAAAATACAGATTGTTTTTAAGAACTCGTTGACAATCTACTATTAATCTAGCTGTTTAACGGGACATCTCCAGTCCAATTTTTTATTTATTTTTAATGAATAATGACCTTCTAACTTAAATAACTGCATTTTTATTTTTATTTTTAGAGTTAAAATAATTGTCAAAGTTTTAATTTTTCAAGATCCCCCGAAAACCACAGTACGTATGGTGAATCGTGTGTCGTCATCAGTCCTGAAAAATTACTACAGATAGAATAATATAGAATCGGGCAATCATCTAACGCCATTTTTAATTCCGTTGTTCGAAGTATTCTCCCTAGAAGAAGCATTACTATTTTTTTAGTGCAGTAGTTTTTGAATATTTTCAATAATAGAGAAAAACTAATAAGAGATACCTACCTTTATTTTTGAAACATTATTTAGGCCTAAATAATATTTCAATAAACACAACAACTAAATCTCTATAAACAGTATGTAAATAAACTAATAAATTAATACGATGGCTTGTGTCATATCATACATTCCCATACAATGACTTTACGGTGACGTCACGACACGTCGAACAGTGACGTCACCACTAAAATTTCAAAAATGCCAACTTGACGGCGCATTTTTACGACCCGATTAAAAATGGACTTTTTAATATTTTTTTTTTAAATTCTTCGTTTAATATTATTAAATAAAACTTATATATTCAGAATCAGCGTTTATTAGTCTATATGAACATATTTTTTAAAAGACATAATATTTTTCACTGGAGTTCCTTATTCTAACTACGTAATATTTCATATTATTATTATAACATAAAATCAAGTCTGAAAAATATTATAATGTTTTTAAATCCCAAATAAAACAACTAATAGACCAATCCGACATTAATTATAAGTTCTAAATTCATTATCGCAATAATAATAAAAAATAAAAAAAAAACTATAACATATCCTCTAAAAATATTTCATCAGCATATCAAATTAAAAGCAAAGTACATACACGTTATTTGTAGGCACAAAATTGTTACAACTTTATCATACGTACCTACCTACTTTTACAATACTGTCAGCCCATCCATTTCAAATATGTTTCTAAACCAATGCTATGTACCTACTAACTACTTACAATCTACCTATTGAGTAAATACAATAATATTATTTTTATTTCTGATATATCTATGCCTGTATTAGCTTATATTGTATCATATTCCAATTAAACTGTTATTTACTTCAAGTTCGTTATGTCGACTTGTCTTCATGTATATATATATATATTTTTTTTAAATATAAGTACTTGTAATAACATACTCTCTGTACCGATTCGCATTTTACAATGGCACTCTCCAAAATTCAAGCACGAGAAATGTTTTCTCTTTTGAATTGGGTAGTTTCGTCAAAAAGAAATTTATATATATATATGTATATATATATTGTAATTAGTTTTAAAAAAGATATGTTTTTCTATAAATCTGTATATATATGTATGTATTTTTTTTAAATAAAAAAAAAATTTTTAAAGAAAAATATAAGATGATTTAACCCCCACCCCCTTTAACCAATGATATCGTCCCACAACCACCCCACCTGTTCCAGTATTTACAATATAGAAAATTAAAAAAACAACCACACAAACACATTCACATACACACACCCTTATACACACATACCTACACATTATGTAGCTTGTGTCGCTCTCCACAGAGAGAAAAAAAGCCTTATTTTTAAACGCCCGGGGTCTCAAAAGTTGCGTATGATCTGTAGCTATTCGAAAACGTTAAAATAAATGAAAATGGTGTTCACTATTGGCTCGCTAAAATGACAGTAAGTTTTGAAAAAAATAAATTTAGTGATTTGGGAAAAAAATAAAAAAAAGGATCCATATTTTTTTATTTTGCAGCAAACTTAATTTTTATTCCATAACTGCAGTACAAAGAACGCAAAAAGTTTTTTTAAACAAATGTGATGTGTTTGTTAAAATATAAAAATTAAAAATAACACTTTTTCTGAATAAAATCAGTATTCTTGTAGACTTCCTTGTATTAATAAATTTGATTTTTTTTCTCATTTTTGTCAGCTATATGCAGTTTTTAATAACAAACAAACGTTAAAAGATTAAATTATTGATTTTTTTTTTACCCTTTTCGTTATTTGTTTTTGCGGTGTTATGCCGTGTTGCGCTACCTCCTTCCTTAGCCAACGTTTCGGACATCGTTGCATTGTCCATCATCAGGGCAGATCCGGCAGATCCAGTAGATGTGTAATTTTTAGTCGTGAAGTGTGTGCTTATTTACTTCGAAGCGATACCGTGTCGCCAGCTCCACTAACTTTCACCAGTACAAAATAATCGTGACAAGCAGTGGCGTCTTCGTTATTTAAAAATACATGTTTTAATTTTTTTTCTGATGTTCAATTCATTTTAGCGGGATAATAATTAATCATTTAAAAAAAATTAAATGCACTTCTCATTTTCTTTGTAAGACGCAACTTTTGAGATATCAGGCGTTTCTGAATTCAGATAATATCAATAAATTGTTAATTTGGTGTAATGTAAAAATAGACTTTACCTAAATATCTTAAAATGTCAAATAGTTAGATTTTCTCGAAAAAAAAATCCAGTGATATTTAATTACAACATTGATAACAATGCTCTTCAGACATTAACACAAATTAAAGACCTAGGCATCACTTTTCAATCATATCTTTCATTTGTTAACCACATAACAGAAATCTGTAATAAGGACTTAAAATTTTTGGGATTTATAACTAGGCTAACTAGAAATTTTAACAATGTAAAGTGTATTAAACTGTTATATTTTGCCTATGTTGAAGTCAACTTGAATACAATTCTCCCGTCTGGAATCCACATTATAGTATACATGTACAAGCTGTTGAAATAATACAAAACAAATTCTTACGTTTTATAAATTTTAAAATGGGTATTCCAGCAATTATGTTGAACTACAACACTATTTTAAAATATATGAATATGCTCAAATTGTCAGACAGAAGAATTTTCACTGACTTAGTATTTCTATATAAAATGCTAAATGATTCAGTTGATAGTCCGGTATTGCTAGAATTGATAAGCTTCCGGATTCCACTATGTAATACTGGAAGTCAGGATTTATTTCAGTGCAGAAATTCTGGGAGTAACTACCATTTTATTCCTCTTTGCCCAGAATACTAATGGAGGGAACCGATTATAGTCAAGTCAGTGGACATCTTCAATTTATGTTTAAACAAATATAAAACATTGTTACTGAGGCAGTTCAGTTATGTACAATGAATGCTGTGTATTTCTTATTATTCATATGTAATGTAAAAGTCCCGAAAAAGGGCGTTAATAAATACAAAGTTGAAATAATTAACACACCCAATACACACGCACACACACCCTCACACACAACACACATTATCTCGGTTCTTCCCAGTAGCCAATTCAGAAGTTATAATAATTTGAAACATTCATTTGATATGATTCACACAATGTTCGTATCTACACTTCAGTAAATGTCGGTTGTGTCGTGTCCAACATTGCCATTATCGTTTTTGTGAAATATTTATACCAACTGTTCTCTGTTTTTATTATCTTCATCAATGACAATGAACACAGATTAATATTTATCACTTTAAAAGTCAGGACATTATTGAAAACAACGGGTCTAAAATACAGATACAAAATGTGATGTAAGTGGAAAAAATGTTTGGTTTTGATCATTTGCTTTCAATCTATTTGTCTATCTATCTTCTATCTATCTATCTATCTATCTACCTATCTATCTATATAAATAAAAATGAATCGGCGAAATGTATGTACGCGCATAACTTCCAAACAACTGCACCAAATTGGATAATTCTTTTTTTGTTGTGTTCGTTATGATCAGGACAAGGTTTTTATAAAACTACTGGTGACCCCTGGCATTATGAAATTTGTAAAAAAAAAATTGCAATAGGTGGCACGCGAGCTGTTTGAAAACTGAATGTACCGGGACTCAATGAATGGAATGTGGGAGGGGAGAACTCGGGAGGGGGGTTCGCAGGACGGGGGAATCGGGCGAGGGGAGTAGGGAGAGGGAAGGCGGTGTGCGAACGCCAGAGGGGAAGGGGACGCGGGAGAAGAAGGGGGGGCGGAAGGGGACCGGAACGAATGGGAAAGGACACGCAGAGAGAAACAATTTCTTTATTAAATGGCATAGCAACGCATGCCGGGTACCAGCTAGTCCTTGATAATAAGGAAAATAACATCAGTTTTTTATAATACCTAAGGGTTTTTATAAAATATGAAGCTTACATGAATTATTTATTTATTAACGGTAAAGCTGCTCATGTTCTTAGAATCAATAATTATTGATTTGCGATATACCTATTCAAAGAACCTGTGATATAATTATGTTT
The DNA here is from genome assembly GCA_929108145.2 of Limnephilus rhombicus. NCBI lineage: Eukaryota > Metazoa > Arthropoda > Insecta > Trichoptera > Limnephilidae > Limnephilus > Limnephilus rhombicus. Next base: position 55,227,845 of record OV815277.1, on the reverse strand, counting down.
TTAAAGTGCTCAGGAGGTCTAGCACCGACGATCTAGAAAACCGTTTATCGATACGATATAGACTAAATCCGTCATATATGGTCAGGTATAAATATTTGCGAGCACGGTCAACAATTGGCAAGAGATATTGCGACCGACGCGATTGACAAATTTTAGCGCGGCCTCCTGCGTGTCGTTCGTTATGCAAAACATCTGGTTTATTAATGAATGGAGGTGAGCTTACGAAGCTATTAGAAATGAAATAAATTAATTAATTAATTTAAGATGCAATCAATTTGGGAGGCGGGTATGGATACCGCGCCCCGGGAACCATTTATTGGATAACCAACATCTCTGCCGTAGGTCACCCCAAGTGTTATGCTATGTTTGGTGACTTAGCAGGGGTGCCCGGGTTCGTGGGGTTAGGTTTGTCCGGATCTTGGTGGTGGATGCGTCTGCCCAGCTGCGTCTGGCAGGCCGGATCGGGAGAGACTGTTTGAGGGAGATTTTTTGACCTCTCCAGCGGGACATTCTCGGAACATTGCCTTGCACCGCTGTGGGAGGTATAAATAGATATGTCCGTCACTTCCGGACACACTGGCCCCCAGATTCCTACCCACCCCTCATATCTTTTTCCTTCCGAGAACTTCCTTTCCTTCCTTTTCCTAAAAAATCCCTCCATACAGCATCCTCAAAGATGACATAGGCCCTGAGGGGAATTATTTTCCTCAGGGCCTCCTGTGTGGAGCTAAGGTAAAAAAATCTATTAATTCAGTTCAATCTTGGAGAAACGAAAGTGGTTCAAATCTGACTAAAGACCTCATTAACTAATGAACTATTTCAATTCGAATGGTCTATTTTATTAGTTTCCTAAAATTTTAAGTACCGGTTTGGGAATAGGTATATCTACACCCATAGACAGATCCGCCAGTGTTGCCATCAAACATTTCAGAATAAAGCCATACGCCTAGCCCTGGATGACCTCAAATGGTATCTTAACTTGGAAACATTCATTTATGAAAACGCATCCATAAACTGCGCTACGGCAAAAACGTACGAATCACACATAAAAAACCTAAACAAATCTTTCGTAAAGATTAACCTCTCAATATTGCAGCCATGTCCCCCTGCAAATATTTTTAACAAACACCAAAACAAACCATTTTTTCAACATGTTCATGTATAAATCCATGATTAAAGAGAAAGGGGCCATTTTGGCACGGAGCTCTCTATGCCATTAATTCAAAAAGTTAACATAAATGTCGCCAGCGAATACCGATTTCTTATTTTTTCCATGTCAATATCGGCCTGGTTATCAACCGTGTGGCCGTGCTATAAAACGGTATACAATCATCGACAATTAGGCGCCTATAGATCCGATGTTGTAAAGTTATCGATTTAACTGTAATAGACCTTCTGATTACCACAAAACTTCACGGTGGCCGAATCGTGTAATAATAATCATAAACAATTCAGAACCATTATACAAATAAACGTGTACCACAATTTACCTAAAGTTAATAGTTTATTGGGCGTTTTTGCAAGCGTTGAAGAATTATGTTTTGGAATACATCAGTAATATTAATGTATTTGTCTTCTATCAATACTAACTTGTGGTTTCTGTATTTGTAAATTGTTTTGTTTGCGCGGTAAATACGATGTATTTGTTTTTGTTCGATGGGAAAAATTCCATCAAACCGAGGAATGTTGCCAGGAAAGCGGTTGTTGTTTCCGAAGTACCTAATTTGAGTAAGTGTATAAGACTCGATGACCTACAATAATTATAATTTATTCTTTCGAAAAAATCTTTATCCGCAATCTGAGATAACCACGCTATAGATATAACCTACTCGCTAATCTAAGAATATTTTAAAATGCATAACCTGAAACGAGCCTTCGCTTCGCTGAGCTGAAAAAGTGCGTTCAAAAAATGGTTTGAATAGTTCAAATAATTGTCAAAGTTTTAATTTTTCAAGATCCCCGGAAATCACCGTATGTGAAGTGAATCGTGTGACGTCATCACTCCTGAAAAGTTACTATAAGATCGGGAAATCAGCTGATCAACTGGCGCTATTTTGAAATTCGGTGTTCGAAGTATTCTCCCAGAGAGAGTAGCATTATAATGCCAGAGCTCACTATTATATACTGAAACCATCGCGGGCATGCGCACATCAAAACCCCAAAGTTTCACTGCAATCGAATGAATGGTTAGCAACGCATAATTTCATGACACCAGAGCTCACAATTGTAATGAAACCATCGCGGGCATGCGCACATCAAATCCCCAAAGTTTTATCGCAATCGGATGAATGGTTTAGCAACGCATATATACAACTCATGTACCTACTCATAATATGAGTATATGAGTACATGTGTACCTACCCAATTAAACATATTTATATATATATATTAGGTATTATTTCTTCATTTAAGACAATATTAGATCCTCCAAACGAAAATTTGAAACAGAAAAATCGGATAAGTACTTTTATCCTTTAAGCATTTGAATGAAAAAGGTTTTGTGTTATTTAAAAATTTATTAATTTTAAAATAATATAAGCATTAGGTTTATGTGGAAGACACGTTCAGTACCGCCCCGGTGTAAGATCACCATTTGTAATTAAAACATTGCTTGAAATGGCTTTAGTCGTGTTTGGTGACCAGATCACAATAGCCAGTTAATTCCTACCTATCCCCACCTTCCTCTTCCCCATCTCCTTCCCCTCCCCACTATCTTCAGCCTCACAACGTACCTCAAAATGGAGATGCCATATTCTCACTGGCTCCATGCGGTTGAGAGTATGGGAGGAGTTGGCACGCTTGTACGGTATTCACATGAAAATAATAAAAATGCCCCACCTACTTTCCAGGCTAAATTGGCTATCACTTTAAAAAACATGTTTATAAGGTTTATAAAAACATGTTTAATATATATTTTTTAATGTTATGTTCAGTTATGTTACAAATACCTACCGCCAGTATGCTAGTATAAGCTTTTGGCTTGAAATAGTTGTTTTAACAAGTCTGCGATGACTCAATGGTCCTGGCCACAACTGAGTAGTGATTGCTTTCAAGTTAAAAGGGGACTTAGGTACATACGCGATGTATCATGAACTTCGGGGATCCACTGCTTGACCAAGCAATTCAACATATTGAAATTATAAATTCCATTACGGATGAAATTCCTATCTGAGTGGCTAGATCCTTGACCAGGAAGTTAAAGACACAGAATTCGGTGTCAGCAAATAAACATAATTGTTTTTATTATGTCGGTCTTTTACTAACACTCAATTTTTATGAATAACCTACGAAACTTATAAACCCTAAATTAAATATCTATATGTATTATGGGTAATAATTGAGCACAATGTTAGCAATTCCTAAATTGATACGAGTATATTAGATCGATAAAAATGACCGATTATAATTAGGCCTCAGTAGTCTCAATTGGTAGTGTTGATTCAGGTAAAACTAGAGGAAATGTGTTGAAATGATAATAGGAACTTACCTTTATATTTTAGTGCCCATCCATTTCATATTCCTGTTTTTTCCCTTTTCTCATTTCTTTCAATTTATTATCTTTTAATTTCTAATTTATTTCAACATCTTTTTTTTTCCTTTTTATTTATTTAAATTTTTTATATTTTCTTTTAAATTTCTTTTAGTTTGTTTTAATTTCTATTTATTTATTTTATTTTCTTCTATTTATTTTAATGCCTTCAAATTTCTTTCAAGACCTTAAATTTATTTTACTTTCTTATAATTTAATTTAATTTCTTTATATTATTTTAATTTTGTCTTTTTTTCTATTCTTTTAATTTCTTTCGATCTCTTTTATTTATAATTTAATTAATTTTTTTAAATTTTTCAAAAGTTCTTTTCCTTCAATTAAGATATTAAAATAAGATAAAATTCCTGTCATCTCGGAACAGGTTCAGCCCGGTGGCGGTGAGATGGATTATACCAATAAAAAATACGTATTTGTGAATGTAAATATGGTTAAAAATAAGAAAAAAAAATGATAACAACGTACAATATTTTGAGTTATTTAATAGTACTAGCAGTTAAAAACCCGCTCGGAAGGTTTTTGCTGCAAGGCCCTGCGGGCGGCTTATAGTTCCCCCTCCCTGTCGCACCCTTCCGAGTTACATTCTTCCCCCCCCCCATCCCCCCCCCCCCTCCACCCTCCCACACCCCCCCCCCCTCCACCCTCACCCTTCCCACCCCCTCCACCCTTCCCCTCTCTTCTCCACCCCTCCCCCATCCCTCCCCACTTCCCCCTGAACGACTGAAGAACGGTTTAGCAATGCATAATTTCATGACGCCAGAGCTCTACAGAAACCATCGCGGGCATGCGCACATCAAGTCCCCAAAGTTTCATCGCAATTGGATGAATGGTTTAGCAACGCGTAGCGGACATACATACATTCATACATACATACAAACCCAGAAACATACGCATTTTGATTTTTATATATACCTATAGATATTATTCTTCATCGAAATAATATAGTTTTAATAAAAGATTGTGGCAATTGGGAGACTGGGACCTTGAAGGACTGGGAATATTAGATGATGTTGCTAGGTGCCTATCGTATGAAAATCAATATTAGGTAGGTGATGCAAAATACCACGGAGCGGGAAAAAACCACTATCATTAAACATTCTTCAGGAATTTTAAAAATAATTACATGTGCGACCACTCTTATCGCAATAAATCAGTACCAGATAAAGTCAGCGCTCGGGAAATGTTTGTTTTTAACCTACTGATTACAATAAATAAAAAAATTCACAGAAAAAATATTCATCTTACCCAAAAAACTGGCATTCCCGAGCGATTTGGAGCTTGCTTCTTGTGATTCTCCTCTAGTGATGACTAGGGCAGAAAAAATAATGGTAAAATAATTTTCTGTTAAAACATTACATTTTAGATAGGTATCTATCTACTTTAGCGATTTCTTGAATTCTTCACACATTTCAGTCCCAAATTATAAAATGACACTATAACTCAAAGCTAATTTGAGTTCATTTAACGCGAAATAATTCACGCAGAAATAACGCACTTCACAAACAACCTAATTTTTAAAGTTTGATGGCAGCATAAGAATTTTTTTCTAAAAATATCTTTTAAAAAAAAATCAGTCCTTGTTTCTTTGTAGACGTGATGATCGTATTTACTCGTAGCTATTTTACCTAATATCATGTTTTGTAATGTGTTTATCGTTGTTTATATGCATATAAATAATATCTATCATCAAACATACTACGAGTAAATCAGTTCGGGTGTCTGTCTGTGATTTTAACTGTGGTTCAATGAACTCGGAAGACTTATTTTCAAGATTGAAACTGATTGTATCAAGAATTTAGACAAAGCAACCTAAAAAATGTAACATTTTAAAAGATTTTTTTTTTTTAATTCCTGGACATCCCGGGTTAAGAATAACCAGACAATATTTGAAAATTTCCTACTACCGCCATACTAAGCGGAAAATATTGTTGGTGTTGTAATGGAGGGTACATCCAGTCGAGGAACTGAACACGCGACGCCTGGGTGGGACCCAAACGCGATGCCAACTCAGCGACTGACCATTAAAATTATCATTCTTAAAATTGGATCACTAATTAATTGAATACAAACTTTTGCAATTTAATAAAATGTTATTCATGTTTCTCGACGCTTAGCTTTCAATATTTGAAATTTTTATTCCCTTTTTTTAGTTGTTTTTACTGTTTAGGTACAGTTTTTAAACTTATTTTATATTAACGAATATTGCTATCCTAAGCACAAATATAGCTTACATTAATGGACTATTAGGAAAGGATATGCACTAAATTGTATTATTGTTAAAACTGTTGTTTATGTTGTTATTCGGATAACCACAATACTATTTATATCAGTGACATGTGGTCCATAAAAATATACCTACCTGCTTTACAAGATAATTATTTATTTATCTTTAACTGCTACTGATTTTATTTTTTGTATACGATACTGCCGCCATGGGTTGAACCACAGTGCACTTCTTAAAAATATCAATGAGGATACGTTTTTACTTATGACGACAGAACATGCGAAAATCTCAGCACGGGTTCTCCTAGTGAGGTGTTCACAAAACACTAAGTAGGTACTGCTAACCTATTTACATATAGTTACTGAATATTAACATTTTTTTTTAATATTACTGATATTATTATCTACTAGCTTTTTTCCGCAGCTTTGCTCGCATGCTATTAGGGGATTCCCACTCCGCCACCTCCACAGTCCCTCTCCCCGCTTCACTCCCCCCATCAACCGCACTCCTTCTCCACCCCCCCACACCACCTCCCCCCTCCCCCCTCTCCCACACTTAACCCCCTCCACCCCATCCTCCTCCCCCTTTCCTTTCCTTCCCTCCCCCCTCTCCCACCCCTAACCCCCTCCACTCCCTCCTCCTACCCGTCCCCCTCCCCCGCTGACCTCCCCACACCCCCCACCCCCCTCCCCTCTCCCACCACTAGCATTCCACACATTCATTCCCGGTACGTTTAGTTTTCAAAATGCTCGCGTGCCACCTATTACAATTTTTATACAAATTTCATAGTGGCAGAGTTCAACGGTAGTTCTATACAAAATGACAAACAAATAAAAGAATTATCAAAATTGATGCAGTCGTTCGGAAGTTACCAAATTGGTACATTTCGGCGATTCATTTTCAGAGATAAGATATTAACTGTGACGCCAAAAAAGCACTCTTTTTAGGGTGAATTGCCTAATTTAAAAAAACATCGTTTCAAAGGTAACAATTTGTTTGTTTGTGATAAATAATTTCATAACGCCGGAGCTTACCAATATATAGCCTATAGCCTATAGTACTCGCAAATAATGTAGCTTTCTATTAGTGATAGAATTTTTAAAATTCATTCAGTAGTTTTTGTGTGAAAGAGTAACAAACATACATCTGTGGTGAAGTCAACACTCAGGTACGTACCTACTTAAGGTATGTATGTGTGCAGCATGGTGATTTCGCCGCCTGGTACAGCTGGGAACGGAACACGAAGAATACTTACCTACCTGCTCTGAAATATTTGGAATCTCGTCGCACTTTATGGAAAGTAAATTAGGCGTCAGAACCACCGAGAAACGTATCGTATTCTCTCGATATTACCAGCCGAATTATTAAACCGTTACCTCCGCCACGGCATTATAAAAGCCGGAGTAATGGTTTGACCCAGTCAGTCTATAGAATAGCAAGCCAAACAACTTGTACCGTTATTTACTACTATCACGCTCCGTGTAATATTTTGAATTATTAATTCTTATTAATAAACGATCAACAGTTAATTCCAGTGTTTTCTTTACGCGTTTACGTAGCACGTCTGATTGCTACACATCCATATCCATACATCCGTACAAACTTTCGCCTTTATAATATTAATAGGATAATAGGATGTAAACCACTGTAACCATTTATAAAATGTATGTTCGAGAATAAAAATAAATAAATAAATGTAGAATAATGTGAAAAAAAATTAGTAGATACCTGCTTAAACAAAAATATATGTCCTGATCTTATTTACTGTATCCTAAACCTTTAAAAAGATCGATTTTATTATCAATACGAAGTAATTATCTCTGATTACAGGTTTGGTGCAGTGCCGTACTTTTTAAAGTGCGAGGTAAAAAAATGGCACATATTTTTTCGCTTCATGTCCCATATAATTCATACGGAGAGAATGATCGAGCATCAAGCATCACAAGTGGTTCGCTACGTTTGGAGATTTAGCAGGGGTGCCCGGGTTCATGGGCTAAGGTTTGTCTAGGTCTTGGAAGCGGATGACCAGGACATACTAAACTCCAGATTCCTACCCACCCCTTAAACCCTTTTCATTCACAGAACTCTCCTCTCCTTCCTTTCCTAAAAAAACCCTCCACACAGCATCCCCAAAGATGACATAGGCCCTGAGGGAAATTATTTTCCTCAGGGCCTCCTGTGTGGAGCTCGTCTAAAAAAAAATCTAATTATAATAATTCAATGCCCTACCCGGGGATTTTTCACCAATCGTATATATCCGAAATAGGTAATACGTATTCCAATATTATAGAAAATGCGCTTAGGGAAATGTTTGTGTAATATTATTCTCTTGGTATGGGAAGGAACTAGACTGACCGTAGTGGTAGTGGTAAAGTTGTGTACAATCGAGTTTCGAATAAGAAGATGGACCGAAAGATGAAGAAGGAAAACATGGACTGTCGATAAGCAATAAGACTAGCTTAGGGAACGTACCCATACTACGTGACCCGTTCAGGGGGGGTCTTCAAAATACCATGCTTGGTACAAATGAGCAGCGGGGGGCTTAGGTTTTTAGTCGGGGGGGGGGGTTAAAAAATGCAAAAAGTTGGTCACGTAGTATGGGTAAGTTCCCTTAGATATGGTTTTAATGTATAGAATTAAGCAAACTGAGACGGGAGAGTCTTAAACCACAAAATGATAAGAAATTATTTGGCCACCCGGTAGTCCACTGCCCATGACCAATGCGCGTTTTCTGAAGACTAACATAATGCAGACGCAGACTGTATACGCAGGAGCTGGCAGTGCTGTCAACAAGCCGTCGCAGGTCCTGGTTACTGGTATCCTGCGGTAGGGAGGTCGCGCCTTGTTCGACCTATCAGTTATATCCTCGAGGCTCACCAACCAATCCACCAACAACACGTAGCTTTGCGCCACATCACTCGTACCGATGTACATTATCTGCGTCATGGTTCGTTCGGCAGATTTAACTTATAAAATGTGATTATAAAATTGGTAGACATTATCTCTACATATTATAATTAAAGTCCCCCGCGCCGTCTGTCTGTCTGTCTGTTCGCGATAAAATCGAAAACTACTGAATGGATTTTCATGCGGTTTTCACCAATAGATAGAGTGTTTCGTGAGGAAGGTTTAGGTATGTAATTTGTCAAGGATTTATGTAAATTGGTTGAAACATAACGATAATTGTTAGAAGTGTCGGAAAAAGTCAAGCCGCCTGGTAGCTTTCATCGAAAACGCTGCCTAATCCTTTTGGGATATAACAAAACAATGCATTGTGGGATATTCCTCTTTTATAGATCTACAAAAAAGTCCGCTAAGGTATATATCTATCTTTTACGGATAGCTTACTATACCCATTCTATCTTTAAAAAAAATGGTCACGTACATTGCGGTAATTGAAAAGTTATTTAGACGGATACAGTAATAATCCTTATTAACTTAAATACGTTAGTTACTCCAAGCATTTCATGCACATTAGTATAATCTTTCACATCATCTCTAGGTATTATAAATTAAAGTCCACCGCAGCATCTGTCTGTCTCTTCGCGATAAACTCAAAGACGGCGGTGGTTATAAAGGTTGGATAACCATCCAGTAGATGACGTTGTGTTTTATTAGCCACAGCAACGCGTGGCCGGGTCAGCTAGTAAGTAATAAATTATCTCATTCATATTAATATCAAAACAACATGGCCATATTTATAATGGGACGTTTTGTCCAGTTTGGCTATCGTAAGATTGAATTTTTTTCCGAAATTCATAAAAATTAACGATTCAGTCAAAATAAGGCATTCTAAAAATCTCTACATATTATAAATTAAAGTCCTCCACTCCACCGTGTCTGTCTGTCTGTTCGAGCGATAAACTCAAAAACAACTGAACGGATTTTCATGCTGTTTTCACCAATAGATAGAGTGATTCATGAGGAAGGTTTGGGTATATAATTTGTCAAGAAGGTGTTGTGTAAATTGGTTGAATATATACAATATATAAAGGAGAATGTCTGTATGTGGTGAACGAGCGGGCTGGCAAGCGGGTGGTGTGGATTTGATTTGTATGCAAATTAACAGAAGGCGGTGTTTATATTGGGTAACCAACCAGTAGATGGCGTTGTGTTTCGTTAGCCACAGCAACGCGTGGCCGGATCAGCTTGTTCCAAATAAATACGGGCGACGGACATTCTCTTATCTCGTATCTACCTTTTTTTTACATTAACACCACACAGGAGGCCTTGAGGAAAATAATTTCCCTCAGGGCCTATGTCATCTGGGATGCTGTGTGGAGGGTCTTTTTGAGGAGAGGAAGGAATGAACATTGGTCTTGAAGAGACCTATGTTGTAGGAAGGAGGAAACACAGGGGCCGGCAAATCATTCCACAGCCGAGCTGTTGAACATAAGAACGAGTCGAAGAAACGACCCGTTCTCATGTGACAAATGTCAACCGTGTACAAATGTTGGGCACGCGTTTGGCGTGTTTCCCGACTACGCACCGGAGCCGAAGGGATCAATGATGCTAGTTCCTCGGAGCATCTTCCATTGTAATTCCGGTAGAACAAGGATAGCATTCCCACCTGACGCCTGTGCTCTAAAGATTGCAATCCGTCTGTTAAGATGGGAGAATCTATCAAACGAGTCGAGGGTATTTTTCAGGTATTTTGGAGCTCCAGACCAGAGGTGGCTGCCAAATTCAACCGTGGGGTGCACTTGCGATTTGTACAGGGTTAGCAGTTTAGCAGTTGTGCTCTATTAAAGTATCTGCGGGCCCTATACAGTACGCCCAGTTTCTGGGAAGCTAACTTTACTCTGGCTACTATATTTAAAAAGATGCCAATGTATACGAACTAAAAAAATGTTAGTAAATAAATTAATGGTTTATTGATAAAGATATTTATTTATATTGATATTGTTTCTAATCACCTATACACTAGTAACAATTGTAATATGGTGTGAATATTAATGTCCGGCCGAAACAGGAATTTCTACCGAAACCGAAACCGAATCTTCGGTATCTGTCCCAGTTTCGGCCGAAACCGAAACCGAAACCGAAACCGAAACCGAAACTATTTTTAGTAATGTTAAAAACCTATTGTTCTAATCTACTTGGGTTATTTTGTACACTTATACAGATAACAGGTGTTAAATGAAATAACAATAATAATACTTGAAGTATGATATATATATATATATTTTTTATATTACTTCTATGAAACCAACAAATTATACATCATTTTATACATCTTAATTCTATTTACTACTCATTACCTTAACTCCTTTTTTTACCTTTTGTTTTTATATTTAACTTTCCATATATATGTCAATTTCTTTATTTCTTTATCTTATTGTATTTTAATTTATATTAATATAATTATGTCAATGGCACATGTTGTGCCGTATGTTTTAAAATAAATAAAAATTAACAAAATATGTTAACTGCCTCCCGCTTAGATCTTTTGAACTACGCAACAGATTTTCATGCGGTTTTCACCAATATATAGAGTGATTCAAGAGGAAGGTTTATATGTACAATACATGCATAGTATAGTAGACAAAAGTCGAAAAATTCAAAGATTCAATTCAGACACCGGGTAGCGGGCAGCTGGCAAGCGGGCGGTGTGAATTTTATATGTAAGCGTAGACATATGAATATTGGTATGTATGCTAATTAACAGATGGCGTTGGTTATAAAGGTTGGGTAAGCCACAGCAACGTGTGTCCGGGTCGGCTAGTACATTATAAAGAAAGGACCTCATTAATTGAGTATTTGATTTTAATTGCGTTTACAATCACAACATTCTTATTACACGTGTTAAATGAAATAAAAAAGAATAATTGGGGTGTGAAAAAATTATTATTTATTTTATAAATATCTTTAAAACAAACAAAAATTAACAAACATGTTAACTACTCCTTGGAACAAAAATTTGTCAATATCATCAACACTTAGGTACATTATAAAGGAAGGACCTCATTAATTGAGTATTTTAACCGGCTGATGCGAACTCAGCTGTTTATGGAGGGTGACACACGAGCCACGAACTCACCCTAAATCAGCCCAACGACGCGCGATAATTCACGAACGCAGTTTCGGTGCGGTCGAAGGTTCGGCAGATCTTCTGCCGAAACCGGAACTGATGCCGAAACTCGATTTTTTTGCGGAAACTTGCCGAAACCGAACCTTCGGTCGGTCACTAGTGAATATGCCTGTGAGCCTGTGAATGTGTCTATGTATTTTATGCCTTTGTATTGTAGTTACTTCTAATGTTTTTTTTTCTATATCTATTTTCCATATTGTGTTTTCTCGTTATAATACATGTCGGTACTTTGGTGTTATATTAATATTGCTAAATTGATGTGCCTACAAACTGCTTTGGCAGTTTAGCGGTTGTATAAAATGAAGAACACAAAATAAAATAAAATATTTTAAATTGTGTATTTACTCACAAGCGTTCCGTTGGAAATTTTTTTGCAAAAGCCTTTCAATTGTCAGATCTAGTAATGTCGTTTCGGAATAAAGTCATTCAAACTAAAGACAAATTTATTTACAGTGGGATTGAAACACGGAGGCGACGGAGGCCAATGTAAAAAATGAAGATCTACGTTTTTTGCTGAGGACGCCATCTGCAGACTTTTTCATCGAGCTAATCTGAAGTTTTCTGAGCACCAACCGTTCAAGTATTTTGCTTCCAGTTGCGTGGCTTTTACCGAGAGATGGCGGAGGTGGGCAATAAGAGAATTTTATGAAATACCAGAGATTGTACCATGGTACCCACTGACCCACTCGTGCGACAGCGCGATTTAACTTTTTCCTTCGATTGCCCACATAAAAAAATCATACCTCCAAATTTTAATATGGAGAAATACAAACTGATTGTAATTCTATACAGCCAATGAATTCACCTATTTTTTTCGATTATCATAATATATATTCGTAGGATTTATAAAAAAATATATTGGAAAATTGTAAACATTGGTCCAAAAACTTTGGTAAAAAAATGTGGTCTAATTTTGGACCTCTGTAAATCGCAGAAAAATAAAAGCGGTTCATATTTTGACCTTAGAGTGAACTGAGAAATTGCCAACTCCTGGCTATAGGGATGTCGAAAGTGAAAAAAATATCGATTTATCGATGTATCGACATTTATTAAAATATCAATTTCGACGTCGATATATCGAGGAAAAAATATCGATGTATCGATATATCGGTCAAATTTTCAAAAGATTTTGCGTTTTTTAAATAATAGTGGATTCAGCTCAATATTATCAATAGTAATTGTTATAAACAATGTGCACTATTTTAATGTACAAAAATCTCAATAAAAATTAAGTTATTTTTATTAGGTAATAATTGCAAAAATATCAAAACTAAAAAGCTGTCTTCTAACTTGCATGTAAACTGAGACGCATACAAAGTATGTACCTCATAGACAATTGGGAACCAGCACATAGGAGTGGTTTAGAAAAAAATGGCGAAAAATAGCATACATTTCTATGTATGTATCTACACATATGAGATAGTATTAGTGATCACAAATACTAATGCGAAAACAATAGATTTGTAAGTTGTTAATAGTTAAAATTTCAACCGCCAGATGTCATGAGTTCTAGTGATTGTAGTTACATACATTTAAAAAAATATATCTTTTTTGATACAATTTTCGATATTTGATATTTTGTATCGATACATCGATGAATCGATAAGTATCACTAAAAGATAAGATTAAAAGTTCACGCATTCGTGGTAGCCTGGGTGTCACAGACATAAATAGTAAGCTGGAGGAAAGACAGTTGAGATGGTATGGACACATAAGACGGAGACCATCAGACCACACAGTGAGGCAGGCAATGTCTATGGAGCTTCATCGACAGTCATCCAGAGGACGACCGAAGAACTCCTGGATGACTCAATGCTGCAAAATTCTTCAGAGAAACGGCCTGGATGAAAGCGATACCCAGAACAGAAGAAATTACAACCTGAGAACGAGAAGACCCGACCCCAACAGCCTACCTAGGCAATGAGTTGGGACAGCGCAAGGACGAAGAAGAAGATATATTGATGTATCGGATCAAAATATATCGGCTAAAAATATCGATATATTGAATTAAAAATATCGATACATCGATATATCAATACTTTTTCAACAAGCCTACCTGGCTATAATATTTTGTTTCTAAATTGAAATACGTAGGTATGTTGTGTGTTAATAAATAAATAAAAATATCACAATGGTCTCGGATAATGGGTCTCGGGAACTCGCTAGTAATATTTAAAAAAAATATTTCACTGCATTAAAAAAAACACTATGTTTACAGGGTTGGTGTCTAAAGGAGGATGTATCAATCATAACAAATAATATAATTATACTTATTTCTTAAATGTAACCGTTATAATACTTTTAAGCGCTCATAAAATCAAACATCAGAATTTTAATATGAAGATATATTTTATAAACTGTTTGTAATGTTGGAGAGCCATTGAATGCACATATCTTTTACCGTTTATCGCATATTTTTAAGGATTAACAAAAAATATTAAAAAATCGTTAAATTTATAAACTCTGCTTTTTGCGAATTATTTACTTTCAAATTGCCGTAGTAAAAGTTAAATATTATAACTTATTAAACGGATAATTTTAAATTCGAACATGCATTTTTTTAAAATGTTAACGCATGATCAATGGTTTCTAAGAAAAATATATCAATAATTTCGTTTAGCGTAATAATCAATAAATAAATAAATGAGTTAATGTAAAAAAAATCTTAATTAAGGCAACATTTTTACGACGGTAGCTTTTGGCCATGGTATATAATATTACTTAAATTGCTCGTGGTTATTTTTTGAAGGCGGTAGCATTATCCATAATATTTAATTTTATTTATTTTTCATTTTATCTATAAACATAATCAAACAGTATCTACATTATTTACGGTGATGAAAATCCCTTTCGCCTCCCTTCCACCAACCCATCCACATAACTTATTTAACCATTTGTCTTTATACCTACTCACTTAATAATTTAATATACGTCAATTCAATTTGGGAGTCGGAAATGGGTACTGTCGCCCCGGGAACCTTTATTGGATAACCAACACCTCTGCCATAGGTCACCCCAAGTGGTTCGCTACGTTTGGTGATTTAGCAGGGGTGCCCGGGTTCATGGGGTGAGGTTTGTCTAGGTCTTGTAGGCTGATGACCAGGACACACTGAACCCCAGATTTCTACCCACCCCTTAAACCCTTTTCCTTCCCAAAACTCTCCTCTCCTTCCTTTCCTTAAAAAAACCCTCTTCACAGCATCCCCAAAGATGACATAGGCCCTGAGGGAAATTATTTTCCCCAGGGGGGAGCTCATGTAAAAAAAAACATCAGTGAAAACCTACTATTGGTTAAATATTTACACACATTTCTTCAAACGTTATTAATTTATTAATTAAAATTATTGTAACTGTTGGTTTTCCAAATAAAATATAACAATTTACAATTATTAAATATATTTTATATTGTAGTGTCTTATTTAGTGTATATTAAGTAATTACCGGGTGATGTGCGTAGTGGGAAGAGTGTGTGAGGGTGTGTGTGTGTGTGAGAGAGGGAGGGAAGGAGAGAGGGTGTGTGTGTGTGTGTGCGTGTTTGTGTGAGAGTATGTATGTATGTGCATTGAACAAATTATATTATTGACATGATGCTCTTTTTAAATTTTGACAGTGAATCGGTGAAAATGTCGATGTTACAATTAGGAACATAAAGACGATTTTTTTAAATATAATATATTTATTTAATCAAAGTATGTACCATTGCTATCTATGCACTTTTGCCATCTCATAGATAGTTCATCGATCCCTTTACTAAAAAAACCATTCGGACGGGAATCAATAAAATCTTTGAAGGCGGTTTGGACTGCCCCATCGAATTTGAATTTTTTCCCTTGCAAGAAGTTATCCAAATTTCGAAAAAAATGGTAATCTGTTGGGGCAAGGTCCGGAGAGTACGGTGGATGTCTTAGACATTCCAATTGAAGCTCCTCTAATTTGGTAGCCGTCTGTTGTGCAGTGTGTGGTCTAGCGGTCAACGCGCGCTTGTTGACTTGCTTCACTCAATTCGTGAGGTACCCACCTTTTAAGCCTTTTCACCTTCCCAATTTGATTGAAGTGGATTAAATTAATATTATATTAAAACTACCGATCACAAGCAGTTCGGATGAAATCTTTAGGAGAATCTGTGTCTTGGACATTAGGCAAATTTATGCCAAAAACATATTAGCATACCTCTTCAAACACAGAACTACCTTTGAAAATGTACAAACTGCTCGAGATACTAGAACCAAAGGGCATAATCTCCTACTTATCCCTTTTGCTAAAACAACCTTTGGCCAAAGAAATTTTAAATACTTTGCAGCAAAACTATATAATACACTTCCACTGGCAATTAGACAAAACACAATGTATCTTAAATATAAATCTGACACCAAGTCCTGGATTACCAGCCAAAATAGATCCAACCTCAAAGATTTTATCAAAACTAACTTATAAGTATTTATTTTTTCAATGTTACGTTGATGATTTAACTGTTACTTGTAATATTGTGTTATTATTTGTACTTTGTATGTGTTATTTTATAAACTACTCATGCTAAGCGCCTGGTGTCAATACAGGTTCTCCTAGTGAGATAGGCAAACAATAAAACAAATTGTAACTCAAAAACTAAGAAAGCTGAATAATAATAAAAAAAAACTTTTTTGAGAAACAATGCTCCAAGCAATATGAACAGGATCCAGAAAAAATACAGGTTATATCATCTTCAAACGTTCCGTTGCGTTAAACATTTATGTTTAATTTGTCTTGCCCCCATTACGAATTAGTGAACCCTATAAATTATTCTCAAAACACCTGTGCAAAGTTTTTATATATTTATATCATGTTTTTATTATAATATTTATGGTGCTAATTTAGCATATTTACTACTAGACCGTTGACACAGAATAAATGAGTTATAATCATGACCGACCGGTGTCATCAGAACAGAGGCCTACTTAGGCCTAGCTATAAAGAAAGATTCGCATCACTCGTCACTTTGGTTGGTCAGAATTCCAACTTCACGTGTGTTTTTACTTACCACGGCAGTAGAGCCAAGATATTAGAGTTTACTCTATGTATGTACCTACGTGCCTATAGTATCGTTAAATCCATTCCATATTCATCCATAGTATCCATTAAAAAAAACGTTTAAGTATGTAGCATTCAATTTGCGAGGCGGTTATGGGTACCGCCGCTCCGGGAACTATTTATTGGATAACCAACGCCTCTGCAATAGGTCAGCCCAAATGGTTCTGAGATATGAGGTGACGAAGTTTGCAAAGACGATGTCTCATAATCTATTTACCGATTTCTGATTTTGAGATTGAATCTTGTGTAGAGTATTTTAGTTGAGTATATGACGTGTATACTAACAGAACACACCTGAGCTTGCAGCTAAAATCATATGCAACCAGGTAGGGCATAATAATCCATTACATAAGATTCCAAATACATTTATTTCCCTGACGCCATTCCAAGATAGGGCCACGTTCTAACGAAATATTTTCCTTTAAAATACATTAAACTAAAATACAAGACCACGAAATCAGAAATTGTTAAATAGATTATGAGAATTCTTCTCTGCAAACTTTGACACCTTACCTCTTGGTTAGGCGATGTTGGAACCCAATCCAACTAAAGTGCGAACTAAAATGCGTCAAGTAAAAACGATCAACATTCAGATACAAACACAATGAAATTGCAGAAGGTTCAAAGTGAAATTAGAACCTTGTAAGATAAATTAACGCATTAAAAACTTGATGCTAGAACTTTGTCATACACATGCGGAAATAAAACACAGAAATGAACAAAAACAAAAGAAATGGTTTTGTATTCAAAGATAATTTTTGATTTTTTTTTAGTAAGAACCTTGTTTATCGCGTGAGGTGACGCGATTGTCAAAAGGATTTTACTGCTCGCCTTACATTCCCAACGGGAACTTATCGCTGGTCATAGTCGCTGACGCTTTTAGGGATAGGTCTGTCACTAGAGTTAAAGCTATTTCAAAAGCCCATTCATGATAAGTGACAAGTTTTTCGAGTTCTTCAACAATTTTTTGGAATTCATCAGGTTTTGAAAATTACTTAATTTAATTTATCATGTACACAACAATTAGAAGGTTAACATAAAAAAATTACAAATAATAAATACCAACGTCAAATAACGGTTTACAAATAAGGGGCCATCCATAAATTACGGGGGGGGGGAGTAGAGAAGTGTGACATTGTGTGACAAGGGGTATGGTCATCAACTTTGTGATGTCATATGTAAAAAAAGTATCTAAAATTGCAAAATATGTGACATCACACTAGGGGGGAGGGGGTCTCACAAATGTGACGATATGTGACAGGGACGGGGGGGGGGGGGGGGGGGGTCAAAAAAATCATGATATTCGTTTGACGTAATTTATGGATGGCCCCTAATAGGTAAGATTTGGGAGGCGGGAATGGGTACCGCCGCCCCGGGAACCTTTATTGGATAACCAACACCTCTGCCATAGGTCTCCCCAAGTGGTTCGGTACGTTTGGTGATTTAGCAGGGGTGCCCGGGTTCATGGGGTGAGGTTTGTCTAGGTCTTGGAGGCGGATGACCAGGACATACTGAACCCCAGATTCCTACCCACCCCTTAAACCCTTTTCCTTTCCAGAACTCTCCTCTGCTTCCTTTCCTTAAAAAAACCCTCCACACAGCATCCTCAAAGATGACATAGGCCCTGAGGGAAATTATTTTCCTCAGGGCCTCCTGTGTGGAGCTCATGTAAAAAAAAAGAACGAAACAAATTTTAATTTTTTTATTTAAGTTTTTTTAGGAAACATACATGTCGTGGAACATATGTACACATACCAACTGTCATGGAATCGAGTTTAATTAACCTGTCATTTCATTACTACGTTTCCTCCTGAACATTTTTTCCCTCCAAATCTAACGATTAAAATCTCATAAAGTACCTTCTTGTATCGTTGAAATATTTTGAAAATCACTAAGAAATAATGTCGTGCCGCAAAATAACAAAATAAGGTCCTCACCTCTTTGCGAATTGACCACTCGCGGTGAAATTTCTGTTGTTAGGTTTGTCCACTAATCTAGTGTTATTGACCTACCTAGTGCCAAGTCACCCGCATTGAAGTGAAAATGAAGTTTACTCTGAGGCGGCGTGATGATTTATGCACATCTTTAGGAAGTAGGAAGGTGCCAATCAAAGAGGTCAACATCTGAAAGTTGGAATACAAACATGGCCATAATATAACTTTCTGGCCGCACGAATCTCTCTCTTCTAATGTTGTTTTGCTTTCTGCTTCCGAGAAGTGTTTACGTAGAAATATTCGCGGAGAGTATTATAAATAATTGGAGCTTATAGTTTTCTAATCCCTGTTGTTTTTATTCCGAGAATGACTGTTTTTATAAAAGTCCAATAACCTTCTATGAATTTCTTTAAGGCGATCCAATAGTCCAGAAAAAAGTCGAAATCGGAATTCACGCCCCTTTATGGGAAGGGTTTGAAAATACTCAAGAAAAATCTTTTGGAAAGGTTGGAAAAGGTATTTGAGAAAAAAAATTTACAGGTTGATTTCGTAAAAACCTGTAAAAAAACATTAATTCCCTTTTTACGCATTGTTGTTTGTAATAAAACGGAGATTTAAAATTGATTTCACGAAATCAAGCGACGCGGAGTCACGCGTCCATCTCCCGCTCCGTTCGGGGCGTGACTGATACGAAGTAGGTGTGGCGACTGTAGCGTGGACAGTAGTTCTTCGGTGGACGCCATAGGGCTCACTTTGAAAAACCGAATTCGTCGACTAGCGGCCGTATTGTAAAATAACAACGCGAAAATGCATATTTTATTTTATTTTGGGAGGATCGGGTGTAAATATCAACTTTTTTTGCGATTATTATAAAATAAACTGAATTTGCCACATTATACAATAAAACCATATCCGAAAAGGGGTTTATAGATAGGAGAGTTTGGACTTGAAAGTGTGTTTTTTAGACCTTATACTTTATTTTTTTATAGGCTTATTAAAAGATATTTTTAAGGGCCAAGGTATGTTCTACACGCAGTATTTAATTGAAGCATCTATAATACTTCTAAGTGATCAAATTTTCGAAACAAAAACATATGATTTTATATGATTTTGCATTATTTACTATGGCTTCATCTTAAAAACATTTGTAACGTAAGTATCTTGTTGCCTATCTGTGAATGTGTACGGGTGTTTTTATACTTTGAACCAAAGTAACCCGATTTCCAAAGTAGGTCACGCAAGATAGAGCGGAGCTTCATAGAAGTAATGTGTTATAATTAGTGATCGACCGAAGGTTCGATTTCGGTTTCGGTTTCGGCAAGTTTCGGCATTTTCTGCCGAACCTTTGGCCGAACTGAAACGCTGCGTTCATGAATTATCTTTGAATTATGTTTGGCTGACTTCGGGCGAGTTCGTGGCTCTTGTGTAAGGTTAGTGTTGATTATTATTGACAAATTTTAGTTCCAAGAAGTAGTTAACGTGTTTGTTAATTTAATTATTTTTTTATTTTTTTATAGCAGTAAAATAAAAAAAATAAAAAAAAATTTCACATACTTCAATTATTGTTTTTAATTTCATTTTCATTTATATTTATTTTATTTAACACGTGTTAACTGTCTGTACACGTGTAAAAATAAGACAAATTTCAGCAAACAATAGATTTTTAGCAGGTCTAAAAAAGTTTCGGTTTCGGTTTCGGCCGAAACTGAGACAGGTACCGAAGATTCGGTTTCGGTTTCAGTCGGACACTAGTTAAAATACAAGGACAATAAAAGTGTAATTTAGGGATTTAAGAGACATCGTGTGTAATAAACACTAATCTGCGATGATTCTATAAAGTTAATAATTTTAAAATTACTTTGTGTGACCATTTAAAATTTAAATGATAATAAATGACTTAGGTACAGATATATAAACTTATAAATATTAAAAGAAAATCACCCTTTAAACTGTTTTAACTTAAAATATTTAAGCAAGTTTCATTTGTACAAACGTGTGAAGAAAAATATCAAAGAATATCAAGATTTCTACAAACTAATGAAAAATGGGAATCAGCTGATTACACGTAATTTAAAAAAACACAATTGAAAAACCATTATATTTACTAAGTCATAAAAACTACAATAATCTCCCTTCTGCGCTTTATTCTAAATCAATCATAATAAATAAATAAAATTAACAATTTACAAAAAAACTTACTTAAAAAAATAGTTTAAAAAACTTAAACTGTTTAAAAAATTATTGAAAAATAAATATTTTGTACAAAACATTATTATAATATAAACCAAATAAGAATAGTGGCTCCCTTACCACTACCAATTAAATATAAATAAAATTTTATATAAATTATTTAATATACACACATAAATATATATTTTGTAAAATATATGTGTATAAATGTTACCCATATTCTTTACATTACAATAAAATAATTAAAATGTTTCGAAACCGATAGTTTTTGGTTATTTAAAATATGTGTATTTATTACACGGTCTCCGGAAACTAGTGCTAGAAATGGGAAACCGGTGAATCCAGCTACGTCACATGGAAAACATAAATTTTTGTTTTCTTCAAACACAGCAAACTTTGTTGTGGTACCATTTTAATTCAAAATTAATAGATTTCTTTGTTTTAACCACATTTATCTTATATATAAAAATGATTCGCTAAATGTGTTGCTAAGCGCAAATCTCGAGATCAGCTGAACCGATTTCGCTAATTCTTTTTTTAGAATATTCCTTGAAGTACGAGGATGGTTCTTACGGAGAGAAACATTTAAAAAATTGCGCAGAAAATTGGATAATTTCAGAAAATCTATTACTAACCTAAACGACTATCGCACGTTTGACAGTTCGCGTGTTTGAGAATGACATTTTGCAAAACAATGATTGTTAAATAAGGATTCTACTTTTGAAAATCTTCAAGTTGATAAATTTATTTAAACTAGGTACCTACTCCCCTAATAGTTTGAATCGAATCAAGAATGTTAGATATTTTAAATAGGTACCTACGTTAGGTACCAAATCTAATATACATGAAAAATGGAAATTTGTATAAAAATCATAAAAGGTGGCACGCGGGCTGTTTAAAAACTGAATGAACTGGGGTTGAATATATGGAACGCGGGAGGGGGTTGGCGGGACGATGGAGCGATAAAGGAAAGGCGGGAAAGGTGGAAGGGGAACGCGGAAGGGGGGAGGGGAACCTGGGAGAGGGGAGGGGGGAGGGGAACTCGGGAGGGGGGTTCGCGGGACGCGAGGCGGGAGAGGGAAGGTGGAGGTAACGGAGTGGGAACGCGAGAGGGGAAGAGGATGCAGGAGAAGAAGGGGAGGTGGAAGGCGAACGGGACGAATGGGAAAGGACACTCAGGGAGGAACAATTTCTTTATTAAATGGCGTAGCAACGCATGCCGGGACCAGCTGGTTGTTTATAAAAAAACGACGCGTAATGTGTACACTTCTTGAGGGTTTACTTCTATTATTCTATTAATTTTGAATAATTTTTTCCCTTTATTTCAGTCCAAAAAAACTTTCGGAGTCAGGTTTACGCTTCGATGAATTTTAAAGAACAATAAACAGGTCAATTTACTCAAAAACGAAAGCTCAAATAAAATAAAATAAGTTGTACCACAAAATCGACTCCAAATGTGATTTAGATTCACCAGTTTTTTAGCAGTTAGTTTCCGGGTACCGTGGATAAAAAAATTTAAATTGGGTCCACACCACGACTAAAGAACTTACGTGGGGCCCAAATTAACAAATATGAAAACTGTGAAGAAAAAAAGATAATGTATGGTTTACGTAATACATTAAAATATTGCCAAGAAATGCATAACCCAAGATATATGCATTCTGAAGTGAAAACTTCTTTAGCACCGTTGTAAATTGAAACTTAAAAGAGACACAATACATCTATAGGATTTAGCGTGCGAAAGAACGAGAGGCTATATACATCCACGGATACATCCACGGTCCCAACCAAACTTAGTCTAGTGGTATAAAGAACAGGCAAAGAAAACACAAAGTAAAGCAACTTTGAAGAAAGAAAGAAAACGCAAATACTAAGATAATAAATAATAAGATGATCGAATGTAAAGGAAAAGGAGCACTTGAATTCGACGACAAAAAAAAAAAAATATATATATATATATACTGGCATTATACCTAGGTCTCTGATTCAAAATTTAGACATATTAGATTTGTCAAAGAATTTAAAAATATAAATATGCAAAAATCAGTCACTTTAAATACATGTAGGATTAGAAAAGATTTTTTAAATATTTATATTGAGGGATCAGTAGGATTTATAGGTTCAATTTGGAATTCCACAGAGCCGAACCCTCCGATATGAAAATATCTGGAGTCGGTGAATTATTTTCCCATTTGGTCTCTGGTAGGTTGACATGTTGTTCTTGTATTGTTTTGTATTTATAATACTTATACAGTGCAATTGCATAGCGTGGATTGACTAGATGATCATTTGGGGAAGTGTGTGAAAGGGTTTAGTTTTTCCTGTGGGGAAAATTTAACCCGGACATTTAAATCTGGTGTGTAAATATATCAAAAATATAATAATATAATATGGAAAACAAACAGCTTTACAAAGATACATAAAAAAGAGTGCTAAAATAAAACAGTAAGCCTAAAAACAAGTTTTCGCTGATAATTTTTTATTTTTAGTAGCTACACAAGAAAAACATAAAGAAAAAACTAAGAAAAAAAAAATAGTTAAGAGGAGCTAAATATTTAAATATGCGTGATAAGAATATAGAAAAATACAATAAAGGGTAAGTTTATGATATTATAGGAGTATAAGGATGACATGTATGTAATTAGGGAATATGTAAATATATTGCAAATTAGGAAAAGAAATCTGCCTTCACATTGCAAAAAAAGTGCTTCGTAGTCTCCCCACACTAATCTACTTTAGTTTTCTGAAGGTTTCACTTCTACTGCGTGTGAAATGCACACTCTGTTTTTTTTTTATTTCCTCAAGATGTCGGACCTCACAACGCAGCACATTGCTTTTATAACTAATAGTTTCTACCGAAAAACTAAACATCTGGGAAAATAATAACTTTCAGCACAGGTGGTCGCAAAGACCAATATAACGGGTTCAGTTGTTTGTAGAGAATAGAGATGAGAATTATTGTTTGATGGGTCCATTGTTTAAGTCAGTGTTTCCCAAACATTGTTCTGCCGCGGCCCGGTAATTTTCATACTGCCCCTTCGTGACCCACTTAATACTTTTAAACCCAAGCTGGTTCCATTAGGTAAAATAATACACAGTAAAAATGTTTTATTAATGCTACATATGTTGGTATCGCCTATTTAGTCACTAAAGTTTAGTGCGAAGTATGGAGCTGCTGCTTAATTGTTACTAAAGAATCCAAGTTCGCGGAAAATGATGAAAGTTTTATCCTAAGGTCTGGTTCCACTTCAAGTCGGTTTCTATATTTATTTTTAAGGTAAACTAGTGTTGAAAACCCAGCTTCACATTTATAAGTTGTGATAAAAGGCATCAAAAAAGTTATTGCTTGTTGAGCTAATTTTGTGTATTCTTGACGACAACCATCCTTGAGTGATGTGTCAGTTGATGGCAAATTAGTTTCGGAATCTAACTTGAATGTACCTAAATGGGTTTCTTATCCAAGCTTTGTTGGTGTCGATTGGACGAAAATATTCTTAAATATTCCTGTCCAGTCCTAATAAATGTTCTTTAATTTGAGTTAAGACGTCTTGTGGCAATGCAATCATGTTACTCTTTTTGTATTTCACTTAAATTACTAAATGCTTTGACGTTCCATGTTTCCGCGCGTTGTGCCCACACATTAAGCTTTTTTTCTTGCAGCTTCCACCTTGTCTTAAAACATGGCGGGAATGTTGCGACGCGGTATTTTATTTTGATGGCCCGGTACCGGGTCGCGACCCGGCAAATGGGAAACCCTGGTTTAAGTTATTCGTTCAAACGCTGTTCATTTCGGATGAGACACAAAAAAAGTAAATAAGTTATTAAATCAGAAAGACCTGACACGACAAAGTTGAAAAGGGACATCAGAAGTCGTTCTTATCTCGTGCTTAATGAGTGTAATTTGGGAGGAAAATGAACTATTGCGATGTCACTTATTGCCGGAATCTCTCGGCCCATCGCCTTGCACTGCGGTTGGAGGGATGGATTTATACGTCCGTTACGCCTGCATACACTAATCCCCAGAGTCCTACCCAACCCCTCATACCTATTTCCTTCCTAGAACTTCCTCTCCTTCCTTTCCTTAAAAAGAACCCTCCACAGAGCATCCCCTAAGATGACATAGGTCCTGAGGGAAATTATATTCCACAGTGCCTTTTGTGAGGAGCTAACTAACTAACTAACCGTCACGCCGTTTCCCCGCAGGGGTATGCAGAGAGGACGGACCGCCAAACGACTCGGTCTTGGCACACACTCTTTGCCTCACTCACATTCATTCATCGTCTCATACATACTCTTCTATTATTCTGACTTTTGACATGGCCCGACTCAAGTATCTGATTCACTTGATCGTGCCATGTCTTATTCGGGCGTCCCCCACTTTTTCTACCATTCACATTCACTTCTTACACTACTTTCTTCGTGAATATGTGAAGAGCTAATGTAAAAAAATACAGGTTTCTCAAACTAAAAATAATGCCAGTTCTTTTTTTTACACAGGAGGCTCTGAGGAAAATAATTTTCCTCAGGGACTATGTCGTCTAAAAAGGGGAGGCTGTGTGAAAGGTCTTTTTAAGGAGAGGAGTTCTGGGAAGCAAAAAGGTATGAGGGGTGGGAAGGAATCTGGGGTTCAGTGTGTCCAGATCGTCCAACGCCAAAACCTAGACAAACATCACCCCAAGAACCCGTGAACCCCTGCTAAGTCACCAAACGCAGCGAACCACTTGGGGTGACTTATGGTCGAGGTGTTGGTAATCTAATAAATGATTCCCGGAGAGGCGGTACCAATTTCCGCCTCCAAAATTGGAATTATGTCAATTTAATATTTCAGAAATTTGGCGTGTTTTTCAAACGGTCAAAATATTTCAGCTTTACAATAAAATGCATATAAATGGAATATTTCTAAACATATCCGAAAATAAAAAAAAAACCTTTTTTGAAAAATGATGACATACGCATTCAAATCTTGAAAATTGTAAATAAACATATAATTTTTGTTAAAAACATAAAAAGTTTTAAAAATGGCTCACCATACGTTTTTTCTTACTAAAATTACTGATAACGAAAAAAAACACATAAGAACATATTTTATTAGAAAAATGTATTACAAACGTTATAGTACCTAACCTCAAATTTGTATAGTTCCATATGAAAATAATGAATAAAAAATTCCCAAAGTCACACTTTAAAAAAAAAAATGCAATTCAAAACTTTTATTTTTTAAAGATGAACATTTTACTTTTTTGTGGTTACTTTTTAGATTTGAATATAAAGCGTGGTGTATTGCCTTTCTATCACCGTGTAGAACGTATTTCTCACTATGATAGTAAGGGAGTTACAGCGATTTATATGAGACCTACGTGAGCTGGGACAAAAAAATAAAAAAATATATATGTTTTTTCTTTTTATAACAGGCACATGGTATATTTATTATGTAGGTGCTTTTAAATATAATATTGTAAAAACTTGTTATCACTAACCCGAGTAAGGTAGGAACTTGAATTGGTTCCTTATGTCAGGACAGTCAAGTGATAAAATATGTAAATAAGAAGACATTTAGAAATTTTAAAGCGAGGCCCGATCGTAAATAAAGGCTCCAAATTAAAAGGCAGAAAAAACAAAACTTTAAGTACTGTGGGGCTCAAAAAATTCTATTATTTTTGGTCGGTTTACCGGTTTAAAAGAATTCATCTGAAAAAAAAACAATTGTCATATTCGATTCAATAATTTCAGAAAAAAATAAATGTCAGGTATGGGGGCTCCATCAAAGCCAGAGTAAAGTTAGCCTCCCAGAAACTGGGCGTACTGTACAGGGCCCGCAGATACTTCAATAGTGCACAACTGCTAACCCTGTACAAATCGCAAGTGCGCCCCACGGTTGAATTTGGCAGCCACCTCTGGTCTGGAGCTCCAAAATACCTGAAAAATACCCTCGACTCTGTGCAGAAACGGGCGGTCCGTTTGATAGATTCTCCCATCTTAACAGACGGATTGCAATCTTTAGAGCATAGGCGTCGGGTGGGAATGCTATCCTTGTTCTACCGGTATTACAATGGAAGATGCTCCGAGGAACTAGCATCGTTGATCTCTTCGGCACCGGTGCATAGTCGGGAAACACGCCAAACGCGTGCCCAACATTTGTACACGGTTGACATTTGTCACATGAGAACGGGTCGTTTCTTCGACTCGTTCTTATGTTCAACAGCTCGGCTGTGGAATGATTTGCCGGCCTCTGTGTTTCCTCCTTCCTACAACATAGGTCTCTTCAAGACCAATGTTCATTCCTTCCTCTTCTCAAAAAGACCCTCCACACAGCATCCCAGATGACATAGGCCCCGAAAGAAATTATTTTCTTTAAGGCCTCCTGTGTGGAGTTAATGTAAAAAAAAAATGTCATTTGACATCTTTTCAAAATTTCTCGAACGATGCAATGAAATTTTCACAACCTTTTTGTAATTAAGTTTGCCCATAAGTTCCTTATAGAACGTCGTCATTACAAATTTATTTCATTTTTATTAAATCAACTGTCTTCTTGTAACTTTTTAAAATTATTCCCATCAATGTAAAATATCATTGAAGAATAAGATAACACTAACAATTTAACAAAAATATAACAAGATTTCTTAAAATACATATCTTAAGTTACCTATCTTTTTATTTTTCTGTCTTCTTCTCTTTCCTATTTTCGTTTAGATTATTAATGTTATCTTCTACTTCAATGACTTTTTGTTTAATTCCAATATCTTTGGAAATACACAATAATTTTGTGGAACAGTAATCAGTAATCATGAAGTAAAATATATTTAAATTACATAGAACCCTTGCAGAAGAATAGCATTATGCTAACATTGCTTATTATTATTTAGGCATGTTATTATAGCCTTCTTATAACACATCTACTATTTCCGAGAAAGTATTTATTGCCAACTGCATCTAGTGAATCTAAATGACTAACTCAGCAATTAAAAACATTTTTATATTGAGTCGCTCTTGTTGGTATATGGAAAAAAATTATGCTTAATAAATCAGGGATGTCTATAATATTATCATTTACAATTTTAAAAATAAAAGTCAATCTACTTCGCCAATATAATTTTTTTGTTGTCCGGGCTTGTTGTTAGACCTCTTCTTGAAGATAGGAGCGCATCGATTTTAGTTTTGTCATTTATTCAACTGCCATGCGCCTACCCACCCACGAAGAGAATGGTTGTGGTAGTCCCTTTGACTTCTCCAGCCGTACTCTCTCGGAACATCGCCTTGCACCGCAATAGGAGGGATGAATTCACATGTCCGTCACTCCTGGACACACTGACCCCCAGATTCCTACCCACCCTTAATATCCTTTTCCTTCCCAGAACTTTCTCTCCTTCCTTTCCTAAAAAGACCCTCCACACAGCATCCCCAAAGATGACATAGGCCCTGAGGGGAATCATTTTCCTCAGGGCTTCCTGTGTTGAGCTAATGTAAAAGAAAAAATGCGTCTGTCACTCCCGGATTCACAGACTCCCAGATTCATACACACTCTATCCTTCCTTCCCAGGACTTTCTATCCTTCAATTCCTTAAAAAGACCCTCCACGCAGCATCGCCTAACATGATATAGGCTCTGAGGAAAATTATTTTCCTTTGGGCCTCCTTTGTGGAGTTACGTACAAAATTTTTTTAGTAGATATTACGCTCTTGAATATATAAAAAAAGTTATGTTTAATAACATTACTTCGTTGGAAGTGCTCCACTTTATTATGGGATTGCCTGGATTAAAGACAAAGGCATTTTATCTGGTAGGTTTAGTGTGTGCCTTGTGTCTGTGTCCACCCTGTACCAAATCTCGTTGACCCACACGGCCGCGCTGTGAACCGGTTCTTCTCCCAAAACATTTCTTTGGGGCCGTACTGAGGCCTTAAAACGTGTATTTTATTTTAGTTTATAAACAGTTATACATTGTAAATAATTACATGTTACATGGTTGCATGAATCCGCGAAGTTTCCGCATAAGATTCATATTGATCAGAAATGTTTTTGGACTTCAATGGGACACCCATGTCAGAGACATCTATTCAGTTTCCGGTATTCTTCCAATCTCAGTCCTTCCTAAACATGAAATCACAAGCACCATCCAACAAATTACTCAACAATCAACTCAAAGACACCCACATTAGGGTGTGCCAATTATTTCAACTTTTGAATTAAAAAACTGCATTTTTTTAAAATGGTTATTAGCCCGCTAAAATGCATTGAAAATCAGAAAACAAACCTAAAACATTTTTAAAAATTATTTGAATTATTATTTTTTTTAATAATTTAACCTTTTAACGCTTCTTTGTTATTAAAAAAATGCGTACAGCTGACAAAAATGAAAAAAAATCCAGTTTTAGGAATACAAGTAAGTCAACAAGAATATCTACTGATTGTATCCAGAAAAAGTGTTATTTTCCCCTTGTATATTTTGAACTAACATATAACATATGTTTCAAAAATATATTTTTTGCGTTCATTGTACTGCAGTTATGGAATAAAAAATATGGACCCTTTGTTTTATTTTTTTTCCATATCTATTTTTTTTTCAAAACTTCCGGCCATTTTAGCGATAGTGAATAACAATTTAATTTATTTTTACGTTTTTCAATAGCTACAGATCATACCGAACTTTTGAGACCCCGGTCGTTTAAAAATAAGGCCATTTTTTTCTCTCTACGGAGAGCGACACAAGCTATTCCACAATACTCGAAATAGCAATAAAATCCGCATACCTCAAACACACACTACAAAATGTGGGATAAAATCTCTGAACTATGTTGCCTATACACTATATAATTCGCTTCCAGATATGTACAGGGGAATCCAGCATAATAAAAAATTCAGATTAATGCAATCCTTCAAAAATTTTACATTTTTTTCAGATGGTCAAAATATTTTCGCTTTACAATAAAATGCAAATATTTGGAATATTTCTGAGCGCATTCAAAAACCAAAAACTGTTTTAGAAAGGTGATTAACAAAAAAACGCTTTCAAATTATAGAATTCGAAATAAACTTTATTTTTATTATAAAAATTTTGCATACAAACATAAAAAAGTTTTCAAAATGGCTCACCCAAACTAACTTTTCCTAACTAAAGTTACTGATAATAAAAAAAAATAATAAAAACACATACATATTTTATTAGACAAATTTTCAACAAACACATATTGTAACCTCAATTTTTTGTCGCTCTATGTAAAAATAATTTATAAAAATTCCCGAAGTTAAATTTTTTTTTTTTCAATTTGCGATTCAAAATTTTTGTGTACATAAAGGTGTACATTTTACTGTTTTGGTGGCTATTTTTTAGATTGGAATATAAAGCGTGGTGTTTTTCCTTTCTAACACCGAATAGAACATATTTCTAACTATAACAGTAAGGGAGTTACAGCGTTTTATATGAGACCTGTGAACGTTGGGACAAATATGGTCTCCTGTGATTATTATTATTATTTTTTAGGTGCGTTTACGAATGAATCTATGGAATTTTCTTGTCATGTTCAATTGTCTTGTATCTTTTTCTGTTCTTTTCTTTTCCATTTTGTTGTAATCATCCATATTTGTATAAACTTGTTCCTTTTTTCTATTGTTGTTTGTTCTTAACCTGTCTTTTATTTTTCGTTTATATTGTATGTGAAACTTATATTTTTAATATCTAAATTCCGATGTAAAATTGTAACTATATCCTCCCACCCACGAATTGTAGGTATATTCCTTTTGTCCTAAAATGAGTTCTGTAACTCATCGGGATTGCTCTAGCAAGAAATAAAAAGAATGAAAAAAAATATTACATACAGAAAAACATAAATGATTAGAAAACGTAAAGTGGAGTAGGTAGAAAAAGAAAATCTAAAAAAAAACACGGATAGTGTGAAATTACGCTTTGTATTTACATAAAAATAAGTCAGAGTATGCAATGCACACGCGGTAGAAGTGAAACCTTCAGAAAACTAAAGTAGGCAGGAGTGGGGAGACTACGAAGCACTATTTTTTTCAAGTGTGAAGGATGATCTTTCCACAATTTTTTCGTCGAATTCCAGCGCACCTTTTCCTATAAATTTGGTCATCTTATTAGTTTTTGTGTTTTCTTCTTCGGAGTCGCTAAATGTCACTTTCTTTTGGGTTTTTTTGCCTGTTCATTTTGGAGTGATTGGAGGATTGGATATTGATTTAACAAAATTAAAAAAACTTTTTTTTTTTGGATTTCGTAAGATTCGATTCTTTGTCTTCTGAATGTCTGACCTCTGAGGTTCGTCAGGTACTTTATACCACTAGACCAAAGAAATGGGACCGTGGATTTATCGTATTATATTAGAACCGAGTACCTACCCGTGAAATAAATACATATTTTATTGCTATCTTATTCTTTCGAAGGCTAAATCCTCTAGCTGTATGTGTTTGTCTCTTTTTAGTGTCGCTCGTTTTCGTTTCATCGAGTTTAAAATCACAACGGTGCTAAGGAAGTTTTCACTTAGTCTTCAGTTAAAAAAATAACACAATAAGAATGATAAAATAACGCATAGCACCAGTAGAGGGTTCGTAATGTCCAATTCACCTCTGGTGGATTTTAAAAGTTTATGGAAAATCATTGAACCTCTCGAGGAGAGAAAAAATGAAACAATAAATGTCGGCCAGTGGCGGTTCGTGATTCTCACACTCCCTCGGCTCGACAAAACCAACCGCTGAGGAGATCGTTAAACACACATTACTAGGCGTAAGAATGGAAGAACGGAAACGGTATTTATGATTTATGCTGATTGATTTATCTTCATTACAAAGGCAGTGGCGTTTCAACACAGCTACTACAACTGCGTTTATTAAAACAATGGATTGGAATCACGTAGGAATACTTTAAGAAATCTTAGAGAAATTAGGGATCTTGGAGTTGTGTTTGATTCGCAATTAAATTTTATAAATCACATACAACAAATAACTAACAAAGGCATGAAAACACTAGGATTTATAATCAGAACAATCAAAGACTTCGATTCATTGAAAATTATAAAAATCGTATATTTGTCACTCGTACGCAGCTTGCTGGAATATAATTCCATAGTTTGGTCCCCATATTATCAAATTCATATAAGAAATATCGAAAGAGTGCAACACAAATTTTTAAGATTTATTAACTTCAAGTTACACATACCTATTCAACACATTAACTACACATCTTTACTAAATACACTAAAATTGCATTCCTTAGAAAACAGAAGAAAAATAAACGACCTAACTTTTTTGTTTAAAATTATTCACTCAGAATTAGATTGTTGCGAACTCCTGCATCTCATTGACTTTAAGGTACCAACTCGAGCGACAAGGCAAAACATATTATTTTGCAACAATAATTCTCTAACCAACTACCACACACATGCATCAATTTCCCGACTACACACACTAGGGAACAAATTCACCTCAAATATCGATGTATTTAATACAAGTTTACCGTTATTCAAGAAATATCTGAACAATATTTTTATGTAGAATATTTTTATGTAGAATATTTTGATATCTAAGGAGCATCACGTATGGTCTATTGCATATATTTGTGTATTTCTATATTAATCTACAACTTGTTAACGTTTTCTTTTTATGTATCTTGCATTTTGTCATGTATTATTCTGTAAATTTTGTAATTACTAACATACCTACTAGTTTATTTCTATGCCATTTACAACTTAGAAACTTTCTCTTTTATTGTAATGCACTATCTTTCCTTAAATTTATCTGTATACCTACCTTTTATATGATTTTTACTAGTTGTTTTTATAGTTTATCTTTTTTATTAAAAAAAAAACTGTCTCTGTATTATAAACATGTGATGTAAAAGCCCACCAGGGCGTTGAAAATTAATAAATAAAAAAATAATAAAAAAATAAGAGCTTTTCGGACTTTCAATGTGAAAATTAGAACAGGAGCTTTCAATTCATAAAAGAAATGTTTGCTGTTATTTATCGAAGTCATATTAAGGTTTATGATGATACTTAAAATAATTCAATTAGATGGCGCGAGTTAAAAGGCCCGGTTTCCCGCTACCGATTTATTACATATTTTCCTTAAATACTTTAAGTTTTTAAGCTCATAAATAACATAAAAAATATATCTTATTCTTGAAGATAATATCTATGCATTCCGCACGCCGAAACGGCAATTATTTGAAATTTCTCGACAGAGAAAAATCGCAAAGTATGCTACGAAAATAATTATAATCACGTTTTTTCAGTTATTTAACAAGTTATATCTATTAAAATATTCACAGTATTTCTTTAAATGCTATTTTAGACAATCCCCACGAGATTTTTGTTTTATTTAAAATGAGTCGTGTTTTATTAAACATTTTTACAATTTTCGCTTAAATATTTAGTATTTACACATCTCTACATATTCTTCTTTTTGAGCGGGTACACCACGCCTTAAAACGCTTTTTAGAAGTTAACATGAATATGAATAAATAGTTTTGTCCACAAACAAACTCAAATCCTTTAAGAAAGGCTAATATATACATTTTTTTAATTGTTTTTATTTCTTGCTAGAGCAATCCCGATGAGTTACAGAACTCATTTTAGGACAGGAGGAACATACGATTCATGGGTGGGAGGAAATTGTTACAATTTTACATAAGAATTTAGATATTAAAATTATAAAATATAAGTTTCATATACGTATAGGTAATTGGAGGGGACCCCACCACTTTCCCAACGGCGTTATAAGGAAACATATGGTTTCGTCCTTCACCGCACACGTCAAAACTCTACTTTTTTTTTGAACGAAGCTACATTTATTTTAACGACTCTAGACCCTCCAATGTCCATGCATACGGGGTTAGTAAGCAGCGTGCAAGTACTTACATTAATATTATACAAAAGATAAATAGAAGTAGCAGCCCGTGGAATAATTCTTCTGAAATAGGTAACATCAAAAAGAGAAAATATTGTTAGTAAAAGAAAAATAAAAATAACGGCTATGACCAGTCGAAGAAACATTCTGTAAATAAAATAAGTAATGGGGAAAAACAGTTATATGATTACGTATAGGTAATAGGTGATTCATTCGAATACTGTTTTTGTTAGCCTTTCTTGTAAGATTTGAGCTTAATTAAACTCGCGCCATCTAATTAAACTCGCGCCATCCAATTAAACACGCGCCATCAAATTAAACTCGCGCCATCTTTTGAAAGATAATATTATTAATTCTTTTAAGTATCACCTATGTAACGCTTGAGTGTACCTTGTAAAATATTTAATAAAGAAATTAAACGGTGGACAACAAAACAGAAACAATAAACAGTCACAATAAACTAAGGACACATTGAAACTTTGTGCATATCCCAAATTCTTAACTAGGTAAAAACGAAAACCAGTTATTATAAATAAAGTTATTTATACAAAGAAGACGTGTTCAAAATACGAAACAAAATTATTTTATCGAAGAAAGTAAATTCTTTGTGGTGTGACATTACATATTAAATTAAGAAACCCACTTTGTAAAACACTGCAAAATATTATAAAAACTATTAATTCAAATAAAAAGTGCTGTTTTACAAAGTGTGTTTTTTCATTTAATAAACAAAATCACTTTTATATTGGATTTCATAATCTATCCCTTTTCCGTTAATTTTAAATTGCAAACAATTATGAAATTAAAGATAATCTATTTTTTGTTAAATAGATAGGTTACTAAAATTATTTCTAGGAAAATAGAAGTCGCTTCTCTCCCCGCCAATGGTTTAGCGAATGACGAGGATGCCCCGTTATGCGGGCATTTGGGAGAGATGTATAAAATCAGCTACCCGAGTTGGGATCTCTCAGTTTTTCTCTCTGTTTTGTGATCAAACGAGTACTAATGAAGTTGTGCGGAATATTTTTATTTTTGGCGCTGGCAGGAGCGGCCACTGCGGCCTCCATCGGCCAGCAACCCAAACAGGAAGCAAATGCCTTCGCGTTCGAGCTAGACGATGGCTTCGTAGCCACCTTGCCGAAGTCTGCCATCGGCTCCGTAGTGGACGACCAAGAGAACTCCCTGGAACCCCAGGCAATCATTAAGCCAGCCCCCGCCGTGGTGGCTCAAGAAACCCACATTCCCGTTACCGTCGTTCAAGAGCCAGCACAAAAGGATTCAAAGAAATCTGAAGCTGTCAAAGTTGACGTAGTCGCGGAAAAGGTTGTACCCAAGCTACCAGTCGTAGAAATTAAAGAAGAAAATCAAAATACACCCCAACAAGCAGAATCAAAACCGGAAGACAATAAGCCGAGTGATTCCAAAATACCCGAACATGAAGATGAAGAATGTGACGAAGAGAAAAAATTAAAAGAGGCTGCTAAAATAGCCCTGAAGGAGGAAGTTAAGGAAGACGCTAAACTCGAGCAAACTAGACAATCTGATGTGGCCTCCGTTCCTGTGGTCCCTGTTGTCCCCGTTGTCCCCGTGACCCCCGTCACCCAGCCTCCCAACATCATCCAACAAGGGATCGCTAATATTCAACAAGGAATATCCAATTTTCAAAATTTCGGCCAGGCAATCACCAACACCATCGCTTCGATAGTCGCCCCCGCTAACTCCGACACTTCTATCCAATCTTCCCCGCCCAACTTGTTCACAAACATTCAAACCGCCATTCAAAATATCGTTCGTCCACAGTCGACGTCCAGTGATTCGGTAACCGCCCCGGTAACCACTCCGCAAAATGGAATTTTCGCCGGAATTCAAAGTTTCTCGCAAGGAATCAGAGATGGGATTGTTAACATGCAGAACACCTTCCAAAGCTTCCTCAACAATTCCTTCGGAGTTCAGAACAATACTAACCGCAACAGCACCAACATCCTCGAACAGGGCATTCAGTCCTTACAGCAGGGAGTACAGAATGGTCTCCAGAACCTCAATAACACCATCCAGTCGGTCACCAATCCTTCTCCAGACAGACCGGGCTTGATTCAGGCGGGAATCCAGAATCTGCAACAGGGCGTGCAGAATATTACTACCGGGATTCAGAATATCATCCTCCCCCCTGTGAATGCTGACGGCTCCCGACCCGGAGTCATCCAGGCTACAGTGCAGACCCTTTCCCAGGGCCTCCAGCAGGGAGTCCAGAATCTCAACAACACCATCCAGAACATCATTAGGCCCGCAGAAGCTAGCGTTGATGTCGCCAAGCCCGGAGCCGAGGTCCCCGCAGAGACCCCCGCCACCCCTGTCACCAGACAGACCCTCGAGCAGGCATTTCTGAACGAACTGAAGGCCATCAACGCCACTCTGGAGGCTGGTGTTCAGGCTCTCACCAGGAACCTCGAAGGCATGACTTCCGAACAAAATGTCGAAATAATACCGGTAGGAGAGGCTGTGATAGTTGACGCGTAGGTAGGTCAAATCAATTAAAAACTTAGAATTTGAATATTTTTTGCCCAAATTTTCAATTGCTATCATTATTTATTTGCCGTACGATAACGGAATCATATTATGTTGCCCATTGTAGAGCGTATACCGGTTTCCATAAAAATAAAACGGTAAGTATATACAAGGCAACTAACGCTCGGTGAGTCAATCAAAATTTATTTGAATAAAATCTTTAGGAATATATTATAATTATTCGTGCCATGTAACAATTAACTACATGGTAATTAATAAATGTAGCTGTTATTGTATGTGTGATCAATAAGTTATATTGTAATTATATTGAGAAATATTCAAATTTATTTCATCAAGAAATCATCATCAACCTAAACTAAATTATTTGAAGAAAGCGTATTTATATTTTTCTGGAAACGGAGGAAAATTATTTATTATTGATTTAAGTTATCATTAGTTGTAAGAAATGAAAATTTTATACGAACAAAATAAATACATAAAAAAATCATTGTTTCGTTCATTTATTTACCCAAACACTACTTCACAACTCACTGTTACCATTTTCCCACTTTTCCATTGTAACCATTTTCAAACTTTTTCACTGTAACCATTTTCCCACTTTTTCACTGTAACCATTTTCCCACTTTTTCACAGTATCCATTTTCCCACTTTTTCACTGTAACCATTTTCCCACTTTCTCACTGTAACTATTTTGACACTTTTTCACTGTAATCATTTTCCCACTTTTTCATTGTAACCATTTTCCCACTTTTACACTGTAACCATTCTGACACTTTTTCACTGTAATAATTTTCCCACTTTTTCAGTGTTTTTCAACTCTTTTCGTGTTAAAAAAAACTTGCTATGGTTCCAATATTATTTATAAGATAAGTAAGTTGTTTCTAAATCAAAAAAGGTGAAGCCCGACGCGGCGCGTCGGTCGTTTTTACATTAGCTCCACACAGAATCATATTTCCTCAGGAAAATAATTTCCCTCAAGGGCCTATGTCATCTCAAGGTATGCTGGGTGGGGGGTTTTTGAAGTGAAAACTTCTTTAGCACGGTTGTAATTCGAAACTCGATGAAACGAAAAAGCGACACTAAAAAGTGCCAAACATATACACCTACAGGATTTAGCATGCGAGAGAATGAGATACAATAATTGGTATCGTCTTTGTGCGGTTCTTCGTAGTCTCCCGACTCTTGTCTACTTTAGTTTTCTGAAGGTTTCGCTTCTACGGCGTGTGAACTGCACACACGTATTTTTTAAATATTAGTTCCACATAGGAGGCCCTGCGGAAAATTATTTGACTCAAGGGCCTATGTCAACCTACCAGAGACCAAATGGGAAAATAATTCACCGACTCCATATATTTTCATATCAGAGGATTCGGCTTGGTAGAACTCCTAGCTGGACCGATAAATCCTACTGATCCCTCAATATAAATATTTAAAAAATCTTTCGTAATCCTACATGTATTTAAAATGACTGCTTTTAAATTAACATAATTTTTTATTTTAATTTATTATTTATTAAAGTTATTATTGCAGTCAATTTTAGGTTTGAAATTGGTAAAAATTGCAAAAAAAATTATAATAATTATAAAATTTGGGGATCAACTATCGGGCCACCGGATGTCATAGTGGAAAAATGGTAGAGTTGGGAACATTTAACAGTGAAATCGATTTTATAAAATATTTATTTATTTATAATGGGCGAAAAAACGCCCTCCCGGTGGTGTTTATAAAGGTTCCATGACAATTCAAAGTGGTGAAAACTTTTTTTACAATATTAACACATAACCTAACCTAACGTAACGTTTTGCCCTGTTACAGTTTAAAAACAACTCTTCACAAGTTACACATTTATTAATATAATACTTAAATAATAATATTAGGTTCATTGTACCTGTTCTTGAGTTCTTCCAACTGATAACAACAAACGAGTTGGTCCAATCTTCAAGTATCTACGTTAAAATGTTATAAAATATGAATGATCCGGTGTCCAACCGGTAAAATTTTCGCAAGGTGAAAAAACTGCTTTTGGTGCTGTGTACATACGCCTTGAATTTGCATGATATTTTTCAGGTTATTATGAAAAAACTTGACTAAGAAAGACACGGTGTCCGGAAACTCATGGCACACGCGGGAAACTAGTAAATCTATATCACATTATTTGGAGTTGATTTTGTGGTATAACTTTTTTTGGTTTTAGCTTTCGAGTAATTCGAGTTCAAATTTCGAATTATTTGTAGTCAAATTCAAAATAATCGATCTCTTCGGGGTTGTTTAGTTTGAATTCTTTTGAGTATAACCATAAATCCGTTTTCTACGAACCTTGGGCTCAGAGCATCTCATCCTTGGGGGTGCTGTGAGGAGGCTATTTTTTCCGTTAACCTCGCAGGAGTAAATAATTTCTCTCAGGGCATATGTCATTTTGGGGAATATTTGTGGAGTATCTTTTTAAGAAAAGAAAGGAGCTGAAGTTCTGAAAAGGAAAAAGTTATGAGGAGGTGGGTAGGAATCTGTGATTCAGTATGACTGACGTATGATATGAATCCATCCCTTCCGCTGTGGTACAAGTAGATGAGATGGGTGGAGAGAGCCCAGTTGGAGAGGTAAATGGGTCTCCCTAAACCAGCCTCTCCCGCTCCTGCCCGCCAAGACCTGGGCACCCCCTCTAAGTCACTAAATATTGTGAACCATTTGGGGTGACCTATGGCAGAGGGGGAGAGGAATGTCGTTATGTAATAGGAGGGAGGGAACACAGAGGCCGGCAAATCGTTCCATGTGAGAAAGCCAACCGTGTACGAACCTAATATTGTGCGCGTGTTTGGCGTTGTTTCCCGACTATGATTTTTCTTTTTCATTAACTCCGCACAGGAGGCCCTGAGGAAAATAATTTACCTCAGGGCCTATGTCATCTGAGATGCTGTGTGGATGGTCTTTTTAAGGAGAGGAAGGAATCTTGAAGAGGCCCATGTTGTAGGAAGGAGGAAACACAAAGGCCGGCAAACCATTCTACAGCCGAGCTGTTGAACTCAAGAACGAGTCGAAGAAGCGACCCGTTCTCATGTGACCAATGTCAACTGTGTACATATGTTGGGCACGCATTTGGCGCGTTTTCCGACTATGCACCGGTGCCGAAGGTATCAATGACGCTAGTTCCTCGGAGCATCTTCAATTGAAATACCGGTAGAACAAGGATAGCATTCCCACTCAAAGATAAAGATTGCAATTTGTCTGTTAAATTAGGAGAATCTATTAGACGGACCGCCCGTTTCTGCACAGAGTAGAGGGTTTTTCAGGTATTTTGGGGCTCCAGACCAGAGGTGGCTGCCAAATTCAACTGTGGGGCGCAATTGTGATTTGTACAGGGTTAGCAGTTGTGAACTATTAAAGTATCTGCGGGCCCTGTGCAGTACGCCCAGTTGTTGAGAGGCTAACTTAACTCATATCTGAGCTGGTCACTTAGATTTACACCAAGCATATCAATGGGGGCCTGTTCGGAAGATTGCTTCCGTTGGAGGACATTTCGATCCCCTTTAGACGTAATCAGACATGATTGGGTCTTTGAAACATTCAATTCAACGAGATTATTTTTACCCCAAGAGAGAACACTCTCGAGGTAACCGTCCATTCATTATCGATATTATCGGATCTACTTTTGGGTTCTCTTTGTGATGTAGAAATCACCAGTTTCCCGCTCATACCAGTACTTTCCGGACACCGTGTATAGATAGGTACTCGGTACAGTTGGACAATTTCATTTAATTGATCTTTAAAAAGGATAATTTAATGTTATTGAGACTTAATTTCAAGACCAAGCATGGTTTTTGTAAGCGAATATGGAGATCTGGCTGGATAATATTGAGTAAATAAAGCCTCGATTACATTGAGCGAGCTTACAAGCTACTATCTGGGAAATTCACTATATCTGTTAGTAAACTCGCTTACTGTAATCGACAATCGTATTACTATCTAACTAGCAGATTGTGGACAATCTACGAAAAAAGTTGAAAGGTAGTCAACTTTACTCGCCACTCGCTCAATATGGCGGCCTACTCAGAATTAGTTCATGCGGGAGCCGTTATTCTCGCTACTGGCTAGCGTGTGGCGCTAGCTGCGAGCTCAAGTTTTTTTATAAAATGTCGACCGAACCGCAGGAGACGTTATTTTAGCTGCTACTGTCGCTACTGTCGCTACTGAGCGAGTAGACAGTTTTATGTGTCATCATGACAATCTCACTCGCCGATTCACCCGCTTTCAAACTTACCGGCTAGTAGCTTGTAAACTCGCTCAATGTAATCGAATCTTAAGATGAATATATACGTGAAATCCTATTTAGATACTATTTTGATTAATCTTTACGACGAATCTGCTTACAGTTTGAACATCAAAGAATATGCTACGGATAAATCGAAGCTTTTACTAGCTTTTCTATGTATTGGAATTACAATAAAATTATTATTTACGTAACAAAAAATATAAGCGTAAACCACCAAAAAATGTTTTTTCATGACTTAACTATGAAGTAATTTTTTTAGGTCATTTTCCAATTCTTACCGTAATAATTGGAAAATCGTTGTAAAAAATTAACCCATAATAAAAACAATGTTTTTGAAGTGAAAACTTCTTTGGCACTGTTGTGAGTTGAAACTTGATGAACGAAAAATAGCGACACTAAAAAGAGACAAATACATACATCTATAAGATTTAGTCTGGAAGAGAATGAGATAGTATAATCGGTCTCCTCTTTGTGCGGTGCTTTGTGCCTCGTGTGAACTGCAAACACTGTTTGTTAATTGTATCTACTACTTTTCGGGCCATCTCTTGGGCCGAAATATATGAAATACACATATTTTCATACCACTCGCGCACCACCTGTAGTAATTTTTTTAAACAAATTTCATGACGCCACATCTTACCATTATTTATAAAAACACAATGCAATGTCCTGTAAAAAATTGAGTTAATCCATCGATTGCTTTCCGAGATTTGCGGACACAAACATACGGAATCTAATTTTTTGTTATGCAGATAAAAGCGCGTGGAGTGCAATAACAATATAGGTACTCTATGAATTTAGGCAGCAAATATTTTCATACGCTTCTTTGACCTTTTCAGGTAGAATTTCATGTAAGTCCGGTTTGAGTCTCGGCTACTTTGTAAGTCACGTTATCATCTACTACCGCAAGGTGGCACTGCACGTTTAGTAAAAAAAATATACGAAAGTTGATAACAGTTATAGGATAATTAATAATTAATATTCCTTACCATTTTACCGTCAGTAGTTACTACTGACGGAATATCCCATGGAATTTGTATTTGATTAGCATATTAGCTAAACACAAGAACATTATTAATTCCTTGCAGTGGAAAATAAATTTATAATTAATCACAGGTAAGCCAATTGAATTCGTTCTGTTTTTTTTCTAATGCAGGCAGGTACAGTTTGTCAAATAAGAGTAGAAATATATGAGGGCGCCACTTCTGACCAAATGGTAATACTAAACACATAACTCATGGTGTTAAAGTAAAGCTGTGTAACCTACATTTTTATAAAAAATTAAAAAGGCATAATAGTGGAAAAAATATTTTTTCATTGCAGTATAGATACTCGCCGATCTCAAAATTAGAATTGCATATAGGTGTATTATTATTTTACCTTTGAAATTTTGTGTTAACATAATGAAGAATAACTATAATGTACGTATTATAATATAAAGCACAGTTTAGAACTTCCTCATATTTATTTAATACTTCTAGATAAAGTACCTAGCGTTGCCTGGGCTTTAGATCATGTCTCTAATTTTAGATCTGAATGTATTTAACTCATTCAGATCTAAAAGTAGTATAACTAAACTCACCATTAGTGATTCTTCCTTTCTATCTATTGTTAAATTCAATCATAGAGTAGGTATAAACTATACCGACATTTTGTTATTACAGATACCTAATAATCTGTAATAACAATGTCAGTACTCTATGATTTCAGACGGTAAACATTTTCATGCGCTTCTAACAGACCTATTCAATAAGATAGAATTTCATGAAAGCCCGGTTTGAGACTAATTTGTAAGCCACGTTATCATTTTCTACCGCAAGGTGGCATTGCACGTCGAATGAAAAGAATCACACAAGTTGACTGTTAAAAATGGTAAAAAATGATAAGGAATATTAATTATTCTATGGAATCTGTATTTGATTAGCATATTAGCTAAACAAAAGAACGTTATTAATTCCTTCTGGTGGAAAATCAATTTACAATAATTAATCACAGGTAAACCGGTCGAATTCGATCTATTGTTTTGATAATAGGTAAAAAATAATGCAGGCGGGTATTTGAAAATGAAAATATTTTTCATGGTAGTAGGAGGTTTTTTTTTATTTGGAAAGGTTAAAATTAATTTTTATTATTTACTTATTGAAGACACTAGCGACCCTCAATGGAAAATATTAAACAGAAATATCAGAAAATGGATATATGGTCACATGCATCTAATCTTTTTCTGTTTCAAATTTTCGATTGAGACTCACTAATTTTCGATTGAGACTCACTAAATTTGTCTTATTGCAATTATTTGTTAAAATAAAAAAATAATTTATTTTTTTTTGGATATTGGTGACCAGGGAATGTCTGTTCTGAATAAACAAAAAATAACTTCTACATGAAATGATAGGTATCTTTGGGCCCAAAGACAATAGTGATATAATTGTATGTGCAAGTTCTTTCAAAGAAATTCTAATGTAACCTTCAAAACCTGGTAATCAAATAATGGTGATTTAGCGATTCATTTGTTTTGTCATTAGTCCAGTGAAGGAAGGAGGTGTAGAGTGCGTGAGCAGGGACCTAAGCGATTCCTTCAGAAACTTGTTCAGGGTGCTTAGGGTGTGAACATACTTACTAAAAGTCCTGACGTCTAGGAGGTGAGCTAGGAGGGGGGGGGGGGGGGGAGGTTCCAAAATTCGGTTTACCGCTTATATCTCGAAAACGGTGCGTTGCAGGGGAAATTTTTTTGAGAATAAAAGAAATCTCATAATATTATCTACAACCATAATTCTTTTTGAAATTTTCGAATTCCCAGCCGTTTTTGAGTTACATGCTTTACAAATGTAGATATTTTCGAAAAAAATCATTTTACCTCGCATTTTTTATCAAACATTCCTTCATATCGTCTGAAATATTCACCAGAGAAAGAAATTTATTTCAAAGACGTTGTATAGAATTCAATTCCCTTTTAGAATATATATATATATATACATTTGCAAATTAAGGCGATCCACTAGTTCAGGAAAAAATCGAAATCGGAATTCACGCCCTTTATGGGAGGAGTTTAAAAATACTTG
Source organism: Limnephilus rhombicus (assembly GCA_929108145.2). Classification (NCBI taxonomy): domain Eukaryota; kingdom Metazoa; phylum Arthropoda; class Insecta; order Trichoptera; family Limnephilidae; genus Limnephilus; species Limnephilus rhombicus. The sequence goes on along the minus strand of OV815277.1, from coordinate 55,184,086 downwards.
AGAAAAAGCTTTTGGAAAGGTTGGAAAAGGTATTTGAGAGTTTTGTTTTACAGGTTGATTTCGTAAAGGCCTGTAAAAAATATTAATTCCTGTTTTACGCATTGTTTATTGTAATAAAACGGAAATTTAAAATTGATTTCACGAAATCAAGCGACGCGGAGTGACGCGTCCATCTCCCGCACAGTTCGGGGCGTGACTGAGGTTTGACGACGTGGCGTGAACAGTAGTTCTTCGGTGGACGCCATTGGGTTCACTTTGAAAAACCGAATTCGTCGACTAGCGGCCGTATTGTAAAATAACAACGCGAAAATGCTTATTTTATTTTATTTTGGGAAGATTGGGTGTAAATATCAACTTTTTTGCGATCATTATAAAATAAACTGAATTTGCCACATTATACAATAAAACCATAACCGAAAAGGGGTTTATAAATAGGAGAGTTTGGACTTGAAAGTATGTTTTTTAGACTTTATACTTTATTTTTTTATAGGCTTATTAAAAGACTTTTTTTATAGGCTTAAAAAATGACCGATATTTTTAAGGGCCAAGGTATGTTCTACACGCAGTATTTAATTGAAGCATCTACAATACTTTTAAGCGATCAAATTTTCAAAACAAAAACATTTGATTTTGTATGATTTTGCATTATTTACTATGGCTTCATCTTAAACTCCAACTGGTCAATATTTACAGCAATTTAAAGTTTTTTGGGAAAATGTTGTCATTTTCAGAAAAAAGCTGTTTTTATCTTATTACCGAAACACAACTTTTGTTCATTCGCCTAATAATATGTGTGACCACCCTTTAAAGCCAGTTATTAAATAAAGTAGACAAAATTCATGTTTTTTTCGTTATTTGTTTTTGGGGTGTTACATGTTACTTGAAAATTTTTAACTGTATTTTATAATAGATAACGATAATTATCTCATGATAATTTTATTCTATTTCGTTACATTAAGTAAATACATTTATAAACCTCATTTTTATCAGTTATCACTGTTCTCAATAACGTCATGTTACACTCTCAACTTTATATTGATTCACGTTTTCATCCTCTTATATTATACTTATACATCCTCATCCTCATACTCGTAGTGGGGGGTTCTTGCTGAATGGGCTCAACGTCCTCTTGATCGTCATCCTCGGCAGCAGGCACCCTGTTGAGGCATTTCCCTTGGCAGTGGAGGCACCCTGCAGAGCAGGTCATCTTTTTTTTCGGCATCTCCTTTTTTCAATTACATAATCCTTGGTGCAGCGGTGAAATATCATTTTCAGAAGGACCTCCGGTACCTATTGGTGGATCTTCTGTTGTAATTGGCACCAGGGTGTCTCCAACATGTTTCCACCCCCATTCTTCAGGAGGCAACTCAATCCCGAGCCACTGCTGCACTTATTATTATAATATTATATATCTTACTAGCTGACCCGACAAACGTTGTTCTACCATATAAATTATTTCTAATTAATATTTTTGCTGTTAAATAAAAAAATGTATGTATTGTATATAAGTGTGTGGGGATGGGATCTATGACAGAAAGAGGAATGGAGCGCTAAAGACTATGACCGCCGAAAAAAAAAACGCCAACCATTAATTTTCTCAATTCAATGTATTTCATTAAATAAATGGACATATTCATTGTTTGATCTCATAAAAGTTAAATATAAAGTGAAAAAAAGTAATACATTCTTAATCCTGCTGAAGTAGGAAAATGAAATAAAGAAAATCAATTGAGTGTACGATATTTTTTGTCAGTCCGTCTTTAGTCTTTAGCCAACACAAATAAGCTCGATGGTTTGCCCACGCGTGAATGTGTTGCGCATGTGTGAATGAAAGTTCGATAAGGCGGACGTAGCGCCATCTGTCATTCAACAACATAAATAATTTCGTCTGTTTGAAATACGAACGACGACGGTTAAATTTGTTCATAAAAGAATACTAAAATCGCGATTAAAAAATGGGAGGGAGGGGGTAAGAAGATTAAAATTTAGGGTTATAGGTATTTTTTGATGCATAATAAAAAAATACAAAAAAATAGATTTTTTTTCTGGTTAGGAACACCTAATTACCTAGCGGCATGAGATTTACTTTAAAACCTATTCTTATACCTACCAAATATGCATAAAAAATTTCATAAAAATCGGTGTAGTCGTTTCGGAGGAGTGCGACCGCAAAAACACCTTGACACGAGATTTTTGTATGTAAGATTTATGTGTTTATTTAACGTGGTAACCGCCGGGAATGCTGATTAGCTACGCTCTCTGTTGGAGGGAGGGAGCTGATGTCAGGCTTCTTATTTTCCACCGTTCTCGTGAACGACTGGAAGCGGTAGGTAGGTACTGGTTAAGGAAGGTCTTTTCAGTGATTACATTAAAAAGGTTTGTTCAGTGATTAAATAATAAAAATTAATTTTAACATTTACAAATAAAAAAAAAAACCTCCTAATACCATGAACAATATTTTCATTTTCAAATAGGTACCCGCCTGCATTTTTTATTATCAAATCAACAGATCTAATTCGACCGGTTTACCAGACGTCACAACACAGGACTTTTGGTATGTTCACACCCTAAGCACCCTGAATAAGTTTCTGAAGGAATCGCTTAGGTCCCTGCTCACGCACTCTACACCTCCTTTTGGCCCATTCATTGACTGGACTACATTTGAAACGTCTCCGATTAGGCTGATCCTAGATACGTTTAGTTTTCAGATTATAGTTGTCCCCTTCTGCTGATAACAATGTGTTCAAAACTGAATTATTTCAGCTGCAATTTCTTTTTATCAGAGTGTTCATTTCACACCCGGTAGAAGGGAAACTTCCAGAAAACTAAAGTAGACAAGAAATACTTTTCACTACGAAGCACTTTTCTTAATCAAGGTGAAGGATGATTTTTTTTCAATATTTTTGCCGTCGAATTCCAGTGCACCCTTTCCTGTAGGTACATTTGGTCATCTTATTCGTATTTGTGGTTTCTTCTTCGGAGTCGCTAAATGTTGTTTTCTTTTGCTTGTTCATTTTGGAGTGGTTTGAAGATTGGATATTAATTTTACAAAAATAAAAATATATTTTATTTTTTATTTCGGCTGAATGTCTGCAAAGATTCGTCAGGCGCTTTATACCACTACACTAAAGGGGGCCTGCGCGGGGCTCTGGATTTATCGTATTATATCGGAACCGACTACCCGTGAATAATATAAATATTCTCTCACAGGCTAAATTCTATAGATGTTTGTCTCTTTTTAGTGTCGTTCGCTTACGTTTCATCGAGCTTCAAATCTCAACTTTGCTAAAGAAGTTTTCACTTCAAAAAACGGCGCTGAATGGCGATTTGATGACGGTGTGACATTTGAATTTCTGTGAATTTAAACAATTTGAGTTTATTGGTATTTGTGTAACACTCCGCCCCTGTACTTACTGTTTCTACGATTGCATAAAAAGGATTTTCTCTTTAATCCAACTGCTTTGCTGTCATCGTCATGAGGCTGTTCACTTATTTGGTTTTAACCATTTTAGTAGTTCCCTTCGAGGGACTGGAGAACACTCACGACTATTATGAAGATAATGAAATCGGAGAAGAATCAAACTCAAGCGAAGAAATTGCATTTGAAGAAAATCCAGGACTTGTGGAATCGAGAAACCTAAAATCGATAGCGGGCGGAAATTCCAAAGCAGCACTGCAACTTTACGAATTTGTCTCCACGATGAGCAACGAATACATGCGAGTGCAGATAGCTTTGAACCAACTGATAGAAGATCTACTGAGCCAGCCTTTCAATAGTAAGGACGCCGCAAATTCATTTAGCAACTTCAGCGCGGTCTTGGAAAAAAGCCTCAAACAGATTGAACACATGTCGTCGCGTTACAAATTTAAATCTACGGAATCACTAAATTTGGCGGTCGAGTTGGTGAAAACAGCTCTAGAAACAACCAAGGAAGTCGTCGACAGCTTTGGTGAGATGTTCACCCTGGAAATTTTCAATAACGACAATATTGAGTCTATCAATGAATGTGTCGCCAAGTTTACCGGCAAGTCGATGCAAGTCGATGAGCTGCTCAAAGTCATCGTATCTCGCGCTGAAGTCATTGCTACCAATCTCGTGCAGAAAATTGGGGTGATGTTTCCTCAAATTCTTCAACTGGCTCTCAATAATCTGGTATACTAATATCTTAATTCTTGAATAATCACGTACACGACCGCTAATTTATGAAATGAGGACGATCGGTACCATATTATTAGTATTAGATATCATTTACCTAGAAAAATAATAAATCAATTCTCAGAATATTCGTTCATTTAATCTCTTTGTTTTGATGTATTCCTAGCATACTAAGTATATTATTTGTCGATGATTCCTTATTGTAAAACACGGTATTTATAGGTATATATTATCACAATCAAATCAATTTGGGAGGCTGGAATGGGAATGGGTACGGGCGCTCCGGGAATTATTCATTGGACAACCAACAAACACCTTTGTTATAGGTCGCCCCAAGGGGTTTGCTGCGTTTGCTGACTTAGAGGGAATGCGCGGGTTCATGGGTTAAGGTTTGCCTAGGTTTTTAGCAGCAGACCTACTGCGTAGTATTATTCTTTATTCATAAAAATATCTTAGGTAGGTATACAGTTTTTACAAGTTTTTCGACTACCATCTTAGGCACATGTCCGTATTATGGTAGTCGAAGTATGTAGGTATCTATAAAGATATACCTACCTAAATGTAATGATTGCTTATAGTTCGTTTTAATATTCATTTAATTATTTTTTCTATTTATTGAAGCTAAATGTTCTGCATCCAGATGGGTTTTTACGTGATTAGTGAATGATACTGAAACACGGTTTTTATATTAAAAAAGGATAAACTTGAAGAAATGAACATAGTATAAAGGTAAATTTACGTGAAAATAACGTAATTAGGACCAAGTGCATGATACAGAAATAGAAAAATGAATAAGTTTGTGCATTGTAGATAAACAGAAGAGGTAGAAAAATATATGCAATAGCTCCTTTGCGAGGATCCTTAGATCCTTAGAGACTCTTTGACCTCTCCAGTCATCTCTCGACCCATCGCCTTGCACCGCAGTGGGGGAGATGGATTAGACGTCCGCAGTGGCGGATACAGAAAAAACTCAAGGCGGGGGGGGGGGCGCTAAAGATATAAGAAAACTAAAAAGTAGACAACGGGGAGAATACGACGAACCGCACAAAGAGGAGACCGACTATATGATTTTGGCAGCCACCTCTGGTCTGGAGCTCCAAAATACCTAAAAAATTCCCTCGACTCTGTGCAGAAACGGAAGATCCGCTTAATAGATTCTCCCATCTTAAGAGACGGATTGCAATCTTTAGAACACAGGCGTCGGGTGGGAATGCTATCCTTGTTATACCGGTATTACAATGGCAGATGCTCCGAGGAACTAGTGTCATTGATCCCTTCGGCACCGGTGCATAGTCGGGAAACACGCCAAACGCGTGCCCAACATTTGTACATGATTGACATTTGTCACATGAGAATGGGTCGTTTCTTCGACTCGTTCTTCTGTTCAACAGCTCGGCTGTGGAATGATTTTCCGGCCTCTGTGTTTCCCCCTTCCTAGAACATGGGTCTCTTCAAGACCAATATTCATTCCTTCCTCAAAAAGACTCTCCACACAGCATCCCAGATGACATAGGCCCCAAGGGAAATTATTTTCCTCAGGGCCTCCTGTGTGGAGTAAATGTAAAAAAAAATACTATCTCATTCTCTCGCAGGCTAAAACATACAGATGGATGTGTTTGTCAAATCACAACGGTGCTAAAGAAGTTTCCACTTCAATAAATAAATAAAAGATTGACGGACCGCACATTTAAAACTTGGCTGGCCACAGGGAGCAGTAGGGCTGCATTCAAGGGAATACACGATCAAGGGAATCAAATACTTGAGTCGGGCCGTGTTAAGGGTACCTTTACATGAAACGACGTATGAATGTGAATGAAGCAAAAGTTTCAATTTAGCCGTGGGTACCGCCGCCACGGGAATTATTTATTGGATAAACAACACCTCTGCTATAAGTCATCCCAAGTGGATCGCTAAGTTTGGTGACTTAGCAGGGATGCCTGAGTTTGTGGGATGTGATTTTTCGAAGTAGCGGCGGAAGTATTTGCCCACGTACTGCGTGGCGAGCTGGAAAGGACTGGTTGAAGGAGACCATTTAACCTCTCCAGCAGGAATCCCTCGACCCATTTCCTCGCATCGCAGTGGGAGGGAAAGTTTAATCCGTCCATCTCTTCTGGACACTCAGAGAGTCCTAACCACCTATCATACCCTTTTCCTTCCACTATTTCCTTTCTCTAAAATGACCCTACACATAGCATCTCCAAAGACATTTTTTTTAATAATAAAATAATAATAGGTATATTTTGTAATAGTTACCCAAAAATGACAGTGGATAAGTTTATGTATTCGGGAAGTATATTTACGAGAGATGGGGAGTCTGATAGAGATATTGAATGAAGGGTAAATGCAGGAACTCCGCATTTATGGAGGACTGAACGCCGTTGGCGCTAATAAAAAACTGTCGAAAGAACCGAAGCTAGCAGTCCACAATGGAATGCTTTTTTTTACATTAACTCCACACAGGAGGCCCTGAGGAAAATGATTTCCCTCAGGGCCTATGTCATCTGGGATGCTGTGTGGAGGGTCTTTTTAAGGAGAGGAAGGAATGAACATTGGTCTTGAAGAGACCCATGTTGTAGGAAGGAGGAAACACATAGGCAGGCAAATCATTCCAAAGCCGAGCTGTTGAACACAAGAACGAGTCGAAGAAATGACCCGTTCTCATGTGACAAATGTCAACCGTGTACAAATGTTGGGCACGCGTTTGGCGTGTTTCCCGACTATGCACCGGGGTACCAACCCTGATGTATGGCAGTGAAGCATGAAACTGGCAGGGGAAGGACTAAATGCTATAGAAAGCCATGTATGATGGTGTGAAAAAAAATGAAAATAATGCAGACAGATACAAGCGTAATAAGTAAGATTAAGAAAGGGACGGTTAGATGGTTTAGACATGGAGAGCGAATGATTAAAGAAAGATTTTCTTGTATTTAGGGTGACAAGGGGGGGGGGGGCAAGGTGGGGGGCAGGGTGGCCAAGGGGGGGCCAATCGGGAAAATCGGGGCCAGGGGGAAATCGCGCCCCCCCCTGTATCCGCCACTGGACGTCTGTCGCTCCTTGATAAACTGATCCACAGATTCCTATCCACCCCTCGTACCTCGCAGGCTCAATCATATATTGTACGAGTTTGTCTCTTTTTGGTTTCATCGAGTTTCAAATCACAACGGTGTTCAAGAAGTTTTCACTTTAAAAATTTCAACACGTCGGGTCGGCTCACTGATCTCATCAATATGGGATAATATAATAAGATTTGATCACTTACTTTTAAATTTTTGTTGGTTGTATTTTTATATTATGTGCGTATTTTTTTTGGAACATATGTATTGTTATTATATCTCACTGTACTAAATTTTTGTTGCTTATATTTTTATTTGATTTATGTACTTTTTATTTCCATCGTAACTTTATCTAAACTATTTTTTTTCTCATGTTAAAGATGGAGGTACTGCCTTTATTATTTATGTAAAAGCCCTCTGGGCGTAAAATAAAATAAATATATAAACAACTAAATAATTAATGTTCTCCAAAACAAGCTTGAAAAAAAAATCATTTGCCATATATTTGGTTTATAATTATGTAATTTCTACTATTTAAGATATCCTAAAAATTATAGTAGGTAGGTACTTTATTAAAATTAAATAGTCATAAATACCTACATTGGGAATTCATATGTCAAACGCATATTGGTTTATAAATGTGTAAATTCTAATTATGCAATTGTAAATGTTCTCTAAAATGGCCTGGAAAGAATCTCCTACTTGTGATCTCACTAAAGAAACCACTCATTCACTCTGAATGCAATTATTAATCTACTCCAAAATGACCTTGAAAAGAAAAATCACATCTTTGCGATTCTTTCAAAGACATAAAGAAACCATCCCTTCGTTCAGAATACAATGTTCCCAAAAGTTGTCTTCACAGAAGCAAATTACTGTGATATCTTGAACGAAACCATTCCTTTGTTAAGAATATTATCAACTAATTTTACAATTTGGTTGTCCTGAAACGGGTATCCTTCCCAGTTGGACAAAGTATCATTTTGTAATGTATTGTAATATATATGCATATATAAATAAATAAATAAATATACTGTCGCGATGGGTTAGAGCGAGGCGAACGAGAACGAGACGAAATGCTTTTCCATCAGACAAGCTAGACGGTAAACGTGCTACTCTCCCAACAAGTCAGTTGCGATGTATAATCGAAAAATGTTTTTAACGTTTTTAATAGAAAAAAAAAATGACGTCGGACAGCAAAATGACATCTACAGTTTTTACTGCAAAATGGTTAAAATCCCCCGTACGTGTGTTCCACCCTGAATAAATTATATTTTCATTCCAAGGAAACGATTTCGCGTGATTATTTTTTTTTCTTTTTTATTATTATTTGCACGGATATTTAACACGGATATGGAGAGATAATTTTTTTAATAAATATAAATGAATGTCAAAATTGTCTCTAAAATCATGCTAAACTGAATTCTCGATTGTCCTATATTAAAAGAGTTCTGTCGAAAAAGTGAAGTGGTACAAAGCGCCTGACGAACCTTAGCGGCAGACATTTAGCGGACCAAGGATCGAATACTACGAATTCAACGAAATCATTTGTTTTATTTTATAAAATAACGTATTAGGTAATATTCAAACCACTCCAATATTCAAACCACTCCAAAATGAAAAGGCAAAAGAAAACACAAAATAAAGCGATATCTAGCGACTCCGAAGAAGAAAACACTAATACTAATAAGATGACCAAATCTATACGAAAAGGTTCACTGGAATTCGACGACAAAAATATGGAAAAAATCATCCATCACATTGATAAAAAAAGTGGTTCGTGGTCTCCCCTCGTCTATTTTAGTATCTTGTCTAGTTTAGTCTCTTGTCTATTTTAGTGTCTTGTCTATTTTAGGTTTCTGAAGGTTTCACTTCTACCACATGTTTTTTTAAATTTTTTTTTTACAGTGAATGCCGCACAAGAATCTCAACTGCTCCCGTCTGGAGCCAGTGAGACTATGGCATCCCCAATTGGGGTATGTTGTGAGGCTGAAGGTAGTGGGGAGGGGAAGGAGGTGGGAAGAGGAAGGTTGGGAAGTACCTGGCTATTCAGATCTGGTCACCAAACACGGCTAAAGCCATTTTCAAGCAACGTTTCAATTCTGAATGGTGGTCTTACACCAGGGCGATACTGATAGTATCTTCCACTCTGGAACATGCCGCAAATATACTATATATTATTTTAAATGAATTAATTGTGAAATAACACAAATTAATCAAATAAAATTTATTTGCGCATGCCGGGTTCGAACCCGCGACCTCCGGATTGTGAGTCAAGAGTCTTACCCACTGGACTACGGAGGTCGTACGTGAATCGCATATACGATTTTTTTATTTATTAAGTTACTATATTTTAATTTTTACATTCATAAAATACAAGATAAATGTATCTAAACATAAAATGGTTGAAGATTACGTTTGTAGTTTTCTTCGCTAGGAGATTCTGTGCTGAGAGGGACTATGTTTTGGAAACTTAATTTATTTACGGTTTTTTACAAAGCATTCCGCGTACGATTTATAAATCATCAATTTTTTTCAAATTTTTAAAAACTCTAAGAATCGTATTAATATTCAGCTATGTTCATCTAAAATCTAAAAATATAGTTCGGTTTGGGTTTTGGAAAACGAACGGTAAATACCTACAAAATTCTAATCATAATGGGGCCGACAGACTTAGCTATAAAAGCGCCGATGTTATTTGGTTTGACCTATTTCAGCATATTCTTTTTTTTTTTTTTTAACATGTAACATAACACTATCGCTCGCCATACATTCGCATTGGGAATGTACGGCGAGCGATATGCTGAAATATGCCGAGCCAAATAACGCCGGCGGTTTTTTAGCTGAGATTGTCCCTAGCATTAATGGGCCGTATTCATAAAAAAAGGTTATGCTTATACTTGGAGAATATAAAGGAAATTCTTCGGCTCACATTCATCATATTCCGAGTAAAACCTTATACTTAAAGAGTATGAGCATATCCTTCACGAAAAGTATTTGATTATTCATAAACGTTACCTTTTACTCTAAATAAAAAAGATATCCAGTCGTTTAGTGATCAGTTGTAGCGATGGCAGATGTTGTGGAACTGAGAGAGATTAAAGCAGCGTTTATCAACAACTGTTCGTGATTACAAAGATTTTTTTGAAAATCACGGGGGAATTGGCAATTTCATCTACTGTGAACTGCAGTTCGGTTGTCTGTTTCGATTATTTTTTTGTGTAGTTTCACTATCGCTGCTTGACGAATAGGTACATCTTCACTGATAGAACTACTCTACTCAAAGACTCAAATATCACCGATAAGTAAGAAATACCGTAAATAAACAAACCATCGAAAACAGATTGGAACCTGCCGCGGCACAGACACAAGCCAACATGCCAACAACCTTTTTCTTATTGTTGGAGGATATTCTTGCAAGTACAAGGTAGTCATTATGAATATGAAAAAAGGAAATGCTTATACTCCTATACTTTTCTTCAACTAAAACCTTATACTTGCAAGGATATCCTTCAGTTTTATGAATACGGCCCATTAAGGCGATCTACAAGTTCAGGAAAAAATCGAAATCGGAATTCACGCCCTTTATGGAAGGAGTTTAAAAATACTTGAGAAAAAGCTTTTGGAGAGGTTGGAAAAGGTATTTGGGAATTTTTCTTACAGGTTGTTTTCGTAAAGGCCTGTAAAAAATATTAATTCCTTTTTTACGCATTGTTTATTGCAAGAAAACGGAAATTTAAAATTGATTTCACGAAACTAAGCGACGTGGAGCCACACGACTGTCTCCCGCTCCAGACGGGGCGTGACTGATACGAAATAGTTATGTCCAGTGCATGGTTCTTGTGCCCATGCCATAAGGGTCACTTCAAAAATCCAAATTCGTAGAGTGCGGGCCGTATTGATTGATGTCAAAAATAAGAACGGGAAAATACATATTTTTCTTTATTTTGTGAAGTTCGGACGTAAATATAATTTTTTTTTGCGATTATAATAAAAGAAACTAAATTTGCCACATTATACAATAAAACCAAATCCGAAAAGGGGTTTATAAATACGAGAGTTTGGACTTGGAAGTGTTTTTTATAGACCTTATACTTTATTTTTTATAGGCTTATTAAAAGACTTATTAAAACGACCGATATTTTTAAGGGCCAAGGTGTGTTCTACACGCAGTATTTAATTGACGCATCTGTAATACTCTAAGCCATCAAAATTTCAAAACAAAAACTTATGATTTTGTATGATTTTGCATTATTTACTATGGCTTCATCTTAACACATCGGTGAAACACGTTTCGCGTGAAAATTATCAATTTTTCGATTACTGAAAATTAAAAAAAAATGTTGTCGCCTCGATTAACGGCTATTGTTATTTTAAAATCAGTTAACGAAAAAATATACAACACTTACATAATTGTTTGTCATTAATGCGATAGGCAGGTACCTACGCATGTTAAAAATGAGCACACTTAACCACTCGGACCTGTAAGCTTGTTTTAACGGAAATATAACATTACCAGACATATTTGAGGCATACCCGACTTTAAATTGAAAGGGAAAATCCACAAATATACAGGGTGTCCGGGGTTAAAGTGCATTAACTTCGGGAGGAGATTCTACATGATATAAGTAAAAAAGATAAATAACTTTTTCGAAATTCAAACTTTTAGGGGTTGTTTTGTGGTAAAAAGATAAAAATAGACCATCGTGTGCCGCCAGCTTTATTATTTTCCATTGTTACGATACGGGCCAGTGACAACCATGCAATGTTGCCACAATCGTGCCCGGCGCGGCGGGCGCTCAGCAAGTAAGATCGTACCCACACTAAGGATTTTTAATAGGTACGTCTTTTTGTATGGGAAAAAAATGTTGGAATTTCGAAAAAGTCATTAATCTTTTTTACTCCTACCATCATGTAGAATCACCTCCCGAAGTTAATGCACTTTACCCCCGGACACCCTGTATAGGACAAAGGCGATGCACCACTTCGTGCAACATTCAGTACTGGGCTTGTAACAATAACACTTCTTATGTAAATGGCTATAAGGTATAAATTCCCTTTCCAACTCCAAAGCGTGTTTTATTTGATTTTGCGAAGCTCAGGCACAAATATTTAAATGTTTTACGACCATTTTCTAAAGAATTTATTTTTCCACATTAAATACAATAAAACCATAACCGAAAAGGGAGATCAGGCTCGGGAGAGGAAGGTTGAGGTAGTCCTTTTAACCTCTCAGTCGGAATCTATCGACTCATCGACTTGAACTGCTGTAGGAGGAATTGATTCATACGTACGTCACTACTAGACAGATTCCTACCCACCTCTCATACCATTTTCCCTTCCCAGAACTTCCTGTCCTTCCTTTCCCTAAAAAGACCCTCCATACAGCATTCCCTGTGATAGGCCCCAAGGGAAATTGTTTTCCTCAGAGCCTCCTATATGGAGCTAATGTTAAAAAAATGCATCAATTTTATGTTGTCATGAAACTCTTAAAGAGAAAGCAAAAAAATTATATATAGAATATCCTGACTCATGCAATTATTAAATAAACGATATGTTTTTAAACACTCTACCACCACCTTTAACCTTTAAATGCTGACGTGATTTTTTTACGTATTCTCTGACGTGGGCCTGGACGGCCCGTTACTTTAAATGTTTATACATATATTAGAGATCCATTAAAATTTTGAGGTCCCAATTTTTATTTCTTGAACAATTTAAATAAATTTTTATTCTTAAGTAATTTAAATATTTGACGATTTGGATATTATGTTATAATTTTTGGCAAAAATTATTTGTAATTACTTGTATCTTTAATATATAAAACCAAGTCGGGTTAGTTACACTATTTATAACTCGAGATCGGCTGGGCTGATTTTGATGATCTTTGATTTGTTGGATTTTTCTCCGCCCCGGATAACAGAATAACTATTAAAACATCGCGAAAATTCACGAAAAAGAAAGTTATGAAGAAAATATTTTTTTTCATACATTTTGTATGGAACGAATTCTCATATTTTGAAAGAACTTCAGCAACATTGTGGTAGGTATAATATTGAACTGTGCGTGAATTCCAAAAATTCAAAAACGTTAAATGTCAATGCGTCAATGTTTTGCTTTTGTTCTTAATCATATAATGCTGCCCCTCTTTCTTACACTCTAAATGTCAATAGTCGAAAATGAGACAAACGGTGAACGTATGTCTGTGCACCCCTCCAAAGGAAAAATACAATAATAATAAATCTCTGAAATGAAACGCATTTTTTTTACTTAAGCTCCACTCAGGACCTATGGGATTATATAGGGGATGCTGTGTGGAGGGTCTTTTTAAGGAAGGGCAGGATAGGATGTTCTGGGAAGGAAAAAAGGCATGATGAGTGGGTAGGAATCTGGAGGTTAGTGTATCCGGGAGTGAATTCATCCCTCCAACTGTGGTGCAAGGCCATTGTCTTGACCGGAATTGACCTTTTACCTTGACCTTTCCAGAAGGACTCTTTCGACCCATTGGACGACAGAATCCTGCTGGAAAAGTCAAAAGGCCTCCCTCAACCAGTCTCTCTCGATCCGGCCCGACACGCAGCAGGTGGGCTGACACATTCGCCGCCAAGACCCGCACAAAAGTCACCCCATGAACTCGGGCACCCCTGCTAAATCAAAACGAACCACTTGGGGTGACCTATAGCAGAGGTGTTGGTTATCCAATAAGTGGTTCCCGGGGCGGCGGCACCCGTACCCGCTTCCTTTCAAAACTTCCCGTAAGTAAGTGGAGAAGTAAGAAAATCACAAAAAATATAAATCCGTACACAACGCCATCTCTGATACTGAAAAAAACAAAAGAAGGACAGTTGGGCATCGATAATTGCTTCATTACGTAATTTTTAACTTAATAAAAAAACTTGTGATTCTGAGGCGGTACGAAGTTCGTCTGGTCAGTTAGTTATCTAATAAACTAAATAAAAAAATGAACTGACTTTTATTATAATATTTCAATAGAATCTCGAATAAACTGGTTATATAAAACTTTAGTAGATTAATTTGTTTATGTTTATTTTTACATAGTAAAAATCAACTTTAAAAAAGTCACGTTGCCTGTTACTTAAATGTTCATATATTAGATCCATGAAAATTTTGGGGTCCAAATTATTATTTATTGGACAATTTAAATATATTTGAATAAAATAATACGCTTTTTTGGTAAGTAACTTATATTCGACAATTTGGATAGGTATTATGTAATAATTTTTGGCAAAAATCACTTGAGATCAGAAATCAGTCTGTATTATTTAACTAAATAAAAACAAAGAACTCATTTTTATTTTAATATTTCAATAGGGTCTCGAATACACTACTTGTACATATAAAACTATAGTAAAGTTGTTGATGTTTATTTTTATATAGTAAAAATCAACTTTAAAAAGTCACGTAAATAATGACGATGGGTCAGATAGGCCCGCAAAAAAAAATTGAAATGAATTTACTTACTTACAGAAACTTCAAAAATTTTAAATTTTAAACTTACGGCTCTGGAGTTACTAAATTCGAAGCTACTGGAAGCGGCGTATGCGTCACGCGTGTGGGAGGGGTGTATTTCGATACTATTATTATTGCTGGGCCTGACCGGCCCCACGTCAGCAGTTAAAGGTAAACCAACGTTGTTTCTCTAATAATTTTTTTTTATTTAAAAAAAGTTTAAACGTTCAGTAAAATATTTTATCGGTAGGTGCCTACCTTTAAGAGAACATTCATTACATTTCTAACATCAAACCGATGCGTAAGACAAATTAATTTGCTGTGGAACGAATGAATTAATCGACACAATATAATTTTGCCCAATAAAAAAATTGTTATCCAATGCATAATTATAAGTCGTTACTGATTACCACCATTGAATGCATAAAACTGAATTTTTGTGTCGATGTAGTTTATTACCTTTTTTGTGGCCCGTCGAGATTTAAATTTCGTCATGAAATATCTGCTTTTGGCATTGTTGTTAGTCGTTAACATCAGGTTCAGATGTGTAGCGAGTCCGTTGCATGGAATACCAGCGGGAACAGGGTCTCAACGAGCGGTAATCCTGGATAGACATGCCCCTGTTGGCCCATTACTGATCTACTATCTGCTTGAAGGTCCAACTCTTTCCAAAGCACTTGTCTCTGCAATCCCTGTGGGTTACGGTAAACCAAACAAATTATCTGATATCGGGGATCATTCTCAAAAGTCTGTTGGTGTTGCTGATTATGGTAAACGTCACTATAATATAATCCCTGTTGATCACATTAAACACCATTATGTAACCCCTGCGGTTGTCGGTGGCAATACAAAAATACTTGAAGATGTTGGTGAACACCCTATAATCTCTGTTGACAATGAAGAACATAATTTAAAGCCCGTTGTCCATCGAAAGCATCAATTAATCACCGAAAATCATGGTGAACATAATAAACTACACAAAATCTGTGATCACTCTCAGAACTCTGCTGCTTTTGCTGAACATCATAGTACTCCTGCTGACAATGAGGAGGACCAATTATCAAACCTTGATGACATTGTTGAAAATTTAACTTCAGACGACATAGGAGAACTCATATCCTCTGCGAACATTGAGGAAAACCATTTAACTTCTGCTGAAAATGAGGATCATGATTTAACTTATTATGATAAAGTGGAAAATTTAACTCCGGAGGACTACGGAGAGCATCAAGTAATCCGTGCTGACAATGGGGAACAATATTTATCCCTTGGTGATGTCGCTGGACATCCTAAAACTCATGTTCACAAATTCTAAGTGTTCCCTTTTACGCAGATGACCATTATGATTTATCTATTGATTGTTGATTGTCTTGCTGTTTGACCACGAATACACTTTTGTCTATGGCGGAGATCGAGAAAATTCTATTTATTTTGAAGCGATTCACTTTCCTTTCCCCGTCCCCTGGCACTCGAAAACATTTATGTAACTATTTGGTGCTGGAAGACTGCTTTCACCATCGTGTTGTTGGGCGCATTTCCAGGTCTTGGCTCCAGTGACCCATTATCTCATCAGACCGGCAAATCCATTCAGTCCTAGTTCGGTAAACATTGTTGGTGCGCTGCTGTACCTTTCGTGTTCAAATATAATTCAGGTGGTATTAAATTGGATCCGGAGTCGTTACATCGAGCTGATTTGGTAGTGGCACCATGTTTGTTGTGTACATATATAAGGCCAACAATACTCTACTGTACAATAAAATGTGCAAAGAGTTCAAAATAAAATCGTCTTGGCAATTCAGTTATTGTTTTCATCAAAGCAATTTTCTCTACTCTTCTAAGATTACGGGGTACTAGCTTTTGCACCCGGCTTCACCCGCAGAGTATTAGGGGTGTTCCCACTCCGCCTCCTCCACCTTCCCTACCCCCACTCCCCCCCCCCACCCCCTCCCCCCTTCACCCCCTCCGTCTCTCCTCCTCCCCTCACCACCCCCCAATACCCGTTACATTCATTTTTCAAACAGCTCGCGTGCCAACTATTAAAGCGTAACAATCAAACACACGCAGTTTCGCATTCGTAATATTAGTATTTTATACATATTTGAATTTTAACTATCGAAGGGATCTCCATAGTAAACTAAACAAATGACAAAATGACTACTTACTAGGAAACAATATAACTTTGGAAATGTAGGTAAATTATACAAATAGGAAATACCTATAACAAATTAACACTAAGCATGCTTTGTAAAATAAATATTTCTGGTCAGAATAATAAATAATTATTCTCCGAAAAACAATTAGGTATAATTTCCTATTGCCGTTATTTCCGTGAATACATTATCAATGGAAGTTTGTTATTTCCAGCATTCTTAAATAAATGGCTAAGATTTATTAGCAATACCGTTGTCTTTTTTTATGAATGCCCATTTGAATTCAATCCTGAAGATTATCACATTTAGTTTAAAAAAAAAAATTGATAACCTTCAGTATTTCAATAACGATGTTGTAAAATAAAATAAGTTTTATGTGACCGACTTCAACACGCTTTGGATTCGTATTCTCAATTGTGAAATAATCATTATTTTTTTTTTTAAAGCCTAAAACGAAAAACGCTGTATGAAAGTTTTGCATCTGTGTGAGTACTGTGATGAAGTCAACTTAACTTGAGAGACCTATACCTATAAACGTCAAATTCTCGGTCTTGTTATTAGGTACTTTACCCCCGGACACCCTGTATAGAGCCTATAACCTTTCCGGGTGTGCGCACAACACATCACAAAAGGTTTCATCGCAACCGGACAAGGACGGATTTAGGGGGTATTTTTGTTTACTGTGGAGATTCCATCACAGTACCTACAGAAAACTGTCTCTATTACACATTTAATTTTTCTATTGCTTATTTATTTTCGGGGTGTTATGTGCCACATCTGCCCTAATGATGTAGCGCAACACGGCATAACACACCAAAAATAAATAACAAAAATATCTAGGTACTTTTGGCCGTGAAAATCTAAAATCATATCAAAAAATCAAAAAACATAGTAAAATAATTTTTTTAAATGTTATAATTTATTCACGAATGCCCAGGTTGC
This sequence comes from Limnephilus rhombicus, assembly GCA_929108145.2. Taxonomy (NCBI): domain Eukaryota; kingdom Metazoa; phylum Arthropoda; class Insecta; order Trichoptera; family Limnephilidae; genus Limnephilus; species Limnephilus rhombicus. The sequence continues at coordinate 55,166,315 of OV815277.1, read as the reverse complement.
CTCTAAAATCATTAAATATTAAAATCTTTAATGACCCATGTTTTATAATTTAAAACACAAATAAATCAAGTAGCACATATCCGTAGGTACTAGATATTTGATGAACCTTTGGATTACAAATATAATTTTTCAGTTTGGTTGGGTATTTTGACCTCAAATCCAAAACTTAGATTCCTTATTAATTATTGACGATTCTTCTGAAATAACTGCCAACACCTTCAGTCATACCCTAGTTTAACAGATAAGGTGTGCCTGAAATGGCAAATCAACCAACCCTCGTGTGGCTCCTTGCGGCAACTCCTTGCCTTCTATCAATATCAATTCTATTAATTGTTTAAAGAGAACAATGAACAATATATACATTTATTTATTTATTTCATAAAAAAAATCATGAATATTATATAATATCATATTACATCATATAATATAATCCGATATATTTTATTTACCCTCATGTAGAACTAATATTAGGAAAAATTCCCCCATTAATCCTTCGAGCCGTTTCTGCAGCACTGGTGCCACGGTGGAACTCGTACTCGTAAATAACGCGATATTTCAAGTTTTCCATTTTGTAAACTAAGTGACGCAAAGAAAAAAAACAATTAAGAAAAAAACAAAAAAAATTATAATTTTCGAAACACAAATACATGAGTAAATAGCTGTATAAATTTGAATTTTGAATTCGTAACCAAAGAGAAGATATTTGAGATCAATGTTGCCAGTATTGCAATACGCCAATTTCATATGTAAGGACCTAATATTATCATAGTAGGGTTTGCCGGGTGAGCTTGGGGTTGGGAAGAGGGGCAGTGACTTGTTGAAGCATTAGGGGGGGAGCGGGGCTGGTTCGATGATGGGTGGTGGTTGATCGGTCCTGCGGGTTGGCTTGATGATTGGTTGAGAAGTATGGGAGGGGACAGGTAACCCTTTCTGTGGGGTCTCGACTTTTTGTGGACGAGTTACACTATTGGTATTGGTGTGGTGCACGGAGGAAAGAATAGAGTGGAGGTGGCGATAGGAACTTTTTCTTCGATAATTTTGTCGCCAGTTTGCGGTAAGAGGTAAGGGACGCGCGGTAAGTATGAGTGGGATTTAAAATGGATATGCCCATCCCTCTGGCCAGAATGGGGGCTAATCCCCAGTTTTAACCACTTCACACTACTATTTCATTTTTACTTATTATTTCTTATATTATTTAATTTTGGAAATTTATTAAAGGGTTTTTTTTATCAAGAGTTAGATAATACAAACAATATCAAATATTAATAAACTTTCTTTTATTAAATATCTTCTTAGTAAACTACACAACAACAAAAATAAGCACTACCTTCATGTAAAATTATTACAAAAAAAATAGTAATTTTAAGCAACATAATGGTATTCAATGCTCACATTAAAACCCATTTTTTATTTATTGATTCTTCACAAGGTAGATATAATTGTTAGTAATTATTTCAATTGTTAACCTCACTAGTAGTTCAATCGTTTTGCCTGGAAAGTTATAGAACATTTTACAAACCTGATTTCCCAAGAGCAAATTTATCTCTACATTTGCACCTACTTCAGAAAACTCGGGCTCAGATTTCAGCGCCTGCATTGGTTCTAAAGAAAGAGGTTCCCACAAAAACGAATTATATGAAATATGATAGTACTAAAATATACCTTATCGTATGGATAAGCTATAAAGAGTATGGTGAAATACTCCCCCATTATTGTAATAGAATTGTCCAACCTATCTTTATAATGCTTTTAATGATACACACCTCATTTTCCAAGTACAAATCAGGGATAGTTCCAGGTCGCAGTTTTTCACGTCCGTTTTTGGTGGTATAAAAATCGTTGAGCAAATTTTTGAATATTTTGTTGGATTCCAACCATCTTTATCTACAAGCTTGTTCCACTGATCTCTTACCACTGAATCTACCGAAAACCCGTAAGATCAAAATATCAATAATATACCTGCAGAAAAAAAATTGCCATAACTGGTAATCATACCCACTTTTTGCAAAAAGAACGTCCCATCTCACATCTCGCCGAGCGGTAAAATCATATTGGCTTAGTAAGGTAGTAAGCCACGCTCATGCCCCGCCCATTTGGGCCTGTTTGAAATTGTTTGATGCGATGGGCCTGTTTGCCCTAGTGCCATCTCCACTCTATTCCTTCCTCCGTGGTGTGGTGTTTGGTTTGTTGGGGTGCGTGGCGTAGGATGGGGCGGGCGGGGCAGCCTTTGTATAATTGTCTCTCCACGGTAGGTATACCAATATAAGTCAAACTCCCCCTCCTACGACCTTTGGTTCACTTGGCCCGTTTTTTCATCAATATTTGAGGTCGCATTAAGGACATGATCTATTAAAATAGACCAGGCAAGTGGTTTACAAGGGGTTTAAATTGGGTTGTTCGCATGATTTTTTATGTTGCTTTGAATTCGTTGTTCAATTTGATGTGAGCGGGATGATAAACTACCTAGTTACGAAAAACTTAAATAGGTACAATACAACCACGTGAAGGATTCAGTTCAAAACGTTTAATAATAGTATCAACGAAAAATCTGAACGAAATATTAAAAAGAACAAGACACAGAACAATGACAAAAATTGTGAAATTTATCTTTTTTTATTTTCCGTGTATTGTTATTTTTCATATTTCGTTTAGATTTTTAGTATTATTTTATTTTTTTATTGAAAATAATACATTGATGGGAATAACCTTCAAAAAGTTAAGTATTAGATACAAAAAGAGATCAAGGAACTCCAGTGAAATATATTATGGCTTTCAAATAATATGTTCATATGGACTACAGACCAATAAACGCTGATTTTGAACATATAAGTTTTATTAAATAATATTAAGCCCAGAGCTGTTAAAAAAATATTAAAAATTCCATTTTAATCGGGTCATAGAAACACGCCGTCAAGTTGGTATTATTAAAATGTTTAGTGGTGAAGTCACTGGTCACCGTAAAGTCATTGTATGGGAATGTAGGTATGACACAAGCCATCGTTATTATAAGCAATAATTATCAGCCTGAAATACTCATCTACATTGAAAAATCTTCCGAGAAAAGATACTTGCTGCCAACGGGACTTGAACCAGTGTCCATCTGATTGCCGGTCAGCTGCTCTTGACCACTGAGCTATAGCGGCTTATCAAATACCCGCCAAATAATTCAATATATACTAGTGTTTCATTCAACAATTACTGCTTATTATATTTTTTCCACCTGAAAACAACCAACTTTATTATTGCGAGAGAGACATTGTTAGTGTTAAATCCCTCGCTAGGTGGCGTCGAGACAAATTATGTCTACATTTATTGGGGAAATACTTAAACTTGTCAAATATTAATTATTATTTTTTAATTTATAAACTATTAACGTTTAGATAAGATTTTTATGCATAGCACAAAGGGTAACAATTATTATAAGCAATAATTATCAGCCTGAAATACTCATCTACATTGAAAAATCTTCCGAGAAAAGATACTTGCCGCCAACGGGACTTGAACCCGTTGGTGGCAAGGTGGCGTCGAGACAAATTATGTCTACATTTATTGGGGAAATACTTAAACTTGTCAAATATTAATTATTATAATTAACAAATTTTTTACACACCAGATTTAAATGTCCGGGTTTAATTTTCCCCACAGGAAAAACTAAACCCTTTCACACACTTCCCAAATGATCATCTGGTGAATCCACGCTATGTAATTGCACTATATTATGAATACAAAACAAATTGAAATAAACGACCAATTTAATCGTTCTAACAACGTAATTATAAGTGGTATTCATGAAACCAATAATGAAAATGTGTACGACATTCTCTCCAAGATAGGCGCCACAGCTGGATGCAATATAACCCGACAAGAAATGTATTTCGCCAGCAGGATTGCCCTCTGGACAAACCGTGATGCAAAAAATGGAAGACCGAGGAACATTGTCGTCAAATTAACTCGCAGGTATAGGTCTCGCAAGTTAAGTTGACTTCATCACAGTACTCACACAGATGCAAAACTTTCATACAGCGTATTTCGTTTTAGGATTTTAACAAAAAAGCAACTAATAATTATTTCACAATTGAGAATTCGAATCCAAAGCGTGTTTTAATCGGTAACATAAAACTAATGTTGTTTTACAACATTTTTATAGAAATACTGAAGATTTAGGAAGAAAAATAAGTTTATTAACTAAATGTGATAATCTTCAGGATTGAATTCAAATGGGTATTCATAGCTAACAACAAGGTTAAAAAAATATTCTGTTATTTAAAAAGATTAATGTATTATAATATTCATACTTATATAGATAATATTTTTAAAGTAAATAATCTACAAGCCGCCACATGCCGCTACACGTTTAATAGTCATAGATTTTGAAAAGTAAACTACTGTTAAACTTAATTACCAAAAGAAAGATCGGTTTCGGTCGGAAGAGATGGAAAAACATGCATTAAAATTCGTTTTTCAATGTTAAAAATTTCCCATATAAAACATCTCCATTGCCGCCATTTTTTTTGTACGGATTTGACATTTGTAAAGCTTAATTTAAAACTCAATACGCATGAATTACTTTGTTTACCTAAACCAAGAACTTAATGTTGAAATGAAGTGTGATTTCCAAAATCTGTGCTAAAAATTTTGGCTGCTCATGGATTATTTATTTTTTATAATTATGTGTTAGCCATCATCAGCAACAGTTATTCTTTAATTATGTATCAGTCATCATCAGCAACTATCTATACGTATATTATCTAAAATATAACAGATTACTAACACAAAGGTACAAAAGATTAACTGTTGAATAGGTACTAGTCTGTGATACTCCAGTTGCCTTAGACGTCAAATCATACAAGTCATTTATGCTTAAGTTGACCACCGTTTTTTACATTATGAATTAGTAAAATAATTAAACATACGGAATAAAATTTCACGAGTTGGTCCATTCAGTGATTTTCCACGTTCCGTTTCGTAACAGGACTCCATGATACCGTAATAAATATTACAAACACTTTACAAACACTCTGTAAATCTACTAATAAAGATTCGAATTAAAAATAATGCAAACTATTTATTATTTCAAATTTAAAAATTTAATTTTGTCATTTGCGAAATGTAGGTGTACGTATGTTTAAATCAAATTACGAACCGAATGAATAGAACAGCCTGTAAGTACAGCATCAAAAGGGTGTTGTAAAACTTGCCTCTCTTCTAACTAGTTGCAATAAGTGGGCGTAAGCAAGACAAAGAGCCTTATCGGTTTTGTGGGCGTCGCTTAACGTTCACACAGATAGACCAATACATCAATACTAAGCATTTATATTGCTTCCAACTTAAAATGTTTTACCTATAGCAGTTACTAACCACACAGAATGCCCAAGAACGGCTTAGCATATGTCTGCCCAACGTGCATGGACATGCATTATCTCGCAATTACGTCTGGATGTTGTTTGTATTTTGAAGTTTCCATGTGCCAGCGTTCTTCAAAAGAAATGTTATTACCTAGTGTCAAAAGCACTTTGATGTTCGAATGAACTTAACCTTATTTACCTGTCAAACTAACAATTAAGGATGAACTTATATCTGCAATAAGAAAGAGGAAAGGGATGCTAGCTTCCGAATTACAGGTTCCTGGAACCAGTAAAATATATATTAACTACCATCTAACCTCAAAAAACCAACTTTTGCTGAAGCAATGTCGCGATATAAGAAGCGCTGGTAAAATTCGCTATTGCTGGGTTAGAAATGGTAAAATTTTCACTCGTATAAGCGATTCAACCCCCATAATACTTATTCATGAACAAGAAGATGTCAACAAACTCTCAACATTGAAGTCCACCCAAAATTCACCTACCAGGTCTGCCGCCCCTTTATGAAATTAAATTCATTAAAATTACTTAAAAACTTTCCACAAACAAGTTACTTAAAAGTTAACCTTTTGGAATGTTGGAATTATCTTTATTATATTCACGATATCTCCATTGTAGTAATTAAAGAACCATTAGAGTGTTTCAATTATCACAAAAAACTGTTGCTAACTTCTGAACATAATTATTCTTTAAAACAACAACAAAATGTTTATTATATGCACGATTTCTCCATTGTAGTAATTAAAGAATCATTAGAGTATTTCAAATATCCCAAAAACGGGTTGCTAACTTTTGAACAAAATTATTTTTTAAAACTTCGTCATTATTCTTATGTACGATCGCAACCTATTACAAATAATTGCACAATGATAATATACTTTTATGTAACAACTGTATGCTTAGTATCTTGTTTTTGTTTACTATTCAATAACCTTAATAACCTTGTGCTGTCAACAATAATGACAACTGACACCATAGACAAAATCATGTACCACAAACAAACCAAAACTTATGATGTTCATAATTGCCCCCTTTCAAAGCATAATTACTTACTTTTCAATAAATTATTTTCACATCAATTTTACATAAAAACTTATTTAATAATGCTTAATATATTATACTTTCAAAATGGATTCTAACAAAACGGCAATAACATTTTATTATCAAAATGTACGTGGTTTCAAAAGTAAATTAAATTATTTATACTGCGAAGTGCTCAGTTGCAATTATGATATAATTTGTTTTACAGAAACATGGTTAGATTCCACAATCTATGACCATGAAATAGTGGATGATCGTTATAATATATATAGACGCGATACGAACATATCGAGTTCTCTTAAAAAATCAGGTGGGGGTATTCTAATAGCCATTAAGAAAGAAATGACATCTTTTTTAATCTCAGCACACGTCTCAAAATCTACAGAAGATTTATGGATTAATTTGTGAGTAATCGGATGCGTTTGGAATCGGAATTCTTTTTTGTTTTCATTTGAACAAATGATGAAGTATTTATGTTGTTTCTTTTAGCACAATACACCAAACGTCCCGTTTAGAGTGTTTTTTAAATAACACCATCTATAATTCTATTAAATGGACAAACTAATAACATTTCTTTCCCACATTTTTATTCAGGTACGGTGTTTTTTTTTCTTTTTTTTTTCATTAATATCAGTGATAAAGTGTTTACATAAGTGACAGTTATTAATTATAATAGAACAGGCTCCCAATTACTTCAGTGAATCTTTCCTAAAAAGTGCTTCTCAAACTTAATAATAAAGTTCGTGATCAATTTCATAAATTAATAATATAACTTTTTAGATAGTTAATCTAATAAATTCCACATTTAAATAATTTTCTTTGGAAAATTTGTTTTTTCTTCTGGAAAGTGCTACCTTGAGGTTTTCTCTCTCCTTTTTCGGTGCAAAGTGATACCAAGTAAATAAAGTGCCTACAAAAATCTAATTTTGCGTTTTGCTAAGGGGACCACTGCGCAAATTTTTCAAAAATTCCAGGACTTAGAAAAAAATTCCAAATTTTTTTCCGCTTTTATTACTTCCTGAATAATAACATTACAATGGAAACCAACCAAACAAATACGTCATTGGACCTGGGTGTCATTCCCAATGTACACAGTCTATCTAAAGCTCGTCTACAATCTGTTTTAAAAGACAGAGGACTTCCTCCAGTGAACAAGTCGAAATCTGCAATGAGAGCTTACGCGTTATTATTCAACAAAAAATATATCAGAAGTATAAACCTTTCATCATCAAATGAAAACAATTCAATCATTACCAAAGTTTTGGAAGATCCTGTTTCTAAAGAACCCGAGACACATCTCTAAATGTGAAACATGTAAAGCTTATAAACATAGTACGGCATCACCTGCCGGCCTAATGGGTAAACCCAAACGCGCTGATAGACCTCTTCAATCGTTGTCTATGGACCTTGTTGGACCTTTCCCTCGAAGTTTTGCTGGACATATGTATATACTCAGCGTAGTGGATATTTTCACTAAATTTTGTTGGATCTTCCCTTTAAAAAGAGCCAACGCTGCTGCTATTGTTAAACTCTTAGAAAGACACATCTTTATACCTTACGGAACGCCCAAAACCGTAATAGTTGACAACGGAAAACAGTTTATAGCACAAGAATTTAAAGATTTCCTTGCTAAATATGGGATTAAGGATATTTATTATAATACCTTGTATACTCCCCAAAATAACACCGTTGAACGGTATAACCAAACTATTAATACAGCTCTGGCTATTTTGGTTGATAAAGATCAACGTACTTGGTGTAAGAATTTGGATAAAATTCAAGCCGCTATAAATAATACTGTTAACCTAACCACTGGTTACACCCCTTTCTTTTTAAAACACGGTATGGAACAGGTTGTCCATGGTTTGTTACATTGGGACACAAATTTTCCTACGTCAACCACTTCTACAAGTAATCCTACCGATGACTATGCCCATTTTTTGGAAGAATTGTCTGCCATTTATAGTGAAGTTACTGATGCTCTACTACTGGCCCACCAAAAGAGTGCGGACAGGTATAACTTACGTAGGAAGCATGTCACTTTTAATGTAGGCGATGTTGTCTGGAGGAGGAATAATACCCTTTCTCAAGGAGCCCTGTACTTCTCTGCCAAATTGGCACCCCGTTTTGTGAAAGCCAAGGTTTTAAGAAAAATATCGGATTTAGTTTATTCCTTGTCTGACTCCTCTGGCAAGCATATTGGTAACTACCATATTAAAGACACTATAAAGTCTGTAAGTAAGGAGTCAGTTGAAACTGCTCCCACTATTACAGCAACCATAGACTGATTCACTGTGTGTCACCACAACCTTTTTGTAAGCCTACAAAGTCTTACTATAGTTGGCGTGTAAAGTGTCAATTACATGTCCATCCTTTCGTCGATGAAACGAGTCTTTTATTTATTTTTGTAAATTAATGTATATTCACATATTATAAGGTACATTAAAATGTTGCTTTTGTACTGACTTTCTTTCCTCACGGCAATTTGTCTTGTTTTTTCTTTTCGTTTATTTTCTCACCTGTTCTGAGATTGATCTCTTTAGAACAGAGACACCCTTCGAGCCGCAATGTTTGGGAAGTCATAAGCCCAATAGTTGCTTCTCAATCCTTACACTATACAATGTTCATGACTGTCTTGCTTTGTCTTGTCATGTCATGTAACTTGTAATTTTTTTGTTTGTTTATCGCCATGTCGTGATGGAAATAATGTCCTGTTGTCTTGTTGTTTTCCTGCAAAGCAATTAACACTGTCCAGCGGCGTAATGTTTCTGTTTGTTCAGATTTTGTAAATCCAAATTGTCAAATCTCAACTCAAAACCTGTTTATTGCCTTTGCATTTGCTGTTTCTATTTAAATTTTAAAGTAAAACAATTAACAATTGCTCATCGGCGTGCCGTTCTAGAAGTCGGTTTTGTAAATTCCAAAGTGATAAATTCCGACTCAGAACTAGTTAACTATTTTTACAATCTACCATATTTCACCTACCATGGTAAAGACATGTGGTTTTCTTGGTTTTCAGTTTATCTTGAGTACGTAAAACCCAATAATGGTCTCAAGTATGAAAATCGAAATAGTGGTTACTTTTATAATTGCCTTTCTTGTATATAAAAGTTTTTCAATTTTTTCTTAAATTTAAAAATTGATGGCGTCCTTTACCCGTGCTCATGTTTTTACCCAAAATTGGATATTGACACGTACATTTTGGAAATTGTATTTATAAAGCCAAAAGTTGGTCTCTATAATTTCGTATACAAATCTTTTTGGCTCGTTTCAACTAAAGTACGTAAAACCGAATCATCCGGTCTTTGGTTGTTATAACGAAATCATTGATTTGTTTTTTTCTGCTGTTACTTCACGTATGTCTTGTATTACACGTTTCAACCCCACGGGGCAGGTTAATAAAACCTCACGGTTATCCTGATTCTCGAACTCAAATAATTGTAGTTTAACGTAAATCAACAATGTTTTGTTTGATCATCGTTTTGCAATTATAGGCATTCAACTTTGGTTTCGCCATTTAACCAAGTGTCTGCAACCTAAAAATTGCACATCACATGGCACGCTTGTAGCTATACAAAAAGTATGCAAAACCTCAAATGGTACCTTTTGTTTTCCTCACTGAAGGTTGCTACAATAGACAGTTGCTACAATAGACAGTATACATGTTTTTTTCCTCAGGGCCTCCTGTACAGCTGCACGATCTCAAAACTTGTGTCGCGTACCCGCGGTCCCGTAAGAACTAGGTTAAACCATTGCATGGTAGTTGAACGAGTACGCCATTGTAGGGCACGTTTCGGCCGGCGGCCGAAAACGGGTGTCGCTAGGGGAGCGAGCGGCGACTTCACAGTACAGACACTACACAGACTGTTGAGCCGCGGGGCTCAGTCGACCGGTCGCTACTCTGGCCGATCGCCGCCGGAAATGGTTTCTGGTCAACTCACGTCAAGGAAGCGACTTTCTAGGGATTAATACAAATAACAATAGACTTTACAAACATTACTTTTCCGTAAATGTATATCATAACACTTCCCCCCGCGCTCGGAAAAAGAGAGACGTGGTAATGGAGCAATAGGGCAACAATCCTCTATGCCTCTATCGGGAATTTTGAAAAAAAGGGAACCTAAAGTTTGAGAGACCTTGGTTGACTAGAGAAAATACCTGGCTAAAACTAGCTTATGCCATAGGCTAGGTAACAATGTTTGCAAGCGTAGGGAGGAAAGGTACATAAAATATAAGGACCAAACAGTTTAAAAACATAATGGTGTGAAAACAACATACAAAGTTATGCAATTGAAAAGAACAATAAACAAAGTTATGCAATTGAAAAGAACAATAAACAAGGTTATGCAATTGAAAATGTGAATTTAAATTTATGCAAGGCTTATAAGTATGACTCCAAGGGTTTCATTGGTCTGGGAGCTAAGTTTGCGATGCGTAGATTTGTTTAGGATTTCAACGATTTACAAAGAGTTTCGAAGAATTACGAAGAAGACGTGATTTCACAGACTCTAAAGGGATAACATTATTACTGTAATCTGACCCATTTGAGATAACACTCAGGAGTACACTAGGCCTTGGAGAAAAACACTTTATTTCATCGTAGACGTCGAAGGTTACGGAGTGGAGACTGTGGTTACAGTGCAGAGACTATGGTTACAGAGGTCGTTGAAGAGAAGAATCCAGGATCTGCAGACATGCCAGTACGAATCCTAATGTTCCATTATGGTGAGCACGGATCGTATATAATGGTTATCGAAGCATAATGTAGCTCAGAATAACTTGTAAAGATACGCATTCAGCGAATACTGGAGAGTCAAGGTAATAATGGTTTACATATGACATGGTATACGTCACTGCATGACAGAGCAAGAGACGACATAACTGGCTTTAGTAGCAAGAACAAGATCAAAACCCAGGGGCTAGCGTGCCCAAAAGGTAGTTCAGAGTGTCATTATGTATAGTGGGACAACTCAGCTCACAGCGGCACAACAAGACAACATACATATGTGCGGTATGGTCCGTGCTTTCAGGAACAAATATGTAGAAAATAGCAGCAAAGGGACCTCCGTAACCACAGCAGGGGCTGTCAGGAAGTGAAGCTTAGCTTGGCTGCCGGTGAGGACATCCTTCTGGGCTATGTTTTTCTTTAAATATTGTGATTTTTGGAACAGAGAGTCAGTGTTGTTGTTGCGGTGGAACTGGAATATACACGAGGTGTATTTTCAGTTGCGCAGAAGGAACATAGGCCCTTTGCGTTAGTTTTGCTAGTAGAGTAAAGCTAGAAGGTACACGCTGTGTGCCTTTAATTGTGTAATTATACTGAAGCTGGGAGGTACGAGTTGTACCTACGGTTCAGTATTGGAAAAACTGACAATAGAGAGATCGAAGTAGAGACTTCGATATTTGTCAGTGTGGTGTGGTCGTGGACCACCCGAGTAAGGGTAAATAGACCCTCTTGTTATAATTGTATTTATTGCATTAAGTAAATTGTGCTGAAGAAGAAGAAAAAGAAGTGTTTTCCTGCCAACTCCATTCTGTTGTGTTCTTGTACCACGATAGTAGAAATAAGACCATTACCAAAGTTCAATGTAATCTTCTTGTAAGAGTTTAATATATAATTGCAGATCACTGCATGAAATTATCAATGCAGTATCATCCGCGTACACGAAGTGTTTTACATGTTTCAAAATGTACGTAATAAAAGATTCATAAATGATATATAAAATTGGACCTAATATGGAACCTTAAGGAACGCCTGCTGAAATTCTTCTTTTTTACTTAAGGTGTTCAATAGCTTTATTTTCATGCACCGGTTGTTCGAGTAATTTTCAAAGAGTTTTAGAAGTCTTCCTCTTATTCCTATGATTACTAGTATTTGTAATAATTTTCTATGATTATTAGTGTCAAATGCCTTGGAATAATCTATGAAAAAAACCAATACATGATTTTTACTATTCAATTCATTATTTATTAAGCTGGCAAATTTTTGAAGTAGTATTTCAGTGCCTTTTTTGGAAGCCATATTGATTGGTATCAATAATAGAAAACACGTCTAAATATTTTATTAATTTCAGCTGAATGTATTTTTCTAAAATTTTTTCAAGTGATGGCAAATTACTAATCGGTCTATAGGTAATTAATTACCCAGTAGAGTGTGATCACCTCCTTTATAAATAGGTCTGATAATATTTGTTTATATGAAGCGGATACTTTGTGATGTGACATTATTAATTTAAAATAAAACAATAACTTTGTAAACACCACTTTTATTTTTATACTTTATGCCGACCGGGTTTCGCTACAACCGTAGCTTCATCAGGGCAGTATAATACTCTACTCTAGTAGAGTATTATACTGCCCTGATTATACTACTCTACTCTAGTAGAGTATTATACTGCCCTGATGAAGCTACGGTTGTAGCGAAACCCGGTCGGCATAAAGTATAAAAATAAAAGTGGTGTTTACAAAGTTATTGTTTTATTTTAAATTAAGGTCTGATAATACGTAATAATTAACAACGTTTCATCTTATTCGTTTATTTACACACTGTTTATAGAGATTTAGTTGTTGTGTTTAGTGAAACATTATTTAGGCCTAAATAATTCAGTTTCAAAAATAAAGGTATCTCTTGTTAGTTTTTCTCTATTATTGAAAATATTCAAAAACTACTGCACAAAAAAATAGTAGATACCTAATGCTACTCTAGGGAGAACATTTCGAACTCTGAATTTCAAAATGGCGCCAGTTGAACAGCTGATTGCCCGATCTTATAGTAACTTTTCGGGAGTGATGACATCACACGATTCACTACACTTGTTTTCGGGGGATCTAGAAAAATTAAAACTTTGGCAATTATTTTAACTATTAAAACTAACTCTAAAAATAAAATGCAGTTATTTAAGTTAGAAGGTCATTCATTATTCACTAAAAAAAATGAGCTGGAGTTCTATACCTATTGTTCTAAGAAAAAAATAAATTTCTAATAACAACATTTATGTCACGTAAGTTGTTAGGTAGGTACCTATTTCTTTGATTATATTGTCCCTGATGACAAAAAGATCATTTCTCAGCTTTGCTCTCCGGATTTCTCCCGGAAAGCAGCTGGTATTCAGCAACGTCTCTAATATACAAAATATACCTACCTAATAGGTATAAATTATTTTAATTAAATCAAACAAAATTAAAATTAAATAATAATCATAAGTACCTAGGTATCCCTTTCATTGTCACGACTCAACTGTCACGGAATCTATAATTCGATTAAAAATATATAAAATTGTTTGTTATCATTGATATATACACATATCTCTATGTTTGTTATACCTTTTTGTTTAGCAAGTAAAAAAACAATTCTTTCGTATTTTAAGTACCTGGTAGGTACTACCTCCTTCCTTCTTGAATTCATGGCATAGTGTCAATCTATAATATAAAAATGAATCGCTAAATTTGTTGGTAAGCGCAAATCTCGAGAGCGGCTGAACCGATTTCGCTAATTCTTTTTTTAGAATATTCCTTGAAGTTCGAGGATGGTTCTTACGGAGAGAAAAATTAAGAAAATTGCGTAGAAAATTAGATAATAACAGAAAACATCGCACGTTTGACAGTTCGCGTGTTAGAGAATGACATTTTGCAAAACAATGAATGATTGTGCAATCAGGATTCTATTTTTGAAATGTTGAAAAATTTATTTAAATTAGGCACTCCCCTAATATTTTGAATCGAATCAAAAATTTTAGATATTTTAAATAGGTACCTATGTTAGGTACCAAATTTAATATACATGAAAAATGGAAATTTGAATAAAAATTGTAAAAGGTGGCACGCGGGCTGTTTAAGAACTGAATGTACTGGGATTGAATATATGGAACGCGGGAGGAGGGTTGGCGGGACGAGGGAGCGGTAAAGGGAAGAGGGAAGGCGGGGAAGGTGGAAGGGGAACGCGGGAACGAGGGGAACTCGGGAGGGGGGTTCGCGGGACGGTGAAGGGGGGGGGGGAGTAGAATAGGGAGAGGAAGGTGGAGGTGACGGAGTGGGAACGCGAGAGGGGAAGAGGACGCAGGAGAAGAAGGTGAACGGGACGAATGGGAAAGGACACTCAGGGAGAAACAATTTCTTTATTAAGTGGCATAGCGACGCATGCCGGGACCAGCTAGTTCTTAATAATAGATAATAATACACATAAGACGATAACATTATAAACAACTAATTGGACAAGATAAGTTTTGCTATTATTCTTCCCAACTACAACTTATTTACCTTGTCCCATTCGGGCCCACCATTTTGACAAGAGGCCTCTAGGCGTCCTTTTCCAGAGCTACGTCATCGACCTCGTACTGCAGCAATTCCTTTGAATTTTATTCTGCTTTTTTCCTCTCTTTTAATATACCTATATCTTCTATAATGTATATATTGTCTCACATCGTAACCACAACGCCGGTCCATAAATATATCTGAGCGATTTGTTTGTTTACATGTCATGTATTTTACATACGTATTTTCCTCTTTTATGCGTGTAGCGTGCGCAGAATTTTTGATCAGGGTAGGCAGTAGGAAAACCGCCGAATTGATTAAAATAAATTAAAAAAAAACTTACTAGAAATAACTCCCTTCGTACAAGTTTTCGCTAAGTGTGCTTGCTGCTGTAAGACAAATAGTTGATAAAAATAGATAACAACAGATGTCACTGTCGTCACTGATTGCCATTTGCTAATTTTGTTCCAGAAAGCACTGCCTAATACTAACAAAAAAACCTCATAGAAGCAAATTCAAAACGACAGTTCTACTCTATGCTATGTGCATGTCGTAAACATTGATAATTATTATCTTGTATGAAGTTAGCTCCAAGCTGAAATAATTCCTGCTTAGGCCGCATTTTAGTGAGGCAGTCGGAGGGTGCGCGTGTAGTTTCTAGTTACAGTTTATGCCATTGCATAAATTATATAACATAGCCATTAAATGGCATACTACAAACGTGGCATAAATTATGCCACATTTGTAGTATGCCGTTTAAAGGTAGTATGCGCAAAGCGCGTTTGCCCGGAAAGCAAGAGGTCCTGGGTTCAAGTCCCAGAGGTGTCAATATCTTTTTCTGATTTTTCTGTTTCCAGATTTTCGATTGAGTTTCGCTTATATTGTCTTCATTTAATTAAATTATAATATTATTTACATGCTTATGTTTTATGTTTTACAAATAGGGTAGGCAGTGCTCATGTGCCTATATGGATTGCGAGGTTGGGACGGTGTAGTTAAATTGCAGTAATTATGTTTACGGCTAGAAAAGAATAAGCTCAAAGCTTTTTTAAATACTTACAGCCTTACTAAAAAAAAACACAGCACGGCCGATAACCGGTGTTGCAGCAGCAACATGAATAAAACCAAAATACACTAAAACACGATAACATTACTAATAAGATTTGATCTTAAAATGTATTTTAAATCTGGCAACAATGCAATTTTTCATACTGTACATAATTTAATTGTTTGTTTTCCTACAGAAGCGCTAGATGGCGGCGCATTCGCATTCGTCATTCGCGTTGAAACCGTAAAAAAAAACTCACTCTGCGGTGTGTGTGAAATATTACACAAATCTGACCGTAATATCTATTAATATGACTAATTCACTATTACATTCGCAAAATTGATATATTTACCGTGTTTTTTGTGGTTTTTAATAAGTTTTAGTCAAGTTATAATAACCATAATCATACTTTGATAATTGAAATGTCAATAAGTATTTTACGTAAAACATGAAAATTGAAATTTACATTTAAAGGATTTTATTTTATGAGAATTTCATAAGAGTGGTGTTTTTTTTTTAAATATTAATATCTAATACACGTGTTCCTAAACGTATCAATGAAATTAACGTCTTTCGAGTTGCAAGAAATGTGTTATAAAAGTCGGTATTATGTTTTTAGGTTAGTTTTTTGGCAAAAAAAAAACTTTGAAATTTTTTATCATTTTTTTATTGTATGCACGAGGAAAAAGTGAGGTGATAGTTTCGTTCCAAATTTATTATATAAAAGGTCCGTATTTTTTAAATTTTGTTTTTTTATAAATTTCTGTACACTTTCATCAAATATGTTTTGGTAAAATAAAAATTCCATTTTTTTCGTGTTTGAATCTTAATATATGGCAGTTTTTAACTAAAGTGTATTTCAATTACACAAATCTAAAAGGTAATTTTATCTAGTTTTCAAAAATGGTATTTGTTTTTACGACATCTTCAAAAATAATAAATATATAGAACATTCAAAATAATTTGGAAAAAATTCAAATTTTGTTCAGATATCACTACTAAAACAGAGATACCCTCTCAGGCCGTGTAAACCAAGTGTATTTTTTCCATGAACAATTTTTTAATTAGTAATGTTTTCACATCCGCGGCCGTTTGTCAATTGAATAAAATTTTCACTGGGTTTTTAGTACGGCTGTTAATATATAAATAAAAAATTATTATTATATTCGTTATACGCCTAAAAAGGAAGGGAAGCGCTGCATTCACAGAATGTATGGAGGGACCGCGCCTGGTATCTAGGTCGAACACCTAGAAGTCACCAATATTACGTGTATTTGATTATTGTAGATACTCTGAATTATTTTAAAAGAATTTTGCGGGTGGCTTTTGGCAGCTGTCAATAGCGAAAATATCCGATATAGTGGCACATGCCCGCATTATTAATTTAATTACACATCATCTGTCTTAAAAATATTTAAAGAAAATAAAATCATAATTTTGTTATTAAATTTCAAAATCTACGTGACTACCAATCGTTTTTAAGCTTAAGATCTACTTAGTCAAAAACGAATTTCACAATTCTACATGAATTATATACATACTGCTGAAATTACTTGTATAGTAATCCTAACTCTTCTATTTCAATAACATGAAAAAAACACAATCGTTTCTTCCTACGACGATGCACTCAAATGACAAAAAAGCAGAAAATGGCCAAGACATACGAAATATATACATACCAGAAAACACAAATAACTAAATTCTTAAAAGAAATAAAAACTCTTGACAACACAAGCGCGGGGTGCGATGACATTCCGTCATACTTTATAGCTAATTGCGCCGAAATACTCGCAAAACCTCTCTGCATTATATATAATACATCAATGAACGAAGGTGCGGTACCCGAAATATGAAAACAAATAACAACAATTCACAAAAGTGGCGAATAAAATAATGAATTTAAATCTATCTTCCGATTTCAAATATTCAGCAAGTTAATGGAAAAAAATGTTAACCATTATTTAGATCACAACTCAATCCATCATAACAATAAAACAACAAGGTTTTACAAAAGGTAGAAATGTGGAAAGTACGAGCTTCATTGTCGATCACACGGACAACCGCATTCAAGCAGATATCATATATATGCAGACCTTTTCAAACCTTTTGATAAAATTATTAAAAAATTACTACTAAGAAAACTTTAGTCAATGGGTTCATGTGGTATTTTATTTCGTTGGGTAGGTATTTTTAATTTATTAATTTTATTTCAGTAGTTTATACATTTAAGTTTACAAATTTCTAATTAATTATAATATTTCATATTGCAAACTAAATTTTATGTAGTTTTATGTAGCTCCTACAATACGTCTTGAACTTTCCAATTGGTGTGGACTTTAAAAGTTTTTGGTAGCTTGTTATATAACTTCATTCCTTTGTACAGCAAATACTTAACAGATCACAGACAGTAGCTCTAAAGTCTAAAGGACTTCGAATCAGATTTCAATGAAATTTCCTCTGGGATCCAACAGTTTTTCATTTTATGTATTTATGATTTGGTAAATGTTGTGAAACGCTCTAAAATAGAATTATTTGTTGACAGTGGCGGATTATCCCTAAGGCAAAGTAGGCACGTGCCTAGGGGCGCGAGGTTACAAAGGGGCGCCTCTAGGATTCTTGAAGAAAAAAAATTAATTGTGTAAGTTTGACTGGTCAGTGGTTGAGTGGGCATAGCGCTTGGGTCCCACCCGAGCGTCGCGTGTTCGATTCCTTGGCTGTCTAAATCCTCCATCACAACACAAGCAACATTTTCGGCTTTCTGTGGTGGTAGTAGGAGATTTTCAAACATTGTTGGGTTATTCGTAACCCGGGAATGTTTGTCTTTCTTTAAAAAAAAAAAAAAAGTAAGTATGCACGTACTAACACAATATAAAAAAATCTTTTGAATTGTAAAAATTGAATTAAAGTATTATCTTGTATCTCTTTTAATGCCCTCATCAAATAGGTGTTCCCTTTATTCCCCCCACCAAGTTGCATTTGACGTGATTTTATCACTAAACGGCGCTATAAAAAATTTAGAAATAATTATATTTTTATCGGTCGTGTATTCCTTCCGAATCCCCACAATTCTTAGTCTTACTTATAATATACCAACATGGTTTTAAAAACGTACTTTTTTTTTACATTAGCTCCATTGGGGAGGCCCTGAGGAAAGTAATTTTCCTAAGGTTTTCCTGTGGAGCAACACTTTATGCATGTCACAAGCTGACTCGTAGTGAAGTAAAACTTTTTTAAAACCGATTTAAAAATCCACAGTATGATTCACAGAGGAGACAAAACATTTTTCATGTCCTGACTGCAGACTATTCGTATTCTCAAAGGGGATATCTGAGAAGTCGCTTGCTGACTCATAGTGGAGAAAAAGTTTTTTCATGTTCCGACTTCAACTATTCATGTACTTCGAATCGAACTCTTAAATTCACATGTATACCCACAGCGTGTCCTGACTGCAACTATTTTTCTTCTCGAAAAATATAATCAAAACGGCATTTGCTTACTCACAGTCATTAAAAACCTTCTTCATGCCCCGACTGCGACTATTCATGGGCTACAAAATGATATATAAAAATTCACATGTTTACTTACAGTGGACAAAAATCTTTTTTTTATGTCCCGACTGCAATTATTCATGTTGTACAAAGGAACTTCTTAGAAATAATTTGCTGACACAGTGTCATAAAACCTTTTACATGTTTCTACTGCGACTATTCACGTTCTACAAAGACGCACAAAAAATCACATGTTTACTCACGGCGGAAAAAAATATTTTTCTTGTCCTGAATGCAGTTATTCTAGTTCTCGAAAGGGGGATTTAAAAATCCATAGTGCGATTCACAGTGGAGAAAAGCTTCTTTCATGTTCTGAGTTCATACGCCTGTACTGCGAAGAGAAATCACATGTTTTCCCATAGTGGATAAAAATCTTTTTGGTGTCCCGGCTGCAACTATTCCTGTTCTACAAAAGAACAACTAAAGCATCACATAATTACCCACAGAGGGGAAAAATCTTGTTCATGTCCCGAATGCCACTATTCATTTTATCGCAAGGGACATCTAAAAAATCATATGTTAACCCACAGTGGACAAAAACCTTTTTTGTATCCCGACTGCAACTATTCATGTTCTCAAAAGTTACGTCAGAACGCACTAGCTGATTCAAAGTGGAGAGAAACCTTGTTCGTGTCCTAACTGCAACTATTCATGTTCTTCAAAGGGAAGTCTTATATGTATATCACTTGCTTATCCACAGTGAGAAAAATATTTTTTCATGTCCCGACTGCAATGATTCATGTGTAACAAAGGGATATCAAAAAAGTCACATATTTACCTACAGTGGAGAAAAACCTTTATCAGTTTTTAAGCAATTTGGTCAATTTGAATACTTTTTACAGGTTCTAAGAAATAAAGAACTCGAAAAATTTACCCAAACTAAGAATGTGCGTATAGACGGCAGTTAGCAATTGCAGTGGTGAGCGGAGTTTTTTCCTGTATAAAGAGAGTGAACCATGATAGATAGACATTAAAATCGATAGCAATACTTAATGAATTTCAATGGAGTGATGTGGTTTAATCAACTGGCAATGGAACTAACTGAGATTGGAACCTGACTATAATAAATTCAAAAATAGACTAAAAAATTATATCTTAAATATTTTGGCTACCTAGAGTCACATTGGCAGTTGATTAACAATACTTAAGATGAAGCCATACTAAATAATGCAAAATCATACAAAATCACATGTTTTTGTTTTGAAAATTTGATAGCTTAGAAGTATTATAGATGCTTCAATTAAATACTGTGTGTAGAACATATCTTGGCCCTTAAAAATATCGGTATTTTTTTTGATAAGTCTGTTATTAAGCCTTAAAGAAAATAAAGTATAAGGTCTATAAAAAACACTTTTAAGTCCAAAATCTCCTATTTATAAACCACTTTTCGGTTTTGGTTTTATTGTACAATGTGGCAAATTTAGTTACTTTTATAATAATCGCAAAAAAAATTGATATTTACGCCCGAACTTCACAAAATAAAATAAAATACGCATTTTCTCGTTGTTATTTTTGGCATCAATCAATACGGCCCGCACTCTACGAATTTGGATTCTTGAAGTGACCCTTATGGCATGGGCACAAGAACCATGCACTGGGCAACACTTATTTCGTATCAGTCACGCCCCAACTGGCGCCGGAGACAGTCGTTTTTCGTGAAATCAATTTTAAATTTCAGTTTTCTTACAATAAACAATGCGTAAAACAGGAATTTATATTTTTTACAGGCCTTTACGAAATCAACATGTAAAAAAAAATTCTCAAATACCTTTTCCAACCTTTCCAAAAGCTTTTTCTCAAGTATTTTTAAACTCCTCCCATAAAGGGCGTGAATTCCGATTTCGATTTTTTCCTGAACTATTGGATCGCCTTAATTGACAGTTTTTTTTATTTATTTTTTATTTTATATGTATAAATATTATTATTTTTTTTATTTATGCACGAATATATTTGTGTTATAATTTTTAATTTTATTTTCTAATTTTAATTTTTAAAACTCCTTTTTGTTCTTCCCTTAACACACGAGTAATTGCACTTTATTAAAGGTTGTATATATTGTATACATATATGTGTTTAGTTTTTTTAATCAACGTTGTATGTTTAATTACTCATGATTATTTTACATGTGTATGTATAAAAAACTAATAAAAAAATAAAAAAATAATTCATTAAGTATGAATTTCATTATGTATTGCTAACGTAAAACTGATTGCTATCTTGATAACAACCTTGGAAGGAAAAAAATGTAGACGCAGAAATTTTCAATTTTTTTTAATACTTGTCATTGAATGTGATTAGCAGATACCAATTGTTGAATAAATAAATAATTGATAACTTCAATTTTTTATTTATCAAATATTAGGTTATAAATTGTTTTATTAATTATCCCTGCTAATATTATGACCTCCAAGATCTATTAAATCTTGTTAATAATGCTGGTGAGTAACTGGGCCTAACAATCAACGTCAATTAAACTAAATGGATGACATTTGGACGACTAGATCACTCTGAATCAGTGATACAGTTAAATGGTTGCAATGTCGAAAAGGTGGAAAGATTTAGATACCTCGGCAGTATTCTCACGGAGACTCTTGACCCAGATATGGAGGTTAGATGCAGAATTGAAGCAGCAAGAACTGCGTTCATTAAAATGAAATCCCTCTTCTGCAATGACAATATCAGCTTAAAACTAAGGCAGAGAATGCTAAAATGTTATGTGTGGTCGGTCTTGCTCTATGGACGTAAAACATGGACCTTGAAAGTATATACCATGAACAGGTTAGAGGCTTTCGAAATGTGGCTTCACCGGAGAATGCTCAAGGTCCCGTGGACCGACATGATCACCAACACAGAAATTCTCAGGCGGGCTAGAGCAGATAGAGAACTGCTTACATTAATAAAAATCAGGAAAATTTCATATCTGGGTCATATACTTCGAGGGGAGAAGTATCACTTGCTCCATTTGATATTGAAAGGCAAGATAGAGGGTCGCCGAGGGCCTGGTAGGAGACAAATGTCTTGGCTGCGTAATATACGAGAGTGGACCGGCATTAGAAGTGTGGAGGAGCTATTCCGGGCAGCGCAAGACAGGAGATATTCTCAAGAGTGATCGCCAACGTCGGGGGGACCTGATACGGCACGGAAAGAAGAAGAAGAAGAATATTATTACTGCGAAAGTGAGTATGTGCATACGTGTGTATAGGTTTATGTTATTTTTTAACGCAAAAACTACTGAACCGATTGTGATGAAACTTGGTACTTATGTTAAAAATATCTGGAGACCCAGATTTACACATTTTAAACCAAAATTCCCAAGCCGCCGAGTTAAGCCGCGTGGCGCAGCATTAGTTATTATATATAATATAAGTAATAGGTAGTTAAAATTTATAATATAAGGCCGCTAGAGGGGCGCCGATGAGATGCTTGCCTAGGGCGCTCTCAACATGTAATCCGCCTCTTTTTGCTGATGATGATAAGCTATACAAGGCTATAAAAAGTCTAAACGATTGTGTCAATTTACAATATGTATGATTTAAACAAAATCAACTACATATTTCGAAATATTTCAAAATGTCATCACATTGTCTTCTACAGAAATACAAATGAAACATTATTTAATTATTCGTTAACAACAATATTGCATCAGTCAGTACATTAATAATAATAATAATAATTGGCTAATTTATATAGCGCCGTTTTCGTGGAAAATCACCTCAAGGGCGCTGTACAAATAATATAAAAAATAATTAATATTACTGGCTTCAAACTAAGATTTACAATTACAACTAGTGACTTACATCTAAGACTTATAGCTACTTATATTACTGGCTTACAACTAAGATTTACAATTATAACTAGTTACTTACATCTAAGACTTATAGCTAGTGACTTATGATTAAGACATACAGATTATAACCTAAAACTGACTTATTAACACACATATTTACAATTAAGACTAGCGCCAGAAGAAGTAGGAAGTTTTTACATAATACAGGGTGCGCCAGGGAAACTTGCTGATTTGAAAAGTCAATAAAAGAAAAAGTACTTTATATATCGATTTAATTATTTTTGAATCGTATAGTACACATTCTGAATTTTCGTTTTAAGTAGTTTTGAAAATGACATCGGGCAAATGGCGGCCCTCATTAGTGATACACTGATCTACCCTAGATTTGAAGTTTCGCTCCACTCTTTCGAGCATATCGACGGGAAAGTCGGTGATGGCTTGACGCATGTTGTCCTTCAGGTGTTGCAGGGTCCGGGGTTTGTCGTTATAAACGATGGATTTGAGATATCCCCGTAAAAAAAATCGCAGGGTGCCAAATCGGGGAAGCGCGCCGTCCACGGTACGTCACCCCTCAAGGAGATAAAGCGCTCGTGGAAGTGTTGTGAAAAGTAGGCCTCGACGGCAAACGCACGCTGTTCCTTTGTCCAATGCATGATGACAACTGGCTTTTGGTGTAACAAAACTTCAGGACCCCCTCTTTCCAATGAAACCCTCCCCACCCCTTTCCGACCACGCCTCGCTCGTCGGCGTCCAATTCAAATCAGCAAGTTTCCCTGCCGCACCCTGTATTACAATTCGAGAATACGGGTGCAAAAAGTATAATGAAGGTTAACTGGATTTATGGGAAGGTATACATTACATTACATTACACAGTCATTATTATAATAATAATGATTTGTTGTCTTCCTTTCTTAGTAACAAGTAGAGATAATGATATCCTCATTGGGATCCCCGTGCTGAGGATTTCATTTACATATTTAATTTAATTATAAAAAATTAATATGAATTAGTTATAAACCTACCTATATCATTTAGTATTTTTTTTTTTAAATAATTGTAAAGTAAATAAGATAGTGTTTTTTTTATAATTCAGTTCACTAGATTCGGTTTTAGTCTGTATTTGATATCAGTATATTTTCTATTACTTACAGATCTCCCTATATTTAGTATCCAGCTTTTTATTTGAAATTTAAATGTTATAATGTTGAGGTTTTTGAGTAAGAGTGATATTTTATTGTAGACTTTAACTTTGTTAATGACGTAATTGGAGAATTTTCGACTACAACGCCCGTCTTGGGGTGATAAATAAATCGATATAATTTATTTATTTTTTAAATTTTTATTATTGTATAAAAGTTACATACAATGGGAATGTATACCCGCTAAGCTACCGAAAGTAGCTTGTCAGCAACGAAGTATATATTTACAGATCTCAAAGATCATTTCAAATTTCAGCTATCGAATATCCTTTTTTATATTTCAAATTGGAAAATCACGTACAAAAATAAATGTTTGCAACATTATAGATATATTTTAGAATGCATTTCATAGATTAGGTACAGTAAAAATTTTTTTTTTCACAGTAAACCTTAGATATTTTTCTAAAAAAAGTAGAGTATAATAATTAGTTTTGAAATTAGACTTTGAAATAATTATTGAAAATTTCCATAATAATTAATATTTTATTTTTCATAAATAATTCCAAAATTGATGCCCGACTGTATAAATTCAGTCCAAAATCATGACTGTCGGTCAGGCAGTCCAAAATCATGACTGTCGGTCAGGCGGTCCAAAATCATGACTGTCGGTCAGGCAGTCGCAAGCCGTTTCGTCCTCAACAGTAGCAAAATCATGACTGTCGGTCAGGCAGTCTCAAGCCGTTTCGTCCTCAACAGTAGCAAAATCATGACTGTCGGTCAGGCAGTCGCAAGCCGTTTCGTCCTCAACAGTAGCAAAATCATGACTGTCGGTCAGGCAGTCGCAAGCCGTTTCGTCCTCAACAGTAGCAATCTTATATCCGATTTTTTTATTGGTAAAACCATCGTAAATGTCTACCTTTTCAGTTCGGATTGTTTTTTCTATAACCGTCGGTATTTCTCCGGGAATCGCACATCCACAAGCTTTGGTGCACGTTTTCTGAGGAAGGAATTGGTATTCCGGAATTTCATTTGATTTTAGACCCTCATCGATCAATTTGTAGGTGTGTTCGTACAGAGTTATTGGATTACATTCCTGTTCAGATGAACATGAAACGATATACGAGTACAATATGTTAAGGATCGTGAACTGTGTCTTCTTTTTTGACATTATGTAGGACGTGATGATGCGTAGACGATAAATAATAATCACTGAGTGAGTATCAGATGCGATGCTGGTTTTATGATGTGTGAAGAAGGCTCGGATGTAGTCTCGAAGCTGTAAAAAATGAACATAATTTGTTATTTATTTATTGTTTAAACCAGTCACCAACTTAAGCAGATATATGTGTTAAAAATACGATAGCAGTCAAGTACAATAAGCGTGTTTATACTTCAACGCGTGTGTCTCCATAGAAATCGTTCTAACTCCGTTATTGTTTTAGTGACATCCCTAAAACAAAAAGTAAAAGGACGATAGTGGATCAAGCTGTACATCCCTATTAAATTGTCCATAGAAATACATAACAAGAATATTCTGTCGGTTTGACATATATTTTTACCCGCCAAATTTCCTACGGGCGGCTCGACCGCGCTCGATATTGTTAATTTTTATTAAATATTTTTATATGATAAAAAAGTGAGGTGCATTTATACAATAGAATAAGTATTGTTGTTTACATAATCTGTGATTTTAGTACCGTTTTCACATAAAAACATCACGTGAGTCATTTTTACATTTTTTTTAAAGTTTGCATTCTAAATTTTAATATTTACAAATGTTAATATTTATTTGTAATATAACAATTTGAAAGCTTATTTTGTAACCTTTCTAAAACAGTCTTTGCTATTCGGCTACGTTCAGAAATGTTTCATTTCATCTCACCCCTCGCCGTCACCCTCGTCCCACCAACCCTCCTCCCACGTACCATATATTCAGTCCCAGTACATTCGGTTTTCAAATAGCTCGCGTTAAACCTATTACAACTTTTTTATTCAAATTTTCATTTTTCATTTATAACAAATATTCATTTTTGTATATTATAAGAACAATCAATCACATTAAATTATCGACATTAAAAATATAATAAACACTGAGTCAAACTGAGTCACTCGGTCAAATAAAATAAACTATAAATAAGAACATTATTAATTTAATTGTTTGCTTTACTTCTTTACCACTGATAACAGATTGTACGCCAAATTCTGAAACGAAGACGTTTGAGGTGACTGGACCATAAATATACCAAAACACCCGACGGACGATAGGAGTGGCCGTGTAGCCAAGTGAGAACTAGAATAGCTTACTCAGCGCCTTGTATATATTATATAAAGGCGTGACTCCTGCGACCTCCCACATGAACATGACATGAACTTTCGCTTGAACATCACTTTAAACTTTATCAATGGGAGCGTGGCTTTGAACAAGTCTTGCTGTGTTCAAGCTTTCCAGGGCGATGGAAAACATTCCCCTCCCAGGTGAAGCGGGAAGGCAGGTTGGGGGATTAGTTAATTTCTTTACAGCAGCCACGCGAAGCTGTGAGCAACGGAAAATAAATCGAACGAGTTTTTGGGGTTAACTGCGCGAGCCTAATAATTAAGAGTTTAAATTGTAAATAAATACAGTCATAAAGGATGATTATCACTAAAGTCTATTAAGACAACAAAATACCCTAAAATATATTCAGAATCTTAACGACGTAAGTAAAGAAACCGTGTATACAAATTGCGACTCGCGACCCGTGCACTGGACGGATCTACTGTCGAATTTGCTGTATCAAAGAAAAGAAAAAGAAGATAAATAATGTGGGAATCTTAACGACATAAGTGAAGAAAGCGTGTAAACAAATATACGCCGCGGCACGGCGTATTGTACGAACGCACGGTCGAATTCACTCTAGCAGGCCTGGAAATTCGACCTTTCTGCCGCGTTCATTTTAATTAATTCTGAAGAACGTGCTACAAATATTTAAAATGTGTCTCCATGTTGTCCTCCCGAAATTATTAATTCATCGTCTAGAAAAATAAAATCTGGGGCTTACCGCTAACTTTATTGTTTAAAAACGGGTTATATAGTTTTGATATCGTTGTACGTAAAATATATAAATGGTAAGGCACTGTTTTTATTAATCTAATATATAAATAACTCGCATTTCTTGTGCGGAATAGAAATTTAAAAAAGTTATTATAGTTACGGATTCCTCAGAAATTATTAAAAAACCTATGCAATAATTTATGATAATATTTGTTTTTAAATGTTAAGCCAGAAAAATTAATGTAATTCCAATTTGTATGTCTAGTGAAATTTTTCTTGCATACAATAGGCATAGGTATATAATATACGTAAACACAGTTTTTCAAAATCGGTTTCGGAGGAAGAAATTGACCAATTCAAATCGGTATTCTATTCTTAAATCCTGATAAATAAATCTAATAAAATTTCGAGGTAGGTAGTACTGTCTAACTTGAAATCTGCGTTTTCTCCTTTGATACTTAGGGGGCATACATTAATTACGTGAACCGGAAAGGGGAAGGAGTCCAGCAAAATCTCACGTTACTTGAAAAGAATATACGAAGTGGCCCAAATTTACCTCGTGGGGGGGGGGGGTCTAGATTGGAAGAAAAACTGCTCACGTAATGAATGTATGTCCCCTTACTTGTAACATATACACAGTGGTGGCGTAAGGGGGGGGGGGGGAGGAGGCGGTCCGCCCCGGGTGCCAAGCACCAAGGGGTGACAACGACAACTCACTCGTACAGTCAAAAAAATGCGCACAAAATCTACCTCTGTCAAGACATATCAATAAATAACTACCTACTCCTATATCTAGCTACTTACATACTAATATCATATTATTTTTGAAACGCATCGCAACTACATTTTTTTTTTCGAATATAGTTTCTAATTCCCTAAAAGAATGAATTCATGTTGCGATTGGTCTGATCTTAATATCGCACGTAACATCTAGCACGGTGGGAAATATTAATGTAAAATGTAGGCATGTCCATTAAACGACTATCAGAGACAAGATGGATTGCTCATCACGACGCAGTTAAACCACTGAAGAATAATTTTGAGAAGCTTGTATCAACACTCGAAGAGATATATGATCCCACCAACAGCAAAGAAAGCGTTGAAAGAAGAGAAATAGCATCAACACTCATACCAGCTTTGTGTGACTTCAGTTTTCTACACAATCTTTTGGTGTGATCTGGGATATCATTGGAAAAGTGTGTCATAAACATTCAAACTCTTAAAAATTTTCTTCCTAACCAACGCAACCAAATAGTGGAAAAGGCTATTTGCTACGCAACAAAAAATGTGAGGACTTATACATTCCGATTGAAGGAAAAAGAGGAAGGAGGAGATTTCTAAAACGTATGCCTGGAGAAATGACCCGAGATGCTGGACTTACATTACCAGAGGAGATTCAGAGAGCAATATTAGAATGTCATGATAGATTTTACGAAGAATTAGACCATCTTTACGAGGCAATGGATTTTATTCTGGTTACTCAGCGTGTTATTCAGCCTAAAACATTGGTAACATCACCAGAAGAAGATCTTCGTGGAATGGTTCCAAATCTGTTAACAATTTACAATGACTTTTTGAGCAAAGGACATCGTGTTGGAGATTTTACGATTGAGGTGTCATTTGGAAGCCGCCAACAGTTCTGCCCAAGAAGCGGTTCAATGGACTACATTGGAGTTTTTCAGATTCATTGTAAAAAGAGGCTATTCAGAGTCTATTCCAATTTTAGCGCTATGTCTTTAACAATTTTTAACAATTCATATTTCGGTGGCTTCATGTGAAAGAAGCTTTTCAAAGTTTAAATAAATAAAACTTACTTAAGGTCCGTAATGAGCCAAGCGCGACTAACCAATCTTTCGATTATATCAATTGAAAAAGACAGGGCAATCAATTTTGGTAAGGTGATTGAATATTTTAGTCAAATAAAATCTCGTAAGCATGTTTAGTATTTGGTATTTAATTTTAAGTAGGGGTGCTTAATACAAAACCGCCCCGGGTGCCAATCTACCTTACGCCGCCACTGCATATACAGTCTTATTGCTAAAACCGTAAGAATCTCTTTCACACCAGAACTCGACGTTTTTTGAGTCTAAGTAATTATTTACGCAGACGAAAATCTTAAATGACAATTTTATATTGTGTAATAATCGATTTAGCCAGAAATATTTCCTGATAAATAAATATCTATAAAATTTGCATTTTCTCTTTTGATACTTACATATAACATCTACATATCTACACTCTTATCGCTAGAACAGAAAGAATCTATTTAGTAGTATCTATTTGGTAGTGCAATAATCGATATTAGTCGGAAATCTTTACTGAATATCTATTAAAATATCTATGAAATATGTGTTTTCTCCGTGATGTAATATCTCTTCTTCATGAGAACTCATTTTAACATTTATGTTAATCCCAAACGTCAAACGTCAAGTGTTCAGTGCGTATGCGTGATACGCAGATATGTCGTGCATATATCCTTATCACAGACCACTAGCTAAATTGTGTATGGCCGCAACCACTTCGCCCCAATATTTTAACCATGTTTCAACAAACGGAGGAGACGGAAAACAAAAAAATGTTTGTATTAATGTTCAAGCAAATGTTCAACAGACATTCAAGCAGACGTTCAAATTCACGGTCGAAGGAGATCCGGCTTAATGTGCATACATCATGCCCATAGGTTTATGTTTTGGAGGGGGTACGGCGATACCAGTGCCGTACTCAAGGGGAAATAAACATCTTACCTATTTAAATAATTCTCGATCACAGAGGCCGTCGCGTTTTCCTAAAAAACAGAAATCTGTTTTTAACGCATCAAATAATATTGTCCCTGAATATTTCGGGAACGTCTCTTTAAAAATGGATTTCATATTATAAATTACTGACCAACTATATCAATAATAAATACATAGATTGTTATTATTGCCAATCCTAATTCACAACTGAACAAACCTCAAACATCGGCGTGTGGTTTTGATAAGGAATGTTTTGCGCAGTACTGCGTATCCGGCGCGGCGACAAATTCCATTCCACTTCTTTGATAATATGTAGCTCTAAATAATATGTCATGCAGGAAAATTTCAAATAATAGTCTGTAATCTGTACATAACAGTTTTTTTTTTACATTAGTTCCACACGGCCGGCGTAGTCCAGCGGTAAGGCTCTTGACTCGCACACCGAAGGTCGCGGGATCGAATCCCGGCGTGGCAAATAAATTTTATTTGATTAATTTGTGTTATTTCACAATTTATTCATTAAAAATAATATATAGTATGTTTGCGGCACGTTCCGTGAAGTGTGAAGAGTGGAAGATACTCTCAGTATCGCCTGGTGTAAGACCACCATTCAGAATTGAAACGTTGCTTGAAATGGAATTAGCTGTGTTTGGTGACCAGATCTGAATAGCCAGCTTCTTCCCCACCTTCCTCTTCCCTATCTCCTTCCCCTTCCCACTACCTTCAGCCTCACAACATGCCCCAATTGGGAAAGCCATAGTCTCATTGGCTTGAGACGGGAAGAGTTGGGACTCTTGTTCGGTATTCATATAAAAAAAATAATACAACACAGGACGCCCTAGAGAAAACAATTCCCCTCAGGGCCCATGTAATCCTTGGGGATGCTGTGTGGACGGTCTATTTAGGAAAGGGAAGGATAGGAAGTTCTGGGAAGAAAAAGGGTATTGGGGGTGGGTAGGATCTGTGAGCAGGACTGACGGACGTATGAATCCATCCTTCCCTCTGCGGTGCAAGGCGATGTTCCGAGAGAGTACGGCTGGAGAAGTCAAAGGGACTCCCCAACCATTATCTCCCGATCCGGCCTGTCATGCAACCAGTGGGAAGACGCATCCGCTGCCAAGACCCTGATAAGCCTCACCCCATTGATGATTCAAACACAATTTAACGTAACTCGCAGCTCAGTTTTGTTTACTTCTTCCGATAAGCGAAACCAATTGCAACCGGAAACCTTTCCTATTCTTCTATATCTGCTCATAAATGGGTGTTACAATGGTGACCGGACAATTCAGAATGAAATCAACTCTAAAAAGAAAAGTGATTAAAAAAAACATTAAATAGATTACGTTAGGTTAACGTTATGGGATACACTTTCGATCGTACTTTTTTCTTTTTCGAAATCCAAACTGAGAGCTGGGAACAGTTTTATCATTTTCTACATACCAGTCGTATGTAGAAAATGTATCCGTACATACCAGTCGTATGTATGCGTCTTTTGATCATATGTTCAGCTATTTTAACTAAAGAAGATGTTATGATCTATCTGGGGTTTAAGAATGGGAACAAAGATTTGAGTTTTCCGGGATGATGGAATTTGTGTAATAACATTGCAGTTTTTAAGGGCCCGCAACCCGGATTTGAACCGATTTATTAACTATTTCCCTTAAACACGGTAAGTTTTAAAGCTCTTAAAAAATATATGTTATTCACGAAGATAATATCTAAACTTTGCCCGCGCCGAAACGCAAATTATATAAAATTCCCTCGATAGAAAAAAATCGCAAAGTATGCTCCGAAAATTATTATTAACACGTTTGTTTCAGTTATTTTACAAGTTATACATGTATGAAATTCACAGTGTTTCTTTAAATGCTGTTTAAGATAATGCCCGCGAGATTTTTGCTCTATTTTAAACGAGTCGTATTTTATTAAAGATTTTCGCAATTTTAGCATCGATTTTGTCGCTGTAAATGTTAGCGCTCTCTTCTAACATTCGTAATTTCGTATCTCTCCATCTTCTTCTTTTCGGGCCCGGTTTCAGAGCCTTAATAAAGCTATATGGAATTCCATCTACACGAAGGGATGATTTTGTGAGATCGTTTAAGTTTAAGACCCTCCAAAGTTCCGTTAAATTGAAGTGTGTGTCCATCCAACCCCGTGTCTTAAATGAGTATGTGAATTCTGCTTTATTCCAATTACTTGCAGTTTGAGGAACTAGTTTATTAGCAGACTCTGTACAGAGTGGTCGAGTCACTGTTGCGCCGGGATGATTAGAACCCCCGACGTACGCACGTAGTACCTACTTTGCCAAGGATGCCTTCATATTAAATTTAAATTTCTCGGTTTACCGGTTCTCGGTTTTAATCGATAAGCATTCACTTAAGTCTTAGCTTTTGGACCGAACAGACACGCGAAAGCGATCAGTTTACGCGGGTAAACCTAGAAAATTGTTCTACATATGTATATATATTTTTATATGAATACCTCACCAGGCTCTCAGCTGCTCCCGTCTGGAGCCAGTGAGTCTATTGCATCCTCAATTGGGGTATGTTGTGAGGCTAAAGGTAGTGGGGAAGGGAAGGAGATGGGGAAGAGGAAGGTAGGGAAGAAGTACCTGGCTATTCAGATCTGGTCACCAAACACGGCTAAAGCCATTTCAAGCAACGTTTCAATTCTGAATGGGGGTCTTACATCAGGGCGATACTAAGAGTAGGTATCTTCCACTCTGGAACGTGCCGCAAATATACTATATATTATTTTAAATGAATTAATCGTGAAAAAATACAAATTAATCAAATAAAATATATTTGCCCACGCCGGGATTCAATCCCGCGACCTTCGGATTGCGAGTCAAAAGTCTTACCGCTAGACGACCGGACGCCGGCCGTCAAAAGTAATATCCTATTTACTAGAGTAATGTTGTATATTTTCGTAAAAATAATATTTTACAAGCAATTAATGGCTTTACCAAATTGCCCACGATTCCATTCATTTGCACAACACTGTATTTGGGACGTGTGGGATTACGTTATCTTCCCCACATCCTGGAATAAAAACATTATCATTATTCTTCACATGTAGCAAACACTTTGTGGTAATACATTATTATTCTAAACACTATTAAATAACTTTGTTTTAATTCCACTTTAAATATTTTTATTCACCCCTGAGGAAGGTTCAGGATGAACCGAAACCGGTTGGATTAAGAAATAATAAAGTGGAATTGAAACAAAGTAATTTAATTGTATTTATAAACACACCAGATTTTATGTCCGGATTAAATTGGGGTATGGAAAAGACCACAGACCCACAGGAAAGACTAAACCCTTTCACACACTTTTCCACAAATGATCATCTAGTCAAATCACGCTATGCAATTGCACTATATAAGTATAATAAATACAAAATAATACAAGAACAATATGTCAACCTACATTACGATTACAATTATCATGATTTTATTACGCACCAGATTTAAATTTCCGGGTTAAATTTTTCAAACAGGTAAAACTAAACCCTTTCACACCCTTCCCCAAATAATCATCTAGTCAATTCACGCTATGCAATTGCACTATATAAGTATAATAAATACAAAATAATACAAGAACAACACGTCAACCCACATTACGATTACGATTATCATGATTTTATTACGCACCAGATTTAAATGTCCGGGTTAAATTTTCCCCACAGGAAAAACTAAACCCTTTCACACACTTCCACAAATGATCATCTAGTCAATCCACGCTATGCAATTGCACTATATAAGTATAATAAATACAAAATAATACAAGAACAACATGCCAACCTACCAGAGACCAAATGGGAAAATAATTCACCGACTCCAGATATTTTCATATCAGAGGGTTCAGCTCTGTGGAACTCATAATTGGACCTATAAATCCTACTGGTCCCTCAATATAAATATTTAAAAATCTTTTCTAATCCTACATGTATTTAAAATGACTGATTTTTGCATTTTTATATATAAATTCTTTGACAAATCTAATATGCCTAAATTTTGAATGAGAGAGCTAGGTATGATGCCAGTAGCAGAAATAACAAATGTTAATATTTTTATAGTCTGAAATTGCCAAATTCTTTTAATCTCATTTCCTAAATCTGTATATGTTCTTATTTTTTCAGAAAAAGTTTCTGAATATTACAGGAATTTGAAATAGCGACATCAATGATATAAGTTATTTTTTTAAATTTTGTAATGTAAAACAATATCAGGTCTATTTGACTAATTGTTCTGTCTGTTAGAATAGTTTTATCATAATATATTTTATAAAATTCATTTTCTAAAAATGAATTTGGTTCATATTGATAAAATGGTACTGTATTACGGCAGTCAATCAAGTTATGTTTAATTACCAAACTTTGGTGGATTACCTACTATTAAAACCCGATTTTGCCTAAATGTGGATATACTCGGACGGCGCTAATACAGAACATCCCGATATAATATGTTCTATAGTTTCCGGAAAAGCCAAAAATTTTCTACATAAATCATCAATTTGATTTATATCTTTGATTATATGCTTCCTATAATTTTTAGTATTAATGACTCTATTTTGAATGGCAATCCTTCTATTTCTGCGCTCAACTCTCAAATACTCAACCATTTGTTTGACAAAAGTTTGTCGACATACGTTTGGTTGAGATAATTGAAGTGTTTTGCGTAAATAATTTTATTTGACCAGGAATCTAATAATTCCTGGTTAGTGTTTATAAGAATTTTGGCATTCTCGTCATATAAATTTAAAGGTGTAATGTTTCTATCTGCCTTTCCAAATTATTTTATGCATTTCTGAGCTATTAGCTCTCCTATGGAAAAAAGAATCTAAGCAATTCTACCTGATTGTGTTTCAAAGATGTTGTTTTGACTACACCTCTACCTCCTAAATTTCTAGGTAAATTAATTCGTTCTATAGCTGAAATTGGATGATGGCAATTAATTTTTTTTAAGGTAGTTCTAATTAATCGTTCTAAACTATCTAAATCTGTATTGGACCATTTAATTATGCCAAATGAGTTCGTTAATAGAGGTATTGCCCAAGTATTTATTGCTTTTACTAAATTTTTAGCAGATAGATTGCATTTTAAAATGTTTCTGATCCTAGTTTGAAATTTAATCCAAATATCATTTTTAATACTAGTATGATCTAATATATTCGATTGCGGGTATCCTAAATATTTATAAACCTCATCCCCTTTCATTCTTCTAATTTTGAAATTTCTGAATATACCCTCGTCTCCATCTACAATTTTGCCTTTCTCCATATGGATTGTTCTACAATTATCTAAACCAAAAGTGATTTTTATATCAGATCACTTCTCCATCTCTACTCCGACCTCACCGAACACTGCAAGCAAACCACCACCTAGTCCTATCCTGAATGAAGACAATGGACTTTTGATCACAGCAGACATGGTCAACACCGCCCTGAGATACATGAAAGCTGGAAAATCAGCAGGTCATGACGGATTGAGTATCGAACACATCAAACACGCTGGAGGACCAATTCTTCAACTGCTGGCGAGTCTGTTTACCGACATCTTAAAGAATGGATACCTACCAACTGACATGACAAGAACAATAATAACTCCCATTCTCAAATCAAAATCGTTGGACTCTACCTCCCAGGGTAGCTACAGACCGATTTCAATTGCCACCACCATCGCACGATTATTCGAACGTCTACTACTAAACCAGATCGGTCCCATCTTGGAAACTAAGGACAACCAAATGGGCTTCAAAAAGCAAACGTCTACCGATACTGCTATATTTACTGTGAAAAGAACCCTGGAATACTACAGGAATAAAAAGACCACCACGTACGCATGTTTTCTAGATCTGAGCAAGGCCTTCGACAGGGTTTCTCACCCTCTACTATGGGGTAAACTAAGGGAAAGAGGCATATCACCGGCGGTGATACATATCCTCGACTCGTGGCATAGACAGCAGGAAAACTTAGTAAGGTGGAAAGGTGGACTCTCCGAACCTTTCCTCCTGAAGAGCGGCGTTAGACAGGGAGGATGCATGTCCCCGATATTGTTCAACCTGTACATGGACGAACTCACTGACAGGCTAAACAATGCAGGGGTAGGCTGCCAAATTGGAGGACAGTTTCTGAACAACATCAGTTATGCGGACGACATGGTATTGATGGCACCATCCATTAGGGGCCTACGTATTCTTTTAAAGATCTGCGAAGAGTTTGCTGAAGAAACAAACATGCAATACAACCCCACTAAAACGGCTCTACTGGTCGTAAGATATGGACAAGGACCAAAAAATATTCCTCCAGCTACCCTGAATGGTGTGAACCTGCAGGTGACTGAAGGAACTAAATACCTTGGACACATAATCACCAGTAATCTGATGGACGATGACGACATCGATAGGCAAAGAAGAGCTCTCAGTGTAACATGCTCAGTAGAAGATTCCGCCTTTGCAGTACTGCTGTAAAATGGACGCTCTTCCTTTCATTCTGCGCAACACTGTATACGTGTGAACTCTGGGCAAACTACAAGAAGAGTAGTATAGAAAGACTTCGGGTTCAGTATAACAACGCCTTCCGCATAATGTTTGGTCTCCCCAGATATTGCAGCGCTTCCCGGATGTTCACGGAGGGGCGAGTTCCTGGCTTTGCAGCCCTTATTAGATCCAGGGTGGCAGGAATTAGGGAAAGGATAACCAGCTCTGGAAACATCCTCGTCATGGAAGCCCGCCTCAGTCCATCATCCAGTATTGATGCACACTGGAGAAAAATACTGGCTCCTTACGTGCTCATAGAATCCTGAAAGCTTAATATTATTATTTCTTTTGTTTTTCCTTTTACTACTATTAGCTTATTATCTTTTTTTTGTTTCGTGTACATTCATATCCACCTTCTTTTTCTTTTTTTCTTTTCAAATACTTTGTACATGTATGTGTATATTACCCTTGTGGAATGTGTGGGATTGCACTCTCCTCCCCACATACTGGAATAAACACTTATTTATTTATTTTATTTTATTTATTTATATCATCTGAAAAATTTTTAACTACCTTAATCATTTTCTCTAAAATAATTATTGTTATTATTATTATCGGTCATGTGTGGGTTGTGAGTGTTTGATTGCGGTTGGTTGAGCTGTTAAACTTCATGAGAATGCTCATTACGAGTATGTTATTCCTAGTTTGGTGATTCAGTGCTACATATTTGACGTTGTGTGATAAAATAAAATAAATGCTAGTGGTACGGTCAGAAGTAATGCAAGATGTGAAGCCAAAAAGTAAGAAAAAAGAGAACATGAAACTTATTAGTATTAGTGATTGATAATCTATGCCTATATATGGAGGCGTCTACTAATATCTACAGGAATTCCAAAAACTGAAAAAATCGGACTAATATCTATGGGATCCAAAGTGCGTACGAATATCTACTGCTCAAACTGCTCAAGGCCGAACGGCGACCGAAAGCTGTCCGTCCCGCCTCCGGCGACCCGACGCTTTTCTCCCTAGGGTCTTCATCCTTGACTTCCATTTACTCTCGTCTAGGCACCACCGGTTAGCTGGCTTACGGACGACGCCGCCGGTTGTCGGGAGGCCGGACATTCATCCTTCTTCACTGTCTCGGGGACTGCCGGTTGACAGAGTGTGGCTATACCACTTCTTCACTGTATATACTCTCTGTTATCTGTTTTTCTTTTTTTCTTTCGAACAGTGCTCGGCGCCGCCCGCTGGATTGACCATAGGGCCGGTATATCAGTCATTGCTAAGGAGCACATTCCTCGCTCAACTTAAACCGACCAAATCGGCCGCTTAAGCCGCAGAATAGTTCCTTTGCTAGACGCTGTGGCGCTATTGGCAATAACACATCTCAGGACATCTGTCAAATTTGACATTTGCCAATGTTTCGATTTCAATATACATCTGCTACGTACGTAAATTACATTATGAATAAATTAACCATCAGCATGGAGTTTGAGCTTTCTTTGAGCGTTGAGGATTTAGATATCGTTCATTTCGTAGAACATTTAAACAGACCACGCAAAGTGCGAACATATAAAAACAGGGATGACGACTTCCTGGCGTGGATGAAATTCAATTTTATTACAGGTTTCGTCTCTCCAAAAGGGTCGCAAATTGCTTGTTAGATTTGATAAGGGATGACGTCAAATCTGAAATTAACTGGTAAGTGAAAATGCTTTTTAAAAGGTATAAAAAAGTAACTAACAATATAGTACGTCTGCATAGTGTGCTTGTTTTCATTTCAGGAATAAAGCACTCTCTACAAAACACCAGATACTTTTGACAATCAGATACCTAGCATCTGGCTCCATGCTGATTGCTGTGGAGGACTTAATCAAAGTTCACAAAACTACCGCAAGCAAGCACATTTGGATAGTTTTACAATCAATTGTATGTTTTACAATCAACTGCTTTCATTACTTTGAAAAATCATCCTGAAAGTTTGGAAAAAAAAAAGGGTTTTTTGCAATAGCATGCTTCCCTAAAGTGATTGGTGCTCTTGATTGCACATGCGGGTACAGTCCCCTGGTAAGTTAAACGTCATTTTGTCCCAATATCAACAAACATGTCCCCCTTTGCTTGCTTACCTTATTCGACTTATGAATGTGCAGACTAATCATTAGTGAACCATTATTTTAGGTGGATGCAAGAGCAGAGATTCACCAGAACCGAAAAGGTTTCTTTTCTGTCAACGTGAAAGCTATTTGTGATGTCAATCTCAGATTCACCAATATCGTTTCAAGGTGGCAGGGGTTACATGTTTTATATTAGTTTAATAATTCATTTTTTGAGCTAACGTAGTTGTAAATTTACCTCAGGCCTCTTCAGCATTCAATCATACTGAAAATTAATAATATAGGTACTTATCAAAATAAAATAAAATGTCTGAGGAAGTATAACAGTGTTTATTTTTTAAATGTCTTTATTCAGGTGTAATATTTAATGGAATACAAACAAATTACACAAAAGAAGAATTCTTAACAGACTTGATACTTCAAAATGAAGATAATGACGGATCAAAATCTGGATATATTTCAGGTGAAAGCTTTCACCGACAACATAGAAATAACCTACTTTATTTAATGGTTACTAGTTAAGCTGGTCTATATTGTCATGCGTGACAATCGGTATAGTTATAGTAGGAGTCATAATTTTTTATTTTATTTATTTCATTATTTTAATATTACATTTGATTACAGTAATGACGTATTGCTCATCTCACTAGATGTGAAATGCCTGTGTTGAGATGGCAATTTACAGAGTGGTTGTTATCTAAGTTTTTGTTTACATAATATGACAGTTATAAAAATAAAATAAAATCAGTATTTTTTTCTTACATTATACAATTCAAGTTTGAATGTAGAAGATTAAGACAAAATAATTTTGAAGCAATTAAATTTCAGTTTAACAAAAAGGCGTAATATTATGTATATATGTTTAAATTGTAATTGAAAATTAACATCCTGTTGACAAACTGCTTAATTGCGGTTTAACGGGATTGTAACTTGAAAAACAATAAAAAAGGAAAATATTTTAAATTGAATTATTATTTTTGTGTATAAAAGTACAAATATTACTTAATATGGAAGTAGTATTTGTACTTTAGTTTTTCCTCCTCATCAGTTCCATCCCGAGGAGGTGCTCCTCGTGTTCTTCATGGCGTTCGACCTTGAGGTTTTCGGCCCTGAGCAGATGTTCTTTCTCGTTTTCCTGGAGTTTAGTCTTGATGCCCTCCACCTTGAGGAGGTGCTCCTCCTGTACATTTTGGAGATTTGAAGCAAAAATTTTCATTTGAAATTCTGTCAAAGAGCTCCACTCGGTGGTTGCGGTAGTAGATTTTCTTTTCTGCTGAAAAAGAAGAATATAATATTATAAAAAGTTGTTAACTTGCTTCATTCCAATAGTTGCTTCATTCCACACCCATGTATTTCACAATATAACTGGAAATAACTTATATTGTTACATACGTGTTTGCAAAATAAACCTTTTCGTCATGAAAATTCTATATTCTCTTCCTTAATGTCAACTGATCAATTTGAAAAGTTTTGATGTAGGAGTATCTAAGTTTTTGTGTTTTGATAACTAGCCACCACGACATTTCCGGGGGGTAGGCAGAGAGGATGGACCACCAAACAACTCGGTCTTATTCATTTAAAATAATGTATATTATATTAGCGGCACAGATGTGTAAGACTGGTATAAGACCACCATTCAGAATTGAAACGTTGCTTGAAATGGCGTTAGCCGTGTTTGGTGGCCAGATCCGAATAGCCAGGTACTCCCCCATCTCTCCCTCTCCACTACCTTTAGCCTCACAACATACCCTAATTGGGGATGCCATAGTCTCACTGGCTCTAGACGGGAGCAGCTGGGACTCTTGTGGGGTACCTACTCATATAAAAAAATACATTCCTTACCTCATTCACGTTCATACATCGTCTCGTACATACTCTTATATTATTCTGACTCTTGACATGGTCCGACTCACAATGTCTTGCCAACTTCTACCATTCACATTTGCAATATATATTCTCCTAACACTCCTTTCTTCGTTCATTCGCTCTACCTGCCCATGCGTCCCTTTCTGTATTATTTTTATTTTTTCTTTATTCATTGTTTTGAATGGTTACATCATTTTTGGATTTTTCGAGCACCATGCTATGCTCAAGCCCGTGTTATGGTGGTCGGGTGAATAATTATATTATAAATAATGCAGGTTATTTTGTTACACCATACTTTCAGGTAGGATATTATCAGTATCACCTTGGTGTTGGTGATACATCCACTCAGAATCCAAATGCTATTTGAAATCAGTGGCTAGTAGTAAAACAATTCCCCTCAGGGCCTATATCATCTTTGGGGATGCTGTGTGGAGGGTTTTTTTTAAGAAAGGTAGGAGAGGAGAGTACGAGGAAGGAAAAGGGTTTAAGGGGTGGGTAGGAATCTGGTAGGGTTCGATGTGTCTTGGTCATCCGCCTCCAAGACCTAGACAAACCTCACCCCATGAGCCATGAACCCGGGCACCCCTGCTAAATCACCCAACGAAGCGAACTACTTGGGGTGACTTATGGCAGAGGTGTTGGTTATCCAATAAAGGTTCCCGGGGCGGCGATACCCAATCCCGCCTCCCAAATTGAGTATATATTTTCAGTTACAACATTATCAATAATGTCACACTTTTCACTCTTACCACTCTAGCTTATGAAAAGTCTAGAACTGTCCCTGCTTGAAATGCTTTAGCCTTCTTTGGTGACCATTTCTGAATAGTCAGGAACTTCCGTACCTTCCTCTGCCTTAACTCCTTCACATATCCACCCCGTTTAACCTCACAACATATCCCACAGAAGATGCATTCTCACTGACTTCAGTTAGCAGGGAGAGGTTGGGACTCTTGTGGGATATTCACATTAATTCATACGGCAGAAATGAAAGATATGAGTTCAAATCAATTTTAAGTTAAGTAAGTAACTAACCAACTGTCATACTATCAGAGAATGAATCGCCAAACGTGCATACATCT
Organism: Limnephilus rhombicus; assembly: GCA_929108145.2. Lineage (NCBI taxonomy): Eukaryota > Metazoa > Arthropoda > Insecta > Trichoptera > Limnephilidae > Limnephilus > Limnephilus rhombicus. The sequence goes on along the minus strand of OV815277.1, from coordinate 55,124,833 downwards.
TCTTTTACATGCCCTACTGTGATTCTAACTCTTGGCGTGGTCCAACTAATGAAGCCAATCTTCCTCGGACGACCCCCGGGTTCTTCTACCATTCACATTCGTGCCATATATGGCAAACATAACAAGTTAGTATTTCATATTACAATTAATTGATATGCATACTTAATAATAGTTACCTTTGACGACTGTTGATTCTACTCCGGTCGACTGGGTGAACAACGGTCCCATTATACAAGTCAGCTCATCCAATTCCAATTGACCGCATTGGACGCTTTATTCTCCAAAGTGAGCGAATACTTTCATGAGACCAGCTCCACCATCAATTTCACCCCCTCTTCCGCGAAATTTAGTGTTCTAGTATTTTTGATTTCTGAAATGATTCACGTAAAGCAAGGTTAACAAATAATTTCATACTCGTTTTCCAACTAGTCAATTCTAATCATTAATCTAAATCGAAGTAAAAATAAAATAAAAACTATAATGAACAACAATAAATCGAGCTTTTAAATACACAATTGTGCGTAAAAAAACTTACCAGAAAATAATAAAAAATATCGATTTTAAGTTTGGTTTTAACCATAGAGTCCATAGATAATAACATAAATAGATTGGTTCTGCATAGAAATTATCATAGACTAAACGTTTAAAATTGGTCAACTCTAGGTTTACGACTGATATACGCATTGCGTGCTAAGCCACGCTGAGCTCCACATTCCGTCAAGGCCGAGCTTAAGCTCAACTGATATACTGGCCCATAGTCATCCGCTGTCGTGAGCTTATTACTCACGACGGTTGCTGTATATTTTGTTCTTTTTTCTTTACTTTATTTTTGGTTAAGGCTACTAACAACTCGTTTGACTGTCCACGAGGCTGATTACCTCCATGGGCTTTAGAATTGTAGAAGTGACTATAACAGTGCAATCCTGTAGGCGCGCCTGCATACCGCCCTCTAACAACGTATGCGGGGACATTGAAGCTCTAGATTCGTTATACAAATGTTAAATGTAGAGTCTGATACACCCGCGCCTTACGGCGGGTTCAAACTAAAACTATAAACTTAAAATTAAGGAGGAACAATAAAAAAAAGCTACTGGTTTAAGAAACGACACCTTTATTACATGAGGATACAAAAGGCGGGTGTTAATTATTAATCTAGTGTTAGTCTTAAAACTACTTAATTAATTCGTCTTAAATTTAGAAAGTCTGTTTGCTTAATTCTACGGTAAAGTCTTTATGTAATTGTTCAGAATCTAATCACTTCGGTGGTTAAAATAAATAAAATGTTCAGTCACTTTCCTTTGATTGCTGATGATGGCGTCTCCGCGTAAGCACACAGTCACTAGGCACTTTAACTTAAGTTCTATTTTTTTCACTTGTTATTGCACAGGTAGAGTCGCGAGAGTTCTTTGTAACGAAAATTTGTGCAAAGTGGAACTTGCACAAATTCCTGGTCGGAATTTTTCACGGTCACTTGGTTGGACTTTCTGGCGGAAGTTCACGAACGTATCGGCGGTTCCTGGTCGAAATCCGCGAGCGTGTCTGTTAATTTCCCTGGTCGGGAAATTGCGCGCGGTCGCGTGTAGTTTGGAGAGCGTTTGCAGAACCCTGGCCGGGCTGCAAAAAACTATTAATTTTTTATCCCTGGTCGGGACACTCCGTGGGCGAAGTGGAGTACCAACCCCTAGGCCGGGCAAATGGTGACTGGCTTCGTGTTGAGGATTCTCCCGTCGCCTCAAGGATTGAACCTAATGTCAGCCTTGAAACATTCCCATCGGCCGCCGCGGCTTCGTGAGCCAAAGGAAAAGGTTTATTGCCTTCGCCCGACGCGGCGATATTGGGTTTTATTTTATCCTTGCCGAAAATATACTGGCTTTCCAATTTTTATTGCGGTCCCGCTTTGCTTTCGCCGCTCTGTGTTCGCCGCTAGGTACAAATGTTATTATTATATTATCCTGCGTTCGTAAAAATGATTTTAGCTCATCCTTCGTTGCTTTCTAAAACTATATGACTATTTCCGGTACCTTGACTGACTAAGCTCTTTGTGTTTACCGCCTACTCCCATGCTGGCGACCTTATTGTAGATGGTGCACATTTGTCAGTTCCGTGAATTTTTGACATTAAAATACCTAAAGGTATATCAATCGCCCCCGGGTGTTTTGTCGAAAATTAACGGTAAATAATATTATTAACGCACTAAGTAACTATTATTAAACTTAACTAAAACAATTCTACTATCGATAAAAAAATTATAAAATTATCCTAACAACTTCATATTACCTAACGATCTATGTAGGCATCTATCCAGTTACATAATACAATGGTCTCATTATCGGTATGAGATTGTCTGCTTTCATGTTATACCGGGTGGTTTCCTGGCGTCATAAGAGCCTCGGTTATGCCCTTTCCTGGAATCAATTGGTTCATACGTCCTCGGTGGGAATTTGGGCCAAACATTAGCTATTTTATACCTAGTCGGAAGTTCCTCAGATAATTCCGGAGTGTACGGCGTATCGTGATTTTCTGAAAGAGTTTCTTCTTCAGGAATAGTTGACAGGCGTGGTCTGCTGTGGTTACCTGATGCAGGTTCCGTCGGCGTATTGTGGCCGCTGGAGCCGGGGGGTGGCTGTGGAGCGTCATCGTGTTCATCTGTAGCATTGCGCAATGATGCAGTGGGTGGAGAAATCATCTCCGTTGTAGAAGCGATTGTAGGCGAATTACTGGGGAACGATTGCTGCAGATCGATTGCATGTTGCGCAATGATGATGATTGCGGGAATCGTCTCGATATCCGGTACAATAGGATTGCTTGTGCTAGTCGGTTCTACGGCTGGCGTACAGGTGAAGTTATCTGAGCCCGCTTGTATAGATTCACCTGGATAGCAAGTATCTACAGGCGGTGGCACGTCGTTGATAACGTTTTGCCAGATATTCGTTGAAGGCGTGTGTTGAGCGCTTTCTAGCGTGGGTGCCCCGTCCATAGTAGTTGCTAGGGGGGAAATATTATGGCCGCTAGTCCCGGCGTACTGCTCTTGAAGTGTGAGTATATTGTGCTCAATAATGGAGGCAATATCCGGTGTAACTGGGCCACGCGTATACCGTGGTGTTTCCACGACAGACGCGTACGCGAAGGAGCATTGTGGAGGTTCTTGAGCTTGATACGGTCCAGTCTGATCTTCTCGTTGTGAATGCTGGTACTCATACGTACCTATGTATGGGGCCCTGGACGCGACGTTGTCCGACCTGGTCGGCGCCCGGGCCATGCTAGTTTTCCGCCCTGCGGCGGTGCAGTTCTGGGCAATCTGCATTCCAATGTCTTCCTGGGCAGTTATGACACCAGGGCAATTGGTCACGCGGTCGCCTTGCGTCGTTATTACGGGTATTTGCCCTTTCCTGGTGTTGGGGCGGCGGTGCACGGAAGAGGATTTCCTTCGGGAAATCGATGGCGTTTACTCGTGCGGCAAGTGTTTCCATGGTGTACGTGCCGAAGATTAGGCCCGCCTCCAGCAGCTCTCGATAACGAGGCATCATCAGCCCTATTAGATCTGGGCAGAATTCGTCCAAGCCTGTTTGTCCGAATATACGTTTGTGGATTGCTCGCTTACGCTGTAAGAAAGCAACGCCGCTTTCATCGCTTTTCTGCGGGTCTCCGTACAGCGTGACTAATAGAGAGGTCCTCGCTCCCACTACGCCGTAGCGCTTCCGTAGTTGCGCAACGAAGTCCTCCCAGCTCCATCGCCCACGTGAATGAGGCTGCCACCACCTTCTTGCTTCTCCTTGCAATTGTGTCGCAGCCTTTTCCACTTTAAGTGCTGACGAACAGCCTGTCGCACTGAAGAATTCTTCGCACGTGACGATAAACTCTTCGGGTTCTTCCTCGGGCAAACCTTCGAATCGACCTTCCAGAACCCTCGAATGGCACGAGGTCTGCCCCCTGTTTTCCATCTTTTCCTTCGCTGGTGTGGGGTTACCGACGTCTACGGTTGCCTGCAATGCATCCGCCGTGGTTTGTCGCGTGGTTCGCGTTGTGTTTGCCGATGCCATGTATAATTAATTTTTAAATCTATTTTTAAAACTATACCTAAACTAATTTGGGCGCCAAATGCTCTTTGAGGCGGGAAGCATTAAACCCAGACATAAATTATTAATTAAAAAAAAAAAACAAACAAAAATTGCCAAAAAAAATACCTATCATTAATTTAGAACAATTACTATTAACGCGTATCGTGAAAAGCTAATCTATCGGCATCCATTTAGATTCCACCGAGTTTGTGGCTATGTGTGAATTTAACTAATAATTATTGATAACAACTATTGTTCCTCCTTTGGACGTAACTATCCTAATCTCAGGGTTCATGGGTCGGAAATCCACACTCGGATTTCTACCAGACAAAAAATGCCGGTAAGCCACACGTCTGGGCCGCCAATTGATACACCCGCGCCTTACGGCGGGTTCAAACTAAAACTATAAACTTAAAATTAAGGAGGAACAATAAAAAAAAGCTACTGGTTTAAGAAACGACACCTTTATTACATGAGGATACAAAAGGCGGGTGTTAATTATTAATCTAGTGTTAGTCTTAAAACTACTTAATTAATTCGTCTTAAATTTAGAAAGTCTGTTTGCTTAATTCTACGGTAAAGTCTTTATGTAATTGTTCAGAATCTAATCACTTCGGTGGTTAAAATAAATAAAATGTTCAGTCACTTTCCTTTGATTGCTGATGATGGCGTCTCCGCGTAAGCACACAGTCACTAGGCACTTTAACTTAAGTTCTATTTTTTTCACTTGTTATTGCACAGGTAGAGTCGCGAGAGTTCTTTGTAACGAAAATTTGTGCAAAGTGGAACTTGCACAAATTCCTGGTCGGAATTTTTCACGGTCACTTGGTTGGACTTTCTGGCGGAAGTTCACGAACGTATCGGCGGTTCCTGGTCGAAATCCGCGAGCGTGTCTGTTAATTTCCCTGGTCGGGAAATTGCGCGCGGTCGCGTGTAGTTTGGAGAGCGTTTGCAGAACCCTGGCCGGGCTGCAAAAAACTATTAATTTTTTATCCCTGGTCGGGACACTCCGTGGGCGAAGTGGAGTACCAACCCCTAGGCCGGGCAAATGGTGACTGGCTTCGTGTTGAGGATTCTCCCGTCGCCTCAAGGATTGAACCTAATGTCAGCCTTGAAACATTCCCATCGGCCGCCGCGGCTTCGTGAGCCAAAGGAAAAGGTTTATTGCCTTCGCCCGACGCGGCGATATTGGGTTTTATTTTATCCTTGCCGAAAATATACTGGCTTTCCAATTTTTATTGCGGTCCCGCTTTGCTTTCGCCGCTCTGTGTTCGCCGCTAGGTACAAATGTTATTATTATATTATCCTGCGTTCGTAAAAATGATTTTAGCTCATCCTTCGTTGCTTTCTAAAACTATATGACTATTTCCGGTACCTTGACTGACTAAGCTCTTTGTGTTTACCGCCTACTCCCATGCTGGCGACCTTATTGTAGATGGTGCACATTTGTCAGTTCCGTGAATTTTTGACATTAAAATACCTAAAGGTATATCAATCGCCCCCGGGTGTTTTGTCGAAAATTAACGGTAAATAATATTATTAACGCACTAAGTAACTATTATTAAACTTAACTAAAACAATTCTACTATCGATAAAAAAATTATAAAATTATCCTAACAACTTCATATTACCTAACGATCTATGTAGGCATCTATCCAGTTACATAATACAATGGTCTCATTATCGGTATGAGATTGTCTGCTTTCATGTTATACCGGGTGGTTTCCTGGCGTCATAAGAGCCTCGGTTATGCCCTTTCCTGGAATCAATTGGTTCATACGTCCTCGGTGGGAATTTGGGCCAAACATTAGCTATTTTATACCTAGTCGGAAGTTCCTCAGATAATTCCGGAGTGTACGGCGTATCGTGATTTTCTGAAAGAGTTTCTTCTTCAGGAATAGTTGACAGGCGTGGTCTGCTGTGGTTACCTGATGCAGGTTCCGTCGGCGTATTGTGGCCGCTGGAGCCGGGGGGTGGCTGTGGAGCGTCATCGTGTTCATCTGTAGCATTGCGCAATGATGCAGTGGGTGGAGAAATCATCTCCGTTGTAGAAGCGATTGTAGGCGAATTACTGGGGAACGATTGCTGCAGATCGATTGCATGTTGCGCAATGATGATGATTGCGGGAATCGTCTCGATATCCGGTACAATAGGATTGCTTGTGCTAGTCGGTTCTACGGCTGGCGTACAGGTGAAGTTATCTGAGCCCGCTTGTATAGATTCACCTGGATAGCAAGTATCTACAGGCGGTGGCACGTCGTTGATAACGTTTTGCCAGATATTCGTTGAAGGCGTGTGTTGAGCGCTTTCTAGCGTGGGTGCCCCGTCCATAGTAGTTGCTAGGGGGGAAATATTATGGCCGCTAGTCCCGGCGTACTGCTCTTGAAGTGTGAGTATATTGTGCTCAATAATGGAGGCAATATCCGGTGTAACTGGGCCACGCGTATACCGTGGTGTTTCCACGACAGACGCGTACGCGAAGGAGCATTGTGGAGGTTCTTGAGCTTGATACGGTCCAGTCTGATCTTCTCGTTGTGAATGCTGGTACTCATACGTACCTATGTATGGGGCCCTGGACGCGACGTTGTCCGACCTGGTCGGCGCCCGGGCCATGCTAGTTTTCCGCCCTGCGGCGGTGCAGTTCTGGGCAATCTGCATTCCAATGTCTTCCTGGGCAGTTATGACACCAGGGCAATTGGTCACGCGGTCGCCTTGCGTCGTTATTACGGGTATTTGCCCTTTCCTGGTGTTGGGGCGGCGGTGCACGGAAGAGGATTTCCTTCGGGAAATCGATGGCGTTTACTCGTGCGGCAAGTGTTTCCATGGTGTACGTGCCGAAGATTAGGCCCGCCTCCAGCAGCTCTCGATAACGAGGCATCATCAGCCCTATTAGATCTGGGCAGAATTCGTCCAAGCCTGTTTGTCCGAATATACGTTTGTGGATTGCTCGCTTACGCTGTAAGAAAGCAACGCCGCTTTCATCGCTTTTCTGCGGGTCTCCGTACAGCGTGACTAATAGAGAGGTCCTCGCTCCCACTACGCCGTAGCGCTTCCGTAGTTGCGCAACGAAGTCCTCCCAGCTCCATCGCCCACGTGAATGAGGCTGCCACCACCTTCTTGCTTCTCCTTGCAATTGTGTCGCAGCCTTTTCCACTTTAAGTGCTGACGAACAGCCTGTCGCACTGAAGAATTCTTCGCACGTGACGATAAACTCTTCGGGTTCTTCCTCGGGCAAACCTTCGAATCGACCTTCCAGAACCCTCGAATGGCACGAGGTCTGCCCCCTGTTTTCCATCTTTTCCTTCGCTGGTGTGGGGTTACCGACGTCTACGGTTGCCTGCAATGCATCCGCCGTGGTTTGTCGCGTGGTTCGCGTTGTGTTTGCCGATGCCATGTATAATTAATTTTTAAATCTATTTTTAAAACTATACCTAAACTAATTTGGGCGCCAAATGCTCTTTGAGGCGGGAAGCATTAAACCCAGACATAAATTATTAATTAAAAAAAAAAAACAAACAAAAATTGCCAAAAAAAATACCTATCATTAATTTAGAACAATTACTATTAACGCGTATCGTGAAAAGCTAATCTATCGGCATCCATTTAGATTCCACCGAGTTTGTGGCTATGTGTGAATTTAACTAATAATTATTGATAACAACTATTGTTCCTCCTTTGGACGTAACTATCCTAATCTCAGGGTTCATGGGTCGGAAATCCACACTCGGATTTCTACCAGACAAAAAATGCCGGTAAGCCACACGTCTGGGCCGCCAATTGATACACCCGCGCCTTACGGCGGGTTCAAACTAAAACTATAAACTTAAAATTAAGGAGGAACAATAAAAAAAAGCTACTGGTTTAAGAAACGACACCTTTATTACATGAGGATACAAAAGGCGGGTGTTAATTATTAATCTAGTGTTAGTCTTAAAACTACTTAATTAATTCGTCTTAAATTTAGAAAGTCTGTTTGCTTAATTCTACGGTAAAGTCTTTATGTAATTGTTCAGAATCTAATCACTTCGGTGGTTAAAATAAATAAAATGTTCAGTCACTTTCCTTTGATTGCTGATGATGGCGTCTCCGCGTAAGCACACAGTCACTAGGCACTTTAACTTAAGTTCTATTTTTTTCACTTGTTATTGCACAGGTAGAGTCGCGAGAGTTCTTTGTAACGAAAATTTGTGCAAAGTGGAACTTGCACAAATTCCTGGTCGGAATTTTTCACGGTCACTTGGTTGGACTTTCTGGCGGAAGTTCACGAACGTATCGGCGGTTCCTGGTCGAAATCCGCGAGCGTGTCTGTTAATTTCCCTGGTCGGGAAATTGCGCGCGGTCGCGTGTAGTTTGGAGAGCGTTTGCAGAACCCTGGCCGGGCTGCAAAAAACTATTAATTTTTTATCCCTGGTCGGGACACTCCGTGGGCGAAGTGGAGTACCAACCCCTAGGCCGGGCAAATGGTGACTGGCTTCGTGTTGAGGATTCTCCCGTCGCCTCAAGGATTGAACCTAATGTCAGCCTTGAAACATTCCCATCGGCCGCCGCGGCTTCGTGAGCCAAAGGAAAAGGTTTATTGCCTTCGCCCGACGCGGCGATATTGGGTTTTATTTTATCCTTGCCGAAAATATACTGGCTTTCCAATTTTTATTGCGGTCCCGCTTTGCTTTCGCCGCTCTGTGTTCGCCGCTAGGTACAAATGTTATTATTATATTATCCTGCGTTCGTAAAAATGATTTTAGCTCATCCTTCGTTGCTTTCTAAAACTATATGACTATTTCCGGTACCTTGACTGACTAAGCTCTTTGTGTTTACCGCCTACTCCCATGCTGGCGACCTTATTGTAGATGGTGCACATTTGTCAGTTCCGTGAATTTTTGACATTAAAATACCTAAAGTAATATCAAGTCGTTTATAAAAAAAAAAAGTAGATTCTTGCGAGAGCTCCGAAGGGGCGACAATAAGTCGCCTATACCGGGGCGGGACAGTGGTGGGTGCTTCAATGCTCAAACTGCTGACTAATATCTATGAGAACCAAAATGCGTACGAATATCTACAGCTCAAACTGCTGACTAATATCTATGAGAACCAAAGTGTTGACGAATATCTACAGCACTGGCAGAGGTTGGATTTGCAATTATGTATAGAATATTGGAATAACGTAATATTGCGTATGCAGTTCAAAAAACTTAATTATGTATGTATGTGTATAAAAATCCCTAATATCGGACTATTGGATACATTTAGCTGAATATTAAGGATTTGGGTTTTTGTTTTAACAGCTTTCGTTATTTCGAGTGCTTCTAAATTATTTAGTCTGTTACCATGACCATTTCTATGTCAGTTAGGTTAGGTTAGGTTGAGTTAGGTTAGGTTAGGTTGTGGTGCCGTGTATTTAGAAATAAATAAATATCTTTGTATTTTGACCTCCGTGTTTGTTCAATAAATTATTGTCTTCGTAAACAGCAAAATACGTAATATTATGCAAAAACTTCATGTACGTACTTTAAACATTTAAGCCTTTACGTAATTAGTAATTACGTAAATGAAGTAATTTATGTTTTTCCGTAAAACCTCTTGCTCAGCTGCCCTCTGTAGATATTAGTCCAACCTACGCTCTGCAGATATTAGTTCAACCTACGCTCTGTAGATATTAGTCAACACTGGGACCGTCATAGATATTCGTCCGACCTTAGCTCTGTAGATATTAGTCAACACTCTGAAGCTCGTAGATATTAGTCCAACATATGAGCTGTAGATATTCGTCCGACATACAGGCTGTAGATATTAGTATCTGGAGTCCTATATATTACCCGACCTTATACAAATTCGCCAAAAGCCGGTAGGTAATTATTTTTTTACGAAAGTTATTCTAAATGAGGTAGTTTCCTTCATCGATTAACGCTTCCGAATTTTTTGGTCTCAGTCGTTTATGATCTCTCTAGCGAAATATATATTCAAGAAATAATAGTTACAATCATCAAAAAATATAATCTAAGGCGCAATTTATTTATTTACAGACTTCCCCCAGGCCAAGTCCTTTATTTCCCTAGCAAGATACTCCCTGAACCTTACGTGAAACATATTGATATTTATTTATTGTTATCAAGTTTAATTTGTAGAACTACATAGGTACATAATATTAATTTTTATTTGTATATTCAATAATAATAAAAAAGGAAGGCGGGAATGGGTGTTGCCACCCGGGAACTATTCAATGGATAACCAACACCCCTGTCGCAGATCTCCCCAAACTATTTGTTACGTTTGGTAGCTTAGCAGGGGTGTCCGGGTTCATGGAGTGAGGTTTTGTCTAGGTCTTGGCGGCGATGACCTAGACTGTCTTAGACACACTGATCCCAAGATTCCTTGAAAAGACCCCCCACATAGCACCCCAAAATATGATAGGCCCTGTGGAAATTTATTTTCCTCCGGGGCCTCCGGTGTGGGAGCTATTGAAAAAAAAAATTATTATTAAATTTATAAAAACGGTTTATTTATAAAAACAAGTTCTGCCGTTTAGTTATTAATTTTACGCATGACAGCTGTTTCGCCTTCTGAAGGCATTACCAAGTTTGAAAATGCCTGCAGAAGAGAAAATAGTCGTCAGGCGTAATAATAATTACACGTCAGAACTTGTTTACAAAAAATGTTTTAAAAAAAATTGCTTTTTTGCGTAAGCCTTGAAACGTTCCTACTGCGATGATCAGTAGTTAGGCGTCAATACCGATTTGCCACCTGTCGATTCGGAATGAAAAGTAGGATCGATAATAAATACGCCACGCCCTTCCTTTGCCCGATCCGGTCTGGTAGTCGGATCATGGTGTGAGGTTTGTCGAGGTCCTGGCGGTGGATACGTAAATACGTCTGCCCATCTACCGCGTGGCGGATCGGCTCGGGAGAGACTGTTGAGGAAGACCTTTCAACCTCTCCAACCGGACTCTCTTGACCCAATGTCCGGCACTATTGGACATACTTACCACCAGTAGCGTAGCGAAGGGAGCGGACCGCCCTGGGTGCCACCCGACGGGGGGGTTGACACTACACCCGATCGGAAATATTAGCAAAATATTGAATACGGTGGAATGTCCAGAAACGGGGAGAATTTTGTCCAGAACAGCAATAATAATAATATGTACATAGCTACAACCCAGAGTGAACACAATAGTAAGTCAAATGACAATGGCATGTAAATGGAGAGGCTTCATAGCAATAACATAATAACTCGCAACGCGGTCAAATAATTATTTAATGTCAGCTATGACATACTTTTTAAAGGTACTTGAATTACATGAGAATATGTTTATATTATTAAAATTCTTATCAAATACATTGCATGCTCTGAATATAAAAGCATTTTGTCTGAGATTATTAGAACATTTTTGAAGATGAAAAAGTGATTTTTCTCTGGTTCTAACACCTGGGACTCTCAGCCAAAAGGGGCACACAATCAATAGAACCATTGATAATTTTATGAAGATATATTATATCTGCAGAGTCTGTTCTAATTTTTAATGATTTAAGTCCATAAAGGTTCAGCGATCTGTTTGTCACGATAACTAATATTAAACTTGAAATTTAAATGATGGACAAATCCTTCTTTCTCAAATTCCTCCCTCCTACAACATAGGTCTCTTCAACCCGTGTTCACTCCTTCCTTTCCTCAAAAAGACCCTCCACACAGCATCTTCAAAGATGACATAGGCCCTGAGGGAAGTTATTTTCCTCTGGGCCTCCTGTGTGGAGTTAATGTTAAAAAAAATCAGTGCAATCCTTTTGTGACTTGAAACTTGCACAAGAGATGAGATTTGTCAATTAATACACAACTCGTAAGTTTTTCACAAAGACAAGAAAATTTTCCATAAAACAGACGATGTCATTTATTCACTTGAATTCTATTTTCAAACCATCAGGTGTCTCTGTTAAATCGAAAGAGTAGGTACCTACCTAACTACCATCTTTGTGATATAAATATATTTATTTAAATTTTAGAACAAACAAAATAAACATATTGTAATACCTAACCATTCAGCGTTTGTTATAAATTGTTGAAGACATTCCCTAGACATTTTATAAAACCTCTGGGCTGGAGCCCCAGAATACTTGATAAACTTACTTGATTCTGTGCACAGGAGGGCGGTCCGCCTGATTGACAATCAGTTATTATTATTATTTTACATTAACTCCACACAGGAGGCCCTGGGGAAAATAATTTCCCTCAGGGCCTATGTCGTCTGAGATGCTGTGTGGAGGGTCTTTTTGAGGAGAGGAGGGAATGAACATTGGTCTTGAAGAGACCCATATTGTAGGAAGGAAGAAACACATCTTTAGAGATTGCAATCCATTTGTTAAATTAGGAGAATCTATCAGACGCGAGTCGAAGGTTTTTTCTGGTATTTTGGGGCTCTAGACCAGAGGTGGCTGCCAAATTCAACCGTGGGGCGCACTTGTGATTTGTACAGGGTTAGCAGTTGTGTACTATTAAAGTATCTGCGGGCCCTGTACAGTGCGCCCATTATTTGAGAGGCTGGCTTCGATGGAGCCCCCTTATCTGAGCTGGTTACTTAGAGTTACACCAAGCATATCAATGGAGGGCCTGTTCGGGAGATTGTTTCCGTTGAAGGAGGTAAGATTTTCATTTCGATCCCTTTTAGACGTAATCGGACATGATTGGGTCTTTGAAATATTAAATCGACGAGTTTATTTTTACTTCAAGAGAAAACACTCTCGATGAGGTAACCTTCCATTCTTTGCTTCAAAGCCTTCCGAGCCGGTGGAATTTGTGAGCCCTTTGGAGGCTTGTCAAACAAAAAGCTATCGTGGACTGTACACTGTACTGTCATCCGCGTAACAATGAATCGGTGCACTTGTCAAAAGGTCATTGATATGCAACAAAAACAAAGTTAGAGACAGAACCTATCCTCGTGGGACGCCAGCATTTATCGAGTGCGAGGAAGAGATGAAACCATTAGCAACCGTCTGACTCAAAAATTCGGCAATCCACGTACACAAGGACGCGGGAAGTCCGTAAGATGGCATTTTGTTGACAAGTCCTCGGTGCCAAACTAGGTCAAAAGCCTTGGAAATATCTAGTGCAACCGTTTGGGTCCGTTTGCATGTTGTTCTGTCTTCGGATATTCTAGATGTGTTGTAGGCTCGGTAAGCCGCGTTTTTTCGTGGCACTACTTCGGAGCATTGTTGACTGAACCACGACTTTGAGCCCACACTAGTTTATTTAACAGTGGATTGGATGAAGCCGTCTATCGCAGATGTGATGACTTCACCAATTTCCTGGGCACATCTTGAGGGATCCGAAGTTCGAAAGCAGACAGCTGACCACGGGAAAGCATTAAAATGTGCCCGCGGACCGAACCAATCTGTTGACCGATCTTTCAGTGCCGGCAACCCGGGCATTAGTTTCATTTTACCCACCTCACTAGACATAGTCTGAAAAAAAGTCACATATAGTGCCACACTTTTCACTCCAGCCTTTCGTTTGGCGGTCTGAGTTATATGTTAACCGACCGATTGCCAGCTCTAATGCACAGATGTAATGTGGGCATGTTGAGGCTGTCCAACAGGTATTTTAATGTAGCCTGCTCTAAGAAACTGTCTATGCTTTTATCCGAGTATCCCACGCATATGCTTTCGTTATTTGAAAATAAGTTAATAAAAATTTATAATTAAGAAAATTAACTTAATTTAATGACGTGAGGCATTCTTTAGAATAGTTCCTTCCCTTTTTAAATAACTGATTTAGAACACTTACTATTTCTTACGATTTTACAGAAAGGTTATCAATTTACGATTTCCTGGTATCAATTACTCAGCGAGATGAACATTTTGGAGTAGTGTTGAAGTGCCGCTTAGCGAAATTTAGTTGGAGGAATTATGTATTTTAGGTGCGACGAGTAACGGGTGTAAATTTTTTGTTGTATTTTTTACATCAAATCCTTTTTCCATATGTATATGAAAATTGTCTTTATGTATAATTTTCGAATGCCTAATATTGTGAAATTTTTAAAAAGTGGCCCCGTTGGGTGTTATGGGTCACGTTAGAATATTATCCTTAGCAATAGTTTTTGAATTAAGACCATTGGATGAAGAATTAATATTGCACAACCTCCCCATTCCACAATTCCATATGTAGCAATTGATAGAAAAAGTGCCAAGTGGACAAATTTTATTGTTTGTAGGTTAAGAATAAATCTGAGAGAGAAGAAAATGTAACCCAATTTGCGAAGCCTTTTTATTGTAGAATTGACATGGGCCTCCAATTGCAGTTAATCGTCCATTATAACACTTAATTACTTAATTTCGTATGATATTTTTAGGTTATCGCATGAGCAATTTTTGTGAGGTAACGCAGGCGTGTTAAGGTTCTGTGAACATGAATGTATGGTAAGTTTATGACAGTTTTGAAGGAGATATGATTTACATAAGGAGAAAAGCAGGTATTTAGTTTTATCAATATTAAGAGTGAGGAGGTTTAGATCAATACAGTATTTTTCTACATTTGTGGCATAATTTGCTTTAATGTAGGTATTTTTTTTAAAATTTATTTTATTTATCTTAAAAAATGGAACATGTTATAATGTTACTTTTCCTCCATTAAAAGAATTTGCTTGTGGATGGAGGAGCTTGTGGATACATTTTAAATGTGTACAATTTATACAGTCAGGTGTTTCACATAATAGTATATGCACAGATTCACAGTTAATATACTGTCAATATACCGTTAAAACACATTTTAACACATCCTTTAACTAAAAGATAAAATCATCCACTCCACATGTATTCAGTAATAAGTAAAATAGGTATAATTTTTAGTGTGACATTCATGTGGTGATGAGGGAAGCAGCAATTTTCCCGTTGGTGATTTCTCTAAAATGCTTTTTGATGGAGTTCAACAATTGTAGTTTGTCATTAATGCTTCTGATTTTTACTGGAAGGTTATTAAAGAAGTATTTTCCTTGGTGTGTATAATGGTGTTGGGCAAAAGACGTGTTCAGTTTGGGGAATACAAATACATGTTTAAGTCTTGTACGATTTTCAGTTATGAATGAGAATTTATCTTTTTGTTTTATAATTTGTGTGATTGAATTTTTCGCAAATAAGTTTTTAAATGTTGGAACTTTGAATTCTTCGAATGTGCGTTCAGTGGAGAAGTCTGGGGGTTTTTTTAGTATAATTTTTATAATGAGTCTTTGAACAATTTCTATGGGGGTCAAACTAGTTTTGTAAGCTGCTCCCCAACTGATAATGGCATACTGAAGAATAGACTGTACTAGTGCGTAGTATATTGAGTATAGATTTTTCGTTGATAAGAAGTTTCTAATTCGTAAGAATATATAAATTAATTTCCTAATTCTTTTTATTGTATGTCCGATGTGATCTTTCCATTTTAGGTTTTTATCTATGATTATTCCGAGATATGTAATTTGATCCTCTGTTTTCAGAAGTGAACAACAGTGATTAGTATCGTGTTGTGCGAGAGAATGTTTATGTAAGATTATTTGAAGATTTGATATATTGTTGGTGTTAATTTAGAAAGGGATGACATATGTTTTATCACTATTTAACGAAAGGAGGTTATAGTCAAACCATATTTTTAGATTATTATGTCTTCTGTGGCTTTTAAATTAATTTTTTCCCACGTTTTTTCTTTTATTATAAGAACGGCATCATCGGCGTAAGAGATAATTCGTCCATGTAATGCTTGAATAAATATATCGTTTACATACAAAATGAACAATATTGGTCCTAGCACGGTACCCTGTGGGATACCAAAATTTGACGTTTCCTGGTCGCTAGTTTGGTCATTTATTTTAACAAATTGTGCACGATTGTACAAGTAACTTTCTATCCGTTGGACGGCTATGTCGTTGATGTTATTTGATTTCAGTTTTTTGATAAGCTTTACGTGTGAGATACTATCGAATGCTTTTCTTAGGTCTATGAATATTCCTGCGCATTTATTAACTTCATCAAGTGCCGAGTATATAAATGATGTTACATTTGCTATTGAAAAATACTAGGTATATTAACAGAATAGTCAACACTTTAACTTATTATAATTTACATGTAAAAACATTATCATATTGGAATGTCCTAAAACGGGCAATTGCCTAGTTGGACATTTTAAGTTCATTATATTGTATTATGTAATATTTACAAACAAACAATAAATAAATAAATAAAATAAATATAATAAGTTGATAGGTTTAATTCCTTTTTATTAATTTCTAAATAAAACACTTGTGTTACAAAGTTTTTTTTTAACTAAGAAACGACATTTATGTTTATTAATATCACTTTGAATGGTTTTTTTCTAACAATCAAATAAAAGAATAACAATAATATTAGTGTAACTCGCTCATCAAGCACAAGAACTAGTTTCTTCTTTGGTGAGATTGCAATTTTAAATAATTTGTAAACCGATATGTAATTTATATAAAACCACTGTACTATATTAAAAAAATAAAAATAAAAATTACAATCGATGATTGCATTCTAATTGACTTTATAGGATTCAAATTTAAAGGGAATATATTTCCTTTACATCTCCCCCCCCCCGCGGGAAAGAAAATTATTGCAAAAATTTTCATTCATCTTCGATATCCTCTTCATGGTTCATCAATGCAGGTGCTGGAATTAATTTCGAGATGTGGAAAAAATTTGATTCTAATTTTTTTCGACCAGTATTTATCTTGTAAATTGAGTTTGATAATTTTTCTATGATTTTGTAGGGTCCGATTCTCAATTCGTCGAGCTTCTTCCTGTCAAGTTTATTTCCATTCTCCACAAAAACAGTATCACCAACTTTGAAGTTAATATGTCTCCTGGTTTTATCGTAAATTATATTTTTGTAATTATGTGACTTTATAGTATTTTCCAGAGCTTTTTTTCTGTCTTGAATCAAATCGATGTCAGTCTTCTTAAGTTTTAACTCATTTGGCAAAATCGTAACATCTGCGCCCTTAAGTAGGTACTGAGGCGCATAACCAGTAACAATGTGCTCCGTTTCATTATAGTTTTTTACACAATTACGGGCTATAGTTGTCCAAGCCACTTTTAAGTCATTTTCGTTGATTTTGCATCTAATTTTATTGACTAGCGTTTGATTTAATCTTTCATTTAATCCATTTGAGAAAGGCGAGTTTACTCAGTAAAAATGATTGGAATATTTTTTTCATCCAAATTTTTTTTGAATTCTCTAGAATTAAGACCCGGATATTGGTCTGATAGTATCATGCCAATGTCATTAGTTTCTGTGGAGTTTAAGAGTTTGATGAAATCGTTGGTATTTTGAGTTTTTGACGTCAAAATATATGCAAACCTCGTGAAATGATCTGATAGCAGGTGCAAGTATCTCTTTGTTGACCGTGAACCCCCAAAACCACCTATCGTATCAATAGAACATATTTCAAAAGGTTTTGTTGCGGGACCCATGTAGGACATCAATCCATATTTATTTTGACCTTTTGATTTATTCTTTAAACATACTCCACAACTTTCGCAAGTTCTCTTTATATTGTTTGTCATCTTTTCTGATGTGTACCATGAGCTTATCATTTTTTGCATTTGATTAATTCCTATGTGACCTAGGTCTGTGTGAACATTTTTGATAAAAATCTATGCTGAATTTTTCTGATAGAATTATTTTTTCTTTTTTTTTTTACTTTCTTGTAATAAACATTATTCTTCGATATCAATTTATCTTTTGTGCACTGTATCTTCTCATTTTTGACCTGATCTTTTAAGATATCTTCTAATTTTATTAAGTTGACAACTTTTAATTGCTCACCAGTTCTCATCTGGTTCTAAGACTGGGTTTCTGCTTAGACAATCAGCTACAGTATTGTACTTTCCTGGAAAATATTTAATTTGAAAATCATATTGGGATAAGTAATATGTTAAGTCACCCAGCTCTTCATCGGTTCTAGATTTGATATTCATATTATCCAGCGGTTTGTGATCTGAATAAACTGTAAATGGTTTACCTATCAACCAGTATTGCCAGTATCTCACTGCCTCTTTTATAGCTAAGCATTCTAAGAAAATTGCTTTTTTCTTTTTCTGTGCGCTGTTTAACTTTTTCGAAAAGTAAGCAAAAGGTTTTTCTTTTCCATCAGATTGTGTCTGTTTTAAAATAGCTCCAACACCCTCTAGAGAAGCATCTGTATATATATTAATTGGTAAATCTTGATCAAAAATTTCCAAGATCGGTTGTGAGCATATTAGGTTTTTCATCGTTTCATAAGCATTTTGGCATTTATCAGTCCAAACAAACTTTTGATTTTTCCTTAATAAATTATGCAAAGGATCTAGTATTATTGCACTCTTCGGAATGTACTCATGATAAAAGTTGATTTTTCCTAGAAATTGTCGCACATTCTTTTGTGTTTTTGGAATAGGAAAATTCTTTATTGAAATCAAATTATCCTTTACTGGCTTGACTGAATTATATGACCCAGATATTTTACCATATCTGATGCAAATGTGCATTTTGTAAATTTTAATCTAAAACCTTCTGTTTTGATTGCATTCAGCAGCTTTGTCATATGATCAATGTGTTCAGCAAAAGTTTTTGAAAAAAATAAGAATGTCATCTATGTAATTGACAGCAAATTCGTTTAGTTTATATTTTCTCAATATATTGCTTAATATCCTCTGAAAAATTGCCGGAGAAGTCTTCAATCTAAAAGGCACGCAGGTCCATTGATAATGTCCCTCCTGTGTTACAAATCCTGTTTTTTTTTGTCTTCAATCCGCAATGGAATAGACCAAAAGGCTGAGTTTATATCCAGCGTTGAAAAAAATTTGCAATTTCTGGTCTTTGTCATTAGGTCTTCAATCAATGAAATGGTTGAGCTTGAGGTATTACTATTTTAATAAAGTCTCTGAAGTCTATGCATAATCTGGATCTTTTGTTTTCTTCTTTTTTAAATGCTAGAGTGACCGGTGCAGCAAATGGACTGTACAAATCTTCTATCAGTTTATTGTCTAATAATTATGCTATTTGCTCTTCTATTTCCTTTTTATTTTCTACACTGCATCTGTAAGGCCTCTTACTACAATATTTATCCACTAATAAGTCTATCTTCGCTTCATATCCATTGACAGTGCCTACATAATTTTTACTCTTCGCGAATACTGATGTGTATGTCTATTAGTTCATTTATTTCTGTTTTTGATCATTATTTAAATGATTCATTGTTATTTTAAAATCTTCTTCTTTAACATGTTCGTTAAAATTAATTCTTTGTTTTTCTATATGATTAAATTCAGTATTCGTTCTCATATCTGTAGAATATTTTTCTTTTTTATTTGTATTATTTGGGCAGAGTTTCTGTGATATTTGTAAGTCTTCACTTTGGATAAGTTTGAAGTCTTTTATCATGTCTAATCCAATCAAAAAATCATACTTGAAATTGTGTTCATCAATAATGTACACATCAACTTTTTTCTCCAATTCAAAAATACAAATTTTTATGTTCAACGTTGTCAAACCACTCGTATTTTTAACACCATTAATCTTTACTAAATTTGCATCAATCAAATTGTTTCCTTTTCCTTTTAGTTTCAATAATTTAGAATTAGTTAGGGAAAAATTTGAACCCGAATCATAAATTCCGTATGTTTTTATTTTATCATTTAGTAATAGTTTGACTTTTATTAATTTTTTTTTTTACATGAGCTCCACACAGGAGGCACTGAGGAAAATAATTTTCCTCAGGGCCTATGTCATCTTTGGGGATGCTGTGTGGAGGGTTTTTTTAGGAAAAGGAAGGAGAGGAGAGTTCTGGGAAGGAAAAGGGTTTAAGGGGTGGGTAGGAATCAGGGGTTCAGTGTGTCTTGGTCATCCGCCTCCAAGACCTAGACAAACCTCACCCCATGAACCCGGGCACCCCTGCTAAATCACCAAACGTAGCGAACCACTTGGGGTGACCTATGGCAGAGGTGTTGGTTATCCAATAAAGACATTCCCGCCTCCCAAATTGAAATGGTGTTACTATTAGTTTTTTTTATCATTTTCATTTAATTCACTTTCTATCACTGAATTGTTTACATGTTTAATGGCATTTCTCTTAAAAATTTTCATCCTCTTTTGTTTTGAACCAGCATGTAGCTTCAGGGTGCTAACGAATGCCCTTATTCAATTTTTCACAAATTTTACATGGATTTTTACCCCCATTTTTATTATGTTCTGCATTTCCAAATGTTTTCTTATTCATAAATCTTTTTTTGTTGACCATATGTTCATACTTGTTTACTTCATTAAACAAATCTACAGTATCTTGTAATCCTTCTCTATCGATCTTGTTAAGTATGAATTCTGGTAGTCCGGAAGCAACAAGATCTATCAAAGTACCGGTGTCAATTGATCTTCTCATATCCAATAGAAGTTTTTCTTTTCTCATAGAATAATCCAACAGAGAACCATCTTTGTATCTAAATGATAGTGCGTATGTGACAGGGTTCCATCCTTTGTTTGGAAATGATTCACAGAATTTGTTTTTCCATGTTGACCACTCTGAGTTCATTGTTAGTTTTATAATCATGGAACTGTACCAGTCTATACAAGATTTATCCATGAACAATCTGAGTATTTCTATTTTTTTTCCATCCATGGTCACATTAAACCGCAAAGATTCTTTTTCAAACACTTGTATCCACTGGCTTGCATTTGTATTTTTAGTGCAGAATTTTTCTATAACAAACTTCTCAGCAATGTTTTTTAAGCTCTGTTGCTTATCTTCCATTAACTTTTCAATTAATTTTCCTAATGCATCTTCTTTTTGATGTACTTGTAAACTTTTTTCGTCCAATTCTTCGAGGTATTGGTCTCCAAACTGTAGGTTTCCATCTTCGTCTACATATGTTTTTTTTAGTTCTCCTGTCATGGTTAACCAGACTCTTCTAACCTGGTATCTTTTTTTAAAACTATTTTTTATTTATTATAAGCAATAATTATCAGCCTGAAACACTCATCCACATTGAAAAAATCTTCCGAGAAAAAATACATGACGCCAACGGGACTTGAACCCGTGCCCTTCTGATTGCCGGTCAGCTGCTCTCCCAATTGAGCTATGGCGGCTTATCTTATACCCGCCAAATGATTCAATATATACTAGTGTTTCATTCAACAATTACTGCTTATTATATTTTTTCCACCTGAAAACAACCAACTTTATTTTTGCGACAGATACACTGTTAGTGTTATATCCATCGCTAGGTGGCGTCGAGATTATGTCTTCATTTATTGGGGACATACTTAAACTTGTCAAATATTAATTATTATTTTTAATTGTTAAACTAACGTTCAAGAAAAGATTTTTATGCATAGCACAAACGGTAACAATTATTATAAGCAATAATTATCAGCCTAAAACACTCATGAGTGTTTGAGTGTTTCAGGCTGATAATTATTGCTTATAATAATTGTTACCCTTTGTGCTATGCATAAAAATCTTGTCTTAAACGTTAGTTTAACAATTAAAAATAATAATTTATTTTTTATTTTTCCAAAAGCACTAGTTTTCATTATCTCCTCGTGATGGCTGGCGGATTGTAGCATTTCTGGTATTGTAAACACTTTTTCATCACTTGTGACTATTTTTGTAATGCTAATAATATTTGACCTGCCATCGCCTCCAGGTAATAGCGTAAATTCGAACTGAATTTTCTCCATTTTTGGTTTAAAACGAAATGTCGTTTTATAATAAGTTGATAGGTTTAATTCCGTTTTATTAATTTCTAAATAAAACACTTGTGTTGCAAAGTTTTTTTTAACTAAGAAACGACATTTATATTTATTAATATCACTTTGAATGATTTTTTTCTAACAATCAAATAATAGAATAACAAAACAAATGACAATCGATGATTGCATTCTAATTAACAAGGATTCAAATTTAAAGGGAATATATTTCCTTTACACGTATATTTTGGTGTAATATGAATAAACCGTTAAATTTGTGGGTGAAAAATTCATTACATGTCTCTGTGCTTGCACATTCGTATTCATGGATTGTGTAGTTGTTTTCTATTTGGCTGGATATGAAATCATCCATTTAAAATTAATTGAGTTGAGAGTTTTTCTTTGGAGTTTACAATTTTATAATGAGTCGTAATAGTTTTTGGTTTTGCAATCTTTAACAAACAATCTTTCCAATTGTACGATGTAATATTTGGGAGATGATCGGTTTGGAGATTTTTTAGTTTATTTTGGTTAGAATTTGACGAATTTGTTAAAAACAGGTGGGCGTGATAGAAGAGAGAAAATATATTATTACTATTATTATGCATATAAAGTATCATGCTGCTGGTGGTGGCGAGACTCATTAAACATAAACAGAACACATGCGATTCATATAATAATAATAATAATGAGAGTACATTAATTACATCCTGGAATAAAACATTATTATTAGTATTATTATTCTGAGAAAGTAACGTCTTGTTGGAAATTGTGGTAAGTCTCTTGAGAAAACCAGATTTTTTGTTCATAATTTTTTCCAGTATTTATATAGGTTTGCTGTAAGTATGAGATTACATAAAATTCCACTAATTGTGTTACAAACTGATGGGCTTGATAGTAGAAAGTGAAATACATTATTTTTATTATTATGCATATAAAGTATCATGTTGCTGGTAGTAGTGAGACTTATTAAACATAAGCAGAACACATTCGATTCAAATAATAATATGAAAAATGAGAGTACATTAATTACATCCTGGAATAAAACATTATTTTGAGCAAGTAATATCTCGAAAATTGTGGTAAGGCTCTTGAGAAAACCAGGTTTACTTTTCATTAATTTTTTCCAAGATTTATAAGGTTTGTTGTAAGTATGAGATTAAATACAATTACACTTATCATGTTAAAAACAGAATGGCTTGATAGAAGAAAGTGAAAAACATTATTATTATTATACATGTAAAGTGTCATGTTGCTGCTGGTGGTGGTGAATACTAGCGAAGCAAATAATAATAATATTAAAAATGAGAATACATCCTGGAATAAAACTTTATAATAATAATTATTTAATATGAGAAAACCAGCGAAAAAACTTATGATTACAGAATTTTCAAACTTAAAGTATCTTAAAACAATAACATGAGTGGTAATAAGATACGTGTATTGGTCATAAATAACAAATAGATTAACATCAGAGTCTCAACTGAATTAACAAGAAAAATGTATGTATTTTTATATATTAGAAAGAGAAGCGGGCCTAATATACTGCCTTGGGGCACGCCGTATATGATTGGTAAATTTGTTCTTCCATGATCTTTGGCGGAGTTGATATAATAGTTGGGACATTGGGACCTATTTGTTAGCTATATTCTTTTCAAAAACAAAAAGAAAGCTTGGGTGCATTCATTGCCAGGGTTTTGCTATTGATAACCGTTTAACGAAGAAATTGCTAGAAGGTGAAGTTTTGGAATTGTTACAATGCAACATGTTTACCTCGTTATATTTGTAAAAAAAATTTCGTGGTCATTTCAGATGTTAATTCTCTTGAGCGTTATGGAATAATGTTTAAATTGGCAGATGGTCGAACAAAATCTAGGAATCAACCATGTAGTTCCAATTCTGATAACAATAAAGCAAAACATTTCAACCCGTCAGGCTAATTTGTTCGCTTTTCGAAACAACTCATACAGGACTCATAGAAATAGTTGTCTCCCTTACTATCAGACATAGACATGTGTTCTAAACGGTGGTAGAAAGAAAAAACACTACCCATTATATTAAAAATTTAAAATAACTTCAAAGAAGTAAAAAGAACACCTTTATAAAACAGAGGTTTCAGAAACGCAATTTGAAAAAAAAATTGAAACATTAGGATTTTTTTATTAATTACACAGGTCTACAAAAAAATAAAAATTGAGAGCTGTTTTGGTTTTTTTGCGTAATTCTTACGTTTTTGGGTGTGCTAAATCCGAAAATGATTTTCATTTTGTCACAGAACGTCACGTTTTCTGACAATGTAGGTATTGTTAAACATGTTATATCATCTTAAAATAAAAGATAAAAGACCAAAATTTTTTATTTATTTATAATTGCGTAACAAAACTTTTTTTTAATCTAAAATACATTGATTAATAAGCACTACACACTTTTTCTTTTCTCAGTAAGACTCCTTTTGGTACATTTTCGCTTGAAGGAAGCATCTGGAAGGTCTCTCTGAAGCGTCCAACAGTAGTCTGCAATCATTGAGATGCTCCATCTTCCCTGGTATCTTTTTTCCATCTCCTTAATATCTTGGTGAAATCGTTCACCTTGCTCTTCACTCACATATCCTAAATTTTCTGGAAAGTAGTCGAGGTGGGAATGAAGAAAATGTACTTTTAAACTCATTAGGCAACCTGAAGCTTGAAATGCTTTTAACGATTTGTTTGTAGTTAGGGTCTTTGCTATTTCCTAAAAATTCCCTCCCCGATCCCTAGTTCCCCCCCCCCCCCCCCTCCCTCGAAACCCCTACCCGAGTTTCCCTCCCCCCTCCCGCATTCCATACATTCAGTCTTCACAGCTCGCGTGCCACCTATTGCAATTTTTTAATACAAATTTCATAATGCCAGAGCTCACCGGTAGTTTTATAAAAACCTTGTCTTGACAATAACGAACACAAAAAAAAAGAATTATCCAATTTGGTGCAGTCGTTCAAAAGTTATGCGCGTACATACATTTCTGCGATTCATTTTTTATTTAATTAATTAATTTTTCATAATTTCATGGTGCCAGAGCTCACTATTGTATACAGAAACTATCGCGGGCATGCACAAATCAAATTCCCAAAGTTTCATGGCAATCGGATGAACGATTTAGCAATGAAATGTTTATTGCCAGAGCTCACTATTGTATATAGTACTAGCTTTTGCCCCCGGCTTCGCTCGCGTAGTATTAGGGGGGTACCTTCCCTATCCCCACTCCAATCCCCCCCCCCTCCTCCTCTCCCCCACCCCCCTCCCCCCCCCCTCCTCCTCTCCCCCATCCCCCTCCCCCCCCTCCGCCCTGCCCTCACATCCTATTCCCCCTCACCTCCCCTCCATACCCGTTACATTCATTTTTCAAACAGCTCGCGTGCCACCTAGTGCAATTTTTGTATATAAATTTGATAATGCCAGAGCTCTAAGCTATGGCCTATTCTGAGGTATGAGCTATATTATTGTAAAGTTTCATTAAAATCCATTCAGTAGTTTTCGCGTGAAAGAGTAACAAACATACATCCATACAAACTTTCGGCTTTATAATATTAGTAGGATATACTATCTATATATAAAATATAAATAATCTATATATAATTTTTTTATTTTTTTATATACACATTACATATATTTTTTTATACATAATCTAAACATATATATATATATATATATATACATATATTTTTTTATACATAATCTAAACATATATATATATATATATATATATGTATACCGTTTTGCAAAATAACCTGACGTTCTGGAAATTTTTGAGTATTTTTTTAGTTTTCGGAACACCTAAATACATAAAAATCAGTTGAAAACATCCAGACAGCATTTTTTTGCAGACCTGTGTTATTTTTCAACGGAATTACAAAAAAATTAGTTAACAATACGTTTGGCTCATGAAATATGAACGCGTTTTAATTTTTTTTCATTATCAGCAATTTTAGTTAGAAAAAATATAAGGAGAGTAATTTTTATTATTTTTTTTTATGTTTGCACGCAAAGTTTTGATATTTCAAAAATTATGAGTTTATTCCGAATTACAAAATTTGAAATCGTATTTTATCACCTAAAAAAAACAGTTTGTAGTTTGTAATTTTCGGATACATTCAGAAATATTCAATTTATTTGGATTTTACTGTAATTTTTTGATGTATTATGTATATAAAATATATTATAATTATTTTGACTATCTGTAAGAATATGGCCGAGATTTGAGGATTAATAAAAACAAATCCTTAAAATCGTATTAGAAATAGAATTATGTCAAAATTATAAAGAAATTAGGAGTGAGCAAGAATCATCTTACAAGAATAATCTTAGCTCTGAAAATGTGAATTCCAGGTGTCAAGTGAGGTGCTTTCGCCGTGGTCGTCCAGAGGGACCAGCTCCCAACTGCAGCTGCAAGCAGTCAAAAAACTAGCGGCCCGGGCAGTACTTGCAGTGGACGAGGAGACATCTTCGATTGCTGAGAATATCAACCCGGAATGGGCTGCTTGGCTAGCAGTTGTTCGGCAATGTTACAAGGATCTGAGAGCTTCGAGGGGTGTGGGAGCTGCCAACAGGTATAGTCGTCCCTACATTTTCCTTCCAGGTTCTCGGGTCGTCTGCATTTAGGTCCGCAAGTTTTGATTAAGGGGAACGTATGCGAGGTCATGCATCGGTCAGTCAGGGTGGGGCAAACGCTCCACCTTGCCGCACCGTGCCTACGCCCATGCCCTTAAGGAATCGTCCATTAATCACGTGATGTTTTTTAGCAACTTTTAACCCCCCCCCCCCGCCTCTGGTGATATGTGGTGAGGTTTTTGACTACCCCCCCCCCCCCGAAATCACGTGTATTTTTTTTAGTACAAAGTATTTTGAAATTTTCAGAATATTGTCACGAAAAATAAATACACGTGATATCTCATTATACCCCCCCCCCTTCGTGATATTTTCCGAACCCCCCCACCCTCTTTCGAGCCTCACGTGATTAATGGACGACCCCTAACTGAATATCCCGTTGCAGACAATAAAGAAAATGTTAATAATTATTTCCTGCGCGGCCCATTTCTGCACGTTTCATTCAAATCTTAGATTTGGATTTGAGATCAAAATACTCAACCAAACTGAAAAATTATGTTTGTAATCAAAAGGTATATTAAATATCTAGTCAGGATGTGAGCAACTTTATTTATTTTTGCTTTAAATTAAAAGATATAGGCCATTAAAGATTTGAATGTTAGCGGCGATTTGGGCAATTATATGATAATATTAAATAAAAAAATTATAAAAAAACTAGTTTTCGATGAACTCGTTGTGAACCGCAAATTTAGATGCGTGATGACAAGTTGATATTTTTGGTTTGTTTCTATTCCGCAGAAGCGCCTGTTTGCGACAACGGTTGGGCGTAAGGCAATGATGAGAACACTTTCAACGAATGATAATAGATGGCGACACTATCAGCCAATGGGGTGATACTGATTATACTAATGCTTGCGCCTGTGTATTTTGATTGTTATTAATTTCAGGCAATTTTTCGGGAATATTTTGATTTTAGATTCACAATACAATACAGTATTCACTATGATGCACAGTTTTAATTAACGTAATACGTCAAACACCAGATGAATTACACATTGAGACACTTTTTGTTAAGTTTACTTGCAAAATCGATCTTTTTTAGATAAATTTACTGTGGAGCGTATTTCACTGTCACATATACGATGGGTAGGTAGGTGTGAAATTGCTTAATTGCTTTGTTAATTGATTAATGGTTAAAATTATAGTGCTTGTAGTATCCAAATTGCATAACATGTTGATGTATATTATTATGTTATTGTTATTATTAACGCAACCAATCTATTGTGCGATTATTTTCTAATATAGGTGTAGGTATTTTCACAGAAGTATAAATTGACATAAAATTACTGCCTTAACACAGGCTAGCCTAGTGAGGCAGGTTACGAGAAACCTACGTTTATAATTATAAATCTCTATTCTTTAAGTACCTACTGTTATATGTATATTGTTTACCATTATTAACTTTTGTATTTATGCAACTTTTAAACTATCGTATACTTTTTTTTGTAGTTATAAATCTTTAAATTTTTGTTCAATAAAGATATATTATTATTATTATTATATTAGAAAGAGAAGCGGGCACTTGGAGCACGCCGTATAAGTTTGGTATATTTGTTCTTCTGTAATCTTTGTCGGAGTTGATAATAGTTGACTGGGACCTATTTGTTAGATATCTACTTTCAAGAACAAAAAGAAAGCTTGGGTGCATTCATTACAAGGGTTTTGCTTAAAGAAGAAATAGAAAAATAAAAAAAAAACGATAACCGAAGAAATTGCTAGAAAATGAAATTTTGGAATTGTTTTTTTTTTTTTTTTTTTAATAATCGGAGACGGTTTACATATATATAGTTCCGTGAGCACTTAGGCCATAGACCAATTGTACTATCTCCCATTTTACCTCATTCCTTTGACAGTATCCCAGTCCCTTTTGTAAAGTTCACCAGGATTGTCATTGGAAATGAAGTTATATCTTCTGGTTCGACAATGTGTCTTCTCAGGTCTCATTTCCCCTCTTCACTCCTCCTAGGTTCCCTGAAGGCCCCACGGCAGAAGAGGGCTTCATCTCTCCTCTCCACTCCTTAGTTCCCCGAAGGCTCCACGACGGAGAGTCCACCTCCCCTTGGTTCCCTAAAGGCCCCAGAAGGGAAGATTCAACTCCACCTTGGTTTCTTGAGGGCCCCAGGAGGGAAGAGAACTTCATCTCTCCTCCTTGGTTCCTTAAAGGCCCCACAGAGGAAGAGTTCACCAAGATGGCCCATTTCTCCTCTTCACTCCTAAATGGTTCCTCGAAGGCCCCACATGGGAAGAGGACATCATCTCTCTACTTCACTCCTCCTTAGTTCCACAAAGGCCCCGCGCTGGAAGGGTGTCCTTCCCATTGGTTCCTTGAAGGCCCCACAAGGGAAGAGTTCATGGAGGTGGCCTCAGCTCATCTCTCCACGGTTTCTCCTCTTGGTTACACCTACGGCCCCAGGAAAGAAATCCACAGAGGTGTGGCTTCAGCACTCCTAGGTTCCCAAAAGGCCCCTAGTTTTCGAATGGTCCAATTTTTTTGTCCCACGAGTTACCAGGGAAATAGAAGGTCCACTCCAGTAGAGCCCTGAGTGCTGGAGTGAGGTCTAAATACTCCGAGATGCGACCTTGTTTCTCGGAGGCACCGTTCGTGACGCTGTTCCCCAGGACATTCAGCCTGAGCACGGTAGCTCATACCTTGGCTTGGGAAGGCTATTGCAGGTTTGTGTTTCCACTCCCTGAGCGATGGGTTCGCCACACTCCCTACGCTGTTGGAATTGTTACAAAGCAACATGTTACCTCGTTATGCTTGTAAACTTTCTTTAATGGTCATTTCAGATGTTAATTCTCCCACTCCCATCATTATTTTGACTCTGAAAAATATGTCCGAGGCCCGAGGGGTTATTAAAAACCAATCCTTCAATCGTAAGGAAACTAGAGTAATTCTAGCAGTAGGAGGGAGCATAATCAAGAATGATCTTAGCTCTGGTAATGTGAATTCCAGGTGTCAAGTGAGGTGCTTTCGCTGTGGCCATCCAGGGATACCAGTTCCCAAGTGTAGCTGCAATGGATGCGTGGCTGCTTGACTAGCAGTTTTTCGGCAATTTTACAAGGATCTGAGAACTTCGAGGGGTGTGGGAGCTGCCAACAAGGATGGCTGTCTATACATTTCCTCCAGGTTCTCGGATGAGAATTCTCTGATCTTCTGGATTCAGGTTAGCAGGTTTCAATTAAAGGAAATAATTATAATGAAAAAATTTTAAATTAGGTTTCAAGTTAACAAAACTTGATCGCAAATTTTCTTTATTGTCTTCAACGGGACGTTCAGTGTCCCAAATAGCGCTAAATATCATTTTGTCTTAGTACAAGCAATACTACAATAATTTACTTGAAAAATATATAGTAATAGAGAATGAAAATTTTTAATCATAATCTTTTGAATACTATTTGTAGTACATACTACAACTTTAGGTAAACTGTTGAAAAATGGTAGGGCTAATGATCTCAGTGGGGCTAAGGCTCTCAGGTGGGGCTAATGATCTCAGGTGGGGCCAAGGCTCTCAGGTGGGGCTAAGGCTCTCAGGTGGGGCTAAGGCTCTCAGGTGGGGCTAAGGCTCTCAGGTGGGGCTAAGGCTCTCAGGTGGGGCTAATGATCTCAGGTGGGGCAAAGGCTCTCAGGAGGCGGGGTTTGGGGAATATTAAATTGGAATGAAATAAAGTTAGGCTTATATGAATTTTATACCGTGAGTCTAATTTAATACGTATTCGATAAAATAGATACGATGGCTCTTTTATTGATTGACTTATCTAATAACGATGGACGTTAAGTGACCGCTTTCTGCAGAAAAAAATCGTTTGAATGGAGGTGTGGGTGTTTAGTTTGAAAAGCTATCCACAGGAGATGTATTTGAAGCGCGCGGAAGTCAACATTCTGATTTGAAACTCTGCTTCCCGAACGAACGTCGAACGTCGAAACACCACAAGCTAGGGTATATCGTATGGCATATCTACGGAAGGAATTATATCTATATATATACCAACGGAATATTATATCTATATATATACCAACGGAATTTACCAACGGAATCGCAATCCGAAGAACGTATGAAGCACTTGTTCGCAGTATCCTGGAATATAGCTCCATTATCTGGGCCCCTTCTGAGCAAAACCATATTCTCGAAATAGAAAAAGTACAGAAGAGATTCATGCGTTACCTATATATGAGGGAATATATGTACTACCCTTTCCTGTATCCATCCTTATTCTTAGCAGGAATGCTCGATCTTAATACATTAGAAGCCAGCAGAAAAATATTTTTAGGAATACATTTTTTTAAGATTATCTCTGGAACTATACATAATCTACCTATTTTGAAAGAGATTAACTTATATATCCCAGACAAGTATACTCGTGGAAGGTCCCATACCCTTTTTTATGCTCCAAAAGCGAGGACTTCTGCCTATCAGAACGCGCCAGTCAACAGAGCGACTGAACTGCTCAACGAGTCTGCATTGACCATCGACATTTTTAACGTAACCTACAGGCAGTTTAACAGTTATCTTTTTACGTATGTCACAAAGTAGTGAAACTGACCTATTTATGTGTTTTGCTATACTTTTTGTCTAATTTGTAATCTTCTCCATAATGTATTGGTGAATAATCGTTTTACGGAGAACATGGAAAATAAATAAATAAATAAATAAAATAAATAAATATAATATTTATACGAAAATATATGTTATTTTATCTATTTTTTATATCAGGTCATCGATATATTGTAATGCGCCACAAATAAATCACTAATTGAATAAAAGTGAAATCTTTGGTCTGCAATGTCCTTCCTTGATTTTTTGTGTGCATAATTTTGAGAGTTTTGTCTCACAAGTCCTAACTTTTTATCTAATTTCGCGAACAAACCATAACTGCATAGCAAGAAGTGGGTTGTGGGTGTGTCCGTGTGCTCAAAGTAAGCTTATAATTTTTCTTGAGTTCTGGTGAAATTGGTCAACCTGGATACTATCTTAAAGAACAGCATATATATTTTTTAAGAGCTTAAAAACTCCAAATGAAATGGGAGATAAGTAAGACGACCGTTTCCGACCATTTTTTACAGCGGCCTACTAGAAAAGCTCGAAGGGATCGAATCCTATGGATGAAGTTAGTAGGAATAGAGTATAGTTTTATCCGCACAGAACTAAGTTTATTTAGGATAGGTAGCAAATTATGTTAAAATCCCAAGGATTATCGGTTTTTTTTAATAAAATAAAAAAAAAATCATATTTGATTATCTAACTAACTATCTAACTAAATGACATTTTTTCTATTAATTTTCTAAGCGCCGCGATGAATTGGCAAATTTAATTGATTAACGAAAATTCATTTTTATTACACATTAGGTACCTACATTAAAATAAACTGCATATTTTTTCAAATACACAAATTTATCAGGAAATCAATTGACTCTAAGCTCTATAGCGGTAATGATCTAGGTTCTAGGTAGTTAGCTACCAATTTAAATTTAAAAAATGTATTTTGTACGTAAATATTATCCAGTAAATAACCAAAGTACCATCATAATTTAAATGAAATAACATTCATCTTTAATGCTATTTTTAAAATGAATTTAGTTTACCATTTATTCGAAACTATAAATATAAACTATAAATTGAAAGTTCTGTAAAAAATTTACACATAAAAGAAATAAAGCTGGGCTGGCGTTACTGACTGAATTTGATAATAAATAAATAACCAAGCGCCGAGAACAACTTCCTACTTACAACTGTCAAAAACGTCAGTAAACGGGTCGTTATAGTTTAGATAATTATTATTATCTTCTTCTTCAGTGAAATATTACATTTATGGGAATAACCTTCAAAAGTTATAAAAAGAGAGGTTTTTCTTATAAAATTGGATTGTTATCCATTTAACTGACCAAAATCGGTCCGTAAAGCATTAACCGTTATGTAACCGATCGGTAGCCTTGCGAATGTTTATAAAACGCCAAAATCAAGAGGTAGATCAAATATTAGTTAAAAATGGTATCAAGCGTGACGAACGGATGGTTATAAAACTGGCCCTAAGTCAACATGATGTTATATTGTCTGATTCCTTGTATAGGGGAAGAGTTTTCCATAAACATAAATACGAGATTCAATCAAAATGAAGGATTGGTGGTTCCGACATATACCAATAAATACGGTGAAAGAACCCTAAACTATATTGTACCAAGAATATTTAATAAACTACCAATTACAATTAAAATTTTTTACCTTTTACATGAAATTATAAAATGAATTGCAGTTCTATCAAAAATTAGTTTAAACACAAAAGTAATATAATATAGGTAAAACATTATGTGTGATATAAATTTTGACTCCAAAGCAAATAAAAATTAGCTATTCGCCGTGGCATAACACCAATAATAATAAATTAACTCACCAAATTAGGTGACACGTAAAAAACATAAACAGCCTTACTAAAAAAACCCCTGAAAATTTTATTCAATTGATAAACGAGCATGTATGTGATAACATGACTAATTAAAAAAATGTTCATGGAAAGAAATATACGTTACACAGCCTGAGAGGGTAGTTTATCTCGTACATTACAACTGTGTTGTTAATGATTTCAAAACGATTTTTGGAATTTTTCCAAAGTATTTTGAATGTTTTCTGTAAAAAAAACAGTTTTATGGCATTGTATTCGAAATCATCTAAGTTTTCTCGTGTTTCGCCAGTAAAATGTATTAGTACCTAAGCAATTCTATGATAATGAGAATGTAAATTTCCACACTCTGACGTTTTTTACTTATGGCGTTAGTACGATTCAGTACCTATAGTCCAGTCAACCTGTGTCGTAGAACACCAGTTGAAGGAAATAAATAGTATAAAGCTAATTTTTTCCCCATCGACTACTTCCATTTAGACAAGGGTTTAGTCAAAAGTCCCCTCCCCTACCCCCCTTGCTTCCCCCCCTGTGCCCCGCCAAACATGAAAAGTTAAGGGTTTCGTAAATCGCGTCTATCTCGATTATTAAACAATATATCGGATTGTAATTTTTTTAATTCTCTTTACTATAATATTGTCTTTAATTAATGTCCAGTTAACTTTCGTTGCAACTTTTACTGTTTGTTTGTAATTCGTATGAAAAGGTAAAGATTTGTATATTTTTTGGCACTTAATTTTACCTTTTTGTCACAGAACTTTTCAGGTCGACATTTTATGAAAAAATGTTTTCGCACAAAGGTTGTAGCCCTTTCTATGAGCTATAAAATAATATATTTTAATGTGTACTTTATGGCAAGAAAACGCCAGATATCAACCGTGAATGCTTGGTGCGCACCATTTCTGCGGCGCTCCGCGGCAGCCGATTCATTACAGCACTACTCATCTATGATGTTTATACTCATTAATTGTATTTTTTGTCAATTGTTTAAAATTTTGGTTTTACTGAAGAAGTGAAATTATGCATTGGCCAGCCGTGTATTGTCACATTTGACCAACCACTTTTCCTGAAAGCAGTAGACATTGTTGCAGTTCTTCTACAGAAAGTGAAATATCTGGAGTAATCGTCAGACTAGGCGGATTACATCTTCTAATGAGTTTCCTTGGTTGCTTAGGAAAGTTTATGGAAGGTAGTGGAATCGAAGAAATGTGGACCTCTGTTTATGGAAAATCAACGATTCCTCACCTTATGTCAGGACATGCTTACGCAAGCTCTTATAGAGCTCAAATGATGACCCAGGCAGCTTTGATGTTACTGCTATTCGAGGAATGGGAAGGGATCTCTTAAAGAAATGATTACAAACAAGTTTAAGGATATTCGTACATACAATAAACAAACAAACAACTGTTGAAGACGCCATGAGAGAGTGTAAAACAAACGAAATAATGACAAGACTAAAAGAAGTGTGTGAAGATTTGGTTAAAACTGGTAGAACTTCAAAACTGTGGCTACAAGAGTTTAAATTGGTGAATTTGGTTCTAGACTTTATTCTGACAGAGAGAATCGGCGATTGGAATTTGCACATTAATACGGTCAAGCAAATGATACCGTATTTCCTAGTCGCTGCTAGTCATTTGCTCTATGCCAAATCCGCACAAATATACTTCCAACAAATGTTGAGTGTGCAAACGAAGATGTCAAATGAAGACTTCGAAAGGTTCGTCAATAAAGATTTCTTTACAGTTCGGCGTACAGATGGATTTTTTTATCGGTAACCGGACGCACATGACCATAGAGCAGACATTAATGCGATCATCAAAATCCATAGGTGGCCTTACTCATGGACGAGGATTAAGCGAGAGGAGGCTAACCAAGTTCATTGCTTGCGCTCCTGGATCCCTGCAAATTTGTGAGGCTTTCGAGAAGTTCTCTGGCTGCTTGACTCAGTTTAACGAACAGCACACTGAACTAAGATGCAGTAGAAGAGAAAGTGATTTGCAAGATATTAGTATATTTCTCGGATGGCTGCGTATCCATAATCCTTTCCGACAGAGCAACGATTTAGTGTCTTTGTCCTCTGGTCTAGTTCTGACAAGCTCGGGTGTAAACTACGATGAAGCGTATGATGTAGGAATGAACTGCTTGTAAGACATCGAAGGAAATAATTTTTTTAGATGTTAAATTGAAAAGAAAGAATAAAGTCAAAACTATAGGCTCCGTAGTAAGTGATATAAATGTGAGATCTGAATAAGTGCCGATTAATCCTGATCAGCTGTTTAATAGGGTTATTTGTATGTCTCAAGGAGCAAATAATCTCAAACTATACTTCAACTATGAACTCAGCCCATACCCTTTGTCTTTATTTGAAAACAATAAAATGATGAGAAAGGGAATTAAATCAAGTCTTATGAAAATATTTGGAAAGTGGACAGAATTTGCCCTCAAAAATATACGTAGTAGATGGAGGGTATCTTTTGCACAGTGTTATTTGGCCTGACAAAGTAACATATAGCAGCATCATACAGTAGTATGTTGTGACTGTAATGAAGCGGTATGGGAAAGATTGTCATGTTGTGTTCGATGGGTATCCTGACTATCCCACCACAAAAGGGGTCGAACATATGCGGAGAAGTAAAAAAACATCTCTAGAAATGAATTTCAACGTTAATATGGAATGCTCTGTGAAGCAAAATGAATTTTTGGCAAATCCAAAAAACAAAAGCCAGCTTATTGAACAGCTCGCTCAGAAGCTTAATGAAACAAACATTCCAACCATTGTGGCGGAGGAAGATACAGATATTGAAGTGGTCGGAAGAGCAATAGATGTCTCCCAGATTCAAAGTGGGAGGCCTATAGTTGTTGTTGGACAGGATACTGATCTTTTCGTTCTATTGTTAGGGCTCTCACAGCGTCAAAATGTGCAACTATTCTTTCTCAAACCCTCTGGCACACCATCAACGTATGACATCAGCAAGATTCGTGAAGAGATTAGTGATATGAAGGATGTGATATTATTTTTGCATGCTATCACCGGATACCACGTCTTGTTTATTCGGCAAAGGCAAAATTAACGCGTACAAATTGCTAAGTTCATCAAACGATCTCCGCACAAAAGCTTTACAGTTTTATGAAAAAGAGGCAGACAAAAATATTCTCAAAGAGGTAGGAGAGGCTTTTATCTTGAAACTATATGGATGCACAAGGTCTGCAAGTCTGAATGACAGTAGATATTCAATGTACCTTAAAGCTGTTGCAAAAATGTCATTAAAATCCAAATTTAACATCTCCTGGTGCTACTGAACAGCACGCAATTATTTGGCGTGTTGTTCAGTTCAGTTGGCGGCAAGTATCTTTTCTCGGAAGATTTTTCAATGTAGATGAGTATTTCAGGCTGATAATTATTGCTTATAATAAATGTTACCCTTTGTGCTATGCATAAAAATCTTGTCTAAACGTTAGTTTATAAATTAAAAAATAATAACAATATTTGCATTGCAATGCCGCGCCGGCCGGCCCCACCTCGACCGAACCCGCTATGACAGAGTACGCATTCTGCACTCACCGGCTGAATCTCGCTGGATCTCAAAAAAGGTAAGTACTATTTTATATTATTTTAAAGGTAATAATAGGAGCTACAACTTTTGTAGGAAACATTTTTTCATAAAATTTCGGCGTAAAAAGTTCTGCGACAAAAAGTAAAATTAAGTGCTAAAAAATATACAAATTTTTACCTTTTCATACGAATTACAAACAAACGGTAAAAGTTATGACGAAAGTCAGCAAGACATTAATTGTAGACAATATTATAGCAAAGAGAATATAAAAAATTGCAATCCGATATGTTGTTTAGTAATCGAGATAGACGCGATTTACAAAACCCATACACTTTTCATGTTTGGGGGGCACAGGGTGGGAAGCAAGGGGGTTAGGGGCGGGGACTTTTGAGAAAACACTTGTCTAAATGGTAGTAGTCGATGGGAAAAAATTTGCTTTATACTATTTTTTCCATCTAAAAACACAGGTTGACTGGGCTACTAAGCATCCCGAAAATACAGTCATGATGGCCGTTTCAAAACGTTTCAGTTTCAAACGAATACATTTTGCTTCGCATATAACGGCTCTCTTCTGTTACCTACATTATGTGTCATTTTTGATGGAGACTAACGCTTTATGGATTTCATTTCACGATTTGCGTAAACTTTTGCCTGCGCCCGCACGAGCTAACCAACGAGTCGTTGATAGACTTTTGACGGTGAAAT
Source organism: Limnephilus rhombicus (assembly GCA_929108145.2). NCBI lineage: Eukaryota > Metazoa > Arthropoda > Insecta > Trichoptera > Limnephilidae > Limnephilus > Limnephilus rhombicus. Next base: position 55,087,776 of record OV815277.1, on the reverse strand, counting down.
GGGCTTGAAGGAGTTTCCAACGCTGAGTTGAGGCTGCAAATAAATTATACAACTCTTGGAGCAGAGAATGGATGAACAAGCCTCTTGGTTGCTTTCAGCTGTACATCCCCCTACTACATTGAGCGAGTGTGCTGAATAGGAAACTTGCCCGGCAAGGGGAGAAAATTCTTTTATTTTAGCTTGTAGGCCGTTGTATATGCCTGACATGTTAGCTGCATTGTCATGAGATTGTCCTCGGCAGTTTGAAATGTCGATTCCTAATTCACTTAAGTTGAGATAACAACATTTGTCATTTGTTGTGATTTATGACCTGTGTTTGGAATGAACTTGAAGAAACGTTCTACAGGTGATCCATTAGGCAGGACATATCTGATTACACAAGTGAGCTGGTCTACGTGAGATATATCCGGCGTCGAGTCGATGATCAGAGAAAAATATTTCGTTGTTAACATTTCCATTACAATTGTCTGCAAAACGTTGTTTCCCATAACTGAGTGAATTGTTCGCATATTGTTGAAGAGAGATAACTCGTTAATCCTGAGCCTGGATTCCCATAACATGTAATGTGTTTGGCTAAGAACGGATCGAACTCAGCGATAAGTTCTAAGGACATCAAATAATTTGCATTGTGAAATCAACTAATTTCTGTGTCGTGTCCTCTGAAAGGCAAACCACGTGATGCACGCGCTTTTACACGAGCAACTACTCTTTTCAGAATGTTTCTCCAGTAATATATTTCTTCATCTAGCTGCATTGTTGATGTGTGATCAATGCGACCTACGCCATTCGCAGGACACATAATTTGTGAATAGGCGAATTCTCATGACTCATGAGTTGATTCTCCACAGTACCAATTTTTTCAAACATTAAAACTTTCTTTATTATCAAACTGACTCTCCCCGCCATTAATAAGAAGACAAGGTCCTCAAAAAACACATCCAGTACCTACTTTCGGTATAAATTAGCCGTTTTCGCGGAACTTTTTCGCCATTTATGTTAATGTTTTGACAACTGTCGCGCCAAAACGGTCCATTTGTGTTGTAGATAATTACTGAATTCGTGTCGACAAGTCAAATATATATTAGGCCGGCAGCACACTTCCAATTTTGCTTTCCGGTTGTCTGGTCAGTCTATCGGATCGGATGAACCTCGCACACGTCCGATTCATGCTTCCAATTTTTTTGATCTCAGTCGTTTATAATCTCTCCAGCAAAATACTACAATGAGCACAAAACATAATCTACGGTGCAATTTATTTATTTGTGGACTTCTTCCCAGGCCAAGTCCTTTATTTCCCTAGCATGGTGTTCTCCCTTACGTTATACATATTGATACTAATTTATTGTTATCAAGTTTAATTTGAAGAACCACAAACATATTAGTTTTATTTATTTATATATTCAATAATAATTCAATTTGGAAGGTGAGAATGGGTACCGCCACCCGGGAATCATTCAATGGATAATCAACACCCCTTTCGTAGGTCTCCCCAAACGGTATGTAACGTTTGGTAAATAAGCACGGGTGTCCGGTTTCATGGGGTGAGGTTTGTCTAGGTCTTGGCGGTAGATGACCTGGACACACTGAACCCAAGATTCCTACCCATCCCTAATACCTTTTTCCTTCCCAGAAGTTGCTCTTCTTCGTTTCCTCAAAAAGACCCTCCACATAGCATCTCCAAATATGATAGGCCCTGAGGGAATATATTTTTCTCAGGGCTTCCGGTGTGGGATCTATTGTAAAAAATATTATTATTCAATTTATAAAAACGGTTTATTTTTAAAAACGGCGCTCAGGCCTTCCGATAGTCTGATCAGACTTTCGGATGGAAACATTGGATGTGTGCGGTCGGCCTTATTGTCGGTAATGCCGATAAGGAATTTCGTACCTATTTACCTCACATAGCACTCGTTTTAGAGTGAATTGCTTTAAACAAAAAAAAACTACTTATCTACTATCACAGCTATTATATCGTCGGCCATAGAAGCACATACGTTTGCGAAAGCATTTATGGAAGTTCTTGCAACGGTTCGTTATTGTTTTTACGATTAATTTGTATATTCTGTGTGTTATATTAGTTGATCAATATTTTGTAGGGACTCGTAAGGAACACTATAGGATTACTTGTATTAAATAATCCATAAACATTTACCGGAAGGGCGCCCTTCACACCTGTCAAAAGCTAAAAAATCGATGTTTTATGATTTGAATGCTAATAAAGGTCTTTATTTATTTGCAAACTCATTTGAATTGAGTTTTTTCATGTTAAGTACTTATGCATTTAGAATTGTGTAGAAATAATAAAATTAGTTTATATTCGCGTGATTATGATTTTTGACATATTATTGTGAGCTCTATGCTGGTACTAGGTACTCAGGTACCTACTCAGTCCCCTACCTACTGGTCGGCTGCTGCTCTAGGGTTACAGGTTTTTTTGTTTTACTTTTAAGAATATGTTTGGTTTTTCACTAGCTTGTGTTTCTGGAAAAAAGTAAAAGTCAGATCACAGTTCTTGGATTATAATAAAAACTTCATTACGATTAGAAAGGCTGTGGAATAAATATGATTATTTTTTTTAATTATATTTACCAACTTCCACATTGGTGACCCCGATGTGATCTTAAGGACTTTGAAAGCTGAAGCCGAGTGAATCACCACAAGGGGAACATCAGGAGATCAACCGTGTTGCTGTACAAATTCTCCACTTCTGCCCAGACGACCAGATGTGGTTCTGCATCACAGCAGGAAAATAATTCCTCTCAGGGTCTACGTCATCATTGGGGATGCTGTGTGGATAGTCTTTTTGGGAAAGAAAGGAGAGGAAGTTCTGGCAAGGAACTTAATAAAAAAAAACTGAATTTAATTCAGCTAATAAGCTTACAAAACAGTTATTGATTCTAATGCGGTATGAAGTTCGCCGGGTAAGCTAGTATGTAATAAATGTCTACAACAATGGCTGTGAAACAATTGTATTAATTATACTTATTAAATTTTTGCGGAAAAGTCACTCTTCTTCCGGATCTGGTATGTGTGTGATGTCGTTTATGTTCTTCCGTGGTTCTTGCAGGTGGCATATTATTGTTGTTAATCTCGGTCTCCGGCTGGTTGATCTTCTATAATATATGCTGGTTTCAGGCGATTGGATATTGTCTTGTCTTTATCCTTTATCTTAAGTATCTCTTTTCGCTTCATTACTTGATATGGTCCCTCGTAAGGTGGTTGAAGGATTGTCTTTACTGTGTCTATGCGTACAAACACGTGAATTGTAGAGGCTAATTCTTTAACGATGACGTCTTATCTTCGTCACATTTCATTTTGTTGGTCGAATTTCGTTGAAGTGTTGACGTAGGTTTATCACGGAAACAGTGGCGTCTTCTTTTGTCTGTACCTGTTGGCTGAGAAATTTTCCTGGTAGGCGAAGTGTTTCACCGTAAACTATTTCAGATGACGTGGCTTGCAGATCATCACGCCATGCATGCTGCTCTTAATCCCATCAATATCCTCGGGAGAGATTCGGTCCATCGGTCGTTTTGATGACATCTAATGGCTGCTTTTAGCTTAAGATGTGACCGTTCCACCATTCCGTTTGCTAGTGGATGATATGCCGTTGTTCTTATGTACATTATCCCTGTGAAGTGGCTTAACTCTTTGAATAGTTGGGATTCAAATTGTCGGTTCTGGTCTCTATTGACACGCAGGGGTGTACCAAAACGGGTAATCCACCCACCGTAGAAGGTTCTAGCTACCGTTTCTGCCTCTCAGTTTTCCATGGTGAAAACTTCTGGCCATCTTGTGAAACGATCTACACACTAAAATCATATCCGATCTACAGACGTCAAACAGTATCTGCAACCTTCTGATACTGGCATGATAATTATGTCGATATGAACATGTTCAGATCTAGCATATTTTAATGGAAATGTTCCTATTGGGGTGCTCACGTGGCGAGTTACTTTATTGCGTTGGCACTATATACAACTGCGCACCCACTCTCTGCAATCAGCTTTGATGGATGGTCAAACGTAGCACTGTGCTATGAGTTTTACCATCGCCTTGATTCCTGGGTGAGATAGGCGGTGAACTGCATCGAAAGATGTCTTTCTAAATTGCTTTGTGACGAAAGGTCCAGAAACGGGGGTTAACATTTCACAATGTACAGCTACGTTACTACCAGGTATGTGTATCTTTTTGATTTGTAAAATAGACCCTTTTTCTAGGTTTTCTCGTGGCCCGTCGTCGTCTTCTGATGTAAACTGGCTGATGAAATCCAAGTGAACACCGGCTAAAGGCTCCCATTCGCCGTGAATTAACCGCTGCTGCTGTACCCACTGTGGTGTCGGAGGCGTCACTGATGATAACTAGCTGCGAGTCGCTCTCAGGGTGGGCTAGCAATGTCGCTTGCGCCAAACTGTCCTTACAATTCTCCTATCGCGAAAGCGCCTATCGTCTCTGGGGTCTACGTAATAAGTTGCTTCCCCTTTACATGCCCTTGAATAACAGCGTTTAATGGTGCTTGTATTTCTGCTGCTTTGGACACGAACCTCCTATAGAAGTTCGACATGTCTAGGAATCGTCGGAGATCTTTCACTGTTTGGGGTCGGCTGTATCTTCGTATAGCTTCCACCTTCTTCGGCAGAGGAGTCGTTCCTTTGTTTGATACCAAATACCCGAGGAACTTAATTTCTGGCTTTTCAAAGTGACATTTTGTCACATTTACTAATACTCCATATTCTTGTAGTCAGTTAAATGGCAGCATAAGTTGTTTGTGATGCTCTTCGTCGGATATTGAAGCAATGAGGATATCATTGATGAATGCATAACAAAAATCTAAGTCTCGCAATACTTCATCTATGAAGCGTTGAAACGTTTGTGCCGCATTAAATTCGATAAAATTGAATTCGAACAGGCCAAATGGTGTGGTAATGGCTGTCTTTGAGATGTCTGCTTCGGCGATAGGGATTTGGTTATAGGCTCGTACCAAGTCGATGGTTGAAAAAATGTTTCTGCCTCGAAGCGATTGCGCAAAATCTTGAATGTGACGTACTGGGTAACGATCAGGGATTGTCCGAGCGTTCAAGGCTCTATAATCTCCGCACGGTCTCCACTGATGCTGTTTGGTCGCGTGCCGAGGTTCTCTCATCGCTCCATACGGTCGAGTGAGGACTGGAAATTTTTGCAGAAGGTTATGATAAGTTGACGTTTCCGTCACCGTCTTGATCGAGTTGATTACTACAGAGCTTCTCCGTCCTGGGGGGACTGACAGGTAAGTAGTCTGATCCAGCAGGCGTTGGTTTTTTACATCAACTAATAGTCCAAAATGGGCTGAAAAATCGACGCCTATAATAGGTTTCGAGACATCGGTGATAACGAATCTCCACTTTTAAGTCACGCCTAAGTTCTGTTAAAAGTCAGGGTCAAGGTTGCGTATGTTCCAATAGTAGTACCGTTAGCTGTTGACAGTACGTAAGCCTGTTTGTTGAGTCATCCTCTAACCTCATTTCGTGGATAAATGCATACATCAGCACCTGTGTCGATCAGAAATCGAACTTAGTTTGTTTGTCTGTGATGAAAAGGCAACTGGATATTGGGCTGATACTACTGGCCGCTATCAGAGTGAACCCTGGTCGTTTCCCGAGTGGTACGTACACTTGGTTGGGTCTCTTCAATTTCAGCTGCTCCAAAACGTCTATGTGTCTAGCACATGCCGTCTCGCTGGTCTCTGCTCTGTCTCGGTGAAAGTGATCGTGAGGGTCCAGGGGGTGGCTGGAGGAGCGAACCCGTCGACCAGGATTGTAGTCTCGCTGACAAAACGCAGATATTTTGTTACGCATGGCAGCTCCCATATTGTGAATTTCTTGACGAAGTGTCATTGTCAGCTGTTGTATCTTCGTATCCAGGTAGGATTCGACAGCGTTTGCTACTGGTAACTCTGCAATGGTTGGTCTGCCTTTGGTGTCAGCGATGACGTCAACAAGGTTTGCCACTTTGTCTAGGACGACGTTCTTCTGCGTTGCTAGGACCACCTGCATAGTGTTCCGTAGACGGTTCATCCAGAGGGTTTGTAAAACGTCGTCATAAGTACCGTAGGAATTGTAATGGCTTGCGGTCCCCTATATCTTCATGTTCTAGCAGTCGGCGGATTTTCTGCTTCTGCGTAGAACTAAGACGGCGCACCAGTTCGGTTTTCAGTTTTGATATGTTCCTTCAGCAGGTGGGTTCACAATGATCTCTCGCAATTCTGCTGCGTATCAAGTATCTATTGATCCCAGGATGTACCCGAACTTGTTCTTGTCTGTATTGATGCCGGCGGCCTCGAAACTTCTCTCCGCCATGCAGAACCACATCTCTAGGTCGTCTGGGCAGAAGGGGGGAATTCGGACAGCAAAACGATTGATCTCCTTCTGTTCCCCTTGTGGTGATACAATCAGATTACTCATCTTCTCGTTAGAGCACTTTTCAGCTTTTAAAGTCCTTAAGATCACGTCGGGATCACCAATACGGAAGATTGTAAATATAATACGAAAAAATTCTATTGATTCCACACTTAATCGTTATAAAGTTTTTATTTAAAACAAAAACAAAAGAACCTATTCCAATATTTGGATTACCTAGAGCAGCAACCGACCAGTAGGTAGGGGGATGAGTACCTACCAGCATAGAACCCACAGTTTTACATATTATAAGATTTTATCGAAGAAAAAGCAGGTCTTCCTGTATCGTGACTTCGTCACTGGGAGGGGGGTCTGTGGGCTCTAAGCTGGTAGAAACTCAGCTCCCCTATCCCTATCTGCCGGATCTGCCCTGATGATGGACACTGCAACGTTGTCCGAAACATTGGCTAAAGAAGGAGGTAGCGCAACACGGCATAACACCCCAAAAACAAATAACGAAAATACTTTTGGCCATGAAAATCTTAATACGTACCTTCACATTATTATTTCCAAAATTGGAAAATTTTCGAAAATTGAAGAATTAAATTTGTTGTTTAAGGGTTATTTTAAAGATTTTTTTATTTTTTTTTTATTTGATTCACCTGATTTATACATGTGTGTTATATATTTGACTAATGTGGGCCTCACTGGGTGCTTTACCCGTGCTGAGGACCTCATTTTACAGTTTGATATGATTTATTTTATTTTATTTTTTTATTTAAGATACATATAAAATAAAAACTAAAGAAAAAAGAGACTCAATAATAACATATGAGAATTAAAAGAAAGAAAATAGAGCAAAACAAAATAGAGTAAAATAACACTAAAATAAAACAATAGAAATAAACTATATAAATAGGATAGATACATATAAACCGATAGTGAAATTAAAAGGTTTTATATATTAGTGAGTATTGCAATGGTGTTTATGTCTATGTGTTTTTTTTTTTTTTTTTTTTTTATGTTGTGATTTTTTTGTAAAGTTGCCTTTTTTGGTCTTTAATCCATCTTTTAATTTTGAGTGTGAAAAGTTTTTTGTTTTCTTCTTTTTTTAAATCGAGTGAAAGATGGTTGAATGCTTTTATTGCCTGGTATTTGGGATGTCTTTGTCCAAAGCTTGTGTTTATCGTCGGTGTTTTTAAGTTTTGTATGTATGCTTGTCTAACTGGTCTATTAATGGTTTGTGTTTGTTGGAGTTTGTGTTTTTGGTCAAAGATAGAGTTAAGAAGTGTTTTTATGTATAATTGTCGTATATCAAGTCCGTCGAATATGTTGAATATTTGGTCTGTGTCAGTCATTCTGTGTTTTTTTAGTATAATCTTTAAGATGGTTCTCTGTGTGGTTTCCATATGAGCAATAGCTGAGTTTGTTGCTCCTCCCCAAACAATGATTCCATATTCTATTATAGATTGGCAGAGTGCAAAATATATTGTTTTCATTTGTTTTAGTTTGTATATGTTTCTTATGGTTAGGGAAAGATGTATTGTTTTGAGGAGTTTATTGGTGATATGATTTATATGATGTGCCCATTTGAGATTTTGGTCAATTATGATTCCTAGATATTTTATTTGGTCTGTTTTTACTAAAGCAGGGCAGTCGCAGTTTTTGGTGTTTAAACAATCGTGTATTTTTATGATGTTTGTTTTATTTGTTGGCTGTCCCATGCTATTTATACTGTACGTTGTAAATTTTGTTTTCGATATATTTAATGTAAGTATGTTTGTGTCTAACCATGTTTTCACTCGCGTGATTCCTAATTCTGCTGTATTATACACATTGTTCCAGTCTTTAGATTTGAAGAGTAATACTGTGTCGTCCGCATAACTAATTATTTCTCCGTCTATTTCCATATTACAGAGTTCATTTATGTAGATAGTGAATAGCACAGGCCCTAGTATGCTTCCTTGTGGAACTCCATATGTAATTGGCAGTGGTTTACTAGTATGGTGATTAATTTTAACTTGTTGGGTTCTGTTGCTCATATAACTTTTCATCAGTTGGAGTTCCTTTGCCTAAGATACCAATGTTTTCTAATTTTTTAAATAGGGTTTTGTGGCAGATTGAATCGAAGGCTTTAGCTAAGTCTAGGTATATCGCTATGCATTTTTGCCCTTGATCTAGGTTGCTATGTATATAATCTATTACATATTCTAAAGCTTCTTTGGTACCTCTTTTTTATCTAAATCCGTATTGTTTATCCGAGATTAATTTGTTTTCTTCAAGGTATAATTTGGTTTTTTAATGCTCTTTCGAAGATCTTTGATAGTGAGTTTAATAATGTGATTGGTCTATAGTTATTTATTTCCTTTTTGTCTCCTGCCTTGTAAATAGGGATCACCAGTCCTTGTTTCAAAGTACTAGGGAAGCAGCTTTGTTTTATACTAAGGTTGATTAAGTGTGTTATTGGTTTTATTATTTCATTTTTTAATTTCTGAATGCAATCTGTTGTTATCTCATCTAATCCCGGTGCAATATTGTTTTTTAATTTATCGATTATTTTTTCAATTTCCTTCTCCGTAATTGTTTTTATTGTAAGTCTTAGTTTTGTCTTTTGTGTATTGATGTTTGATCGGTTGGTTTGTGTTTGTGTTTTACGCTTTGCTAAAACTTTTCCTATATTTGAAAGAAGTTATTCACATGGTTCGCTATTATCTCTGCATTTGTATTGATATCTATTTTTTTAAAATTAATATTTAATTGTTCGATACTATTTTTCTGTTTGTGTTTTTGTGTGTATGTTACTTCTTTCAATATTTTCCATATAGCTTTTGGGTTTTTGTTTTCTTTTTGTAGTTTTTGTCTATAGTATATCTCCTTAGCTACTCTTATAATTTTTGTGCAGATATTTCTATATCTTTTATAGAAATTAAATTGTTCCATGTCATATGGCGTGTTTTTAATTTGTCTGTGTAATTTGTCTCGTTTACGGATGCAGTTTAATATTCCTTGTGTTATCCATAGTTTTATTTTTTTTGTCTTGTGTGTAAGTGTTATAAGTTTTATATTAGTGTAGTTATTTATTTATTTATTTTATTTTAAATGCACATTTACAGTTATACATAACCAATAATAAACATACATTTTATTTTATTAAGTAATTATAGCGTTTTTGAATTGATGAATATTTAGTTTAAAAATATCTATGTCAGGGGGCAGGAAATTTAGTAAAATAATCATTTTTCCGAGCGGCATTACTAATGGTAAGTTAGTTCTGCATCTCGGAACAACAAAAGTTCTGTGTCTGCGCGCTCTTGTGAAGTTGTCGGGGACAAAAAATTCAAATTTTTGTAATATATCGGGAACACAGATGTTACCGTTTAAAAGTTTATATGCTGTTGTCAGCAAAGCAGTTTTCCTTCTTTCGGCGAGGCTATTGATACCCAGCATGCCGGACAAAAAGGCTGATGGATATAACCAGGGATAATATCCGAAGTCTCTAAGATATAAATATCTCAGAAACTTCTTTTGCACTTTCTCAATCATTTGAGAGTATGTTAAATCCACTGGTCCCCATATTACTGAACCACTTTCCAAAATGCTACGTACTAAACTATAGTATAGCAAACGAATCGCGGCTGAGCTGCAAAAGTGTCTGGAGTTGCTTAGCACAAATCCTAGCATTCTTAGAGCTTTGCTGCATATCGTTTCTATGTGGACGTGAAATGTTAGGTGCGCATCAAATGTGATTCCCAAATCTCTCAAAATAACGATGTGCTGAAGAGACGAATAAGCCATTTTGTAGTTATAGTAAATCGTTTTGTTCGCCTTGGTGTAGCACATGGTAGAGCATTTCTTAATATTAAATCCTAATTTATTGGTGTGACTCCATTCGACGATAGAATTTATATCACTTTGTAGCTGCAAGCAATTTTCCAAAGATTTTATTAAAAGGACTAATTTAAGGTCATCCGCGAATAAGAGAAACTTAGAAAATTTTATGCAATGATAAATGTCGTTGATAAATAGAGAGAAAAGTAAGGGTCCAAGATTTGACCCCTGCGGAACTCCAGAGTTTGTGATGAAGTTGGAACAGTTAAATATACCATAAGTTACGTATTGCTGTCTGTTTGAGAAATAACTTAGAAATAGACGTAGAAGTTTCGCTGAAAATCCAAATTGGTCGAGTTTATTTAGGAGAATAAGCGGATCTACCGAGTCAAAGGCTTTTGCGAAGTCGTTGTATGATACATCTACTTGATTGTTGCTATCAAGAGCTTGGGATATGTACTCCGTAAAAACCATTAGATTAGACACAGTAGATCTGCCAGACCTAAAACCGTGTTGCTGGTCAATTATAAAGGGTTCAACTTGAGTATAAATGAATTTATGAATTATTAGTTCAAACAACTTGGCTGGAGAGGATAGGATTGCCACTGGTCTGTAATTAGAGACAGGAGTCTTATCACCAGTTTTATGTAACGGTGTAACTTTGGAGATCTTCCACAAGTCTGGGAATATTCCGGAGTTAAGTGAGAGATTATAAATATATGCGAGAGGTGTTAATAAGGGCTCAAAACAGCCCTTTAACACGAATGACGGAATAAGATCCGGTCCAAAAGAAGTTTTGGCTTTTAATTTTTTAGCAGCCGCGGTGATGTCAATGTTTGTGATGTTTTGCGAACATTCTGCGCTATTAGTGGCGTATTTTTTCCAGGTATAAAAGATTTCAAGTCCGCAGCTTCCTTACTATAAGTTGATTTAAAATAGTCTGCAAATGCTTCTGGAATATCTGCTCCTGAGAAAGACTGATCATTCCAAGTAACATGGTCAACAAACCCGCCATCACTTCTCTTGGACGAGATATATTTCCAGAAAGATTTGGGATCACATCTGATATTTTTTTCAACAGAATTAATATATTGCACATGTGCTAATCGAATACTGCGTTTTATTTTTGTTCTAAGTAGACAAAACATGTCCCGTTCACTTACCATTCAGTTTTCTTCCATTTTTTGTAATGTTTGAATTTGAGCTTTATGTCGCTAACAACCTCACTAGAAAACCATTTAGGATATTTCCTACCATTCCTCGGAGTGCGCTTAATTTTGAAACACATATCAAAGTATTTATAAATTATAGAATAGAAAAATTTTGTCGCAAAATTAACATCATTTATGTCTTTCAAAGGTTGCCAATCATGGGATTGTAAATGGCAATAAAGAGCCTTAAAATCACCATGTTTGAAGTTCCATCCTCGCCTAACACTATTATCAGTATTATTCGAGAAGTTTCGGGTTTGACAATTGGTTGTGTTTTTGTTCGGTGAAATCTCTATACATAACGATGGATGATAAGCGTCTTCTTTGACTAGTGAGTATAAGGATTTTTATACTTTTAAATTAAAGTTACTGACTACAATGTCCAGCGTGCTTCCCTTCACATTTGTAATAGAGTTACTCTGCTTCATTTGAAAAAGATTCATAAAATAAAGGAGATCCATTTGGGTGCCTTTGTTACTTGAGTTCAGATTAAAGTCACCAATCACAACAATTTTTTTATTAATTAAAAAATTTAAGTTCTCTGTAACCTTATCAAAAAAATCGCTGTATGTTTTATTTGGCGACGCCGGCGGAATGTACACAACACAAATGTAAATTACACCAAAATCATTTAGGTATGTCTTTATCCACATATTCTCGTCTTCACTTTCCAAATAGGTAAGTCTCTGGGTTAGGGTGGCGCGGTCACGTCTCGCGGCTAGCAGTACTCCTCCTCCCCTTGAATGACCCGAGGTTCTATCCTTTCTGAAGACGTCATACCGTTGATCGAAGAGTTGACCATTGTAAATGCTGTCATTAAGCCATGTCTCTGAAAGTAGTATAAGGTCGTTGTTTTGTATTATCACACTTTGTATGAAATCATCAGTCTTGGATCTTAATCCCCGCACATTTTGGTAATAAATTGTGCAAGGGAGAGAATTTGCTTTTAGGGGGTTCTCTAGTCATTTCGGGGCGGCATCATCGTTCGGTTTGGGCCGGTTCTGGTTAGTATCAATTGGATTTTGTCTCGGTTTTATGTATCGATAATGTCTTATCGGTACTCCTCTTGGCCATAAATTTTCCTGTAAGAGTTTATCGTACAGATCCTCCGTTACACCTATCCTGAAAGCTGCGTATTCTTGAGAATGTGCGATGAATTTTTGAATTTCGCATTTCGGTATCTTATTTTTCTCCAGGTGCGCCCGGATCTCTTCTTCTGTTGTGTCCTTTAAAATTCTGGACACAATAATATTCCTTATCCTTGGAAATGCTTTTACACTTGAAGACTTATCGGAGTTCCCAACAATCAAGTTCTTCGCTTTCCGTTGTCTGCGTTTAACGTTCGTCCATTCTTCCTGATTAGGAGTGGTTTTCGATTCGTGCTCGGAAATTGGAATGTGTGGTTCTGTTGTGTGTGTTTTAGGGATCGCGCCGCTAAAAGATGCGGTTTCAAATTGAATGTCGTTATTTTTAGCTTTGGTGGCCGCCTTTCCTTGGTTTGTGCCACTGCGGACGGGTTAGCGGACGCGGTGTGGTCAGCCCAGCGCTGTATAGAGGGATTCGTAGGTAGTGCATTTTTGTCTTCATTGTTTGTCACCTGGCGATTCAATATTGCTTCTATGGCCTTTACACGGTCTAGCAACTCGTTTATCGTCCTGCTTTGCTCGAGAATGATGCTCCTTAATTCGATGAGCACGGCGTCACTCATTATTCCTTGCAAGAGTGAATAAAACTCGCGAAATTTTTTTTTGAATGACAGCGCGACGGTAAAGCGTGTGTATCGCGCGACGGTATTGAACGTACATTTCTTGTGTTAACGTAGTTGTGAATTTATCTGTGAAGTTATTTCTTTGTTAATTCTAATTGAAGATATTAATTTGTTAAGAGATCTACTTTATTATTATTAAAGATAAGCTTCAGTATTGGGTGTCGTTGAGGTTAGGTCGTATGTAAGTTATTATTTCTGTCATTTCTGTCAATGTCATTTACTAATTTCTGTCATTTATTTTACAGATGTTTGCAGTAGTGTGAGGTCCTGTACTCATAATTCATTTCTTTACCCACTGGTGCGACAGACCAATTTAAAACTTTTTTCTTGGATTGCTCAAGATTTTAAGGTGATCATTTGTTTTTTTTTAAAAGCCCATATTGGTTGCAATAAGGCTTATGTTTCCAAGTATTATCATCAAGTATAATGTGTTATCAATCAGTTAAATGTTATAAATAATAAAGAATATGTTCATTTTTTACAGCTTCTACGCAGCATGATGTCCAACATAATATCAAACAAGGGAATCGCGTCCTTCATCGCGTTGTACTTGTTTATCGTTTCATGTTTAGCTGAACAGGAATGTAAACCAGTAACGCTGTACGAATACACCGATAAATTCATCGAATACGGTTCCCATGAAAGACCGGGACGTCCCAGTCTCCCTGTCAAATCTTGTATTAAGGCTTGTGGGTGCATAAACCCCGGCGAAATTCCAACGGCTACAGAAACACAAACACGAATTGATAAAATAGACTTGTACCTAGGTTCTAGCAATATAATTATCGGTTATAAGTTTGCTAATATTACCGAGCATACGGCTTGCGAGTGCCTGTTTCCTGGTATTAAATCAAACCAACCCGAAAACACGCTCCTTCGAAAATTATCTAGAAAACCCTTCAAACCTATCGATGATGACGCGAAGTTCGAGTATTCTACAACAGTTCAGTATTCTCCAACAACTACAGTTTCTTCAGCAGCATTTAGTTCTTTTTCTACCTTCGTTCTATGCTTGATGCTTTTTTTATGCGCAATATTCACATTATATATACAGTGATAGTCAAGCTGCCTCCGTCGGCGTCGCCGTAGTGTCGACCAGTTCTTGAAACCATTCCAAAATACGTCCACATTCTTGCTTCCTGCTTCCTGCTTCCTGCAGGCTTTCACTCGAGTCATGTCCCTGAGTTTATTCATGAAAATAATTTATTTTTTATTTTTAATAATATGTTTTACACGGTATTTACATGATAATTTCACTCTCAGGTTTTTTTACTACCCTTCCATTGAAAGCATTTGCTTGTGTATGGAAGGGTAGTGTACATTAATGTTATTAGTTAGTACTTAAATAATTCATTATATATAAATATATGTAAGCTGCAGTATTTATTTTGATAGTAGTGTGTATTTAAAATAGAAAGAAAGAATTCTATGGAAAACTAAGGATATTTGTAAGATTAATTAAGTGACAGTAGTTTTTTTCTTAATAATATTTTTTAAATATCTCTTGACAGAGAGCAGTATTCGGGTTTTTATCATTAATGCTTCTGATTTCTTCTGGTAGACGAATGAAAAAAGTTCTTCCCTGGTAAGTGTAATGACGCTGTGCAAAAGACGTATTTAGTTTTGGGCATAGAAAAACATGTCGAGTTCTGTTTTCATTTAAAGATGGATATTTAATAATATTTTAATTATTACGAAATTTTTTAATTTATTTACCAAAACTATTTATATATGCAGCATTAGATTGTAATAGAGTATAGTTTTTTTTTTAATTAGGCAATTCTTCCTAAAAAGAGTGCTTTGTGTAGAGTATCCTCAAACTGCTTCGACTCTCTTTCTCTGTCTGTACCTATATCTGTAGAGTTTTGTTGATCACTTGGTAATATTAGATACCTGGCAAAACTAAAAATATTTATTGTTGTATGTAAATACCTATTTTAATTGTAAATCTCTAATTTTAAGTCACGGTTGCAAATATTTGTATGTCACCAGTTTTAAGTCAGTAGTAATAAGTCTTAGTTGTAAGTCACTAGCTACATATAAGTCTTAAATGTAGGTTCCTAGTTATAAGTTTGAATCCTAGTTGTAAGCCTATCGTATTCATTTTATTTTATTGTATGCTTATTATATGTACAGCGCCCTTGAGATGATTTTTCGTGAAAACGGCGCTTTATAAATCAGCCAAATATTATTATTATTATAGTTTTCCCACCCGCTTGTTTGTTTACCGCATGTACTAATCGATTAAATAATAATAAGTATTAAAAGTGATTTTCTCTCTATAGGCTAGTATACGAAAAAATAGTGTTAATAGGACTGCAAAGCATCGAATATTGCATGAATGTGCGGCTATTTTATATAGTATCTATAGTATAAATTGCATATTTTTATATCATCTGATGAAGCTAGAAGAAGTTAAGTAAACTGTATTTTTCTTAAATTATAAACAAATAAAAAAACTTTTCTTCTTTACAAATTCTTCCTTTTCCCATTCACAGTAAAAAAAATCTAAATGTAAGATGTTTTGTAATACTAGTCTGATTTAAAAAATATTTTTGTAAGTATTGCGATTCGAGTAGAGATGGTTTAGTAACAAATAATGTATATAATTTTGAACTGTCTAAAATCCTTGTCTGGTTCGAAACCTGGCACACACAAGAACGTCCAAAGGAAATTATGGCGTCAAAAATAGGTAAAAGCGTTGTCTTCAAACTAATCATAAATATTTTTGAAACGTTCTCCGTTAACCAGTTCACAATGATTCGTAAAAAAATATTTTGTTAATTCGAGCCAATAGCCTGTGTATAGTGTGCAGACTTGAGATGTGTAAGTGTATCGCGTTGCCAATAGCCTGTGTATAGTGTGCAGACTTGAGATGTGTAAGTGTATCGCGTTGCCAATAGCCTGTGTATAGTGTGCAGACTTGAGATGTGTAAGTGTATCGCGTTGCCAATAGCCTGTGTATAGTGTCCAGACTTGAGATGTGTAAGTGTATCGCGTTGCCAATAGCCTGTGTATAGTGTGCAGACTTGAGATGTGTAAGTGTATCGCGTTGCCAATATTGCTCAGTTGCGCCCGATTCGTTCACGTACCTAATAGCTGCGCTCGTCCTGTTTTCCCTGTTTAAAAATCAAAAGTTTTCAACATGGATATTGAAGCTTCAGGTGTAGGTATTTTTACTTGAAATTATTTTTAACATAACAATCTTAACGTAATGTAGATATAATATATGTTTTAGGAAACACTAATTTTGTTAAAAAAATAGATTGAATGCTTTACTTCAACTAGAGTTTAGAAAAAAGATATACCTACCGAGTTTCACACCATTTTACTGGTTCGAATAAATACCTGATAAGAAGCGCATTCTTTTCGGGTAGTCTTGGCGACCCCGCTCTAAAGGAAATGAGGATTAAGAGAAAAAACTACATAATGTTAAAAAATATCAATTGTAGAAAATTATCCAAAAGGTAATAATAATGAATACAGAAATAATAGTTTCAAAAATAATTGTTTAAAATAATAATACATAGTGTTAAATAAAAAGTAATTAAAAAGAAAAAATTAACAAGAAATAACAGTTTTCATTTAAGTACATTGTGCGGTTAGTTTGATTTTAAACGATTTAAGGGTACAATGGAAAATCGTCACTTCATTTGGATAGGGTTCTAACTTCGCTTCACCTTGTTCTGAGATATGGTTGATGTTGAACCTTGTGTAAAGTATTTTAATTGAACATATTTTAAATGAAAGTATTTAAAGAGGACGTAAACTTACCCTTTTAGAACATACCTAAACATACAAATAGAACCCTGTGCAACCAGCTAGAGCATAATAATTCATTGCACAAGGTTCTAATTACATTACCCTAATGCTATTTCTAGCTAAGGCCAAGCCCTATTAAAATATTTTCCATTAAAATACAATAAACTAAAATACATAAATTAAAATTCTTACATAGATTTCGAAAATTCGTCTTTGGAAACTTAGAAACCTTAGAAAATGTTAAGACGTAGTTAGAATCCTATCCAAATGAAATGACGGACCATAATGTGCCTCGTATTTAAGATCAACTGTCAGATACAAACAAAATAGAGAGTGTAAGTGATGTTAGTACCTTGTGAAATGAATTATTATTGAAAAAGCTTGAAGTTAGAACTTTGTCATACTTATATCTACGAAAATACAAAACAGATGGTTCTGAACATTATTTTGGTTATAGAAATAAGCAAAAAAAATGCTTTGGCATTCAAAGGTCATTTTTGAAAAAAATGTCAGTTAGAAGTGAATCCAAATGAAGTGACGAAATGTCAATATCTTTTAGGGCATGATAAGTTTGGCAGATACGCCCGAGCAAGGAGTTTTGTGCGTATTTCGATTTAAAAATTTTGTTTATGAAATAAGGTATTCGATCTGGTATTGCGTTTAGGACAACGAAATTCAATCCATTCTAACAAGGCTGGCGAGTCAATGAGGCAGTTCACAATTTTGTACAGAAACAGTACATCAAAAATTTTCATCCGTTTGTAAAGAGCAATAGGGTTACACTGAAGATTTTCAAAACGATACGACAGGTTTTTCAATTTTTTTTTTATGTTTTCAATTCGGTTAATATAAGTTTGGTATTGAGGATTCCAAATGACAGATGCAAATTCGAGATGAAATCTTACATATGCCATATATAGTAGTTCAAGTGTAAAATGTTTACTGAATGGTTTTGTGACGCGAATAATGAAGCCCGGTTGTTTGTAGGCTTTTTCTAAGACGTGTTCAATATGATCTTTAAATAGTAATTTAGAGTCAAGTAATACTCCAAGGTCTCTGATTTTTTCTACTCGTTGAAGGGGAACATGGTTGAGATGGTAAGTATGGCTAATTGGGTGACGTTTTTTGATTACCTTGTTTTGTATCATCTGTGATTCATTTAGTATGTTTCACATGCGTTTCTCCAGATTTCAATCAAATAATTTAAATGTGAGAGTACGAAACTATAATATAAACCTTTTTTAATTTATTTGGTAACAGATATGATAGCCGACTAAATACGCTAATTAAGGGGATGATTTTGTTTACATTTATGCCAAAAGTGGCCATTTTTTTTCATATTTTATAGTAATTGATCTGTATGTTTAATTACAGCGGACATTGCTACCTTGGGTAGAACGCCTGCCGTGTTCGGGATTACCTGGGTGCAACGAGATGCTATAAATGCCACTTGTATGGCCACGTGAGCAAATCTTGCACCCAGGACACGACAACATGCCGCCACTGCGCCGCAACCGGCCATGAATATGAGGATTGCCCCAAAAAAGCACTGGCCGCTGTCTGCGCTACCTGCTCAAGGTTTAAAAAACCGGCGAACCACTCTACGGGAGATCGTGCTTGCTCTGCCCACAGAGCGGCTATAGAGGTCCAAGTACGTATGGACTATGGCGGGCGCTAATTTCCTCACCATTGCATTGGTCAGGCGAACCTGCAAAGGTCTCGGGTGGCCACCCTGGAGACCCAGCGGGTGATGTCTGACCTTGGCATAGACATCATGCTTATTCAGGAGCAGTACGAGTGGCAAGGCAAAACTGCTGGAATTAATAGTCCGGGTGCGGTGCTCGAGGTGGGTTCCTCTCCGGGTGCGGGTGTCCTGGTCAATACTTCCTTGATCAGACCCCTCCTCTTGGGAGGGCTCTCAAACGAGTACCAAACCTGTGTATCCATTAAATTAGCTAACACGGAAATCATCGTGATCTCCGTTTACTTTAAATACGGTAATCCTGTTGAACCGCATATTTTGAGCTTAAGATGAAGCCATACTAAATAATGCAAAATCATACTAATCATATGTTTTTGTTTTGAAAATTTGATGGCTTAGAAGAATTATAGATGCTTCAATTAAATACTGTGTGTAGAACATACCTTGGCCCTCAAAAATATCGGTCATTTTTTTTATAAGTCTTTTAATAAGCCTATAAAAAAATAAAGTATAAGGTATATAAAAAACACTTTCAAGTCCAAACTCTCCTATTTATAAAACCTTTTTCGGATTTGGTTTTATTGTATAATGTGGCAAATTTAGTTTCTTTTATAATAATCGCAAAAAAATGATATTTACGCCCGAACTACACAAAATAAAATATGCATTTTCTCGTTGTTATTTTTGACATCAATCAATACGGCCCGTACTCTACGAATTTGGATTCTTGAAGTGACCCTTACGGCATGGGCACAAGAACCATGCACTGGGCACATCTATTTCGTATCAGTCACGCCCCAACTGGCGCGGGAGGCAGTCGTGTGACCCCGCGTCGCTTAGTTTCGTGAAATCAATTTTAAATTTCAGTTTTCTTACAATAAACAATGCGTAAAACAGGAATTAATATTTTTTACAGACCTTTACGAAATCAACCTGTAAAAAAAATCTCAAATACCTTTTCCAACCTTTCCAAAAGCTTTTTCTCAAGTATTTGAGAAAAAGCTCAAACTCCTCCCATTAAGGGCGTGAATTCCTATTTCGATTTTTTCCTGAACTATTGAATCATCTTAACGCGAGCGCTTCACAAATTAAGAGGTCGAAACGTAATTATCGGTGGAGACTTCAACGCGCGATCACCTCTCTGGTTCGACTATAACGGAATTCGGACGGAAAGATCCTTTGCTGTCGAAGACCTTATTGCGGTGCAAGGTCTGTTCATTCTCAATGAACCGGGCATGCTTTCTACTTTTTCAGGAGCCGGAGCTTTCATTGATCTCACTCTATGTTCTAGATCACGAGTGTGCGTTAGTTTCTGATCAGGAAAGTTCACGAGTGTGCGTTAGTTTCTGATCATAGACTTATAACCTTTTCTGTGGGTATTCCAAAGACAGAAGCTCCACGGTCTACGTAGAATTTCAGAACCACAAGGGCGGATTGGGATAAATTCGGGGAGGCGCTACGTCAATCATTAAGGGGCTTTCACGACGCAGCAGCTAGGGAACCGGATAATTTGGGGAATTTTTTGAACGCGGCAGTGGTATCGGCCGCAGAAGCCTCTTTGGGAAGAACTAACCCTAAAAAGGCTATTAGTACGCCGTGGTGGACACAAGAGCTGACTTTGCTGAAGGGTACATTTATTTATTTATTTATTTGTTTGTTTACGCCTTGATGGCTTTTACATATAAAATAAATTGTCCAGGAGCATTATAACAAGTATGCAGTATCATAAGTATATAGTACCTACATAAAATGATAAACAGAGCTAGAAATATATAAGTAGGCCTAACATAAGTAGGTATCAGTATTCGAGTAATTGTTTACAAAGGAGTTCAACCAGCGAATTCGTATTCGGGCTCACGCTACATTAGATTCAATAATTATTGTCACAATATCACACAAAATGTGATTCCAAATATACTCGAAGCATACCAGTATTGCAGTGGCGTAAAACATTTTTAACGATTAATATAAAAGTAGGTAATTTTCTTGTAATTAATTTTTTTTTGTTTATTTTTTTTTTATTATCATTTTTTTTACTATCATAAATGTAGGTACGTATGTTTGTTATTATTTTGAAAAAGAAAAAAAAAAAAGAAAATTAAAGGTACACAGTAATTACATATATAAATAAGTAGGTACAATGAATGTAGTTACAGAGCAGTGGGTATTAGGTTTGTTACTGTTAACAATGTGATACATTTGGATTTTTACGTTAGTTTGTTATTATCAGGAAAAAAATAAAATAAAAGTACACAGCAATTACATATATGTATAAAGAAGTAAGTAGGTACTATGAAAGTAGTTATAGAGCAATGGGTATTAAATTTGTTACTAATCTGTATCATTTAAGGATTTTTGCTTATACGCTTTTTGAAGGAAGCGATGTTTTTATAAAAAAATAAATCGACAGAGCAAAAAGTAAAAGCGCTTACAGGAATCTCAGTGTGGTCAGGCAGAGTTTACGCTCGCCCGAAGAGGCTATTGTCCTCCAAGCCCGCTTTAGGGCCGTACGAGGTGCCTATCGCTCGGGTGTCCTTTCGGCAAAACGAGCTGCCTGGCATAATTGGGTTAATGAAGTGGGTAACGCCAACCCGTGGGAAATCCACAGCGTCGTTGGAAAAACGGGAAAAGGATCTGAAAGTTACTTGTCGAGCGTGCTGCTCGGGAACGTTGAGAGTGTCGATGTTACCTCCACTCTTGAGACACTTCTGGGCAAGTTAGTTCCGTTAGACTTAGTAATAGGGGAAAGTGTTCACCATAAACAGATTAGAAATCTGTCACGGCTACCACCTAGTGAGCCGGCCCAGGGGAACGGCATGCCATCGTTAAGTCGAATCGAAGTAAAGATAATAATTAAGGGTTTGGATCCGAAAAAGGCACCGGGATTTGATTGATTGAATGGAATAATTGTGAAGAATGTCTGGATCCACGCCAAAGAGGAGTTCTACCAGGTGTTGGAGACGTGCTTGCGTAGGGGAAAATTCCCTACGGAATGGAAGAAGGGCGTGCTCCGGATTATACCAAAGGGCAACGGTAAGCCGAAGATGGACAAAGGAGCGTATAGGCCCATAACATTATTGCCAATTCTAGGTAAAATATTGGAAAACATCATCAAGCACCGTCTACACCTCACCCTAACGCCGCCCAGCGATCTTCAATTCGGCTTTGTCCCCGGCAAATCCACTGAGCACGCCATTAAATATGCGCTTGAATGGGTGAGGGTATGCCAAAAGAGGTACGTCGTAGGCATCTTCTTGGATATCTCGGGTGCCTTTGATCACGCGTGGTGGCCGATGATACTTACCAAGCTGAAAAGCAGGAATTGCCCGCGTAAACTGTTTGAGATTATTAGTGACTACCTACGTGGTAGGACAGTTATCATAGGGCACGGGGACGTTTTAATCACCCGAACAGTCGACATGGGATGTCCGCGGGGGTCGGTCCTCGGACCCGACCTTGTTCGACGAATCCTCCAGGTTGCCCTTGCCTGAAGGTTGTATATCGGTCGACTCAATGATTTATGTTTTTATCTCGACAGGTCATGTTCGATCTTCGCGAGCGATGGTATTGATGACACTATCGCTTGATACATTATCACTCTGTACTGATTCTGTAATTATGTTTCACATGTATAAATGCTCTTATTATTTTCTATTTTTCTTTATTAGTTTTGGTTTCCATTCTTTGGTGGCGCAACTGAACTGTCCATGTTATGTATCGTCGTTCCCCCATAGAAAGGGGTGGGATAGACCCTGTCCATGCACATTGCCAGGCAAACACACCGGAGTGGCCTCCCCCATCGACATGCGTTGGCCTGAGGCATAACTGTGCGGTCTCGGTGTCCTTCCGTCCCCCCTCCGGTAACCCGACGCTCATCTTTTCCTCAAGGTCTTCAAAAACTTCCCCTTCTCTCCCAAATACATTTCTTCGAGGCAAAATCGGGGAACCGGCTAAAGGACGCGGACTTCGAGAATCGTCTGCGGTTGGGCCGATAGCTATACGCATTCTCATTGGGACTGCCCGGTGGTCTATGGAATACTTTCTCTGGCTTTTCTTTTCATATATTTTATTTTCTTTCCGCTATTATAGTAATAATAATAATAATAATAATTGGCTAATTTATATAGCGCCGTTTTCGTGGAAAATCACCTCAAGGGCGCTGTACAAATAATATATAAAAGAATTAATATTACTGGCTTAAAACTAAGATTTACAATTACAACTAGTGACTTACATCTAAGACTTATAGCTACTTATATTAGTGGCTTACAACTAAGATTTATAATTATAACTAGTGACTTACATCTAAGACTTATAGCTAGTGACTTATGACTAAGACATATAGATTCTAACCTAAAACTGGTGACTTATTAACACACATATTTACAATTAAGGTTAGCACCAGAAGAAGTAGGAAGTTTTTACATAATATTACAATTCGAGAATACGGGTGCAAAAAGTATAATGAAGGTTAACTGGATTTACGGGAAGGTATAGATATTTTAAATAAATTAATAAATTTAATAGTCGATCTTTACTGCATTAAGGTGATTCATCGCTCACCAGTAAACAGATTGAGGTATCACAATTAACAGATTACATTAAACAGATTGAGTTAACTATAAACAAAGAGAAAAGAGGAAAAAAAACTATTAAAAATTGCAAAGTAATAGAATGATGAATTTATGGAAAGGAGTATCGGAAAAAGTGAGTTTTCAGTTTGGATTTAAATTCCGCTGAGTTGGTTATGCATCTCAATTCCATAGGAAGTTTATTCCAAGCTTCGGGGCCGGATTCTGCGAATACACGATCACCAAACTTAGAGTTCGCATTTCGCTTAGGTTCTTTCAACCTTCCAATTGCAGAAGATGTCGCTGATCTAAGAGTTGACTGCCTTAGTCCAATATTTTCCGGAATGCATAGTTCAGAGATATAGGGAGGAGCCATTTCATTGATAGATTTAAACACCATCCAGCATAACTTGTATTGGATCCTTTCAGGACACTTCAGCCAGTGAAGATTTCGGAGGTGTTCCGAAATGTGCGAAAATTTGGGTACTCCAGTGATAAGTCGTGCTGCGGCGTTGAAAACTGATTGTAGTTTGTCAGTTTGACATTTAGGAAGACTTGCATAGATGCCATTGCAGTAATCAAGACGTGATACTATATACGAGTTCACAAGAAGCTTAGTTGCTTCTGTAGAAAGGTTCCTACGAACTGACTTAAGTTGTCTAAGGTAGAAGAACCCCGTGCTAACGGTCCTATTCACCTGGCTTTTCAATGAAAGGTCTGAATCCAGATAAACTCCCAGAAGTGTGACGGTTGTTTTCGCAATTACGTCATTGCCGGAAATAGCAATTGGTGAGTTATCTATTAAATGTTGGCGTCTATTTGTGGCTGCCCACAGAAACTCGGTCTTTGAAGGGTTTAGCTTCAGATTGTTTGAGGACATCCAGAGACTGATTGCTTCTAGACACTCAGCTATGCGAATTTTAAGGCCGGTGATCTCATTTGGTGTGCAGTAAAAGTAGACTTGCTGATAGTCGGCATAACAGTGAGATAGGAGACCAAATGACTTAATAATTGTTGCGACATCATTTGTGAATAGAATGAAGAGAAGTGGACCCAAAACGGATTCCTGAGGTACCCCTGAAGAGAGTTATGTGAAGTTAGACTGTTTATTTCCTACATTCACTGCTTGTGAGCGATTGGTTAGATAGGATTGTAGCCATTTTTTACGCCAGAATGTAAACCGAATGTTACCTCTAGTCTCTTAATGAGAAAGTCGTGGTCAATGGTGTCAAATGCGGCGCTCATATCTAAAAGTGATAAAAGTGCTAACTTACCTGACTCTATGGCAAAGGTAATATCTGACAGGAAACGAAGTAATCCAGTTTCTATCGAGTGGAACCTCCTATATGCAGATTGATGATCGGTAAATAATTTATTCAGATTTAAGTGGGAAGTTATTTGAGAAGCAGCAATTTTTTCAAGTAGTTTTGCTACAAAAGGCAGATTTGACACAGGTCGATAATTACCCAAGTTGTCGGCATCAAGATGTGGTTTTTTAATGATTGGGGTAACCACTGCAGATTTAAGTGGTTCCGGGAAGTCACCTGTGCTTAGGGACTTGTTAAACATGTGAACTAGGAAGGGGGCCAACACGTTGCAACATTTCTTCAGAAGCCACGTTGGGGTGGGGTCAAGAACACATTGTTTATTTGGCGAACTAAAGATTAACTTTCCTACTTCTTCTAGCGTTGTAGGTTTAAAGGATGACAGTGTCCCTTTGGAATTAGCTGTAAATATTGGCGGGGGGCAGAAGATGTGGAGGCGCGTATGGATTCTATTTTTTCATAAAAAAACTTAGAAAAAGCCTGCGGAGTAATGTCTGTAGAGGTTTGCACGGTATTATTAGCAAGGACAGTTTTTACGGAGTTCCAGAGGCGTCGTGGATTTTTCCGCTCAGGGTCAATTTTATTGATCTAGTATTCAGATCTTTTTGCACTTATCATCGTCCTGTACACCTTTTGAGCATGAATCCACTCGTCTCGTGGAGTAACATCGGGGTTTCTTCGGTATGACCTCTCTAGTTTTCGCATAAGCCTCTTCTGACTCCGACACTCTTCATCGAACCATCCATCAGATTTTCGAACTTTCCGTATGTTCGAGGTGGTTGGAGCGTATTTTGTTAGTAAACCTGATAAAATTTTGTTGTAATCCTCGACGAGTTCTGTCGGTGTCTTAATTTCCCAGCTGCTTTCTATGCATAAAGTAGCTCCTTAAATATTTAAAATATTAAAGTAGCTCCTAAAATTCTAGCTCCTAAAATATTTAACCTTCTCCCTGAGAACTTAAAAACCGAAACCCAACCGCTCACCTTTAAAAAACATTTATCACAATGGATCCTTACAACTAGAAATGATGTTTAGAGACGATGTTCCTTTATTCCTAAATTCAACAAATAATTAAATTACTATTTCTTATATGTTATATTTTAATAACTATTATTATCAACTTATTATTACAATATTATTACTTATTTTTGTTATTATTATTAATTAATTAATTATTAATTGATAGTGGTTAATAATTATTATTAATTAATTAAATATTATTATTAATTGTTATTACTTATTCATTATTATTAATTAATTATTATACAATTTTGCAATTTAATTTAATCTGTACAACTTCTAATTTTATTTATCAACCATTACAAATGTATAATTTCAAATCTGTAAACTTCACCCGCCATAACACAGGGATATCCCTAGCATGGCGGATGAAACGCCACAAAAAAACAGCAATGTACAATATTCTTATAAATAAATAAAATAAAAAATAAAAAAATAAAGTAGAATTTTTAAGCTCTTCTAGGAAATTGTCGAAATCGAATTTACGCCATTCCCTCGATTCGATTGTTTTATATGGCACTTTCGGTGGGTTGAATTTGATTTCAGTTCGGATAAGACGATGATCTGACAAACCTATGTCATAAACTTTTGCTATCAACGATGGGTCATTGCACTTGGATACAAAAATGTCTGTGATTCCACCAGCATCATGAGTTGGTACGTCGACCCATTGACGGAGTCCAAAGCTATCCAATAAATCAATGAATTTAACAGCATTGGGTGACGTCTCACGCTCAAGGTGAATATTTGCATCACCTGTGATGACGAGAGTTTCGGAAAGTCACACTGCCCATTCCAAAAAACACGAAAACTCCCTAAAAAATTCTACACAAACAGGTTTCGAACTGGGTCGGTGAAGCGTTAGCAATATAAACGACGATCCAGCAGAAGAAACACGACATCCAATGTACTCAAACGTACTGAATGTACCGTTTGCCACCTTGGTAAGCCGCAGTCCTTGTCGGGCTATTATTACAACGCCCCCCTGATTCACGTGTGAGATGTTATGAGCGTGTTCCGTGGCTCTAGGTCTAGCCTCCTCAAGAACAACATATCCAAGAGCTTGCAGTCTGTTGATTGAATATGACTCGCCGTTTTCATGTCAGCTTTCTGTATCGGTGAGTATGTGAAGATTTTGTTCTCTAAAAACATCGTCCACCTCTTCTAACTTGTTGGTAAGGGATCGTGCGTTCCAGGAACCTACCGCAAGTCGTCTGCTTCTGAAGTTGGCGTGTCGTTCTGATCGTATCGCATTCAAGTTGTTGCATTTATCAGCTAGGCTACTCCGTTCGTCATTAGATACGACCGCTTGAATACTATGTTCTGCCAGAGAGTAACATTTATTACAGTCAGTAATACTTTGATAGCCCCTCCAGACTCACGGCGAGAAGCCCCGAGAACACCCGAGAAGCGTGAATGTGATGTGTTTCTCGCATTCTCTTTCTCGTGCTCGGCTGTTCTCGGATGGCTGTCGGTAAATTTGGCCGCTTCAAAGGATTTCTCGGGCGAGAAGCGAGAAGGGTACTACACTCACGTTTTGTCTCAGTGTTGTTTAGTGAGCGGTTGAGAGTAGACGTGCGTTATATTTTTGTTTTTGTATCAAAAATTTTGTTTACTTTAAAATGTGGAACAATCAACAAGAGTTGGAATTTATAGAGTATTTCCAAAATGAACCGGTGTTATAGGACGCAAAACATCGGAATTATAAAGACAAAAGCTTGAACCACGATGCGTGGAACAGACTAGTAAACTTTTTAAATTCTCCGCTTGGCTCAGCAACTAGTTCATCCAACTGCTTTAGCATACTGAAACTAAAGAATACAGTTTATATATAAGAATACATGATTATAATAATAACGAAAGAATATTAAATAAAAAAATTACCAACCCTGTTCTGTTTCGATGAATTTGCGTTACCCACCATCGTCTGATTTTCTATTTTTTTAAACTTTATTTTTAGTTACAACAAAATAATAATATGCCATGGCGCACAGAGCCAAACTTACTGCATTTTTAATATCGTCTGTAATGTCGTCCATACCGGATGGGAAACAGATCACGAGTGAGATAAATGAGAGTGTGGGTAAGTGCTTGTTCTCGCGAGAAGTCTCGGCGAGAATGAGAGTGTGGATAAGTGCTTGTTCTCGCGAGAATTTCTCGCCGAGACTTCTCGCCGTGAGTCTGGAATCGCCTTGCGAGTCTTGTTTCCTAGGCAGATATTTTTTCTTGTTTTGGCCGCCCCGGCAACCTCGATACCTAGTTTAAATGTTCGGGTCACGCACAAGGTTATACACATTTATTTTTTCAACAACCAAAGGGTCCAACAAAACATTTTTATTTTTAAAACTTAAAAGAGTTGCCCGATTGTAGAAAATAGCAGTATTTACAATATGCATTGCATCACAAAATAAACATCATAAATCACAGCACGAGAAGTGAACACTTTGGAATAGCCGTTGGGTCCAGCCACTTGCAGAATGCACATGTGTTATTTTATTTGTCCCAACTGACCATTATTATAAGCAATAATTATCAGCCTGAAACACTCATCAACATTGAAAAATCTTCCGAGAAAAGATACTTGCCGCCAACGGGACTTGAACCCGTGTCCTTCTGATTGCCGGTCAGCTGCTCTTGACCACTGAGCTATGGGGGCTTATCAAATACCCGCCAAATAATTCAATATATACTAGTGTTTCATTCAACAATTACTGCTTATTATATTTTTTCCACCTGAAAACAACCAACTTTATTTTTGCGAGAGAGACATTGTAAGTGTTAAATCCCTCGCTAGGTGGCGTCGAGACAAATTATGACTACATTTATTGGGGAAATACTTAAACTTGTCAAATATTAATTATTATTTTTAATTTATAAACTAACGTTTAGACAAGATTTTTATGCATAGCACAAAGGGTAACAATTATTATAAGCAATAATTATAATTATATAAGTTAGTTTTTCTTTCCGTAAGAACCCTTCTACAAAGTATTAGAAAACTTTAAAAAAATGAATGAAATAGGTAAAGTCGTTCTGAAGTTATTGCGTAACCAAGGGAAACAAGGATTCATTTTTATATACATACCTAAATGAAATTTGTAAAGCGCAGTTTTGTGGTATTTCACTTCAAGTGCGCTCTAAAGTAATTACCTCAAATATAATCTAGTATTCAAATTATTCCTATATAGCTTGATCTAATACTATGATACAAAAATGTACAAAACAAAGCAATTATTTCTGCTATCGTGGTACGAGAATACAACAGAATGGAGTTGGCAGGAAAACACTTATTTTTCTTCTTCTTCAGCACAATTTATTTAATGCAATAAATACAACTATTACAAGAGGGTCTATTTACCCTTACTCGGGTGGTCCACGACCACACCACACTGACAAAAATCGAAGTCTCTACTTCGATCTCTCTATTGTCAGTTTTTCAAATACTGAATCGTAGGTACAACTCGTACCTCCCAGCTTCAGTATAATTACACAAGTAAAGGCACACAGCGTGTACCTTCTAGCTTTACTCTACTAGCGAGACTAACGCAAAGGGCCTATGTTCCCTCTGCGTAACTGAAGATACACCTCGTGTATCTTCCAGTTCCACCGTAAAAACAACACTGACCCTCTGTTCCAAAAATCATAATATTTAAAGAAAAACATACGAAGGGTGCAAAATGGCGAGACAGAATATTTGTGCTGCTCCCACAACTGGATTTTAAAATCCCGCAATAAAAAAAATGCCCTAAAGTCGACCAAAAACGGCCATCAATAAAACTAAGTACATCATAAAACACTTAAATGGAGAAATGGTGGGGACTAAGATTAAAACATTCCCAGATCTCGAATTCTTAAATTTAACCCTCAATAAAACAATAAAATTACTTTTAAAAGTTTGCCAAAAAGGCACACCAATAAAGGTACAACAAACCTAAGGGACTAACAAATATGTATTGCGAATTTTATGATGAAAGGGCTGTTCCTATTATTAGGTAAAAATGCCGCCAGCAAACCCTTCCCATTTTGGCAGCTGCAATAAATATTTATGGGTTCTATTTGAAATTTACAGATATAAATAACCTACTTAAAAATAAACAATTTAAGAAATTAACCTTTTGTTCCAAATCGGTAAAGGAATGTCCCCATATAATATCAGGCAGAATACATTTATTTCTCAAGGTTGGGAGCTTACTTGAAAAACCCATTGGAGAATTTTATTTGCAAAGGAGAAAATACGTGTAACTAAAATGACTAAAAATAACAAGAAATAAATGAATAATTATTTTACTTAAGGCTAAATGATAAATCTCATTCTGGAACGAACAGCAATGACAAGTATAATAATATAATACAATACAAAACGTACAATAACAGTGCTATTGTACCACAGGATAATAATAATAACTAGCATGACATAAAAAATAAGTACAGTACATTATGAAGCAATTAATAATTATTAATGTAGTTCTCTTATCATAATCATTGGTAAGGGTGCTATAGCACAGGACAATAAAACAATAGTACAGGATTCTAGCGTTTTTGTCTATGTTTTATATATGTCAGTTTATTTTTGAAATCAGTAATTAAGACCGCTAAATGTATTTTGAAGCCATAAGTATTTGAAATACAAATTACGAAGTACCTCAGCAGCAGGTACTTGAAATACCAATTACAAAATTCATTTTAGGAAGTAATTGAAATACAAATACAAAATACGTATTTGTATTTCAAATACGTATTTCAATTTCAAGTAATTCAAATACTGCCCTGCTCTGCATGTGGGTACTTAGGTACTACAACACACGTACCTTTATAAGTATACATGAACAATTAATTATTTAAATACTAGGTACCTACCTAGTAAACAACTTCGAGATGTACGTTTATGTACGGGCGAAAACAATTAATTATTCTTAAGAGCAATATCCAAATGAAATGAATATTTATGTTATAACATAATAAACATATACAATATTGGATTGAGTCACCGATACAAAACTGAGTTTTTCAGCCTCCCTTGAAAGATTTGGGTTTGTTTATGGACATAACTATCTATTTATTTACATTCACATTAAATATGTACGGGTGCAAACAATTAATTTACCATATATTATAGACAAGTTATGTAGCCCTTCGGTGGACGGCATAGAGTTCACTTTGAAAATCCCAATTCGTCTACTGCCGGCCGTATTGTAAAAAACAACGCGAAAATGCATAAGTATTTTAGTTTATTTTGTGAACTTCGGGCGTAAATATCAATTGTTTGCGATTATTATAAAAGAAACTGAATTTGCTACATTAAACAAAAAAAACCATATTCCAAAAGGGGTTTATAAATAGAAGAGTTTGTGTTTTGTACAGACCTTATACATGTATATATATATATATATATATATATATACATATATATATATATATATATACATATATATATATATATATATATGTATATATATATATATATATATATATATATATACATATATATAAATATATATATATATTTATAGGCTTATTAAAAGACTTATAAAAAAACTTATAAAAAAACTATTTAACAGAAGCTTCTATAATACTTTTAAGCGATACAATTTTCAAAACAAAAACATATGATTTTATATGATTTTGCATTATTAAGTATGGCGTAACGTGCAAAATTATTAAAAACCTAAATTAATTTAATTGGCGCCATCTGTGAATGTGTAGATTATAAAGTACGTGACGTTTAACCTTAAGGATAAACGTCACTTACGTTACTCTTAAAATATTAAGGTAAATTAATTGTTTGAGCCCGTACATATTTAATATGAATACCTATGAATAAATAGTTTTGTCCATAAACAAACCCAAATCTTTCAAGAGAGGCTGAAAAATTCAATTTTGTATCGGTGACTCAATCCAATATTATAACGTAGGTACGTGACTAAGGTACTTTGTAATCTACGCATTCACAGATGGCGCCAATTAAAATATTTTAGGTTTTTAATACTTTTTACACGTTATACTTTAAAATATTATGGTGAATTAATCATATTTAAAATGAATATTAATAAATAGTTTTGTCCATAAACAAACCCAAATCTTTCAAGAAAGGCTGAAAAATTCAATTTTGTATAGGTGACTCAATCCAATATTATATTTTTCAGCCTTTCTTGAAAGACTTGGGTTTGTGGACATAACTATTTATTTATATTCATATTAAATATGTCCGGGCGCAAACAATTAATTTACCTTAATATTTTAAAGCGTAACGTGCAAAAAGTAAAAAAAAATATTTTCATGCGCTTCTAACAGTCCTACTCAATAAAAGATAGAATTTCATGTAAGCCCGGTTTGAGTCTCGGCTACTTTGTATGTCACGTTATCATTTTCTACCGCAAGGTGGCACTGCTGAATGAAAAGAATCACACGAAAGTTGACTGTTAAAATCTTAAGGCGATCCAATAGTCCAGGAAAAAATCGAAATCGGAATTCACGCCCTTTTATGGGAGGAGTTTAAAATACTTGAGAAAATGCTTTTGGAAAGGTTGGAAAAGGTATTTCACAATTTTTTTTACAGTTTGATTTCGTAAAGGCCTGTAAAAAACAATAACTTATTTTTACGCATTGTTTATTGTAAAAAACAGAATTTTAAAATTGATTTCACGGAACAAAACGACGCGGAGCCTAACGTCCGTGTCCCGCTCCGTTCGGAGGCGAACTGTTAAAAAAACGGGTGGGACAGGTTATGTAACCCTTCGGTGGACGGCATAGAGTTCACTTTGAAAATCCAAATTCGTCTACTGCCGGCCGTATTGCAAAATAACAACGCGAAAATGCATATTTTAGTGTATTTTGTGAACTTCGGGCGTAAATATCAATTTTTTGCGATTATTATAAAAGAAGCTGAATTTGCTACATTAAACAATAAAACCATATTCCAAAAGGGGTTTAAAAATAGAAGAGTTTGTGTTTTTTACAGACCTTATATTTTATTTTTTTATAGGCTTATTAAAGGACTTATAAAAAAACTGACCGATATTTTTAAGGGCCAAGATATGTTCTACGCACAGTATTTAATAGAAGCTTCTATAATACTTCTAAGCGATCCAATTTTCAAAACAAAAACATATGATTTTGTATGATTTTGCATTATTTATTATGGTTTCATCTTAAAAGGAAAAAATGATACCTACTTAAGGCGATCCAATAGTCCAGGAAATAATCGAAATCGGAATTCATGCCCTTTTATGGGAGGAGTTTAAAAATACTTGAGAAAAAGCTTTTGGAAAAGTTGGAAAAGGTATTTGTCTTTTTTTTTTACAGGTTGATTTCGTAAAGACCTGTATAAAACATTAACTCCTTTTTACGCATGTTTATTGTAAAAAAACGGAAATTTAAAATTGATTTCACGAAACCAAGTGACGCGGACCGTAACGTCTGTTCCCCGCTACGACCGGAGGAGGACGGGAGGACTGACAAAAAATTGGTGTGGCTAGCAGCGGCAGACTAAACCTGTCAGAGGCCCGGGGCGGCAAAGCCGAATGAGGCCCTCCCCCTAGTTTAAGAAGTTGATGTAATTTTACAAGCTTTTTATTCAGCTCACACGGGCCTCTGGTCTTCAAACGCCTCCATGTTACCTTGATCAAATCCTAAATAAGGCTTTAAGGACCGGCCGCTAACATCAGGTTTTTCCATCCGATTGTATGATCAGACAAATATCGATTGGACGGCCGGAGCGGAAAGACGTGGCCTATTTTCATTACCCCCTGCGCCGGCCGTCCAATCCGGTCCGACAACGGGCTTGGCCCCGGTATTATAACCAATCCGGTTTTCGAATCGATTTTTGTCTGATTTTGAAAATTTTTTTGATTTTGACAATCGGATGGTAAAACCTGATGTGTGCGGCCAGCCTACACCGTAAAAAATTGTCTTGTTTTTAATTTCATTTTCTGAAAGATGCATTTGTTAATAATGCTCTAACCAAATGTTTTAAGAAATTTCGTATAATTGACGGAGATACCTACAGCATTTTATATGAAACCGTTTTTAACAGTTTGTATGTTGTATAGCAATACTTTAAATGCTTTTTTATCGAAACTACGTTTTTTAACCTGATTGAATACAACTTAGAAAAATTATACATCCGATTTACACGCACCATGCACTAAGTCTTAAACTATTCGAAAATCCAGTCAATACGGCCAGTGCCGTATTATCCATAAGGCAGTGTAGGAAACTGCCTAGGGGCCCCGCATTGGCTAGGTGCCCATAGGGTAAAATAACGAACGTTGTTCTTGAAGAGACCCATGTTGTAGGAAGGAGGAAATACAGAGGCCGGCAAATCGTTCCACAGCCGAGCTGTTTAATACAAGCTAATTTATACTTTATAATGGTAGCCGCCATTATGAATACTTTAAACCAAACTAATAATATAACACTGACAAACGTCAAACGTCAACTTGTAAACAGAATGTCCGCTGTGATAACAGCTGTCAAATGCAATTCCCCGATCTTCTTTACCGACACGTAGTACCGACCCACCGACACGAGAATGCTTGTAGGCGCTTGTAGGTACCAAACTACCGACGCGCGGCGGCGATTAATTTGTTCTTCTTCTTCTTCTTTCGTATGGTGGGGGGTCAGAGGGGGACATCTAGGTCTGCGAGCCAGTCTAGGGCCTCAGGCGTTGCCCTGTGGACCTCATCAATCCCGCCGGGAAATGAATGGAGCGGGCATTCGATGACCACATGTTCGGTGGTCTGCACCGCACCGCATTCACACGTCGCCGACTCTTTAAGGCCCCATCTATGCATCATATGAGCACAACGGCTATGGGAGCACCTTATCCTATTGATGGCAGTCCAGAGTTTGCGAGGCAATGAGAACCCAGGCTGTCTCTCAGTGGGGTCTTGCACGAGATGGGCGTTTTTGACGTTGGCTGATTGCCACTCAAGCTTCCACCTATCTTCTGGGTTGAGAGGTGTTCGAAGAAGTCTTTCTCCTTCCGTCCAGAAGGGTTTTCGAGACTTTAAGCGGCATGCCGGGTGAGAAACGACATCATCGTGCAAGGGTATTTCGCTTTTTTGCAGCGCCTTCTTGTATTCCCTCAGTGTTGCAATCTCTCGCCTGATATTTGGCGGGGTTATATTTGCAAGTACGGGGAGCCAGGGAAGAGGAGTCGATTTTAAGGTTCCGCTGATGGTTCGCATTGTGGCATTAAGCTGAACGTCGACCATGGAAGTGTGGGCGCTTCTGGCCCATACTGGAGCACAGTATTCAGCTGCTGAGAAAACCAGGGCAATGGATGCCGTTCTGAGCGTGTTGGCGTCGCATCCCCAGCTAGTACCAGCCAGCTTATTGACTAAGTTTAGTCTTGTCCTGGTTTTTTTGCCCACTGTTTCCATGTGTTTCCGGTAATTCAGGCTCCTGTCCAAAGTTACTCCAAGATAGCGGGGATGGGGGTCATGGTAAATATTTTTTCCATCAAACTGAACACAGAGTTTTGCGTTTGCCTGTGAATTACTGAGATGGAAAGCTGTCACAACTGTTTTCGACCCATTCGGCTTTAGTCGCCAATTGAGGAAAAATTCTTCCATAGCCTTGAGGTCAGAATTAAGGATCTCTTCT
Organism: Limnephilus rhombicus; assembly: GCA_929108145.2. Taxonomy (NCBI): domain Eukaryota; kingdom Metazoa; phylum Arthropoda; class Insecta; order Trichoptera; family Limnephilidae; genus Limnephilus; species Limnephilus rhombicus. Next base: position 55,052,612 of record OV815277.1, on the reverse strand, counting down.
GCTGCATTGAGGGTTTTGGCTTGGACTGTGATGGCGAAGTCATCTGCGTAAGCAAATTTTCTGCCTTCAGTGTGAGGAAGATCTCGTGTATAGATGTTGAAGAGCGATGGGGCCAGCACTGAGCCTTGGGCAAGGCCATTATTCAGGTGCATTTTTTTGCTTTTTAGCCCTCCTAGAAAAACCCTGAAAGTACGGCCAGTTAGTAGTTGCTCAATAAGTCGTACTGTGTTGCCATCCTCTATGGTGTCGTAGAGCTTGACAAGGAGGCCTTTGTGCCACACCGTGTCGTAAGCCGCAGAGAGATCAATGAACGCTGCCGCAGTCTTAAGCCGTTTCTGGAATCCAGATTCGATGTGTGTTGTCAGAGCTAGCACCTGGTCACAGCAGTTACGGCCTGGTCTGAAGCCAGCTTGCTCTTGTGGAACCACTTTCTCCAGAATTGGGGTAAGTCTGCGGAGCACCACTCGCTCTAGGAGTTTGTACATGGTACTTAAAAGCGAGATGGGCCGATAGCTGTTTGGATCTTCTGTTGGCTTGTTGGGTTTGAGGATCGCAATAACTTTAGTTTTTTTCCAGATATTTGGAATTACTCCAGTTTTAAAAATTTCAGTAAACAGTTTTGCGATCCATAACTTTGTCCGTGGCCCAGCATGTTTCAGAAAGTCTGGAAGAACTCCGTCGCATCCAGCTGCTTTCCCAGCTTTTGTTGAAGTGAGGGCGATGTCTACATCATCAGCTGTAACGGCGACCACATCGTTAGGGTTCACCGGCCATTTTAGCCACGCCGCTTTCAGGGATTTTTTGATCTGGTGGCTTATATTAGACCTTGTTGTCGTTTTTGAACTGCGGAGTAGTTGGTGAGCAACAGCATTTGGGGACACTTTGGGGGTTGTCTTAATTGGCTGATTTGCAGCTCCGAGTCGCCTGAGTGTTTGCCACGCTTTTCTGCTCGATTAATTTATACGTACAAGGTACCCATACTATCTACGAATTCAAAAATGTTAAGCCGCCCAACGACTTAAAATAATACCAATTTAAAAATGCTAATCAATATTCACGATTGAATGAGTAATTCTGAAACAGCTTTATAAAAACCGGAAAAGGTCAACGAATGGAATAATCTCTATTTCAAAACACATCAATATTGTCTTGTTTCAAAATTACGTCTGCCAAAATCGACAAAAAACGACAATTTATCCGGGTCGAAGGACCAAAAATGTCACGGCCGATGCCGCGAAACGAGAATGTGTGAACTGTAAATCCTTTTTTTTCATAATTAAAAGACTATTAATTGTTTTTTGAAATATCGATCATAGGAAATAGGCTATGAAGGAATAGTCTCTCACCTTTGACGGTTTTCTCCAATGCTTCAGGATCGATCCTGGTACTGGCAGCTTCCCAATATATCGGCACAACACCAGGTTTTAAGCAACGAAACTTTGATTTCATAAAAAATGAAATTTTGCGATTATTTGCGATATTTCGAGTAGCGAGTTGTGACCAATGTCACTACGAAATTCCAAATGCCCAAGTAGGTAATTTAAACTTGGGTGGCAATATTTTTCACATGAAGGGATGCTCTTCGACTGGCGGAAATAATCACACCTTGGCGAATCCAGATTGTAATGTACCTCAAATTTAGTATTTCTTAAGGGTACCAATTTTAGCTTCTAGATAATTTATTAGTTTTTGTGTTTAATTTATAAAATGCGATGGCGCCCTCATATTAAATACTTTCCACATTACATCATTTCACGAATAATTAGGTATAAATGACCGACAGAATGTCACTTTGTGAGATTCTGTACACGACTCTGAGTTCATTATATTTTAGAAGAGTCATATTTCAATCTATAATTCTATTGCTAGAAACTTGCAATAAACTACACTTGTATTGTTTACCTTCTGTCTTTTATTTTGAATTAAGATTGACATCATTTTTTCATGCTTTGCCTTTCAGATAATTTAATTTACACTAGGTACCGTTGGTTAGATCAGTAATAATCTTGAATTAATATTATTACATTCAATATTAAATATTACGCAGATACATTATAAACCGTTTAATCCTTATTACATTTTCATATGCTTAATTTGTATCTGTTACAAGTTACAACATAGAGGCCTTTGGGGGCCCCCAGGACCAGGGGCCCGGAGCGGGCTGCCCCCCCACCCTTAGTCCACCACTGATGGCTAGTCAGTAGTTCTTCGGTGGACGGTATAAGGTTCACTTTCAAAATCCAAATTCGTCGACTAGCGGCCGTATTGTAAAATAACAACGCGAAAATACATATTTTATTTTATTTTGTGAAGTTCGGGCTTAATATCAATTTTTTGCGATTGTTATAAAAGAAACTGAATTTTCCAATTTACAATAAAACCATATTCACAAAGGGGTTTATAAATAGGAGAATTTGGACTTGAAAGTGTTTTTTATGGACCTTATACTTTATTTTTTAATAGGCTTATTAAAAAACTTGTAAAAAAAAATACAGATATCTTTAAGGGCCATGGTACCTATGTTCTACACGCAGTATTTAATTGAAGCATCTATAATACTTCTAAGCGATTAAATTTTCAAAACGAAAACATATGTTTTGCATTATTTAGTATGGCTTCATCTTAAGATGAATATACCTATCATAAGATGAAGCCATAGTGAATAATGCAAAATCATACAAAATCGTATGTTTTTGTTTTGAAAATTTGATGGCTTAGAAGTATTATAGATGCTTCAATTAAATCTGTGTGTAGGTAGAACACAGCTTGGCCCTTAAAAATATCGGTCATTTTTTTATAAGTCTTTTAATAAGTCTATAAAAAAATAAAATATAAGGTCTATAAAAAACATTTTCAAGTTCAAACTCTCCTATTTATAAACCCTTTTTCGGAATTGGTTTTATTGTATAATGTGGCAAATTTAGTTTCTTTTATTATAATTGCAAAAAAATTTGATATTTAGGTACGCCCGAACTTCACAAAATAAAGTAAAATATGCATTTTCTAGTTGTTATTTTTGACATCAATCAATACGGCCCGCACTCTACGAATTTGGATTCTTGAAGTGACCCTTATGGCATGGGCACAAGAACGTGCATATTTTCACGCCTCGGCTGGAGCGGGAGACAGTCGTGTGACTCCGCGTCGCTTAGTTTCGTGAAATCAATTTTAAATTTCCGTTTTCTTACAATAAACAATGCGTAAAAAAGGAATTAATATTTTTTACAGGCCTTTACCGAAATCAACCTGTAAAAAAAAATTCTCAAATACCTTTTCCAACCTTTCCGAAAGATTTTTCTCAAGTATTTTTAAACTACTCCCATAAAGGGCGTGAATTCCGATTTAGATTTTTTCCTGAACTATTGGATCGCCTTAAGACCTTCTAAAAGCATAATGTGGGCGAAGTCAGGTAATAAAACTAGTGATTTGTATAAAATAAAAGCAGTTTATTATGTACTAAAGCTAAAGACCCGTAATAAATCTTGATAGGCGGTCACCATCACGCCCAAACGCAGTCAAGCGACTCGTACCACATCGTCCCGTGGGTAAAAAATAAATTGTTCGTCGGCTGCCATTGGCCCAATGTAACAAAAGAGCATATTACCCTACCAGCTCGACCTTCAGAATAGCAGGGTTCAATCTGTGGCTTTAACGTTATGCGATAATGGGATCTATAGTCAGTTACTTTAAGTTCATTATCGCATGACGTTACCGCAACAGTTGAAACCTTGTTATTCCAAAGGATCGTGCTGTTGAATGGGTCGGCCATCAGCGTCGCTGGGTCGGAACCGAGAGGGGCCCTCAACCATGTTATTTCAGCAGACCAATCAGCAGCATCTAGCCCCCTCTTCGGTGTTAGGATTAATTACACAGCAAAAAATGAATGGAAAAAAATGAGCACGACTAAAAGAACGCAGGGAAAAAGTTACAGACGACTGAATTGCACATATTACATAGATGGTGTGAGTTTACAAGCATTAACGGCCGTTGTTCCCAACTATTCGATCGATCAATCTAAGTCTCCGATCAGCTAAATGCATTGTTTTGTAACGCTTGATTCGTGTGTTGGTCGGAGAGTTGCGTTGGGAGGAGCGTATTTGTGCATTTAAGGCGCGGCGTACCCGCTCAAAATGAATAAAATGGAGAGTTACGTAAATACGAATGTTAAACAGAGCGGCTAATATTAAAAACGACAATATTTAAGCGAAAAAATACGACTCGTATAAAATACAGCAAAAATCTCGTGAGGATTGTCTAAAATAGCATTTAAAGAAACATTGTGTTTTTTTTTCACACATATAACGTGTAAGCTAACTGAAAAAAACGTATTTATAATAATTTTCGGAGCATACTTTGCGATTTATTTTCTATCGAGGAAATTTCATATACCTACCTAAGTGCCTACTTGCCGTTTGGGCATGGGAAATGTATCTATAGATATTATCTTTAAAAAAAAACATATATTTAAGAGCTTTAAAACCTACAGTATTTACGGAAAATATGTAATAAATCGTATTGATATTGCGTGCATTCAAGAAACCAAATCGAAAAATACAAATATAGACAAGTGCCGATACCTGGAAACACCGACAAATGATTATAAATTATATTACTACGGAGAAAGCAGTACCAGAAATGGAGTAGCCATTGTGCTACAGCAGAGGTTTCATGAAAATGTGATAAAAGTAATAGCACCAAATGATAGTATTATAATATTAAAATTGGTAATATGTAACGCTATTTACAATATCATATGTGCATATGCACCACAAATGGGATGTGTGTTAGGTAGCGGAACTCAGCTCTGCGAACCCCCAGCCCTACGAACCACCACACTACACCACTGGCGGACGCTAACGGCTTCCCTCACCTCCCACGCAGCTCCACCCCCACCTCCTTTCCCCAACGCCGGGCGGCCGCCTGCATTCGCTTCGGCAGTCAAACCCCCACCTCCCTAGGCGAAGGCCGCGTCACTCAAACGCGTGCATACGCGCCATTCTAGAATATTCCGTTCGGACTCGATACAAAACGGGCGGATTTTCGCGGCGATCCGAGAAGGATGCACGAGACTCCCGCCTAGGAGGGCACACCCTGTGCTTCCCCAAGCCCATCATGGCTTACCTGCTAAGCATAGCCCGCCCTGCAGCCTGGCTAGCACGTTCCTGGGACATGTCCATGACGGGCCCGGCTCCTGTGAGTACTGACCAAGTAATTCCTCTTTTGCCGTGTGTCCCTATAAATACGTGTACCTGTGATCGATCCTATAGTCGGCACGATTGAGAGAGATTTTGTTAGATTTTCCCCTAGAATGGTTAGGCAATTAACTTACCTGTGCTCGATTATTTACTGTGAATGAACCCATGTTGTATTTAAACAATCCCCTACAATACAAACCATGTTTACCGCAGCTGGTGTTTTATTGCCCTGACAAGGTACATTTAGGATGGCTTTATTTTAGGTATTCCACACTTGCTTCTAAGGAAACCTACCACCCTGGTGTTGGGAGACTCTACCTGCTCTGCCGGACGAATAACCTGAGCTAGTTCTGTGGCAGAAAGTAGACACTTCCAGCGAGGTGTGCTTACATGTGATAGAGAAGAAAGAGACAGTTTTTGGGACAAGCTGGAAGAATTAATCCAAAACATTCCAGAAAATGAAGCTATCATGATGGGGGCAGACATGAATGGGCATGTGGGGAAGTCAAATAGTGGCCATGATACTAGCCATAGCGGCTTTGGAGGGAGAGGGGGAGGGAAGGAAGGGGAAAGGGGAAGGATGTAGGAGGTTGTGAAGAGGGGTAGGGGGTGGGGGGAAGGAGGTTGATGGGGGAAGTGGAGTGGGGGGAGGGGTGGGTGGATGGGGAGGGGGATTGATGGGGGGAGTGGAGTGGGGAGAGGGAATGTGGAGGAGGCTAAGTGGAAATCCCCTAATGCCATGCGAGCTAAGCCGCGGGAAAAAGCTAGTTTTAAATATTTCTCATCGACCCCGGAGTCTATAAATCACACAAAATGGTTAAAAACATTTTTAGTTATTATTTTTAAAAAAATATTTGAGTATTAGGTACCTATGCTTGTATAGAGTCGGTACAGTTTTTTGCCTCTACTGAAAAGTTTAGTTTTTGGAAATAGTCAGTTTTGCATTACATACAACTCCACAATTGTCGAGCAGCTGCAAGCGCCATATTAGAAGACGGAATAAGTTTTCTCTTCATAGTCCAAGATTATAGCGCATCACTCCTGGTGTTGAGATATGAAGAGGACCAGCATTCATACTCTTCATACCTGCCAAATGCTGTACAAGGATGCCCATGTATTTATTCGCAGTCAGTATGGTGAGTATCTATTCATAACTGAGGATCCGGCATCGGGAAGTACTCCATGTTTTACGAGGGCTTGATGTTAATAAAGCTAGTGGGCCTGACGGAATACCTGCCCTGGTACTGCAAAGGTGCGCTGCAGAATTAGCTCCAATTTTGACGAAGCTTTTTAAACTGTCCCTGAAGACTGGCTCTGTGCCCTCTGGTTGGAAAAAAGCGGTTATCCATCCTATTCCAAAGAAGGGTGACCGCTCCAACCCGGCCAACTACCGCCCCATAGCGATCACATCAGTTCTGTCTAAGGTGATGGAACGTGTGATCAACGACAAACTGCTCACATACCTCGAGAAGAACAAAATTATTAACGACCGTCAATACGGATTCCGGCGGAACCGCTCGTGCGGTGATCTTCTCGCGTATGTGACGCATGTTTGGGGGCGATGCCTGGAACGTTTCGGTGAGACCCAAACGGTTGCACTGGACATATCCAAGGCCTTTGACCGGGTTTGGCACCGAGGACTTGTCAACAAACTGCATTCTTACTGACTTCCCGCATCCTTGTGTACGTGGATTGCCGACTTCTTGAGGGAGAGGTCGATTCACACGGTAGTCGATGGTTTCACCTCTTCCTCTCACTCGATAAATGCTGGCGTCCCGCAGGGATCGGTTCTGTCTCCAACTCTGTTTTTGTTGCACATCAACGACATTTTGTCATGTGCACCAATTCACTGCTACGCGGATGACAGTACAGTTCATGATAGCTTTTTGTTTGACAAGCCCCCAAAGGGCTCACAAACTCCAACAGCTCGTAAGGCTTTGAAGCAAAGAATGGACGGTTACCTCGAGAGTGTTTTCTCTTGGGGTAAAAATAATCTCGTTGAATTTAATGTTTCAAAGACCCAATCTTGTCTGATTACGTCTAAAAGGGATCGCAATGAAAATCTAGTCTCTTTCAACGGAAGCAATCTTCCGAACAGGCCCTCCATTGATTTGCTTGGTGTAACCCTAAGTGACCAGCTCAGGTATGGGGGCTCCATCGAAGCCAGAGTAAAGTTAGCCTCCCAAAAACTGGGCGTACTGTACAGGGCCCGCAGATACTTTAAAAGTACACAACTGCTAACCCTGTACAAATCGCAAGTGCGCCCCACGGTTGAATTTGGCAGCCACCTCTGGTCTGGAGCTCCAAAATACCTGAAAAATACCCTCGACTCTGTGCAGAAACGGGCGGTCCGTTTGATAGATTCTCCCATCTTAACAGACGGATTGCAATCTTTAGAGCACAGGCGTCGGGTGGGAATGCTATCCTTGTTCTACCGGTATTACAATGGAAGATGCTCCGAGGAACTAGCATCATTGATCCCTTCGGCACCGGTGCATAGTCGGGAAACACGCCAAACGCGTGCCCAACATTTGTACACAGTTGACATTAGTCACATGAGAACGGGTCGTTTCTTCGACTCGTTCTTATGTTCAACAGCTCGGCTGTGGAATGATTTGCCGTCCTCTGTGTTTCCTCCTTCCTACAACATGGGTCTCTTCAAGACCAATGTTCATTCCTTCCTCTCCTCAAAAAGACCCTCCACACAGCATCCCAGATGACATAGGCCCTGAGGGAAATTATTTTCCTCAGGGCCTCCTGTGTGGAGTTAATGTAAAAAAAAAAAAAAAAAAAACTAACACAAAACAACTACATTCGTACCTACCAATAATGTCACGTAAGGAATAGGGTGGGTCATCTCGAAGTAAAGCAAATGAACCCTCCTGTGTTTAGCTTTAGATCTTTTTCACGAACCTTGACCACGGATGTTTAGAACATTCGCCACAATGTAATTGATTAGCCAGACGGACGGAAAAAAATCAATATATAATGTTCAATTTAAGGTCGGAACAAAATAATAATTATGAAGTCCAGATATTTTTCTCATTAAGGCCCTCCGTTCACGGAGATACTTACCACAAGTACCCTGCTGATAAACAACTTTTTAATGCTAGTCTCCGTACACGGTGCTATCCGAAATATACTGAACTTGATCATTTTTCACGTGCAGCCGTGGAGTTAACACGCTGTCAAGCGATGTCATATGACTTTTTTTTCAACATCAATCCATGCCTTCTATACTAAATCATTTCTTGCGTATTGTGGTAAAGTATAGTTATAGTATAAACATGCATTTTTTACTTTCATGTTCCGACGCCATTTATGTCAAACGAATAAGTATCAGACACAAACGACGCGACGCGTCGCGCGCGATCAGCACTGTCGGTATCGTGATACTGATTGGAAACCGACAGCCATCGCGTAGCGCCGTGAACGGGCACCAGCAAAATCGTACGGGGGGTACTTACGATCGGCGCGTATGATACGCGCATGAGGTTCGAGTATGTTGTAAGTATCTCCGTGAACGGAGGCACTAACTGATTTTAACATTTTAACTAATTGTTGTCAATAGAGGTCTCTGCAGTTCCAATTATTTATCAATATTAGTAGATTCCTGTGTTACCGTGATAACCATTTTCTTTACATAAAATGAAGAGAACAATATTAAGTATAGATTCCTGTTTTACCATAGTCATGGCAGAATGCTGTGCTAACTTCTCCCGCTTGGCGGCGCTGGAGTAGATGTAGACCTGTCATTGAAAATAAATTGATATTGCTTTGTATCTGGCTTTCGTGTGCATTTTGGAAGTAATATTAAAAAATGGTGGATAAATACGGTAGCTGCACTGTGAAGGAGCTAAAAAATGAATTAAAGAATAGAAAGGCAAAATGTGTTGGCAAGAAAGAAGTTCTAATCGAGAGTGTTGGAATCGAAAGTGGTTGGAACATAAACTCATTCTTGTACTTCTATTAAAACATTAATTGTGTCGTATTTGTAATAGGTAATTATAGGTACTTTAGCTGACGTTGCTTGTTACCCAAAAAACATAATTATTAATTACAGATTGGCTGCCTATGACCGGAATAATAAATTTATGGAAATAAATGATTTTGAATATGAAAGTGAGATAGTGGGAATATGTTGCCCCCATAGATGTATATAATATAACTGCATAGATGACTCTCTTTGCCTCAGCGAATTTTGAGCGGTCCATCGGAAATCGACGTCCGCCATCTTGGAATGGTTCATAACAAGTGCCCAGTAGGCCATTTCTATACCAGCAGCCGTCTAGTTTGAAGCAGTTTTGTATAAGTATGAAGTTTAAGTTTGTTCGGCATTATATTAAAATAAAATAAATCACACATAGACAGAAATAACTATTCACATACAACCTAACCCATATAAAACAAATGAAAATAATGGAATCCTGTCAAATTTAACCTATAAATAGACCAGGCAGAATTTATTTCATTACTCCATCTCCAACATTTATAAAATAACTCTCTTTAAAAGATTTACCACCCTTCCAATCACCCTTCTGTTCTAATTCTATTCATAATATGTATTTTACCTGAAATATCCTTGTAACTACTATATTCATTTATGTACGCCTGTCTCGACACAGGTATACCCTAGTGAGACAGGCATACAAATAAAACCATTGTAAATATATTTTATTATAGATAAATAAATAAATAAATATTAATATTGACAAAAGGATGTTATCGTCTTATAAAACAAAGTACAACTTAAACTTGTGATGCCCTGAATAAAGTTTCATTATTGAAGTTTACTTCGAATGGAAGATTATTTTTTTTATTTTTTATCCAGTTTTTAATTTTACAATAATTTATTTTATTTAAATCTTACGAAACTGATCAATCAGTTTTTTTTTAAGAAATCTCTCATTTTTTTTCTATTTATTTGCTTATTTTATTATTGTAAGTAGATATTTTGGTGCGTAAATACATATTACCTACTTTAAAAAAAAATTATTTCATTTCTTTTTTTATTGAGTTAGTTTATACTACATGAATATAAACTAATAAGCACAATGTAACATTTCATTTGATAAATTTAAATATTTTTACAGTAAGCATAACATTTATTTTTATTTACATTCATTCTTTCTTTATTCTTCATACTTTCAGGCATTTCATCATACATCTTTAGTCCTCTGTACATTAGGCAGTTCTGTGATTTTGATTTCTTCATTTGTGGCAATCGAACTCTGTTTATATTTCTTGTTTCGTAATTATGAACGTCTCTATTAAAAACAATTTCATTCCTAAAGTATTTTGGCATTTGGTTTTTCATAATTTTATGCACAAAAATTAACACATTAAATAGTAGTCTCTTTTTAATTGGAATCCAATTTAGCTCCTCTCTCTTTTCGCAAGGATTAATCATTTGATTAATCCTTGCGTATTTGCCTTTCCCCAGTATACATCTCATAACTTTGTTTTGTATAACTGTTATGAAAATATTTGCGTAGGACGTCAAAATGTTATGAAGTTATTTAACTTTCACATTGGAAGCTAAAATGTTAGGAATATAATAATGGAGAGCATGAGACAAGTTAGTGTAATTATTACTGGAGAATTTCTCAGGCGTGGACCTTAAGTAGGCGGCTGTGTAATACTTTGTATGAGGATAGGTTATTTAAATGAAATAGTATTGTGCTTTGACACAGTTAAATTAATTTATTAATTAATTACAAATAATAATCAGGGCTAGACTAAATTCTGAATGGGCATATTATGGAGCGTTAGTACCGTTTAATCTTGAGGAGTTGATGAATGGGTGAAAGCCATATGTAGGCGATCCATGCTGCTGCTTGCTGCCTTCGGAGATGGGCGGTTAGTTCCCTCCGCTGCTGACATGTGCTGAACGGCAGGCTGGAGCGACGAACAGGCCTCCAGTCCCGCGGTTTCCCAGCGACGTCCCGTCCAAGGGCGGTTGCCAGCCAGCCGACTATGTTGATGACGGCCAAGGTGGGCGATCTTCGGCCGCATCCCTGCGAGCACCTCTGGCTCCAGGCATAGTCGGAAGGTCTTGTGATGACTGCGTCTGCAGATGCCGGATGTGGTTTTAATCCAGCAGAAATAATGTACTCCCATGGTACTCCGCTGCTGATCCAGGATTTTAATGATTGTCCTGATGGTCTTCAATAATGGATGCCGCTGGTGGGCGCGGATTTATCAATCTTCTCATGTTCTTAAAATAATGGCGAACTACGACTATTTGATTACGTCGACCCGCCACAGGGACGGTGGCCGTGGTCACCTGTGGCTGCTCAAAGAATGGCGAGCTCAAGGCCAGTCCTGCCTAGTGCACCCCTCTGTGCAGATCCTCAGTATCACCAACTGAGCAAAGGTAAGCATTTCAATGCTACCAATATAAAGATGTTGAATGTTAACAACTTCACACCAAAAGTACCCATACACAGATAGTTCACTTGTTACATTATTTTTATGTAACATAACTTCTAGTTTGTTCAAATTTCCTTCATTGGCCAAATATAACATCGTGGAGCAGTAGTCCAAATGTGGAGCAACGATAGTTTTATAAATAAGCTCCATAGTGTTTCTATTTAAATTACGTCTTAATCTTCTAAGAAAATTTACCTTTTTTGGTACCTTTTCTAGCACATATTCAAAGTTTGCTGTGAAAGTCAGTTTGAGTCGAGTATTACACCCAGGTATTTGATTTCATTTACTTTTCCATTTTTTTCACCATTAATAATTGTCAAATTTAACCCTGTGTTACGTGTTTTATTGCCTATTTCCACATATTTTGTTTTGTTTACGTTCAGTTTCAACTTGTTTAATTTCACCCATTTTGCTATATTTTGTAGGTCTTCGTTTATTTTGTTAATTGCTTCTATGTAATCTTCACACGAAATATAGATTAATGTATCGTCTGCAAATAGTCTTATTTTGCAATGTTTAATAGTTTTGATAATATCATTTATGTAAATTATAAATAGAATTGGACCTAATACCGACCCTTGCGGAACACCAAGGTTGTTTTCTATCGGTTCTGATTCTGAGTTTTCAACTTTCGTTACCTGTTTTCTTTCCTGGAGATATTCTTTGAATAGATTCAGAGCTACGTCAGAAAGACCTATGTCTTCTAGTTTTTCCAATAGTATTTTCCTTTCTATCGTTTCAAATGCTCTTTTGAAATCTAAGAATGCTGCAATGGTAATTTTTTTTGTCTGTTTCTTTCTTCCATGTATCAATCACTATGTTTATCGCCGCTTCGCAAGAGTTGTTGTTCCGGAATCCTGATTGCTCCTCACATAATATGTTATGTTTTTCCAAATACTCAACGAGTTGTTTTTTTATTACAATTTCTAGTACCTGTTCGTATTTTGGTAACATATTTATTGGTCTAAATTCTTCACATTTTCTGGTATTAACAACTTTCGGAATCGAGATCACAGTAGATGTTTTCCATGTGTTTGGAAATTTTCCACTTCTTAATGATTCATTTATTATATCCAGTAGATGAGGTCCTATCACTGGAATTGCATCTCTCAAAACTGTAAAACTTATTCCATCTGGACTCGCTTTTGATTTGGTGCTGTTAAGAATCTTTAAAAGATATCATCAATCTCTTTAAACACAAGTTTTTCTCGGTTTAGCCGAAATTAAGTATTAATTGGTTTTGTTAAATTAAGTTATACTTTTAAGTATAACTACTTAAGTTGCCCCCCAGATGAATGATTTCAAAGCATACAGGATTCGCCTGTATTGCCACAAATAGATATATGTAGGTAGTTCACAGTGAAGTAGCGTGCCTTGGAGGGGCCCTGTATCAAAATTAGTTAAAGGATAAAGATTTCTCACATAAGAAACAAAGGCCTCTGTAGCCTGGGGGCCCCGTATCATTGATACGGCTGATACGGCGGTAGCTACGCCCCTGGTAGTTCATATAAACCAATACTTTCTTCAAGTTTACAAAGGGCAGGAAGGAATGACAATGTAGGTATGTAGGTATGCAGCAGTTCAAAGGAAAGGATACAATACGATGAAGGAATATTTTTGGTAGCTTTAGGTAATTGTGTGGATTAATGGAGAAAATTGTTTCTTTCGAGCACAAGTTAATAGTGAAATGACAAAGAGTTTGACATATTTTGTTAAGCTAGCTATTACACTAGCAGGAAATATTATTGAAGGAAGCTGTGAATGATTTGACAGGTCGTATTTAGGTCTACATTTACACTAGCGCCAACTGGTGTCGATTTGCGAACTACTCAAAATATCCTGCCATTATAGCGATATCAGTAGATTCCTGTTTTATCATCGTTCATTATCGCGTCAACTATTTATATTTTGTTTTCAGGAGACTGATTATTTTCTTTTCAAATTTTCGAACTAATGGAACTAATCGAATAACAGCTTGTGGCCAAGCGTCCTTCGACGATGAACAACCTATTAATTAAAGTGTTTATAAATACTAGTACATGACAAAGAAAACATAAGAAAAAAATAACCGTCAAATTTCATATTTTAGAATTATCAATATCATTATTTGTTCCAGAATGCGATTTATCCATTTCACTTTAAGTAAAATAATTAGTCGTATCATTTGTGTTATTTTAGTCATTTTAGTTACACGTATTTTGTCCTTTGCAAAAAAAAATTCTCCCTTGGGTTTTTCAAATAAGCTCCCAACCTTTAGAAATAAATGTATTCTGCCTGATATTATATGGGGACATTCCTTTACCGATAAGGAACAAAAGGTTAATTTCTTCAATTGTTTATTTTTAAGTAGGTACTATATCTGTACAGTTCAAATAGAACCCATAAATGTTTATCGCAGCCGCCAAAATAGAAAGGGTTTGCTGGCGGCTCTTTTATGACCCGAACTAAGAGGAACTTCTTGTTGTTGTAATTTGTTAATACCTTAGGTTTAAGTACCTTAACATTAAGTTAGATGTACCTTTACTGGTGAGCCCTTCTGTCAACCTTTAAAGTAATTTTATTGTTTTATTGTGGGATTTTAAAATCCAGATGGGGAACAGCACAAATATGCTGTCTCACCTTTGTATGTTTTTCTTTAAATATTGTGATTTTGGAAGAGAGAAGTCAGTCCTGTTATTGCGGTTGAACTGGAAGATACACGAGGTGTATCTTCAGTTGCGCAGAGGGAAGATAGGCCCTTTGCGTTAGTTTTGCTAGTAGAGTAAAGCTAGAAGGTACGCGCTGTGTGCCTTCACTTGTGTAATTATGCTGAAGCTGGGAGGTACGAGTTATACCTACGGTTCAGTATTGGAAAACTGACAATAGAGAGATCGAAGTAGAGACTTCGATATTTGTCAGTGTGGTGTGGTCGTGGACAACCCGAGTAATTGTATTTATTGCATTAAATAAATTGTGTTGAAGAAGAAGAAAAATAAGTGTTTTCCTGCCAACTCCATTCTGTTGTGTTCTCGTACCACGATAGTAGAAATAATCATCTTCGATTATTTTTTTTCCATATTAAATAATAAATTTGAAATATGAGGGTGACGCTTTGATTGACGGTGGCAGTAGCCGAATTGGTAGAGGAGTTCGTCCCGGTAAGACGAAAGGTGCAGGGTTCAAGTCCCAGTTGCGACTTTTATCTTTTTTATTTTTCTGTGCCTTGTTCTCTTTCATATTTTCCTTTAGTTTTAGTGCTTTCTTCTTCAATGATATACCTATTACATTGATGGGAATAACCTTCAAAAGTTATCTAATAATAATTTAACTTTTTTATATTTCCGATAAGCCGAAAAGTCATCATTAGATCTATCAATTAGTTTTCATTTCATTAAATTAAATATTTAACTAACCCGTACTGTCATTTCCACATTGAATTTGCAAAATCATAATTATTTATTGCGAGCCTTGGAGGTAAATATATTATTATTTTTAAACCAAAGATTTATTATTGATACTCTTACTGACAGCCCTGAAAAGCAGAACTAATTAGCAGTATAATATACCTGTAGTGATTTCAAACTGCAGTTATTTCTACTGAATGTAACAATAATATCATTACTAAGTTACTCCACTTTAGCCAATTTCTAGAATCCAACGATATGTATAAATAAAAGTAAAGTATATTATAATTGATGTTAAGACTTTTTCTAAGAATTCACCTTTATTTACTTATTTTTATTCTGCATAAAAATGTGTATATGTACTTTATACGAGCTCATATTCTTTTTTTTTGTTGTAAAACATATTTGTATCGTATAACTAAATACTAGTTGTATCATACATATGTACTTTGTTTAATTACATTATTATCATTGTAATTACCCTCCTGTGTACCACTGCATATCATGTATCACCGGATTGAAATAGCCATTTTATGGCGTTGAAATAAATAAATAAATATTTCTTTATCTCTTGACGTCAATTTAACGATAAATATTTCATTGAATAAAAAATTGAGAGCCTGTCTTTTATTGAGTTCACCAATTTGTTTAAAAGTAGGTACCTGCTCAGAATCTCTCTTGAGAGTTTTTTTTTTCGATAAATTTTAATATGTAGGACGCGATCGGGTGATCGTGATTCTACGTGTTTGTTACATAAAAAATAATGTAACAAGTGAATTATCTGTGTATGGGTACTTTTAGTGTGAAGTTTGTTAACATTCAACATCTTTATATTGGTAGCATTGAAATGTTTACCTTTGCTCAGTTGGTGATACTGAGGATCTGCACAGAGGGGTTCACTAGGAAGAACTGGCCATTGAGCTCTTCATTCTTTGAGCAGTCACAGGTGACCACGGCCACCGTCCCTGTGGCGGGTCGACGTAATCAAATAGTAATAGTTCGCCATTATTTTAACAACATGTGAAGATTGATAAATCCACGCCCACCAGCGGCATCCATTATTGAAGACCATCAGGACAATCATTAAAATCCTGGATCAGCAGCGGAGTACCATGGGAGCACATTATTTCTGCTGGATTAAAACCACATCCAGCATCTGCAGACGCAGTCATGACAAGACCTTCCGACTATACCTGGAGCCAGAGGTGCTCGCAGGGATGCGGCCGAAGATCGCCCACCTTGGCCGTCATCAACATAGTCGGCTGGCTGGCAACCGGCCTTGGACGGGACGTCGCTGGGAAACCGCGGGACTGGAGGCCTGTTCGTCGCTCCAACCTGCCGTTCAGCAAATGTCAGCAGCGGAGGGAGCTAACCGCCCATCTCCGAAGGCAGCAAGCAGCAGCATGGATCGCCTACATATGGCATTCACCCATTCATCAACTCCTCAAGATTAAACGGTACTAACGCTCCATAATATGCCCATTCAGAATTTAGTCTAGCCCTGATTATTATTTGTACAATTAATAAATTAATTTAACTGTGTCAAAGCACAATACTATTTCATTTAAATAACATATCCTCATACAAAGTATTACACAGCCGCCTGCTTAAGGTCCACGCCTGAGAAATTCTCAAGTAATAATTACACTTGTCTCATGCTCTCCATGTATTATATTCCTAACATTTTAGCTTCCAATGTGAAAGCTAAATATTTTCATAACATGTTTTTTCACTAAATCGCATAAATATAAAAATGTGTAGTTAACGAAGCGAAATAATTTAAATACCCCTTTAAGCAGATATTCAAAACTTGCTCACTTACAATAAATATCAACATTATTTTTATTTTTAACTTAATGAGTTAGACTTCAAATTGTAGGTAATATTCAATTACCTAATGAAGACAATAATAGCGAAACTCAATCAAAAATCTAAAACATAAAAAATCAGAAAACGATACGGTCACCTATCTGATTTTGATTTTCGATTCAGTTTCGCTAATATTGTCATCATGAATTAAATATTACAATTTGAGGTTTGACTAACTAACTAACCATCACGCCGGCTCCTGCAGGGGTAGGCAGAGAGGACGGACCGCCAAGCAACTCGATCTTGTCACAACACACTCCTTGCCTCGTTCACATTCATACATCGTCTCATACATGCTCTTCTATTATTCCGACTCTTTACATGGCCCGACTCAAGTATTTGATTCACTTGGTCGTGCCATGTCTTCCTCGGACGTCCCGGACGTCTTCCATTCACATTTGCGTTATATATTCTTCTTACACTCCTTTCCTCGTTCATTCGCTCGATATGCCCAAACCATCTGAGCGTCCCTTTCTTAATCTTACTCATCAAGCTTACATCAGCCTTGCATTCTTCGCGGATATCCACATTTCTCACACGATCGTACATGGTTTTACCATACATACATACGCCTCAGGGATCTCATTTGTACAGCATTCAGTCTACTTTCATCCTTCCTCTGCCAGTTCCATGCCTCACTGCCATCTCATTAAGTCAAAAATATATTATATTCATCCTAGATTTGCAGAAAAGTAAATAGATGTCGCATATTAAATAAAAAATAGATAAATTTATCCAAGACACTCTCTAGATAGCATTTAGTTCTGGTTGAATGTTGCAATCATATCATACATATAAGATAGCAGCCAATAAAAATATGCATTAAGAACATGAAGATAATGTTGGCAGTTCTTAGTCAAAGTATGATACAGTTAAAAATGACCGAATCGGATAGGGACACATTAGCTCAGTTGGTAGCGTTGCGGCCCGGAAAGTCGAGTCCTGGGTTCGAGTCCCTGTTGTGACCGTATCTTTTTATGGTTTTTCTATTTCAGATTTTCGATTGAGTTTCGCTAATATTGTCTTCATTAATTGAACATTATTTTTAATTGATCTTTTTTATGAATACCGCACAACCCAACTGCTCCCGTCTGGAGCCAGTGAGACTATGGCATCCCCTACTGGGGTATGTTGTGAGGCTGAAGATAGTGGAGAGGGTAAGGAGATGGGAAGAGGAAGGTGGGGAAGTCTTGATGTTTCTTTTTTATGTATAAATATTTATAAAAAAAAAAAAAATTTCTATACTATTTATATGTACAACGTAATTTCTTATATGTATTAAAACTAAATTTGTAATGTGTAAGAAATTAATAAAAACATATATATTATTATTAAAAAAAAAAAGTACCTAGCTATTCAGATCTGGTCACCAAACACGGCGAAAGCCATTTCAAGCAACGTTTCAATTCTGAATGGTGGTCTTACACCAGGGCGATACTGAGAGTATCCTTCACTCTGGAACGTGCCGCAAATATACTATAAATATAAATATAAATAATATAAATATAAATATATTATTTTGAATCAATTAATAGTGAAATACCTACCACAAATTAAATAAAATTTATTTGCGCACCCTTGATTAAAACCCGCCACCTTCGGATTGTGAGTCTAGGTCTAGACGTCTAGAGTCTTCTCTTGGGATAATGGAGGCCACATTTTAAGATGGTACGAGAGATTTTTCAATATTTAATGATTTTTGCGCGTTTTCGAAGTCGCCTACGTCCATAACCGTACAAACAAAAGAAAAGTTAAACCAAAAGAATGATAGTTACATTTACGTTCTATCCCTAGAAATATAATTAAATATTAACAAAAAATATTTTTCATACTTTATTAGTGTTTGAAAAATAGTGGTTTTCAACAAATCTCAATCGGACTGCAAATATTTTTCTTATGTTGTCGTACGCATAAAGGAAAAAAAAAATTTAAAAAAATTTTATATAGAAAACATCTCAACGTATGCCACTTCATTTTTTAATTTTTTAATTAAAGAGCCTTTTTAGCTAAATTACAATGTGATATTATTAAAAAAACTGCATAAATCAGTCAACATTAGAATCGTTTTAATGTACCAAAAAACAGGTTGGTTAATAAAATAAAAACATCATCCAATAAAACAGTATTTTAAGAATCTCAATTTAAAAATAAATATATTAAAATCCAATGATTTATTTGGTTTGCATCAATTTTCGTATCATATATTTAGAGCAGATCTCAATTATTGTTTCAGTGCCTGGACAAGCCCGAAGACGGAAGGTTGTCTGTCACGCTACTTTAAATAATTTAAGTAAAAGCTGAATCACCCAAAAGATCAGTTATTTACTAGACCTGAATGCATTGTCGGAATTATTAAATGGCCCTTTTTACAATTTCTTCTTTAATTTACTATCTACTCAAATCGCACGGGCGAGCTGTGTCGGCGCTGTTCAGGGATATTCAAAGTTAACATAATATTATATGTTTATGATAATTAAATAATGTTATTGATAATTAAATAAATGTTTCCGACATTTAAATAAGAACAAATAATATGAAATGCGAAATATCTATTCGATGGCAAATAACTATTTTTTAAAAATCTTAATGAAATTTTATAAAATTATTCACATAAAATTAATCACTTATACTTTAGTTTTGTTCACGTTTATATATCTTTATTTATAATATATATTTTTAATTTCTAGTTTTGTTATTTTCGATAAGGCTCTCGAGTGGCGTTCCGGAGGTCACGGGTTCAAATTAAGCATGCGCAAGTAAATTTTATTTGATTGGTTTGTGTTATTTCACAATTTGATCATTTAAAAATATTATAAGGTATACTCTTATTTGCGGTACGTTCCAGATTGGAAGATAGTTTCAGTATCGCCCTAGTAAAAGACCACCATTCAGAATTAAAACTTTGCTTTAAATGGCTTTAGCCGTGTTTGGTGACTGGATGTGAATAATTAAGCTGTCTGATCTGACAGTAACCATGTAGCAACTTTAACTTTTTTTCCAATTTAACCTTAAAAATTTTGTCTTCAAACTCTATTTACTCGAAAACTAAGGTTTTTTGGTTTGAGTTTTATATATAAACATGTATATACCCAGCTGAGTAGTCAACCAACCCTTCACCCCTCCTCCAACTGTACAACACCTACCATTTTTTTATGTTTTTTGTAGAAAAAAAACATCAAAGATGTCACCGGAGACCAAAATTTCATTTTCATTTTTTACTCCATATAATGTCAGGAATCACTGGTTAAAGTAAGTCAAGTACTTAACATCCTGTATATGTGCAGTCCTAGTGCTGCATATATACATTATCCATTTTACCCTTAAATCGACTAAAATCAAACTAACCGTATAATAAAAACTATTAATTCTTGTTTATTATTTTTGTACCGGACGTGTCGACGAGGGAAAGAAGATTCCCTTCCGGACATCTTCTTCCTTTATTTTTAAGAAAGATTAAATATATTTTGTAGACGAAGACGAGGATGAGTTCCCTCACAGGCCGTCCTCGTCTCTTTAAATAACGTAGGATTAAGGGTTAGAGGCAAATAATATGCTAATAATTATGTTCACAATTAAAATGTACCCTGTTTGAATAAAGACCAGTTCCCTTTGCCCCAAGAACGGGCTCCTCCTGGTCGTCTTGGCCGGGGGTGAAATCCCCCCGCGTGGACGGGCGGGCACGGCTTCCTACCCTTCCCCTACCACCTACCCACCGGGCGGACCGATAGGAACGCTCCGTCCGGGGGAGTAGGTATTCCTTTGCCCCAAGAACGGGCTCCTCCTGGTCGTCTTGGCCGGGGGTGAAATCCCCCCGCGTGGACGGGCAGGCACGGCTTCCTACCCTTCCCCTCACCTACCCACCGGGCGGACCAATAGGAACGCTCCGTCTGGGGGAGTAGGTATTTTTGAATCGGAAATACACGAAAGGCTCCGAATGTTTTGTCAAATTATGGGAGTTCGGTCTAATCTGTCACCGAATAAATGATATGGACAGATAGACCGGACTCTCCTCTATGTTAATAAATATCTCTGATGAATGTATAATTAATAATGATTTAGATATTTAAGTTTCCCTGACAAAATGTGGGTGCAGGGACCCCATTGAAAGTTATTTGACATGCCATAATAAAATTAAATAAATTACTAGGGGAGAGGTCGTGGGGGTCAGACATAAGAGAAGGATAAGGGGAAGAGCTGAGACAACAGAGAACTCTGCTGTGTAGCCCGCAGCAGAGGTTATAGCCCGCCAAAACTCGAACCGCCGGAAAAATGGGCAAAAGGTTCGAGCCCACCCGCGCCGGCGGCAAGGGCAAGGGGCCGGCTATAAATACAGCGGTACCCCGGGAACATCGAGCATTCGACAAGAAGCGTTTCCAACGCACACACGCACTTGACAAACTCGATCTGGTACCGTCTCAAGCACTTCTCCGCCTCTTCTGCCTGACCTAAGGACCTCTTCCCGGACTTGACTTGAAAAACTTGGATTTCATTTCTGCCCCCCCCTTTTGGACGCTGCCTCTTCCTCTTGTGGGCCATTACCGGGGCGTTATTGACGAGCATCTTGGCGGCTACCCAGGACTACCCAGCACCCCTATTTTACAGTCTATGTGAGTGACGGGAAACGTCGCTTACATAGTGGTCCTTCGAGCCGGATCCAGTCACCAGCCGCTACGATGCCCAGGTCCTTGCGGTCAGGAAGAGGTGGAGAAGAAGACGGTGCCGATCGCCCCGGCCTGAGCCCCGCTGCTCCGGTCGCGGAGCAGGCAAGAGCAGAGGAAGACGCCCCCGCTCCGGAGAGCGCCTCCGCTTCGGCGGAAGAGCAGTCAGCTTCGGACAGCGAGCCCTCCACAGAAGACACCCTCCGCCTGCTACAACGAGAGCTACGGGCGGAAAGGAAGCGCAGCAAGCAGCAGGCACGGGACTCCGCTCGGCAAATGGAGCGGCTGATCAGCATGCTGGAGGCGTCACGGACCTTTCAAGAGCCAGCAGAGCCTGCCCAGTCAGCCGGGGCATCACAGCCGAGGCACCCCGGCGATGCGGGGGAAGCGCAGCCGAGGCACCCCGGCGATGCGGGGGAAGCGCAGCCGAGGCACACCAGCGAGGCCGGGGCGTCACAGCCGAGCCACACCGGCGATGCCAGGGAAGCGCAGCCGAGGCACACCAGCGATGCAGGGGCATCACAGCCGAGGCACACCAGCGATGCCGGGGAAGCACAGCCGAAGCCCGCCGCCGACACCGGGGCCGGCCCAACGCCGCCCGATCTCCCGCCGGCGGCGCCCGCAGCTTCAATACACACCGGGCCCACAGCTGGCTCGGTGCACTTCCCGGGGCATCCCACAGCAGAAGAAACCGCACGGCAGACGAGGGAATGGGTCAACCGTGGACCGGACCCTTTCGCACATTGAAGTACCCACCACTGTCCCGCCCCGGTATAGGCGACTTATGGTCGCCCCTTCGGAGCTCTCGCAAGAATCTAATTTTTTTTAATGAACGGCTCTACTATTTAATGAACGAATCTAGACCTTCAATGTCCCTACATACTTTGTTAGGTGGCGGAAATGTAGGATCGCCTGCAGTCTGAGCTGCTATGGTCAAAAATAAAAACTACAGGTGTACCTTTCGCACAGTTCGCCGCCGTGGTAGCCGACGCCATCCGTAGTTCGCAGTCCGGAGCTACGCCGAGAACCTACGAGGAGGACAACCGGATGGCGGCCCTGATAGCGCGGCAGTCCACGGCTAAGGACTTGCCCACCTTCTCCGGTGACCCAGTGGAGTGGCCCACCTTCTCAGCGCAGTTCAAGCAATCAACAGACACGTGCGGGATGACAGCGGCGGAGAATCTAATCCGCCTCCAGCGCGCGCTGCGCGGGAAGGCACGGGATGCAGTCAACCCACTGCTGATGGATCCCGAGCAGGTCGGAGAGATCATGGAGACCCTCAGGAACCGGTTCGGGGGGGCGCAAGCGATTGCCGCGGTGATGCACGAGAGGGTGAAGAATTTACCGCGGCTCGCCGACGATGCGACCAACGAGGCCCTGGTCGAGTACTCGGGGACGGTTCAGAATGTGGTGACGTCGCTCGGCAACCTGGCCGACAACTACCTAATGAACCCTGCGCTGCTGAGCGAGATGTCCTCGAAGATGCCCTTCGCCCTACGCATCGCCTGGCTGGAGAAGGTCGCGGACAACCCAGAGCAAGCGGACGTCCACCAGTTTGCGGCCTTTCTGAAGCGGCTCGCGAATGCGGTCCCGCGCTCCGGCCTGGTCGACCCGGCCAAGACAACCCGCCCGCGCCGCGAGCAGGTGCACGCACAGAGCGCGGGATATGAAAAGAGTGCAGTGAAGGATTGGGAAAAGGGCGACAAAAGTGAAAGGGGCAACAAAAGTGAGAAAAGTGAGAAGAGTGTGAAGTGTGCAAAGTGTAATGGCGCCCACACATTGAGCGAGTGCCCGCAGTTCGCCGCGATGGATGTTCCCGCTCGGTGGGAACTCGCGAAAGTAGTGCGCGTGTGTAACAAGTGTTTAGAAAAGGGCCACTATACCCGTTATTGCAAATCTAAAGTGAGCTGTGGAGTGGGCACGTGCCGTTTCGCCCACCACAGACTATTGCACGACGGGTCGCGGTACCCCGCAAGCAGTGACACCGTGAATACGACGGTGGCCCACGGGCCAAGTGAAGTGTTCCTGAAAGTGGTGCCAGTGAAAGTTTGTGGCCCGAAAGGGCAAGTGTTGACGCACGCGCTGCTCGATGACGGGTCAACAGTAACCCTTATCGACGCGGCAATAGCAGAGCAAGTGGGAGCAAGCGGGCCTCCCTGTGGACTACGCATACACGGGGCCTACGGGACCTGCTGGTCAGACAGCAACTCTCGGCGAGCGAAAGTATCAGTGCGAGGCGACAGTGGGGAGTACGCCATCTCCGCCAACACGGTGCGGGATCTGAACTTGCCGGACCAAGCAGTAGTGGGCCACCGGCCAGTGCAGCCGCGTATGCTGATAGGACAAGACAACGTGCATCTCCTGGTAGCACGTGAACAGCAAATGGAAAGCGGCGGCCGCATGTCGACACGGACGGCCCTCGGTTGGATCATGCATGGAGGACGTCGGGACATCGACGGCGGCATCACACTCAACATGTCGGCCAAGGCAGCGGACCCGGACCACAGGGTGGACAGGCTGGTCAAGCAGCATTTCGCCGTGAATTCGCTGGGCGTGACCGCCGCGATCCGGGTGTCCGCGGACATCCAACGAGCAGAGGCACTAATGAAGAGCACCACCCGCCTAGCAGGGACAAACCGGTGGGAGACCGGCCTACTATGGAGGGAGGACGACGCCTGGCTGACAACCGGCAGTGCGCAATAAACCGGCTCGCCTCGCTTGAAAGGAAATTGGGCAGGGAGCCCCAATTGGCGGCGGCGTACACAGGCAAGATAGAGCACCTCATAGAGCGGGGATATGCGGTAAAGTTTTCCGAGGAGGAAGCAAACACTCCATGCAGAAGGAAATGGTACCTGCCGCATTTTGCCGTATCAAACACGAATAACCCCGGGAAATTGCGGGTGGTATTTGACGCCGCTAGCCGCTGCCGAGGTACGAGCCTGAACGACCGGTTGCTAACCGGGCCCGACCTCCTGTCCTCACTGCTGGGGAACTTGCTGCGGTTCCGCGAGGGGAAGGTCGCCATAGCAGCCGATATAGAGGAGATGTTTCTAAGGATCCGCATAAAAAAGGAAGACCAGATGTCCCAGCTCTTCCTATGGCGCGCTAGGCCACAGGAACCACCTAGCACCTACAAACTGACGGCAATGATGTTCGGCGCAACGTGTTCCCCGAGTAGTGCGCAGTTCGTGCGTAACCGAGTGGCCGAGCAAGGCGCCGCTGAGTTCCCCGATGCCGCCGCTGCAGTGCGGTCTAAATTCTATATGGACGATTATTTGGACGCCGCCGACACCGTGAGGGAAGCCGCGACGCTGGTTCGAGAGGTCGGTGCCTTGCTGGCTCAAGGAGGGTTTTACCTCGCTAGCTGGGCATCCAACGCGCCCACCGCCATCCAGAGTGTTCCAGCAGAAAAAAGGGCAAAGTCAGCCGTCACCATAAGCAGCGGCGCCGATGCTGAAACGGAAAAGGTGCTGGGATTAGCGTGGGACCCTTGCAGCGATGAATTCATCTACAAATTCAAGGAGACCGAAGCAGCTGAGCTCGTCAGACACCCAACAAAGCGGCAGCTGCTGAGCACCGTTATGAAAATCTTCGATCCGGTGGGGTTTGTAGCCTGCCTCACCGTGCGATCGAAGATCCTCCTACAAGATGTCTGGAGGTCCAGCGTTGGCTGGGACGAGCGCATCCAGGACGCGCATGCGACACGATGGGCCAGCTGGGTAAAAACGCTGCAGGAGAATGACATCCGAGTCCCGAGGCGCTGCTTGCAAAGAAAGAACGGGGCATTCGAGCTGCACCTCTTCTGCGACGCCTCGGAGTCTGCCTGCTGCACCATCGCGTACCTGGTCGAGGGGAACCCGGAGGGCAAACGCGCTACCTTCCTGGCAAGTAAATGCAAGGTGGCGCCCCTCAAGCCTTTGTCTATCCCGCGGCTCGAGCTTCAAGCAGCGCTGATGGCCGCCCGCCTCACGGCCAGGATAAGAACAGAGACGCAGTGCCGCATAAGTCGGACGACCTACTGGACAGATTCCACAACGGTTCTATGCTGGCTACGAACGGACCCCAGGAGCTATTCAACATTTGTCTCCAACCGCTTGGGTGAGATCGACGATCTATCGAGTACCAGCGAATGGAGATGGGTCCCTACAAAGTTCAATCCAGCGGACATCGGGACACGCGACGTGGAGGTACCGGACCTCACACAAACTGGAAGGTGGTTCTCCGGACCACCCTTTATCACTCTCCCAGATACTGAGTGGCCAGTGCAACGCGGTCATGGGATGCAGCCGGACGAAAGTGCCTTGGAGCGGAAGCCCAAGTTTGTGGGCCTTACCACCGTGGAGGAGAAGGCCCTGCCGGCTATCGAGCGCTTCTCATCATGGCTCCGACTGATCCGCTCAACAGGATGGATGCTGCGGTTCATCAGGCGGTGTCGCGACGGACCCTATCGCGCCCTCCATGAAGGCCCCCTGCGCGCGGAAGAGATCCAGGAAGCTGAAGTCCGCTGGGTCCGGCAATCTCAGAGGGATGCCTTCAACACAGACATGAGGGCGCTGCGCATTGGCGCGCCCACACCCACCGGTAGCCGACTCAATGCCCTGACACCATTTCTCGGGCCTGACGGAATCCTACGAATGGGCTCCCGGCTACAAGCCGCTAAAAGAGTCGTGCAAAGCGTACGGACCCCGATCATACTAGACGGGGATGACCCCTACACCCGCCTGCTGATCCTCCACTATCACAAAAAAGGGGATCACGCAAGCACAGAGCGAACCATGTCCGAGCTAAGAAGTAGCTTCTTTATACTGAGACTACGGACGAACCTCAGGAAAATTGCGCACACCTGCCCCGAATGCCGCATACGAAGAGGGAGGCCCCACCCGCCGCTAATGGGTCAATTACCGGCAGCCCGACTAGCCCACCATGTACGCCCGTTTACCAATTGCGGGCTGGACTACTTCGGGCCGATTGACGTTACCATCGGCCGGCGGCGGGAAAAAAGATACGGGGCCCTGTTCACTTGCCTCTCCACCCGAGCGATACACCTGGAGATCGCCCACTCGCTGTCAGCAGATTCCGCCATTATGGCCCTCAGAAGGATGACCGCGAGGAGAGGACAGCCCGAGGCGATCTACTCGGACAACGGAACAAACTTTCGCGGGGCGGACCGCGAGATGAGGGAGGCGCTAAAAGAGCTCCAAGAGGACCCCCGACTGCAGGATCATCTCTCCACGCAAGGAACAGAGTGGCACTTTCTCCCGCCAATGTCACCGCATATGGGGGGAGCTTGGGAGAGACTAGTAAGGTCTGTGAAACGAGCACTGGAGGCGGTCCTAAGAGAACGAGCACCCCGGGAAGAGACCCTCTTGGCGGCAATGGCTGAAGCAGAGTATGCCGTGAATAACCGGCCGCTCACCCACCTGTCCGTCGACCCCAGAGATGAGGAACCACTAACGCCTAATCACTTCCTGCTAGGATCTGCAGGTGGGCGGCCGCACCTGTCGCTTTACGGCCCGAAGGACGAGGAGATCTGCCTACGGAAGCAGTGGCGCATCAGTCAACAGATGGCGGACATGTTCTGGCGACGATGGCTGAAGGAGTACCTCCCCACCATGGCAGAGAGGCCAAAGTGGCAACACCGCAGCGCCCCCGTGCAGAAGGATGATCTGGTCCTCATCGTGGATTCCACCCTGCCCCGCAACAGCTGGCCCAGGGGACGAGTCGTCGAGGCGATTCCCGCATGGCCAGGTGCGAGCAGTACGCGTGAGGACGAGCACGGGCGAGTACATAAGGCCTGCAGTGAAGATCATCGTCCTCCTATCAGCCACGCCACCTCCGACGCAGCTTCCAGCGGCAGGCAGACCACGTGCACCAGCGGGCCACAGAGGATCCGGCCGCCAGGGACACCGACGTCGCCGCACCCGTCCTAGCTGAGTAGGGCACAGCTGACGCTGCACCGGGGGGAGTGTACCGGACGTGTCGACGAGGGAAAGAAGATTCCCTTCCGGACATCTTCTTCCTTTATTTTTAAGAAAGATTAAATATATTTTGTAGACGAAGACGAGGATGAGTTCCCTCACAGGCCGTCCTCGTCTCTTTAAATAACGTAGGATTAAGGGTTAGAGGCAAATAATATGCTAATAATTATGTTCACAATTAAAATGTACCCTGTTTGAATAAAGACCAGTTCCCTTTGCCCCAAGAACGGGCTCCTCCTGGTCGTCTTGGCCGGGGGTGAAATCCCCCCGCGTGGACGGGCGGGCACGGCTTCCTACCCTTCCCCTACCACCTACCCACCGGGCGGACCGATAGGAACGCTCCGTCCGGGGGAGTAGGTATTCCTTTGCCCCAAGAACGGGCTCCTCCTGGTCGTCTTGGCCGGGGGTGAAATCCCCCCGCGTGGACGGGCAGGCACGGCTTCCTACCCTTCCCCTCACCTACCCACCGGGCGGACCAATAGGAACGCTCCGTCTGGGGGAGTAGGTATTTTTGAATCGGAAATACACGAAAGGCTCCGAATGTTTTGTCAAATTATGGGAGTTCGGTCTAATCTGTCACCGAATAAATGATATGGACAGATAGACCGGACTCTCCTCTATGTTAATAAATATCTCTGATGAATGTATAATTAATAATGATTTAGATATTTAAGTTTCCCTGACAAAATGTGGGTGCAGGGACCCCATTGAAAGTTATTTGACATGCCATAATAAAATTAAATAAATTACTAGGGGAGAGGTCGTGGGGGTCAGACATAAGAGAAAGATAAGGGGAAGAGCTGAGACAACAGAGAACTCTGCTGTGTAGCCCGCAGCAGAGGTTATAGCCCGCCAAAACTCGAACCGCCGGAAAAATGGGCAAAAGGTTCGAGCCCACCCGCGCCGGCGGCAAGGGCAAGGGGCCGGCTATAAATACAGCGGTACCCCGGGAACATCGAGCATTCGACAAGAAGCGTTTCCAACGCACACACGCACTTGACAAACTCGATCTGGTACCGTCTCAAGCACTTCTCCGCCTCTTCTGCCTGACCTAAGGACCTCTTCCCGGACTTGACTTGAAAAACTTGGATTTCATTTCTGCCCCCCCCTTTTGGACGCTGCCTCTTCCTCTTGTGGGCCATTACCGGGGCGTTATTGACGAGCATCTTGGCGGCTACCCAGGACTACCCAGCACCCCTATTTTACAGTCTATGTGAGTGGCGGGAAACGTCGCTTACAATTTTCTTTTTAATAACTTTTTACTTAACACTATGTACTTTTATTTAATTTTTTTTTGTTTAGTAATTTTATTTAAATAACTACTCGAAACTATTATTTCTGTATTGATTATTACCACTTTTTGATAATTTTTACAACGTGCTTACAATTTATACCTACTATAATTGTTTAATAACCACTTGATTTCACTGAACTTAACTGGTTTAAATTATATTCACTATTTAATGTACAATTACTTTACACACAATTGTATGCTTCCTAAATAAACATAAATAAATAAAATAAAATATATGTATTGTATAAATATATGTACTGTAAATATATGTAAAATATTGTATAAATATATGTACTGCATATATACCTACAGGGTTTTAAGGGACGTACTTGACTTACTTTAACCATTGATTCCTGACATTATTTGGAGTAAAAAATGTAAATGAAATTTTTTGTCTACAGTGACATCTTTGATTTTTTTTCTACAAAAAACATAAAATTTTTTTAGGTGTTGGACAGTTAGAGATGGGGTGAGGGGTTGGTCGGCTACTCGGCTGGGTGACCAGTGATGACATGCGGAAAAAAATTTGATTTTGAGGAAAAAAGTTTTGAAAAAAAAGTCGCCGGAGACCAAAATTTCATTTACATTTTTTATTCCAAATAATGTCACAATTAACTGGTTAAAATACGTCAAGTACGCCTAATAATACCCTGAATATGTAATATTGTATTATACTCGTAATATAGGTATGCACATTTTGTAGTAATAAAAATTCTTGGTGCATAATTCCACAAGCAAATGCTTTTAATGGAGGAAAAGTAACACTGTAACATGTTCCATTTTTTAAGATAAATAAAATTATTAAAAAAAAATTATTAAAATTATAATCGTCTAATCAACCGTTATTATCAATTTTGTTAAGTTTTCAAATAAAACAATGACAACAAGAGGTTTTTTTCTTTGCGATGATATTAATAACAAAAATAATTATCGATTCATTAAAGTAACCTTAATTTACCTTTTGTGTTGAAAAAGTAATAATTTACATTGGAAAAATTATCATTTTTTTCACTTTCTGCAAAATTTTAAATAAAACTGCTTTTATACCCCTGATATCACCAAATGCTCGCTGACCAAAATTACATACGAGTTTCATGGTAAAGTCGACGCCCCAGAGCTTGACGGGAGGAGGAAATCGGGGAATTAGATTTATTTTTATTTATTTATTTATTTATATCTATATATTACAGTTTACACCTTATTGTTAACATTTTTACATATGTAATATATTTTAAAAACATTTTTACATATTAATATTACATTTCATTATGTTGTGTGTTAGGTAGGTTTGAGAAGGTGAAACTGTTGGTTGGTAATATTGTATGTTTCGTGAACACCTCACTAGGAGAACCTGTGCTGAGAACTATGTTTTGTAGTAGAAAGTTAGTTTTTTTTTTCTTTTTTTTTTACATTTTAATGGTAATTGTACATAGATTACTAAGAAGAAAAAAAAATATATATAAGGTATATATGTATATTATGTACATATGAATAGTTGGTAAATCCTTGATAGACATGTTTATTTTTGGAATATGGAGTTTGTTTTGGAGGAAGTATAGCAGAGCAGATTTGGCATAAAGTTGTTTTATTGACATGACTTCTAATGTTTTGTATATTTCGGTTGAATCTGTGTAGAAAGGCACTTGCAGAATTAGTTTAATTATCGCCTTTTGTATCTTTTGAATTGGGTCAATTGCTACATTTGTAGCACTTCCCCAAGCCAGTATTCCATATGTAGCAATGGATTGAAAAAGTGCAAAGTATATGGATCTGAGTATTGTTAATGGGAAAATGTTTTAATGGATTTTATTAGGTGCATGACTCCTTTTAGTTTATTTGTGATGAAAGTTATGTGTTCAGTCCAGCGTAAGTGTGTATCAATAATAACCCCTAGGTATTTTGTTTGCTTGACCCTTTCTATATGCTCGCATTGACAATTGGAAGAAGTTTGTTCACAGTCATGCAGAAGCAGGTCTATTTTTGATGGAGGTTGACCTCTTTGTGTAATACTATGTGTGATGTATTTTGTTTTGATAGTATTGACGGTAAGCGTATTACTGTTTAGCCATTTTTTGACAACTGATAAACTTTTTTCGGCATTTACGAATACATCTTTCCATGTGGCAGCTTGACAAAGAAGAACTGTATCGTCAGCGAAGGTCACGATTTTACCTTCAATTTCAATGTCACATAGTTCGTTTATGTAGATGAGGAATAATAAAGGGCCAAGTACACTCCCCTGTGAGACTCCGTACGTAATTAAGAGTGGTTCACTTATCTTGTTATCAATTTTAACTTGTTGAGTTCGGTCAGACATGAAGCTTTTAATTAAGTCGAATTCTACTCCGTTAATACCAATGCTTTTTAACTTCTTGAAAAGTTTTTCGTGTGAGATTGTGTCGAAGGCTTTACATAGGTCTAAATAAATTGAAATAACTTTTTTCTTAGCATCAAGGTTATGTGTGATGAAGTCCGTTACAGTAGCTATTGCATGTTCTGTGCTTCTGTTTTTCCTGAATCCATGTTGGTTTATCGACAGTATTTGTTTGGTTTCCAGATAGTGTTGAAGCTGTTTCTTAATATTTTTTTCCAAAATTTTTGAAAAGGTATTTAGTAGCGTAATGGGTCTGTAGTTGTTTATGTTATTTTTTTGTCCTGATTTAAAAATTGGAATGATAAGACCTTTTTTTAGTAAGCTGGGAAAAATTCCTTCTTTTAGACTAAGATTAATTAAGTATGTGAGTGGTTTGAGTAGTTGTTGGCTTACTGTTAAGATAGTTTTGGAATCCACACCATCGGGTCCCGTTGTTGTGTTATTCTTTAGTGATTGAATTATTTTATTGATGTCTTCTAGTGTAATGTTTTGTAATTTGAAGTGTCTGTTCATATTTTCATTGCTGATGTTAGTGGCAGTGTTTTGAGGTTCCTGAATATCTTGGAGAGGCTGTGATTTTTTTATATTTTCAGCTAGGCTAGCTCCTATATTAGTGTAGTGCTTGTTAATATAATTGAGGATACGTGTAGGATTGTCGTGGAAGTGGATTTTTTCATCATCAATAAGTAAATTTTTTATGGTATCATCTTTGTTCTTCTGTGAATGCGTACTTTCCCTCAAAATTGACCATACGCTTTTAGGGTCATAGTTTGCTGCTATAAGTTTGTTTTGATAATACAATTCTTTGGCTTTACGTATTATTAGAGAACAAATGTTTCTGTACCTTTTGTAGAAGAAATAAAGCGGAGTGTCGTAAGGGTTCAGTTTAACTTGTTTGTGTAGTTTGTCCCTTTTTTTAATGCTATTTATAATGCTTTGGGTAATCCATTTTTTAAGTCTTACTTTGCGGTGCGGGATAGGTATGTATATCGTTTTGGTATTTTGGGTAATGAGAATTTGTAGATGTGTTATGAAGAAATTACAGGCCTCTTCTGCCGTGTTAAATTTTGTAAGATGTTCCCACGTTTGTTTTTCTAAGCATTGATTGAGATTAACATAATCAATTATTTTTTTGGCTGTATTATTTTGGAACGTTGATTTTCTAGTTGGCGAAGTCAGGCCTATCATAGTTGTGTAGTGATCTGTGATTGTGGATTCGTATACAGCACTACATATTTGACTTTTTGATTTAACCATAAAGTGATCTATACATGATTCTGAGTCTTTGGTTACTCTGGTAGGAGTGTTAATGGTGCTTATAATGCCATGTTCCAGAAGCATCAGTTGGTAATCAATATTTTGAGGGTGACCATTAGGAAGTATGTTTATGTTTAGATCACCAGCTATGATGATGTTTTTGTATGAAGTGAGTTTTTTAAGGTGAGAATCTAGAGCTATTATAAATGGTGAAATGTTATGTGTGGAAGGTGATCTGTATATAGCGAGGGCACACGTGTCTGAGTCGATGATTATTTGTAGACAGTTAGTATTTATCAAGTCGATTTCTGAAACAGAGGCGTTAAGACTATCATGTATGTACACAGCAATACCATCATTTTGATTTTTGTTTTTTAATGTGTGATACGCAGTATAATTTATTTTATGTTTTTTTGTAAAAGCGGTTGATATCCAACATTCCGTTAGGATTATAATTTTGAAATCGGTTTTAAAGTTGTTTAAGAGTATGTCAAGTTCGTCATAGTTACGATTAAGTGATCTTATATTTTGGTTAAGTAGTGTCAGAGACCCTGGATTGTTAAAAATATCATCACATTGTTTTGAGTCATTGATTTTATGATGTTGATGAGAGCTATTTAAGTTAATTGAGAGTAAATCAGCCATGATGTTATGTAAATCAGGATAGTTTTGTAACGAAGTCTGAGTGACCTTCATTAGTTAAATAATTTGTTTAAGTCATTTTCATGTTTTATCTGTATAGTTTTTCCCCCCGGCCCTTTCCGGACCAGAAGTTTTCCGGATTTAAACCAAACGATTTGGAAGTTTTTGACTTTTGCTGATTGCTTCGTTTTCCAAAGTAACTCTTTGTAGTACGGTGTTAGTACTTCACCTACGTATATGGGGGAGTTTGGAATTAATGTCTTGGCCGCGGTTTTGAGTGTTATCAGGCTGTGGAAGGCAGCACGGAGTTTGTCCGGGGTGTTGTGTCTCCGGTCCTGTGTTGAGGTCACCATTCGCAGATCCTGCTGTAACAGGGGCATTCCCAGGGAACTGGCGACCCGAAGTATCGCTCCCACAGGTGGTTCTCCCGGCTGCAACTTTACGCCCGCCATCTCTATGCTGTCAAAATGTTTTTCCTGCTCCAATTCTGCCAGACGACATTCTAGAGAAGAGATTCTGATGTTTTTATTTTCATTTTCCTCGCGTAGGTATTTGGTCTCTTTGTGAAGGTCCTCCATTTTTTTAAATCTTGTAAGCAGATCTTCGTATTGGTTGCAGATGAAATCACTGCTTCTCTTTAGTTCATTGATTTCATCTGTAAACATAATTTTTATTTCCGTAATTTTTGAATCGAAGTGTTTCGTAAGGCGCTCATAGAGGAAGTTACTTTCTTCATTAGATTTAGGTACGTCACTCCCATTCGTATTCTGCGGGGCGTCCTTGATCTTTTGTTTGGGAGCAGTCTTGTTTGAAGGTATGTCATTTTCATCTGCGTCGCAAGGTGTCGCTGGTTTTCGTTGTCTGCTCATTTTGAATTATTGTAGTGATTAGTTTTGTAGATAGATGGTGCTATTGTTATTTCTAATTATATTAAGACCATTGTTTGCCGGCGTGCAAATTCGTTCTTCCCTAGTGTCCAGCCTCTCTTTTGTCCCTTTCTAACGAAATATTGTATTTGCGGTGGGAAGCGGGGAGGCGAGAAGGGAAGATTTCTATGTAGTGGTATTTGGCCACAGCGCTAGCTAGCAAAATATGGTATTATAGAGTTTTGAAGAAAAGGGCGCGTAATTTTATACTTGATTATTCGCGCGAAGCCGAGGAAATTTCCCTTTTGATGAGTTAATTTGTATTAGTATGATACGCTACTACGGGAGTCTCTCGACATATTTTTTATGGTGCTTGTTGGTGGTTCAGCGCAAATAAATGCGTGAAAAAACATAAACATCATTTTATCGGAGAATACGGGGAATGATCTTTTTGTTTAGTGCCTTGAAATTAACGGAGAATTGTATTGTTATAGGAGATCTGGGAATCGTATGCACGAAATTATTAAGATTTTATACCTAATTAATATTTAATGTAATTGAGATGTTAACAACTTTCAAGCAGGGAAATCTCCCTGGTTCTGGGGAAAAAATAATAAGAAATAAAACCCAAATCAGAATTTTTAATGCATGATGTAATTTTTTTAACCTAATCGAACCTGATATTTAGTCACATGTTCACATTAAAAAGTTATACTGACATTATATTTTTTATTATTATTTATTACAGTTAAATAAATACATCTTTCACTTGATAACTACATAGATAATTCAACTCTATTAACATAAATTTACACAGTGCAAGTACATGAATAACATCTAATTTAAAATATCTAAGCATCTTTATAAACAACTAACTCGGTAGGTATATACCTAATTTAAAAAAATATTGTACATAAATATTCAATACATATTCGTAATAAAATATTCAGACCTAGGTATATTATTTAATAATTTATTGTAGTACCTACCACTTACTAACAAAACATATGGGTTTGCCAGTGACGGTCCGTAATTTTTCATTGAGCTAGAAGTGCTATGATTGAAAAAATACGATATTGTTGGTGTTGTTGAAACTGAAAATGCTACAATTGCTTTTATTGACAAATTTCTCTAAAAAGTAGGTACTGATACATAAAGCCGTAAAAAATCGTATAATTTTGCACAAACAAGCATTTTGCACGACTAGGTTTGTGTTTTCGTGATTATCTCTTTTCCAGTGCATTATCGAGAAAAAAATATTATTAACCGATTTTGTGGAGCATAAAATTGCATTAAAGATTTACTTACTTTTTTATTTATTTATTTCTATGTATTACAGTATTTACCAATTAATTAACATTTTTACATAATAGATGATTTTAGGTATATGTTTTATTTATCTCCATTAGGTATCGAGGTTCTAATCCACCAAAATCAGGTCAAAAATTGAAACAGAGGAACAGTGTTTTACTTGGTTTACATTCTGTGGTGTTTCAAAATGCTAGCGCGAGCACAAGTGCGCCAAGGTCGAATACTAGGATTTACAACAGGCGATCAGTTTATAAAACATATATTTTAAAAATTGGAACTACCGGAATAATTACGATTGCGACCCCCTTATTTGGGGTCATTGTCTGAGTCTTGTAAGGAGTTAATATTATTAAAAAAAAAACGATATAACCCCTGTTGTATGCGATATACATATTGTGATTTTGAAATTTTGTGATGTAAAATGAACGTGCACAACAAAAACTTTCGGATCTCAAAGATATTACAAAATATGGAATGCAGGACAGGCAGTGAGGCAGGAAGGGCAGATTACGTATTACAGCGGGGAGAAGGAGCCACATTTTAAAATAAATAAAAATAGCGCATTATACCGTTAGGTAGGTGAAAATTAAAAAGTTTTTAAAATCTGTCGTATATTAATTTTATAATAATATTTACCCCAACGCACAGCACCAAATAAACCAAAACGCTCGACATTTGTTAGCCACTCCAATGACAATGTGAGTTCATGCGACTCTGTTTCTGTCCCCAGTCTCAACACAGAGCAGCATCTTGAAGAATGTACAAAAACAATTCCGGAAGGTCGAAGAATTATTGACGTTGGTTTGCTTTTTCGCACTTTGGCTCAATGAACCACCTACCCTATGATTGCAATTTTTCACACTTAGAATTGATAAAAGAAGTAAGAAAAGGATTAATAAGCGTTTTTTTTTTAAATGTGCAAAATGTAAAATGTGCAAAAAATAAGAAATTATTGAGACTGAACAAACGAGTTCTTTCAACGTAAATACCAGTATGGTCGATGGAATCCTGTGCTCGGGGAATGGGTATTCCCCAATGGAAGAAATTTGAGGAGCCCTAAACATGCCATGTATGTCGAAAACATTATTTCAGAAACAGCAATCCATTATTGCAGACAGCATTTATAAGGTATCTATTGAAAGCATACTTTATAAAGCTAATCTTTTTTCTTCTTTTCCTGCCTCAATCATTTTTTCATATGCCAAATCTTCCAAATGTCCCCCTAATTGTGTAATTTCTTTATAAAATAATGAGTTCGACATACAAGGCATATTTATTGTACCGCATATTTCCCGTAATTGGGAAAAACCGTTGCCAGTACATATGATACCTTCAACAATCGCAGTATTGATGGGCATACCGCCAACTGGTTTGGGTATATCAGATTTTATAATATCGGTTTTTCCGCAAACCTTACACAAAAAATAAAATTCGCTGTACAATCCGTTCCTAATTTCCTTTTGAAAACTAAAGTCTGAAAACTTGCAATCAAAAGGAGAATGATCAATTTTTGATAAAGAATCAAACAAATGTTGGACGTTAAAAATTCGTCTGCCAACTAAAGAGGAAGAAACACTGCGGTTTGTATCACCTTCTTCTTCAACCTCTATCTCAAAAGAATCGCTGGAATCATCTGATGAACAGTTGAATTCAATGTCGGTTTCAATGTCTGACATATTCTGCGAAGATATTTCAGGCACAATCATATCGGTACTGAAAGAAAAAATTAGGCATCACTCCATGAAAACATAAGATCGCGTTATGCCGTCAGGCAATGGGTATAATGACTATACTTACAAATTCAACCAAATTGTACAAATGTCTAAAAATTATTGGCCAAAATGGAGTCACAGAATTACACCAATAATCAGGATCAATAAGATAATATTAGGCTTAGGGCACGTCTTTTTTTTAGCACCCCCCTCCCCCTAATTTATATTTTACTAATTATCGTAGAAAATATTTAAGAAATAATAGCTGAACCGTAAAAATGTAACTTAAACTAAACACCAAGTATCTTGATTTTATTAAATACATTCCGTGGTTCAATTGTTCCTGTGAAAATGAAATAATTTTCTTACTGTTTGCTCAAAATCCCACCATTTACATCGATGTCAGCATCGAATAAATCGTTCTTGGGAGACGTACCCTGGGAAACTTCCACATCATTTACGCAGGAACTGAAAGAAAAAAAATAACATGTATCTACTAAAAAAAACCCAATCCACGTTTTCGAATAGTAAATTTTAGATTTACCGATTTTATATTATATTAATAGTACCTAAACCGTAACTGAACGTACTATTATGTTTCCTTTTAGAAACTTTAAATCCAGAATTATAACAAATTTAACGGTCAGCGAGAAACGAATAATTGCAACGAGGAATTTATCAAAATATCAAAGAAACCATTTACTTCCTAGATCTAGATGTTAAATCACAATGAAAAAAAACAACACGTATAAAAACAAGGTTATTTTTTTTACTGTAACACTCTTTTCAAATGTCTTTAGCTTAAAAAAAAGGTTTGACCGAGGATTAAATCTTCCTTCTCAGGGATCGGAGTCAACAACGCTACCAAATGAGTAAAGTCCCGAGTGGATAAGACAGACATGTAATGGCAACGAATTTCAGAGAAATATATAAACGTCCGCGAATGTGTACGTGATTGACACCAAAAATTGAAAGAATGCATTGTCATCGACAACATGTCTATCTGCCGATTTTCAGCTGGATCGGATGTCGGAAAGTGGGTTAATTTCCACTTCCAAGACTCCACTTCACTAATACATTCATTTCATCGAGAAAACAAAATTGAAATACTTAGATGCATTTAAAAAATATATATTTATATAATAAAAACGCTAGAAAAGTTGAGTGTCATTTTTCCTGCCCATTGGCAGCGTCAGCATGTCAGATTCTAAAGTCAACTACGTATAACATCACATTTTAAATCGGTGTCTTGGAAGTTACTATGTATATTCGGTGGCGTATTCATTTTTTTTAATTATGTCTAGATTAATTTTATGAAATTTCTAGAATTTGTTGGCAGACTTGTAATAATAATATTTACGTAGGTACTCGTGTAGATATTATGTAGCCAAAGCAAATAGTTAGGGCACGCCGTTTGTTCCCCTCCGCCAAATATAATATCATGGAAAATATTTGACAGGCTCGAAATCCGAAGGTCGCGAGATCGAATCCCGGGATGGCAAATAAATTTTATTTGATTAATTTGTGTTATATCACAATTAATTCATTAAAAATAATGTATAGTATATTTGCGACACGTTCCAGAGTGGAAGATACTTCAGTATCGCCCTGGTGTAAGACCACCATTTAGAATTGAAACGTCGCTTTAAATGGCTTTAGCCGTGTTTGGTGACCAGATCTGAATAGCCAGGTACTCCCACCTTCCTCTCCCCCATCTCCTTCCCCTCCCCCTACTTTCAGCCTCACAACATACCCCAATTGGGAATGCCATAGTCTCACTGGCTCCAGACGGGAGCAGTTGGGACTCTTGTGCGGTATTCATATACTTACATAAAAAAGACGGCTGCCATACAGCTATAAAAGATGTGGCTTGACCTATGTCAGCATATCGCTCGCCATATATTTCCATTGGGAATGTACGGCGAGCGATATGCCGAAATACGCCAAGCCACATATTTTGTAGCTGCGTTTGGTACAGGTCTGAAAAAATAAAAGTTGAACCCCAAAAATGTAACTCCAACTAAACACAAGCATCTTGACGTCGTTGAATACTTTCTCGAATGCTTTCTCGTTCTTATGAAAATGATTTTTTTTTTTGCTTACTGTTTGCTCGAAATCCAATCATTTACATCGATGTCAGCATCGATTAAATCTTTCTTGCGAGACGTAACCCTGGGAAACTTCAACATCATTTACGGAGGAACTGAAAGCAAAAATAACATTATATTCCTACTGTAAAAAAATTGTCTAGTATAATTTAAAAAAATAATAATATAGTTAATTTTATATCACCTGTTCCGTGTTCTTTCTGACTTTTTAACATTGCATTTTCTCTTTTTCCGGTGCCTGCTAGGTGGCTTACCGTTTGTCCACTTTTGACCTAAAACACAATTAACATTTTAAATAATCAATAAGGTAAGTATCCCAAACGATTGAAAAATTCATAATATCATTAATCATCATTATTAAAGATTCACAAATTGTTATTACTTACCCATATTAAACAAAATAAATTATTTGGGGATACTTCGTTTAAAACTGGCGATTATCGTAAAAACTCAACAAAACCGTCTTGATCATAGACATCGATATATTCATATGTCCGTGGTCTTGATATTTTAGCGCGGAATCAGTGCTAATAGTTCTACACCGCTAAACAAACAAACAACTCCAAGCAGATACTTACTAGTCTAGTCACACACACACACTCCCAGATACACCGATTGTTGATGTATGACGA
Organism: Limnephilus rhombicus; assembly: GCA_929108145.2. Taxonomy (NCBI): domain Eukaryota; kingdom Metazoa; phylum Arthropoda; class Insecta; order Trichoptera; family Limnephilidae; genus Limnephilus; species Limnephilus rhombicus. Next base: position 55,012,901 of record OV815277.1, on the reverse strand, counting down.
ATGAGAAGATATCTTTGAATGTATATGTTCGTTTGCCGGGCGACACGAGTCCCTTCCCGGCCCGCGCCTCACCCGCCACCCTATCGGGATCGCAAATGTGTAAACGAGACAACGGAAAAAAGCTTGCTATTTTTATGTCGAATTCGCGTCTAACTAAATCCGGGTTTTAATGCAAATAAAACATTTTTGAATGTAAAATCAAATTTTGTTGTATTCTTCATCATATGCCTCACTTAGGATATGAAGGGATTTTTTAAAAAAAGCATCCATTTAGTCGCAAAATATTTCCAAAGTTGCCTCCTAAATTCATGGATAAATGGTCTTCTTTTGGGGCTTGTATTTTATAATTAAAAGCAAAAATCGAAAATCGGATCCACATCCTAATTTCATATATGCCGAACCTATCAATTAAAAAAAAAAAAACAATTCATTTCATATTTTAGCCGTAAATCCAAATTTAAATTTTGTATGAAACAGGCCGCGGATGCGTTCCTCTTAATAAATGGATTAATTCCAATTATAATAATAAAAGAAGAAAATAACAAAAATTGATCGGATTCACTCGGGTTCGAACTGAGGTCGACAGAACCACAGTCAAATTCGATGACCACTAGGCTATTTCGCTAGGTATCGATATTGACTTTTATTCACAATATAAACTGTAGTGATCTGTTGATGTGAATATGTGATTATGAATTATGTTGTATCGATCTCAATGTCACTGATATGAAATGTATGTATTTTTTCACTTATTTAATTGTTTTTTTTTGCACAATAAATCTAGAATCACTGTTATTGGGATTTACTTAGTTTTTGTATGTGTTTTGAGATTTACACAGCCACAGTATAATAGTGATTTGTTGTTTACTTTTTATTAGTCACTGTATTCACTTGAGATTATCAAATATGAAATTATGGATTTAGGTAACGGAATCACTTTGTATTTGTACAAAAATACACGTTGTCACGCGTGGTAGTACGTTGAATATTTTCTGCACTCTTTAATATTTCACTATGGCTTCTAATTAGATTTATTTTACTTTTTTTATCTCTGTTGATGAGAGTTCGCCCGACTGTCACGTAGGTAGTTATGTGTTTTGATTACAAGTAGCGTTGTGAAATTATGTACAACTTTAAAACATAATACCGAAGTTAAAATATCTAAAAACTACACGGGCGACGTTACGACGAAACAGCAAACTAATTTCACCAAATTTGAAAATACATAAAGGACTGCTAGGCTCTTAATTTAGATAAATTTGGATGCGTGCCTTAGCTACGTACCTCTGTTTAAACAAAATGTCGGTTGGCCATTCTAAATATAATAATCAAACAACATGCGACAAGTGACGCAAGAAGTACGCTCGCAGCATAAATATACCAAACCACCCGCGCTGGCAGTCCTCACAAAATACAAAATCCAAGCCATCAGTTCTCAACCGTTTTATACACGGGCGCGAGGTTCGTCTGGTTTTTCGTTCGTATTTTGCGTTTCTTCAATAAAATGTATAATATTTTATGTTTTTCTATAAGTAAAAATATTTACACGTTTTCTATTCTACAGTTTAGAACGTCTAGCCGAATTTTTAGTGCATTATAGTTGAAAAATACTGAAAAATTATTGGAATCGAAATGTTACCAATAATATATGTGTGTGTTTGTTTGCGGCTGGTTAGTGATTCATGTGATGATGTGGTAAGCACTATGCTGATAAACTTCATGAGAAAGGGTCATTAAGTTATTTTGGTTAGTTGTGTCAGTGCTATTGGACTTTTTGTTACAAAATAAAACAAATGCCGGAAGTACGGTCAGAAGTAATAGCAAAGATGTGCCGCAAAAGTAATGAAACAAAGAGAACGTGAAAGTTATTAGTGATCTGTGAGTGGGAGAGTTACTCGACTTCGACGTCGGAAAATAGTTTTTTTCCTAAGAAAGTTATTCTAAATGAGGTGGTTTCCTAATGTCTCTATCAGTGCATTTAGTTGCATTCATACTAAAAGAAGGGATCGTCTTACAATGCAAAAGGCTGGAAAAATAACGTACGTTATACACAGGGCCGGACCTGCCAAGGCGGCAAGAAGTCAAGGCGATAGGCGATGATAACCTACCGTAGCGCCAGTGGCGGACTAACGGAGGGGAAGGGCTTAGTCCGCCACTGCGTAGCGCCCTTGTACCTACACAGGACCGGTCCTGCGCGGGCTCAATTGGAGCAGTCCGCTCCGGGCGCCGACTTGCCAAGGCGGCAAGAAGTCAAGTCGCTGAAGATAACCTAACACAGCGTCCTCGAGGTTTTAACTAGCGCCAGCTCTTCTGTGACTTTAAAATAGCTATTCCGAAGAAAACCTCCGACAGTGATGAAGGGCAGAATGAAGCTAATGACCGAGCAATTGATGCTGTCCTGTACCTGCATTATTAGGTTTACCTAACTATCCGAACCTTGCCAGCAGGCTTGTTGGAATACACAACAGGTTTTCCGACTTCCACGAAAACGAAGAAAACTTTGAAGTAGATCATGAAGAAAATAAAAGAGTCAGGGCAGTTTTCCAGTCAATATCATCCAATTATGTAAGTAACTTCAAACCAATAAAAAATTGTCTGTAGGAAACTTATGAACTTACCACAAAAAATTGCAACAATTATTTTGTTTTAATTGAATATAAAATTTTTAATGAGGGTTTGTCCATTTCGAAAATTATAAATAAAGACGGCAACGGACATTCACTTATCTTGTCCCTATCATATTTAACAATGAACATAAAAATCGAAACAAATTGTATCTGATATGTGGAATGATTTGCCGGCCTCTGTGTTACCACCTTCGGGTCTCTTCAAGACCAATGTTCATTCCCTCCTCTCCTCAAAAAGACCCTCCACACAGCATCCCAGATGACATAGGCCCTGAGGGAAATTACTTTCCTCAGGGCCTCCTGTGTGGAGTTAATGTAAAAAAAAGGAAGCAGATGACCAGGCAGTGACGTAGCTAGCATGGGTGGCACCCGGGTAGGATGTCACCCCCTCCGGGGCGTAGTGTCACCCCCCCCCCCCCCCCCTATGAAAGTTGACTTGAGAAATTCAAAACGCTAATTTCGACTTCATAAAATTGGTCCATCCTAAATAAAAGACCGACCGTCACAAAATTCGGGGCACTCCACGGGGAGCCATAGAGTTACGAAAATATAAATAACAGACTGTGTTCATGTGTATGCAATATCTTGGTTACGTATATGCAATATCTTGGTCCCACCGCCCCCCCCCCTCGCTACGCCACTGTAACCAGGACACACTGAACCCCAGTTTCCTATCCACTCCATAAACCTTTTCCCTCCCCAGAACTCTCCTCTCCTTCCTTTCCTTGAAAAAACCCCCTTTACACAGCATGCCCAAAGATGACATAGGCCTTAAAGGAAATTATTTTTCTCAGAGCCTCCTGTGTGGAGCTCATGTGAAAAAAAAAGTTATCGCCCGCGTTGAGAACCTACCTATTACGAACACTATACACGAGTTCAAAATCAACTTAGGATGTGTTCAAAAACCAACTGGGCATTTTAAAATCAAATGAATAAATCGATAGAACAACGTGCACTGTTGCAACGTGAAGTTTTTTTTTCAATCAAACATGTAAATTAGGTACGATTTTGCCGCCCCCTAAAACTGCCGCCCGGGGCAGGCGCCCCTTTTTCTCCCACCTAGATTAGGAGCTTCCTTTATACCACTCTTCTCGTTAGTTCATGTGATGAGTCGTTTGGTTTTATTGCGTACAGCGGAACTATAGATAGAAGCGGGCGAGCGGGCGGGAGGGCGGAGGGGCGGGCGGGCGGGACGGTGTGCGGGGCTAGCGCGGCAATAGCAATGTCGCTCCCGAGAGGGCCTCTTCGCGGTCGGGCGCGGGGCCGAGGGCAGCGGTGGGTGATAACAGGCTCCCCCACACGCACACGGAGCGACCGAGTCCCGCACCACTTCAGGCCGCTGCGCGCCGGAAGAAAAGTAAAGACTGATAGGTCATCGTGAGACTTTTCTGCGCGGCGCGGCGGCCTGAAGTGTGCGTGTGGGGAGTGCTAATGCACTGGAGTTGAGCAAACTAGCGCCGTCTCGTTTGTTAAAGGGCCGCTAGAACGAGACAGCGCTAGTTCGCCCAACTCCACCCTCTTTGCAGTCACTGCCGCAGTCACTACATGCAGTGTCGTGTGTAGGCCGCTTTTGTTTTAGATTGCGTTGTAATCACCTTACCACTAGCAATGTCGGCAGTGGCGTAGCTAGCATGGGTAATATAATATAACGTGGTGTCACCCCCCTTCCAATTTTCCCGACTTCATAAAAAATAAAACATTAAAACATAATCAGTATAAAAAGACCGTCAGACACAAAATTCTCCACCAGGGCCGTAGCTAGAGAGGGGGGGGGGGCATTATGAGGCAATGCCCTATAACCAAACAGTTTGGAGATGCTAATATTTTCAAGCGGCCGTAGTATAGGCATAGGGGGGGGGAGGTGGCTAGAGAATTTCATTTTAGAAATAGGCTTTTTCTTCAATTAAAAGACCGTCAGGCACAAAATTCTCCCCGTTTTTTGAAATTATTTATTTGATTTTAAAATAGGTACCTACAATACAGATACAATATATTTATTTATTAAGGATCTGAGAAATGTAGGTACACTTTCAAACATTAATTACTTTTACATTTACATTTCTTGGTGGTCTTTTAATTATACATTGACACGAATCTTTGTTCCGTTAGCAAAGAAATTCCCTATGCATGAGCTCTCATCATCATTTCAGGGTCCTGCGTGGGATAAAAAGAAAGCTACTATCTGATGTAAATAAAAGAACTCACATTTAACAAAATGTACTTGTTATTATTGACAAGAAAAAACATAATCTACATAAATACCTTTGTAAACTCAAAAAATGTAGAGAGAGAGATAATTCAGTTATTTTAGTAGAATCTACTCCAAATGATCATTCGTAGCTTGCTAGCTGGAGAAGAGCCCCAGAGCTGCCGCTTCGCATGCCCATGACACCGTGAAGGAGCCGAGATTCCAGTCCACCCACAAAGGCCCGCTAATCATAATACGTCCGATGGCCATCTCTGAGCATTGAAAGGATATAACCCGCAGTTCTAGACTGTTGATGTCATTTAAGAAGCGCCTGCAATCTTCATCAAAGTTGTCCTCGGTGATATTGGATTGTACGTGGCTGTAAACACGCCCGACCAAAACATCAATTTATCAAGCTGTGATCAGTAAATCCCGATGGCTATTTCTCGGTGGGTTGTTTGCCGCGTCATCACGAGCGTCAAGCAATATTTCTTCACAGCACTAATTTGAAGGTGTAGTCGCATAATATTGCAAATTTACACAATCATTTACGAGTATCAAAACTCCTTACAAATCAAACTTCCGACCAATCCATTGTTATGTCATGACGTGGCCCTTATAACAGTTTTTTTTAAAAACAATCGAGCAACGTCCAGGCAACTTGAATTTATTCTCAGTCGTTCCAACGGCACGCCGAAATTAATAATACTCATTCTGAGCAAGTAGGTACCGACTGAATAACTACCATGAAAATAATTACGTAACAATATATTATTTTTTATTTATTAAACTTATATTTTTATAATTAGATAATGTCTAACAACTTTCAAAGTAATTTTAGAACAAAAAAATAAAAACTTTTAAAGTACTAATGAGATACTTGAGCTTGCGTGCTCTATACCAGCTGATCGATTGTGGTCTTTGCTAGAGCTTTGCTTTCAATAGATTTTTTTTCGGAAATGCAAACGTATCTATTATGCCCCCCCCCCTGACATTTCTCTACGCTCCCCTAGGGGGGCGTGCCCCCCCGGTTGGGAAGTCCTGTCCTAGATCGATATATTCGGGCCTTCTCCATACTAAACGGCTTGTCATCAGTGTCATCAGATCAAGCACTTGCATACTGCTCGCTAACAATGTATGCAGGAACAATGGGGATCTAGTTTTGGTGAAGACGACAATATACCCTAAAATATATTCAGAATCTTAACGACGTAAGTAAAGAAGCCGTGTATACACATTGCGACTCGTGACCCGTCTATTGGACGGACCTACTGTCGAATTTGCCGTATCAAAGAAAATAAGAAGAATAAGAAGAAAAATAATGTGGAAATCTTAATGAGGTAAGTGAAGAAAGCGTGTAAACAAATATACGCCGCGGCACGGCGAATGTACGAATGTACGGTTGAATTCACCCTAGCAACCCTGGAGATTCGACCTTTCTACCGCGTTCATTTTAATTAATTCTGAAGAACGTGTTACGAATATTATGGTCTAGAAAAATAAAATCTGGTGCTTACTGCTAACTTTATAGTTGAAAAAACAGGTTATAAAGTTTTAAAATCGTTGTACGTAAAATACATTAATGGTAAGGTACTGTTTTTTTTAATCTATATAAATAACTCGCATTCCTTGTGCGGCATGGAAATAAAAAAAGTTATTATAGTAACGAATTCGCTGGATATGTTGTGAGAGCCCTGAAATAGTAACCATCTGTTACTTACACCAGGGCGGGTATGTGGTGGATGACCTCCAATGCACTTCGAATAAGAGAATATTTTCCTTCGGAATGTGTCAGCAGGTGAATCCAGAACTGGAATTTTACATTCAGAACCCAAAACTGGTTTAAGTTAAATCTGTATGCGGCGAATTAAAACTACACTCAGATGAAAATAGTCTTTCTTTATTCTGGCAACACCATAGTCTGCAACTAGAATTTTATAACTGCACTTCAAATAAGAGAATGTTTTCCTTCAAAACTAGAAATTTATATTCTGATCACAAAACTGGTTTTAGGTAAATTAAGGGTGAATCTGCTTGCATGTCCTTAGCTTTAATTAGTAAAACTCTCATTTAATGCGTAGTCTGGTTTTCCTGCGAATTACGAATTTTGAAGAATGGTTTGAAACAAAAATTTTAACTCCACTCGAAATATTAGAACGGTTTTCTACGAAATACGTCAGCAGATCAATCCGCTACTGATATTTTGACAGATCATTCGGAACATGAAACTGATTTTAACCTGAGAGTTAATCTGCACGCGAGTCCTTCGCTTTAGCTCAGATACTACACCCAGAACAAGAAAATGTTTTTCCTCTTACTTTTGTAGTTGGAACACATGGATGGTTTGATGATCCATGAAACTTTCTTAGAATTGTCGGGCATCCCCCACGGACCTCTCTCAATCATTCTCACTGAATAGTTATCATAAACAATCCAAGCGCAAAACAAAATTTGACCCAGACGGTGTTGTCAGTCGCTACAGTGATCAAGATGACATTATAATACATTAATTTAAAGAAATGGGATTCCCAGGTTTGTCACAGAATACGTAATGAAAAATTCCGAGCCCATTTCAATCGGTCATAATTGTAGGTGCAACAATAATATGAAACGAAATGGTTAAAATTTTTACAAAATATGTATTGTGAAATTTTGCCGCTGCCCTATCTTAAATTCAACCCTGGCTATGGCCCTGTACTCCACGGGGAGCCATTGAGCTATGGAAATATACTTAAATAACAGCCCGTGTTCAACATTTTTGTGACACGGTCGGGTGTCACCCCACGTCGGGTGTGGTGTCACCTCCCATTGGGCGATCCGTTTGATAGATTCTCCTATCTTAACAAACAGATTTCAAACCTTAGAGCATAGACGTCCGTCGGGTGGGAATGCTTTCCTTGCTCTACCGATAATTCAATGGAAGATTCTCCGAGGAACTAGCGTCATTCAACCCCCCGACACCGGTGCATAATCAGTAAACACGCCAACACACGCCAAACGATTTGTCGACCTCTGTGTTTCCCCCTTCATACCTACTTCATACAACATGAGTATCTTCAAGGCTCATGTTCACTCCTTCTTCTCATCTAAAAGACCCTCCACACAGCATCCACAAATATGACATAGGCCCTGAGGTATTATTAATATTTAGGTTATTTTCTCGAACATAGTGGGGTGTATACTACTGGTAAAACTACTCCAGCAGGTAAAAACATTTAATTTTAATAGTTTTGGTATCTACCTAGTCAAGAGCAGGTTTTTATAAATTCAACAATTAATAAAGAATTACATATTATAGGTACAATATTTTATTGCGAGTTTTCCTTCAAGGCATGCCAAAATGTGTATTCATATTCAAATTTTACATTTCAAACTCTGCCAAATAAAATTACTAATTATTTAAGTTTTTCTTTTACATATTAAATAAATTTATTATTCAATTTTAAAAGAAAAATTCTCTTTTTATAACTTTTTATTCCCGTCAACGTAATTTATCATTGAGGAAGAAGATAATAATAATAATCTAAACGAAAATATGAAAGAGAACAAAACACAGAAAAACAGAAAAAAGATAATATGAGATTGACTATTATGACGGTTTGACGGGAAGGCGCAATGACGGAATTGGTAAACGCACGTCCCAGATAGATGAAATGTTCTGGGTTCGAGTCCCAGTTGCGATCATTATCTTTTTCGGTGTCTTGTTCTATTTCATGTTTTCGTTTAGATTATTATTATTATTTTCTTCTTCAATGATACATTACATTGATGGGAATAACCTTCAAAAGTTATAAAAAGAGAGTTTTTCTTATAAAATTGAATTTAAACTTTTATAAATACAAAAATGAAACAATACAACTTTGTATAAACTACTTATATAATGTCTGTAACTTATAATAACTCTTATTACTGTCAAATTATTACAAGCTTTCCCTGAAGAAGGAACGTTGGTTCCGAAACCGGTCGGATTTACGCATTATATAAGTGGTTTATACAAAGTTGTATTGTTTTATTTTTCTATAATGGATAACCACAAAGTTATAGCTACATTCAAAAATATTTTATAAATACAGTCACTACTCATAGGTTCATGTAGATACCTACCGAATAGTAAACTCAGACTTTTTAAATAAATCGTGTTTTTAAACAAATCGAAAATTTACGTTGTCGTATGGATAATCTATGAGGAGGATGGTAAAATATGACAAGTATTTATGTGTTTATTTATTGTTAGTGTTCGGTGGTCATCTCTCGGAATTCGCCCGAACCTCTAATGTGGGTGGATGGAGATAACTTAGGTTCCGTATACACAGAGGTCACTGAGTGTCACTCGATTGGAGAAATTTGCATTATAAACAATCATGCTTGTTGCATCATCGAGTACCTCATTGCATTAGTGCGACTTCACCTTCGCCTTCGCCATTCCCCAACGTCGCGTCGCCAGTTACCGAGCCCGCCTATCGCCGGCGCCGCCATGGCGCTTCCTATTGTTTTACCGTCGTTCCTATCGTCGTTACCTAGGAAGTTTTTTATAATCCGGAAAGATGATCGCTAAAAAATGATGAAATCAGTGCTAATAATTTAACTGTAAGGGGTACATATATAGCACCTACACAAATAACAATAGGTCAAAAAATGATCACAGTCAGAAAACAAGGAACAGTTATTGTTCAACCATTCGAATGTAGAGAACAATTGATTATTTCTGTCTCTTCTAGTATAGCAAATGTTTATTTCTCTTGAAGGTGTGATGACAGAAACCTTGAAGTACATAAATTTTCTATCTCTTATGACTGAAAGGGGTCTCATAAAGAACTTTATTCATCAGGGTAGTTTTTGGATTAGGTACCCGTAAGAAAAAGCATGGTAATAAAATAATAAGTAAGCAATAAATAAGTAAGCAATATAATAAGTAAGTAATAAAATAAGCTGTACGACGCTTTAGCCATGTTTCCTTTCCAGTGTCGATATTCTTTTTCAAACCATTTTTCAATTCATCGAATTCACCGAACCAGTGTTTTTATGTGCTATTATCGATTGTCTTTCTGAAAATAAAAAGTATTTAAAAATGTACTCCCGAGTTCTCATTTTTCAAGCAGAAAAATGGAAATTCGTTGTAGAAAACCATAATCATTATTTGAAAATGTTTTCCTTTTATAAGGAGTTCATATTTCAAGTATTTTAGGTTTTTTACTAACGCTTGATTTTTTGATTTCCTCAGGATAACAGATTTCCATCTGACAAAGCTCCTTGCTGAGAGAATAAGCTGTAAATATTATGTAAAGCTCATTCCCTCAGGCTTTGTCAGATGGAACATTGTTTTCTTGGGGAAACTAAAACATTTTTCTGCCTTCAAGCATTTGTATTTTTAAATAATTTATTTGGCTAATGAATTCATGAAGTAGAAGTACAATCATATTCTCTATGGTGACAAATGGCCTTGAACTTCCTCCATGTTATTGTCTTTGGTGGACCATTTTATTTTTGGCAGTGATGACAAAACCGCTTAGAAGCAAAAGGCCCGAAAATATCGATCTAGGGATTGGTTTATTTATGATCACCGCTGTAAAGCTTTGACATGCACGTCACACGTCGCTAACTCTGTGTGAAACTTGGTACCTTACAATGGTAATGATTTATGATTTATAATAAATAAATAATACCTACATAACACAACATGTATGGCGTACAAAGTAATGCACCAATTTCACCAAAGTAGCACTAAATTCGGTACTATTTTATTATTATTCATAGTTTATATTTCTATCTATATTTATAGTTATTGTTTTTACATTTTAGCAGGAGTTGTTCAAGACACGAGCGCGGTGTATATTTATACTGTCGTACTTATAATATAATACTGTTCTTAAAACATGTTTTAAATCAGTGAAAATAATTTGTAGTTACAAAAATCATTGTAGTTATCATATAGATTATTACGTTCGTTATTATATCTAATATTGTAAATTTTAATATAGTTTCTCCTATAAGTGTACTATGTATTAAAAGTTAAAACTCCTAAACACATAACCTAACATAATTTCATTTCTTTATGTTGTAAATCTTTTGTAATTCCTCCATCTTGTAAATCTGAATGTATTATACATATGTTACCGATTATAATATATGCTACCAGATTACCTTTTCTACTTTGTCACAAAAAAATGTATGTGTACTTATATTTATATACTTACATTTTCTTTATTACACACCTTAGCTTCAGAGAAAAATGAAATTTTCTGTTTTTTTTGTTTTTGTTATGTAATTATGTACATTTCAGATATAATATGAACTAAACATGTCAATTTGTCTGTCCTGGAACGGGAAACTTTCCTAGTTGGACAGGCAAAGCTTCCTAATTGTAATTTGTACTTTCTTTTGTATCTATAATAAATAAATAAAAATAAATAAAATAAAATAAATAAAAAATAGTCTTCCCACTATTTATGTTTTTTGACGATTATGAGAGTGGACATATGCTAGGCAGCCATTCAGGCATCCATAAACTTGGAGCTGTATATGTTTCAGTAGCTTGTATGCCACCACACAGAGCTTCTTCTTTAACCAACATATTCCTTGCACTGCTTTTTCATTCGTCTGACCGAAATAATTTTGGGAATGGTGTAATATTTCAACCTCTCACTGAAGAGTTTAATTTTTGGTTAGAATATGGTGTTGAAATAAATACAGCATCTTTAAAAGGTAAACTTTAGTTTGAACTTGCACTTATTTTGGGTGATAATCTTGGCATTCATTCAATCATCGGATTAAATGAATAATTTTCTTCCAATTTTCCATGTCGTATATGCAACGTTTCCAAAGAAGTGATGAAAGAGCAGTGTTATGTGGACGAAAACCTTTACCGTAATGCAGACCAATACGAAATTCATTTGGCTGAAAATAACTGCTCTAACACTGGTATTAAGGAGAAGTGTGTGTGGCTTGCAGTAAAAGGATTCAGTTTGTTTGAACAAGTTGGAGTTGATCTCATGCACGATATCCTCGAAGGAACTGCTAAGAATGTTATGAGCTTTTTAATTTCAAAGCAGGTAACTGATTTAAAGTATTTTTCAATCCAATTTTTGAATGACAAAATATCAAGCTTTGATTATGGCCCCGATACCAGTAGTACCTAAGCCATTTATTTTGAATATGGCTCATATCACTAATGGCAACGTAAAACTTTCAGCGTCAGAAATGTTGACTTTCATTCGATATTTTAGCTTGATAATTGGCGAGTTTGTGCCGTATCAAGATCCATATTGGAAATTATACCTATATAAGTTTAAGAAAATTGATTGATTTAGTAACATGTCAAAAAATTAAAGAAACTACCAGTGATTTGTTAAGATGCTCAGTTGGGGAACTTAATGAGCTCTATTTAGAATTAACTAATCAAAGTCGTAAACCAAAATTTCATTTTCTTACTCACTATCATGCACTTACGAAAAAATTTGGGCCTGTAATTAACATTTGGGGAATTCTTTAGCCAAAGAAGGAGGTAGCGCAACACGGCAAAAACCCAAAAAACAAATAACGACAAAAGTAGATTCTAGTCTTACAAAACATAATATTTATTTATTTAGGATTCATCTTTCAAAAGGGTTGTAATAAACTACCAGCAACTCTAAAGTATTTTTTTTTACATGAGCTCCACACAGGACGCCCTGAGGAAAATTATTTTCCTCGTGGCCTATGTCATCTTTGGAGATGCTGTGTGGAGGGTTTTTTAAGGAAAGGAAGTCACGTCCACAAAGTTAAGTACGTCCTGGTCATCCGGCTCCAAGACCTATACAAACTTCACCCCATGAACCCGGGCACCCCTGCTAAATCACCAAACGTAGCGAACCACTTGGGGTGACCTATGGCAGAAGTGTTGGTTATCCAATAAAGGTTCCCGGGGCGGCGGTACCCATTTCCGCCTCCCAAATTCCATAGAGATAGAGGTACTTCATAACTAAGTAGCTACCGAACTGAATGAATTAAATAATACATATTTAGAACGGGTGCATTATTTCAACCGACTCAGCAGTTTCAAATGAACCCATAAATAGATCAAACCACCCACACCTATCGTCGCATCGCGACAGTGCTACGTTCGCTTCCTCGCCGAGTCCCCTTCCCGCGTCATCAGCTTAAGAACAACGGCCGCTGATTGGCTCATAAATCTCGTAAGATCGTCACGCTATTCAAAATCCAAGGTTCTCCGGACTAGAGGTGCGCCTAATATAACGATAACAGGTATGGATAACATAGTATCTTCAAATAACGGCGCACCTGTTATTGCAGCAACGAATAACAGGGTATGGAATAATTTCGTTATTTTATACCTGCCGACCGTAGTAGGACTTTAGACCTTAGTTCCAGGAACTGCCGATCACCGAAAATTTCCGAATAGAACCGAAGTATTGTCTGTTATTTCGTTATTTAGTTATTTCGTTATTGGCATTATTTCGTTTTTTCGTTATTAGATATTAGATCAGTTCAGTTATTTGAGTTATTCTGTATGCTTTCGTTATTTTAACGCTCGGTTATCGATTCAAATTCATTCTTCGTTATTCCGTTCTTCCGTTTTTTTTTTAACATTAGAATTAGAAGTAATACAAGTTTATTATTCAGATCGTTTGTGAATAATGTTCCGTGGTGGTTTTATAACAATGTATTGTGGTGGTTTTATAATTATGTAGAGGACTAGAGGATTGTGGAGAAATAAATACATTATTATAGACATTTTTTTACGTTATCTCCACACAGGAGGCCCTGAGGAAAATAATTTCCCTCAGGGCCTATGTCATCTGGGATGCTGTGTGGAGGGTCTTTTTGAGGAGACGAAGGAATGAATAAATGAACATTGGTCTTGAAGAGACCCATGTTGTAGGAAGGAGGAAACACAAAGGCCGGCAAATCATTCCACAGCTGAGCTATTGAACACAAGAAAGAGTCGAAGAAACGACCCGTTCTCATGTGATAAATTTCAACCGTGTACAAATGTTGGGCACGCGTTTGGCTTTGGCACATTTCCTGAGTATGCACCGGTGCCGAAGGGATCAATGACGCTAGTTCCTCGGAGCATCTTCCATTGTTATACCGGTAGAACAAGGATAGCATTCCCACCCGACGCCTGTGCTCTAAAGATTGTAATCCGTTTGTTAGTTAGGAGAATCTATTAAACGGACCGCCCGTTTTTGCACAGATTCGAGGGTATTTTTCAGGTATTTTGGAGCTCCAGACCAGAGGTGGCATTTATTTAAGTATTGATTGTTTCCATGTTTGTGGAGTTTTTGTTGTGAAACATTTCGTGTATAAAAGTTTTTATCAAGGCTTCGAACAGAAAATCGATTGAAGTATGTACTTACCTGAATTTAAACGAAGAGACAGATGAATTTAAACATGCATTTCATAGATTTGAAAAGTTGTAAGGTTCGTATTTATATACACAAGCAGGACAAGTATCAAGTATGTAATGCATGTAGTTTTTTTTGTATTATGGAATGTCATATTATGGCGTGTTTTTATAAATAACTAGCTGACCCGACGAACTTCGTACCGCCTCAGTTTTTTTTATTAAGTTAAAAATTACACGATGAAGCAATTATCGATGCCCAACTGTTCGTGTTTTGTTTTTGTCAGTATCAGAGATGGCGTTGTGTGCGGATTTATATTTTTTGTGATTTTCTTACATTTCGACTTACTTACGGGGATTTTTGAAAGGAAGCGGGTACGGGGTACGGGTGCCGCCGCCCGGGAACCTCTGCCATAGATCATCCCTAGTGGTTCGCTGCGTTTGGTGATTTAGCAGGGGTGCCCGGGTTCATGGGGTGACTTTTATGCGTGTCTAGGCAGCGGATGCGTCTGACCACCTGCTGCGTGGTGGACCGAATCGAGAGAGACTGGTTGAGGGAGGCCTTTTGACCTTTCCAGCCGGATTCTCTCGACCAAAGGGTTGAAAGAGTCGGGCTGGAAAAGTCAAGGTAAAAGGTCAATTCCAGTCAAGGCAATGGCCTTGCACCGCAGTTGGAAGGATGGATTCACTCCCGGATACACTGACCTCCAGATTCTTACCCACCCCTCATGCCTTTTTCCTTCCCACAATGTCCTATCCTACCCTCCCTTAAAAAGACCCTCCACACAGCATCCCCTAAGATGACATAGATCCTGAGTGGAGCTTACGTAAAAAAATCCGTTTCATTTCAGAGATTTATTATCATCGTCCTTTGGAGGAGTGCAGAGACATACGTTCACCGTTTGTTTCATTTTCGACTATTGAAATTTAGTGTGTAAGAAAGAGGGGCAGCATTATATGATTAAGAACAAAAGCAAAACAATCAGCGCATTGACATTTGACGTTTTTGAATTTTTGGAATTATTAATATTATTATTATTATTATTTGGTTAAATATAATATCTATCACAATATTGCTGTAGTTCTTTCAAAATATGAGGATTCGTTCCATACAAAATGTATGAAAAAAATAATTTTCATCATAACTTTCTTTTTCGCGAATTTTTGCGATGTTTTAATAATTATTCTGTTATCCGGGGCGGAGACAAATCCAACAATTCAAAGATCTTCAAAATCGGTCCAGCCGATCGTTATAAATACTGTAAATAACCCGACTTTGTTTTATATAAGTATTAAGATTAAATACCTTTCACATACCATAAAAACTAGTAAAATCTCAATACAAATTCTATTTTGAATGAATTTGTTTAATTGTAACCTATCTGAGATACCTACATACATATAAAAATATGTAAACATTTTAAAATTGTTTGGTTCGTGGGGCATTTTATTGTGGTTAAGGCATTAATTAAATGACAAAGTGGCGTTATGAATACTGACAATTTAGTTATTTTACATTTCTTAGAAATTTAGCTTCACTTACATGCCATTAGGCTATTTTCATAAATTTGGACATTTTTGGTGATTTTAAAATATTGAACCACAACAATTGAAGAGAAGAATGTCAATATTTACGTTCGATCATAAATGCCCTACTTTGGTTTTTCCAATTTGCGTTGCTAGTTGATAAGTCGATAATGTATTCTATGTACTTAGTAAAACCCATTTGGTCGAATTTAATATCATAAGCGGCCGCAGGATAAATACGAATTATATCGATGAATTATCGTTATATATTGATCGTACTTGCTTTTTCCTAATTTTGTTAAATATTTATCCATATTACATAGCATAGATGACTAGATTACAAATAAACTAGATTTTTTTAAATATTCAATCGACCTCATGGTTGTTATAAAAGTGTTTCATAATATTATTAGTACGATTTATACTTTCAAGACCATTTTATTATAATAATTTGTATGATATACTCGTATGTTATCAAAACAATCTGAAACTTGTTTTTTTGTATGTAAGTAGGTACTAGGAACTAGGAACGTATAGATATATATTTATGGAATAATACATTTGAATTTTGATTTGTGTATGAAGGCACTTCATATTACATGAATGTAATTGTTAATGAAAAATTCAATCTATTTAGTAATTTTATTATTTAACATACCTCAATGCAGTCGTTTACCGCGTTACCAGTTACCATGACAACAAGTAGTGGAGGAAATACATTGACTCTCATTCAAACTATGCTTAAATTTGCAGCCAGCCTGGAGTGTGGATTTATATCCACATTCCAGGCTGGAATTATTTGCCATTTCAAAGTTTTTTTACTTCCATGAAATCTATACTTTCAAACTTTAAAAATATATTAAACCTAAACGTATTAAGTGCTAATTAATAATGTAACGAGAGAGTGCATCTTTCAATAGCACCTCTGCTCTGCACGTAAGTATTGGTGAGGATCGTGAGTACCTACATGTACAAATTTCATACAATTAAAAAATATCTCTAGATTCGATCCCATTATTTTTGGTAGCCAAAAAAAAGCATATTACCAGAGATCTGAACAATTATTATTTTCCGAGGACTAATAAAGGTAAAGATTTAGATCACAATATGACGTATAACGTGTCGTTATCGACTCAACACTCATCCCCAGCAACGAGTAACGAATAACGATGTCGTCCCGTTGGCCGTTTTCCGTTCCGTATATGTATCTACCTACCTACATTATCTACAAGTTGTTAATAACAGCCTGTTATTAAATAACAGGGTTGATACTATGTTATTGAGTTGGGGTGTTATTCGTTATATTAGGTATCGGAAAAGAGCCGTTATTCCCTCCTCTACTCCGGACATACACGACATATGCTACATCCAGCAGTGGCGTGCACAGAGTTTTTGATCGGGGTAGGCAGTGGGAAAACCGTCTAATTGATTCAAGAAAAATTACAAAACAACTTACTACAAATAACTCCCTTCGTACAAGTTTTCGCTAAGTGTGCTTGCTGCTGGTAGGACAACTAGTTGATAGAAATAGATAACAACAGATGTCACTGTCGTAAATGTGTTGCCATTTGCTAATTTTGTTCCAGAAAGCACTGCCTAATACTAACAAAAAACCTCATAGAAGTAAATTCAAAACGACAGTTCTACTCTATGCTATGTGCATTTCGTAAACATTGATATTATATCTTGTATGAAGTTAGCTCCAAGCAGAAATAATTCCTGCTTAGGCCGCATTTTAGTGAGGCAGTCGGAGGGCGCGCGTGTAGTTTCTAGTTACAGTTTATGCCACGTTTGTAGTACGCCGTTTGATGAGGCGCTCGCGTAGTTTCAGTTGCTCAGCGTTTTCGCGCATATTTTGAATGTGTGCATTTATTCTTAGCAATAATTTAATAAATTATAATATTATTTACATGCTTATGTTTTACAAATACGGTAGGGTAGGCAGTGCTTATGTGCCTATATGGAGTGCACGCCCCTGACATCCAGACATGCCTGCTCGTCATATACCTATGCGCTTTGGCCACCGACTCAGCGAACCAAAAAACCGCTAGGAATAGATAAAATTACGCAAAGTGATGATTTTGTAATGTTTTTCTCTCCGGTTTACTTAAAGGTTTTATTTTATTTTATTTGATGTGAATTTTTCAGAAGGCTGTATTTGAAAGTGCCCTTACCCTAACCTAACCTTATTGCCACCTTTGATTCAAAAATGGTGTCGGATTGTCGGTTTTGATTATAACATTATTTTATTTATTTAGTAATAAATAAAATAAGTACAAATTTGTAATATTTATGGAAGGTACCTACGTTATTCCCGATGAGTTTAATAAAACTCGTTTCGGAAAGACCAACAGTATAGTTATCTACGATTAAATATTTAGTACCTAATAATACTGATAATTCACGAGTAGGTATTATAAATCAGTAATATTAATTGTAGTTACATTATTCCCAATCAGTTTAATAAAACATTATACATACGATTAAATAATATTTATTGACAATATATTATAAATCAATAATATTTATAGTAGGTACACTAGCGAGTTCCCGGCATGCGTTGCTATGCCACTTAATAGAGATTTTATCCTTATCCTTTCCCATTCGTCCCATTCCCCTTCTGCCTCGCCTTCTACCACATCCCCTTCCCCTCACGCGTTCTCACTCCAGCTTCTTCCTCCCCTTTCCCACTTCCCCCGTCCCGCGAAACCCCCTCCTAAGATCCAAAAAGAAATAAACCCTGAGAAGGGGTTTATAAGTAGGAGCATTTGCACTTAAAAGTGTTTTTTTATAGACCCAATACTTTATTTTTTTCTAGGTTTATATCAAGACTTCGATATTTTCTAAGACCAAGATGTGTTCTATTCGCAGTATTTAATTGTTTAATTGAAGTATTTCTAATACTCCTAACGATCAAATTTTCAAAACGAATAAAAAACATGGTTTTGTATGATTTTAAATTATTTCGCATGGCTTCATATTAAGCTTTAAATTTAGGAGGTGGGAATGGGTACCGCCGCCCCGGGAACCTTTATTGGATAACCAGCACCTCTGCCATAGGTCACCCCAAGTGGTACTCTCAACTTTCCTCTCCTTCTCCATCCCCTGACCCTGAGGAAAATTATTCTCCTCAGGGCCTCCTGTGTGCTGTGTGGAGCTCATGTACGAAAAAAAATCTTAAGCCTAAGCCAGACCGTTTTAACTATGATAGCTATATAATGCGATGCGCCTTTGCTAGGTGCATTGTAACATAACGTTACGTGCCAAATGACACGTGTAATAAATGACAGGAGTGCCAATTGCTATGGGGATGGGTGCATGACTCTTTTAAAATAACGGAATGACAATAATTTATATAAATTGTTATAATTAATGCGTTGCATCAACTATAATTGCACTCCGGCCTCAACTTTTCAGTTCGAATATGTTGGGCCGGCATAGCTGTGGGAAGGGAGGCGTCTGCTAATATCTACAGGAATTCCAAAAACTGAAAAAATCGGACTAATATCTATGAGAACCAAAGTGTGGACGAATATCTACAGCACTGGCAGAGGTTGGATTTGCAATTATGCATGCATAGCATATTGGAATAACGTAATATTGTGTATGCAGTTTAAAAAACTTAATTTATGTATGTATATATGTATGTACAAATCATTACTATCGGATTATTGGACACATTTAGCTGATGATTTGGGTTTTTGTTTTAACAGCTTTCTGTATTTCCAGTGCTTCTAAATTATTTAGTCTGTTACCATGACCATTTATATGTCAGTTAGGTTAGGTTAGGTTAGGTTAGGCTGTGGTGCCGTATATTTCGAAATAAATAAATATGTTTGTATTATGACCTCCATGTTTGTTCAATAAATTATTGTCCTCCCCCAGCAAAATACGTAGGTAATATTATGCAAAAACTTCATGTAGGTGCGTACTTTAAACGTTTCAGCCTTTACGTAATTAGTAATTACGTCATTGAAGTAATTTATGCTTTTCCGTACAACTTCTTGCTCAGCTGCCCTCTGAAGATATTAGTCCTCACTCTGAAGTTCATAGATATTAGTGCAACATATGAGCTGTAGATATTAGTATCTGGAGTCGTGGAAAGCAACACAATACTCCTCATCTCAAGGGGCATAGAAAATTATTCAATCTGATATCTGGGGTGAAACTTGGTGTGATTAAGAAATGAAAGAAAAAAGGTTTCATGTGAAACTTAAGAATATTGTATTTAGAAAATAAAACAGCTTACCCAAACAGACCTATACTCTCAACTAACTATCCATCTAAAGAATGCCGTGGTGATGTTCCTTGGAGAGGTCCGCGCCTGGACGGAAGCCGGCCCAGGGCTTTCCATGAGGATGGACTGGTGATGTGGTGATGACCTAGACATAGACAGCCTCCGCTCGAGGAAAGTGCAGGCTCCCAGAAAACGTGGCGGGATTAATAGAGAACAAATGCGAAAATATTCGTGTTATTCGACGACCTCCGTAGTCCAGTGGGTGAGACTCTTGACTCACAATCCGGAGGTCGCGGGTTCGAACCCGGCCAGTTCCAGAGTGGAAGATACTATCAGTATCGCCCTGGTGTAAGACCACCATTCAGAATTGAAACGTTGCTTGAAAATGGCTTTAGCCGTGTTTGGTGACCAGATCTGAATAGCCAGGTACTTCCCGACCTTCCTCTTCCCCACCTCCTTCCCCTCCCCACTACCTTCAGCCTCACAACATACCCCAATCGGGGATGCCATAGTCTCACTGGCTCCAGACGGGAGCAGTTGAGATTCTTGTGCGGTATTCACTGTAAAAAAAAAAAATCATGATTATGACAAAACAACGATTGTAAGGCGAGTGAGGATTGAAAAATCACAATTCGATTCGGCCGTACTCCGAGCGCGTGCTATACAACTCACGACTAAAACATGTGTAAATTCTTTAATTCCGATTTCCAAGAATACATCCCAGAACCGGATCAACTTATCGAATCTTCGATCACTCTTTTTAAAATTAAAACATGACAGAAAATATATGACTACAAAAACTGAAACTCGGGCCGTTTCAAGCAACGTTCCAATAGGAAGGTCACTTGAATCACTTTTTTTTTCCGGTTTAGACAAATATTTTAAGACATTTCGAATTGTTTTTTTAATCGTATTTTTGAAACCCTGGGGATTTTTTGAAAATTTAAATCCGAAAAATCAGACCATTTTTTATAAACCGGAAAGACGGGACATAATTTTATAGGTGCGAAAAAAATATTATTACATAGCCGAAAATCATTAAAAAAAAGAACGTTTTCCACACGAATGGCACAGGAGAACAACGAGGCACACCAAAAATATTACATCTCATAAATATTTTTTTTCCTTGATCCATCTTATTGATCATAAATCATTATAATGTACAACGTATATATTACTAAATCCAATGTAATATACTTGTACTTGTAAATTATAGTAATAATAAGAATATTATAAAATTTGATTTTGTTAAAATCAGCACCATAACCATTACACCTCTAAAACACGTACCGACTTCTAAAATGTACGGGGTTCTCTTCACAACATCTGTCAGAAAGTCAAACCAAATGATAAGTTCGCAGAGAACAAACAATAAATCTAGTGAACGTTAAATGTCAAATTCGAAAATTCGCCTGAAATCAAAGTGATGCCATATAAAAAAAAAAATCGTTGTGGAATTTTACAAAATTAATAGGAACATTTTAGGAGACGGGACATTTTCATGTAGTGACGTCACGAACCCAAATAATTGATTTATTTATTTAAAAAAAAAAAAAAAAAAACAGTACATTTCTAAAAAAAATTACTAACATTTTCGTAATCTTGATAAAAGATCTATCCACACGATTGTCCTTATGAAATCCATGCAAGTGGCCTATTCTGAATGTTGGTCTTTTACCAGAACGGTGCAGATTATCCACAACTCGACAGTATTATTTAATAACTAACCGATTTGGGCAGAAAGTGCTGACTTCCATTCAATTCTGTGTTGACGCACGCTTCTTGCTGCGTTCACACTCATGCGTAGTTTCAAACGGTTCCATGCCAACTCAGAATGAAACCAACTCAAAAACACCTCAGAAAGGTCATTAAAAGCTATGAAAAAATATTTTTTAAATAGCCGGTAACCCTAACCTAACTTAACCTATTTAACCATTTTTTAAATAATTTTTTTCAACACTCTTAATGACCTTTCTGAGGTGGTTCTGAGTTGGTTTTATTCTGAGTTGGCCGGTCACCGTTTCAAACATACTCTTTTGTTATTCTTACTCTTCACATGACCCTATTTAATTATGCTTTGATTAACTTGTTCGTGCTACGTCTTCTTCGAGCGGTTCCACTTCTTCTATTCATCCACTTTCAGTTTTACCTACTGGTTGTAAATGTTTTTGTTTATGTTATTCTTATTAGGAACAGATTTTTAAGTCATCAATGTCTTTGAAATAAATATTATTTCAGTGTTTTAAGATTCAAAGTGAATAAAATGTACTTTTCTGCTCTCTAAACTACTTAAATCATTGTCAATAATATTATATTATTAGCATCACAACATGACCAAGAACGGATCCAGCTTTGTCGCCAGGGGGGGGGGGGTAACACAGTCGTGGTCAAGTCACAAGAAGTTATCTATAATTTAATGTTGATAATAGATACAAGTAAAAAGTAGGGAGGTAATTTTGATAATAATAGATACAAAAAAAAAAAAAACTTTATGTTTAACAATTTTAATTAGTGGTCCACCGAGGTATTGGACCCAGCCCAGGGAGGGGTCATGACCTCCATGACCCCCCCCTGGATCCGCCCTTAAACATGACAATAGCAGCATCACGTGCCTTTACAAGACTGTTAAAAAATGAAGAATGTTTCCATTGAAACAACGCTTTTTGTCCAACCGAAAAAGAACGATTGGACAAAAAAAACGTAAAACCTCTTCTTCATTTCATCTTATCACATTATTTATTGACCGATGAGAAATTTTTCGATAGCCTCTTTTCAAAATGAAATAATGATTATTAATAGAGTGACAAGAATAGACATAAGCAGACACTTATATTTTTTAAGTCACTCTTATTGAATTATTGAATTGAAGCACACATTCTTTTACGTGGTTTTTTTGTTAAATTTATTAGTTACGATTTAGAAGGATAGGTGTGTACGCTTTTTCATTTTTTACATTAATTTGTCGTCTAAAGAAGGTAATGATTCCTAAATACATTTCAAATTTTTATTTATTTGTTTGTTTGTTTTTGTTATAAAGAATACATCAGTACAAAGAAGCTTGACTGTCCAACTAGGAAGGTTTCCCGTTCTAGGACAGTCAAATGACAGAAAAATTTTGATAGGCGTAAATTTAATTTACAAATGACCGATTTGATCAAAAAATCATCGCCAAAAAACTTTATCTTACTTACTGAAGCTGAGGCAAAAATATTTAATTATTTATAATTAACGGCACAAGTGTCCTTTACGTATATGTTTTTTTTTTCAATATAGCAAGAAGAAAGAAATGCAAAATTATAAGATTACTTGTAAATAAACCAAAAGAAAAATAATATATAAGAAAAATAATACATAGATATTAATAATAAATAAACCAAAAGAAAAATAATACATATTAGTACAAGTTAATGAAAGCAGTGAAGAAGAAAAAACCTGTATACAGTGACCTTGTTAAAATATGTACTGCTAAATTGTACAGCTTTATACTACAGTAGAGGTATACAAAAAATATCAGAATCATTAGCATAAAAGGTTTTAAAAAATGTTTTCCAATCGTACTTTAAAGAACTTAATCAGCCATTACAATAAAACTGAATCCGAAAGAAGCTTCGTAAGCAAAATATTATACACTGCAAAAAAAAGACTCAATTAATTTGTTCCAGCAAGAAAAGTGGCAGATAATAGTTAACCCTACACAAGAGGCCCTGTTTTAAAACATGTGTGTATACTAATAGAGGCACCATCATGAGGTTGACGTGTAATATTGACGCTTGGTGTGATTATATTTAGTTTTATCGGTTTTTAGCATGAGCGTATTTGTATCCAACCACTTTTTTACAATGCTTTTATTGTAGACAACTAGCCAAGTGTCAGCCTCGAACAGTAAGACAGTGTCATTGGCAAAACTAACGATTTCCCCCTGAATATTAATGTTGCGTAAGTCGTTAATATACAACAGGAACAAAGACGGTCCTAATAATAATATGCTACCTTGTGGTGTATAGTGTATATCATAGTTAATTGAGCATTGGTTGCTAAGTGCGTTATTTATTTTAATCTTTTGCTTGCGGTCATGAAGCGTACACATCAATAAACAAATCCAATATAATATACACACATTGTGTTCATTCGAAACTTTCGAGTGTAATTGCAAATTTTCTGATAGTATAATGTTAAAAACTTTGAATGAACGTCTCTATTTTTAGAAATTCAACATTTTTTACTGTTCAGACAACGAGGTTAGTGCTAATAAAAAAATGCAAAGAAGTGAAGGTAGTCGCAAACAATGATGTGCCGATACGAACCCTGATGTGTGGTAGTGAGGCGTGGAAGTGATAGATACAGGAAGGATGAAGGTAGACTGAATGCTGTAGAAATTTATTTATTTATTTGTTTTTTTTACGCCTTGATGGCTTTTACATATAAAATAAATTGTACAGGAGCATTATAACAAGTATGCAGTATCATAAGTATATAGTACCTACATAAAATGATAAACAGAGCTAGAAAGATATAAGTAGGTATCAGTATTCGAGTAATTGTTTACAAAGGAGTTCAACCAGCGGATTCGTATTTGGGCTCACGCTACATTAGATTCAATAATTATTGTCACAAATCACACAAAATGTGATTTCAAATTTACTCGAAGCATACCAGTATTGCAGTGGTGTAAAACATTTTTAACGATTAATATAAAAGTAGGTAATTTTCTTATAATAAATTTTTTTTTTGTTTATTTTTTTTTAAATATTATTTTTTTTTGCTATCATAAATGTAGGTACGTATGTTGGTTATTATTATGAAAAAGAAAAAAAAATAAAAGGTACACAGTAATTACATATATAAATAAGTAAGTAGGTACAATTAATGTAGTTATCATGAATGTAGTTACAGAGCAGTGGGTATTAAGTTTGTTACTGTTAACAATGTGATTCATTTAAGGATTTTTACGTTAGTTTATTATTATCAGGAAAAAATAAAATAAAAGGTACACAGCAATTACATATATGTATAAAGAAGTAAGTAGGTACTATGATGTAGTTGCAGAGCAATGGGTATTAAATTTGTTACTGTTAGTTATCATGAATGTAGTTACAGAGCAGTGGGTATTAAATTTGTTACTGTTAGTTATCATGAATGTAGTTACAGAGCAGTGGGTATTAAGTTTGTTACTGTTAACAATGTGATACATTTAAGGATTTTTAGATAAAATAAAAGGTACACAGCAATTACATATATGTATAAAGAAGTAAGTAGGTACTATGAAAGTAGTTACAGAGCAATGGGTTTTAAATTTGTTACTGTTAACAATCTGTATCATTTAAGGATTTTTGCATCAGCATACATATACGCTTTTTGAAGGAAGCTATGTTTTTATAAAAAAAAATATATCGACAGAGCAAGTTTCATTCCCCACACGATGCAATCTCTGAAGACAAGAGTTAAACATAAAATTAGTGCGAGAAGCAACTACGTTAAATGGAGCATGGAGTCTGGTGTTGTAATTGTTAGGTACTTGATAATTTATCATGTTCACAAGTTCAGGGCTATCCAAATATCCGTTGATAATTTTAAATAACAATAAAACATCACAGATTTTTCTTCGCTGTGACAATTCGGGTAATTTAAGCAATTGGATTAAATAATTATAATTTAAATTTTCTATTGGAATTTTTAATTTTTAATTTATGTGCCTTAAAAATTTATGTTGTACTCTTTCAATTTTGTGCGAATGTACATTGTATAATGGCGACCAGAGAGAGGAATTATACTCAAGAATGCTTCTGACTAATGTTATGTATAGGGTTTTGAGTGTATTAGTATGCATTAGATCTTTGGACGATCTTAACACAAAACCGAGACATTTAAGTGCTTTATTCGTGATTGCATCAATGTGGGGGACGAATGTCATCTTGTTATCAAAAACGACACCCAGATCCTTTATTAATGTTACTGTAGAAAGATTCACATTGTTAATGTGATATTAAAAGAGTATTGGATTTTCATTTCGAGAAAAACTTATAGATTGGCATTTGTTAATGTTTAGAAATAAATCATTTATGTTACACCAATTATATAATCGATCAAAGTTGTTTTGCAATACAAGACAGTCCATTAAATTTCTTATAATAGTGTAAATTTTCAAGTCATCAGTAAACAATAGGAAATGAATACCTTCAAATACTGTAACAATGTCATTGATAAATAGCAAAAAGAGAATAGGACCTAGATGAGAACCTTGAGGCACCCCACTTGAAGCTTCAATTTCGTTTGACATATGGTTAGATAGTTTAACGTATAATTTTCTAGATGTTAAATAGGTCTTAAACCATTTTAGTAGATTTCCTTTTATCCCATATACTTTTAGTTTGTATAATAAGATTTTTTGTGAAACTTTGTCAAATGCTTTGCTGAAATCTGTGTAAACTGCATCCGTTTGCAATTTTGAATTTAGATTGTCTGAAATATATTTTTCGTATATAATTAAATTTGTAAGTGTAGATCTTCCAGATATGAATCCATGTTGGTGGGGGGAAATGATTTTACGAGCCTGTAACATAAATTTTGATAGAACTACGGATTCAAACAATTTAGGTATCGCTGATTGTATGCAAATAGGTCTGTAGTTAGAAGCATCCGTTTTATCACCCTTTTTATAGATGGGACTAAGGAAACTGATCTTCCATTTTTGAGGGAAAAAGCCTGATGCTAATGATATATTGAATATATTGGTTAAATGGCCTTTTAAGCTAGATACACAGTTTTTTTAAATAAATTGCTGGTATGGTGTCTGGGCCAGCGGATTTCTGACCATCTAATACTGTAATTTTACGCTGAACAACGATTTCATCAATAACAAGGTCGTTGAAATCAATAGAAATCTTTTAGTTGAATTGAGGTAGTTGGTTATTAGATGAGTTTACATCATATACTTTGCCAAAGCATTCGGCAAATAAGTCAGTAATTCCTTGAGGTGTTTCAGCAATTGTATCACCATTGTAGTATATGATAGACGGAATACCAGATTCATTACTATTAAGATTGTTTGCAAATTTGAATAAATTTTGAGGTTTATTTTGTAACGATTTCTCAATATTTTCCAGGCATTCTTTGTAACAAGAGATCGATATGTTTTTCACCCTTTTGCGTAAATTAGAAAAAAGTAGATAGTCATTTGGAGCTCGAGATATTTTGAATGTTTTATGTGCAAGTTTTTTTGACTGGGTAGTACAAATTAGCGCTTTGCTAAACCATTTGGGGTAATTAGATGTCCTACATTTTGTAATAGGGACGTACAGTTCAATTGATTTGTTAATTAATAATAATAATAAATTTGGACAACTTATATAGCGCTGTTTTTGCGAAAAATCGCCTCAAGAGCGCTGTACAAATTAGCATGGGTTTTACATTAGAATTTACTTAACTTAGGAGGCTCGATAACAACTCGTCTTGCAGCTATCAAGCGCATGGATTATTGGAATTCTAGCCCCCCAAAAATTAAATAAAACATCTTTTTATACAAGTATTTCATTTTACTTAACTATGTAGGGGCTAGATAACCACTCGTCTTGCAGCTATCAAGCGCATGGATTGTTGGAATTCTAGCCCCCCAATAAATCAAATAAAATATCTTTTTATATGTAAGTATTTTAATTTACTTAACTGTGTAGGAGGCTAGATAATAACTCGTCTTGCAGCTATCAAGCGGATGGATTATTGGAATTCTTGCCCCGCAATAATACATTTACCTTACGTATTTAGTAATCTACTTAACATCCTAAGTCTAGCTTAATCTAATTTAATCTAACTTAATTTACTTAATCTAACCTAACCTAGCTTAATCTTACTCACACATACTCAAAACCTATATTTAAAAAATCTGCAGTCCATAAAACAATTGCAAAGAAACCATAAAAATAACATGTAATCAACGCTAACGAAAATGTATATACTCGTAATACACTGTTATAATTGTCACTGTGAACTGTTTATTATTATTGATTGTTGTTTTAAACACTATCTCTTAGGTATTTTAATTTGTCATTTATCACTTCATACGTACGGCACTCGTAGAAACCGAAGGGCGCGGGATCATACCATTGATGTTATTACAATTACTAATGAAGTTCCAGTCTGATATAGCGAGAAACTCGTTAATCTTGGGATAATCAGCTTTATAAAAAATGATTTTTCTTTAAAAAACTCTAAATTTAAATTTTGTAGAGATATATGCTTAACAAAAAGTGGTGGGTGGTAGTTATCAATTGTTGAAACATTGTCATTTGCATGTTATACACTTATATTGCTGGAATTGCTAAAAATTAAGTCTAATAGATTATTGTTGCAGTTATATATAAAGTTCACTTGTCTAAGATTTAGGAAACATGACATTTCTATAAGTTCACGAAAATCATTATTGGACGTGGAATTTGTGCGAGTATTATTGTTGTTAATATCCCAATGAACAGTAGGTTGGTTAAAATCATCGGTAAGGATAAATTTAGCGTCTGGATATTTTCTTCGCAATATTTCTACTTCTTGACAGTAACTAGTATATAGCTGGACATCAGATGAGAGTGGAATGTACGCACAACCAACTATAATTTTTTCACTTTTGTTTGTCACTAAAACAAATAGTTGTTCCACGTTGATATTTGCATATTTGAGTTTTCTTGAGGTTAATTTAGTGTTAATAGAAATTAGACAGCCACCTCCCCTACTTTTGTTGCTAGTATTAGTATCGCGGTCCATTCGATAGGTGTTATGGGAGTGAAATCCTAACTCACCATTTTTAATATTTGGGGTCAACGATGTCTCAGTGAAGCAGTAAATATCATATTCTAAGGTCGGTAGTTTAATTCTTAAATTATTTAGTTTAGTTTTAAGTCCTCTTACATTTTGTTAAGAGACAGTGATGTAGATTTCAGGTTATGGGTCAGTTTTTTGGGGATAGTTTGACAATTGTTGGGATGTTATTAATATATTTTATTGTGATGTCTTGCTCACCTGAAGATTGCCTATTTTTCAGTTCCGTTCTTAAATCATTTAACTGATTCCTTTGCGCAAATGATAGATCCGGGTACATACGGATGTTATTTTTTAGTGAGTGTTTTTTGCCGAGTAAGATTTTAGGCCATTTTGACTCGGGGAACTCAACTTTGATTCCCCTCGGTTTATTATTATCCTTTTTACCGATTCTGTAATAATTCTGAAATAACATCACTGGGGCATATACTTCGACCAAGTATTGGTCGAAGGGCGTATATGTTGTAAAACCATGTATGACCTTGTTAAAAATGTGGAGATTCGGAAAGAACGCCAGGCGGATGTAAGCCTAATGAATAAGATTAAGAAAGGCACGCTCACATGGTAAGGACTTGTAGGGCGGATGAACGAAGAAAGACGTGTAAAGAGAATATATGACGCGAATTTAAGTGTTAGAAGAAGTCGAAGACTCTCGAGAAGACCTGGCACGACCAAGTGAATCTTTGATTGAGTCGGGCCATGTCAAGAGTCAGAATAACAAAAAGGCATTTATGAGACGATTTATGAATGCAGATGAAACTAGGATTGTGTGACAAGACTAAGTTTAGTGGTTTATCATCTCAGCTTATTCTTGCGGGGAAATAGCTTGATCGTTAGTTAGCTCTCCATAATCACTTTTATTTACCCGGTGTAATCGCCCCTAATTGTTCTGGAAATTTTACCGTAACAGCGTCTTGTAAGAATACCCCGGCATAATGTAATTACCGGGACAATTTTGACTTTAAGCCAACTACCATTTCTGAAGTGACAAATGTGATAAATGATTTAAAAATGTCTTTCTCATGCGGTATTGATTCTATAAGTGTCATGATATATAAACTATTTATTAAAAGAAAATAACTTAGTTTACATCAAGTTATTTTCTTTTAATAAATAAATAATGACATCACAAAGTAACAACCTTTTAGAAGAAGTTTTCTTCGAAAAATTATATATAAACTCCATGTATCCGAATTAGCTGGTCCCATATTACATATTATTAATATTAGCTTCAAGAGTGGGATGTTCCCTTCTCACTGTAAGAAAGCTAAAGTGATTCCTCTTTTTAAAGGTGGAGATCAACTTGATGTCAATAATTATAGACTGTCCTAAAACGGGAAACCTTCCTAGTTGGACAGTCAAAGCTTCCTTTTATATTGTTATTATCTTGTATGTAATAAATGTAATGTAATAATAATAATAATAATAATAGACCTATATCCTTACTCAACTCGCTTTCAAAAGTAATAGAGAGATTGGCTAAGTCGAGATTGGTATCATTCTTCGAAACAAATAAACTACTCTCTAGCAATCAGTTTAGTTTCAGAGAAAATAAAGGAACGAGTGATGCAGTGTTGAGGGTATTGTCGAAAGTCACTAGTGCCCTGGATTATGGAAACAAAGCCTTTGCTGTGTTCTTACATCTATCAAGGCATTTGACACGGTTTCCCATGAAATTATCTTCTCTTGGCATTCCATGTACAGCATTAAGTTGGTTCAAATCCTATCGTAGCGATAGAGCACAAAACGTAGAGATAAATAATAATTTAAGCATAAGCAAACAAATCTCTTTTGGAGTTCCACAAGGTAGTGTACTTGGACCAATATTGTTTTTAATCTACATTAATGACTTATGTAATTTAGATATTCTTGGTAACATTGTTAGTTTCGCAGACGAAACTGCTTTAATATTTGAGGGTAAAACCTGGAAAGATGCTTTAGACAAATGTGATTCAGGATTAAGAATAGTAAAGCGTTGGCTAAATAATAACACCTTAACTTTGAATACATCAAAAATAAAATATGTAACTTTTAGCATATGATCAAAAAGTCAGCCTTCCGAGACTCATAATCTAATTATACACAATTGTCTGCAAAATTGTAATTGCCACCCTTTAAAAAGAGTAGACTGTATCAGGTACCTAGGTGTAAATATTGATAAATTTTTGAGATGGAACGACCGTATTGATATGTTAACAAAAAATATCAGGAGAGTTATCTATATTTTTAAAGAACTTCATTATATATTGGATAAAGAGGAATTAAAATCTGTCTATTATGCCTTAGTACAATCTCGACTTTCTTAGAATATTGTATGCTGGGTATCCTGTCTAAAGTCCAATTTAGAGCCACTAAGGGCCAATTGCATCAAAAAAAGTTAAAGTAAGGTTTAAAATTAAATATTTAAACTGAGTTTAAGCCCTAACTAAAGTTAAGCTGCATTTCAACACAAATTGAGTTGTATCAACATTTAAATAGTTAGTTTAAGGTTACCAGTGTTGCCATTGAAATGGGTTCAAAATTTCCTTGGATTTGATATATTTCTGTAAAAATAAACACACAATTATTTTTACGGGTGTGAACACCGATTTTTAGATTGTATTTGTTTGACGTTTATGAAGTTTTTGAGGGTTATGTTATTTGGGAATTGCTTTATTTATGGTTATTTGTTATTTCACAGTTGCGTTTGATGATATTATTATATTGTGGCCGAAGACGGGCTATTATTGATCTGCTAACCCTGCCTATTAATAATATTTGGCTAATTTATACAGCGCCGTTTTTGTGAAAGAAATTATACACGAGACAATACTTTTGTGCACCCCAGAAATGTAAATCCAGCCTGTAAATCTTTGCATCGTTCCCGTTGCATAAAAATGCAATGTTATTAGAACCTAGTACCTACACACAGCACAAGCAGCATGATTTCGAATATAACAAAAATTTTATTTTGCTTCAGTTCCATTGCATTAATTGAAATACAACAATATTAGTATAAATTATCAAGAGGAGTATGTATAGGTATATAAGGTTGAATAAACGCTTGTTTGTAAATAATTTACTTTGTCATTGGCAACGAGAAAAGTTCATTGCCTAACCATACTTTTGGACATTCGAAATCTGACAATAGAATCCATCTCTTCCTACGGATATTAATCGGTTCATGTTTTAATTCCTTGTTTTACCTATTTCCTATATATTCTAATCTATTGATTATCAAAACCCGGGATATCAAGACATTTTTGGTTTTTATTTTCCATTCAAACAGTATTTCATTTCTTGGTGACGGATGACAGCTAGCATCTTTACCAAAATCTAACTTTAAACTCTCAACATCACTGGGTTAAATAAAAGTAACTATTTTGTAACAATTTAGTTAACTTTTATTTAAACGAAGTTGAAATAACTCATTTTTGTAAGAAATGATAAAAAAGTTATTTTTATTTAACTTTAACTAAAAAGTAACTTTAACTATTTTCGATGCAACAATATTGCTCACAAATTAATTCTTAAAGTCATGTACAAAAAAAAATCGTTTTCCAGCAAAACTACATTACAAGGAAGCTAATGTTATGTTTATAAAACAGCTGTACATCACTAAAATAATTTGTAGATTTTATATCAATACCAAATCTGCAGAAAGAACCCAAAAAATCCATTCCACTAGAATTGGCTCAACAATGAACTTTGTCGCAATAAATACTAAAACATCTTTTGGCCAAATAAACTATGTATAGCAGACTCCACTTATGTTTAATATTCTGCCAGATTACATTAAGTCTTCCAATTCGTTAGCTAAATTTAAAATAAATGTTAAGATTTTTGTGTTGTCAGAGGATTGGCATACTATTTTTTCAGCCTTGTCCCTTTTTAAATAATAACATTTTTTATTTTAAAATAGTAAGATTTTTTTAATAATATTTGTTTCTTAAATAATAAGATTTTTTTTTAAATAACTAGATTTTATTTGACTTCCATTTGTCAAAATCGGAGTGTCATACTAGTTGTTTTGAACTAGCTTTGTTTTTTGGTGGGTATTAATTAAGGATTTGTTTATGGTCTAGTTTGTTACAAATCATACTCAAATTACATCTGGTCACTAATATAATATTCTTATTTCTTACTTTCTGCATATAATATTTTAGTGTTTTGTATTTTAGTGATTTGTGTGTAAATGCATCACTCAAATTTATGAATGTTAACCTCAATACAGGCTGTTAGTCCTAGTGAAGTTAATATTTTTATATTTAAAAAAAAAAAGAACATATTCTGTATAGTGAGAAATTATAAATAAATAAATTACCGCACTTGAAATTAAAATGCATTTACTTTTAAAAAAGTTATTGCATTCCAAATCTAATTACATTCCAAAAATAACACCGGAAATTTTATATTTTATAATTGCTTATGTTGACGCAACTATATGTATCTCCCTCTAACCAATATTCCCTCATTCCTCCACCCATCCTATTATTTGTCCCTACGACTGATAATATTTTTTACATTACCTCCAGTGTCATATTTGGGTATTATGTATGGAGAAGGGAAAAAAGGCGTAGAGATGGGTCGGAATCTGCGGTTTAGGGCCAATTGCATCGAAAAAAGTTAAAGTAAGTTTTAAGGCTCTGCAACCGGGCCCGAAAAGAAGAAGATGAAGAGATACGAAATGACGAATGTTAGAGGAGAGCGCTAACTTTTGCAGCGACAAAATCGATGCGAAAATTGCGAAAATGTTTAATAAAACACGACTCGCTTAAAATAGAGCAAAAATCTCGCGGGCATTATCTTAAACAGAATTTAAAGAAACACTGTGAATTTTTTCATAGGTATAACTTGTAAAATAACTGAAACCAACGTGTTCATAATAATTTTTGGAGCATACTTTGCGATTTTTTTCTATCGAGGGAATTTTATATAATTTGCGTTTCGGCGCGGGCAAAGTCTAGATATTATCTTCAAGAATAACATATATTTTTTTAAGAGCTTTAAAACTTGCCGTGTTTAAGGGAAATATGTAATAAATCGGTACTAAATATTTAAACTGAGTTTAAGATCTAACTAAAGTTAAGCTGCAATTCAACACAATTGAGTTGTATCAACATTTAAATAGTTAGATAAGTTTTAAGATTTTCACGGCCAAAAGCATTTTCGTTATTTGTTTTTGGGGTGTTATGCCGTGTTGCGCTACCTCCTTCTTTAGCCAACGTTTCGGACATCGTTGCAGTGTCCATCATCAGGGATCCGGGATCTGCCGGATCTGCCCTGATGATGGACACTGCAACGATGTCCGAAACATTGGCTAAAGAAGGAGGTAGCGCAACACGGCATAACACCCCAAAAACAAATAACGAAAATTTAAATAGTTAGTTTAAAATTACCAGTGCTGCCATTGAAATGGCTTCGAATTTTCCTTGGATTTAATATATGAAACAAAGCATCAACTGGCATGGTAGTAAGGAGCACTGGGAAATTTTTTTAAGGGTTTATTGGAAACTGACCTAATATTGGACTACTTGATATGTCTAATTGATTATTAAGTATATGACTTTTGGTTCATACAGCTTTTTTTTATTTCAAGCGCCCCTAAATTTTTTACTCTGTTACCATGCCCGTTTTTATGTAGGCAACGAAGATGCTCCTTTATCCTAATATTGACATTACGTGTTGTGTTACCGATATAGAAAGCTAAACAATTATTACAATTTAATTTATACATTCCCGAATGACTTAATTTGTCGTCCTTATCTTTAGAATTAATTAGAAATTTACATAGATTGTTAAAGGTATAAAAGGCCGGTCTGACTTCAGAAGGAAGGTTTTTTTTCTCTTAAGGTAGAAAAATTATTAATGAATAAAATGAGCCGTCATTGATGTTTTAATATTATTATCATTGATTTGAGGACAAGGACTAGCGAATAAAAAGCGATTAATGGCTAATTGTTTTAGTTTTCATTTAAGATTAAATCTATAAAATAAGATTCACAGCCATTATTTACCGATATTTTTTAAATTAATTTTAGTTCATTTACAAAATTATTATCCTTTTTTATTGCGACCTCATTTTATGCCGATTTTTATATCGTGTGAGGCTAATATTCTTCCATATTCTACTACAAATTTATAACTGCTCTCGGAAATCGGGAATGGTATCCACGTAATAGGATTTCGCATCATCATCACAAAAAGCAGGTTTTAATTTAAAATCGCTTCTGAGTGTCGAAATAATAGTTACACACGGAACAGTCGATTTTTCCCAATTTTGCGGCATATGGCATACAACTCAAATGCAAAGCTTCTCTCGATACACGGTGAATCGGCAACATGTTATTTAATTTATCGTTAAATTCTGAATACAAAACTGGTTCAAATTAAATCTATATGCGGTGAATTAAAACTAACACTCAGAAAATGAAAATGGTTTTTCTTTGATTCTGACAGTACATAAATAGTCTGCAACTAGAATTTTATAACAGCACTTCGAATAAGAGAACGTTTTCCTTCGAAATGTGTCAACAGATGAATCCACAACTCGAATTTTACATTGTGAACACAAAACTGGTTTAAATCATATCTGTATTTTTTTATTACATGAGCTCCACACTGGAGGCCATGAGGAAAATAATTTCCCTCAGGGCCTATGTCATCTTTGGGGATGCTGTGTGAAGGGAAAAGGGTTTAAGGAGTAGGTAGGAATCTGGGGTTAAGTGTGTCCTAGTGATCCGCCTCCAAGACCTAGACAAACCTCACCCCATGAATCCGGGCACCCCTGCGTAATACCAAACGTAGCGAACCACTTGCGGTGACCTAGGGCAGAGGTGTTGGTTATCCAATAAAGGTTCCCGGGGCGGCGGTATCCATTCCCGCCACCCAAATTTACAATTAGTTTTAATTCTCCGCATACAATGCGGTGAATTAAAACTACAGTCAGAACAAGAGAATGTTTTTTTTTATTATTATGGCAGCACGTGCAAAGTCTGCAACAAAAATTTTATAACTGCACTTCGAACAAGATAATGTTTTCCTTCGAAATGTGTCAGCAGATGAATCCACAACTGGAATTTTACATTTTGAACACCAAACTGGTTTAAATTAAATCTGTGTGCGACGAATTAAAACTACATTCAGATGAAAATGATTTTTCTTTATTCTGACAGCATATACACAGTCGGCAACTAGAATTTTATATCTGCACGTCAAAAAAGAGAATGTTTTCCTTCGATGTGTGTCAGCAGATGAATCCACAACAGGAATTTTACATTCCGATCACATAACTGGTTTTAAATTAAGAGTGAATCTATTCACCGCACTCATTTTGTATTATTTATTAATAAATTTCGTATCGAATTCAAGCTACAACTTGGACTGACTGTCTCATATATAAAACAAACCACACACTAGAAACTAGATCGATAACTTCGGGCTTTTGAAGGGGGCAATTTTCGACAATATTTTACCATGAATATGCAATATTTTGACGATTTTTTTTCTATGGGGACTTGTGACGTCGCACACCATAGATGAGGATAGAGTAAACAGCCTGAAAAAGGCGCGACCATCGGAAATATATGTTACAAATAAATAATAAACAAAAAGGCATGAAAAATGGGCGGTCTTATTAATTGAGGATCAACTAAAACAAAAACTGTGAATAAATCTATTTACGTTGGCAATTGTCGATCGCGATCAACCGTTTGAGCACCCCTGCTATATATGTAGATATGTGTTTATCTATTTTTAGTGTCGCTTTTCGTTTCACCGAGTTTCAAATCACAACGGTGCTAAAGAAGTTTTCACTTTAATAATAACAAATCAGTACCTACCTACAATAGAGATAGAGGTATTTCATAATAATAATAATAATTTTTATTTTAGTAATTTGTACATTTAAGTTTACAAATTTCTAATGGATTATAATATTTCATATTCACTATATTTTTTCAAGTTTTATGTAGCTCCTACAATACATCTTGAACTTTCCAATTGGTGTGGACTTTAAAGTTTCTGGTAGTGTGTTATACAACTTCATTCCCGTGTACAGTAGACTGTTCTGCGTATTCGCTTTGTCCTTTTTTTGTAGCCTAATTTCCTTGCACGTCCTTGTGTTATATCTGTGAATGTCTCTATTGTATAAAATTTTATTTGAGAAGTATTTTGGTAACGTGTTGTTCAATATTTTGTGGATAAATACCATCGTGTTCAAAGGTCAGCATCTGTTTCACGGTCAACCAATTTAGTTCCTTTAACATTTTAATTATTTTTGAAAATCTGTTTCGTCGAAGAATTATTCTCATTGCCCTGTTTTGGAGAATTTGTAACTTATTTTGTTCTCTTTCATTACATAGGAACAGTATACTTGAGCAGTAGTTGAAGTGTGGAGCAATAATTGAATTGTATATGGTGATTGCAGTTTTCTAGAAGTTTTTGGCCGAATTCTTCCAAAAAAAGATATCTTTTTGCCAATTTTCTTTTGGGTGTATTCAGCATGTCTATTGAAGTTTAGTTTGGAATCTAATATAACTCCTAAGTATTTCATTTCAGTAACATTTTCAATAATTTCACCATCAATTTTAATTTTGCTTTCACTGGATGTCTTCTTGTATCCAATCACCATACATTTTGTTTTTTTTTTGTATTTAATTTAAGCTTATTTATTTTTAGCCATCTTGATACATCATTTAGTTCATTATTTAAAATGTGTATTAGTTCTTCATAGTTATCTCCAATAAGGAACTCCAGTGAAAAATATTATGGCTTTAAAAAAATTTATGTTGGTTATGTTTGATAAACCGCTTGAAAAAATAACATCAGTCTTCAATGAAATTAATAAATATGTGCCTGGTATACAGCAAAATCCCAAAATAAACTAAAAAATATATATCATATTAGAATAAGTTAACAATAATAATCCAAACGAAAATATGAAAGAGAACAAGACACAGAAAAACAGAAAAAAGACAATGGTCGCAACTGGGATTGCATCCCAGTTGCATCCCAGGATTGCATCCCAGTTGCGACCATTGTCTTTTTTCTGTTTTTCTGTGTCTTGTTCTCTTTCATATTTTCGTTTGGATTATTATTGTTAACTTATTCTAATATGATATATTTTACTGATGGGAATAATCTTCAAAAAAGTATAAAAGAAAGTTTTTCTTATTAAAATTAAAAAATATATGTTTGTGCCCTTTACACGCAGTAAACAAAAAAATCAACATTCATTGAAAATAATAACAAATATATTTTGACATATATATTTTGATAACACAAAATCAACCTTCAATGAAAATAATAAATTGATGTGTGACTGCTATACAGCGAATACCCAAATCAAACAAAAAAATTATGATTTTTTTTTTTTTTTTTTTTTTTTTTATTAGAAAATAGTTTTTTTTCTTGTTTACATTGCACCTGCAAAGCTACTGCAAGTAGCTTGTCGGCAGGAAAATAGTGTGGACAACAACATGATACAATATACAATGTTTTACAATAGAAGAAAAAAATATTGCAATTTAATAAAAAACATAATAAAAATATAAATAAGTATAAAGAAAAAAAAAAATAAAATAAAATAAATAAAATAAAATATTAATAATTAAAAATTAAAAATTAAAAATGCACGAGGAGTCAAGTCAATACATAAAATCTGATTCCAATAGCCATGTTCTAAACAATAGTGCAAATTTAGGTGTCGAGCAACATTTTTTCAAATCATATGGCAGCATATTAAAAATAAGTGGTACAATGTGTTCAAGAGTTCGCTGGCCATGTTTATTAGAAAATCTAGGTACTATCATCCCTTCATTTTGTGTAAGCCTAGTATTGTACATGTGATCCACCATTGTTTTGTATGGGCTATCTAAGATATGTTGCATACAGATTTTATACCAAAAAAGAGCTCTAATAGGTAACACATTTATGGATTTATACATAATTGTGATATTTTGCCGCTGGTCATAAACTGCTTTGCTGACGAGTAATTTGACCATAGCGTTTTGAATTGACTGTACATGTTGGATGTTTGTTTTACATGAGTGCCCCCAAGACGTTATACCATATCTCACATTAGATTCAGCCAGGGACAAATAGATTAGTTTCATGGTTTTGATGGGTACATAATATTTAAGTTTATAAAGTTTGCCTACAATCGCTCGAAGGCGCTTACATAGCTTAACAATATGGATATCCCATTTCATATTACAATCCACCGTCACCCCTAAGTAGACATATTCTTTGACTAGGTCAATACTTCCACAGGCGCAGGGCTGTATACAGTTATTGTGTATGCAGTCAAAGTTATGGGATACTAATGATGGTGCTATTGCATATCTGGCATGAGGCGATCTTATGTGCATTAGTTTTGTTTTTTGTGCATTTATAACTAAGCCAGAGTCGTGAGACCATTTTAGTAATGCTATGAAGTCCTGCTGTAGCATATTCATGGCCGTGAGCAGATCCCTATGTGAGATGACAAGTGCTGTATCATCCGCATATACATAGTGCTTGATAAAAGAAAATACTTTATTCATAAGAGAGACAAATACTATGTATAATGTTGGACCTAGGATAGAACCCTGCGGTACACCAGTAGACAATGATCCCACTTTACTCAATTTTCCATTTATTTTGACCTGAATTTTACGATCACTAAGGTAGTTCTTCAAAAGTTTAAGAAAACGTCCTCGCACCCCTATCGCCTCCAGAACTTTAAGTAATTTTGTTGGATCTATAGTATCAAAAGCTTTCGAATTGTCTATAAACAAAACTAATAATTGTTTTTTATCGTTTAGTTCATTATTTATGTAATTTGAAAAATCTTGAAGTAACAGTTCAGAGCTCTTCTTTTTTTGAAAGCCATATTGGTGTGGATCTATTATTGAGAAAGACTCGAGGTATTTATTCAATTTTATGGAGATGTATTTTTCAAGTATCTTTTCTATTGCAGGCAAGATACTGATCGGTCTGTAATTTCCTATGTCAATATGTCTGCCACTTTTGTATATAGGTCTTATAATGCTACATTTAAGCTCATCTGGTATTACGGCTTGCATTAATATTATGTTAATTAAATGTGTCAAAATCGGTCCTAAAATATCTATGTGTTTTTTAATATCAAACATTCTGATGTTATCTATTCCGGGTGATTTTGAATTTTTTAGAATTTTTACAATATTCTGAATATCTAAAAGTGTGGCACGTGGTATATAAAGACTATGTGGTAGCTGTGTTGGTTCAACATTTGATGCTCTAAGATCACATTTATGTACTAGTGAGTTTATACTGTCCGAAAAGTAGTTGACAAAGTCGTCCGACACTGTTTCTGCAGATTTATCTTTTAGTAAGTACCTTGAGATTACTTCATCGCAATTACTCTTAGATCTACGTCCTAATATTTTATTTATCTCATCCCATGTATTCTTTGTGTTTCCATAATAATTTTTGAATTTTTCATTAAAAAAGGTAGATTTACATTTAAATATTGTGTTCGATACACGGAGAAAACAATTAAATCAACATTAAATAAAAATAATAACAATATATTTTGATATACAACGAAAACACAAAATCAACCTTGAATTAAAATAATAAATGTGTGACTGGTATATAGCGAAAACATAAATCAAACCAAAAAATATTTAAAAATAATGTTTGTGCCCGATACACGGATAAAACAATAAAATCAACATTCAATGAAAATAATAACAAATATATTTTGATATATAACGAAAACAAAATCAACCTTCAATGAAAATAATAAAATATATTCGTGTCTGATACACAGCGTAAAAAATAACATCCATTTTCAACGATAATAATAAATGTGGGCCTGGTATACACCGAAAACGCAAAATAACCCTTTAAAACTAACCAAAAAAAATAGTACAAAATTTGATTTTTTCCCGATACACAGAGAAAACAATAAAAATCTACGTTTGATAAAAATAATAACAAATTTTGATACACAACAAAAATACAAAATCAATCTTCAATGAAAGTTAAAAAAATATATATTTGTGTCTGTTACACTGTTACACAGTAAGCACAGGAAGTCAACATACTCGTATAATGAAAATAATAATAATAGTAAATGATGAAGGTAACATTGTTCCTGATGAAGGTAACATTGGCACCGAAACATGTCGATTTTTTAATTATATAAGTTGTGTAAACTAAGTTATAATATTTTTCATTACATAATAGTAATAATTTAGTAAGCAATTAATAACAAAGTATCTCTAAAACCACATTGAAAACTAAAATAAAACACTTCTTCGAATAGTGTAAAATTACTTTTTGGCAACATATTAAATTAAAATAAAAAAAATTACGTTGTTTTAATAAAATAAAACAGTTTTAAAACCGAAACAAAAGAGTGATATTTTTTAAACAGGTGAGTATCGTTTTTGTTTTATTAAGTATCAAACGGATACATATAGAAAACTCGATATAGGTAAACATAGAATAATATTTTATCATACTTATAACTAGGTTACGTTAGTAGATTTTCTTAAAATTATTTGTTTACAGCAGCTTTAAATAAATCACTTTGCTATCTTAATTTTCTTTTACTTTGGTTTAGGTGTTGTGATTGTTAAAAAAAAGAAATATTTTACTTTTTATTGTAAGTATTTTGGATAAAAACTTTTATTTTTAGCCAATCTTTGTTTTGTAATAGTTCTGGATGTTCTTGTTTTAACGTGTCGCATTCGTGTCTCTTTGGAGGTTTCATTGTTTTTATATGCTTATAAAAATATTTTAGAACAACCTTTTTTTGCTCTGAAGTCCAGGGTACCAGATTTCTTTTCAATCTAAGTTTTTCAGTCGTAATGACACGGTTAGGTCTCATTGGTAGCGAGTTTTGGGTTTGGGTTAAAATTTGAGTTGGTGTAACATCGTCTACGATTGTAAGCAATTCCTCACATTCTATGATGTCTTCGTTTTCTAATGTTTCTCCTTGTAGTTCTTCTTCCATGTTTATATTAATTTCATCCAAAGTTTTGCCTTTAAAGGCATCGGCCTTCCCATCTTCCATTAATATCAACAATTTTGATATTTTTGCCGTCTGATATACGTCGTCAGGTAACCTATAGTTTTGTCGGTGTACCCCGCTTGTGTGACCCATAAAGTTGGACAGCTGTTCAATATCGTTTTCTGTCATATTGAATAATTGGGTCAATGTAGCCAGATGCTTTCGCAATTTAGTTGAAGATATAGCGTGTGGATTTTTTGCTCCACATAATCTGGCATATTTACACAATGTTTTATATCCGTATATGGGGGTTGTACATCCCGGTCTGGCGAATAAGAAGTTATTACAATCATCTATGTATTTATGTCTAATAGAAATCAAAAGCTGTAAGTCACTTTGCACGTCCTGACTGAACAATACAGGAACTCCTCTACCTCTTTTCCCACGTATTACTAAACGTTTGAAGTTTTGAACTAAAATCTTTTCGGTGGCGCTAAGAGTACGATCAAACTCTTCGTAATTGTTCCCTTTAGATTCATTCTCTTGATAAGTACTGAGCATAAATCTCTGTAGTTCTCCAGGACGTCTTCTGTTCAATAGCAGTATACGGCAAAAAACAGTATCCAACAAGTCGTTATATGCAGTAACGTGAAGATTTTCATCTTGCATCAATATTACTGCTGCACCTTTGGCTGTTGAACATAAATGATCTTTTAATAATTTTAGATCGCTCGCCAGTGGCACAATTGTAATTTTGTTCCACTTTTTAATGTTCAGGTCATCAGCAGCATTACTCGAAACGTCGAATCGCCAATTGGCTTCAATCAGCTGTACAAGAGTCTTCAAATCTACTTGGATATCTGCGGATTTTACGCTAGGTTCTGATTTTAGCACGTTCATAACTGCCAAGTGACAACATTGTTTCAAGGAAGTGCTAATATTCATCGCATATGTAGGAGATGCATACCGATCTTTTGATTCGTCGTACTTGGCAACACTTTTTGTTGCTTCCACTATTACGTCATAGTTTTGTGGTCTTAGTGCATCAAATAAATTTTTAACCTCAGGTTTAAGCTTTCTTATTTCGATAAGCAGCTTAGCTAACTCCCTCATCTTTCTTGAAGCAACATTAATGAAATGTTCCTCGCGATGGATTTTCAAATAGTTGGCACCAAATGCACAAATCAACGTGTCCTGTTTGACTATAAAAGAGATTTTGTCAGCTCTCATTCTAGAAAAAACGTCTCTCTCTAGTCTTTTATCAACATTGTTGGAGCACATAAAGTTTTGTGCATCTACTTGTATGTGAGAGTCAGATGACTCTGGATTGCATTTTTTTATGCTTTCATAGCTGTTTTCTCTTGTAAAATCCCAAACAATTCGTACACGGCAAATAGTCAGTTGCCTCATACATTTTTTGTTTCCTCATCGGTTTCTCACATCTGACCGTATTAGTGATATAATTTCCTTTCTTCCTTAACTCAGTAATAATATTTTTTCTCGCCTTGCTTTTTTTTGGGAGTGATAACATTATTTGCACCTCGACCTCAAGGAAATGTTGTCGAATGATATGTCTAGCGAAATTGAGTACTGCAGTTTCGCAGTAAAAACAATAATCTTTGGAGCGACATGGTTTCAACGTGGGTAATTTAGTGTCACTGGATCCACGTGAACGGTCATCAGCTGGCATTGTCGAGCAATCAATAATCTGTGGTGGCATTGATGTATTAATTTCTTGGCTCCTGGGTATACGGTAAGGGAGCATGTCAACATGGTCATTGACTGGCACTATTGTGCTACCCATAGAGAGACCATCACCATGTTTTTTATTCGTGTCCGCGTGGTCATCGGCCGGCACTCTTGTACAGCCAACAGTTTGTAGTGGCATCAGTGTAATTACATCATGGCACGGGGGTACAAAAGAAAGATCATCACCATGTTTTTATTCGTGTCCGCGTGGTCATCGGCCGGCACTGTTGTACAGCCAACAGTTTGTAGTGGCATCAGTGTAATTACATCATGGCACGGGGGTACAAAAGAAAGATCATCACCATGTTTTTATTCGTGTCCGCGTGGTCATCGGCCGGCACTGTTGTACAGCCAACAGTTTGTAGTGGCATCAGTGTAATTACATCATGGCACGGGGGTACAAAAGAAAGATCATCACCATGTTTTTATTCGTGTCCGCGTGGTCATCGGCCGGCACTGTTGTACAGCCAACAGTTTGTAGTGGCATCAGTGTAATTACATCATGGCACGGGGGTACAAAAGAAAGATCATCACCATGTTTTTGATTCGCGACGGAGGCGGCGTGGTCATCGGTCGGCACTGTTGAACAACCAACAGTTTGTAGTGGCATAGTGTAATCATCCTCTGAGAAAATAAATGAAGATCCACTTTGCTCTGAAGATGGTACATAATCGGAGCATTCATCGCCCGTAAAAGATTCCCAGGATTTCTGTGAAACATGAAACAAGGTTACATTAAGTTAGGTAGGTGTACAGATTACGGTTTATCCATAAAACTATGTTTTTAATTATTAATGGGGCATTTCCACATTTTTTTATTGCTTAAAATAATTAATCATAAAATTACGATGATTACAGCATTTTTATTTTATTTTTATGTTGACGAACAAATTTTCTACAGCGAGTCAAAGTTTCCCGTTTTTAAATTACCACTAAAACGATATTTTGGGGCGGGGCTGACGTCATGGCGTGGACGCTGACTGGACGTGGACTGACAATGTTTATTTATGCTGGCCCAGCTGAGCGACGCTTGTGACGTCACAATCCGATTTGCCAACCACGGGCCGTTTTAATTTTGTAAGTTTTAGATCGTTTTAAATTTTTTAACATTGGGGCTATGTTTGAGATGAGGTCAGCTTCTAATTTTAGTTTTGTGGGTCTATTTTGAATCAGCCGCCAATATTGCAAATACTTTTTAGTCGTTCTTTAATATTTCAGAATGAAAAAAATCGATAGCATTTATTGCTTCGCCTGCGGTGCCTTATTTTTATTTTCTTTGGTTTTATTAAAATTGTATTATTTAAAAAACTAGGGAACGGGGTAACATAGCCGATCCAACAGAGACGAGGTGGGACGAGATGTACGAATACTTCGTCGGAATTTTTTAATATTTAAAAAAATAGTCATGCGATATACATTTTTTAAATGCAGATCGATAACTGAATATTTT
This sequence comes from Limnephilus rhombicus, assembly GCA_929108145.2. Classification (NCBI taxonomy): domain Eukaryota; kingdom Metazoa; phylum Arthropoda; class Insecta; order Trichoptera; family Limnephilidae; genus Limnephilus; species Limnephilus rhombicus. The sequence continues at coordinate 54,968,012 of OV815277.1, read as the reverse complement.
TTCAAGGAATACCTAAATTATCGATTATGTGTTGTAAAAAATAACTTAAAACTCTCGTTAGTATAGGTCCCCCGGTCAGGCCCGAAAGTGTTGAAAGCAATAATATTAAATGAAAACATAAAAAATAAATATTTTTAGTAGGATGATTAAAACCAGAAAAATTATCTTTAAATATTCCGCACTTTTTTAAAAGAATCCCTTATTTATGGAAATACCCCATTGTGCAAAGATACGTATATACACACCTAAAACCTATGACATAACGTTAAAAATAAGCTTTATCTACATTCTCTGGGATCTAGATCATGTGATTAAATAATTTATTGAAACAATGATTCGTGTTTTGCAAAAAAATAAATAATTATGTTACCTAAAAGGTACAAAAATATACTTACATTATTGGGTAAGGAGTGATCTTTTTTGCCAAAAGTATCATTTTTATCATCTTTTCCTGTAAAAATAATTACAATTAGTGCATGTTACGTACTAACGTGAACTAAGTTTAATGAGCTAATAATTATTACAACAAATGGCGTCCTTAATGACAGTGGTGATTAATATTATTCTCCACGGAATATATTAAAATACACTTGTTTCTCGATTATGAACTCAGGTTTCTTTTCGACATAACTGTAAAATAATAGAAAAATATTATATTTAATTAAATGAAGACAATATTAGCGAAACTCAATCAAAATCTGAAAACAGAGAAATCAGAAAAAGATATTGGTTCAACTGGTCCCAGTAAAACCAATATATTTTTCTGATTTTTCTGTTTTCAGATTTTGATTGAGTTTCGCTAATATTGTCTTCATTTAATTAAATATAATATTTTTCTATTATTTTACAGTTATGTCGAAAAGAAACCTGAGTTCATAATCGAGAAACAAGTGTATTTTAATATATTCCGTGGTCCCAGTAGAACCAATATCTTTTTCTGATTTCTCTGTTTTCAGATTTTGATTGAGTTTCGCTAATTTTGTTTTCATTTAATTAAATATTATGATTTGAGATTTTACTCATAAAGTTAAAAAAAAAAAATTATATTTGCAACTTGGTGATAAATTCTCATTTTTCAAAAAGTTATTATTGTAATATACGCGTAATTTTTTGCGAATCTTAAAATGGTTCAATTTTAAATGGTTCATTATGGTTGCAAAAATAATATTATTCTTTTTATTTTATTTTATGAGTAAAATTTCAAATTATGCGAATCTTAAATGGTTCAATTTTATGTAAAATCCCCGAAAAAGGGCGCTAATAAATAAATATATTAAAAACTAATTAAAGTACGTATCATACTGATAGTATAGAGTGTCTCCTAGTGTTAGGACAAAAAATTAGTACTAGGCAAATTTTACATATTATGCTGTAAGGATAAAAAAAACTTTTAAAAGCCGAGAAATCTGGAGAAAGACTCGCATGTGAATAACTGTGTTTTTACTTTGCAAGTGGGCACACTACAAAAAAGTAACTTACCTTTATTCAGAGCTAGGTTTACAATGCGTCGACTTCTGTTGTTCATTATTCCACGTTTCACGGACGTCACAACGTAAACAAAGCGAAAGGGCGCAAGGTCACCTCACCTCAGAAACTTACAACAAACTGTCTATTAATAATAAATATTGTTAGAAGTTTGAATGAATATTTTGTATACACACTATTACACACGTACCTACTGGGCGCAGGAGTGTGACAGTTTTGTTTGCCCTTATTCAAAATGTATCGTTTCATAACGCACCGGTTCGCGCCCTTATAGTGTGCGGTTAAACATTTTTAGGCCGGGACACTAATTTACCGCCGGCTCTAAAAAAATCTTATAAGAACCTACTGGGCGCGCAGTTAGTTCTGAATGGCGTTTGGCGTCGTTGTAAATATACCCATTGTTGCCAAATCTGGCGATTTCATTCATCAAGGGCTCAAACAATACATAGCAATAATAATAATAATAATAATAACGTAGTATTTATATAGCGCAGTTTTGTGATGTTTCACTTCAAGTGCGCTTAATTATAATAAACTTAAAATTAACCTACAGTGTTCCTTACGAGTCCTTAAAAAATTAATTAAATAATGTGAAATAACGAATATACAAAAATATACAAAGTAATTCCTAAAGAACAATATTAACAACAATAGTGAGTGCTGTTTTGGCACAGGACAATATATAATGATAAACCATCACGGTGCCATTCAACAAGAATCATTTAAACTAAATTAAATAGAACAGGAGGCAGTTAACATTTAGAAATAATACAAATTCAGAGTGCACATAAAACTATAGTAAGGAGGTAATCGAAACCAAACAATTACCAGAAACTTGAGGAACATGGCTTATTAAAGTATATTGAAAAGGAGTTAAAATTCATGAAAGGTATGATTTTTTAAATAAGTTTGTTTTTAAAGCTCTTTTGAATTCAGCCAAGTTCTGGATATTAGTAAGAGCATAGGGAAGTTTGTTCCAAATGAGCGGGCCAGTAACACGAAAAGATCGATCATAGTAAACGGCTCGATTTGACCTAGAAAGTTCGATTAAACGATTAGTAACATCTCGATCTGCTGACCTTAGAGTAAGCTGCCTATCGCTTAAGTTTTGTCGGACACATAGTTCCGATATATAGGCTGGCGCCATTCCTTGCAATGCTTTGAAGGTCATTAAGCAGATCTTGAACTCTATTCTTTCAGGGCATCGAAGCCAATGAAGATCCTTTAGAAGCGGGGTTATACGGCAATACTTAGATTCACCAAAAATCATTCTCGCCGCAGCATTAAAAACGGACTGGATTCTATTGAATTGTTTTTTAGGCAAGCCAGCATATGCACTATTACAATAGTCCATACGTGAGACAACGAACGAATTTATGAGTGACTTTGCTCCATCAGAGGGAAGGCAACGCCTGATTGATTTTATCTGCCTTAGATGGAAAAAGCCTGAACTTACAGATTTTGAAATTTGTGATTCTAGAGAAAGACTATTGTCTATAGTGAAACCTAGAAATTTTATTTCTGTAGAAGGAATTATATCTGTGCCCTGAATATGGATTGGATTAGAGTCGATGAGGGCTTGCCTTCCAGGAGAAGCTATCCAAATAAATTCCGTCTTGGTCGGATTAAGTTTGAGTTTATTGACAGACATCCAACTTGAGACTGTGTTAATGAAACTAACCACCTCGTTTTTAAGGACGTCTTTTTCATCCGGGGAACAAAACTTGAAAATGAAACGATCGTCTGCATAGCCTTGTGATTCAAAGCCAGCTGATTGAATTAGTTTCTCGAGGCGATTCGTATAGAGAATGAAAAGAATGGGACCCAAGACAGAACCCTGGGGAACTCCACATTCTATGGGAGTTTCAGGTGAAGTACAATTATTGAAAATTACTGAGGCTACTCGTCCAGACAGGTATGATTTCATCCATTGGAGAACATCACCTCGAACGCCAAATTCGGTTTCAAGCACATTTAATAAAATACCATGATCTACCGTGTCAAATGCCGCACTCATGTCAAGAACAGATACCAAACCCAACTTACCTGCTTCCATCCCGATGATCAAGTCTGAAATTAACCGCAGAAGAACAGTTTCCGTTGAATGAAACTGTCGATAAGCGGATTGATTTTTGGCAAATAGACCGGCGGAGTTCAAGTACCCCACCAATTGTTTGGCAACGATTTTCTCAAGCAGTTTAGAAAGGAATGGTAGATTGGATATTGGCCTGTAATTATCCGTATTGTCAGTATCAAGATTTTGTTTTTTCAGAATCGGAGTTATTATTGATTTCTTGAGTGTTCCCGGTACAAGTGAATTTACTAATGACTTCTGGATAATTGCGGTAATTACAGGCGCTATATCCGGAAGACATTGTTTTAAGAGCCAGGTAGGTATGGGGTCTTGAGTACATTGCTTGTTAGGGCAAGACTTTATAGCACGCGTGACATCTTCTTCCGTTACTGCTGCAAAAGTAGAGAAGTCACCGGAGAGTGGACTTGATGCTGCGATAGAAGACGATCCTACCACACTGAGGGCCTGAATTTGTTCAACCTTACTTCTGAAGTATGTTGCGAGGCTGTTTGCTTCAAGAGAGGAATCAACCTTATTGTTGCTCTCTCCAGACAGAGTCCTTATGTTTTGCCAAAGTTTTCGAGGGTCCTTTTCTGTCTCAATTTGCTCACACCAAAAGTTAGATTTCTTCTGTGTGACTTCTTCCTTGTAAACTTTTTGCTTGGTAATCCAAAGCTGCCGATTGCTGAAAGTCGGGTTCCGTCTGTAAATCCTCTCAAATTTCCTCATTTCCCTCTTCTTTTGAAGACATTCATCATCGAACCATTTGCTGCAATTCCTAATGCGGCAGACCTTCTCTGTGAAAGGAGCATTTTTATCGAGTAATGCCCGTAGCGTAGAATTATATAGAGTTACTAACTCTTCTGCTTGGCTCTCGTTATACTTTTCCTTATCACAGAGAGGCGACGCTTTCAAATCACTACAAAATGCCTCGAAGTCGAATTCTCTCCAATTTCTGGAGACAACGGATTTAAACTCTAATTTTGGAGGATCGAAGGCAAACTCGGATGTGACGAGACGATGATCCGATAGTCCAATGTCAGTAACATTTAGGCTATTTGGGGGAAACCCTACCCGGGAAATGATTACATCAAGTGTACCCCCCGCGTCATGAGTAGGTGAGTTCACCCACTGGTCGCAGCCGAAATCACGTAGAATTTTGGTGAATTTTAGGGCCAAGGGATTGGTTTTCTTTTCCAAGTGAATATTTACGTCTCCCAGAATAATAACGTCGCAATTATAGTTAGAGGTGCACTCTAGGAGAGATCTAAATTCATTGAAAAAAATTGCGGTGGCTGCACATGACCCGGGACGGTAGATGGAAATTATCACGAGGGATGCGCCATTAGCAGAAGCCTTGCAGCCGACAAACTCAAAAGTGGTATATACCCGACGTATCCCAATACTGTCTAAGCGAATACCATTTTGCGCTACAATTGCAACTCCCCCGTGATTCGTAAAATTAATATTACTTGTGTCGGATTTTATCGGCCTTGCAGCTTCATACACCGAGAACCCACTTGACCGAAGGGTTTTGATGGAGTAGGAGTCAGCATTTTCATGCCAAGTCTCCGATAGCGCCAAAATGTGAATATCTTTGCTAGTTATCAGATCCACAATGTCTTCGTGTTTATTGGCAATTGATCTCGCATTCCAAGCGGCAACATTTAGAGACTTGGGCAGGCGCAAATTCCTGGTTTGTGCTAACCGCAGGTTTTTTACTAATCTAACCTTTCTCCCAGCTCTACAACCTCTTTTTCTTCCTTTCCGTTGGGGAAGAAGTACACTATTTTTATTATTATTATCACTACCATTGTCACTTAAGGGTCGTAAAGCGTACAGTTCGTCCAAAGTATACCTAATCATGATTTACAACCTTACGACCCATTTCGAATAGTTCACACAAAAAATAAGAGGTAACCTTCGGTCATCGGTCCACCCCGGCAGAAAAAACATGTGGCATACATCTGTCAACCCACACTGCACTGTTACAAACACTAGGTCTGTTAAAAGTTTTTGAATGAAACTATTACTTTCAAAATTTAAAACTATCATATCTAATAGAATTTACACTATACAACTATTTTAACATAAAAAAACAAAACAATTTTAATATTTCACTTATAAGGACGCAGTTTCAGAAACTCTAGTATAAAAACTACCCCGTCAAAAGAATTAAAAACCGGGAGCTTATACAGTTACGTGTCTGCAGCTTCTGAGCGCGGACCCAACAATAATATTATAGGTATCTACTATCTACTCGCGAATGGCCACGAGGACGCAATACTATCGTCGTTATGACTGTGTGTATGAGTCATTATGACTGTGTGTATGTGTATGTGTGTATGAGTCATAGTCATAGTATACGTACAACAACTATCACCAAGCAGGCATCAGCCGTGCACGTCATCAGCTTCTTTATTTTTGAAAGTGTAAAGTAGCTCTTGGTCTACAGTCATAACGACGATAATATTGCGTCCTCGTGGCCATTCGCGTGTAGATAGTAGATACCTATATAATTTTTGTATTTTTGAGATTTGCCAACAATGGATATATTAACTTCAAAGTTACAGACAGACGTGCACAAATGGTGTAAATGTTGAAAAATCAAAACGGTGTCAATTACAGATGAAAAAGTCAAATAAAACTCAGACAAACAATACTGAACCTGGCAAGCAGGGTATCACTAGACGCGGATTTTTAATCCGCGTCTAGTGATACCTAGATATTTGGTGTTTTTTACACACTCCAAAGCTTTACAGTTGCAGTGACTGTGAAGATATGACTGTGATTGTGAAAATTTTACCGTGTAGATGCAGCACGATCGTCGCACAGTGGGGCCAAATACCCCATTTCGATACAATAAACAAACAAAAACAGTAACACGTAACAGAAAGTGACAATACTAATGACGTCGAAGTCATCGGAAGTTGAGAATTTAATAGCCTCGACCGAATGAAACCATAAATCGAGAATAATTAAATTTATCAGATTATGTAAACTGAAAAATATTTGAAAGTATTTTTTATACAAAATGAATATAAAAGGACAAAGTACCTTTTAAATGCATTTATTCAGCTCTTTTTAAATCCCTAATTTATATATACTTTGACTATTCACTATAACCATAGAAATAAAACTAAAAGTAAAAAATCAATATTATACCCACGTACAGGCATTGCCTTTGTGGGATTTTTTTGCTCATTCGTTTATCATTTTAAGCTTTTTCTATTCACTTTTCATTATTTTATGTAACTATTATATGTATTGTCTCAAAAATTAAAAAAAAATCAGAGATTATAATGATAATTATTATAATTTAAAAACAGATGAGACAAAAAATGACAACATTGTGTGAGTCAGAAGCCTCGATAATATACATGACATTAAAAAAATAACTCAATCTTCCAAAGTACTTGTTGTAAAGAATCATCGTGTTTAAGTATTTAACTTATTTTTTTCATATTATATTTATAAAATCATTAGTCGTATTGATGAGTAAAAGCGTATATCAATTAAATACAAAAAAAAATTGATCTTGATTTCTAAAAATTTCAGATTCATTAGATATATCCGTAGCTCGGGGCACCGCCGGGCTATTATTTGAACATTATCACTTTTTAAATTTTGCCACTTTGTTGTACTTTTAAAGTAATTAACCCCTCACGTCTCGGGCATAGGTATTTAGTCAGAATTATCCTCTTTGTGATAACATACAAATAAATGGAATATTTCTGAACGTATCCAAAAACTAAAACTATTTTTAAAATGTGATATTATTAGTAGGTACTACACATATAATTTCTTAAATATATATTTTTTTAATGTCAACATAATTTTTTTTTTAAATGGCCTACCTTACTTTTTCAACTTACTGAAAAAAAAACGAACATATTTTATTAGATGTGTACATTTTAATTTGTTTTATTAAAATATTAGTTACTTAATTAAAATTCTATCGGTATTGTGCACTTTTAAATTAGTACCCCTAAGCCCCCGGGCGTATCTTTTTTTTTGTTTAAATTTACTCCACACAGGAGGCCCTGAGGAAAATAATTTCCCTCAGGGCCTATGTCACCTGGGATGCTGTGTGGAGGGTCTTTTTGAGGATAGGAAGGAGTGAACATTGGTCTTGAAGAGACCCATGTTGTAGGAAGGATGTATGATGTATCTTGCCAGAAGGTCAAATAACTTTCCGCGTCACGATAAAATCCATTTGTATTTTTTTTTAAAGAAAGACCAACATTCCACTAATTCCAGACAAACATTCCAACAATGTTCGAAAAATCCTACTACCACCACAGAAAGCCGAAAATGTTGCTTGTGTTGTGATGGAGGATTTAGCCAGCCGAAGAATCGAACACACCCACTCCAACCACTGACCGGTCGAAATGGAACATTTCTGAACATAGGTATACTAAAAGGAAAAACTGGTTAAGAAAGGAGATAAAATACGCTTCCTTATTTTATTATTAAGACACATATAATTTTTAAAGCATATATTTTTTTAATTCAAGGATAAAAAAGTCTTAAAAATGGGTCACCTTGCGCTTTTTGTATCTAAAATTACTTAAAAAAAAACAAAATAAATACATTTTTGTAAGACAAATCTACATGTATTATTATAAACGTTATTGTTATCTCACTTTTTTTCGTTTCATGTAAAAAAGACAATCATTAAAAATTCATAAAGTTTAATAATTTTTTTCTGAAATTATATTCGGAAACTTTTATTTCATACTAGGTATATTTTAATTTTTCTGTAGTTAACTTTTAGATTTTAATATAAAATAGCATGATTGTTGTTTTCTTATTTCAATACCATTCAGATCATACTTCTTACTACGATAGTAAGGGAGACACAACGATTTCTATGAGACCATTACATTAATTACATTATATTACAGCCGTTTACGTACAGTACGTGGAGTTTATCCAAGTACTCAGGCTGATGATGATGGTAGTGATGATAATGATGATGATCTTGATGATAGTATAGATGATGCTGGTGATGATGATAGTGATGACTGATGACGATTCAAACATGCCAGGTAAAGAATATTAAAAATATTTTTAGTAGTTATTTAACCGAATTGTGTATATATATAATAGATATAGATAATAAACATATGCAGTGTAATTAAAAATTTTGTTTTTTTTTTATAACTTTCCATTCCACAGTCAAATTTTCGGCGTAAAACGTCCCTCTGAATAAAGAGCATTTTCAAGCACTCTTGCGTCGTTATGCACTAAAAGTAGTATCAATAGGTAGAATCGCGTTCATTGGTCAATTCAATGTACATATATTTTCGTATCAGCGATCGAAGAACCCGTGGATGCAATTTTTAGCCATAAGTTGTTTTTGATTATTTGTCAAGTTTTGTAGTTCGAAGTAGGATTTTAGAATAATATTTTAAGTTTGTATAGCGCCCTTGAGGTGATTTTTTAAAAAAGCGGCACTTTTTTAACATTTAACTCCACATTGTATCATCTTTGAAGATGCTGTGTCGAGGGTCTATTTGAGGACAGGAAGGAGTAAACATGGGTCTTGAAGAGACCAATGTTGTAGGAGGGAGGAAACACAGAGGCTGGAAAATCGTTCCACAGCTGAGCTGTTGAACTTAAGAACGAGTCGTAGAAACGATCCGTTCTCATGTGACAAATGTCAACCGTATACATATATTGGGCGCATGTTTGGCGTGTTTCCTGACTATGCGTCGGTGCTGAGGGGATCAATGACGCTAGTTCCTTGAAGTATCTTCCAATGTAATACCGGTAGAACAAGGGCAGCATTCCTACCTGACGCCTGTGCTCTAAAAATTACAATCTGTTTGTTAAGTTAGGAGAATTTATCAAACGTACCGCCCGTTTCTGTACAGAGTCGAGGTTTTTTAGGTATTTTTTGGTCTCCAGACTAGAGGTGGCTGCCAAATTCAATCGTAGGGCGTACTTGCGATTTTAACAGGGTTAGCAGTTGTATACTTTTAAAGTATCTGCGGGCCCTGTATGTAATATTTTAATAACAATCGCGAATAGGTAGGTACTGTGGATTCCAATTTTATCATTATCTATGGTTTTTTTTAACAACCTTATATAGGCGCTAGAAGGCAGAAAGAACCTTGTTTTCTGATGTTCACGGGTACTCGCTGTACACACCAGAACTGTGGGTTTACTACACTGCATCCCAATGGCATAAGTAAAAAGTTGCTTACAATAACACATATCGTCAACTTTTCCGCCTACCGAGATACTGTTCCTGGAGGGACGAGTGCATACTTTCCGAGCACTTCTCTGCCACCGCATGGGAAGTTTATGGCGAAGACTACGCCAATAGAAGAATGCGATCATCACCGCCATGACTGCCTGGATGGAGTCCCCCTGATGGCCCTCTGGAGACGAGAAACAACGAGGAAATACCAGTCCGTAAACAGTTACATGAATTCATATTATTGTTTATTATTTTTTCAGTTATATTTCTTATGTTTTTCATGCTCATTCGTTTTAATGTTATTTACTTTTAACCTTAACTTATTATTTATCTAATTTCTTTTGTTATTTCAAAATATGGAATGTATTGCATTGCACTACCCCTGCATACATTCTTTATTATTATTATAACGACGGCGATGCGTCTACACAGTTGGTCTTTCTTACGTTCACTCAGCAATATTATTTTTAAGACATAACGACGGTCGTGCTGCGTCTACACAGTTGGTCTTTCTTGCGTCCAAGCAATTATCACGCCATTATCACGCTATTATCACGCTATTATCACGCTATTATCACGCTATTATCACGCTATTATCACGCAGCAATATTATTTTTAAGACATAACGACGGTCATGCTGCGTCTACACAGTCTGTACTTCTCGCGTCCACGCTGCAATATTATTTTTAAGTCGTTTAACCTTTCGTTATGTCTTAAAAATAATGTTGCTGCGTGGACGCAATAAGGACCAACTGTATAGATGCAGCACGGCCGTTGATATGTCTTCAAAATAATATTGCTGCGTGGACGCAATAAAGACCAACTGTGTAGACGCAGCACGACCGTCGTTATGTCTTTAAAATAATGTTGCTGCGTGGACACAATAAGGACCAACTGTGTGGATGCAGCACTACCGTCATTATGTCTTAAAAATAGTATATCTGCGTGGACGCAGAAGGACCGGCAATATTTATGAAAATATACACTACTCAAAATATACTTCGTGTAGCAAACCTGGCGGTGAATCGTCAAACGTTCAATATTCGCTTTCAGACATTCTGAGAGATTTTTTGCTTCAATGACAATTTTTGCCAAATGATTCTACATGGGGTAAGCATCAATCTGGCCAATTTTGAGGTCAAAACATTGTTGCGTCCGAATATCGGACGCCGTAAGTCGGTGGACGCAACAATGCTATAGAGATTTTAGGGGGTGGACGTAACAAATGTAGCAGGATATATATATATATATATATATATATATATATATATATATATATATATATATATATATATATACATATACCTGCATACATTGACGAATGGGGTATACTTGGTCGAAGCCTGCATAGATATACGTTTTGGCTACTTATTCCAAGAAAACAAGTGGAAAGGGGTACCTACGAGTACCTACCTACCTATACGATACGAGTAGAATAATCTCTTTCCTTCAAAAATCACAATAACATTACAAAATAATTAAGTAAACCTCAAATAAAAAGCTGTGATCAAGACATGGAGAGATATTGATAGCATAAAGACAAAGCGTATTAACTACCATTACATAATGCAAAGCTACCACAGATCTGCGCATTAATGGTGGGTTTCTTCATTTACCGAGAATGCTAAATGCAATGCTAATTGTAAAAGTAAACTGTCAAATGCATAGAAATTTTTAAATTTCGATCGTTTAATTTTACAATTAGCATTGCATTTAGCATTCCAACCCACCCTTAGGGTGGGTTTCTTCATTTACATTCTTCATTTACCGCGAATGCTAAATGCAATGCTAATTGTAAAAGTAAACGGTAAAATGCATAGAAATGGGTTTTTTCATTTGATATTTACCGTTTACTTTCACCTTACATTTTACAGGCCCACAATGGTGCTGCAAATGCGAAAGGAAAGGTAACCAAAATGGCGGCCGTTGTCTAAATGTCACTTTGGTGACAGGTCAGAGATTTTCTTGCTATCTATTTTACGGTATTTGCTAGTATTTTATCATTATGTACGGAACAAGTGATGGTTCATCAGGTTCTGACGATGAACTAATAATTAATTATATGACGCGACGTGTAAAGCGACATAATACACGCAGAAATTTCTGTCTAATGGAACACGTAGATTTCGCGTTAATAAAGAAACTGCTCGACTTTTGACTACTTAATTGCAGATATGATATGATATGTTATTCGAAAGAATTATTCATTGCTAATAATTTTATTACAATTTAAAACGTGATCCCTGAGACGTATGTGTGGTAAAACAATGTACGATCGTGTAAGAAATGTGGATATCCGCAAAGAATGTAAGGCTGATGTAAGCATAATGCGTAAGATTTAGAAAGGGACCCTCAGATGGTTTGGGCATGCAGAGCGAATGAACGAAGAAAGTAGTGTAAGAAGAATATACGACGCGAATGTGAATGGTAGAAGAAGTCGGGGATGCCCGAGAAAGACATGGCACGATCAAGTGAATCAGATACTTGAGTCGGGTATTTCAAAAGTCAGAATAATAGAAGAGAATGTATGAGACGATGTATGAATGTGAGTGAGGCAAAGAGTGTGTGCCGAGACCGAGTTGTCTGGCGGTCCGTCCTCTCTGCCTACCCCAGCGGGGAAACGGCGTGATGGTTGGTTAGTTAGTTAAAACGTGAAACATATATCAATACAACCGTAGATGAAGCAATTCGCACACAATGTTTGACATTTATTGTGTGGGTTGCCACATGAAAAAAATATATACACAGTTCCCAATACGAAAATGTGAGAATTAGGTTAGTTTTTATGCTGTCATCCCTATTTACTTTTACCTAAGCAGTTGGCAACGTGAAAAAACCCATTTTGCCGTAAATGTCAAATGCACTGCGAAAGGAACTGTAAACTGCTAAGCTAAAGTAGAGTGCAAATGAAGAAACCCACCCTAAGGACGCATTTTTTAAATATGAATACAATGCAATCCCAAACGTCTGGAGCCAGTGACACTGGGGCGTCCCCAATGGAGTAAATCGTGTGGCAAAGCATACTCCGGCAGCGGAAGGAGAAGGGAAAGAAGAAGATGGGAAGGTACCTCGCTATTCAGCTCTAGTCATCCAACATGACTGAAGCACTTCGAGCAACGTTTCAATTCGGAAAGTTGGTCTTTCACGTGAAACAACACAAATTATTTAAATAAGCTGTACTGCCTGGATTTTTTTTTAAGTATGTTTATTCAGTTTTTTTTTATTTTTACAGTATTTATCTTAAAAATCTTACAAAACTGATCAATCAGTTTTATTGTAAGAAATCTCTCATTTTTCCTATTTAATTAATACTATTATACTTTTAGGTTTTACATAGTAATAACTGCGTAAAATCTAAAATCCTAATTATTATAAACTACTAATTATTATCATGTTTATGAATACAGTATGTGATAGTCATTTCTAGGTATTTCATCAATATTCGATCTGTGTATTTGTATACAATATTATATTTGCTTTCGTGTTCTACGGATGTAACGGCCGATGCCGCGACACGAGGCGGATGTGACTGTAAATCCTTTTTTTTTGATGAGTAAAGACCATTGATTGTGTTTTGAAATATCGATCATAGGAAATAGGCTATGAGAGGAAGTCTCTTACCTCTGACGGCTTCTTGTGGCTCTTCAGGATCGATCCTGGTACTGGCAGCTTCCCAATGTACCGGCACAACACCAGGTTTTATGTAACAACAACTTTGAGTTCATAAAAATATGAATTTTGCGATTATTTGCGAACTGTGACCAATGTCATTACGAAATTCCAACTGCCCAAGTAGGTAATTTAAACTTCGGTCATAATATTGTTTAATTTTTCCACATGTAGGTAGGAACATCTTCTTCTTTTCCTGGTAGAGACTTTTCAGGAAAGGAGGAAGAGAAAGGAATACATGATTGATGAAGGACTTGGGGAGTATTTAAAAAACTGTTTCAGAACCTAACAACGGAGATAGAATGATTTAACTTTTTTTTTATATTTGAATAAGATGTCTCATTTTTAATATTTTCAGGTAATGCGTTAAATATTTTCGGAATTTTATGCCTCTCACCGTATACATTTTGAGATTTATTAATAATAAACATTTGTGCATCTCTATGCCTAGTAGGGTAGTTGTGGTTTACAGGTTTTTTGAATTCTGTATTCCAGAATTCATCTAGCGTTAATTTGTAATCTACCTTACTGTGTATAGAGAGGACATTACACAAGAAGAATTTTTTTTTATAATCGCCTTCACATAATTGAACTTTTTTTTGCCTGATATCAATTTTAGGAAAGGAATTTGTAATTGTTCTATTTTATTTAAGTACGTTTTGTACGTTAATCCGTAACTATTTATCCCGTATCCTATAATTGATTCTGCTAATGCGTTGTATACACAGTATAATATATTTTTATCAACAAAGTTTTTTAGGTGGTAATATTTCCCTAACATGGATCTTAATCTATTACATACATTTTCAAAATGATTTGACCAGTTAAAATTGACATCATATGAATGACTTTTTATATGCAATTCTTTATCCTGACAACTTGTATAAGGTGAGTGAATAAGCATATATTTGTTTTTTTTGCGTTAATAATAATGTCATTGTCGTGTGACCATTTAATTATGTTGTTTAGGTCTGTTTGTAAAATTTCCTCAATTTTTTGTGGATTTTTGTCAGCACATATAATGCAAGTATCGTCTGCAAACATGTAGCATTTACAACGTTTTATTACGTTTGGTAAACTGTTTACTTGCATGATATAATACGTAGGTCCCGATATCGAGCCCGTAGCTACTGGAGTAGATATTTGAAACCGCGACCTCCGGATTCGTGTGACCACGAATTCCCTTGACCGATAGCGGTGGAATATTGGAAAAATACATTTTGGTATTATTCAAATATTTTTGAATGTAGCTATAACTTTGTGGTTATCCATTATAGATAAATGAAACAATTCAACTTTGTATAAACCATTTATTATGATTATTTCGGAACAAACGTTATTACAACTGTCCGTGTTTTCTTTTTGTAAGTATCATAGATGGTGTTGTGTACGGATTTATATTTTTCGTGATTTTATTATTTTTCCACTTACTTACGGGAATAGCGTTTCATTTTCTTTATACGTTTGAGGAAGATTTATTATAATTATTGTATTTTTCCTTTTGGAGGGGTGCACACGTACGTTCACCGTTTGTCTCATTTTCGACTGTTGACATTTAGTGTGTAAGAAAGAGGGGCAGCATTATATGTTTAAGAACAAAAGCATAACAATCAGTGCATTGACATTTGGCGTTTTTGAATTTTTGGAATTCACTCACTATTGAATATTATACTTACCACAATATTGCTGCAGCTCTTTCAAAAAATGAGAATTCGTTCCAAACAAAATGTATGAGGAAAAGAATTTTCTTCATAATATTTTTTTCGTAATTTTTCCGACGTTTTCAGTCCAGCCGTTCTTGAGCTATAAATGGTGTAACTAACCCGACTTTGTTTTATAAATTCTATATAATATATAAAAATCCAAATGTGCTTGAGGGAATATGAGTTCGGAAATGTCTATGTATTGCTATTTAAAGCATATGGAATGTTTGAAACTTTCAAAATACCTGCCTTCTTTCCGTCCTCGCGAAGGTTTCTAGATTATTACCTACAACCAATTGTCATGTAGAAACAATAACTAGAATAGTCTGTCAATTAAGAGTAGAAAATAATAAAAATGGAACTACAAAATTTGTAGGTTGGCAACACCAACTTAACTGTCAAATATTCTTTTATAACACTGTAAATCACATCTTTAAAAACTTAAGAGTAGTATATAGCAGTAGGTATAACAGAATGACTTTACTGTACATGCAGTCTGAAATACCTTCTTTTGGAAATTTTGATAGATAGGTAGATACCTACCTATGTATAATATATCTGAGTGGGTAATTTGGGAGGCCGGTATGGGTACCGCCGCCCTGGGAACCATTTATTGGATTACCAACACTTCTGCCATAGGACACCCCATGTGGTTCGCTTCGTTTGGTGACTTAGCAGGGGTGCCCGTAAGGTTTGTCCGGATCTTGGCGGCGAATGGGTCTGCCCACCAACTGCGTGGTAGGCCGGATCGGGAGAGGCTAGATGAGAAAGACTTCTCCAGCAGGACTCCACACTCTTATAAACTTATTACTTACAAAAATTATAATAAATAAATAAAAGGAACTCCCTTTTAAATTAGTATTCTTGTATAAAAATAGGTACCTAATGCATGGTGTTCTTCCCGAAACGAGCTTTATTATACTCATTGGGAATAATATACTATCAGTGGCGGTCAACTTTTTGTATTATCTTCAGGATTCTTTCAGTCAATGGATGCGCCGCTTCCACGTACTGAAAGATCTTCATTCAAAAATCAATTTCAGCTACAACATCAGAACCTAACGACGTATTTTTCAATCTTAGCGCTCTAGCTCACTGAAAACTCACGGACTTCAACTATAAATATTATTTATTTATAATATATTATCATTAAATATATAAAATAACGTTAGAATCAAAACCGAAAATCTGATACTATTTTGGAATCAACGGTGGCAATAAGGTCAGGTTAGGTTTTAGGTTCAAATACAGCCTTCTGAAAAATTCACACCAAATAAAAATAAAACAAAAACTTTTAAATTAACCAGAAAGAAACATGTGTGTAATTTTATATAAGTATTCCTAGGGGTTTTTTGGTGCGCTGAAAAAATACCGTAAAATCAATTGCTGCTCCTGAAATTATTCGACTGTTTTCTTGGAATCGAAACGCATATAAACATGACATGATGGAGAACCTTGGACAGCGTTGCCAACTCAAATTTTCCGTCCCCGCTAAAACCTGACGGATCGTCGGCCAGAATTTCGTCAGACACCCATTATGCCGGGAAATCCGTCAAGTTGGCAACGCTGGCGCTGCTTGGATAGCGTGACGAACTTTATGATGTTTGCGAGCAGCTTTTGAGCCGTTGAAAATAATGCGCCCAATATAAGTAGGTAGGTACTATTTGATTCGTTCAGTTTGGTAGATACTTAGTTATGAAATACCTCTATCTCTATGGTAAGTAGGTACTGATTTGATTGTTATTATTATTCCTTCGTATTAGTATAATAATATTTATTTATTGCTTCTTCACACTTAAAATACATTGTTTAGCATATATCTATCTACCTAATTAAGCCCTTGCCCGGAACAATATTGTATCCAATGAAATTATTGTAGCAATGTTGAGTTATTGGTGGAATAATGTTGGGCACATTAATATGCATCTTTTAAGATAGGGATTATGGTAATGAAAATTTTATTGGTATTTTAGTGTGACAGCATATTAAAGTTTGTTTTGTGGAAGAACGTTGGATAAAATATATAATGTCGTTTATGGAAATCACGGAGCATGAACGAGAGTAAACGGAGTAAACGTGAGTAACCGGAGTAGGTAAACGAGAGTAAACAGGGTAAACGAGCAACCGGAGGTATCTAATACAGTATTCCGCAAACTTTTTGTGTTCAAGGTACACCTACCAAATAAAGAAATTTTAGATTCAGTATGTATATTTATTATTGTAATCAATATGATATGAAAGATGTTTAATGAGAAATGTGAGTCAGCTCTCTGAGCACAGGCCATCAAAATTTGGAGCAATCGTTGAAAACACCTTTTTTTACATTAGCTCCACACAGGAGGCCCGGAGGAAAACAATTCCCCTCAGGGCATATGTCATCTTTGGGGATGCTGTCCCCAAAGATGACATATGTCTTTTTAGGAAAGGAAGGAGAGGAAGGTAAAGGTCACTGTGTCCAGAAGTGACGGACGTATCGACGTATGACTCCATCCCTCCAATTGTGGTGCAAGGCGATGTTCCGAGAAAGTATGGCTGGAGAAGTCAAAGAGACTCCCTCAACCATTCTCTCCCGATCCGGCCTGCCAAGCAGCTGAGGGCAGACGCATCCGCTGCCAAGACCTGGGCATTTTTCTCCCCCATTTTCAACCCATTTTTCCCAAAAATATCCGAGCCACCTTTTAAATTATTATTTATTTTATTTTACATTAGCTCCACACAGGAGGCCCTGAGGAAAATAATTTCTCTCAGGGCCTATGTCATCTTTGGTCATGCTGTGTGGAGGGCCTTTTTAGGGAAAGAAAGGGGATGAAGTTGTGGGAAGGAAAAGGGTATGAAGGGTGGGTACGATTCTGGGGTCAGTGTGTCCAGGAGTGACGGACATATGAATCAATCCTTTCCGCTGCGGGTAAGGCGATGTTCTGGGAATCCTGCTTGAGAGGTCTTCCTCAACCAGTCTCTCCCGATCCGGCCTGCCACGCAGTTGGTGGGCAGACCCATTCCCCGCCAAGATCCGGAAAAACATTAGGTATTACAAACATCTTCATCAAACTCACTTTTTGTGGAAATAAAATTCCTAATTAATGGAATATTCCCAAAGTTTATTTTTTTTTCAAATTGCGGTCGGAAACTTTGATTTCAAAAAGGTGACCATTTTAATTATTTTGTGGTTAATTTGTGGCTTGAGTATAAAGCGTGATAATTTTTCTTTCTAATTGCGTTTAGATCATGGTCATATGAATATATCTGGACCTGCCTTAGGTGATAAAAGCTTATTATTTCCCCCTCCCCATACCGGTTCCATGGAGCCGGCTGGGCTTACTAGAGCCTCGCTTGAATTTAAAAAATGTGACCTCATCATTCTTGTCATGACCAGCGCGCAGCGCCGAGCTCACATCATACATTTTACGAAATAACACGCCAAAAATGAGAGCTTGTGCTATACATGCTATACCCTAAAATATGTGGATATAGCGAATGTGGGCGGTTCTCCGTGAGCCCGTCGCTGGTTACAAGGGTAAGTAAATTATGAAACATTTGTAAAAGTGTCTTAACTAAATACGGCAACAAAATATTCCTCTGTGATAATCAGCGAACTTTACTTTGCCGCATTTGGACTTCGCAAATATGTTAATAACGTGGCGAGCGATTCGCGCTCCCATGTAAAAAGGTCTAATCATTCAAAAGCAGATTTTGCTTTTAAGAACTAAATGGTGATATTATAATGCGAGATGCCTTATATACTGTGAGATTGATTTTTAAGGAATCACAGTTATCTTTCCCCTCTTCGCCCCCTATAGTTTGATTTTACCCCTCATCTGTATCTTCTCGACTATTAAATTTGGATGTCTATGGTTTAGAGCTTTAGATCATATTTATAGCCATTATAGTAAGGGAGACAAGGATTTCTACGAGACCTATGTGAGTTGTTAAAAAAAGTGAACAAATTAGCCTGAGGGGTTAAACTCGGCTGAAGGGATATTATTAACGTTCATCAAGTTGCTATCGGGTAGTAATCGTGATTCGTGGAAAGACTAATAAAGTCTTGAATAATATTAGGATTCATTATACACCGCTGATCAATATCAAGTTGCTATCGGGTAGTAATCGTGATTCGTGGAAAGACTAATAAAGTCTTGAATAATATTAGGATTCATTATACACCGCTGATCAATATCAAGTTGCTATCGGGTAGTAATCGTGATTCGTGGAAAGACTAATAAAGTCTTGAATAATATTAGGATTCATTATACACCGCTGATCAATATCAAGTTGCTATCGGGTAGTAATCGTGATTCGTGGAAAGACTAATAAAGTCTTGAATAATATTAGGATTCATTATACACCGCTGATCAATATCAAGTTGCTATCGGGTAGTAATCGTGATTCGTGGAAAGACTAATAAAGTCTTGAATAATATTAGGATTCATTATACACCGCTGATCAATATCAAGTTGCTATCGGGTAGTAATCGTGATTCGTGGAAAGACTAATAAAGTCTTGAATAATATTAGGATTCATTATACACCGCTGATCAATATCAAGTTGCTATCGGGTAGTAATCGTGATTCGTGGAAAGACTAATAAAGTCTTGAATAATATTAGGATTCATTATACACCGCTGATCAATATCAAGTTGCTATCGGGTAGTAATCGTGATTCGTGGAAAGACTAATAAAGTCTTGAATAATATTAGGATTCATTATACACCGCTGATCAATATCGACGAGAGAGACATTTTACCTCATCAAGAATTATGGAAAAAATAGCGACCCATAGCAATAGGCACCCGACACAGTGACGCCAGTTGATCCCCCGACAGTTGGCCCCCCGGCATACTTATATACTGTATGCAGTCGGTTTAGAGAAAATACGGTTTACCTATGTACTCAAACAAAACACAACAAAGTGTCCCCGAAGGGGTGTGGAGAGAGGATATACCTACCGCCAAATATCAAAAGTATAAAACATATTTTCATTAAAATGCATCAAGAATAAAACTACTTGTCTATAATATCGTATGTGTATCTTTTATTATTTTTAAATAATGAAATAACATAGATCAATCAAATAAAATTGATTTGCGCACGCCGGGA
Source organism: Limnephilus rhombicus (assembly GCA_929108145.2). NCBI lineage: Eukaryota > Metazoa > Arthropoda > Insecta > Trichoptera > Limnephilidae > Limnephilus > Limnephilus rhombicus. The sequence continues at coordinate 54,947,780 of OV815277.1, read as the reverse complement.
TTTGAATCCGCGATCTCCGTATCGCTAGTCGAAAGCCTTGCCATTTGACCACGGAGGCCGTGATCGAGGGGTAAGGTAATTAAATTATCTATATATAAATACAATACATATATTTATAAACACCTATTTTACCTTGAGTCCCTAAGTCTTCTCGGTGCACAATATACTTATTAAAAACTGCCTGATTTGAATATCAATCATTAGACAGATAAACATTGTGAAAACATCAGGCACATTGTTATCTTTTGTATATTATGTAATTTATGATTGTTACGATTTATTAAGCGAAATCACGATTTCGACAGGACGTGGTGTACCGTTTTTGGTATTTTATTTTACTTATTTAGTTTATTAGTGGGTACGACGGACAGACAGTAATAAACACACATAATTATTTGTGTCTTATAACGTATTCCAAAAGTTTTAAAACTTAAAAAACAATAACGTTTGAGTTTAGTCAAGTTAAAACGAGGTATTTAAGACCATTGTTTGCCGGCGCGCAAATTCGTTCTTCCCTAGTGTCCAGCCTCTCTTTTGTCCCTTTCTAACGAAATATTGTATTTGCGGTGGGAAGCGGGGAGGCGAGAAGGGAAGTTTTCTATGTAGTGGTATTTGGCCACAGCGCTAGCTAGCAAAATATGGTATTATAGAGTTTTGAAGAAAAGGGCGCGTAATTTTATACTTGATTATTCGCGCGAAGCCGAGGAAATTTCCCTTTTGATGAGTTAATTTGTATTAGTATGATACGCTAATACGGGAGTCTCTCGACATATTTTTTATGGTGCTTGTTGGTGGTTCAGCGCAAATAAATGCGTGAAAAAACATAAACATCATTTTATCGGAGAATACGGGGAATGATCTTTTTGTTTAGTGCCTTGAAATTAACTGAGAATTGTATTGTTATAGGAGATCTGGGAATCGTATGCACGAAATTATTAAGATTTTATACCTAATTAATATTTAATGTAATTGAGATGTTAACAACTTTTTTTTTTTTTTTTTTATATTATAATATTTAATCGAGGCTTCTGACTCGCATACTGCTGTCATTTTTTGCCTCATCTGTTTTATTTATTTTAAGGTTTCATTTTTTTTTTTTTTTTTTTTTTTAAATATATCCTATATATTAATGTTGCAATATTAATATATGTATGTATCTTTATAAAACAATGTATCATATATTTTCCATGTTGCACCATCTAATGAATTTCATGAGTCTTGAAATGGCATAGTAGTCGGTTGAGGGCCGGTTTTATAAACGAAGTACCAAATTTCTGTTACGTATCGAACCGTTTTTCGTTAACGGTCCGCTATCAGTTCGTTATCTTATTTTACGTATTATAAACAAATTTTCATTACTGGCGGTCATCGGTTGCGTTTAGTCCGAAAGTTTATTTACTGGCAATGTTTTTGCAAATAATTGTCTCTGATACTGTTTTCATCTATGGCATATCGGGCATATCTATGGTTTTTAGTCAGCTGTCAGGAGCACTTTGTATTTGTATCGAAGATCGTAGTTAAAAGTTTCAAGTTGAAATATCTTTATAAATCTTCCATATACTTCCAGAATAAGTAAGTTTACATTTATAATATAGTGGGTACGAATTCATATAACTTTGATCATGATTATTATGTAGTTTTATGTGCGCATAAACTAACCTACGTATGTATATGTTGACGTATTTTTACACTACCGTGATGGGGTTTTAATGTAATTATTGTAATTTTTCAGAAATAATAATGAACAAACGAACAAAAAGCCGTAACTTCACAACAGAAGAGCTCTTCAGACTGCTGAATTTGATCGAAAAAACGCCGGCATTAACCTGCAAAAAAACAGACGCCATCACAAACGCCTCTAAAGAAGCGGCTTGGAGCGAAATGGCCGATAAATTCAACGCAGAGAACGGGAGCATTCATAGGGATGTCTCCCAATTAAAATTGAAATGGGACAATTTAAAGAAGGCCGCAAAGAAGCGGGCAACCATAATAAATTCGAATAACAGGTGTGTATCTTATTTTTGTATGATTTTCTTTTGATACCTTCTCATCTTTCATGAATGCTAATGACAACTAAAATAGCCTTTCCCACCATTTTAACGGTCATTGTTATACAGAGAGTTTGTTGGATCGTTCAAAAGATCATATGTCATTCCCTGTTATGTTATTTACACATTTTCATTTATTTTCTAGAGCTACTGGCGGAGGGGAAAGGCCGGCAATCATCCCAGACCCAATACTAGATAAAATTATTTCTATTATAAAATTGATAACCTGCGTTGGCCCTCGAAGTTTCTTCGACGATGACGCCGGTCAAGTGGTTTTAGAATTTTCTGACGATCGTGGACTTGTGTTAGATGCAGAGGTAGAATCAGAGACACAGCAGAAAATACAAATACAATCCATTCAGGTAGATGAAGGTCCTCAGACATCAAATGATGACAAAAAAACAACAAGAGCAGAGGTGGCAGCGGTTGTTGGAGGCAACAAGTGGGATTGTTGGAATCCAACAATTCTTAAGACTCCGGTGAATCCCAAATTGAAGCTGAGTAAGAGAAAAAGTTTGCAAGATGAAGTGATGATCTCGAAAGTCAGAAAAAATAATGCCATTGCTAAATATTATGAGGAGAAATCAAAGAGGCTACCAACCATCCCACATAACCATCTTGGGCGAGTGCCGTCACCTCCTGTTGCTTGTGATGTTATTTCTGATCTCGAGGATCATTGAGGACCCTCATCTACTTGATTTTTAGTATACTACCGTTTGCTGCTACTATTCTCTGCATCCGACATAAGTCGATGATCTTCTGAAAATTCTGTACAATTGCATCTCACTTTAGCGTTTTAGCGGCACGCACATTGTAGAACATGTTATAATATGTGTTGATTAAGATTTTCTTCACTAAACTTGTATATTTGTATTTAAAAATAAAAAAGTAAGTTTATTGAAGTTGAATTATTTTATTATATAAAAATATTTGAGTACCTACCCACAAGAGGAGAGGGGTTTGAAGTAAGTTTCCAACGTAATGCTCGAATTTGAACTATTTTATAGGGGTATTTAATTTAAATATTTTTTCTTTTAATTAAACTATGTTCTTTATGCATATTAGCATGTAAATGAATGGAAGTGTGGATATTCAGCTATCAAGTATAACTGGACTCCCGGTGTTGTAGAATAAGTTGTTTCAATGTCTCAAGCAAACAGAATGTGAATATATGAACTAAGCGACGTAGTATAACTCTGTTAGGGTTAAACGTCACATACGTTATAATCTACGCATTCACAGATAGCGCCAATCAAATAATTTTAGGTTTTTAATACTTTTTGCATGTTACACTTTAAAATATTATGGTAAATTAATTGGTTGCGCCTGTACATATGTATTATGAATATAAATAAATAATTTTGTCCATAAACAAACACAAATCTTTCAAGAAAGGTTGAAAAATACAAAAATTCAATTTTGTATCAGTGACTCAATCCATTATTGTATTATTCAGCCTTTCTTGAAAGATTTGGGTTTGTTTACGGACAAAACTATTTATTTATATTCATATTAAATATGTACGGGTGAAACAATTAATTTACCTTAATATTTTAAAGCACAATCCATTATTGTATTATTCAGCCTTTCTTGAAAGATTTGGGTTTGTTTACGGACAAAACTATTTATTTATATTCATATTAAATATGTACGGGTGAAACAATTAATTTACCTTAATATTTTAAAGCACAATCCATTATTGTATTATTCAGCCTTTCTTGAAAGATTTGGGTTTTTTCAAAACTATTTATTTATATTCATATTAAATATGTACGGATGAAACAATTAATTTACCTTAATATTTTAAAGCTTAATGTGCAAAAAGGAATAAAAACCTAAAATTATTTAATTTGCGCCATCTGTGAATGCGTAGATTATAATGTATTAACTGTTTTTATTTGCAGTGTTACAGAATAAGGCACTAGTAATGGGAACGTACCCATATTACGTGACACATTTAGGGGGGGGGGTCTTCAAAATACCACCCTTGGTACAAATGAGCGGCGGAGTGCTTAGGTTTTTGGTCACCAGGGGGGGATTAAAAATTGCAAAAAGTTGGTCACGTAGTATGGGTACGTTCCCTAATATGAGCAAAAAGGTAAGTGGGTATAAAATAAACTTCTTTCAATCATTTGTCATCAGAATTTTTGTTTTAATAAAACTATGTTCTGTAATAAAAAAAAGGGCCGTACAATAATTATATAATAGTAATTTGAAACATTGGGTGAAGAATAACATTTTACAATATATTAGAGCCATTTTTTGGGTACATTAGTTTTCTCTGAAACAAACAATTAATACATTTTATAGGTGTCGAGATTGAGCGTTCGTTAGCTGTTTTTATTTGCAGTTTTACAGTGAAAGGCACTAGTTATTTGAGCAAAAAGGTAAGTAAATATAATATAAACTTCTTTCAGTTATAATCTCACATCCATGATAAGCTGGTAAGTAATTACAGTTCAGATTTAGTTGTATCATTTTAATTATTGGAAATGCAGTGACGAGGTGGCCAGCCTAGTTCACTTATCACATAAAGCCAGATTCAAATTAGGATCACACAAGTCAAACAATATTATCTGTAATAATGCTTGTCAGGAAACTTTTAGTGTCATGTGTACCAACGAGACTCATACTAGTACACAATACACGCAGAAGCACTACTAAAGCAGACTCCCAAAATAAGTATTAATGAAGTTGTACAGTTCGTTATCAATAGTCTGAGTAATATCCTCATCAACAATATTGACAGGAACTTGTTGGTCCGGTGGTTGGGGTGCTTCCATCGGATAATCGTCTTCATTTTCCTTTCTTGCAATATTATGTAGTACTGCAGTAGCCACAACGACACCCTCAACGCGGTGTAGGGAAAGCCTTATTGGTAGAAATAACACAGGGAACCTACGTTTCCATACACCAAAACAACGCTCGATACAATTTCGTGTTCTAATTTGGGACTCGTTATATAATCGTTCCACTTCTGTTACGGGGTTGTTCAGTGGTTTCCTTAAATACTTTGTTCGTGGATAACCACTGTCACCTACCAGGGTCTTGTCACCAAATTCACCTTGTTCAAATCTGGCTTTAAGTGAAGAGTTATTAAATATACTCGAATCATGAGCAGAACCTGGCCATCTTGCTACTACATTCCTAAGTATAAGTTTTGCATCACACACAGCTTGCACATTTAAAGAAAAATAACCTTTGCGGTTACGGTAACTTTCCGCTTGGTCTCCTCCGGGTGACTGGATCCTGACATGGGTGCAGTCAATGGCACCGATAACCTTTGGGAATCTTGCTATCCTGTAGAAGTCCTGAACTCCGTCACAATTCATGTTTATGTGTACGTTTCTCATGGAGGCTATTACTTGCGTCACTCTCCATACAACAACGCACGCCGTCGACTTGGAGACTCCTGTAAAATCGCCAGCTGCTTGCAACATTGATCCCAGAGCGTAGAAACGTAGTGTCAGTAATAACTGCTGGGCTGGCATAACTGGCTGGTTTCGATATGTTGCTGGCATTAATTGAGCTCCAATTGTATTTAAAATTTGAGCTACGGTCCCCTTTGACAAGCGAAATCTCATTTTAAAATCGACGTCTGCAAAATAATTGAAATAGTTCAGTCTATGCATAAAAACACGCGGTTGTCTGCGTCTTCCAGCTTCGTCTTCACTGCTACTGGATGAACTATTTTCGAGAATTATCAAACGCCCATCTTCACTGTCACTGCTCGATGAAGAATCCATTTCACAAATGCAAAATATATTATATTATCTCGTAAAAATATTTCACGGTGCCAAATAAGCGAGCGCCGCAAACAACTTCCTATTGACATTGACAACAGAACTGTCAAAAAACGTCAGTAAACGGATCGTTAACTATTTAAACTGGCCAAAATCGGTCCGTAAAGCGTTAACCGCTATTTAATCTACCGGTAGCCTGGAATTTTTTTATAAAACGGCCAAATCGGGCAGTAGACCAAATATTATTTAAAAATGATATCAAGTATGACGAACGGATGTTTATAAAACCGGCCCTGAAGCTATCAAATTATGAATTTCCGATGGGTTTGAGGTCATCAATATTGTTACTCTCTGTTGTTCAAATTTAATGCACTTTGTGAGAGTGTGTTCAATGTCTTCAAATTCTTCACATATAGAGCACATTGGAGAATCAGAGAGGCCTAACAGACACAATACTCTTCCCATTAGTGCATGTCCGGATCTTAATCTAAAAATGACTCTCATTTCTGATCTCTTCAGATTGGTTTCAGTGAACCATGGTGTTTTAAAGGGTTCTTTTTGAAGCTTTCTATACCATACGCCCTTATTGGCAGATAAATTTTCAAAATGCTCATTCCACATATTATTACATAGTAAATGTATTTTTTGGGAGTAATCTTCGTTATCTGGCGTCCAGTCATACTCGTGACCTTTCACCCCTGCTTCGTCTGCCAACAAATCCGCCTCTTCATTTCCATGTATCCCTACGTGAGATGGAATCCATTGTAAACGTATGTCAATGTCTTTCTGATGTAACTTCATTAAGTGCTCTACAATATTATATGCTATTTTTCTGCAGGCAACTCCTTTCGAAACACTCTTTATATGTTGAAGCGCACTTTTGGAATCACTTAATATAAGAATTTTATTCCAGTTGTTTCCATCTGCATACTTCACCGCTTCTTTGATTGCTATCAATTCTGCATTCATAATAGGGCAGTCTTTGTTCAATTTTATTTGACGAGTGAAGTTGTTTTGCATTGATATGAAGGCAGCTCCAACTTGTTCAACTTTTTTCGATCCATCGGTATATATCTGTTTAAAGCCTGAGTATTTGTTAATTATCATACCATTTACGACGTTACTAATTTCACTCAATGAGAGTTGTCTTTTGGGGTAATTGAAATTGTCAATCTCAACTGAAACACATTCCAAATCGATTGCTCCTACCCAGGTTTCTAGAGAGTACATATCTAGACATTTATTTGAATTTGTTTTCCAATACGTTGTTTCTGTACAAGTTTGAACCATCAAAGGTAATTTTTTGTTATTCCAGTACTTGTTTTGGGTCAAGGATTTTAGTTTGAGGACCTCTGAAACCAGTGGATTATTTTCAGTTGATACAGCTCTAAGCCAAAATCTTGCTGCCAGTTTCCAAGCTCTTATGTGTAACGGGGGGGCACTCATTTCACTTTGTAAAACATGCACAGGAGTTGAGTTCAAGAAGCCTCCACATATTCTTAAAGCTCGCGATTGGATTCTCTCTAACTTTTCAATGTTGCTTTTGGTAGAGTTATGGAAAAGTATACTACCATAGTCTAATCGACTTCTTATGAGAGATGTGTACAATCTTCTCATATGAAGTGGGTGAATTCCCCAACTTTTACCTGACAAGACTTTCAAAATATTCATCGGCTGATTCAATTTTAGACAGGTGTTACTTATATGCTTATTCCAAGCGAGTCTATAATCCAACCACACACCAAGAAACTTATGGTTGTCTACTCTTTCTATAAGTACATCATTTATTTTAATATTCAGAACATTTCGTCTCTTTCCTCTTGCGAATATACATATTTTCGTCTTATGTTCTGATATTTCGAGTCCTTTTATTTTAAGAGCATTCTGTAGTTCTAACAACGCTTTTTGTATAACATCTTCACATGTTTTTACTTTCGAACTTGAAAAATATATACCAAAATCATCAATGTATTGTACGCGCTTCACTTGGGGATAATTTCCAATACCAGTAGTTCCAATATTAAAAAGGAGGGCAGACATGGGATCTCCTTGCGGTAGACCTCTCGAGCATGTTTGTATGTTAACAACTTTCAAGCAGGGAAATCTCCCTGGTTTTGGGGAAAAAATATTAAGAAATAAAACCCAAATCAGAATTTTTAATGCATGATGTAATTTTTTTAACCTAATCGAACCTGATATTTAGTCACATGTTCACATTAAAAAGTTATACTGATATTATATTTTTTATTATTATTTATTACAGTTAAATAAATACATCTTTCACTTGATAACTACATAGATAATTCAACTCTATTAACATAAATTTACACAGTACAAGTACATGAATAACATCTAATTTAAAATATCTAAGCATCTTTATAAACAACTAACTCGGTAGGTATATACCTAATTTTAAAGTCTTAATTCATAAAAATGCAATAAGCTATTTTAACACTCCCGGATCCACGATGCGATTATAGTTTACAACGCTCTTTAAAACATCAATAGCTCCTCAAACCCTTCAATCATTAAATCAACATTTTAGGTATTCCTAAAAAATATATTTTTACATCCGTAAAAAATATTTAAAAAATTGTTACGATTCTGTATAAAATAATAAAAAATGTTTTCCTAAAAGTCGACACATTTCTATGTCAGATGAGACAACAAATTTTAAATTTCTATGAGAATAACAGAGAAGAAAAAACATTAATTCATTCCAACCTCATTAACATACGTCCAATATTACGATCTCCTTTTAGTTATGTATGACAAAAAGAGATGTAAAATAAAACGTTAAAACCTTTTGCCTATCTGTAGAGATTATTTTACTTCTCAAAGTTGACATCTTAATACGTTTTTCGTCGCTTTCTAGTGCATTAATTTGAAATGTCTGAAAACAGAGATGACAATATTAATTATCTTGCTGCAAAAAAACTTGGGTTGCTTGACATTCCGTTTTCATTAAAAAAAGAGCGACAAAAAAAATAAGGAACCACATCGGAAGGTTCAGCCAACCGACCACCTGATCCTTATTTCCCAGAGTCATTTTTTAATCCCTTTCTGCGTATTTCCTTAAAATTAACGACAAAATGTTACGATTGTAGAAAATTAGATGACGGGGGATATTTTTTGTTTAGTTTTATGGGTTTTGGGTTATTTGCAGGGTCATGCCACATTAGTTCAGACGTAATAAATGTTTATTTTATTTTATCAAATAATCTCTTCGTGGAAGACTTGATTAAGACAATGACAATGCAGGGCTTTTTTACAATAGCTCCACACAGAAGGCCCTGAGGAAAATAATTCCCCTCAGGGCCTATGTCATCCTTGGGGATGATGTGTGAAGGGTCTTTTTAGGAAAGAAAGGTTAGGAAGTTCTGAGAAGGAAAAGGATATAAAGGGTGGGTAGGAATCTGGGTGTCATTGTGTCCAGGAGTGACGGACATATGAATCCATCTCTTCCACTGCGGTGTAAGGCGATGTTCCGAGAGAGTACAGCTGGAGAAGTCAAAGGGACTCCCTCAACCATTCTCTCCCGATCCGGCTTGCCATGCAGTTGGTAGGCAGATGCATCCGCTGCCATAACCTGGACAAATCTCTACCCACGAACCCGGGCACCCCTACTAAGTCACGAAACGTAGCTAACCACTTGGAATGACCTTTGGCAGAAGTGTTGATTATACAATAAATGGTTCCCCGGGCGGCGGCACTCATACCCGCCTCCCAAATTGAAAAGTAAAACTGGCAAAGGAAGCATAATTGTTGAAATGCTCTATAAATGAGATTTCTGATATGTATGTGTTGTAAAACCATATCGTTACATTATAAGTAGAGCCATGTTAATTTGTGGAGATCTGGGAGGGATACAAGGCCGATAAAAATTATAATAATTTCCACCTTTTTATAGCGCCGTTTAGTGATAAAGTCACGTCAAGTGTACTTGATGGATGGGATTAAAAGGTACGCTTATTTAGTTAGGGCATTCAAAATGGAAGATATGACGCGAAGTGAATAATAGCCAAGGAAGTCATGGCATGGTCAAGTGAATCAAATACTTTCAGTCGGACCACGCCAAGAGACTAATAGAAATATACAGATAAATCATTTTAAAAGGAGCACGTTTGAATGTATCTCTTACCTAGCGGTAGTCCTCCGATAGAGTGCACCGTAACGCAGCCAAGCATCTATTTATTTAGATTTATCTGGACGAGTATTAGACGATTTAAGAATGCGAATGAAGCAAGGAGTATTTGTCGAGATAGAGGGTTTTGGTGGTATATCCTCTCTGCTGCATGATGTAGTTTCGGAATCGAAGACAATACTTCATCCAAAATACGATTGTAAACATTACTGCACCACCATAAAACTCTTTTGTGAGGGTCGGGTGCAATATTTAGAATCTTACTACCTATTTTATTACCAAAACTACCCCCATAAAATAATTATTTTAAAAAGGGACTTTCTTTCCATTGAAACAGTAGCAAAGTGACGTCTTTACAAATGATTATTACATGGAAGGAAGTAGTTATAAATATAAATGGTTAGGTTTCAATGAATTGAAGGTACAATTTGCAATGAATGTTAGGATTATTAAATTTTTTTTAAAATTATTTATTATTTTTACTATTTTAGAACCCTCACTGTCTTTGTTTAACTTGCTATTTCGATCATCTTCTAAAATGCATATTTTTTATAATAACGGCATGCCGCCGCCTCGAAAATCATTTATTGGTCAACCAACACTTCTGCCATAAGTGACCTCAAGTAGTTTGTTACGTTTGGTGACTTAGCAGGGGTGCCCAGGTTCATGGGATAGGTTTGGTTCCGGATCTTGGCGGCGGGTACGTCTGCCTACCAACTAGCTGAGGGAGATCTTTTGACCTCTCCAGCAGGAAGACCTTTCCCCAAAGATGACATAGGCCCTAAAGGGAATTATTTTCCTCAGGGCCGCATGTGTGGAGCTAATGTAAAAAAATACTGTATGTCTGCACTACTGTGGATACAGCTTAAGTTCTTATAGTTTCGTTTAGTACTAGATGACATGTGGTCGCCATTTTACGTTTTATTGTAGATTTACCATAGACGAATGCATTACATAATATGTAGGTAAATATAATAACAAAGGCTTTTTTTTTTGCTTTTTTGTAGAAATCTTTTACATCTACATTTTAACCTATATTTTGTTATGATGAACACATCGGATTAATGTTAAAATAAAAATTTACCTAAATGGTTTTTGTCGTTATGTTCCCGTGAAATAAATGTTTTTAATTTGCTATATAAACTATTTCCACTCATAAAAGTAAATTTTATCCTAAAAGTTATCACTAAAAATCGATATAAAAAATAAATTTCGCTAAAATGTTAAAACATACGATTATTTAAAAAATACTAGTGGGCAGTTCACACCGGTAGAAGCGAAACCTTCAGAAAAATAAAGTAGACAAGAGTAGAGTAATAAAGAGGAGACCGATTATTCTAACCCATTCTCTATAAATGCTATAGATGCATGTGTTTGTCTCTTTTTAGTGTCGCTTTTTCGTTTCATCCAGTTTCAAATCACAACGGTGCTAAAGAAGTTTTCACTTCAAACTAATTATAATTTTTTTTTTCATGGTTAGATTATTGTTTCTTTTTAGTGTCGCTTTTTAGTTTCAACTAGTTTCAAATCACAACAGTTCTAAAGAAGTTTTCACTTCAAAGTAATTATAACATTATTTTTTCCTTGGTTTGCTTATTGTTTTTTTTAGTGTCGCTTTTTCGTTTCATCCAGTTTCTAATCACAACGGTGCTAAAGAAGTTTTCACTTCAAAGTAATTATATCATCATTTTTTTCATGGTTTGCTTATTGTTTTTTTTTAGTGTCGCTTTTTCGTTTCATCCAGTTTCAAATCACAATGGTGCTAAAGAAGTTTATCATTTCAAAATAATTATAAATTTTTTTTATCGTGGTTTGCTTTTGCGTACGACAAAAATTTAAAATTCGAGTGTTCTTTAAGTATTGTATTTTTATTGTAATCTATTTCTCTATGCAACTAGTGTTAAAACCATTTTATCTGGTATTAACTTAGATCAGCAAACATAAAAAGCTCTTTACGATAAAGTATTTATGTAAATGTATTTAAAATATGATAGTAGGTCGGTGTCAGCCCTTACTATTTCCTAGCGCATTCCACATGTGGCTTTCTGAAACAATGGTGCTATTCTGCAGGCTAACGTGACCCTGGGCGGTCGCTGTCACAGCCGCCCGCCTTGTTGGGCGTTACAAATAATATTTGATTATTTATTATGAATGATTATTTTTTTATTATTTCAGTTTTAGGGAACAAAATCAATATTTTTTTCTTACAATAAATTAACATAAGCCAAATAAAAAATATTCACCGCAATATTTTTACAAAAAACCTGAAATAATTTCCAAGCCCCATAGAGTAACGCTGTGTTACAAGACGGTTTGTCGAGGGTATTTTTAGCATGGTATGGGAAAGGTTAAAAATATTGTACATAAATATTCAATACATATTCGTAATAAAATATTCAGACCTAGGTATATTATTTAATAATTTATTGTAGTACCTACCACTTACTAACAAAACATATGGGTTTGCCAGTGGCGGTCCGTAATTTTTCATTGAACTAGAAGTGCTATGATTGAAAAAATACGATATTGTTGGTGTTGTTGAAACTGAAAATGCTACAATTGCTTTTATTGACAAATTTCTTTAAAAAGTAGGTACTGATACATAAAGCCGTAAAAAATCGTATAATTTTGCACAAACAAGCATTTTTGAAATGGAGTCACAGAATTACACCAATAATCAGGATCAATAAGATAATATTAGGCTTAGGGCACGTCTTTTTTTTAGCACCCCCCTCCCCCTAATTTATATTTTACTAATTATCGTAGAAAATATTTAAGAAATAAAAGCTGAACCGTAAAAATGTAACTTAAACTAAACACCAAGTATCTTGATTTTATTAAATACATTCCGTGGTTCAATTGTTCCTGTGAAAATGAAATTATTTTCTTACTGTTTGCTCAAAATCCCACCATTTACATCGATGTCAGCATCGAATAAATCGTTCTTGGGAGACGTACCCTGGGAAACTTCCACATCATTTACGCAGGAACTGAAAGAAAAAAAATAACATGTATCTACTAAAAAAAAACCCAATCCACGTTTTCGAATAGTAAATTTTAGATTTACCGATTTTATATTATATTAATAGTACCTAAACCGTAACTGAACGTACTATTATGTTTCCTTTTAGAAACTTTAAATCCAGAATTATAACAAATTTAACGGTCAGCGAGAAACGAGTAATTGCAACGAGGAATTTATCAAAATATCAAAAAAACCATTTACTACCTAGATCTAGATGTTAAATCACAATGAAAAAAAACAACACGTATAAAACAAGGTTATTTTTTTTACTGTCACACTCTTTTCAAATGTCTTTAGCTTAAAAAAAAGGTTTGACCGAGGATTAAATCTTCCTTCCCAGGGATCGGAGTCAACAACGCTACCAACTGAGTAAAGTCCCGAGTGGATAAGACAGACATGTAATGACAACGAATTTCAGAGAAATATGTAAACGTCCGCGAATGTGTACGTGATTGACACCAAAAATTGAAAGAATGCATTGTCATCGACAACATGTCTATCTGCCGATTTTCAGCTGGATCGGATGTCGGAAAGTGGGTTAATTTCCACTTCCAAGACTCCACTTTACTAATACATTCATTTCATCGAGAAAACAAAATTGAAATACTTAGATGCATTTAAAAAAAATATATTTATATAATAAAAACGCTAGAAAAGTTGAGTGTAATTTTTCCTGCCCATTGGCAGCGTCAGCATGTCAGATTCTAAAGTCAACTACGTATAACATCACATTTTAAATCGGTGTCTTGGAAGTTACCATATGTATATTCGGTGGCGTATTCATTTTTTTAAATTATGTCTAGATTAATTTTATGAAATTTCTAGAATTTGTTGGCAGACTTGTAATAATAATATTTACGTAGGTACTCGTGTAGATATTATGTATCCAAAGGAAATAGTTATTGCACGCCGTTTGTTCCCCTCCGCCAAATATACCTATATTTAATAAATCTCATGGAAAATATTTGACAGGCTCGAAATCCCCCCCCTTTCCCCTACTTTCAGCCTCACAACATACCCCAATTGGGAATGCCATAGTCTCACTGGCTCCAGACGGGAGCAGTTGGGACTCTTGTGCGGTATTCATATACTTACATAAAAAAGACGGCTGCCATACAGCTATAAAAGATGTGGCTTGACCTATGTCAGCATATCGCTCGCCATATATTTCCATTGGGAATGTACGGCGAGCGATATGCCGAAATACGCCAAGCCACATATTTTGTAGCTGCGTTTGGCACAGGTCTGAAAAAATAAAAGTTGAACCCCAAAAATGTAACTCCAACTAAACACAAGCATCTTGACGTCATTGAATAATTTCTCGAATGCTTTCTCGTTCTTATGAAAATGATTTTTTTTTGCTTACTGTTTGCTCAAAATCCAATCATTTACATCGATGTCAGCATCGATTAAATCTTTCTTGCGAGACGTACCCTGGGAAACTTCAACATCATTTACGGAGGAACTGAAAGCAAAAATAACATTATATTTCTACTGTAAAAAAATTGTCTAGTATAATTTAAAAAAATAATAATATAGTTAACTTTATATCACCTGTTCCGTGTTCTTTCTGACTTTTTAACATTGCATTTTCTCTTTTTCCGGTGCCTGCTAGGTGGCTTACCGTTTGTACACTTTTGACCTAAAACACAATTAACATTTTAAATAATTAATAAGGTAAATATCCCAAACGATTGAAAAATTCATAATATCATTAATCATCATTATTAAAGATTCACAAATTGTTATTACTTACCCATATTAAACAAAATAAATTATTTGGGGATACTTCGTTTAAAACTGGCGATTATCGTAAAAACCCAACAAAACCGTCTTGATATTTTAGCGCGGAATCAGTGCTAATAGTTAGTTCTACACCGCTAAACAAACAAACAACTCCAAGCAGATAGTCACACATACACACTCCCAGATACACCGATTGTTGATGTATGACGAATGAGAAGATATCTTTGAATGTATATGTTCGTTTGCCGGGCGACACGAGTCCCTTCCCGGCCCGCGCCTCACCCGCCACCCTATCGGGATCGCAAATGTGTAAACGAGACAACGGAAAAAAGCTTGCTATTTTTATGCCGAATTCGCGTCTAACTAAATCCGGGTTTTAATTCAAATAAAACATTTTTGAATGTAAAATCAAATTTTGTTGTATTCTTCATCATATGCCTTAGTTAGGATATGAAGGGATTTTTTTAAAAAAAGCATCCATTTAGTCGCAAAATATTTCCAAAGTTGCCTCCTAAATTCATGGATAAATGGTCTTCTTTTGGGGCTTGTATTTTATAATTAAAAGAAAAAATCGAAAATCGGATCCACATCCTAATTTCATATATGCCGAACCTATCAATTAAAAAAAAAAAACAATTCATTTCATATTTTAGCCGTAAATCCAAATTTAAATTTTGTATGAAACAGGCCGCGCATGCGTTCCTCTTAAGAAACTGTATTCAACGTCTTCCCAATCTAATCTGGCTGACCAATAATGAATGGACACAGGACAGTCCTTTTGGTAGCTATGCTCTACGTCCCATGCTTTTGAACGAAAATAACGAAAGTAACCTTTGACCAAAAACTTCAAGGTCGTGTTACCCGCACGTCGTGTAAATTTGTGCATTGTCTGTATAATATATAGTGTTGAACGTGAAATGATTTTAAATGCGTTAATTTATGAGTTAAACTCGCGAAAGTTGATGTATCCAGTGGCATAGCTAGCATGGGTGGTACCCGGTGCGGATAACGTGGTGTCACCCTTAAAAGAACATGATGTCACCCCATCAATTAGTATAGTTTTAGATAATGTCCTATCTAATATTGAAGATAATAATTGGCGGTGCTAGTAATGCTTAGTTAGTGGCTTCTTATCCAAAGAAACGTTCGAAATCTGGGGCGCTCTTACATTTTTGATCGACAAATTAACGACGAAACTACCACAGTCAATCGTGTAAAAATGTTTTTCAAAATCCCATAAATTACAAACTTTTTATTATTTTTCCTTAATTATTTATTTAGGTACCTACACGTAACAATGAAATACAGAAAAAAAACATACAGATAATCGATCATTTTTTTTAGTCAGTTATCGATCGATTCTGCTATAATTGTATTCAGGTTTTGCGTTTATTAGTTATCGTTTATTACAAAAGAATAAACAGCTATTCAATTCACTTACCTTGTTTTTGAAAGATATCTTTCAACACTTTTAAAAACACTAAGGATGGGTTGTTCCACAAAATTTGACCAATCATCAAGTTAATTTTTTAACGTTCTGCGAAAGTTCTATTCAAGTTCAGTGATTATTTAATGTTTGTGAAGCAACTGGCTGTAATGGTATAATAATCGAACATGCATATTTATGAATAGAACTTACACAGAACGTGAGAATTTAGTTCAAATATTTAATGAATTCTTCAAATTTTTTGAAACAACCCGTCCGAACAGAAAAACAACTTTTTCACTAATTAGCGTTACTCAACAGGTAACAACTTACTCCACGAGTTGACAAATGAAAATGATACAGGTGACAAGCTAGGAATAATTCAGGGGAATCCCGAACCCAGCAATAGTTAGAGAAGCTGTTTACTATCTACAAAAAATTTTAACCGTTTTGGAATTGGCCTGTAGTTGGATCCAGAATTGGCCTGTAGTTGGATCCAGAATTGGGTGATTTCTTTGATTTTAGGATTGTGATGATTATTTGAGAACTCCAGTCATCAGGCATTATGCCAGATTTTATTTAAGATGCTTAAGAAGTGGTTTAGGCTTAGAATATTATCATGACTACTTTTGATTATGCCAATGATTAGACATAGGAGTGTTGTAAATGGAATTTATTTCATCTAAGTTAGGAACAGAAGGGGGGGCAATTTTGTCCAAGAATTCATCTATCCATTTAGAATGAGATGTTCGAGGAGATGTTGAACTGAAGGAGGATCAAAATCTTCGAATCATAATCGGTAATCATCTTCCGAAATTGGAGTGTTTGGAGATACTGAACAGCAGAAGTTGTACCAACTGGATCTTTTTTTTTACCTTAATACCCTTTTGGTATTGGATTCGGCATTTTATATATAAGATAGTTCTCCATAGTCATATTGTAACGATAGGAAAGACATTTAGCTTTCTCACTACCTTGGAACATTCTTCATCCCACCAGGGAGCAGTGGCGGCTCGTAACTTTTGGGTGTGCTGGGGTGCTAACTAATATTAAAAAAATAGATAAATGAAACAATGTTACTTTTTTTCACCACTTTTAAATGTTTGTAAAGCCGACCGGTTTCGGATATATATGTATACGTTTGCCCTGCCCGGAACGGTCGTTCCGAAACCGGTCGGCTTTAAACAAATATACAAGTGGTTCAAACAAAGTAACATTGTTTCATTTATTTATAATGGATAACCACAAAGTTATAGCTATCTATTAGTACTGTATTAAAATATAACTAGCCGTTGGAAACAATAGTTATATTGTTTCAACGTCCAACGCTATTGAAAATAATTAGCGCCAACAGTTGAAATATAATACCTACATGGGAACATTATTCAACGCAGTCAACGATTCAACTGCCTAATAAATAAAAAGGGTTAAGAGTTTACACTTCGTGAACAACATTACTCGATATTTCAACGGTCTTTTGGTAATGTACGTTCCTACTGCACGTTTTTTTTTTATTTTCCCATCCAATACGGCCGATACGCAGCGCCAGGGAACAAGCAAATTTATCAACGACAAGCAAAAAATAACCTATTGATAATTATCAACGCCGGTCGCCTAAACAGCTATGTTTTGTACCTATTGTTTTCAACGGTATTGGCCCGTTAAATCAAAAGGGTCAAGAGATCACACTTCGTGAACGATATTATACCTTATTTGAAATGGTATTTTGTTAATGACGTACCTACTGCACTTTTTATTTTATTTTCCCATCCAATACGGTCGATCCGTAGCGCCAAGCAACAAGCGATTTTATCAGTGACAAGCAAAATATATCTTCAACGTCTTTAATATTTCTACAGGGTAATTATTTCAACGCCTAAACCAACGCGCAACGTCTTCCAACAGTTTCAACTTTCAACGTTATTATAGGATTATTATTACGTGTGAGGGGCGTGGGGCATAGCGATAAGTGATAATAATAATACATCAATGATTCGGGGAACCACCCGTTAAAAGGGATTCCTTAATACGATTTTGATATCTTTATTGTTTGTTTTTTTTTTGTCAGTATCGTGTCGATCTCCTAATTTATAGTTGCGTCAACGTCGACGTTATTTTCAACAGATATTTTCAACAGTTGAAAATCGCCAACGATAACGACGTTGGCGTTGGATGGAATTAGCGTCAACGCCCAGTACTACTATCTATATTCAAAAGTTAAAAAAATAACTTTATGAATGTTGTCGTAGGGAATTTTTTTTTTCAAAAATCGGTTTTTTGTATGAAGATTTTTCAGGAAATCCGTGTGGTTAACGGTCAAGCTGAAACATTCTGAATTGAAACTGATTTTCAAAAAAAAATTTTTTTTCGGCTACAACAACATCAATAAAACTGTTTAATATGATTCTTAACATCAGCACTCTAGCGCACTCAAAAGTCAAGAGCCGCAACTGCCAGGGAGTTGGAGGGAATTTTTTGGAGAGATCCACTGCACTGGGGTTTATGTTAAGGCGAGCGATTCATACTTCGACCATCACGGCCAGAGGAAGCAGAACTCCAGACGGGGAAACGGGCCTTAAAATCGCCCAATGTAAAGAAAGAACGGCTTATTTGACGGACAATTTGCAACCAAGCTTGGTTATTGAAGTGCGCTGTTGGGGGAAGATAGACAGAAACAAATGATGTGTCCTTTATTTTAGCTGCAACCATTTGAAAGTCAGCATTGGGGGGTTTGATATGGTTTATTGGGAAAAATGGTAGAGATTTAAAAAAAAGGGCAGCACCGCCGCCCGTACCTTCCGGGCAATCATCGTGGAGACAGGAGTAGATACCCTCCCACAATCAAGTGGGTGGATGGAGTAAACCATGTCTCCGAGATAGCAGCCACAGAAACAAGGTTTGAATTTAATAGGTTAAGGAGGCTCGATTTGTTAGAAATCGGCTATTCCACTGAAGTATTCCGACATCTTAAAGAGCCATTTTGAATAAGTGATTTTAATGTGGAAATAATAGAAGCAGCGTTGGACGGTAGATTAGTTTAAGAAGAAATTCAACCAATTAGAAGCATAATAAGAGTTTGAATAAATGAGAATTATCTTAGGAGAGTTTTTCAGAAAGATTTTGAGAGTTTATTGAGGACGGATTATAACAGTTTGCAGAGGTGAACCATTGGGATTTAAGAGTAGTGAGCTGTGTTGTTGCTGATCGTATCCAGGAGTCGGTTTAGCCTGGAGGTGTAAAGCCGAGGGGCGTTTCCGAATCTCCGTAGAATTCGTTACAGGTTCAGCCGCTAACAAATTCATCAAACACATTTTCATTTCATCAAATTCAAAATTGAAGACCTGTATCCCAACTTTTAATGTCACTCGAATGGGCCTGGTCAGAGGTATCTCGACTGATACATTGCAGAAATCCTGTCTGCACTTTCAACCCCACAACATATCGGCAATTTCATAAAAGCCAGGAGGCTAAATTACAAGTAGGTACATCGTTTCTTGGAAGCCCTCCCAATCTGTCGTAATCACCGGCGAAGGACAACTCTTCCCTCAAATATTTATTTATTATTCAATTCATTACCGGTTGAAATCTATTCTTGTCCCACCACTCAATGTTATCGTTTTGGTCATATCAAAGCTGCATGCAGATCCCCTCCTAAATGTTTCAAATGTGGATAAAACCACACGGCTGACCAATGCTCTTCTCTCTCATCACCTAAATGTTTTAACTGTTCAGGTGCTCATTCCGCCATAAACTCTTCTTGCCCAGAACAATCTCGCCAAAAAAATATTAAAATTTCTATGCTGGCTTCTCCGAACTTGTATTTTCTGCAGGCTTCTAAAATATTCCCGATTGTCAAAAAATCATTTGCCAAGACTTTATCTAGCAATTCTTCATCTAACCCTCTTCACTCCTGCTCAACATTACCTTCTTCACGTTCAACTAAATTCACTTCTAATTTTCTTTTAAATACCATGTATATCTGTAACATAACAAACCGGTTGGATAAAGAAATAATAAAGTGGAATTGAAACAAAGTTATATTATTGTGTTTATTATAATTACGCATTCTCACAAAGTGTTTGCTACATGTGAAAACATTGGATATAAAGCATGTCTTGTCTTTTCTCTTTCTAACACCGTTATACCTATCATATTTCTATCATAGTAAGGGATATACAAAGATTTCTGTGAGATCTATATGAGTTGTTCCGAAAACCGAACAATTAGACAAAGGATTAAAAGACTATTCCTGCCATTTTTATTTTTGAATTCGATGACTAATATTGTATACGAATTAAAAAAAATACCTATGTTATGGGCTATCGGCTGTCGATCTATTATATATCAACGTGTTAATTGCTTGCGGTTTAGACTCAGGATGCTCCAGACCAGACAGTAGCATCCGGTCTGATATCAGAATCAATGATTCATCAGACTTTCTGGGAGACATTTTCATAACAATTTGTTTAGAAAACTCAACTAAATAATCAGTATAGTAGGTATCAATAATTTGGGAGGTGGTGACGGGTACCGTTGCCCCGGGAACATGGTTTTTGAACAACCTCTGACATAGGTCATCCCAAGTGGTTCGCTACGTTTGGTGACTTTACAGCGATGCCTGGGTTTATGGCGTGTGGTCTGGGTGTCTGGTATCCGGGTTTTGGCGGCGGATGTGTGTGCCCACCAACTGCGTGACAAGCCGGATCAAGCAAGACTGATTGAGGGAGACCTTTTAATCTCTCCAGCTGGACGCTCTCGGAACAGCGCCTTACACCGCAGGGAGAGGGATGGATTGATACTTCCGTTACTCTGGACACACTGACCCTCAGATTCCTCATACATTTTTCCTTTCCAGAACTTCCTCTCCTTCGTTTCCTAAAAATACCCTCCCCGCACCATCCACAAAGATGATAAAAGCCCTAAGGGGATTTATTTTTCTCAGGGCCTCCTATGTGGAGCTATTGTTATCACTGTAGGTGGGCAAACGCGTTTGCCACCAAGACCTAGACAAATCTCTCCCCATAAACCCAGGCATTCCTGCTAAGTCATCAAACCACTTAGAGTGACTTATGGCAGAGGTGTTGGTTTACCAATATATTGTTCCAGGGGCGGCGGCACCCATTCCCAGCTCCCATCAGAGGCGGCCCGTGACAAAATTTGCGAGCAGTGCATTTCACAAAAAAAGGTAACATTAACATGGGAAAATAAAATGATTTAAAGGGAGTGACTTACCTAGTAAAAACGTTCACTTGTAGAGAAAATCCATTCGTCGCTCTTTCATTTGTAAAAATACTTCAATGACACCATTGTTTATGTCTGGTATAGAAGATATCAAACCTTTTTCGACGATCATCATTGACAAAGCATTAAGCCTTAGATTCTTGAGTCGGGCCATGTCCAGAGTAAGAATAATAGAAGAGCATGTATGAGACGATGTATGAATGTGAACGAGGCAAGGAGTGTGTGCCAAGACCGAGTTGTTTGGCGGTCCGTCCTCTCTGCCTACCCCTGCGGGGAAACGGCGTGATGGTTAGTTAATTAACCGTTTCGCTAAAACGCTCCACTAAGTTTCATTTGATAAAATCGACGTTAATCGCAAAGTTTTCAGTAGCACTCATTTTTAAATTAGTTTTTTTACAGAACAAAATTTGCGAAAGCGTTAAAATGCTGTCAATACCGAAACCATAACCAAAAGCGAAACAATACTGAGGCAACATCTTGATGCGCCGCGCCGGCGACCGATGGCGTTAAAACATAACATTGTTAATTCGTTGAACATAACTATTTCATTCCAAAGGTCCGGGATCACATTACGCAAGTTTAACGTTTTGTCATTTGCACCACTCATTGATGGTCGAAGGCACCACTAATGCACGCAGGCACCATATATCTTCTCTGCTTTCACACGTCAATCGTCCTTATGGGTCTATACCTGTCTTGCTCATTTCACGGGCACGTGCACTCCAGCATCTGAAGATGATCCCAGTAGAAATATAACTTCATGTGACGTCACGCCTGGGCATCACAAAATGTGCACGAATTCTTTCTCCCGTGGGAGTGAGTTTAGTCAATTGGTAAAGATTTCGTAACGAATTGGCTGGAATTCTTCGTGAAAGGATGTACTAATTTACACTTCTGACTTATATTGACGTTCGGCTGTGCAGCGCACAAATGCACTACGGAAGGGGCCGCCACTGGCTCCCATATGAATCATTTACCAAAATCAAAAAAGATGATACGGTAACTTAGTGCAAAATGCTAAAGAAATTTAGTATTCAAGATCAAATTAAAAAGCTTCAGATCACTTAATCATTAGGTAGGTACATAGTATAAAATGAAGTCGCTCAAAATATATGTGCGCATAGATCTTTTAAACTACGCAACCGATTTTTATGCGGTTTTCGCCAATAATACACGTCTACTAACTAACAATTTACGTCTCTTTTCTTTTTTCTGACCGGTGTGCATTTAAGTAAAAAAAAATATGATCTAAAAATTTTGTTTTCATTACAAAAAGTCAGGTTGGTAACGAAAAATGAACTTTTATTTATTTGCGTTACAAGAGAATAATTGCTTTGATAATTTTGTAGAAGTTTTTCAAAATAATAAACAGTTCTAAGGCCTGGAAAACTTCTTCCTTTGACCAGATTAAATGGTACGGCATAAAACACGGTCGATGTTTTATGCCGAAAAGTATGCAAAGTAGCTCTTTGCATACCTAAAAGTACCTACTTTGCAAATGTTGCACGCTACTGAGCTTCGTACTTCGTACCACTTTCAGCAACGTGCTGCAATAACCACATCTACGAAGTGTACATTTTTCAGGGTACTGGTTAGAATTGATACTGTCAGCTAATGTAGTTTGAGGACGACCTATCCTTTTTCTTGAAGTAAAATATCCTATCAACTGATCAGCCAAGAGAGAATTCCAGTGCAATTTTTTTTATTATTTAATGAATAATGGACCTTCTAACTTAAATAACTGCATTTTTATTTTTAGAGTTAGTTTTAATAGTTAAAATAATTGTCAAAGTTTTAATTTTTCGAGATCCCCCGAAACCCACCGTATGTATGGTGAATCGTGTGACGTCATCACTCCTGAAAAATTACTATAGAATCGAGCAATCGGCTGATCAACTACCTACCGCCATTTTGAATTCCGTTGTTCGAAGTATTCTCCCTAGAAGAAGCATTACTATTTTTTTACAGTAGTTTTTGAATATTTTCAATAATAGAGATAGAGAAGAGATACCTTTATTTTTGAAACATTATTTAGGCCTAAATAATGTTTCAATAAACACAATAACTAAAAGACTTTTTTATAATTTTTTAAAAACTCTTCGTTTTATATTATTAAATAAAAGTTATATATTCAGAATCAGTGTTTATTGGTCTATAGTCTATATGAACATATTTTTTTAAAGCCATAATATTTTTCACTGGAGTTCCATATTGGTAGTTATTGGTTTCGGAAGTGAAGATGATATAATAGCTAATTAAAACTAGCAATATATATTTCGACATTTACTGCCTACTCCTTGCTTCAGTGACATTCATACACATTTACTTACAAGCCCATACCTACTGGTTCAGTTACCCCAACACATACTATAATACCATCAGATAGTTTCACTGCAGGGGTATGCAGAGAGGATAGATCGCCAAACAATTATGTTTCACTACTAGCTCTAATGATACACATATGGGATCATTTACAGTACAGTGACAGTAGGTACATTTAGGTATATAATTAAAACAAGCATTACATATTTCGTCATTTACTGCCCACTCCTTTCTTCAATGACATTCATACATCGTCACATTTACGTACCAGCCCATACTTACTGGTTCAGTCATCCCAACATACTATATAATAATACCATCAGATTTCAAGAGCCAAACCACTCTGTTACTTTGCTTGTAAATAAAACAAACCATTTTAACGATTTAACTTTGAACATGTGATTATTTCGTCATTTACTGCCCACTCCTTTCTTCAATGACATTCATACATCGTCACATTTACATACCAGCCCATACTTATTGGTTCAGTCATCCCAACATACTATATAATAATACCATCAGATTTCACCGCAGGGGTATAGGCAGAGAGGATGGACCGCCAAACCACTCTGTTACTTTGCTTGTAAATAAAACAAACCATTTTAACGATTTAACTTTGAACATGTGATTAAACTGAGGTGCGTTAGGTAGGGATTGGAAATACAAATCAAATAAGATTTATTTGCCACGCCGGGATTTGATCCCGCGACCTTCGGAATGCGAGTCAAGCGCCTAACCGCTGCACTACGCCGGCCGTCAGGTACCGGCTACCGGCTAGGTACCTTACATGGCTTGGATTAGACACTTCAGATGTCGCATCCGGTCTGATATCAGAAACAATGATTCATTATTTAAAAGATTGAATTCCAAGAATTTTCTTAAATCACAGCAAACTTATTTTTGGCAACATTTTAATTCCAAATTAATGTATTAGAGTAGAGTGGGGATGGTTGAAACACTTTTACTTTAACTATGTGTAGTAATATTTCTTTCGTATTTATGGATAAGATGTTTATACTAGATGTTCTATGATCTATCTAATTATCAAATTAAATTGATTGAATGGTTACAACTCGTACAGGTAAGCTACAATAACCACTTAAAGACAATGGGAAAATCTGTTTCAATTATCCCCATAGTGTGGACGATTGAAACAGTATGTGGGGATAATTGAAACACTCTAAAAATCATTGATTAAATTGGAGTAATTTTAATCAATGTTAAACATTTTCTTTATTATAACAGTACTCAATGAGATCATGAATACTGATTTAACTTATCGCAAGTATTTAAAAAAAACATGAACGTAAATGTCTTTGAAATGAAAAAACTTTGAATACATTTTTTATTATTTGTATTTAAATTCTCTTAGTTATACTAACTATGAGTATTTGGCATATTCAACATAGTTTTACTGCGATATTATCCTGGAGCAGAATAGAACGGTTTTAAAAATAAGTTTTTCGCTTTCATACAAAAGTGCTTGTTTCAACCATCACACTGTTTCAATCAAAACAATGTTGAACTCTGACTTGAGAGCATTTTTTTCTGTGTAAAATTCAGCAACTTTAAGAAGTCAAAAAAATAGAAATTAATTGAATTTGTAATTGAATTATATAAAATATCACAATATTAAGGGCCAAAAAACTTTAAATATTCGATTAAGGGGCATTAACATCCATTAAACAATTAAATAGTATTTATTAAAATAAAAGAAAAAGCTGAATGTGCAATTCACATGTGGTAGAAGTGAAACATACAGTAAACTAAAGTAGGCAAGAGTGGGGAGACTACGAAGCACTTTTTTTTATCAATGTGAAGGATTTTTTTCATATTTTTGTCGTCGGATTCCAGTGCACCTGGAAAAAATTTAACCAAAATCGTGTCAGAAATACAGAATTTAAGCAATTGCAAGAGTAGGTACCAAATGATTCAATGAGGTTAATTATTAAAAAAAATTAAGAAAGGATAGGGCCTTTACCAGTGCACTCAAGCAAATACGAAATTATTAAAGCGACCAACCTGTTGAGTGAATATCCTTTAAAACAAGTATGGGTATGTTCGTAGGTAATTACAAGGAACTAACCAAATGACTGCCTCAAAACAGGCTAGCCCAATGAGGCCGGTTACGTGTAACCTAAAATTATAACTATAAATCTCTAATATTTAAATATTACCTACTGTTCATGTGTATATTTTTTTTTCTGTTGTTAACTTTTGTATTTACATTATTGATAAAACAATGTATACTATTAACGTTGATTTTTTTTTAGTTCCTAAATGTAAAAAAAAATCAATAAATCACGTGAGGGCGTTTGATGTCGAATGTGGTCGTATTAGAACGACTTCACCATCCACTTTCAAGATCACAGAATTACATCTAGTGGGAAGACTTAATGATTTGAAGTTGAGTCCTTTTTCTATTGTAACTTTTAAATTGTCTCTCAGTGTGGACGATTGAAACATGGTTATGATTGAAATGTTGCAATCATCCCCATACAAGTTGTTTCAAACATCTCCACTCTGCATTTTTTGCTTCAAAGCCAAAAATAAGCCTTTTAAATAGAAGTTAACGCCCCGAAAATTCATTATAAAAATTCTAAAATAGATAAAGGAGTGAATGTAACAAAACATTTCATCAAGCTGCGAGAGTAAAATGAGTTATTAGATAAACAAAAATGTCTTAAATATTTACTTTTTTGTGCGAAATCCAATATTGTCCCCTATGCACGATTGAGTCACTCGCCGGCTAGTGCGCTTTTGTAGAAACGTCCCAACAGACCTGACGGAGTTTCGAATGTTGTATCACACTCTTAGGTATTATAGTTTTCGAGTAAATTGAGATGTTTCAATCATAACCTGTTTCAATCATAACCTGTTTCAATCGTCCCCACTCTACCCTTCTAATAAAAAAAACTCATTTTCTACTAATAAAAAAACGACCGTTGAACGGTATATCTATTGGGTGGCCGTTGAACGGCATTTTCAAAGCTTTACTAATAACTTGATCACATTATTATATTGGTAGCATTGATCTTAGATTGATTTGCGCATGCGGCGGCCATCGTTTTTCAATAAATTCGCGGTAAGTTTCTTTTGTGACGTGTGGAATTTCATGCGCAGTTGTTTAATGTTTTTAAACATGGTTGCCGTTTAAATGATCAATTCACTATTATATTAGCACAAGTGAATATAATTTCTAATTAAATGAAGACAATATTAGCAAAACTCATTCGAAAATCTGGAGTCACAAAAATCAGAAAAAGATATTTGCACCTCTGTGACTCGAACCCAGGACAAACTCGAACGCAGCAAATGACATAAAAAAATAGCAGCCAATAATATGTACGTTAAGAAAATGAAGATAATGTTGGTAGTTCTTAGTCGAAATACGATACAGTTAAAAGTGACCGAATTGGATATAGAAACCTTAGCTCAGTTGGTAGAGAATTTGCCATGTAAGAAGAAGGTCTTGGGTTCGAGTCCCAGAGGCGCCAATATCTTTTTTGATTTTTCTGTCTCCAGATTTTCGATTGAGTTTCGGTAATATTGTCTTCATTTAATTAAATATTACAATTTTAGGTTTTACTCATGAAGTTAAAAAAAATTAATATAATTTCTATTATTTACGATATTTTTGTCAGTTTTGTGCTTTCGTAATGTCTCTGTTGTTACTTTAATTTGATTAACATAAAAATATAGGTTATTTCGAATAAATTATTTTTTATCCGCTTAAGTTTAAATATACTTCCATAAAATTAATATTATTTAATAACATACAAGGCTGGTGCGTGTGTAAATAAATACCAAATTCGAGTTACCAACGTATACCTATCGTGTTCTAAAATTAATTCAAAGTGTCAGAATCTTTCAATTACTCTCTTGAAACAATTGTTATAATTTTTTATTTAATTGTATGAACGAGATAAAAAGTGAAGCGACAGTTTTTTTTCCAAATTCGTTACAAAAAGTCAGTGTTTTTTAAAATTTGAATTTTCAGAAATTTTTCGACCATTTAATAGAATATGTTTACGGTAAGCTGTTTTTTTTCAACTTTTTTCATTTTGAAGCTTAAAATACTGTAATTTTCAATCACGAAAGTGTTCAGATACAAAAAATCTAAAATGTAATTTTATCTAGTTTCTATAAAGGTGTAGGTATATTTTTACGACATCTTCAAAAATAAGAAATACACAAGTCATTTAAAATACGTTAGAAAATTATTAACAAAACAGACGAATACAAGAGATACACTACCCCCTCAGGCTGTGTAAGCAATGTAGATATTGAACAATTTTTTTATTAGTAAAGTTTTCACATCCACTCGTTTATCAATTGAATAAAATTTTCACGGGGTTTTTAGTAAGGCTATCAGTGTCTTAAACAACCATTTTTGATTTTGTATTATATCACACCCATTTCAAATCATATAATCATGCAGTAAAATAAATCAATACATTATCTGGGTATCGCATATTTTGGAATTTTAATTTTAGTTTAAATAAAATCATTAAAAAATATATACGTACATGTGTTTCTTTATGAAAATTGTTCCGTTTGTGTATTTATTTGCGCACTTACAAACTAATATATTTCAGATTTTTTTAACATTCTTATTTAACTTAGACATTATTGAAAAATGATAAATACTTATAATCAAAAAATAATTACAAAATGTACATTATTTTAATAGTTTTATCATCACGCCTTTCAGCATTTTTGAATGTAGGTGTAAATTAATGCAGATTTGAAATGAAATAAAATCGATATTGAGCTATAAATTTAAAAAGCTGGTACGGAGAATAATTAATCTTTATCGTAAGAACAACTTTCGATGAAATGTGGATTTTCGGCCGCTGGCTGGTTAAACGCTCTTAAGGTAGGTATGTTGCGACGTTGAAGGTACTGGGGAGTGGAAGGAGATGGGAAGAGGAGGGTGGGGACCTGACTCTTCAGATTTAAACATTTCAAGCAACGTTTCAACTCTGAATTCTGGTTTACAACAGGACAATTCTGGGGTATCTTCCATCCCGGAACGTGCAGCAAATGTTTTTCTATTTTTTCACTTTTGATATAGGTACCATCGTTTGAAGAACAAAAAATCGCACTGTAAAAAAATTCGTTTGATATCCATACCAAATTGCCACTTGTGTACAATATTCGGCTTAATTTTGTAGATTAAAATTATCTCTTCTTCAAACTTAGCAAATACCTTCACTTTGTGGCGTCATTTTTAATTTAATTTTCTCTGACATATGATTTTTTTTTCAGAAGGATCTGCGGAAAATAATTTCCCTCACGGCCTATGTCATCTTTGGGGATGCTGTGTGGGGGTTTTTTTAGGAAAGGAAGGAGAGGAAAGTTATCCACAGCGAGCGACAGCGCGTTTTTTTATTTTTTTTCTCGGATTGCTCGTGATATTTTGGTGACCGTTTTGAATATTTTCCGTCCACCTTAAAAAGATCATAGGTACCTCCGAATTTTGATATGTAGACATACAAACTGATCATAGTACCATACTACCATATATAGTAAAAAGTCAATAAATTCACCTATCTGTGGTTGATTATCACATATTCTTAGGATTTAATAAAAAAAAATTATAAAATCGTAAACATTTCAAACGGAACTATTTTCAGCTTTACCTCCCTATAATAAATTATTTTCTACTGGGTTTCTTTTAAATGGTCTATTTTATAATCACAATCTACATATATTTATAAGAAAACTGAATTTTGATATGTTGTTAACTGTTTAATGTTCCCTTTGAATAATTTTTGATACAAATTTTAATAATACATTTAATAATACATTTAGGTTGCTTAGCAACGCTAGCCTCGACGTTTGCTTGTCTTTTGGCTCTCTGATTTTTTTATTGTATCAGAAAGAAAAGAATTAGCTTTGATCCCAAAACATATAAATATTTGAAAATAAGTATATTAGATAACCTAATAAATAAACTGCCAGTCAACCGTAGGATATTTAGATAAATAAATACGATATAAAATTTTTCCTTTTGTGAGGGCTTCAGTAACCAAGGTAAACAACAGTATTTTGAGATTACTTTGAAATATATTTTGCAGGTAAATTTAATTATATATTTTATTTTGATAATATTATTCTAAAATATAATATTTATTATAGATTTGTAGTATTGAAGGGTAGTTTACATTAAAATATTTAATTTGGCCAAATTGAAAATTATTTGTTGACAAATGACAGTATTAGGTAACGACGACAGTTGCTTGGTTACTGGAATGTAGGAATAATAATAATAATCATTTCCAAGTTGTTTTGAACGGTGACAAAATGTCATTTTCAACCAACGGAAATGAAAATGGGTTGATTATGTCATCTTTACAGATGAACATTGATAATCTGAGACCCCAAAAAACAAAAGCAGGTATTCCTAGGCAGAGAATGAAATGGACGAACGATGTCAATATGTTCATCGTTCGTTCATATTTTTATGTGACGAAACTAGAAACAGATATGTTATTGTATAGGAAAAAATTACATTTACTTTTCTCACAAAATTATCCGGTTGCCCAAGTAAACGAACAAAGATTAGCTGACCAAAAAAGGGCAATTTTCAAAAATAATTTAATCCCTGTAGTAACATTAAATCAGATAAAAAAGGAAATAGGAGATAGATTGCAATTAGAGAATAATTTAGAACAAATTAATACGAGTAGTAATGTTATATTAGATACATTGAATGAAGACAGTTTAGATAATATTCTAGTATAAGAATCTAATGATATTACAGTAGATTCAAATAACTTAGACGCTATTCATAATCTTAGGGAAATCAACATTGCAAATTTAAACTTACTAGATGATAATGTAATAGAATTAGCTAACTTGCTTCATAATAATATAAATAGATATATAGACATAGAGCCCACAGTTAGACCAAAATTACCAAAATTGCATACGTCAAAAAAATTATCTAAATTAATTTCTGAATTAAATAATTTAATTTTACCAAAAATAATATTTGACGATATTAGTTTTTTTAGATCTTCATACGTTAGTATACGCTAGTGCTATCACTATATGTACTAGGTTAGGAGTTAAATTAACATCCTCTGATGATAGATCATATAGTTATAGTAAACCAGAATGGCAGATTAGATTAGAAAATGATGTAGTATTTTTAAGAAGTAGTATAGCTAGAGTAATTGAATATAAAAATGGGAATAGAAGTAGAAATATTTTGAGACATGTAGATGAAATTGGGAGAAAATTTGGTTATAACATTGGTAGTAATAATAATGAAAATATAATCAATGATTTATTAGATTTATTAAAACAAAAATTAGGTGTAAAAGCTAGTAGATTAAAAAGATATAATTATACGTATAATAAAAGAAATAATAATAGATTATTTCAAAAAAATGAGAAAATATTTTATTCCAAACTTGATGATAAACAAAATATTATTTCTAATAATAATATTCCATTGCCATCTGAATCAGATATGCGCGATTTTTGGACAAACATTTGGAGTAAAGATATAAAACATAATGAGGCAGGTTCATGGATAGAAAATGAAGAACTCAATTGTTCAGACATTGAACAAATGAGTTTTTCTGATATATCGGTTGAATTGTTAGCCAAAATTATAAAAAATACTCATAATTGGAAAGCCACGGGTTGCGATTGGATACATAATTTTTGGTACAAACGTCTAACTACTTTACATCCTCTTTTTGCAAAAAATCTTTCAAAACTTGTCAAACAACCTCAAAATTTTCCTAATTTTCTAACTAAGGGCATTACTTATATGTTACCTAAAAGCGAAAATATTAATAATCCCTCTCAATATAGACCCATTACATGTCTACCGACAATATACAAAATTTTAACCTCTTGCTTGACAGATTTAATATATACTCATTTGGATGAAAAAAATATTTTATCTGAACAACAAAAAGGTTGTCGCAGAAAACATATGGGATGTAAAGAACAATTAGTTATTGATTCTGTAATTTTAAAACAAATTCAAAATCAAAAGCGTAATTTACATACTTGTTATATAGATTATCAAAAAGCTTTTGATAGTGTCCCGCACTCGTGGCTAATAAAAATATTAAAAATATATAAAGTTAACCCAATTATAATTAGCTTTTTGAAAAATATTATGTCCTTTTGGAATACAGATTTACTAGTAAATTTAAAAGGTAAGAAAATAGTAGTACCGGGCATTTCAATAAAAAGAGGGATTTTTCAAGGAGACTCATTGAGTCCTCTTTGGTTTTGCTTAGCATTGAATCCTATGTCTGAAATGTTAATTAAAAGCAAGTTTGGAATAAAAATTAAGGGTAATACAAGAGAGAGTAGTATAGTTTCACATCTATTATATATGGATGATATAAAATTATTTTCAAATTCTGAATCAAATTTAGAAAAAATGATTAAGGTAGTTAAAATTTTTTCAGATGATATTAAAATGACTTTTGGTTTAGATAAATGTAAAACGATCCATATAGAGAAAGGCAAAATTGTAGATGGAGACGAGGGTATATTTAGAAATTTCAAAATTAAAAGTATGAAAGGGGATGAGGTTTATAAATATTTAGGATGCCCGCAATCGAATAGATTAGATCACACTAGTATTAAAAATGATATTAGGATTAAATTTCAAACAAGGATCAGAAAAATTTTAAAATGCAATCTATCTGCTAAAAATTTAGTAAAAGCAATAAATACTTGGGCAATACCTTTATTAACGTACTCATTTGGCATAATTAAATGGTCCAATACAGATTTAGATAGTTTAGAACGATTAATTAGAACTACGTTAACAAAGTTTAATTGCCATCATCCAAATTCAGCTATAGAACGAATTAATTTACCTAGAAATTTAGGAGGTAGAGGTGTAGTCAAAATAACATCTTTGAAACACAATCAGGTAGAAATGCTTAGAAATTTTTTCCATAGGAAAGCTAATAGCTCAGAAATGCACAAAATAATTTGTAAGGCAGATAGAAACATTACACCTTTAAATTTATATGACGAGAATGCAAACATTCTTATAAATACTAACCAGGAATTATTAGATTCCTGGTCAAATAAAATTATTCATGCAAAACACTTCAATTATCTCAACCAAACGTATGTTGACAAACTTTCGTCAAACAAATGGTTGAATATTGGAGAGTTGAGCGCAGAAATAGAAGGATTTATGCTTGCCATTCAAGATAGAGTCATTAATACTAAAAATTATAGGAAGCATATAATCAAAGATATAAATCAAATTGATGATTTATGTAGAAAATGTTTGGCTTTTCCGGAAACTATAGAACATATTATATCGGGATGTTCTATATTAGCGCCGTCCGAGTATACATTTAGGCACAATCAGGTTTTAAAAATAATCCACCAAAGTTTGGTAATTAAACATAACTTGATTGACTGCCGTAATATAGTACCATATTATGAATATGTACCATATTATGAATATGTACATTTTTAGAAAATGAATTTTATAAAATATATTATGATAAAACTATACTAACAGACAGAACAATTAGTCATAATAGACCTGATATAGTTTTACATGACAAAATTAAAAAAATAACTTATATCATTGATGTAGCTATTCCAAATTCCTGTAATATTCAAAAAACTGTTTCTGAAAAAATTAGAAAATACACAGATTTAGGAAATGAGATTAAAAGAATTTGGCATTCTCGGAATATAAAAATATTACCATTTGTTATTTCGGCTACTGGCATTATACCTAGGTCTCTGATTCAAAATTTAGGCGTATTAGATTTGTCAAAGAATTTATACATAAAAATGCAAAAATCGGTAATTTTAAATACATGTAGGATTACAAAAGATTTTTTAAATATTTATATTGAGGGATCAGTAGGATTTATAGGTTCAATTAGGAATTCCACAGAGCCGAACCCTCTGATATGAAAATATCTGGAGTCGGTGAATTATTTTCCCATCTGGTCGCTGGTAGGTTGACATGTTGTTGTTGTATTTTTTTATTTTTTTTTTTTTATTGGCAATGTTTATTAAAAATACATATGAAGTTACAACAGTTACATAGTTACATAGTTACATAAGGTTAACAAAAAATAAAAATAAATT
This sequence comes from Limnephilus rhombicus, assembly GCA_929108145.2. Lineage (NCBI taxonomy): Eukaryota > Metazoa > Arthropoda > Insecta > Trichoptera > Limnephilidae > Limnephilus > Limnephilus rhombicus. The sequence goes on along the minus strand of OV815277.1, from coordinate 54,913,975 downwards.
GCCTTTCCTCACCATAAAGAGACAATGCTCTTGTGTTTGGTGAGGGAGTTCTAGCTCAATTAGTAAATTAATGATCGTATATAGTATATAGTATTGTTTTGTAATTATAATACATATAGTGCAATTGCATAACGTGGATTGACCAGATGATCATTTGGGAAGTGTGTGAAAGGGTTTAGTTTTTCCTGTGGGGAAAATTAAACCCGGACATTTAAATCTGGTGCGTAAAAACTAAAATGTAATACATAAAGGACTCACCAAAAATAGCTGTAGTACATCAAACAGATACATCAATTATCTTAAATCCACCATTCCAATTAACTCGATTATTGGTTGATTTATATAAAATATCACACTGTCAAACAGAGTCCTTTCGGCAAAAAAAAATGGCAAGAATATAACCACAAAACTTTGTTTTCCAAATAATCACTGAATTTTTAAGTTTGAAACACGTTGAAACAGTTAAACGCATTTCTAATTCAATCATTATAACACTGGTATTCAAATATGTTGGAAAAATCCACTAAAACACGATAAAATGCCGCATTTTACACGAACACATTCTGACAGTCTACAGAAATCTTCTGAACATGAAATGTCGAATCTAACTAGAGTACACTGCCATCTGTTGTTACGAATATAAGTAGTATCTTTCCCCCTACCAAAAAACGTCAAAATAAAACCGCCGGCGTATTTTAAAATATTACAAAAAAATTTTGAATGCATCTAGGGAAAATTTTCTGAAATTCAGCAGATAAGCAGGTTTAGGTTTTGAAGTTGGTGCTGAAATTCAGCAAAAAGCGTTCCAGTGGTTATTATAATAATGCAATTGTATTGACTACAAAGCAGATATATTATAACAGGACTCACGATTAAACATCTGATCTCACCCTTTCTTGGGATAATTCAAGTTAAACTGACTCAAACCCGTCCCTAGACCTCGGAACAAAGGTACAAATAAGCGACAGATTTTCTTGTGCAATGGTGGAGGACTTAGCTATCAAAGAATTGAACAAATGACTCATGTCTCATTCACAACTTGAAACCGCTCGACCAATTACTGTTTATTGCTTGAGTCTGTTCTTTTCCATGATTTCTATCTTGAGAAATTATTTTGATATCGTTAACACGCAACCCCCCCCCCCTCCCCCCCCTCCCCCATCCCTGCACACATCTTCACATTTGTGAGACCCCTCTCCCCTTGTGTGACGTTACGTATTTTGCAATTTTACATCTAAACAAGTTTTGCGTTTTAATAATTTAGGTAAGTAGACTGAACGCTGTAGAAATGGGATCCCTGAGGCGTATGTGCGGTAAAACCATGTATGATCGTGTGAGAAATGTGTAAATCCGCAAAGAATGCAAGGCTGATGTAAGCGTAATGAATAAGATCAAAGAAGGAACGCTCCGATGGTTTGGGCATGTAGAGCGAATGAACGAGGAAAGGAGTGTAAGGAGAATATATGACGCAAATGTGAATGGTAGAAGAAGTCGAGGACGCCCAAGAAAGACATGGCACGACCAAGTGAATCAGATACTTGAGTCGGGCCATGTCGAGAGTCAGAATAATAGAAGAGCATGTATGAGACGTTGTATGAATGTAAACGAGGCAAGGAATGTGTGCCAAGATCGAGTTGTTTGGCGGTCCGTCCTCTCTGCCTACCCCTGCGGGGAAATGGCGTGATGGTTAGTTAGTTAGTTTTATAATTTAGGTATATGAAACAATTATACTTTGTTTGAACCACTTAGGTATATAATGAGTAAATCCGACCGGTTTGGGAACGACCGTTCCTTCTTCAGGGCAAGCGTATACTAATTTGACAGTTTCGAAATATGGATGGGAACAATGTATTAATATGTAAAGATTTTATTTGCGTGCATTGAGTTCTCTTCGCTCTGACTGTAATTTTTTTGACATTAGCTCCACAAAATTAAAATTTTAATATGCTGTGAAGTGAAAATATTTTTTTCTTCAGGAGGCCCAGCCAAAAAAATTCCTCTCATGGCCTTAGTCATCTTAGTGTGCAGGGTCTTTTAGGAAAGGAAAGAGAATAAGTTCTGCGAAGGATAAAAGGTATGCGAAGATGGGTAGGAATCTGGGGGTCAGTGTGTCCAGGAGTGACGGACTTATGAATCCATACCTCCAACTGCGGTGCAAGGCGATAGATTGAGAATGTCCGGCTGGAGAGGTCAAAAAGCCTCCCTCAACCGGTCTCTCCCGATCCGGCCAAGACGCAGTTGGTGGGCAGAAGCATCTGCCGCCAAGATCCGGACAAACACTTTCCCCATAAACCCGAGCACTCCTGCTAAGTCACCAAACATAGCAAACCACTTGGGGTGATGTTGGTTACACTATTAATAGTTCCCGGGGCGGCGGTACCCATACCCGCCTACTTAAATGTAAATATTTTATTATGTACATAATTTAATAACTCTTTTGTAAGCCCAGTTTTGTTACCTAATCACTCTTCTTATACCTATATCCTTCCCAGAACTTCCTCTCCTTCTTTTCCTTACAAATACCCTCCATTTTTATTTTCCCCGAGCCTCCTACCATTTAGATAATGTATTTCTTATAAAATAAGTACAAGTTTTTTCCCGTAATTATGAAATATTACAAAAATAATGGTAATAACTGCCCGTTAGTTACACATAAAATGAGTCGTAGACTTGCAAAATCCGCTCTGGATGTCACGAAAAATGTTTCTAAACACTTTTTTTTTTTTTACATGAATACCGCACAAGAATCCCAACTGCTCCCGTCTGGAGCCAGTGGGACTATGGCATCCCCAATTGGGGTATGTTGTGAGGCTGATGGTAGTGGGGAGGGGAAGGAGATAGGGAAGAGGAAGATGAGGAAGTACCTGGCTATTCAGATCTGGTCACCAAACACGGCTAAAGCCATTTCAAGCAACGTTTCAATTCTGAATGGTGGTCCACACCAGGGCGATACTGAGAGTATCTTCCACTCTGGAACGTGCAGCAAATATACTATATAATTTTTTTAAATGAATAATTGTGAAATAACACAAATTAATCAAATAAAATTTATTTGCCACGCCGGGATTCGATCCCGCGACCTTCGGAGTGCCAGTCAAAGACCTTACCACTGGACTACGCCGGCCGTCAATAATAATTTGAATAATATACAATTAATTTACCTGTTATGCTAAATATCAACTTAATTATTCAATTTTATTTTAATATTTTGCGGAAAGTATTAATATTTTATTAAATGAAGACAATATTAGCGAAACTCAATCGAAAATCTGGAGACAGAAAAATATATTGGCACCTCTGGGACTCGAACCCAGGACCTTCTGTGTAAATGGCAAAAGCTCTACCAACTGAGCTAAGGTGTCTATATCCAATTCGGTCATTTTTAACTGTATCATACTTTGACTAAAAACGACCAAAATTATCTTCATTTTCTTAACGCACATATTATTGGCTGCTATCTTTATAATAATGATAATAATAAATTATCAATATGCTATCACTATATTTAATCAGTTAGGAGTTAAATTAATGTCCTCTGATGATAGATCATATAGTTATAGTAAACCAGAATGGCAGATTAGATTAGAAAATGATGTAGTATTTTTAAGAAGTAATATAGCTAGAGTAATTGAATATAAAAATGAAAATAGAAGTAGGAATATTTTGGGACATGTAGTTGAAATTGGGAGAAAATTTGGTTATAGCATTGGTAGTAATAATAATGAAAATATAATCAAAGATTTATTAGATTTATTAAATTTATTAAAACAAAAATTAGGTGTAAAAGCTAGTAGATTAAAAATATATAATTATACGTATAATAAAAGAAATTCAATATTATAAAAAACATATACTTGAATTGCGAAGCGAGGATCCAACTAGAAACCTTGGGAAAAGAGTTCAAGATCGAGAGAGGAGTAAGACGCAGTGGCGGCCGCTGCCCTGAAAACGTGGTGGTGGTGGTTCACTGATATAAATCCGTAACTATGAGATAACGATTACTAAGCAACATTAGGTAAAAAACATATACTTGAATTGCGAAGCGAGGATCCAACTAGAAACCTTGGGAAAAGAGTTCAAGATCGAGAGAGGAGTAAGACGCAGTGGCGGCCGCTGCCCTGAAAACGTGGTGGTGGTGGTTCACTGATATAAATCCGTAACTATGAGATAACGATTACTAAGCAACATTAGGTAAAAAACATATACTTGAATTGCGAAGCGAGGATCCAACTAGAAACCTTGGGAAAAAGTTCAAGATCGAGAGAGGAGTAAGACGCAGTGGCGGCCGCTGCCCTGAAAACGTGGTGGTGGTGGTTCACTGATATAAATCCGTAACTATGAGATAACGATTACTAAGCAACATTAGATACTTGAATTGCGAAGCGAGGATCCAACTAGAAACCTTGGGAAAAGAGTTCAAGATCGAGAGAGGAGTAAGACGCAGTGGCGGCCGCTGCCCTGAAAACGTGGTGGTGGTGGTTCACTGATATAAATCCGTAACTATGAGATAACGATTACTAAGCAACATTAGGTAAAAAACATATACTTGAATTGCGAAGCGAGGATCCAACTAGAAACCTTGGGAAAAGAGTTCAAGATCGAGAGAGGAGTAAGACGCAGTGGCGGCCGCTGCCCTGAAAACGTGGTGGTGGTGGTTCACTGATATAAATCCGTAACTATGAGATAACGATTACTAAGCAACATTAGATACTTGAATTGCGAAGCGAGGATCCAACTAGAAACCTTGGGAAAAGAGTTCAAGATCGAGAGAGGAGTAAGACGCAGTGGCGGCCGCTGCCCTGAAAACGTGGTGGTGGTGGTTCACTGATATAAATCCGTAACTATGAGATAACGATTACTAAGCAACATTAGGTAAAAATGATCCCACTAATCTTATTTGGAGAGAAGATCTATTTTAAGCTGTTTTCGAAGTGCAAAAACTTCTACATATGGCTTTTTAATTAAAATTTTAATTTTTCGGTACTAAGAAAATAAAAACACAATACTATTTTTTCGTAAATAAATATTTTTAAGCTGTTTTCGAAGTGCAAAAACTTCTACATATCGCTTTTTAATTACAATTTTAATTTTTCGGTACTAAGAAAATAAAAACACAATACTATTTTTTCGTAAATAAATCTGAAGCCGGGGACGCCCGAGGAAGACATGGCACGAGCAAGTGAATCAGATACTTGAGTCGGGCCATGTCGAAAAACGGAATAATAGAAGAGAATGTATGAGACGATGTATGAATGTGAGTGAGGCAAAGAGTGTGTGCCAAGACCAAGTTATTTGGCGGTCCGTCCTCTCTGCCTACCCCTGTGGGGAAACGGCGTGATGGTTGGTTAGTTATACAAACAGTATTTATAAACAATGTATAAACAGCACGAGGGTAAAATTGTCAAAGTTACCTATAAAAAAATTGTATTCCTTAATGATCTGCGTTTTATAATTTAAAACACCAATCAATAAAAAAGCAAATATATGTAAAATTTACGTATTTTCTGTACCTTTTGATTAAAAAAAGAATTATTGAGTTTGGTTAAGTATTTTTGCCTTAAATCCAAATTTAAGTTTGTATGATAAAGGCCGCCGGGTGGCACACCACAATAGTTTAATTTTTCATACATATGGCCGGCGTTGCGCGCTGGCGATGTTTGGGATATTCGATACAAAAACATAATTCGTTCCGCTTGCAATCGGCCTGCACACCGGACAGGGTAAATTCGCGCGGAACTATGAGAATTTGCTCTCCCTGATTCATATTATATTATGCATTATATTGGTAGGTGATATTTTTAATGAAATTCATAGATTTTATAATTTTAGGGAAGATATTATAAAGTAATTTTATACGACATAATTTACCAGTGCTGCACACAAACACACTGTTCAACCAGCCGCCCTTGTCGAGGAGTGAGAGGTTAAAACGTATTGTTTCTATTTTAAACAATTTTCTCCAGATTTTTCTCAGGTAAGAGCTAGATTTTAATAAATACATGCGTGTATTATCTGATTACAAAGACTTATATTACACAAAAAAAACACAAACAATTTTGTATTTAGAATTTGTTCCCAAATCGACAAGGAAAAATGTGTCGATGCAGTGATTGCACTATGCAATTTAATTGTTCCCTGACACCACGGTCTAAGACATGGTAGAATGCAAATGTAGATAATTATTGTCTCTGCAATTATAAATAGTTAATAGTAGAAAACCTGTAAATCAGGGGTGCACTGAGATCTTTATAGACTCGAGATATATACAGGCTGTTAAGGGACGTACGTGACTTACTTTAACGAGTGATTCCTAACATTATTTGGAGTATAAAAATTTTATACTGGAGTCAAAAGTTAAAGTTAAACTGAATGTACATTGGAGTAAAACATTTACAATTTGGGAGGCGGGTATGGGTACCGCTGTCCCGGGAACCATTTATTGGATAACCAACACCTCTGCCATAGGTCATCCCAAGTGGTTCGCTACGTTTTGCGACTTAGCAGGGGTGCCCTGGTTCATGGAGTGAAGTTTGCCTAAGAATTGGCTTCCCTAGGTTTGTCCAGATCTAGGCGACAGATGCGACTGCGCACCAACTGCACAGCAGGCCGGATCGGGAGAGACTGATTGAAGGAGATCTTTTGTCCTCTCCGACAGGACTCTCAGCAGGTTTTAAACCATTCCAAGCATTTTGGGAGGCCATTATGGGTACCGCCGCCCCGGGGACCATTTAATGGATAACCAAAACCTCTGCCATAGGTCACCCAAGTGGTTCGCTACGTTGGTGACTTAGCAGGTGCCTGGTTTCATGGGGTGAGGTTTATCTAGGTCTTAGCGGTGGATGCATTTGCCCACCTACTGCGTAGCAGGCCGGATCGGTAGAGACTGATTGAAGGAGATTTTTTTGACCTCTCCAACAAGATTTTCAGCAGGTTTTGGACCACAGTGGAAGGGATGAATTCGTTCATCCGTCACTTCTGGACTCACTGACCCCCGGATTCCTACCCACCCCTCATACCTTTTTCCTTCCCAGAACATCCTCCTCTTCATTTCCCTAAAAAGATCCTCCACACAGCATTCCCAAAGATGACATAGGCCCCGAGGAGAATGATTTTCCTCAGGGCCTCCTGTATGGAGCTAATGTAAAAAAAAACACGAAATTTTGGTCTACGGTGATATTTTTGATGTTTTTTGTGGTAAACTATAAACATTAAAAAATACAGTAGGTAATAGAAACGAGGGTAAAACTAAGCTATTATTTTTCGGAATATTTAGGATATATATAATTTTATATTTATATTTATATTTCCTGCATATTTACATAAAGAATTCAATAAAACTTCTAAAGCATAATTAAGTTTTATTTTTAAAAAAGTTAATATTTTGGTATACCTACATTTAATATGCTGGCAATAATCATTGATTTAATTTTATGTGTTTTCTCCCGCATGGATGGAGCAATACTTGTACAATAATTTTTCATTTTAAATTCATTATCGTGCAATAAAATAGCACTTATCGATGGAGTGTAATTCTATATGTGTGTTAATTTAAATTTTTATTTCTATCTTTACATATTATATTATGTTTGTTGCACAAATGTGATATGGTAATTAGACATCTCTTGTTTTGTCAAATTGAAAACACGTGGCGATCTCTATTTGGCAACAGCGTTCGTGGGAAATGGAATGAATAAATCACCAATCAAACAGTAATATGAGGGTCAGACAAAAGCTAATGCCTCCTATTTATTTATTAGTTAAATGAAAAAAAATTATTTGGCGCTATTCCTCAAACCTTCTTCTACAATATACTGCAGTAGTAACTTTCTGTGTCAACAGGTGGCAGCACTACATTCGCTTGCAAAATGGCCGACATCGATGTTCGTGTAAGACGGCGTTCTGTGATTGAATTCTTGAATGCGGAAGGTGAAACCCCATTCGCATTCATGAAAGACTGAAAAATGTGTACGGTGTACAAAACTGTACAAATGTGACTGAAGACAAAACATGGGTTCGAAAAATAATATACCTATGTAACATGCACAAATAATATTTCCTCACTATAATAACCCTATTAGTTAGTACGTACATCGATTTTAGATAATTTAAAAATGCACACTTTTATATTCCTCCATATATCTACTATGATTTTCATATTCTATTATATCTTTCCTACTCGTTTATATTATTTTATACTCATTTTTATTATTTAATACTATGTTATTTATATTTTTTGATATTATATTGTAATCATTTATGTTCTTGCATTATTTCTTCTAAATTGTTATTGCACTATATATTATATAAAATCAACAACCATAACACGGGCATGAGGCTAGCATGGTGGTCGAAAAATCCACTAATGGTGTAACCATTCACAGCAATGAATAAGAAGAAAAATTGAACCTGAATCAAAGAGGCATTCAATGGAATGGCATCACACATACTCACCGAGGACGAAAAAATTCAAAACTGCTCGATCGGAAGGGAAAATAACGGCGATAGTCTTCTGGAATGCAGAGGGTTTGATTGTGGTTGATTTTACGTATTTTGCCAAACAAAAGCTATGGCGGATGTTCTTCTTTTGCATGACAATTGTGATTGTGAAAATTGGATGGATAGTCTGGCCCTCATAGTCCACACAGCCTGACCTGGTGCCATCAGATTTCCATCTGTTCGGGTTGCTAAAAGAAGCTCATAGTGGGATTCACTTTCAAGATATGCCGTGAAAACTACCAAGCATCAATGGCTCAGGAAGTAGAACCGTGCTTTTTAGGACTCTGGGATAGATGCCCATAAAACATGGGCCAAAACTGTGGAAATGGACGGAGATTATACTGAATCGTCAATAGTGTAGTTTTCAACCTATTCGAGTATACGTAATTGCATTTTTATTTCTTGGCAATTAAAAGGAGAAAAAAATAGGAGGCATTAATTTTCGACTGACCCTAGTACATAAAGTTGACCAATTATTAATTGTTCAGCGTTTTTCATTTCTTCACTTCGAATTATTTATGATATTTAAGGGGTTTTCACATTCTCATCATAATCATCATTACATAGTATAAAATGAAGTCGCTCAAAATGTAAATGTAATCTTTTAAACTACGCAACGGATTTTCATACGGTTTTTACCAATAGATAGAGTGATTGAAGAGGAATGTTTTTATGTGTAATACATGTAAATTATATTAGAGAAAAGCCGAGAAATTCAAAGAAAACATATTTTTGTGCGATTTAAAACGGCTGGCGGGCCGTACTAGTAGTCACTTTTGAAATTCGTTCTACGGAAGAAATTGGAAAATAGATGTCCTAGAGTAAGTAGTTATTTGATTTTCCCTTTTCAAATATCCAGTGTTGCATTGCAAGCATTGTATAATTAGTGGCGAGTTAATTAGTTTATACGTGTAAAACATGCTTATTATAGTAGAGAAAAGCCGATAAATTCAAATATTCAATTCAGGCAGTGGGCAGCGGGCAGCTGGCAAGCGGGTGGTGTGGATTTTATAAAGATTGGGTAATGGCGTTGTGTTTCGTTAGCCACAGCAACGTGTGGCTGGGTCTGCTAGTTTAAAATAAATGTACACAGAATGACAGTTACCAGTCACCTTAATTACCCAGTAATCTCTTCTGAATTACTTTTAATATCTTTGAATTGCTATTCATCACTCTGGATAACTTAGTTTTTTTTTAATTAACCACATAAACATTAAGAGTAAGTAAATAATTTCCCTCAAAAATAATGTCACCTTTGGGATCCCTACTATCTACCAACTATCTTCAAAAACATTTCTTGTGCATTGTTGGAATTGAACCCGCGACTCCTGGGTTGAATTGAACTACCGACGCATTTGTGCCCTTAGCTACTAACCGTTCATGTTATGCAAACATCACAACATGCCTTGTCGAATAAATGGTAGTGGTGGAATTGGGGTAATTCAGAGAAATTGATAATAATCTTCAATATTATCAAATAATTTCAATTTGATAGGATGTTGGTACTGCCGTCCGGGGAACCATAAGATAACCAACACCACTACCATAGGTCACCCCAATACGTTTGGTGACATAACAGGGTTACCCGAGTTCATCGGGTGAGGTGTGATCAGGTTTTGGCGGCTGATGTGCCTGTCCAAGACCTTCCACACAGCATTCCCAAATAAGACGGGGAGACACTCTATCACTAAAATTGTTCTCGGCTGCTCTGGAAAGTATCTTCCGCAAACTAGATTGGGAAAAATATGGTATCAACGTACAAGGTGTAAAACTTAACCACCTAAGATTTGCAGACGATATAGTCCTATTCGAGGAAAACCCAATGCACCTAATTAGAATGATAGAATCACTAAACGAAAGTGTGAAAGTCGGCCTATGCATGAACAAAGACAAAACAAAATTGCTTACAAACTCTGAACCTGTAACTATAAAAATTGGCAACCAACCACTCGAATATGTGTCAGATTACATCTATTTAGGACAGATAATATCTCACAAAGATCAAACCACTAAAGAAATCGAGAGAAGAGTAGCAAATGGATGGAAGAAATATTGGTCTTTGAAAGAAGTCTTGAAATCCAAGGAGCTAAGTATGCAAATAAAAAACAAGTGTATACTTCAAAAAAAAAAAAAACAAATGTATACTTCAACACGTGTATACTTCCAGTCATCACCTATGGATGTGAAACTTGGGCACTCACCAAACGCCACAGAGAAAAGTTGGAACGCTGCCAGAGAGCCATGGAGAGAAGTTTGACAGGAACAAGGAAACAGGACAGAGTGAGAGGTAGCACAATAAGGGAGAAAACTAAAGTTGCCGATGTAGCTACCCGAATAGACCAACAAAAGTGGAGATGGACAGGACACATGATACGCGATCCACAAGAGAAATGATGCAAAAATGTCACTGACTGGTATCCCAGAGATGGCAAGAGAAGTAGAGGACGTCAACACATAAGATAGGAAGATGACCTAAAACTCACTGCCGGACATCAATGGAGAAGAGTAGCGCGTGACAGGTCCCAATGGAAAATGTTAGAGGAGGCCAATGCCAAGAGGCAAACTGAGCTTCGGGATATATTATAACAAATAAGATCATGTCTAATACATACCTAACAGAATTCCAGAATAAAAAGGCTTATTATTATTATTATAATAAAAGAAATAATAATGGATTATTTCAGAAAAATGAGAAAATATTTTATTCCAAACTTGACGATAAACAAAATATTATTTCGAATAATAATATTCCGTTGCCATCTGAATCAGATTTGCGCGATTTTTGGACAAACATTTGGAGTAAAGATATAAAACATAATGAGGCAGGTCCCTGGACAGAAAATCAAGAACTCAATTGTTCAGACATTGAACAAATGAGTTTTTCTGAAGTATCGGTTGAATTGTTAGCTAAAATTATAAAAAATACTCATAATTGGAAAGCTACGGGTTGCGATTGGATACATAATTTTTGGTACAAACGTCTAACTACTTTACATCCTCTTTTAGCAAAAAATCTTTCAAAAACTGTCAGACAACCTCAAAATTTTCCTAATTTTCTAACTAAGGGCATTACTTATATATTCAATATAGACCCATTACATGTCTACCGACAATATACAAAATTTTAACCTCTGGCTTGACAGATTTAATATATACTCATTTGGATGAAAAAAATATTTTATCTGAACAACAAAAAGGTTGTCGCTGAAAACATATGGGATGTAAAGAACAATTAGTTATTGATTCTGTAATTTTAAGATAAATTCAAAATCAAAAGCGTAATTTACATACTTGCTATATAGATTATCAAAAAGTTTTTGATAGTGTCCCGCACTCGTGGCTAATCAAAATATTAAAAATATATAAAGTTAACCCAATTATAATAAGCTTTTTGAAAAATATTATGTCCTTTTGGAATACAGATTTACTAGTTAATTTAAAAGGTAAGAAAATAGTGGTACCGGGCATTTCAATAAAGATAGGGATTTTTCAAGAAGACTCATTGAGTCCTCTTTGGTTTTGTTTAGCATTGAATCCTCTATCTAAAATGTTAATTAAAAGCAAGTTTGGAATAAAAATTAAGGGTAATACAAGAGAGAGTAGTATAGTTTCAAATCTATTCTGAATCAAATTTAGAAAAAATGATTAAGGTAGTTAAAAAATTTTCAGATGATATTAAAATGACTTTTGGTTTAGATAAATGTAAAACGATCCATACAGAGAAAGGCAAAATTATAGATGGAGACGAGGGTATATTTAGAAATTTCAAAATTAAAAGTATGAAAGGGGATGAGATTTATAAATATTTAGGATAGCCGCAATCGAATAAATTAGATCACACTAGTATTAAAAATGATATTAGGATTAAATTTCAAACTAGGATCAGAAATTTTTTTAAATGCAATCTATCTGCTAAAAATTTAGTAAAAGCAATAAATACTTGGGCAATACCTCTACTAAAGTACTCATTTGGCATAATTAAATGGTCCAATACAGATTTAGATAGTTTAGAACGATTAATTAGAACTACGTTAACAAAGTTTAATTGCCATCATCCAAATTCAGCTATGAAACGAATTAATTTACCTAGAAATTTAGGAGGTAGAGGTGCAATCAAACTAACATCTTTGAAACACAATCGGGTAGCAATGCTTAGAATTTTTTTCCGTAGGAAATCTAGTAGCTTAGAAATTCCTCCCACATTCTATACATGTAATGGCATTAATGTTAATGATGCTTATATGGAGACATCTCCTCAATTAGATTCAAATAATGATTCAATTAACTCCATTGAATATTTTTCTCCTGTTACTTTTAATGAAATTGAAAAATATATTGATAACCTAAAACCATCCAACTCTAAGGGAAATGATGGATTATCTTGTGATATGTTAAAAAAAATAAAACTACATGTCCTAACTCCATTGCAACATATTTTTAATTTATGCCTCAAAAATGGTCATTTTCCAGAGCAATTTAAAATCTCCACTATAATACCTATTCATAAATCTGGAGATACGAATAAATTAGACAATTATAGACCAATATCTCTTGTTTCAAACCTCTCGAAAATATTCGAAAAATGCATCAAGTTTAGAGTCATTGAACACTTAGAAAAATATAAAATTCTATCGAAAAACCAATACGGCTTTCGTAAAGACCTAAGCACCGAGGATGCGATATATGAACTGACAAAAAAGATATACTCATCTATCGATAAAAAAAAGAAATGTCTTGCCATATTCCTAGATTTAAGAAAAGCTTTCGACACCGTAAATCATAATTTACTCATTACAAAAATAAATCAACTAGGTTTCAAAAAAGACACACTAAATCTACTCTCCAACTATCTTACAGACAGAACACAAAAAACAAAAATTGGGAATAATTACAGTTCAGAGTCAAAGATAAAAAATGGGGTTCCACAGGGAACTGTGCTTGGCCCGATTTTATTCTTAATGTATATTAATGATTTATGTAATTTTGTAATCCCTGGTAAAATTGTTTCTTACGCAGACGACACGGCAATAATAGTGGATGGTAATCATTGGAAAGAAACTTTTTCGAAAGCAACTGATTGTATTTCATTGGTTTCAATGTGGCTAAAATACAACAAACTCGTTTTAAACTATAGCAAAACATTTTACTTACCTTTTTATAAAACCATTAAAAATAAACCGAAAGACAACCTTAAAATTAGAATCCATAATACTAGTTGCAATCAAGAAATGTGCTTCATGTGCAACGAACTCACTGATGTCGAAAATATAAAATATTTAGGAGTATCAATAGATATAAATCTTAATTGGAAATCACATATTAATCAAATCACTTCTAAATTAAGATATCTGACCTACATATTTTATAGACTTAAGGAAGTACTAAACATTGAAAAATTGAAAATGATCTACTTTTCCCTGGTGCAATCATCAATCACTTATGGCATTATAGGATGGGGTGATGCACTTGATACATTTATGAAGCCTCTACAAATAATTCAAAAACGCATAATTAAAGTCATATATAACAAAAATAATACATTCTCGACCAACTTATTATACAAAGAAACTAAAATATTTAATATACGTAAATTATTTATATTACAAACTTTGAAATATGTGTTTAAAAACAAAAATAATTTCGAAATAAATGAAAACAGAACGAGCAATAGAATAAATAATATATTTTATACCCCACAAACCAATACTAAATTATTGCAGACACATAGCAGTTTCATTGGTCCTCGTACATTTAACCTTCTACCACTACAAACTCAAATGATAAATAAAATGATAAAATATGTAAAAGAGGTAAAATTATGGTTGAATAATGTAGATATTGAAACGCTTTTTCTATAAATTTATCCATCCTTCTACCACTCATTTGCTGTAACTTCTTAAGTGTAGTACAATATGTTTTCTGTTTATTTTATTATTTTTATTTTATAATAACTAAAAAAAAAAAAAAAAAATTGTATGTTTTTCTCCATATTTTTATTTTATTTTTATAATAGCTGTAAAAACCCTTTTCACTTATTCTACCTATGTAATACTTATTTTTTATACTATCTTTATATTTAATATGTTTTTTTAAGTCTAATTTATACTTTGGGTACTTAGAAATATAGTTTTTTTTTTCTTTTAATATTACCCACACTCAGGCAGTGCCTTAGTGGGTTTTCATTTCTTATTCATAATTGTTATTATATATTATGTTATTATATAATATTTATGTACAAAGAAATGGGAATAAATAAAGTAAAAAAATAAATAAAAAATTCTCAAACAGCTCGCGTGCCACCTATTGCATTTTTTATACAAATTTTATACAAATTTCATAATGCCAGAGCTCACCAGTAGTTTTATACAAACCTTGTCCTGACAATAACGAACACAAAAAAAAGATGACTATAACGAACACAAAACAATAACTGACAATAACGAACACAAAAAAAACCGGTTGGCTGTTAAATATTAATTCCAAAAAAAGTAGTGTTTTACAAAGTGTGTTTTTTCATTTAATACAAAAAAAAAGAATTATCCCATTTGGTGCAGTCGTTTAGACTTGTTGAAAAAATATCGATATATCGAAATATCGATATTTTTAATTCAAAATATCGATATTTTTAGCCGATATATTTTGATCCGATATATCGATACAAAATATCCAATATCGAAAATTGTATCAAAAACGATATTTCTTAAAATTTATGTATTTAAAGTCACTAGAATCCAAAACCGTATAGGAACGAACGAAAAAAAGTAACTGTATTGGGTCATGACATGTGGCGGTTGAAATTTTTAGCTTACAAATCTCTTGTCTTTGCATTAGTATTTGTGATCACCAATACTATATCATGTGTGTATGTACATACATAGAAATGTATGCTATTTTTCGCCATTTTTTTTAAGCCACTCCTATGTGTTGGTTCCTAATTGTCTATGACTATTGACTATACCTTGTTCCAAACACGAAGTCCTTTTTGGCAGATTAATACGCCAATAGAATGTTACTGACACGCATACAAACTTTGTAAGCGTCTCAGTTTACATACAAGTTAGAAGACAGCTTTTTAGTTTTTGATATTTTTGTAATTATTACGTAATAAAAATGAAAAGTGATAAAAATGTACAAAAATTACTATTCATAATATTGAGCTGAATACACTATTATTTTAAAAACGCAAAATCTCTTGAAAATTTTACAGATATATCGATATTTTTTCCTCGATATATCGACGTCGATATTGATATTTTAATAAATATCGATACATCGATATATCGATTTTTTTTCACTTTCGACATCCCTACAATCGTTCGGAAGTTATGCGCGCAAGTGCGGATCCAGGATTTTTTTCTGGGGGACGGACGCGGCAAAAAAATCAACAATTACTGTTAAGTATCATACTTCAAGTTTATTTCTACAAGTTCAAGTATGTATAGGAAGGTTTATGAAAGTGTCAAAACAATAGAAAAATTAAATGTTTAATAAAGACAGTTTTTGCTTCTAAGATCTTCTGTGATGGAATCTCCACAGTACACAAAAATACCGTCTGGGGGGGCACGTGCCTCGTACCCCCCCCCCCCCCCCAACCTTAAATCCGCCCTTGTATGCGCGTACATACATTTACGCGATTCATTTTTATTTATATAGATAGATAGATAGATTGATTGATACATACAAAAATAGATAGATCGATAGATAGATAGATAGATACATACATAAATAGATAGATAGATAGATAGAAGATAGATAGACAGATAGATAGAAAAAATAAGAAATCACTGGTTAAATTAATGTCAAGTCCCTTAGTCAAGTCTTCCATTTTAGCCAGACTATATCTTTTTTCTGGTAAAAAGTGCGGGTGTAAACCATATGGGAAATTTCTCATTTCGTTGTGTCCATACTAGAATAAAAAATAATTACAATCACATTATTTATTATAACATGGAGGCGATCTACCTACTGCTTCTTCGGCTGACAAATTCGCGATTTCGGATAAAGTTAGTACGATTGATGTCATTATTAATCTGAGTCCCTACAGTGGTAAAATTTTATAAAGATATTGCGTGATAAACAGTACTGTTGCAAGAAACATAAATTAATGAATAAGGTTACAGAATACTGACAGAAAGTCGGCTTCGATAACAGTTAGTAGTATCAATCCACCCACTCAAACTCAACACGTGGTCACATGATTTTTTGGCGGCTGCGCGCGCCGCTGGCTATTCTTCCCGCGGCTCGCAACATCACTAGTGCCCTCCTCACCATCCAATTTCTAGCAGTGTTGCCAACTTAACGGATTTCCCGTCATATCTGGCGGATTGGAGTGTCCCGAAACGGGAAAATTTTGTATATAACGGAATTTACAGTATGACGGATTTTCTGGCGGATTCGAAAAAAGTGATAAATTACTTACTTTTATAGGCGAAAATAGCCTATATTTAAGGATTTATGAAGAAATTTTGATCCCCGAAATTCCCTAACAACCACCCCTCCCCCAGGATGGACGAAAATTTGTGTATCTGACGGAATTCTGACCGTTGATCCGTCACGATTTAGCGGGAACGGAGATTTCGAGTTGGCAACACTGATTTCTAGTCACTACTTGCTGGCCAGCCAAATTGGCGGTTTCCACCACACCATCCAATTTGCAGAAAGGTCTTAGCTTTTGCGCTGTGCGCACGTATTCGGAGCGCTCGCGCTGTGCGCAAACGTGTCATGGCTCCGTCACTTTCGAAATTTCAACGTATTGGATTAGCGTTGGCTTTATTGACAACAGACAATAATGCGATTCGTAAAAGAAAATATTGGGCAAATAAATGGTTTATCGAAAGGCGTAAGTTTAGCCACATAAATATCGCAAGGGAAATGAATCCTCTTGATTTTAGGAACTTTCTGCGAATGGATTATGTTAGTTTCAGTGAGTTGCTCAATCTGGTAACACCGTTAATAGAAAAACGAGAAATATTTACGCTTTACAATAAAATACAAATAAATGTAATATTTATGAACATATCCGAAAACTAAAAACTGTTTTTGAAAGGTGATAAACGACGCTTTCAAATTTTACAAATTGAAATAAAAAATACGGGTGTTACAGCACGTACCCGAGGGATTTAACCAGCGATTCCTGGGCATATTTGGAGTAAAAAGTGTTGTCCGATGATATATTTTTTCTATTAATAAACAAAAAAAAATGTTTTTCGATCACATGTCGCTACTGATCCCATCACGACGGGATGTGTTTGAGCGGACTAGCGCTGTCTCGCTTGAACGAAGTGTCGCTAGAACGAGACGTAACGCTTGTCAAATGACCGCTACGCTATAAACAATCTATACTCCTAAGTACTCAGTTGCGGCGTGTGATGGAATAATATTTTATTATTTAATATTAATTTATTTTTATTTATTTGAGATAATATATTACAAAATTATTCCATACAATTTATAATACATTACTCCCAATGAGTTTGATAAAACTCGTTTCGGGAAGGACAACATTATACCTCTAAAAGAAAATTATTTTTACATAAGAACACGCAAATCAATGAATAATACATTGATTTTTAAATGGACTAGACACACTTGATACAGGTAATTGAAGAATATACAAGAGTTATAAAGGAAGACAAAAAAATTGTTTTAATAGATAAAAAATCTCAATCGCTGGTTAAAATCTCTCGGGTACGTGCTGTTCCGGTAACCGACGAGTTCATCGAAAGCAAATTCATCGAAAATGAGTTCATCGAAAATCAATTCATAGAATGATCAATTCATCGAAAAACATTTTTTTGTAGATATTGAGCTGTCAAAATTAAATACCCAAAAAGGTCTGTTTAACTGAGTTAAATGTGTTTAGCAACTGTCAGTTTCGTAGTGACAATGTAAAATTTATATGTTATCTCTTCCATTTCCCATTGTCTGATACTGCAAAAAAGGGATATCTAAGGAACGGTGACCAGACAACTCATAATGAAACCAACTCATAAACAACTCAGAAAGGTCATTAAGAGTGATGATAAAAAATATTTAAAAATTGGTTAAATCGGTTAAGTTAGGTTAGGTTAGTTTAGGTTGACCAATACTTTTTTAACTTCTCGGTCCGCTCGGCATTTCTCTCAAATATCAACAAAATATATTTTTTCGATTAATTGGCGATTCAATGAATTGATTTTCGATGAATTCGTTTTCGATGAACTCGTCGTGAACCGCTGTTCCACCCTGTATAATTTTTGAAAAAAAACCTTTTTTGCAGGCAAAAAGTTTAAAAATGTTCCACCTTACGTATTTTTCTAACTAAAATTACCTATTACGAAAAAAAATAAAAACAACACATATTTTATTCTGCAAATTTATTATGAACATTATCGTCCACTAACTTTTTTGTCGTTTCATGTAAAAATAATTAATTAAAAAATTCCCACAGTTAAGAAAATATTAATCCTTCTGTTGGGAATAACAGACAAAAATAATAAGAGTGATGAAAAAAAAAATTTTTTCTTCTTCTGAGAATTACTGTCAAAAATAATAACAAAAACTAACTAACTAACCATCACGCCGTTTCCCGCAGGGGTAGGCAACTCGGTCTCGGCACACACTCCTTGCCTCGTTCACATTCATACATTGTCTCATAGGGAGCGGGAGCGACAATTTAAATTTTCAATACCAAAATTTAAATACCTACTTATAAATAAAATTATTAAATTTCTATAATACACATTAGAAAGATTATTTTATCTTGATTTTAGAACAAATTTTGTTTTTGCAAAGTGATAAAAAATAACCAATTTACAATATGTATATGGGAATAATATCAAAATTAAAATATTTAGAAATAAAATTATTAATTTCTAATCTTCGATCAAGTGATATCATAGGTCAATGTTTCTAATACAAACATTGAAAAGATTATTTTCTCCAGATTTTAGAACCATTTTTGGTTTTTGCCAAGTGATAAAAAATAACCAATAAAGAGGTGTTTTTGAAATATAAATTGTCGCTACCGCGACTGAACCGGTATAAGTTTTGGAAATATGCGTACTGCTACAAGTCGCTGCTAACAGTGCTAACGACCGCGCGGAACGCTCTTCGAGGAGAAATGAATTAAATGACCCGTCGTAATGGCGAAATTACACACGTCAACCACATTGATGCCATTTGGTTGAACGGCGTATAATTGAAAGGGTGTACTGTTTACACGTACTTGACAGAAGTGGACCATTCAATCACATTTCTGTCATAGATTTTAGAATGTCTTCGAAACAGGTCGTGCGCGCGGGAATTAAGTTAATGTGTGATCATTTAATTAACGAGTTAATGAGAGGCGTATGCACTTCCCTCCATTTAAAAACCATTTTCTATGTTGACAACTCACTACAAAATAAACAGTCACAGTTTGACAATTCAATATGCGCGGACAGTGCTGCGCGCGCATGCAACGCCGCATTCGCGCATGCGCACGAAGGACAAACGAACCAATCGCATTGAAAATATTAAACAAGTTGAATATTTTCAATGCGGTAGAAAGATGACGCGCAATGACATGGAAACATGCAATGTCTTGTTTACACGGGGCAATTTGGTATCTACAACCTAATTGCGCAGCGGAATTGAAAGGTCTAATATGCCCATTATGGCGAAATTACACACGTCAACCACATTGATGCCATTTGGTTGAACGGCGTATAATTGAAAGGGTGTACTGTTTACACGTACTTGACAGAAGTGGACCATTCAATCACATTTCTGTCATAGATTTTAGAATGTCTTCGAAACAGGTCGTGCGCGCGGGAATTAAGTTAATGTGTGATCATTTAATTAACGAGTTAATGAGAGGCGTATGCACTTCCCTCCATTTAAAAACCATCTTCTATGTTGACAACTCCCTACAAAATAAACAGTCACAGTTTGACAATTCAATATGCGCGGACAGTGCTGCGCGCGCATGCAACGCCGCATTCGCGCATGCGCACGAAGGACAAACGAACCAATCGCATTGAAAATATTAAACAAGTTGAATATTTTCAATGCGGTGGAAAGATGACGCGCAATGACATGGAAACATGCAATGTCTTGTTTACACGGGGCAATTTGGTATCTACAACCTAATTGCGCAGCGGAATTGAAAGGTCTAATATGCCCATAACGGGGATAAGCGAAAAACCTATGCAGCTCTACGAACTTGAAGCCGTCTAGTGGGAGGGGATAGAAACGGGGAATGTGGCTAGCGTGCGGGGGAAGGCGGCGCTATGGAGATAAGGGCCGAACTGTGAATGGGAATCATTATTATTTTTATATTTTTTTAAACTTTCTTTAATTTTTTATCACATTTTGGACATAAAATATAATAGCCCAATTGAAAAATAAGTAATGAAATGAGGAAAGGGGAATAACAAGGAGACTGGAGACTTATGTGTTGTTTAATTTTTATTGTTCCCTATAAAAGTTATTTTAAGTTACCTTTATCTACTAGGACGTAACTCATTTTTTGCGAAATCAATATTATGATTGATTTGTGAAGCGCTTGTCGAAATACATCGGCCTCACTTTTCACTTGACAAGTGCAAGCGGGTAAAAAAACTAGTGTTATGAACTCGCTGTAAGCTGTAACTCAAGGCGCCATTCCTTGGTGCTATCATTGCTTAACTCATTAGTTTGAAATAGATTTTAATTTATCATATAAATAGTAAGTATTGTTTTTTATACGTATTTTATAAAATCAACAGACTTGCAGTGAAAAATTTTGTGCATTCTATTCTGATGTAAGCTGGTGCTTGAGTTTTAAGAAAGGAGTGCTCGATATTAATCTAATAAAAGAACTGTATTTACAGTTTTACGGCCCAGTATGTGATAATGGAGAATGGCGTATCAGATACAACCAGGAGCTATACGATCTTTACGAGGACCCTAATATCTCCAAGGAAATCAAAACTGGAAGACTCAGGTGGGCTGGACATATCCAGAGAATGAGCGAAGGAGATATTCCAAAGCGAATTATGGATGGTGCACCTGGGGGTCGGAGAAGAGTTGGAAGACCAAAGCTTCGATGGCTGGATGGAGTGGTGAAGGATGCAAGCACCATCGGCATCCGAAACTGGCGCAACGCAGCACAACACCGACAGTCATGGAGGCAGGCTCTGCTGGAGGCCAAGACCCGACCTGGGTTGTAGAGCCACAGATGATGATGATGATGATGTATTTACAGTTTTACAATGATAACAAAAAAATTAGTGATAGGAACAAACACTGCTTGACTTATTTGCGTGGGCAAATAAATTTTATTTGATTAATTTGGGTTATTTCACAATTAATTTATTTTAAAATAATGTACATATTATATTATACTAGCAGATCCGGCCACACGTTGCTGTGGCTAACGTAAAACAATACCACACCATTACCCAACCTTTATAACCAACGCCATCTGTTAAATTAAATCCACACCGCCCATTTGCCAGCCCGTTGCCCGCTGCCCGCTGCCGCTTAACCAGATATATTATATATTTCAATCAATTTACACAAAACCTTGACAAATTATATACCTAAACCTTCCTCATGAATCACTCTATCTATTGGTGAAAACCGCATGAAAATCCGTTTGGGTAGTTTTTGAGTTTATCGCGAACAGACAGACAGACAAATGCGGCGAATGACTTTGTTTTATAATATGTAGAGATATACCATATATCACAAGAATCCCAATTGCTTCCGTCTGTAGTATGTACGTTGTGAGGCTGAAGGTAAATGGTGAGGGGAAATAAATGGTGGAGAGAAAGCTGGAGAAGTACCCGGCTATTCAGATCTAGTCAACAAACACGGCTAAATCAATTTCAAGCAACATTTCAATTCTGAATGGTGGTCTTACCTACGCCAGAGCGATACTGAGAATGTATTCCACCTGGAACGTGCCGGATATAATATATCTTATGATGTTTTTAATTATAAAATGTTGAAAACACAGATCAATCAAATAAAATTTATTTCGGGATTTGAACTCGCGTCCTCCGGATTGCTAGTCAAGAGCTTTACCCCTCGACCACGAGGGCATGTCAATGTGACTTTTACATAACAATACAGTGATTATAAACTTTGAATTAACATTGTAAACATATAAAAGGAGTGGTAAATTAGTAGGAAAAAAATCTAAAAATAACAGTGCAAAAAGACAAAGTAAAATTTTTTAATAATGAATGAGCTAAATGATAAAAAACATATACCTATGACACGTGTGAATCACAACTTTATATCTGTGCGTTATGATTAATAAAAACATAAAAGTTTTTTGGTAATTTTTAATTATTATAATTTAAGTTGACTGATTCGGCCCATTGGCAGTCGGAGTTCACGTGATAACATCGGGCTCATGGCGATGGCGGTTGAAATGAGCACGCCGAAAATTATAAAATGTA
This sequence comes from Limnephilus rhombicus, assembly GCA_929108145.2. Classification (NCBI taxonomy): domain Eukaryota; kingdom Metazoa; phylum Arthropoda; class Insecta; order Trichoptera; family Limnephilidae; genus Limnephilus; species Limnephilus rhombicus. Next base: position 54,891,068 of record OV815277.1, on the reverse strand, counting down.
TATTTAAGCTATGTTTAAACACTTACATGTGAAAGGTAAGACCGTCTTTCTTCTTAAAGGTCTTCATAGAACTACTTTTACACAATTTTACGACACAGTGGACCATTTTCCTATGTTTTATGAACGTTTTTCTGGGAGCTCTATGCGCGACCGAGGTGTAAAAGTCAATGTCAGCCATCTAAAAACCGTTCGGTAAAATTTTTGAAAAGGCATGCTTTGGGCAGGTGGGCACACTTTACATGCCGTCTCTCTAGTATCCATACTCTTAAGGCGATTCCAGACTCACGGCGAGAAGTCTCGGCGAGAAATTCTCGCGAGAACAAGCACTTATCCACACTCTCATTCTCGCCGAGACTTCTCGCGAGAACAAGCACTTATCCACACTCTTATTTTTCTCACTCGTGATCTGTTTCCCATCCGGTATGGGCGACATTACAGACGATATTAAAAATGCAGCAAGTTTGGCTCTGTGCGCCATGGCATATTATTATTTTGTTGTAACTAAAAATAAAGTTAAAAAAAATAGAAAAGCCAGACGATGGTGGGTAACGCAAATTCATCGAAACAGAACAGGGTTGGTAATTTTTTTTATTTAATATTCTTTCGTTATTATTATAATCATGTATTCTTATATATAAACTGTATTCTTTAGTTTCAGTATGCTAAAGCAGTTGGATGAACTAGTTGCTGAGCCAAGCGGAGAATTTAAAAAGTTTACTAGTCTGTTCCACGCATCGTGGTTCAAGCTTTTGTCTTTATAATTCCGATGTTTTGCGTCCCATAACACCGGTTCATTTTGGAAATACTCTATAAATTCCAACTCTTGTTGATTGTTCCACATTTTAAAGTAAACAAAATTTTCGATACAAAAACAAAAATATATCGCACGTCTACTCTCAACCGCTATTATTTTATATTATTATAGCCCCTCCAGACTCACGGCGAGAAGCCCCGAGAACACCCGAGAAGCGTGAATGTGATGTGTTTCTCGCATTCTCTTTCTCGTGCTCGGCTGTTCTCGGATGGCTGTCGGTAAATTTGGCCGCTTCAAAGGATTTCTCGGGCGAGAAGCGAGAAGGGTCTACACTCACGTTTTGTCTCAGTGTTGTTTAGTGAGCGGTTGAGAGTAGAAGTGCGATATATTTTTGACTACCCAACGCTGAATTTTCTTTTAGTCTTCGGGTATTTTACCCCAAATATTCAGGTAACATTCTTTGAAGCTTCACTGAGTAGTTGGCTAAGGGACACGGAAGCTAAGTGTAGTTTATGGTGAGTCCGAAAGCCATTCACATTTTTTGTTGGTACTTGCCAATTGATTTGAGATTTATTGTATTTCTTATGTTCTCTTTTTTATGCAGGTGCTTGCAGGTTTTTTACAGATGCAATTCCGCGTCATGGAGTCTCATGAATGAGTAGTTTCTTTTGCCCTGTTTAATTTATCTTTGTCTTACTAACCTATTTTTTTTGCATTTTGTTTTTCCTGTTAAGCACTTGCATACTGCTTACTAACAACGTATGCATGGACACTGGAGGTCTAGATTCGTTCAAAATAAATAAATGTAGCTTCGTTTAATCAAAAAAATTAGAATCTTGCGAGAGCCTTGAAGGAGTAACCATCAGTTACTTATACCAGGGCGGGTAAGAGGTGGATTACCTCCACTGTCGGTAAATTTGGCCGCTTCAAAGGATTTCTCGGGCGAGAAGCGAGAAGGGTCTACACTCACGTTTTGTCTCAGTGTTGTTTAGTGAGCGGTTGAGAGTAGACGTGCGATATATTTTTGTTTTTGTATCGAAAATTTTGTTTACTTTAAAATGTGGAACAATCAACAAGAGTTGGAATTTATAGAGTATTTCCAAAATGAACCGGTGTTATGGGACGCAAAACATCGGAATTATAAAGACAAAAGCTTGAACCACGATGCGTGGAACAGACTAGTAAACTTTTTAAATTCTCCGCTTGGCTCAGCAACTAGTTCATCCAACTGCTTTAGCATACTGAAACTAAAGAATACAGTTTATATATAAGAATACATGATTATAATAATAACGAAAGAATATTAAATAAAAAAAATTACCAACCCTGTTCTGTTTCGATGAATTTGCGTTACCCACCATCGTCTGGCTTTTCTATTTTTTTTAACTTTATTTTTAGTTACAACAAAATAATAATATGCCATGGCGCACAGAGCCAAACTTGCTGCATTTTTAATATCGTCTGTAATGTCGCCCATACCGGATGGGAAACAGATCACGAGTGAGAAAAATGAGAGTGTGGATAAGTGCTTGTTCTCGCGAGAAGTCTCGGCGAGAATGAGAGTGTGGATAAGTGCTTGTTCTCGCGAGAATTTCTCGCCGAGACTTCTCGCCGTGAGTCTGGAATACGCTTTAGCAAGAATACAAAATTTTGTTCGGTTCAGTGACATGGGGTCAAAGTAATGACCCGACCCCAAGTGCTAAAACGACCGAACCCAAGTAGTAATAAAACACTTTTTTTTTTTAAATTCTTCTTTTGGTAGATTTTTTGATTGATTCGTATACAGACAATGATTGTTAGAAAGAATCCAAAATTTCAGCCAGATTGGTACCATGACCGAAATAGTAAGTAGTAATAAAACAACTTTTTTTTAATTCTTCTTTTGGTAGATTTTTTGATTGATTCGTATACAGACAATGATTGTTAGAAAGAATCCAAAATTTCAGCCAGATTGGTGCCATAGGGCCGATTTTATGACCGACCCCAAGCGTTAAAACGACCGACCCCAAGTAGTAATAAAACAACTTTTTTTTTAAATTCTTCTTTTGGTAGATTTTTTGATTGATTCATATACAGACAATGATTGTTAGAAAGAATCCAAAATTTCAGCCAGATTGGTGCCAAAGGGCCGATTTTATGACCGACCCCAAGCGTTAAACCGACCGACCCCATGAATTAAAGCGATGATTCTTTTTTAAATTCTTTCTTTGTTAGATTTTTTGATTGATTCGTGTACAGACAATGATTGTTAGAAAGAATTCAAAATTTCAGCCAGATTAGTGCCATAGGGCCGAATTTATATGACAGACTTCAAGCGTTAAAGCGACCGACCCCAAGAATTGAAACGACGATTTTTTTTTTTAAATCTTCTTTTTGTAGATTTTTTGATTGATTCGTTTACATACCATGATTCTTAGCAAGAATACAAAATTTTGTTCGGTTCAGTGACATGGGGCCAAAGTTATGACCCGACCCCAAGTGCTAAAACGACCGAACCCAAGTAGTAATAAAACACTTTTTTTTTAAATTCTTCTTTTGGTAGATTTTTTGATTGATTCGTATACAGACAATGATTGTTAGAAAGAATCCAAAATTTCAGCCAGATTGGTGCCATAGGGCCGAATTTATGACAGACTTCAAGCGTTAAAGCGACCGACCCCAAGAATTGAAACGACAATTTTTTTTTTTAAATCTTCTTTTTGTAGATATTTTGATTGATTCGTTTACATACCATGATTCTTAGCAAGAATACAAAAATCTTCTTTTTGTAGATTTTTTGATTGATTCGTGTAAAGACAACGATTGTTAAAAAGAATACAAAATTTCAGCCAGATTGGTGCCATAGGGCCGAAGTTATGACAGACTTCAAGCGTTAAAACGACCGACCCCAAGAATTAAAACGACGATTTTTTTTTTAAATTCTTCTTTTTGTAGATTTTTTGATTGATTCGTTTACATACCATGATTTTTAGCAAGAATCCAAAATTTCGTTCGGTTCAGTGACATGAGGCCAAAGTTATGACCGAACCCAAGTGTTAAAAAGACCGACCCCAAGTGATAAAACCACCGACCCCATGTAGTAATAAAACAACTTTTTTTTAATTCTTCTTTTGGTAGATTTTTTGATTAATTCGTATACAGACAATGATTGTTAGAAAGAATCCAAAATTTCAGCCAGATTGGTGCCATAGGGCCGATTTTATGACCGAACCCAAGCGTTAAACCGAGCGACCCCATGAATTAAAACGATGATTTTAAAAAAAAATCTTCTTTTGGTAGATTTTTTGATTGATTCGTTTACATAGCATGATTCTTAGCAAGAATACAAAATTTTGTTCGGTTCAGTGACATGGGGCCAAAGTTATGACCCGAACCCAAGTGTTAAAAAGGCCGACCTCAAGTGCTAAAACGACCGACCCCAAGTAGTAATAAAACACTTTTTTTTTTAAATTCTTCTTTTGGTAGATTTTTTGATTGATTCGTATACAGACAATGATTGCGCCGTGAGTTCGCTCTGTTCCGATTGCCGGCCGGTGTGTGCTCGCATTTTACTAGCTTGCTCCGCTAGTCGTTTTTTTGGCGGATTAGCTTTTCCTTCTGCTCGTCTTCAGTAGAGTGATGTCCAGGGCCGGATTAAACATGTCGGGCCCCCTAGGCAATGCACGTCCGCCCCCTTTAACCATATCTAACTTCCAAAAACTATTTATTTTCTCCCACAACGTAATTTTATTCATAATTAATCTGTTTTTTTACTACAATACAAAGGTATGCCATCACCCTATTAAATTTAAAAAAAATAAAACGAATTCAATACAACAACTCTTTATTGCACCTTTACCTACGTGGAAACAAATATATACGTTTTAAGATTTTCACGGCCAAAAGTATTTTCGGTATTTGTTTTTGGGGTGTTATGCCGTGTTGCGCTACCTCCTTCTTTAGCCAATGTTTCGGACATCGTTGCAGTGTCCGAAACGTTGGCTAAAGAAGGAGGTAGCGCAACACAGCATAACACCCCAAAAACAAATAACGAAAAAACAAATATATGTATATTTAAAAACATAGTACAATGAGCGGTCTTATCACTAAAGTGATCTCTTCCAGACAACCTGATATGGAGAGAAACAAAGAATTTTAGCAAGCGAATACCTAGGTAAGCTAAAGCTTGCGCAACATTTATATTTTAAACATTTAAATAGCACCTACAATCATACCCCTACTAAACAATGCTGCTTTAATGAATAAAATAAAAATAAAGTACAAGAATATATTTTTTTGAAGTTAGAAAAGGGACCCGAGACGTGCATTTCCTAGGGGCTCCGACATGTTTAATCCGGCCCTGGCTTTAGGAACTGGCTGTTTATAGCGCTCTCCTCACGACACTAAATTTAGTCATGACTGCATATTGTATGGTGAGGAGGCACAACCGCCTGCGAATTGGAACAAATCCAGTGTTGCCAACTCGAAATCTTTGTTCCCGCTAAATCGTGACGGATCAACGGTCAGAAATCCGTCAGATACACAAATTTTCGTCCATTCTGGGGGGGGGGTGGCTAGAGAATTTCAGGGATCAAAATTTCTCCATAAATCCATAAATATAGGCGATTTTCGCCTATAAAAGTATGTAATTTGGCACTTTTTTCGAATCCGCCAGAAAATCCGTCATACTGTAAATTCCGTTATACACAAAATTTTCCCGTTTCGGGACACTCCAATCCGCCAGATATGACGGGAAATCCGTTAAGTTGGCAACACTGCAAATCACCAGCCGAATTATTATTTCCCTTCTGCCGGGACCCCCACTCCTTAAAATTGGGCCGAACAGCCAGCCGTATTATTATTTACCGTCTGCGTAATATTCCGAAAGTATTGCCGCTTCCCTTCAATCTTAGTTCCATGGCGCAAACAGTCGAAAGTACTCGAAAGCTGTGCTTGTCCCGTGTTGGTCGTCTAGAGTAATCATACGATGTCCATAATAGTGACGTGCGATCAGTGACTTAAAGCAGACAAATTACTCAGCACAATATCACTCAACTAGTTCCAGTTCCTACCACCTGTGAGTAACATTATATCATTTTCTTTTAAAATCGAGTAGCTTCTTTAAAGCGTAACCTTTTTTACTTCGTCGAATGATATTATATCCATGATATTCTGGGATTCACTTCTAATTAATTAGCTACTATTACTTCTTCTAATAAAAATAATTGCAGATTCCTTTTTTTATAACATCGTGTAGGTATATTATCGAGGCTTCTGACTTCTGACTCGCGCAATGTTGTCATTTTTTGCCTCATCTGTTTTTAAATTATATTTTCATTATAATCTCAAATGTTCATTAAAAGGAACTTACTTTTTAAAGGCCATATATAACAATAATTCATTCATGTTCTTAAGTGAATGCATTATTGACAATTTTGTACCTGTATTTATAACAGAAGAACATGGAAGATTGTATCTCAGTTTTATTCCCGGCCAATTATGATTGCTGTCATTTTGTTTGGATATATACGCAAGCCTTGATGCAAGTTCGTACATGAATATATTTAAATAGGTTTTTAAGTAAGATTTTTTTTAACATAAAAATATATGTAAATTAACATTTTTTTATTAATAAATCCTAGTGACCTAGGTAGGTACCAAAGGTTCGGTTCGGCAAAAAAAATTGTTTCGGCATCAGTTTCGGTTTCGACCGCGTTCGTGAATTTTGAAGTTTGGCTGACCTCGGTTGAGTTGTGGTTCAACAGTTTATTGTATTCAGATGGAGATATGTACCTATGCTGATCAGATAATAAATTTACAGAGTTGTATAATAATGATTTTTGTATATCATGTCTTGGTTCGTATTTAGCCTTTTTTAATAATAATTTTACCCAAGAATATTGCACATTTTGCAACGAGAGAATATTTGTTTTTGTTGAATATTCCTATGTGGTTATTAAATATCTTATTAGGGATTCCGTCAATGACAGATATTTACGCTAATCTAAGGTTATTTGGTGAAACAAAAAACTTCAGTCTATAAAGTATGCTCACTATAGCTCTGAGCCCCGTTCAAACTTTTTGTATATCTATGCTAGATACCTATACGTATTTTGAAACGAGTTCAATATTTTTACATGAGTATGGTTGTATTACAGAATTATGGAAATCATGAGAAACAATTTTATATTAGCATGAAGAGATCTGTGCTCTTTTTTTTCTGGAAACCATTATTGATGCATTATTCAGAACGTCAATAATGTGTCATTTCGATTCGCTGCCAAAACCACAAATAAACGACTCGCTATCATTTGACGATAATACTGCAATACACCGTGAAGTTCGTATTGCCTGGGGCATCAATTTTTTAACAAACGCATCTTCAGAAGGTCAATAACGTTTCATATTGAGTCGCTGAAAAAAACCACAAATTACGGACTCGCTGTCATGCGACTATACGACTGTAATACACCGCGAAGTTCGTATTGCCTGACGCATCAATTTTAAGACACAGGCATATTCAGATACCCATGGGTATCAATAATTGAAAAATTTTCAAGGTACGTTAGTAGTTTTATGTATGTATATATTTTTCGAGTATTCTTTCAATTGCAGATAAAATACTGATGGGTTTATAGTTTTCCATTTCACTGTGTATACCACTTTTGTAGATGGGTCGGATGATGCTACATTTGAGATCTTCTGTTATAATTGCCTTCGTTAAAAACATATTAATTAATACAGTTAAGATAGGTACTAAAATATCAAAATGTCTTTTAATATCAGACATTCTAATTTTATCTATCCCCGGCGACTGACTATTTTTTAAACTTTTTTTTGAGTTTGCTTGTGTTTTAAGAGCAAGCTGTGTGGAATAGTAAAAACTGTTTTATCACATCTATGTAATAATTGCCTAAGATTTTCAGAATAGAAGTTACCAAAATTGTTAGATGTTTGTTCGGTCGTTTGTTCTTTTAAGAAATAGTTTGATATTTCTTGGTCACAATTTACTTTTGCTCTTTCTTCCTGACAATCTGTTTATTTCATCCCACGTTTTTTTGAGTCTGCTAAACATTTTTAAATTTTGAGTTAAATTTTTTTAATTTGCACGCACTTAATTTTGTAACTTCGTTCCGAGTGCATTTATACTCTATTTCATAAAATTTATTTGTAGGATTATTTTTTCCATCTTTTGTGAGTGTATCTTTTAATTTGATTTTTATCATAATATTATCCAATCATTTAAGGCATTTGGTCTGGTTTGAGGTTCATAGGACTTTACTACGGTACTTTTTTCATAGATTTTATTAAATTTAGTTTTAATTTTATTAGGCAGTGCAACGCAATTCAGTTCTTTCAAAAGGGTATTCCAATTATATATTTTTATTTCATTATCAACACGTTTTTGAGACAGAGTTGTGATTTTTTCACTTTGTAGGTACATTTAGTCCCGTTATAAACAGCAATTGTCGTATCAATTAGACACGCGGACTAGTCATATTTATTAGATCTAACATAGGTATATGTGTTCAATACAAGATTTGGTTATTGGACCAGCAACGATTGTTACTCTTGTCGTAACATTAATACATTTTGTTGAGTCAGTATAGGTCTCGCAAGTTATGTTGACTTCATCACAGTACTCACACAGATACAAAACTTTCACACGGGGTGTTTCGTTTTAGGCTTTTAACAAAAAAACAATTAATAATTATTTCACAATTGGGAATTCGAATCCAAAGCGTGTTTAAATCGGTAACATAAAACTAATGTTGTTTTACAACATTTTTATAGAAATACTGAAGGTTTAGGAAGCAAAATAAGTTTATTAACTAAATGTGATAATCTTCAGGATTGAATACAAATGGGTAGTCATAAAAAACGACAAGGTTAAAAATATATTGTGTTGTTTAAAAAGATTAATTTATTAAAATATTCATACTTATATAATATTTTATAAAGTAAATAATCCACAAGCCGCCACATGCCGCTACACGTTTAATAGGCATAGATTTTGAAAAGTAAACTACTGTTAAACTTAATTACCAAAAGAAACATCGGTTTCGGTCGGGATAGATGGAAAAACATGCATTTAAATTCGGTTTTCATTCAAAGTTAAAAATATTTCATATAAAACATCTCCATTACCGCCATTTTTTGTACGGATTTGACATTTGTAAAGTTTCGTTTAAAACTCAATACGCAGGAATTACTCCGTTTACCTAAACTCAGAACCTAATGTTGAAATGAAGTGTGATTTCCAAAATGTGCGCTTATGAATTGTTTATTTTTTATAATTATGTGTTAGCAATCATTAGCAACAGTAATTATTTAATTATGTATCAGTTATCATCAGCAACTATCTATACATATATTATCTAAAATATAACAGATTACTAACACAAAGGAAAAAAAGATTAACTGTTGAATAGGTCTGTGATACTCCAGTTGCCTTAGACGTCAAATCATACAAGTCATTTATGCTTAAAAGTTGACCACCGTTTTTTACATTATGAATAAGTAAAATAATTAAAAATACGGAATAAAATTTCACGAGTTGGTCCATTCAGTGATTAGCCACGTTCCATTTCGTAACAGGACTCCATGATATCGCAATACATATTAAACGGTTATATGGTTGTCTATGGTTGTCAATGACAGATGTCATGTTTTATACTGCTCCATTTAAAATAGTGAAATATAGTAAAAAAAACTGATTTATACGACGTAAAACGCTATTAACAGTGACAGTGTAACGTTTTTGTAGTAAGCTGCAGAAAAGAATGTGTACAAAATCCATCCAAGTAGCCTGTTAAGCGATCCTACGATAATCAACCGAAAGTGTGTAAAAAAGTGAATTCGAACATATAAACTTGTAAAATAGTGGAGTTTTGTGCGGGCTGCTGGTGCTAACAGTGTACTTTTATCTTTCTCGGTATCCCATCGGAAAACATCACAAGTGCAACTTTTTATTAGTGATATTCTATCGAATAACAATAATACATTCAGAACCGGGTAGTGTTTAAGTAGCTGCATGCTGATTGGTTGAAAGTGAGCTCACTTTTGTTTACCTTTTACAAGTGCTAGCCGATTTGCGGATAACAGGCGTAATTCCTATACAAATAAAGTGCTAGTCCGATTGCAGTCAAATAGGCGTTATCTATCAAAACCAGCGAAAATGTCATTCAGTGAACCCGAAAACGACAAGATGCTTCCTGAAGAGAGAATAAAGAATGCTCGAGGCATACAAAAGGAAATCGATAATTTATTAGTGTCTAACATCCTAACAAAAGATCAACGGACAACCCTAAAAAACTGCGTTAGCTGCTTAATAGATCACCTAGTGGAGATGGCAGAAAATTTTTCGCAAATCCACTACGAAACACCTTTAAAAAATGTTATGAGAAGTATCGAATCGCTTTCCAATGATATTAATAAAATCAATAAAAAGCTGGACCAAACCCCTCAAGCTACAACGTATGCGACTGTTGCAGCTAGGCAGAAAACAACCCTTCAGAATCATGCCCTAATAATAAGCTCCGATGACCCACAGAAAAAATCAGCCGACATTGAAAAACTCATCAAAAAGCACGTAGATGTTCGCACTCTGGGGATCGGTGTGGCACGCATGCGAAAATCGAATAACAGCGACAAATTAATCTTCAACATGGCTTCCCTGGAAGATAAACATAAATTTAAAAGAGAATTGAATAAAGGGCTACAAGGCAAAATAAATATAGAAGAAGGAAAAAAATTGAATCCTTTGGTTATTATTAGAGGCCTTATCAAGGGAGCTACTAATGATGACCTAATGCATTCCCTGGAGAAACAAAATAATGGGATAGGTATTGATTTCTCGGAAAAAATATCCATTAAGTACAAAAAAAATCACAGGAATACACTTCTCTGCAATACGATATTAGAATTATCGCCAAAAAATTGGAAAAGCTTGATAGAAGCTGGGCATATCAATGTGGAATACCAACGTTTAAAAGTGGAGGATCAGTCACCATTGGTCCAATGCTATAAATGTATGGGTTTCGGACACACCCAATTGTTTTGCACGGAAGAAACGGCCTGTGTTCACTGCGGGGGCAACCACAAATTCGAGGCCTGCCCTAACAAAAAAGAGCAGCCTACATGTACCAATTGTAATAATTTAAATCATAACGACCACAGAGCCACCAGCTCAGAATGTCCAATTTGGAAGATGATGGATGAACGTGTTAGGGAAAAAGTGGACTACGCCGGAATTTGTTGAAAAAGATGGTGACCAATCAATCATACAAAGGAAGTACCAATCGGTGGATGATTATATGCCCATAAAAAATAGCCTGAGAGTCCTGTACATTAATGCCAGAAGTATTAGAAACAAAATAGACGAAATAGAAGAAACGCTCAAAAGAATAACGGATACTGTGCACGTTTTAGTTGTCACCGAAACTTGGCTGGGAGATGGAGAAGGATCTTTGTTCAACATCAATGGCTATCAGGGCAATTTTGCTTCCCGGACTACTGGAAGAGGAGGAAGAGTGGCGATATATACTCACAATACATTTAACTGTGAAGTTATTGAAAAGTGGTCAACGAATAATTCTTTTTTAGGAGTTAGGGTACAATATAAACATTTTAAACCTTTAAATATATATGCTATATACAGGAAACCTAACAACAATATAAATGATTTTCTAATATATCTTGAATCTATTTTACAAAAAAGTAGCCTAGATACACTCATCTTCGGGGATTTAAACATTAATGTTCTTAAAAAAAATGATACAACAAAAAAATATGTCAACACTTTATTTTCATACAACTATTTCATATGTAATAATACACATCCCACGAGAGTCACTGAAACCAGCAGTTCTCTATTAGACCATATTATATCAAATAGAGAAAACATATCTTCAACGACCTCCAATATTGATAACCAGATAAGTGATCATAGTATAATGATGTTAGACTACCAAAACTCTTTGAAACACCACTCTAACAACAGAATACCACCAAACATAAACATCAGCATCAATAAGAGGGCTTTGAGAACATATCTTGAAACCCAACCGTTTTCTCATGACACCACCAATATAACCGAAAATTTTAATCAATTCTTTAAATATATCGAAACAGCAATTGACACTTGCAAATTTAAGCCAAGGATACGAATAGGAAACCCTAAGCAGGGTAATACACCACGGTTTGACAAAAAACTGGATCTCCTTATTAGAGAACGAAATACTAAATACAAACAATGGAAGAAAGATCCACAAAACAGTCTTCTTATATCACAAAAAAATATGTCAAGAAATTTGGTTACTAATTACAGACGTTTCGCCAAAACAAAATATTACACAGATATTTTTAAAGAAAACATACATAATCCAAGACAAACCTGGAAGACAATAAATTCAATCATAACTAACAGTCCAAAGAACTCTACAAATAAAATTGAAACTCTTACCATCAATAATATAGACATAAATGACCCGAAGCAGATATGTACAGCGTTTAATGACTTCTTTACATCGGTTGGTGAAAAATTAGCTGCGAGTATCCCATCTTATGCAGACGACGTAAATACAATAAACATGGAACCAAAGCCATTACAGTCCCTCTACATGGCCAATACAAACAAACTAGAAGTTTTAAAAATTATCTCAAAACTAAAAACTAATGCATCTCCAGGAGTCGATGGTATGACAACCAACTTACTCAGATTCTGTAAAGAAAAATTAGCGGATCATCTTGTTATTCTCATTAATCAGTCATTAGTGAGTGGACTATTTCCGGATCAACTAAAGCTTGCAAAAATCGTTCCAATTCACAAAGAAGACTGCAAAAAAAATCCATCTAATTATCGTCCAATATCAATACTCTCAGTCTTCTCCAAAGTATTTGAACATGTAATCAAAAATAGACTAACAAAATATCTGACAACTAATAATATTCTCACGCCTCAACAATATGGGTTCAGAAAATTCTCCAACACGAAATGTGCTGCCTTTGATTTTATACTAACTCTTCAAAAACACTTAGATCAAGGAAAATATGCAGCGGGCATTTTCATTGACCTCAAAAAGGCGTTCGATACGGTTGATCATAAGATTCTGTTAAAAAAGCTTGAATATCTGGGCATCGTGGGCAACAATCTAAAACTTTTATCCAGTTATCTTACGGGTAGGTGCTGTTCGGTTGTTATTGGAAAAGATTCAAGTGATCATAGAAATATAACATGTGGTGTACCACAGGGCTCGATTCTCGGGCCATTATTATTTTTAATTTATATAAATGATATTGCAAAATGGAGAGTAAAAGGTACACTTCAACTTTATGCTGATGACACAATATTATTCTATCATAATACTAATTTAAACGAAATGGAAAAGGACATGGAAAGAGATTTGGCTCATCTAGCCGAGTGGTTGAGAATTAATAAACTTAGTCTTAATATTAAAAAGACTCACTATGTGCTATTCGGGAATAAGAGAGAACAATGCCTAAACATTTCCCTTGGACTAAACAAACTGGAACAAACAGATGTCGCAAAGTATCTAGGACTTTTAATTGACTCACGGCTTTCACGGAAAAATCATTTTGACCATGTTAAATCAAAGATTGCTCCGGTGTCCGGTGTAATGTACAGGCTACGTAGATTGCTTCCCACATCCATACTGCGATCATTGTACTATGCTATGATTCACTCCCACTTGGCATACCTTTCGGGTATCTGGGGTTTTGCTACCAAAAAATTGATATCGGAGGTACAAATAATCCAAAATAGAGCCCTACGTAACATTTTTGGCTTGCCTTGGGATACACATGTTAAAGATATTTACCGTCACGCACTTGTATTACCATTTAAGATTGTTCCTAGCTTTGAGATAACAAACACCATCTTAAATATTATTCAGTGCAACACCCACACAAATATAAAACTGAACTATGACAACGATGTTCACCAATACGATACACGGCAACACAACAAACTACATATATCAAAAATACACTCAACAAAGTTCGGACTGAAATCATTAGAATACATTGCGTACACTAACTATAACAAATTGCCTGAAGAATTAAGACAGGCCTCTAATAAATCTCGAAACGATATATTGAAATCCTATTTTTTCAAATGTTATTTGGAAAACGAGTCATAAGTAGGTACAAACTCTGTTCTGATAGCTATCCTGATTATCTCCAAGTATCAAACTTTGTACATCCAGATATGATGGGCGCAGTTTATATCTTTTTAAAATCTTATCATGTATTTTTTATGTAAACATCTTGTATTAGGTCTGTGTATTTTTGAGCATGTACCTTTTATTGTATTTTTCCTGATTTGTTTTTTATGCATTTCTATAGTCCATCATGGAGGATACTTGATTTTAACTTTGTGACACCAACAGTACATAAATCAAATGAGTGGTTATAATATTATTCATAAAATCTTATAAGACATGTTTCTGTGAAATATTTGTAAAGTGATTCTTCATATGTTTTGTCTGTATGTTGCTTCTGTAAAATGTTTTGTAAATTTTTTCTTTATGTATTGTGTCTGCATATTGGGTTGGGTTGGGTTTATCTTTTCAAATGTACCAATTGGCGATTCCTTAATGAGTTTTGATAACTCTTGGGAATGCAACTTCGTTGTATGTTTTATTTAAAAAAAAAAAAAAAAAAAAAAAAAAAAAAAAAAAAAAAAAAAAAAAAAAAAAAAAAAAAAAAAAAAACTTGCACACTTGACAAACACTGTAAATCTACTAATAAAGATTCGAATAATGAAAACTATTTATTATTTCAAATTTAAAAATTTGTCACTTGCAAAATGTAGGTGCATGTATGTTTAAATCAAATTACGAACCGAATGAATAGGACATCCTGTAAGTACAGCCTCAAAAGGGTGCCGTAAAACTTACCTCTCTTCTAACTAGTTACAATAAGTGGGCATAAGCAAGACAGAGAGCCTTATCGCGTTTGTGGGCGTCGCTTGACGTTCACACAGATAGACCAATACATCAATACTAAGCATTTTTATTGCTTCCAACTTAAAGTGTTTTACCTATACCTAAATCCTGGTTAGTATACGTTCGTAAGTCATTATCACTTTGATTCAGTGACTTGAGATTAATGTTATCATTAGAATTTACATAATTACAAAAAAAGAAGAAATTTCATTTAAGAATGCCTTTTATTGAGGTTAGGTGGTCTGTATATTGTAAAATATAAAAATTACATTTATTTGATACTAGCTGGTCCCGGCATGCGTTGCTATGCTATTTAATAAAGAAATTGTTACTCCCTCTATGTCCTTTCCCGTTCTTCCCGTTCCCCTTCCGCCTCCCCTTCTTCTCCTGCGTCCTCTTACCCTCTCGCGTTCCCACTCCGTCACCTCCACCTTCCCTCTCCCCACTCCACTCTCCCCCCTTCCCCCGTTCCACGAACCCCCCTCCCCCCTCACACGTCCCCTTCCCCTCCCGCGTTCCCCTTCCACCTTCCCCGCCTTCCCTCTTCCTTTTCCCACTCCCTCGCCCCGTCAACCATCCTCCCGCGTTCCATATATTCAATCCCAGTACATTCAGTTATTAAACAGCCCGTGTGCCACCTTTTACAATGTTTATTCCAATTTCCATTTTTCATGTATATTAAATTTGGTAATTACCTAACATAGGTACCTATTTAAAATATCTTAAATTCTTGATTCAATTCAAACTATTATGGGAGTACCTACTTTAAATAAATTTATTAAAGATTTTCAAAAATAGAATCCTGATTTGAACAATCAATGTTTTGAAAAATGTCATTCTCAAATACGCGATCTGTCAAACGTGCGATGTTTTCTGAAATTATCCAATATTCTGCGCAATTTTCTAAATTTTTCTCTCCGTAAGAACCATCCTCGCACTTCAAGGAATATTCTAAAAAAAGAATTAGCGAAATCGGTTCAGCCGATCTCGAGATTTGCGCTTACCAACACATTTAGCGATTCATTTTTATATTATAGATTGTGTCAAGTGTTCCGAACACATTTTCAAAGTGAATGGTTTCAACTGTTTCTTGTTTAAGATTTGTTTGGTTGATAATGTTGCTCTCATCTCTCCGTCGATCGTTCTCAGGCGTTCTGTTTTTTTTAATCGAAGTTTTAGTATTAATTAAAACCCCAATTCGCATAAGTAGGTCGTGACAAATGGTAAGAGAATTGCAACAGCAAGCTTTGAAAGATGTGGATACGCTTTTTTATATGCAGCAAAAATGTGCTAGCTCAGTTTCAGAAAATTTTAGTTTTGAAGTCCGATCAGTTTTTAGCTCCGTGAATTCTTCCTGCTCGTTTATAAGTTTTCAAGGGAAATGCTATCTGAGAATGGATATCGTACCCAGTCCATGTCCATGGGTTGCAGATCACACTTACGAAAATATGAGTTTATTTTTTCTGAATCGGCAGCCATGACCGTTGGTATCGTGGTTGATCTATAACACAAACTTGTCCGATGACGTTAAAATATTAGAATTCCTGCCTTGCATTTTATTGAGTTCATGAGTAATACGAGGTATTCAAGTTTTGCTACCCATTTTTATTTTTTAAATGGAGAAGCAAAATCTGAATGCTAGGTCTCTAAAAAAGTATGGGTCTCATTTTTAGCTCGCTGCGGTGAGGCACACCAACTAATGACCACGGCACAACAGTGTGCCGCGGCACACGCTTTGCGGAACACTGGCCTAGACAACGTACCTACTGATCCACTCGGCATATATCTACGAGATATCTACCTACCATCGTTTAAAGAACAAAAAATCGCACTGTAAAAATATTCTTTTGATATCCATACCAAATTGCCACTTGTGTACATATACATTATTCGGCCTAATTTTGTAAGTTAAAATTTTTTTCTCTTCTTCAAACTTAGCAAATGCTTAGATACCTACGCTTTGTGGCGTAATTTTAAATTCAATTTTCTCTGCCAAATGCTTTTTTTTCATTTGTCATTTTTATGTCATCTTTGGGGATGCTGGGTGGATGATTTTTTTAAGGAAAGGAAGGAGAGGAGAGTTTTTATAATAATGCAGTTGTAATGACTACAGAGCAGATATATTAAAACAGGACTCACGATTAAACATCTGATCTCGCCCTTTCTGGGGAAAATTCAAATTGACCTGATTCAAACCCGTCCTTGGACCTCGGAAGAAAGGTACATTATTTACAATTCATGGCCCACACATAGCGAAAACGCAATCCTTCATTTTTTAAGGCGATCCACTAGTTCAGGAAAAAATCGAAATCGGAATTCACGCCCTTTATGGGAGATTTTAAAAATACTTGAGAAAAAGCTTTTGGAAAGGTTGGAAAAGGTATTTGAGAAATTTTTTTATAGGTTGATTTCGTAAAAGCCTGTAAAAAATATTAATTCCTTTTTTACGCATTGTTTATTGTAAGAAAACGGAAATTTAAAATTGATTTCACAAAACTAAGCGGCGCGGAGTCACACGACTATCTCCCGGTCCAGACGTGGCGTGAGCTCAGAGTGAGGGCGTGAGGCGTGACTGATACAAAATAGTTGTGCCCAGTGCATGGTTCTTGTGCCCATGCCATAAGGGTCACTTCAAGAATCCAAATTCGTGGAGTGCGGGCCGTATTGATTGATGTCAAAAATAACAACGAGAAAATGCATATTTTATTTTATTTTGTGAAGTTCGGCCGTAAATATCAAAATTTTTTGCGATTATAATAAAAAAAACTAAATTTGCCACATTATACAATAAAACCAAATCCGAAAAGGGGTTTATAAATAGGAGAGTTTGGACTTGGAAGTTTTTTTATAGACCTTATACTTTATTTTTTTATAGGCTTATTAACAGACTTATAAAAAAATTACCGATATTTTTAAGGGCCAAGGTATGTTCTACACACAGTATTTAATTGAAGCATCTATAATACTTCTAAGTCATCAAAATTTCAAAACGATTTTGTATGATTTTGCATTATTTACTATGGCTTCATCTTAATACGTATATATATGATAAATTTCGTAGGTATTTTAATACCACCTGACAATGTATGAGTTCATCCGTCCACCATTGTTATAAATAAGCTTCAGATTTTCATGTGCAATGGTGGAGGACTAGGTAGCTATCAGAGAATTGAACAAATAACGCACGTCTCATCCGTCGCTTGAAAACGCTCGACCAATTACTGTTTTTCTTTCCCATAATCGCTTTCTTGAGATATTATTTTGAAATCGTTACCACGCAAAAAAAAATCAATTTTTGGATTTTCTCAATTTTTCACATATTTCATATTGCCAAAGTCTAACTTTCGAGATTTATATATTTTTTTTCTTTTAAAAAGAAAAACAAACATCCCGGGGTTATAAATAACCTCTGGTAAGATTAAGATTTTCTCAATCGAAAATTACGTAAAGCAGAAGGTCCTGGGTTCGAGTCCCAGAGGTGCCAGTATCTTTTTTCTGATTTTTCTGTCTCCTAATAATGTCTTCGTTTAATAAACTATTATAATTGGAGGTTTTACTCACAAAAATTAAAAAATTAAAATTAATATTTTTATTTATTTTTCTTTTATTCACTATTTGTGAATTTTAAATTCATAGTTTAAAATTGATTTATTTTTATTTTCCTGTTAGTTTAATGCGTGGTTATTATGAACCGACTCGTTCATGACTCCCGCAGTTGGTCCCGCAATTGTGGATTGTGTCCTTGTCCTTGGTGAAGGAGGTTCAAATAATGTTGACAAAGAATTCAGAGAACACGCTACAGATTTTCTGGGTGTCAGTCAGACAATATTAGCGAGGATATATAAGACAAAAAAATTGAAATAGTTTTGGGATGATCATTTAATTTTTTCGAAAAATTACTTTTGGGGTTCACTAGTTACCTTTTGGTTTTAACAAGTACGAAAGAAAATTCGACGATAATCAGAATGACCTTTATACAGGGTCCACTAACACCTTGGGTGTGTTTGGTTTGGTCAAAATATTTCTGCTGGAATAATAAATCTAAAAACAGTTTTTCAAAGATGATGAAATGCGCTTTCAAATTTTATAATCTATGTATGTATATAAAAATCAAATATATGTTTGGGGATGTATAAGACTATGCGTTGCTAAACCATTCATCCGATTGCGATGAAACTTTTAGGATTTGATGTGCGCATGCCCGCGATGGTTTTTATATACAATAATGAGCTCTGGTGTCATGAAATTATGCGTTGCTAAACCGTTCATCCGCTTGCGATGAATCTTTGGTGAGTTTTTGTGAGAACACCCTCGAAGGTTTCTATATATACTGGTTAACTCTGGTTATGTATGGAATGCGGGGGGGGGGGGGGGAGGGAAACCAGGGAGAGGGGATCGCGGGACGGAGGATACGCAGGGAAAAATAATTTCTTTATAAAGTGGCGTTGCAACGCATGCCGGGAACTCGCTAGTTCAAAATAAAATTACAAGTTTTAAAATATAAACTATTATTTTTAATTGATAAACTAACGTTTAAGAAAAACAATTTATGCATAGCACAAAGGGTAACAATTATTAAAGCAATAATTATCAGCCTGAAACACTCATCTACATTGAAAAAATCTTCAATCTTCAAAAATCATTCAACAACTACTGTTTAAAACAGTTTAAAACAGTGATTGTTGAATGAAACACTAGTATATATTGAATTATTTGGCGGGTATTAGATAAGCCGCCATAGCTCAGTGGCGAGAGCACCTGACCGGCAATCAGAAGGACACGGGTTTTTCAATGTAGATGAATGTTTCAGGCTGATAATTATTGCTTATAATAATGTATAAAATATATATTAATGGAAACACGGAAAGTTTTAAAAACTGTTCGCCTTACGTTTTTTCTCACGAAAATTACTGACAATTAAAAAAATATAACACAATTTTATTTTATAAGTCAAACTTATTATAATCATTATCGTCAACAAACTTTTTTTTCACCAAAAAACAGAAAGTATCATAAGATTTTTTTCAAATTGCGGACGGACACGAGGGTTTCATTAAGGTCTACATTTTGATTATTTTCTGATGGTTACTTTCTGATTTGATTATAAAGCGTGTTGTTTTATCTCTCTTTTATCAACATTTCTCACCATGATAGTAAGGGAGACAACGATTTCTATGAGACCTATCTAAGTCAGGGTTTCCCAAACTTTTTCTGCCATGGAACACTTTGCGAACCCGTAAATTTTAACGGAACACTTGGCTTATTTTTTAGGTTAGTAATTCCTAAAAGTAAAAATTTAAAAAAATAAATTATTAGACACATTATTAATTTATTTAGCAAATAAACAAAAAAGTAATAATTAAAGCGCATAATACATTTCTTCGATCAGGCACAATATTGGTAAGTTGGATTCTAATGTTTGGTGTGGCCTCGAGACTGTTCCTGCACTTTGATTTCGTTACAGCGTAATTCTAATGTTTGGTGTGGCCTCGAGACTGTTCCTGCACTTTGATTTCGTTACAGCGTAATTCTAATGTTTGGTGTGGCCTCGAGACTGTTCCTGCACTTTGATTTCGTTACAGCGTAATTCTAATGTTTGGTGTGGCCTCGAGACTGTTCCTGCACTTTGATTTCGTTACAGCGTAATTCTAATGTTTGGTGTGGCCTCGAGACTGTTCCTGCACTTTGATTTCGTTACAGCGTAATTCTAATGTTTGGTGTGGCCTCGAGACTGTTCCTGCACTTTGATTTCGTTACAGCGTAATTCTAATGTTTGGTGTGGCCTCGAGACTGTTCCTGCACTTTGATTTCGTTACAGCGTAATTCTAATGTTTGGTGTGGCCTCGAGACTGTTCCTGCACTTTGATTTCGTTACAGCGTAATTCTAATGTTTGGTGTGGCCTCGAGACTGTTCCTGCACTTTGATTTCGTTACAGCGTAATTCTAATGTTTGGTGTGGCCTCGAGACTGTTCCTGCACTTTGATTTCGTTACAGCGTAATTCTAATGTTTGGTGTGGCCTCGAGACTGTTCCTGCACTTTGATTTCGTTACAGCGTAATTCTAATGTTTGGTGTGGCCTCGAGACTGTTCCTGCACTTTGATTTCGTTACAGCGTAATTCTAATGTTTGGTGTGGCCTCGAGACTGTTCCTGCACTTTGATTTCGTTACAGCGTAATTCTAATGTTTGGTGTGGCCTCGAGACTGTTCCTGCACTTTGATTTCGTTACAGCGTAATTCTAATGTTTGGTGTGGCCTCGAGACTGTTCCTGCACTTTGATTTCGTTACAGCGTAATAAAAAAATCCCGCTTCACATAAACGGGTTGTAGAAAATAAAACAAAAATGTAAGGCAGGAAAACAATCAAATGATTAGATTGAACTGATGAAATCTGAAATTGTATTTTTTTTCACTTTTTCCCCAACATGCATATACGGCACCATGAGCATTTATAGTTCGACTAATTTCTTGCAAGGTTGCAGGAAGACTGATTGATTTTTACATTATAAGACCTAAAGTGATCCTCCGCAAGGAGTAGGCAATTAAGTACATATTTTAAATAATAATAATAATAAAAAATAAAAAAAATATAATTAAATTATTATTATTATTATTATTCTACATTAGCGCCGTCCGAGTATACATTTAGGCACAATCAGGTTTTAAAAATAATCCACCAAAGTTTGGTAATTAAACATAACTTGATTGACTGCCGTAATATAGTACCATATTATGAATATGAACCAAATTCATTTTTAGAAAATGAATTTTATAAAATATATTATGATAAAACTATACTAACAGACAGAACAATTAGTCATAATAGACCTGATATAGTTTTACATGACAAAATTTAAAAAAATAACTTATATCATTGATGTAGCTATTCCAAATTCCTGTAATATTCAAAAAACTGTTTCTGAAAAAATTAGAAAATACACAGATTTAGGAAATGAGATTAAAAGAATGTGGCATTCTCGGAATATAAAAATATTACCATTTGTTATTTCGGCTACTGGCATTATACCTAGGTCTCTGATTCAAAATTTAGGCGTATTAGATTTGTCAAAGAATTTATATATAAAAATGCAAAAATCGGTAATTTTAAATACATGTAGGATTACAAAAGATTTTTTAAATATTTATATTGAGGGATCAGTAGGATTTATAGGTTCAATTAGGAATTCCACAGAGCCGAACCCTCTGATATGAAAATATCTGGAGTCGGTGAATTATTTTCCCATCTGGTCTCTGGTAGGTTGACATGTTGTTCTTGTATTGTTTTGTAATTATAATACATATAGTGCAATTGCATAACGTGGATTGACCAGATGATCATTTGGGAAGTGTGTGAAAGGGTTTAGTTTTTCCTGTGGGGAAAATTAAACCCGGGCATTTAAATCTGGTGCGTAAATAATTCCTGCATCAAGTCGCAGTATAGTTTTAAGTTTAAATTTCTCACCACCAAAAATAAAATCCCTCCACGCAAAGTTTCATAAAAAAAATCCATTGTAAATATGCTAGAGTCAGTAAACTCATTGTTTAGGAACTCTGTCAATAAAGAATATCCAAGTCCAAGTCCAATTATTTGTACATCGCACAGATGTTCATATTATTGACTCCTATCACAGTACTATAAAGCATAGCAGGAAACTTCAGAGATTTTTTTAGTATGTAAAATGAAGATTTCCTGCAATAACAGCATAAACATTCAACTTCCATAAAGCTTAGTTTCTGTATCTGTAAGGGTCTACGACCTAACTTAAGAACTATTGTGAAATATTTATGCAAATAATAATTTCTTATGAATAATATCGGTAGTGTTGAAATATGAATATGTGTACATTATATTAAATGAAATTCTTCCGACAAACTGTCGCGGAACCCTGGTGTTCCGCGGAACACAGTTTGGGAAACCCTGATCTAAGTTATTCCCAAAAGCGAACTAGTCTGAAGGGTTAACCAGTGATTCCTGACATTATTTGGGGTAAAAAAGGAAATTGAAATTTTGGTCTCCGGTGCCTTTTTTGAAGGTATTTTTCCTCAGAAGGAAACAACAAAAAAAATCCATACTGGCCACTCAACCGAGAAATTTCCCAAACCCTTACCCCGACTCCGTTAACTGTAATTTCGACTGATATTTTTAATGTTTTCAGTTTAAAAAAACATTTTCACCCGAGGCCAATATTTATTACAAATAATATCAGGAATCACTGGTTAAAGTAAGTCAAGTTCCTTAGTCAAGTCTTCCATTTGAGCCAGACTCTATCTTTTTTTCTGTGATAATCTAAAAAGTTCGGGTGAAAACCATATGAAAATTTTCTGATTTCGTCGTGTCCATACCAGAATTAACATTAATTACAATTACATTATTTATTATAGCATGGAAGCGATCTACTACTTCTTCGGTTGATAAATTCGCTATTTCGGATATCCAATCAATACAATAGATGTCATTTGACTACCTATAGTAGTATAAAGTTATGGAGATATTACTCATTAAACAATAATTTTGCAAGAAACAAATTAATGAATAAGGGTACAGAAAGTCGGCTTCGATAACAGCAGTAACAAGTTGCAGAAGTAATCACATGTTTTGCTGATCATATAAGTATAAGGGGTGACCTTTCGAAGGTCTGCTTCACGACAAACGGTTAACAACCGAGAGAGATCCTTTCTCTACGCCAGGATTATGGCGTTCCGCATACATATTTATGAACGGACTGCCAGCCGTCGACTTTTCCGACGGCTCGTGCTTGCGGCAGCGATGACATCATTCCCGTAGACCTCGCGCGCCGTAGACCTATGTCGGGCAGTCTGGGGTCTGGGCACAACTGGCAAGTCGAAAGTGACACCTTGATAAAAATGTGCATCGGGAGCGTATACAATAAGTAACCGAGTAGAAAAAACGCCACTCTTCAATTATGCTATCTGCTAATACATATTCGAATGCCCTTTTGATTAGGTAACGTGAACTCACCAATCAGTACGTTCGAATCCAGACAACCGGAAAGGAAAATCTGCTGGCCAGCAGCTACGAGCGTATTCGTCGTCGCCGGCGGCCGGCGCGTCGCCATTTGCCATTTGCATTTATGTCGGGGGAGACAAAAAAACATGCAAAAAATATGCATTAAACATTTTAATTTTGTTAAAATTAATTCACTCGCGCGGTAACGCCATGTTTATTCATCGTTTTTATTTTAACATTTCATTAATGGCGCCAATCATAAAAAAAATATTTTTGCGTAAAATAAAGTGAATGCATCATTGACAAGTTTGTACCTGTATAACAGTAGGGAAAGAAATGTATTAAAATAATTACACAAACCCGCTCGACAAACCCTGCTTTGCCAACAAACCATTCAAAACCTGGGATGTTTTTTAAAAGTGTGATGAAATGAGAGTTTATTTTAGAGAATTTATTTTATAAGATTGGTACTTCCGACAAATGTCATATTTGATTTTTGTTGTTTATTTTTGGGGTGTTATGCCGTGCTCCTCCTTTAGCTAACGTTTCTCACAGCGTTTCACATCTGCCCTGATGATGGAGACTGTAACGCTGTCCGAAACGTTGGCTAAAGGAGGAGGTAGCGTAACACGGCATAACACCCCAATAATAAACAACAAAAATACTTTTGGCCGTGAAAATCTAAAATCATATCTGTCATATTTGATTGTCTATTAGTTAAAACAGGAAAATTCCGTATTATCCGTGCATCAAACTTCGACAACACGAACGTTCCGTATTATCCATGAGGTGGACTAACTGCATACATATTTACCGATTTTTATTGTGCAAAGTGTTTTTTTTTTTAAATTTGGAAATCAGTTTCTAATTCAGTGGTGAGTGTATTCGTACTTTTAAATTATTATTTGACGTAGCAAAAAGTGTTTTATTTGGAAAAGCACAGTATTATAAGTACATTTACCAAATTCCGATATCTTTCCAATTAATTAATCATATTAATTAACATATAACAGGATTAGTGTTACACAATCAGGTGGCTATGTAGGTAATTACGTAAATTTGAAATTCTATTTACTTTGTTAAGTCCTTTTAAGGACTACGTTACGCGGGTAAACCGAGAAAATTGTTCTACATATATATATATATATATATATATATATATATATATATATATATATGTATATGTAGCTATATTGTATATATTGTAATGTTATTCTTGGTTAATAAATAATAAAAAAATCAACAGTTGATTATTTAAAACTAAATTACTTAATTAATAAAATGTCCGTACTTGATTAATTGTCCTATCCCATGTGCTCTCGTCAGATCAAGATCATTTTATGGGTTCCATTCCGAATCAAAAGGTATCAGCAATAAGGAACTCCAGTGAAAAATATTCTGGCTTTAAAAAAATATGTTCACATAGAATACAGACCAATAAACGCTGTTTCTGAATAGGTATATAAGTTTTATTTAATAATATTAAACGCAGAGTTTTTAAAAAAATTATTAAAAAGTCCATTTTTAATCGGGTCGTAAAAATACGCCGTCAAGTGACGACACTGTTCGACTTGTCGTGACGTCACCGTAAAGTCATTGTATGGGAATGTATGATATGTCACAAGCCATCGTATGAATTTATTCGTTTATTTACATACTGTTTATAGAGATTTACTTGTTGTGTTTATTGAAACATTATTTAGGCCTAAATTATGTTTCAAAAATACAGGTATATCTTATTAGTTTATCTCTATTATTGAAAATATTTAAAAACTACTGCACAAAAAAAATAGTAATGCTATTTCTATGGGAGAATACTTCGAACAACGGAATTCAATATGGCGGCAGTAGATCAGCTGATCCTATACTAATTTTTCAGGAGTCACCATACATACGGTGGTTTTCGGGGGGGTCTTGAAAAGTTAAAGCTTTGACAATTATTTTAACCATTAAAACTAACTCTAAAAATTAAAATTAAAATGCAGTTATTTAAGTTAGAAGGTCATATTCATTTTTTTTTTTAAATTGGACTGGAGTTCTCTATTGCTAAATTAATTCCTAATCCACCTGCTTTGGTAGAAAGCACGAAGATTTCCATTATGGTGTCGAGTAAGTAACTAGACAAACGCATTTTCCTTTTCCTAGGAGTTAGAGTTGAGATTGGCCCAAAGAATGTTCAATTCGACTTCCTAGAAAAACACAATATTGCAGATCAATGATTACATTATTCAAAATAAAAAGTATCAAACATTGATTATGAATTGAATGAACCACGTAGGTACGTCGGTAACTTATGTCGAATTAAATCACAATCTTTACAGCCTTCGACATTGCGATGATAACTAGGAATCATTTCCACAAATATTTACATTAGCGTTCGGAGGTTAGGGTCACATGATGTTGGACATATCTTTGGTGTAATAAACACCCTAGATATCCCCATAATATCCCACAGCAGTTTTCTATTGGTTGGTTGCATTCATTACGTCACGAATCATTTGGTCACAGATTTGGATAGGAGTTATACCCCCCTGAAATGCACTGTAAACCTATCGGTCTTTACATTATGCCCCCCCTACACATTTTCTCAACGCGCCGCCCGTTGTTCTTCGCCCCACACGCTGGCCACTAAACCCCGCCTCCATCCCCACGTCAATAGTTCCATGGCCGGAACCAAGTAAGACCGAGCGAGAGCGAACAGTGGAACAGTCGGCAGTGTCGGCAGATGGTCGGCAGTCAGCAATAGCCGGTTCCCCGTGTTGGTCGTTTAGAGTAAATTATAAGTAACGTGCGAGCTGTAGCAGTGACAAGCCGGCAAATTACCCTGCATAATACCTGTATAACGTTCACGAAATCACTCAACGAGTTCCAGTACCTGCCACCTGTGAGTAACATTATATTTTCTTAAAAAGGAACCTTTTTACTTCGTTGAATATATTCCATGATATTCTGGGCAGGGGCGTTGCTACCGCCGCCGTATCAGCCGTATCAATGATACGGGGGCCCCGGGCTACAGAAGCCTTTTCTTTCTTTTGTGAGAAATCTTTATCCTTCATTTGGGCCCCCGACTAATTTTGATACAGGGCCCCTCCAAGGCACGCTACTCCACTGACTCTGGGATTCACTTCTAATTAATTTAAGTTCACATATATTAGGTACTCCTTCAATAATACTTGCAGATTCCTTTTGTTACGCCCATTTTAATTAATTGAAAATAAACTTTGTTCGCGCCAGCATTAGATTCATAAAGGCAACTTTTCCATTTGGGGCGACGGAAAATAATGCTTTTATAAAATTTCAATTGCGTATGTTTGTAGGTATGTTGAAATGATATTATCTATATGTTGTTTACGGAATTACAAGCTACTTTCTTAGCTTAGCGGGTATAAATTCCCATTGTGTATCATTTTTATACGATAATAAAAAAATATATTCCGAGTACCGATTACCGCGTCAATTCGCGGCCATTTATGATTGCTGTAATTTTGTTGTGTTGGTATTATAAGCCTTGTTGCAAGTTCGTAGCCGACTTCATGCGCTTAGATACTTGAAATGCGCGTAATAATAAAGCACAGCATAATAGTATTTAAGCAAGATTTTTTCACTTTAAAAAACTTCACTTTTTTATCTCTTTTTTTAATCTCTTTTTTTTTATTAATAAATTCTAGTGACCGACCGAAGGTTCCGTTTCGTCAAAAAATCTATTTATTGTATTCAGGTTGAGAGGTAGGTATGCTGACTCGCAATCTTAAGCCACAATATAGCACGAACAGATAATAAGGGTGGGTTTCTTCATTTACACTCTACTTTAGCTTAGCAGTTTACAGTTCCTTTCGCAGTGCATTTGACATTTACGGCAAAATGGGTTTTTTCACGATGCCGACTGCTTAGGTAAAAGTAAATAGGGATGACAGCATAAAAACTAACCTAATTCCCACATTTTCGTATTGGAAACTGTGTATATATTTTTTTCATGTGGCAACCCACACAATAAATGTCAAACATTGTGTGCGACTTGCTTCATCTACGGTTGCGTTGTTGTTTGTTTCACGTTTTAACTAACTAATCATCACGCCGTTTCCCCGCAGGGGTAGGCAGAGAGGACGGACCGCCAAACAACTCGGGGTGAAATGCAGATCCCGCCAATGTGGGAGATTTTAATAAAAATGCACTTTCTAGATGAGAAAAGTGTGGAAAAGTTGAATAAAAAAGAAATTAAGGTGCGCTTGGCAAAATTGAGGGAGATACAGCCGTTTAAAGAATGAATAAAATGACACTTCGTGAACTTATACTACGCCATTTTGTTACTATTATGTTTGTATCTCAGATTTGCTATTAACAAAGGTTGATACGATTGTAGCCAACTTCGTGTGATATTTAATAAGGTGCGTAATTATGAAAAACAGAATTAATAATGGTCACAAACCATGTTACACAAACCTGGCGTAGCCGCTAAACTACTTGAAAACTGGGATGTTTTTCTTGCGTTGACGCGAGTAGGCGTTATAAAGGGGCACAAACCATGTTACATAAACCATGTTACACAAACCTAGCGTAGCCGCAATACTATTTGAAAACTGGGATGTTTTTCTTGCGTTGACGCGAGTAGGCGTTATAAAGGGGCACAAACCATGTTACACAAACCATGTTAAGCGTAGTCTTAGGTTAGGTTACTTTAATTTGGAAGGTGATAAACAGTTTAAAAAATCGTTGAAAAAAAGTCCGCTAGAATAATTTCATAATTACGCATCTCATCTATCACATGAAGTCGGCTACAATCGTACCAACCTTCGTTAATAGCAAGTCCGAGATACCAACTTAATAGTAGCAAAATGGCGTAGTATAAGTTCACGAAGTGTCATTTTATTCATTCTTTAAACGGCTGTATCTCCCTCAATTTTGCCAAGCGCACCTTAATTTCTTTTTTATTCAACTTTTCCACACTTTTCTCACATAGAAAGTGCATTTTTATTAAAATCCCCCACATTGGCGTGATCTGCATTCCTCCCACAACTCGGTCTTGGCACACACTCTTTGCCTCACTCACATTCATACATCGTCTCATACATTCTCTTCTATTATTCTGACTTTTGAAATGCCCGACTCAAGTATCTGATTCACTTGATCGTGCCATGTCTTTCTCGGGCATCCCCGACTTCTTCTACCATTCGTTTTCGCGTCGTATATTCTTCTTACACTACTTTCTTCGTTCATTCGCTCTACATGCCCAAACCATCTGAGGGTCCCTTTCTTAATCTTACGCATTATGCTTACATCAGCCTTACATTCTTTGCGGATATCCACATTTCTCACACGATCGTAGATTGTTTTACCACACATACGTCTCAGGGATCAGGTTTTAAATTGCAATAAAATTATTAGCAATGAGTAATTCTTTCGAATAACATATCATATCATATCTGCAATTAATGTAGTCAAAAGTCGAGCAGTTTCTTTATAAACGCGAAATCTACGTCTTCCATTAGATAGAAATTCCTGCGTTTATTATATCGCTTTACACGTCGTGTCATATAATTAATTATTAGTTCATCGTCAGAACCTGATGAACCATCACTTGTTCCGTACATAATGATAAAATACTAGCAAATACCGTAAAATAGATAGCAAGAAAACCTCTGAACTGTCACCAAAGTGACATTTAGACAACGGCCGCCATTTTGCTTACCTTTCCTTTCGCATTTGCAGCACCATTGTGGGCCTGTAAAATGTAAGGTGAAAGTAAACGGTAAATGTCAAATGAAAAAATCCATTTCTGTGCATTTTACCGTTTACTTTTACAATTAGCATTGCATTTAGCATTCTCGGTAAATGAAGAAACCCACCCTAAATTTACAGAGTTGTATAGTAATGATTTTCGTATATTATGTCTTGGTTCGTATTTACCTAGCTTTGTTTAATAATAATTTTACCAAAGAATATTGTAATATTCCCATGTGGTTAAAATATCTTATTATGGATTCCGCCAATGAAAGATATTTATACTATTTGGTGGAACAAAAAAACTTCAGTCTATAAAGTTGGCTCACTACAGCTCTTAGCCGCGTGCAAACTTTTTGTATATTATGTAGTTAGGTATATCCCATTAAAAATTGCAATCAAAAGTTAAGCCTAGATAAAGTACTTATTTTAAAACGAGTTCAATATTTTTACATTTGTATTACAAAATTATGGATGCGATTAAAATCGTGAGAAACAAATTTAGGAGTTATGGTGATGTTAGCATGCTGAGATCTGTGCACTTATTTTTTTTAAAACCATATTGATGGGTATCAATAAAAGAAAAATTTTCAAGGTACTTAAATGTTTTATATGGAAACATATTTTTCTAGGATCTTTTCAATTGGTGATAAAATACTTATCGGTCTATAGTTTTTAATTTCACTGTGTTTACCACCTTTGTAAATGGATCGGATGATGCTACATTTGAGATCTTCTGGTATAATTGCCATATTAATTAATACAGTTAAGATAGGTACTAAATCATCAAAATGTTTTTAAAATTAGGCATTCTAATTTTATCTATCCCCGGCGACTGACTCTTTTTTAAACTTCTCACATTTTTTTCGAAATCACGGAGTTTTGCTTGTGTTAAGAGTTAAGAGCAAGCTGAGTGAAATAGTAAAAACTTTTGTTATCACATCTAGGTATAGGTACTTATCTAACATTTTCAGAATAGAAGTTACCAAAATTGTTAGACGTTTCAACAATCTTTTTATTTCATCCCACGTTTTTTTGAGTCTGCTAAACACTTTTTAAATTTTGAGTTATTTTTTTTAAATTTGCACACACTTAATTTTGTATTCCGAGTGCATTTATACTCTATTTCATAAAATTTATTTGTAGGATTATTTTTTCCATCTTTTGTAAGTGTATATTTTAATTTGATTTTTATCATAATATTATCCATTCATTTAAGGCATTTGGTCTGGTTTGAGATTCATAGGACTTTACTACGGTACTTTTTTCATAGATTTCATTAAATTTAGTTTTAATTTAATTATGCAGTGCAACGCAATTCAGTTTTTTCAAAAGGATATTCCAATTATATATTTTTATTTCATTATCAACACGTTTTTGAGACAGAGTTGTGATTTTTTCACTTTGTAGGTACATTTAGTCCCGTTATAAACAGCAATTGTCGTATCAATTAGACACGCGACAAGTTATATTTATTAGATCTAACATAGGTATATGTGGTCAATACAAGATTTGGTTATTGGACCAGCAACGATTGTTACTCTTGTCGTAACATTAATACATTTTGTTGAGTCGGTACCTAAATACTGGTTAGTATACTTTCGTAAGTCATTATCACTTTGATTCAGTGACTTGAGATTAATGTTATCATTAGAATTTACATAATTACAAAAAAGAAGAAATTTCATTTAAGAATGCCTTTTATTGAGGTTAGGTCTGTATATTGTAAAATATAAAAATTACATTTATTTGATATTGTGTCAAGTGTTCC
Organism: Limnephilus rhombicus; assembly: GCA_929108145.2. Taxonomy (NCBI): domain Eukaryota; kingdom Metazoa; phylum Arthropoda; class Insecta; order Trichoptera; family Limnephilidae; genus Limnephilus; species Limnephilus rhombicus. The sequence goes on along the minus strand of OV815277.1, from coordinate 54,859,912 downwards.
GAACACATTTTCAAAGTGAATGGTTTCAACTGTTTCTTGTTTAAGATTTGTTTGGTTGATAATGTTGCTCTCATCTCTCCGTCGATCGTTCTCAGGCTTTCTTTTAATTTAATCGAAGTTTTAGTATTGATTATAACCCCAATTCGCATAAGTAGATCGTGGCAAATGGTAAGAGAATTGCCACAGCAAGCTTTGAAAGATGTGGATACGCATTTTTATATGCAGCAAAAATGTGCTAGCTCAGTTTCAGATAATTTTAGTTTTGAAGTCCGATCAGTTTTTAGCTCCGTGAATTCTTCCTGCTCGTTTATAAGTTTTCAAGGGAAATGCTATCTGAGAATGGATATCGTACCCAGTCCATGTCCATGGGTTGCAGGTCACACTTACGAAAATACGAGTTTATTTTTTCTGAATCGGTATTTCCCTTGATATTTGGGAACATTTCATTACTACCATTCATAAATAAACCAAACCACACACTCCCGCTGGTATCGTGGTTGATCCATAAAACCAACTTAGCGCGAAAGCTTTCAATCTTGGCCGATGACGTTAAAATATTAGAATTCCTGTCTTGCATTTTATTGAGTTCATGAGTAATACGAGGTATGCAAGTTTTGCCACCCATTTGTATTTTTTAAACGGAGAAACAAAATCTGAATCCTAGGTCTCTAAAAAAGTATATGTCTCATTTTTAGCTCGCTTGCGGTGAACCACATCAACTAATGACCACGGCCCACGCTTCGCGGAACACTGTACAACAACACAACGTACCTACTGATCCACTCGGCTTATAGGTACCATCGTTTAAAGAATAACAAATCGCACTGTAAAAAAAATAGTTTTTTTTTCACATTAACTCCACGCAGGATATCGATAGGTTTGATATCCATACCAAATTGCTACTTGTATACGTACATTATTCGGCTTAATTTTGTAAGTTATAATTTTCTCTTCTTCAAACTTAGCAAATACCTAGGTACGCTTTGTGGCGTCAGTTTTATTCAAATTTTTCTCTGTCAAATGCTTTTTTTTTCATCTGTCATTTTTATGTCATCTTTGGGGATGCTGGGTGAAGGTTTTTTTTAAGGAAAGGAAGGAGAGGAGAGTTATTATAATAATGCAGTTGTAATGACTACAGAGCAAATATATTATAACAAGACTCACGAAACATCTGATCTCGCCCCTTCTGGGGATAATTCAAGTGAACTTGACTCAAACCCGTCCTTAGACCTCGGCAAATTATTTTCAATTTATGGTCCACACATAGCGAAAACGTAATCCTTCATTTTTTAATATGTGTATGATTAAAATCGTAGGTATTTTAATACTTGACAACGTATGAGTTCATCTGTCCATCGTTGTTATAAATAAGCGACAGATTTTCTCGTGCAATGGTGGAGGACTAGCTATCAGAGAATTGAACAAATGTCTCATGTCTGATCCGTCGCTTGAAAACGCTCGTTCAATTACTGTTTTTCATTCCCATGATCGATTTTTGAGATATTATTTTAAAATCCTTACCACGCAAAAAAAACAATTTATGGATTTTCTCAATTTTTCACATATTTTATATTGCCAAAGTCTAACTTTCGAGAATTATATATATTTTTTCTTTTAAAAACATCCCCGGGTTATAAATAACCTCTAGTAAGATTAAAATTTTCTCAATCGAAAATTACGTAAAGCAGAAGGTCCTGGGTTCGAGTCCCAGAGGTGCCAGTATCTTTTTCTGATTTTTCTGTCTCCAGATTTTCGATTGAGTTTCGCTAATAATATCTTCGTTTAATTAAATATTACCATTTGAGGTTTTACTCACAAAAATAAAAAAATAAAAATTAATATTTTTATTTATTTTTCTTCTATTCACTTTTTGTGAATTTTAAAATTTATAGTTTAAAATTGATTGCATTTATTTTCCTGTTAGTTTAATGCGTGGTAATTATGAACCGATTCGTTCATGACTCCCGCAGTTGGTCCCGCAATTGTGGATTGTGTCCTTGTCCTTGGTGAAGGAGGTTCAAATAATTTTTTTTAATTTTTTTTTTTTATTAAAAAAAATACATACGTATACAGATTCATAGTAAAACATTTGGTTCTTAAGGCTAATATTTAAATATTTTTTATTTAAATATTAGCAAATTTAAATAAAAAAATGTAAATTTCTTTTTAATGAAACTTCACAATTCAAAAGAGAAAATATTTCTCGTGCTTGAATTTTGGAGTGCCATTGTAAAATGCATAGTTACACAGAGTATGTTATTACAAGTACTTATATTAATAAAATATATATTCATGAAGACAAGTGGACATAATAACTGACATTATTGTCAGAGTAGGTACATATAATAAAGTTGTAACAATTTGGTGCCTGCAAATAATGCGTATGTACTTGCTTTCAATTTGATATGGTGATGAAATATTTTTAGAGATTATGTTCTAGTTTATTTTTTGTTGTTGTTATTATTGTGATGATGAATTTAAAACTTATAATTAGTGTCGGGTTGGTCTATTAGTGTTTTTATTTGGGATTTAAAAACTTTATAATTTTTTTCAGACTTGATTTTATATGGGAGGGCATTGAAAAATTTTATACCTTGATAAGCATAATGGTGTTGGGAAGCACTCGTTTTAAATTTTGGAATTCCGAAATTGCCCTGTGATCGTGGTCGGTTGTTTATGTTTGTGAATGTTATTGTTGATGAATTGAAATGATCTTTATGAGTTTGCAATAATGAGTTCTTTTTGAAAATTTTATTAAGACTGAGAACCCTAAAAGAGTCAAATAGCTGTGTTGTTGGTAATACAGATGGTTTTCGTAAGATGACTTTCAAAATCAACCTCTGTACCCTTTCTACAGGTAAGAGGTTTGTTTTGAAAGTCCCACCCCACCCGATTATACCATATTGTAGTATAGATTGGGCAAGAGAGAAATAGATAGTTTTGATCATATTGGATGATAAGATGTTTCTCAGTCTAATAAATATGTATATAAGTTTTCTTATTCTGGTTACTGTATTTTGGACTTGTTCTTTCCATTTTAAGTGTCTATCTACTATGACACCCAGATACTTTATACTATTTTTGCAAGTTATTGGTAGGCAATTTTCATCGTTGCATTCCTTTTTATTTTCACACTGTGATGAATGGATTTTAATAGTTATATTGTTCTCGACATTTTTTTCTTTCAAAGAAAAAGGAATAAAATAAGTTTTCTCCGTATTAAGTGAGAAACAATTTAGGTCAAACCATGTTTTGAGTATGTTTATACATACTCATTATGTATTGATGTACTCATCATGTATTGATATTTGCTATACTCATTGTTTCCTCCCATGATTTCCCTTTAGTGATAACTACAGTGTCGTCTGCATAAGATATGATATCTCCAACTATGGGAAGAGTGAACATTTGATTTACATATATAATAAAAAGGATAGGACCGATGACAGTTCCTTGTGGTATACCAAATGATGAGGTTTTAGGTTCACTTAGTGTATTATTTATTTTGACGTATTGTAATCTCTCTTTTAGATAACTTTGGAACCATGACAGTACTGTTCCGTCCAATCCAATTTGCATGAGTTTCTCATTTAGTTTTGAGTGTGATATGCTATCAAATGCCTTGCGTAAGTCGATGAATATACCAAGACACTTTTCTCCATTATCTAATTTTTGTATTATTGTTGAAGTTAATTTAGCAATTGCATCTTGAGTGCTGAGATTGTCCCTAAACCCAAATTGGTTTGGGCTCATTATCTTTTTTTCTTTTATGTAATTGTTGAGTTGTTTTTTAACAATTTTTTCATAGATTTTTGCAATGTTTGATGTGAGTGCTATGGGACGATAGTTGGAGATATTTTTTTCATCTCCAGATTTATAAACAGGGGTGACAATAGTCTTCTTATAGTTGTTCGGGAATACACCCTTCTTTAGACTTACATTTATTATATGAGCAATCGGTTTGCTGATTATCTCATGAACGGCTTTTAATTTTTTTACGGTTATATTGTCATAGCCAGGGCTTGCTGATCCTCGCAAACCCATTACAGCGCTTTCGACTTCCTTATCAGTTACTGAAGCAAATGTGTGGAAACCTTCTTCAATAGTTGAGTTGTGCTCTGATTGTTGTGTTTGTTTGTTGTCTAGGATAATATTACGAGCAAGATTAGGGCCGACATTAGCAAAATATTCATTATAAATGTTAACACACAGTTTTGGATTTTTTTCGGCGTCAGTGTTGATTCCGTGATGAGTAATTTCTTTAGGTAACTTTTTTTTCGTGCTTTTGTTGGTTATTGTATTGATGATTTTCCAAAACAAAGAATTCAGAGAACGTGCTACATATGTTCTGGGAATGACAACAGCAGGGCATCGGTCAGACAATATTAGCGAGGATATATAAGAAAAAAAATTAAATTGTTTTGAGATGAACATTTAATTTTTTCGAAAAATTACTTTTGTGGTTCACTAGTCACCTTTTGGATTTAGCAAGTAAGAAAGATAATTCCACGATAATCAGAATGACCTCTATACAGTGTGAGCTTGACCTTGACCTAAGACCTTGGGTGAGTTTGGTTAGGTCAAAATATTTCTGCTGGAATAATAAATCTAAAAACAGTATTTCATAGATGATGAAATGCGCTTTCAAATTTTATAATCTATGTTTGTAGGACGTAGGTATATAATAATCAAATATATGTTTGGGGATATATATATAAGATGTCTATGCGTTGCTAAACCATTCATCCGATTGCGATGAAACTTTTGGGATTTGATGTGCGCATGCCCGCGATGGTTTTTATATACAATAGTGAGCTCTGGGGTCATGAAATTATGCGTTGCTAAACTGTTCATCCGCTTGCGATGAAACTTTGGTGAGTTGTTCTGAGCACACCCGCGAAGGTTTCTATATATATTGGTTAACTCTGGCTATATATGGAATGAGGGAAACCAGGGAAGGGGGTTCGCGGGACGGAAGAGCAGGAGAGGGGAGTTGGGAGAGGGAAGTCAGAGTGCGAACACGTGAGGGGAAGGGCACCCGGGAGAGGAAGGGAAAGCGGAAGGGGAACGGGACGAATGGGAAAGAACACGCAGGGAGAAATAATTTCTTTATAAAGTGGCGTATGTAGTAGCAACGCATGCCGGGAACTCGCTAGTTCAAAATAAAAGTACAATTTGTAAAATATAAAATATATATCTATTATTGGAAACATAGAAAGTTTTAAAAACTGTTCACCTTACGTTTTTTATCACTAAAATTACTGACAACAAAAAAAAATAAAAACACAATAATGTTTTATTAGACAAACTTATTATAAACATTATCGTCAACCAACTTTTTTTTCACCAAAAAACCCAAAGTTTGTTAATTATTTTTTCAAATTGCGGACGGACACGAGGGTTTCATAAAGGTCAACATTTTGATTATTTTCTAATGGTTTCTTTCTGATTTGAATATAAAGCGTGTTGTTTTATCTCTCTTTTATCGATATTTCTCACCGTGATAGTAAGGGAGACACAATGATTTCTATGCGACCTATCTAAGTTATTCCCTAAAGCGAACTAGTCTGAAGGGTTAACCAGTGATTCCTGACATTATTTGGAGTAAAAAATAAACATGAAATTTTGGTCTCCGGTGCCTTTTTTAAAGATTTTTTCCTCAGAAAGAAACAAAAAAAAACCCATACTGGCCACCCAACCGAGAAATTTCTCAAACCCTTACCCCGACTCTGTTAACTGTAATTTCGACTGATATTTTTAATGTTTTCAGTTTAAAAAAACATTTTTACCGGAGGCCAATATTTATTACAAATAATATCAGGAATCACTGGTTAAAGTAAGTCAAGTTCCTTAGTCAAGCTTCCATTCGAGATTTCGGATATCCAATCGATACAATAGATGTAATTATTAATTTGACTACCTATAGTGGTATAAAGTTATGGAGATATTGCTAATTAAACAATATTTTTGCAAAAAACAAATTAATGAAAAGGGGTACAGTATACTGACAGAAAGTCGGCTTCGATAACAGCAGTAACGAGTTGCAGAAGTAATCACATGTTTTGCTGATCATAATATGAGGGGCGACCTTTTGAAGGTCTGTTTCACTACAAACGGTTAACAACCGAGAGAGATCCTTTCTCTTCGTCGGGATTGTGGCGTTCCGCTAGCCAGCCTTATTCGCGGCTCGTGCTTGCCGCAGCGATGACATCATTCCGTAGACGCCGCACGCCGCGCCGTAGACCTATATTATCTGTCGGGCAGTCTGGGCACTCTTGGCACAGCCACTCGAAAGCGGGACGTTGATAAAAATTTAGGCAGCCGCTTCATTATTGGGTAGATAAGGGTCGTCCATTAATCACGTGATGTTTTTAGCAACTTTTTAATCCCCTCCCCCCCCTGGTGATATGTGGTGAGGTTTTAGACTACCCCCCCAATACCCAAAATCACGTGTATTTTTTTTGTACAAATTGTTTTGAAATTTTCAGAATATTATCGTGCGTTCAACGAAAAATAAATACAAGTGATATCTCATTATATCTCCCCCCCCCTCCTTGTAATTTTTTCCGAACCCCCTCCCCCCCTTTCGGGCCTCACGTGACGTGGACGACTTCCCGCTACGACTTTCCGGAAAATGACCCGCCTTCCACAGCAAAAGAAACCCATCCCGTCCATTTGCTGTGCATTATACAATACAATAAGTCACCGAGTAGAAAAATCACCGCCCTTCAATTATGCTAATACTTATTCTAATGCCCTTTTGAGTAGGTAACGTGAACTCACCAATCAGTACGTTTGAATCCAGACGTACGTGAGCCACCCCGCTCAAGCGTTTTCCGCTCAATTCCGCTGCCGACAGTGTCGACACTGTCGCCTCGCCGTCAACCGCCCAGTGTTGCCAACTTAACGGATTTCCCGTCATATCTGGCGGATTGGAGTGTCCCGAAACGGGAAAATTTTGTGTATAACGGAATATACAGTATGACGGATTTTCTGGCGGATTCGAAAAAAGTGCCAAATTACATACTTTTATAGGCGAAAATCGCCTATATTTATGGATTTATGGAGAAATTTTGATCCCTAAAATTCTCTAGCCACCCCCCCCCCCAGAATGGACGAAAATTTGTGTATCTGACGGATTTCTGACCCTTGATCCGTCACGATTTAGCGGGAACAAAGATTTCGAGTTGGCAACACTGCAACCGCCATTAGCGGCCCGTTTTTCTTCTGAGTTGGTTGTATCGTTGTATCAACGCATGGCGTTGCGAAACTATTTTGTGATGTACTCGCTATTACAATAAAATAAAATATTGTGTGTGCCTTCACATAGTGAGAAAGAAGAACAAACGTGAATTGATTAAGTGTTTATTGATAAAAAATTGTTTATATACATTTTTGCAATAATTTGTGTTTACGATACTTTGTATTTTAAAGTATAAATACCTACTTTATTGGATATTCTACAAAAACAGGTATGTATTCTTTAATTTTATACACACAATAACAGTAATTATTAAATAATCCATGGTAAACTTTCGATCGCACTGGTCAGGCTTATTACGAATATTTTTTAGAAAAAACCTTTAGATTCGCCTTATACTATAAAAGGAAACTTTTTGCGTTCGGAGCGGCGGAAAATGACGCATTTTAAATTTCAATTTGGTAAAATAAAGTTCTCTTCGCGAACCGATAATGCGTCCGCGGGCATTTACCATTCCTGTCACTGTGTTATTTTTATGTAATGTATCTCTGATACATTACGAAGTGTTACATTTTATTGTCTCTATCCGTTTATTTCTTCCTTCCGGTTTGTTTGTTTCCGGTTAATTAGTTAAACGAATTAATTAGTTCCGAATATTTGTTCCTCCTCTGAAGTGATACTGATTAGAGGTTCGTTTACATTTTTGGTATTATTAATTCTGTTGTTTTCATAATTATGCGGCATTTCATGTATCCCATGAAGTCGGCTACGGTCTGGTATCTAGCTTTTCGTAATGTATGTGACGCCGCGCCGTATCGGTTCGCAAGGTGAATTTTGAGTTTAAGTAATTGAAATTTAAAATGCATCATTTTCCGCCGGCCCGAATGCAAAAAGTTTCCTTTTGTAGTAATTAAGGCGAACCTATAGGTTTTTTCTAAAAAATATTCGTAATAAAGAGATTCTGACACTATCAATAGAAGTTTCTTTAAAGCACGTAGTTTTTCGTTAAGTTGGCAACACTGCGCGTAGTTTTTGTTTAAGCCAAGCGTTTTGACAGTCTACAGAGGAAGCTTATGGCTTGCTTCTAGCATTGCGCAATAATCTACGTGCTGGCCGCGAGCTGGCCCGTGCTGGCCGCGAGCTTGATGCGAATTGATATTTTTGGGGGAAGGCAACTCATAGAATTATATATTTTTATAATAACTTATTTTTTGGCTTTCACTCATTAATAATAATGTAACTACTGTTGACTGATTTAAAATATTGTCCAGGTCTTGTGAACATCTTAGAAATGGGGAATAAATAATTTTTCGTTTATCACCTTTATCAATCAATGTTATATTAAAATATTAATTAAAACATTTATTCATAATATCAACGGAAATATACAACAATGCTTCTTCGTAAGTACGGTCGTCTATTTGAAAAAAATGCATGTAATCATTTGGTGCTGTGCCTGTAATACGCTTTGTAAATGCTTATGAGTTATAAGTAAAGCGGGATCTCAAATTTTACCAATGTTGACACCAAATTCGTTTATTTTTATTAAAATACAAAGCTAATCCAAGAGCTAAGAATGCATTTTATTTCAGCCGCACAAAATTCATTGTCAACCATAAATAAACCGAACCAACTATCGAAAGTCACATCTAGGCATATACAAATGCTTTCCAGAACGCTTGGAGACTATCAAGCGGCTTGACGGTAAGCACGTAAATTTATTTTCCGTTATTGTCTGTGGATGCTTTACTCAACAGCTTGACGCGCGCTTTAAGCGGTTGAGCCAAGCCTTAGACTATGCCTAGACGATATTTCTTTCGAGATGCGTTTGAACACATTACTCTTTTGTCTATGGCTTCCTGTCATTTTCGGTAGTCGAAAGTGATTTTTGTGCGAGATGGAATCTAGTAAAGAAAAATAATTATTTTTTATGATACTCGTATAATAAATGTTATATATTAATATTTTGATCATAACATTAACGCAATAACATTAATAAATTATATTTACAATAATTTAAAAGAATAATCAGATGGATTTCTACACATTAAACTCAAAAACAATAAATACCTATTTTGTAATAATTTAATCTAATTTTTATATACGTGTTACGTGATACGTAATATCTAAAATCACCACTAAGGTACTTATTTATCTATGATTTGTTGTCTACGCCCAAAAAACTACTACAAGCGTGGCCAGTGGGATCGAAAATTTACCACAACTATCTACGTACACAAAATAGGTTATTAGTTATTAGGTTTTTAGTTTAGCTGAACTAAGTATGCATGCGTATTTAGATTAAAACAAAACATCGCAAATGTAAAATCCATACAAAATAAATAGCGGTAATGGAAATCTTTAGTATGGGAAATTTTAAACTTTGTGTGAAAATCGAATTTTAATGCATATTTTTCCGTGTAACAGTTTAAATTTAAAAGTACGTTTTCAAAATCTATGCCTATTCAAAGTGTAGCGGGACGCGGCGGCTTGTGGATTATTTACCACAAGAGTAACAAAGGTGTAATACGTGGGCGCTGCAATAAAACACGCAATAATCATTAAAATAGTGCTGTGTAAATCCGCCGCTCTATAATTGAAGTTTATTGTCGTTGGGTGTTTACCAAAGATATTTAAATACAGAAGAGATATGCTTCGGTGTCCACGCAACTGTCGCCGGACTACGCGCTAATTAGCGTAGTTTTCATACAAAAAGAATTTGTTAATTTCGTTGATTTTTTGAAAATGTGCATTAATATTGGTTAAGAATATATTTTGAATAAGGATAGAATTCGTTCATTTAGTTTAACGTTCAATTGGTTTATTCGTTAATTATTTGTTCTTTTAGTTTATTTGTTAATTGGTAAACAATATCGGCGACACCCGGAAGCGCAGACCCACATAGTAAAAACAGCAGATAGCACATCTACTTATATTTCAATATCTTTGGTGTTTACTGACTTTTTCATTTTAAAAAATTGTATGAAATTTCTAGTTACGCACCGATTGCAAAAACTATCCCATATATCGTTCGATTAATAAATAAAAACACTTATTAACAATAAAATGTATAAAATTGAAATAAACAATAATAATAATTGACCACCTAGTGAGGAGGACTAAGAAAAAACAGATGAAATATTTATATATCTGGTAATTCTCATGAAACCTGTAATTAAATAGTCACTAATAAAAAAAATATCTGTATAAATAAAAATGAATCGCCGAAATGTATGTACGCGCATAACTTCCGAACTACTGCACCAAATTGGATAATTCTTTTTTTTATGTGTTCGTTATTGTCATCGCATGGTTTGTATTAAACTACTGGTGAGCTCTAGCATTAGGAAATTTGTATAAAAAAATTGCAATAGGTGGCACGGCTGTTTGAAAACTGAATGTATGGATTGCGGAGGGGGTGGGGAACTCGGGTAGGAAGGGGGGGGGGTTCCCGGAAGGGGGGGAACTACGGAGGGGAAGGGGAACGGGACGAATGGGAAAGGACACGCAGGGAGAAACAATTTCTTTATTAAATGGCATAGTGGGTACCAGCTAGTAAAAAATAAAAAAATAATTTTTGATAATTATATGTCGTAGATAAACACGTCTTTTAAATAACGTAAAATATTATTTAAACAGAAAAAGCAGTGTGTAATTAATTTTTAGAATATCAACAATTTTTTTTTTTTTATAAAATTTCAAACGTAGGTGTACCTAGTTGAGCTCCACACAGGAGGCCCCGAGAAAAATAATTTCCCTGAGGGCCTTATGTCATCTTTGGGGATGCTGTGTGGAGGGTTTTTTTAGGGAAAGGAAGGAGAGGAGAGTTCTGGGAAGGAAAAGGGGTGGGCAGGAATCGGTGTTCAGTGTGTCCTGGTCATCCACCTCCAAGACCTAGACAAACCTTATCCCATGAACCCGGACACCCCTGCGAAGTCACCAAACGTATCGAACCACTTGGGGTGACCTATGGCAGAGGTGTTGGTTATCCAATAAAGGTCCCGGGGCGGGGCACCCATTCCCGCCTCACAAATTGAAAATATTTAAGTTTAACGAATTTAGAATTGATTAACAGTGTTATGTTTTAACGCCATCGGTCGCCGGCGCAGCGCATCAAAACCTCAGTATTGTTTCCGTATCGACAGCATTTTAACGGTTTTCGCAAGTTTTATTATGTAAAAAAACTTATTTAAAAAATAGTGCTATTGAAAACATTGCGATTAACGTCAATTTTATCAAATGTAACAGAGTGAAGAGTTTTAGTGAAACGGTTAAAGTTTTAAAAATAATTTGTACTATTCCAATGACAACTGTCGAATGCGAACGGTGTTTTTCTACGTTAAAACGTGTAAAAACATTTTGAGGAACACTATGTCCTAAGATCAGCTTAATGCTTTGTCAATGATAAGCATCGAAATTGATATCTTCTATACCAGACTTTAATAATCGTGTCATTGGGAGTATTTTCACAAATGAAAGAGCGACGAATGGATTTTCTCTACAAGTGAACGTTTGTACTAGGTATGTCACTCCCTTTAAATCACTTTATTTTCCCACGTTAATTTTATCATTTTTTTTGTGAAACGCACTGCCCGCAAATTTTGTCACGGGCCGCCTCTGGTACCTACGTCTATTTGTTTCCTTGTGACTTACGATCTAAGAGTATGGATACTAGTTTGTTGCACAAACGAGCAAACGATAGCGCAGCGAGGTGTAATAATGTCAATGTGGTACAAGTCCACTGTATTTAAGCACCGCGCTCCTTTATCTCATAACGTTTTACAGCACAACTTAAGCTCTCTTTACTTGCAAAAGATATTTTTATAAGTTATGTTAAGTTAAGTATAAGTTCTACGAATTTGTGAACTTGGAGTAGGTATCTCCCGGATTTACATTTTGCATATTTTAATTTAATTTTTTTTTTTCTCAAAAAATGTGTTACGTCCTAAAAAAAAAATGTACGACATAAAGTCATCAAACAGTATCAATAGGTTTGCGTCTGCGTGGTTGAATTTAAGAATCCGACTTCCAACGCATGTCTGCCGCCGCGATTTACCCGTCGCACCATATAAACATCCGTGTACGTGGATTTTCAGACAAAGCTACCATTGTAGTTCGGTTTATAATTCAAGAATTCGTCACAAGTTGACGCAACTGTCGTCGGCAAGACGCAAAGGGACGTTCCCTTCCTAGGTGTATAAGTTCTACGAATTTGTGAACCTGGAGTAGGTATCTCCCGGATTTCGAAATATTGACGGTAATAGTCAGTTGTATCAATCTACCTGCCATCATTGGTTGACTCGCTGACAGTGAATACGAAGAACGGGCTAATTTTGGGACCAGTTCCTATTGGATTTACAAAATGATCACCAACACTAACTTGGCGAAGCCGAAACAAAAGCCGCCCGCAGGGCATAGCAGTAAAATCCTGCGGAGCGGGTTTTTAACTGCTAGTCATCATTATTAGCCCAGTCAAGATGTACATTCAAGGGATTCAAGTTGACTCCCCGCCACTTCTGCACTTGGAGGTAGCACCTTGCTGCATGGTGGCCTGCGGCATCTTCCGTCTGTGGCAAACGGGCGAGGTTTATGCTCGTTGAAGTGACAAACGTCTTATACCTGCCTCAGGAAATTCAAAGTATTCCTCGCGATGTCGTCCCCATATAGAGCCATAAAGCACTTGATGCCTGCTTCTCTCACGGCTTGTGGGGTGGAGTCTGGCCGATGGAAGACCTCCACTTGCTCAGCAAGTGGTTCACTCTTGCTCAGGAGTGTGGTGATTTTGGTCTTTCCTTGGTGCTAAGGTGGTATCGCACCCACTAAACGCGTGGGTGAATAGTACCGTCCCTGGTGATCGCTGGTAGTTCTGGTGGTTGTAGGAGGTCGTACAGTAGTGACAGCAACCAGCTTCGCCCTTCGTGCTCTTCTGAAGGTGGACCTTTGACTTTTCAGCACTTAAGCTATTGAAAAGAACGAGCAGGTTGACGTCTTCACTATGACGACCCGATCGGCTACTGCTCTTTTTAAAAGCGCTGTCATGACGATCTCTCTCTATTCGCATGTTCTTCGGCAAAATCCACTTCTACTCCCTTCTTCTGAAAGGCGTCACAAAGAAGAGTGTTATTAGGCATCTCTTATTGTTCTCATTGCCCAATACATGCTCATGAGCAATTTGAATTTCTGTGGATTCATCGAACGTCAATTCGTAGCTGGAATGAGCTGCGAAGCGCCGGAGTCGTTCCGCTGTGTTGGTGTTTTTTTTAGTAGCATCTTCGGGGTAGCCGTCAAAAACGATGGAGATGTTCTTCCCAAAGTGGTTACGGACGTAGGTGGTATAACGCGCCAAAAGTGCTCGAACTGTGCTCTTTCTCTGCCACACGATCTTGTGCAAGTGGTAGCCACCATCCAAAACGACGCAACGTGAGTGCTGGCATCTATCGGCGTGTGGCTGGAAAGAGGAGTAAAGGTAGAATACGGAGTGGATTTTGTGCCCTTGCGCATCCCCTGTTTATTTATTTATTTTTTTTTTTTATTAGCAAAGTTTTTTTGGTACATTTACATATGGGTAAATACATAATAACAAAAAATGTAAGTAACAAAAAAAAATCCCACAAAGGCGAAGCCTGTGTGTGGGTATTATATTATGTGGATAACAGTGGTAGTTAAAATAAAATTATAAAAAAATAAAAAATATATGTATAAGCATAGAGTCTACAGTGATCAACATGAATGACTTCGTAGGAGTTTAAAAATTAAAAAATATATGTAAGATAAACACACAAATTAAAATATATATTGAATAGAGACATCGAGAACGGGGCCAACTCATACTTGAAGTCATCCTGCAAATCCTGTTCAGATTGCTTTGATTGCAATACACACTCACTGGAAAATTGTGAGCTGATCTACAGCTACTCTTTTGTTTTTGTCCGGCAGTTTAATGGTTGAGGTGATCGATGCCAGCGTGGTAACTTTATTTTTCCGTTTTATTTCTACCTTGTCGTACATTTGCCTCAAAATTTTCATCACTCCCTCTGTTCCAACTCTCTGGGCTGTGTGGGAATTAATCTCAGGACCTGCACCAGTAAACCACTACTGATAGAAAGCAAACTGTCAGTTTTGGGAAATTGAGGGTGGAGAGCAAACCAGTTTTTGAGTTTTTCCACATCACTGTTATCGCGGATGATTCGAGAAGGTCTCATGTCTACATGCTGCTCTCCAGTTGCCACGAAATGCTGTAAAACTTTCAAGTTCTTCACATATGTTCACCATAAACACCATTCCTGTTGTCAACCTTGCCAGCACACTGTCGGAGATTCCCCTTCGATGGGTCAACCCACCGTAGGTCTTCAACCCATGAACCTAAGAACCGAAAAACTAAAATGAACATGATAACTGATCACATCTCTTTTTGCTTTTCAGGCTGATCTTCGCATGTCATCTCTGGAGTCTTCCGCACCAGCAGCACTCCGGATCACCAGCAGCACTCCAGGTCACCAGCGGCATTCCAGGGAACAGAATAGGAACCAACGCTTCTGAGGAGTTGGTATGTTATTTCAAAGTAGTAATAGTATAATTATTGTGTTAAATTGTTGTAAAATTGCTTAATTTTTAAGTGACAAACTAAAGATAAAAGTATATTTTGTATTAATAACCATTCTTTTATTAATTTTTCGAAGAAAACTTCTTCGGAAAGGTTTTCACTTTGTGATGGCATTATTTATTTTAAAGAAAAGACAAATAACTTTCCTGAGAGGTCCCGGGTTCGTGTCCCAGATGTGTCAATATCTTTTTCTGATTTTTCTGTTTTCAGATTTTCGATTGAGTTTCGCTTATATTGTCTTCATTTAATTAAATAATACAAATAACTTTGTTTACATCACTTTTATTTATAATATATACAATTAACTTGTTTCGTGAACGATGTTCACATCATCAGGATCAAATGTATACTAAACTTAAAAATAAATATAGATCACACATGGGAGGAAAGGGTAGAAGGAAGGGGAAGGGATATGAGTGGGGAAGTTTATTAAAATTATGGATTTCAAAGTCATTAGCAGGGAAAGACCGGTTTAGTGGGATTACGATATGTCAAAAATAATTAGTAAAAATATTCCCGGTACTACACAACCAGCTTTTATACAAATAATAAATTTAATAAAATTATCCTTTACAACAAAGATAACGACATTAAAACAATAAAATCGGACGTTTATAAACTCAATTGTAAAGACTGAAAATGCTTTTATATAGGTAGAACAAATAGAAACTTTGAAGTAAGGCTTAGACGCACTATGCGGTTAGCCGGAATGCGGTCAGCCGTCCGGTTAACCGCAGTCAAAAATATGTATGAAAAATTAGTTTTTATGCCCACTGTCATGCGGTTGCCGCTATACCGTTGCGGTCGCTCGCAGCGCTGCGGCCCGAGTGACGGCCATCCGGACGGTTGCTATACACACTACGCGGTTGCTAGTAGTTTGCGTTTTTTGTTTTGTTTTTTTTTTTATCATGTTTTGTTATACTGGTTCTTAAAATGCTTAAAAGTTCTTCAAATGATTTCTGACTCATTCTAGTGTATCAAAACTTGTCTTCATGCTTTTTAAGCTCTCCGAAAAATATTTCAAAATGTTTAGTATCAAATTCGTGTTTGCAAATAAGGATGCACTCGGTACCTTTTTCTTTCTTTCTTTTTCTTCAAATAGCGCAAGTAAATAGAATAAATAGCTGCGACTTCTTCAACGTCCATCGTGAGAATGGGCCAACCAATCGAGAAACCGAAGCGTTTTCATCCGCACTTTCCGGTTGCGACTACGGCTAACCGCCATCCGGCTGGCCGCAGTTGCAACCGCGTCCTGCAGCTAGCCGGACGGGCAGCCGCATTGCGGCAAACCGGTCAGTGCGTACCTACCCTTAAAGAACATCTCAGGGCATTAAATGGCAATAGCGAATCTGAGTTCGCAGATCATTTATTAAAAAAATGATCATTATAAGGAAGTTGAGTGAAAAATATCTAAATGTATAAATATATTTCTATATTATTATTCTTAGAATTAATGAAACGTTCTTAAAAAATGATTAAAAAGCTACAAACTAAAATCCCTTCATGATTGGTCAAATGAATTCTGACGTCATCTGTACCCCGGTTTGTACTATCATGATCGTGCATCTCTTTCTATTACATGGGAGATGGTTTATTTATGATGAAACAGATTGTACAGGCCAAACGCTTGCTTTGCACACAAAACTGGACAGCAAACTGCAGAAATAAATTAACGTTCATATCACAAAAAACATAAAAAGCAAAACAAAATAGTTTTAATATGAACACACAAATAAATATTGAGTTTATATAAATAGAGAAGCATAATTCATTACCGCGCATAGGTTTATGAACATATATTTGTCTCACTTGCACAAGTTACGAGAACAATACCGCTGTAGGATTGGACAAAGACAGAAAACAAACCTGCGTTGGCAGTGTGGTGTTGCCTACCATTTGAAATTTTACCCAATATAAACAATGAAATAGAGTTTTATTAACGTTAGTTTGTAACAAAATAAACTAATATAAATTATTTTGAATATGTGTTTTTTATTATATAACTAAAAGTAAGCTTGCGTAACTAATGAAATAATTAAGATTTTTTGTTCCAATATTTTTTATTGTACCAATAGTATAGATACATATAATACTCAAACGGTAGTGTTTCAAAAGGTGTTTTGAAAGTTATTTTCTCAGCAATAGAATGTCCACCCACTTCCCACGGCATGCTGCTTCTTTAGGTGCACTGCAAAATTATTAATATAAAATACCTTTGACGGCCGGCGTAGTCCCGCGGTAAGGCTCTTGACTACTTCGAAGGTCGGGGAATCGAATCCCGGTGTGGCAAATAAATCTTATTTGATTAATTTGTGTTATTTCACAATTTATTCATTTAAAATAATATATAGTTATTACATTTGCGGCACGTTCCAGAGTGGAAGATACTTTCAGTATCGCCCTGTTGTAAGACCACCATTCAGAATTGAAACGTTGCTTGAAATGCCTTTAGCCGTGTTCGGTGACCAGATCTGAATAGCCAGATACTTCCCCACCTTCCTCTTCCCCATCTCCTTCCCCTCCCCACTACCTTCAGCCTCACAACATACCCTAATTGGGGATGCCATAGTCTCACTGGCTCCAGACGGGAGCAGTTGGGACTATTGTGTGGTATTTATATTTAAAAAAAAACCAAAAAAAAATTACTAGATTATTAATTAATAAACTAAAATAAATTGTAATGACTTCTTTTGAATGAAGATTAAAACGTAATTTTTATTATTATTTCCAAAATATTAATGAGAAGTTACCTCCATAATAACCTTTTCCATAAATTATGTATTCTCCCAATAAGGTGGTAAAATCAAAACGACTTTTTAGTGGCAACACTGAACCTTTATTAGAGTATTTGACATTTATTTCAATCTGCGTTTTGTAATTAATTATGTACATGTAAACAATAAACTTCCGTGTGGAAAGTAATTCCGCTTGATTTATTATGTTTGTGTGATTGAATCGCATTCTTTCACGACGTATTTACCGATTTTGTAGAACGTATCCTCGTTCGACAGCAACAACTACTGTCACTTTATAAGTACCATGCTGGGAAGTTCGGGCGGCGTGATAAACACAAATTCTGACTTTAAAAATTAATTTAACTTTGAAAAGTTGATAAATTATTATTTGTTTAATACCATTAATTCTGATAGACGGTTAAAATTGATGAAATAAATTACTGTAATTCCTTATTGAAGAATTAAAAAAATCTCCATCAAAGCAACGTGTTTTTCAGAGTACAAATGACGTCACACAAACACCCCGCCTCTTGCCGCTCGGATTTCGCTCGTTTTGGCGGGCTTAATAAAATTTAAACTTTGAGAATTAGTTTTATTATGCAAACGGACTTTAAAAAAAAAAATACCAGTACTTAAGTTTGAATGTGATCATTGATTAAAAAAATTAAAAAAAATGGACTCGACTTCCTTATTGTGACAAAAACCACGGACTTAAAATTTTACGTACGGGTTATAAGGCATCGCAGATAAATAATTTAAAGATTTTATAAATTAGGAAAAATGTCAATAATAAAGCAGACATAATACATAAGCAGCAAAAAAAAATTATAAACCCTCTTTTGAAGCTTTTCCCACTTAACCAGTCTTTCCCTGCTAATGAATTTGAAATGCCTAACTTTAATAAACTTCCCTCACGCTACCCCTTCCCCTTCCTTCTACCCATATGTGATTTATGTTTAATTTTTAAGTTTAGCATACATTTGATCCTGATGATGTGAACATCGTTCACGAAAGATGGTGATTGTATATAAATAAAAGTGATGTAAACGAAATTATTTGTCTTTCCATTAAAATATTATTTTATTATTCATGCTAGTGATGTTGATAGTTTAGCAGTAGTTATTAGTTTAATAATCAAAATAGCACATTCAGCAGTGATTAAAAAGTACTAAAATATTTTTCTGAAATAACCTTTAATTATTTAGATGTTTTATACAAATAAAAAAATACATGGAACCTTTTCGAACTCACTATATTAAAAAGATTCTGATTGCTATTTTAGGTAGAGCAGATAAATTGATATCTGCGTATATTATATTATGAGTGTTAGTTGCTTACTACACAAATAAATAAATTACCAATAAGGAACTCCAGTGAAAAATATTGTGGCTTTAAAAAAATATGTTCATATAGACCAATAAACGCTGATTCTGAATATATAAGTTTTATTTTAAAAAATATTAAAAAGTCCATTTTTAAACCTCTCGTCAAAACACAGTGTCAAGTAGGCATTACTGAAATGGTTAGTGGTGACGTCACTGCTAACTATTCACCTGGTATGTAAGTGTATCAAGATGTATTGACCTTTGAAATCTTACGCCACGTAAGACACGTACGCCATTCAACATTTCGTGTTTTTTTTTGGTTATTTTCATACTGTTAAAGAGATTTAGATAAATAATAGTTGTTGTGTTTATTGGAAACATTATTTAGGCCCTCAACAATTAAAATTATGACGGAAAAGGGCTATATTTGAGGGTAAATACACTCGTTAATATAGTCATAAATAGGTCATATTTGACATTGGGTTTACGATACATCGATCGTATTTTCGAATTGTTTTAGTATCAAGGGCTTTTTATACAAGTTATTACACAATCTTCATGATAAGTGTATTATAAATACCAGTGTTTCTGTATTTGTTATACATAAAACAATGTAAAAAGTCACGCCTGAACACATTTGTATTTGCAATGAAAAAGATGATTTATTGTTTCTAACATTCTACGTGCGAATAATACATAACACATATTCATGATGATTAAATTAATTGTACCTAATATTTTTAAATTACCTGCGTGGCAACTTTCCCTTATCCCTGTCCTCCCCTTACCCGTTCCAATCCAAATACCTGTTTCGCACCCTATTTTCTTTACAGTTACAATCGCATTTATTTTATTGCTGTTTTTTTATATTTAGGTTTATCACTTGTTGAATCTACATCTGTATTATATATATATATATATATGTATATATATTTTTTTACATTAACTCCACACAGGAAGCCCTGACGAAAATAATTTCCCTCAGGGCCTATGTCATCTGGGATGCTGTGTGGAGGGTCTTTTTGAGGAGAGGAAGGAATGAACATTGGTCTTGAAGAGACCCATGTTGTAGGAAGGAGGAAACACAGAGGCCGGCAAATCATTCCACAGCCGAGCTGTTGAACACAAGAACGAGTCGAAGAAACGACCCGTTCTCATGTGACAAATGTCAACTGTGTACAAATGCTGGGCACGCGTTTGGCGTGTTTCCCGACTATGCACCGGTGCCGAAGGGATCAATGATGCTAGTTCCTCGGAGCATCTTCCATTGTAATACCGGTAGAACAAGGATAGCATTCCCACCCGACGCCTGTGCTCTAATGATTGCAATCCGTCTGTTAAGATGGGAGAATCTATCAAACGGACCGCCCGTTTCTGCACAGAGTCGAGGGTATTTTTCAAGTATTTTGGAGCTCCAGACCAGAGATGGCTGCCAAATTCAACCGTGGGGCGTACTGATTTGTACAAGGTTAGCAGTTGTGTACTATTAAAGTATCTGCGGGCCCTGTACAGTACGCCCAGCTTTTGGGAGGCTAACTTTACTCTGGCTTCGATGGAGCCCCCATACCTGAGCTGGTCACTTACGGTTATACCAAGCATATCAATGGAGGGCATGTTCGGAAGATTGCTTCCGTTGAAAGAGACTAGATTTTCATTTCGATCCCTTTTAGACGTAATCAGACAAGATTGGGTCTTTGAAACATTAAATTCAACGAGATTATTTTTACCGCAAGTGAAAACACTCTCGAGGTAACCGTCCATTCTTTGCTTCAAAGCCCTACGAGTGTTGGAGTTAGTGAGCCCTTTGGGAGCTTGTCAAACAAAAAGCTATCATGAACTGTACTGTCATCCGCATAACAGTAAATTGGTGCACATGACAAAATGTCGTTGATGTGCAACAAAAACAAAGTCGGAGACAGAACCGATCCCTACGGGACGCCAGCATTTATCGAGTGTGAGGAAGAGGTGAAACCATCGACTACCGTCTGAATCGACCTCTCCCTCAAGAAGTCGGCAATCCACGTACACAAGGATGCGGGAAGTCCGTAAGAATGCAGTTTGTTGACAAGTCCTCGGTGCCAAACCCGGTCAAAGGCCTTGGAGATGTCCAGTGCAACCGTTTGGGTCTCACCGAAACGTTCCAGGCATCGCCCCCAAACATGCGTCACATACGCGAGAAGATCACCGCACGAGCGGTTCCGCCGGAATCCGTATTGACGGTCGTTAATAATTTTGTTCTTCTCGAGGTATGTGAGCAGTTTGTCGTTGATCACACGTTCCATCACCTTAGACAGAACTGATGTGATCGCTATGGGGCGGTAGTTGGCCGGGTTGGAACGGTCACCCTTCTTTGGAATAGGATGAATAACCGCTTTTTTCCAACCAGAGGGCACATAGCCAGTCTTCAGGGACATTTTAAAAAGCTTCGTCAAAATTGGAGCTATTTCTGCAGCGCACCTCTGCAGTACCAGGGCAGGTATTCCGTCAGGCCCACTAGCTTTATTAACATCAAGCCCTCGTTAAACATATTTATGTATATGAACATTTATTTTTATATAAATATATAATATAGAGATAATAAAGTTGGCGTACTTATACAGGGTGTAACGGGACGTATCCGAAGTATTTTAACCAGAGAGAGCCTAAGATTCATAATAAATAGTAAAGCGTGATTAGTGAGGTGATTTTTCACAAAAATGGTGCTCTACAATTTATTCCTGAGCATATTTGGAGTAAACAACGCAAATGAAATTTTTGTCTCCGGTGACTTTTTTATGATTTTTTTTTGTTGTTTCTTCAAATTCAAACAAAAAAAATTCTTCCGCTTGTCGTTGGTCACTCAGCCGAGTAACCGACCAACCCCTCACCCCGCTTCCAACTGTCCAACACCTACCATTTTTTAATGTTGTAGAAAAAATAAATTTAAAAAACATCAAAAATATCACCGGAGACCAAACTTTCATTTACATTTTTTTCTCCAAATAAGCTCAGTATTCGATGGTTAAAATCCTTTGGGTGACGTACCCTGTTACACCCTGTGTAATGTGATTCAAATTTTTGTTTTTTGTAACCTTCCATGCCACATAAAAATTTTCATCGTATAACGTCCCTTTGAACAAAGGGCGCAGCATTCTTGCCCCACTGTGCGGCGGACTCGGCACTGAGCGCCGAATCTGAAATCTGAAAGCCGAAACCCGCGCCCTTTGTGTTCGCACACATAGGTAATAAGTCTAAATTAAAAAAGAGATTTTATTGTATGTTTATGATGATTTGAGACGACAACATTTTCAGCAGCAATAAAGCATACCCCCTCTCTCTCTCTTTTGCATGAAATGGGTCATTTGTACCTTCAAGATAATTTATTTTTTATATTATGCAATATCATTACGTATTTTAAAACATTATTTGATAATGCGGACCTCACTGAACGTTTTACAATTTAATAAAATTCAATAAAAAGATATTATGTATTAAAAGATATTGGTTATGTATATTCAATAATAAAATACGGTATTATTTTTTGGGGAAAGTCGGTAAATGCCAAAGATGTCTTCATCATACAAAAGAGATGCATAAGAAAAATTACAAACTCCGGTCGTTTAGATTCATGTAGACCTATGTTTAAAAATCTTAAAATTCTAACAGTCACAGACATATATATAATGGAGTTATGCATGTTAGTGCGATCATCTACAGACAAGTTCCCACTAAAAAACTCAACACATAAATACGCTACAAGGCTCACAGAAAACCTATTAATACCAAAAGCAAACAAAACAACATTCCAAAAAGGACCATACTACATGGCCATTAAAGTATATAACAACCTTCCACATAACATTAAACAAATACAAGATACACACAAGTTCAAATCGTCACTAAACACTTTCCTAGTTAATAAATGTCAATGTGAATACCTCACGTAAATGAAACGCATATTTTTATTGGTATATATATATTTGTATATTTTTTTTTCATTGGAATATTGTTATTTTATCTGTATAAACATTGTAATTATAATAAAACAAATAATATTATATAAACATTGTAATTAAATAAATGTGGTTAGCTGGAAGAAATGGGGTCTACCCATAAGCTACACCTTTTGTAATTTTTATTTTACAATAAATATTTTTTGATTTGATTCGATTTGATTTATGAAATAATAAATTTAAATAAAATTAATCTGAAACGAAAAAAAAATAACAATTATAAAAGCTGTAATGAATGTCATTTTTTGTATCGAATGAAAGATGGTTGCCTTTATGCTTTTATTGCCTGCTGTTTGGTGGTCTTTGTCCAAAGTGTCTAACCATCACGCCGTTTCCCGTAGGGGTAGGCAGAGAGGACGGAGCGCCAAACAACTCGATCTTGGCACACACTCCTTGCCTCGTTCACATTCAAGCTCTTCTGTTATTCCGACTCTTCACATGGCCCGACTCAAGTATCTTTTTTATGTGAATACCTCACAAGAGTTCCAACTGCTCCCGTCTGAAACCAGTGAGACTATGGCATCCCCAATCGGGGTACGTTGTGAGGCTGAAGGTAGTGGGGAGGTAAAGGAGATAGGGGAGAGGAAGGTGCGGAAGCACCTGGCTATTCAGATCTGGTCACCAAACACGGCTAATGCCTTTTCAATCATCGTTTCAATTCTGAATGGTGGTCTTACACCAGGTCGATACTGAGATTATCTTTCACTCTGGAACGTGCCGCAAATATACTATACATATATTATTTTAAATGAATAGATTGTGAATAACACAAATTCATCAAATAAAATTTATTTGCCACGCCGGGATGCGATCCCGCGACCTTCGGTGTGCGAGTCAAGAGCCTTACCGCTGGACTACGCCGGCCGTCACTGATTCACTTGGTCGTGTCATATCTTCCTCGGGCGTCCACGACTTCTTTTACCATTCACATTTTCGTCACATATTCTCCCTATATGTCCAAAGTGTCAATGTTATTATTCTCTAACTAACTTATATAAAATTCAAACAAATCTTAAATGGCGTATTCACTTTTAAAACAAAAAATGTTACTATCCCTGATTTTGTACTTGTTATCCCTTTTTTTCGTCTCTTCTTTATAAAGAAACTAGCTGACCCAACGAACTTCATACCGCCTCAGAATCAGTAACTGTTGAATTAAATTATTTAAAAAAATTACACATTGAAGTACAAATGACAATTATCGGTGCCCAACTGTCCGTGTTTTGTTTTTGTCAGTATCAGAGATGGCGTTGTGTGTTGTGTACGGATTTATATTTTGTGTGATTTTCTT
The DNA here is from genome assembly GCA_929108145.2 of Limnephilus rhombicus. Classification (NCBI taxonomy): domain Eukaryota; kingdom Metazoa; phylum Arthropoda; class Insecta; order Trichoptera; family Limnephilidae; genus Limnephilus; species Limnephilus rhombicus. The sequence continues at coordinate 54,835,765 of OV815277.1, read as the reverse complement.
ACTTTTCCACTTACTTACGGGAACGGGTACGGGTGCCGCCGCCCCGGGAACCATTTATTGGATAACCAACACCTCTGCCATAGGTCACCCCAAGTGGTTCGCCACGTTTGGTGATTTAGCAGGGGTGCCCGGGTTTATGGGGTGACTTTTGTGCGGGTCTTGGTGGAGGATGCGTCTGCCCACATGCTGCGTGGCGGGATCGATATAGACTGGTTGAGGGAGGCCTTTTGACCTTTCCAGCCGGATTCTCTCGACCAATGGGTCGAAAGAGTCAGGCTGGAAAGGTCAAGGTAAAAGGTCAATTCCGGTCGAATCAATTCATTCATTCCCGGATACATTGACCTCCAGATTCCTACCCACCCCTCATGCCTTTTTCCTTCCCAGAACTTCCTATCCTACCCTTCCTTAAAAAGACCCTCCACACAGGATCCCCTTAGATGACATACTTCCTGAGTGGAGCTTACGTAAAAAAAATGCGTTTCATTTTAGAGATTTATTATTATTGTATTTTTCCTTTGGAGGGGTGCAGAAACATACGTTCACCATTTGTCTCATTTTCGAATATTGATATTTAGGGTGTAAGAAAGAGGGGCAGCATTATATGATTAAGAATAAAAGCAAAATAATTAGCCCAACGACATTTGACGTTTTTGAAGTTTTTGAATTCACGCACTGTTAAATATTATACCTATTACAATATTTCTGCAGTTCTTTCAAAATATCAGAAATCGTTCCATACAAAATGTATGAAAAAACTATTTTCCTTCATAACTTTCTTTTTCGTGAATTATTGTGATGTTTTAATAGTTATTCTGTTTTCTGGGGCGAAGATAAATCCAACAAATCAAAGATCATCAAAATCGGTTCAGCCGATCTTGAGTTATAAATAGTGTAACTAACCCGACTTCGTTTTATATATTACTAGCTGACCCGGCGAACTTCGTACCCCTCAGAATCAATAACTGTTGTGTTAATTAATTAGACGAATTAAATTCAGTTTTTTTATTAAATTAAAAATTACACGATGAAGCAATTTTCGATCCGCATTTGTCCGTGTTTTGTATCAGAGATGACCTTGTGTACGAATTTATACTTTTGTGATTTTCTTACTTTTCCACTTACTTAGGGGCCATCCATAAATTACGTCAAACGAATTTCATGATTTTTTTACCCCCCCGTCCCTGTCACACTTCGTCACATTTATGAGACCCCTCCCCCCTGAGTGTGACATCTAAAAATAATCAAAACAGTACTTCAATTTTTTTTACATGTGACGTCACAGAGCTGATGACCACCCTATACCCCTAGTCACACTTCCCACTCCCCCCCCCCCCCCTTAATGCGTGACGTAATTTATGGATGGCCCCTTACGGGAATAGAGAACGCCAGTCCATTTTTTTTAATGAATAAAGACCTTCAAACTTAAATAACTGCATTTTTATTTTTATAGTTAGTTTTAATAGTTAAATAATTGTCGAAGTTTAAATTTTTCAAGACCCCCCGAAAAAAAAGTTGTCATTTTGAATCAGTGATGTTATGTCTAGGGAAATTTCCCTAGATCTAGGGGAGAAAATTATTTTTTAGGGAAATGGGAAATCAGGACAAAATCTAGGGAAATTTCGAACTCTGGGAAAATTTTTATTACATATGACAATATTACTGGTATTATTTATATATATATTTTTTGAAATTCCCATGAATCTTAATCATGTACTTACAAGCAATGTTATTTTTAACACTGACAACTCAAAATGATATTAGGGGTCCATTAATCACATGAGGCTCGAAAGGGGTGAGGGGGGGGGGGGTTCGGATAAAATCACGAAATATCACGAGGGGGGGGGGGGGGGTATAATGAGATATCACGTGTATTTATTTTTCGTGATAATATTCTGAAAATTTCAAAATACTTTGTACTAAAAAAAAATACACGTGATTTGGGGAGGGGTGGGGATGGTTAGTCTAAAACCTCACCACATATCACCAGTGGGGGGAGGTTAAAAAGTTGCAAAAAAAACATCACGTGATTAATGATTCTGCTTTATGTATCTAAAAAGATAAATGGGACCTCTTAAAAAAATATTATTTATGTTTTAAGTTCCGTTTTTTCGGTGATTGCGGTTGATTTTTATTTTGCAAAGTGTTTTTTTTTTTTGGAATTCAGTTTCTAATTCAGTGGTGAGCGTATTTGTACTGTTAAATTATTATTTCACGTTGCAAAACGTATTTTATTTGGAAAATCACAGTATTATAAGTACATTTACCAAGTTCCGATATCTTTCCAATTAATTAATCATATTCATTAAAATATAACAGGATTAGTGTTACACAATGGCTACATAGGTAATTGCGTAAATGTGAAATTCTAGGGAAATTTCACCTCGAAATCTAGGGAAATAATTTTTTTGGGCAGATCATCCCTGTTTGAATGAAGAATCCAGAAGAATCAATGTCGGAATGCTTTGTGATGACTTTTAACTGTAAGGTGTGTTTTTTACTCAAGATTAACTGCTTTTAATATAGAAAAACATTTTTGAAATGTTCACATCTCATCCCTACTGTTTTTATATTGTACCAAAGTGCAATATAAAAACAATAAATCATCTTTTTCATTGCAAATACAGATGACATCGTAAGCCATCATATTTTGTGTTCAGGCGTGTCTTTGTAAATTGTACTTTTTTTTATTTTTTTTATTTATTTATCTATAATAAAATATGTTTACAATGGTTTTATTTGTATGCCTGTCTCACTAGGGTATACCTGTGTCGAGACAGGCGTACAGGTATATAAATGAATATAGTAATTACAAGGATATTTCAGGTAAAATACATATTATGAATAGAATTAAAACAGAAGGGTGATTGGAAGGGTAATAAATCTTTTAAAGAGAGTTATTTTATAAATGTTGGAGATGGAGTAATGAAATCAATTCTGCCTAGTCTATTTATAGGTTAAATTTGACAGGATTCCATTATTTTCATTTGTTTTATATGGGTTAGGTTGTATGTGAATAGTTATTTATGTCTATGTGTGATTTATTTTACAGATATTTGTGATAGTGTGGCGTCCAATACTTATAATCCATTTTTTAATATCTTGTTTGAATTTTGTAAAGGAGTCACTTTGTCTGATCAGTACTATGTATAACACATACAGAAACATTGGTATTTATAATACACTGATCATGACGATTGTGTAATAACTTGTATAAAAAGCCCTTGATACTAAAAACAATTTTAAAATACGATCGATGTATCAAAAACCAAATGTCAAATATGACACGACTTTAACCTCAAATATTTATTGCAGATTGTCCGCAAATATAGCCCTTTTCCGTAATGATTTTAATTGTTGAGGGCCTAAATAATGTTTCAATAAACACAAAAACTATTATTTATCTAAATCTCTATAAACACTATGAAAACAAACCAAGAACACGAAATGTTGAATTGTGTAAGTCATTTCAGTCGTGATTTCAAATGTCAATACAACATACAACTTCAACAGGTGATAGTTAACCGTGACGTCACCACTAACAATTTCAGTAATGCCAACTTGATGCTGTATTTTTTCGGGAGGTTTAAAAATGCACTTTTTAATAATTTTTTAAAAACTCTGCGTTTAATATTGTTAAATAAAACTTATATATTCAGAATCAGCGTTTATTGGTCTATATGAACATATTTTTTTAAAGCCATTATATTTTTCACTGGAGTTCCTTATTGCGTTTCATTTTCTTTATACGTGTTTTTTTTTATGTTAACTCCACGCAGGAGGCCCTGAGGAAAATAATTTCCCTCAGGGCCTATGTCATCTGGGATGCTGTGTGGAGGGTCTTTTTGAGGAGAGGAAGGAATGAACATTGGTCTTGAAGAGACCCATGTTGTAGGAAGGAGGAAACACAGAGGCCGGCAAATCATTCCACAGCCGAGCTGTTGAACACAAGAACGAGTCGATAAAACGACCCGTTCTCATGTGGAAAATGTCAACCGTGTACAAATGTTGGGCACGCGTTTGGCGTGTTACCCGACTATGCACCGGTGCCGAAGGGATCAATGATGCTAGTTCCTCGGAGCATCTTCCCTTGTAATACCGGTAGAACAAGGACAGCATTCCCACCCGACGCCTGTGCTCTAAAGATTGCAATCCGTCTGTTAAGATGGGAGAATCTATCAAACGGACCGCCCGTTTCTGCACAGAGTCGAGGGTATTTTTCAGGTATTTTGGAGCTCCAGACCAGAGGTGGCTGCCAAATTCAACCGTGGGGCGCACTTGTGATTTGTACAGGGTTAGCAGTTGTGTACTATTAAAGTATCTGCGGGCCCTGTACAGTACGCCCAGTTTCTGTGAGGCTAACTTTACTCTGGCTTCGATGGAACCCGATGGTCACTTAGGGTTACACCAAGCATTTCAATGGAGGGCCTGTTCGGAAGATTGCTTCCGTTGAAAGAGACTAGATTTTCATTTCGATCCCTTTTAGACGTAATCAGACAAGATTGGGTCTTTGAAACATTAAATTCAACGAGATTATTTTTACCCCAAGAGAAAACACTCTCGAGGTAACCGTCCATTCTTTGCTTCAAAGCCCTACGAGCTGTTGGAGTTTGTGAGCCCTTTGGGGGCTTGTCAAACAAACAAGTGAGGGAAATTTATTATTATTATTGTATTTTTCCCTTGGAAGGGTGGAGACACACGTTAAGCGTTTGTCTAATTTTCGTCTGTTGTCATTTAGTGTGTAAGAAAGAGAAGCAACATTATATGATTAAGAACAAAAGCGAAACAATCAGCGCATTGACATTTGACGTTTTCGAATTTTTGGAATTCAAACTTCAACTAACCACAACATTGCTGCAGCTCTTTCAAAAGATGAAAATTCGTTCCATCCAAAATGTATGAGGAAATGAATTTTCTTCATAACTTCCCTTTTCGTCAATTCTTGCGATGTTTTATTAGTTATTCTATTATCCGGGGCGGAGACAAATCCAACAAATCAAAGATCATCAAAATCAGCCCAGCCGTTCTCGAGTTATAAATAGTGTAACTAACCCGACATTGTTTTATATATTAAGATTAAGATTTTATTTAAAAAAAAAAAATTCTAAACACCACTTTTATTTTATTTATTTATTTGTTTCTTTACATTGTACCTAGGTCTATTAATTTATTTATTTATAACAGCTCATACATGAAAATATACAGATAAATATATGTATACAAAGTTAAATTAAGTCAAGACAAAAAGGTCTCCATGGTAAATTTACTTGGAGATAGAGATTTATTATAATAGTTATATCAGTTTTATTAATTTTGGGTGAAGAGGAGATGAAGAGGAAAATAGGATAAGGATAGGAGATGCTCTCGATACATTCTACATTTATGTATTAATATATAATATACTAGCTGGGTTACCCGGCTTCGCTCGGGACAACATTCGAGAGTGTTCTGGAATGTTTCACATTGATGTTCCCGATTCCCTATTCCCGAACATTCCATAATTTTCCAGAATGTTCCGGGATGTTCTGGAACGTTGTGGAATTCTCTCAAATACTCTGACTGGGGTGTCCGGCTTCGCTCAGGGAGTTGATGTGAGAATGAATTGACGTTCGAATCCACGATGGATCTTGCTTTATATACCCTATAGGGATAGCCCCGTAGAAAAAAAGACTTCAAATGTTCCAGAATAATGTTCAGGAGTTTCGAAAGGAGGAGAAACATACCAGATCATTGCGGAATATTCCAGATCATTCCACAACATTCGGGAGTTTTCTGGAATGTTCCACAATGATCTAGTATGTTTCTTAATGTTCCATCCTATTCCCGAACATTCCACAATATTCCAGATCATTCCACAACATTCGGGAGTTTTCTGGAATGTTCCACAATGATCTAGTATGTTTCTTAATGTTCCATCCTATTCCCGAACATTCCACAACATTCCAGATCATTCCACAACATTCGGGAGTTTTCTGGAATGCTCCACAATGATCTAGTATGTTTCTTAATGTTCCATCCTATTCCCGAACATTCCACAACATTCGGGAGTTTTCTGGAATGCTCCACAATGATCTAGTATGTTTCTTAATGTTCCATCCTATTCCCGAACATTCCACAACATTCCAGATCATTCCACAACATTCGGGAGTTTTCTGGAATGTTCCACAATGATCTAGTATGTTTCTTAATGTTCCATCCTATTCCCGAACATTCCACAACATTCGGGAGTTTTCTGGAATGCTCCACAATGATCTAGTATGTTTCTTAATGTTCCATCCTATTCCCGAACATTCCACAACATTCGGGAGTTTTCTGGAATGCTCCACAATGATCTAGTATGTTTCTTAATGTTCCATCCTATTCCCGAACATTCCACAACATTCGGGAGTTTTCTGGAATGCTCCACAATGATCTAGTATGTTTCTTAATGTTCCATCCTATTCCCGAACATTCCACAACATTCGGGAGTTTTCTGGAATGTTCCACAATGATCTAGTATGTTTCTTAATGTTCCATCCTATTCCCGAACATTCCACAACATTCGGGAGTTTTCTGGAATGTTCCACAATGATCTAGTATGTTTCTTAATGTTCCATCCTATTCCCGAACATTCCACAACATTCGGGAGTTTTCTGGAATGTTCCACAATGATCTAGTATGTTTCTTAATGTTCCATCCTATTCCCGAACATTCCACAACATTCCAGATCATTCCACAACATTCGGGAGTTTTCTGGAATGTTCCACAATGATCTAGTATGTTTCTTAATGTTCCATCCTATTCCCGAACATTCCACAACATTCCAGATCATTCCACAACATTCGGGAGTTTTCTGGAATGTTCCACAATGATCTAATATGTTTCTTAATGTTCCATCCTATTCCCGAACATTCCACAACATTCCAGATCATTCCACAACATTCGGGAGTTTTCTGGAATGTTCCACAATGATCTAGTATGTTTCTTAATGTTCCATCCTATTCCCGAACATTCCACAACATTCCAGATCATTCCACAACATTCGGGAGTTTTCTGGAATGTTCCACAATGATCTAGTATGTTTCTTAATGTTCCATCCTATTTCCGAACATTCCACAACATTCCAGATCATTCCACAACATTCGGGAGTTTTCTGGAATGTTCCACAATGATCTAGTATGTTTCTTAATGTTCCATCCTATTCCCGAACATTCCACAACATTCCAGATCATTCCACAACATTCGGGAGTTTTCTGGAATGTTCCACAATGATCTAGTATGTTTCTTAATGTTCCATCCTATTCCCGAACATTCCACAACACTCGGGAGTTTTCTGGAATGTTCCACAATGATCTAGTATGTTTCTTAATGTTCCATCCTATTCCCGAACATTCCACAACATTCCAGATCATTCCACAACATTCGGGAGTTTTCTGGAATGTTCCACAATGATCTAGTATGTTTCTTAATGTTCCATCCTTTTCCCGAACATTCCACAACATTCGGGAGTTTTCTGGAATGTTCCACAATGATCTATTTAATATGTTTCTTAATGTTCCATCCTATTCCCGAACATTCCACAACATTCCAGATCATTCCACAACATTCGGGAGTTTTCTGGAATGTTCCACAATGATCTAGTATGTTTCTTAATGTTCCATCCTATTCCCGAACATTCCACAACATTCCAGATCATTCCACAACATTCGGGAGTTTTCTGGAATGTTCCACAATGATCTAGTATGTTTCTTAATGTTCCATCCTATTCCCGAACATTCCACAACATTCGGGAGTTTTCTGGAATGCTCCACAATGATCTAGTATGTTTCTTAATGTTCCATCCTATTCCCGAACATTCCACAACATTCGGGAGTTTTCTGGAATGCTCCACAATGATCTAGTATGTTTCTTAATGTTCCATCCTATTCCCGAACATTCCACAACATTCGGGAGTTTTCTGGAATGCTCCACAATGATCTAGTATGTTTCTTAATGTTCCATCCTATTCCCGAACATTCCACAACATTCCAGATCATTCCACAACATTCGGGAGTTTTCTGGAATGTTCCACAATGATCTAGTATGTTTCTTAATGTTCCATCCTATTCCCGAACATTCCACAACATTCGGGAGTTTTCTGGAATGCTCCACAATGATCTAGTATGTTTCTTAATGTTCCATCCTATTCCCGAACATTCCACAACATTCGGGAGTTTTCTGGAATGCTCCACAATGATCTAGTATGTTTCTTAATGTTCCATCCTATTCCCGAACATTCCACAACATTCGGGAGTTTTCTGGAATGCTCCACAATGATCTAGTATGTTTCTTAATGTTCCATCCTATTCCCGAACATTCCACAACATTCGGGAGTTTTCTGGAATGTTCCACAATGATCTAGTATGTTTCTTAATGTTCCATCCTATTCCCGAACATTCCACAACATTCGGGAGTTTTCTGGAATGTTCCACAATGATCTAGTATGTTTCTTAATGTTCCATCCTATTCCCGAACATTCCACAACATTCGGGAGTTTTCTGGAATGCTCCACAATGATCTAGTATGTTTCTTAATGTTCCATCCTATTCCCGAACATTCCACAACATTCGGGAGTTTTCTGGAATGTTCCACAATGATCTAGTATGTTTCTTAATGTTCCATCCTATTCCCGAACATTCCACAACATTCGGGAGTTTTCTGGAATGTTCCACAATGATCTAGTATGTTTCTTAATGTTCCATCCTATTCCCGAACATTCCACAACATTCCAGATCATTCCACAACATTCGGGAGTTTTCTGGAATGTTCCACAATGATCTAGTATGTTTCTTAATGTTCCATCCTATTCCCGAACATTCCACAACATTCCAGATCATTCCACAACATTCGGGAGTTTTCTGGAAAGTTCCACAATGATCTAGTATGTTTCTTAATGTTCCATCCTATTCCCGAACATTCCACAACATTCCAGATCATTCCACAACATTCGGGAGTTTTCTGGAATGTTCCACAATGATCTAGTATGTTTCTTAATGTTCCATCCTATTCCCGAACATTCCACAACATTCCAGATCATTCCACAACATTCGGGAGTTTTCTGGAATGTTCCACAATGATCTAGTATGTTTCTTAATGTTCCATCCTATTTCCGAACATTCCACAACATTCCAGATCATTCCACAACATTCGGGAGTTTTCTGGAATGTTCCACAATGATCTAGTATGTTTCTTAATGTTCCATCCTATTCCCGAACATTCCACAACATTCCAGATCATTCCACAACATTCGGGAGTTTTCTGGAATGTTCCACAATGATCTAGTATGTTTCTTAATGTTCCATCCTATTCCCGAACATTCCACAACATTCCAGATCATTCCACAACATTCGGGAGTTTTCTGGAATGTTCCACAATGATCTAGTATGTTTCTTAATGTTCCATCCTATTCCCGAACATTCCACAACATTCGGGAGTTTTCTGGAATGTTCCACAATGATCTAGTATGTTTCTTAATGTTCCATCCTATTCCCGAACATTCCACAACATTCGGGAGTTTTCTGGAATGTTCCACAATGATCTAGTATGTTTCTTAATGTTCCATCCTATTCCCGAACATTCCACAACATTCGGGAGTTTTCTGGAATGTTCCACAATGATCTAGTATGTTTCTTAATGTTCCATCCTATTCCCGAACATTCCACAACATTCCAGATCATTCCACAACATTCGGGAGTTTTCTGGAATGTTCCACAATGATCTAGTATGTTTCTTAATGTTCCATCCTATTCCCGAACATTCCACAACATTCGGGAGTTTTCTGGAATGTTCCACAATGATCTAGTATGTTTCTTAATGTTCCATCCTATTCCCGAACATTCCACAACATTCCAGATCATTCCACAACATTCGGGAGTTTTCTGGAATGTTCCACAATGATCTAGTATGTTTCTTAATGTTCCATCCTATTCCCGAACATTCCACAACATTCGGGAGTTTTCTGGAATGTTCCACAATGATCTAGTATGTTTCTTAATGTTCCATCCTATTCCCGAACATTCCACAACATTCGGGAGTTTTCTGGAATGTTCCACAATGATCTAGTATGTTTCTTAATGTTCCATCCTATTCCCGAACATTCCACAACATTCCAGAATATTCCTGGATATTCTGGAATGTGGTGGAATGCTCAACAATACTCTGGAATGTTTGAACTGTTCTAATAATTTCTAGAGGGCCAAGCTTTAAGCCCTTATATCTTTAAAATCACGCCCTTCTGGTAAAAACGGGAACTTTCTCCATGGATAGGGGGATAGAGGGCTACCACAAAATATAACTCCCTTTATCTTACCAGGACTCGTCTTTGAATTTTAGCGACATGTACATTGTATACTTTTTTTAATAACGTATATTGAAGTATAAGATTATCCAAGCTTTTAGAACTTTCCAGAATCTTCTAGACTCACCGACACACTCCCTCGCTCCTTCCAGAACTATCTTGAGCTTTATTGAGCCTTCTGGACACACCGACATACTCCGCCACTCCTTCCAGAACTTTCTACAGTTTTATAGAACCTTATAGAACTTTCCTAAACCTTCTAGACTCAGAATCTCCCTCCTGCCAGAATTTTCTACAGCTTTATCGAACCTTCTAGAACTTTTTGGAACCTTTTAGACTCACCGATATACTCCGCCACTCCTTACAGAACTTTATATGGCTTTATCGAACCTTATTGAACTTTCCAGAACCTTCAAGACTCACCAACGTACTCCGCCCTCCTGCCAGAATTTTCTACAGCTTTATCGAACCTACTAGAATTTTTCGGAATCTTTTAGACTCACCGACATACTCCGCCACTCTTCCCAGAACTATATACAGCTTTATCGAACCTTATAGAACTTTTCAGAACCTTCTAAACTCACCGACATACTCCGCCACTCCTTCCAGAACTTTCTGCAGCTTTATCGAACCTTACAGAACTTTCCGGAACCTTCTAGATTCACCTTCTCCACTCCTTCAGGAAATTTCTACAGCCTAATCAACATTCTAGAGCTTTCCGGAACCTTCTAGACCCACCGACATATTCCTCCACTCCTTCCAGAACTTTTTGCAGCTTTATCGAACCTTATGAAACTTTCAGGAACCTTCCAGACTCACCGACGAACTCCGCCACTCCTTCTAGAACTTTCTTCAGCTTTATCGAACCTTATAGAGCTTTTCGGGACATTCTAGACTCGCTCACATACTCCTACACGCCGTCCAGAACTTTCCAGAGTTTATCGAATCGTTTAGAAGTTTTGGAAATTTTTAGAGTCTTCTTGAAATTTCTAGAGTCTTCTTAGAACTTTCAGTCCTTATATCTTCAAAAGCACGCCCTCAAGGTAAAAACGGGTATCCTTATTCCCTAAGGGGGATAGAGATCTACCACACCATATAACTCCCTTGATCTTACCGTGACTCGTTTCTGAGTTTTTGCGTTCCGCACGTTTTTTTGGACCTTTTTTATAATATATATATATTGAATATTGATATTGATTACAATTAGGATTATCAAACCTTTTAGAATTTTATAAAACCTTCTACTCTCACCGACACATGCCGCCACTTATTTCTAAAAGCTTCTAGAGCTTTCTTCTTCCACAATTTTCTAAATCATTTGCGAACCATTCAGAACCTTCCAGACTCAACGACATACTCCGCCACTCCTTCTAGAACTTTCTACAGCTTTATCGAACCTTTTAGAACTTTCCACGACCTTATAGACTCACCGACTTACTCCGCCACTCCTTCCAGAACTTTGTACAGCCCTATCGAACCTTATAGAACTTCCTACAGCTTTCTAGAACTTTCTACAGTTTTATCGAACCTTCTAGAACTTTCCGGAAACTTCTAAACCCACCGACATATTCCACCATTCCTTTCAGAACTTTTTACAGCTTTATTAAACCTTCTTGGACATTCCGGAACCTTCTAGACTCACCGACTTACTCCTTCACTCCTTTCAGAACTTTGTATAGCTCTATCGAACCTTCTAGAACTTTCGGAATCTTCTAGACTCACCGCCAATAATTTCTGAAAACTTCTAGAACTTTCTCCATCCACAATTTTCAAAAGCATTTGTGAACTATCAGATCCTTCTAGCATCACCGACCTACTACGCCACACCATTCGGAACTTTCTACAGCTTTATTGAACCTTTTAGAACTTTCCACAACCTTCTAGACTCACCGACTTACTCTGCCATTCCTTCCAGAACTTTGTACAGCTTTATCGAAGCTTCTAGAACTTCCTACAGCTTTGTGGAATCTTCTAGAATTTTCCGGTACCTTCTAGTACACTGACACACTCCTCCCCTTTCAGAAATTTCTTTGGCCTTATGGAACCTTCTAGAACTTTCTACAGCTTTAAAGAACCTTCTAGAACTCTCCGGAACCTTCTAGACCCACCGACTATTCGCCACTCCTTTCAGAACTTTGTACAGCTTTATCGAACCTTCTTGAACTTCCGGAATCTTCTAGACTCATTGCCTATTATATCTGAAAGCTTCTAGAACTTTCTCCTTCCACAATTTTCTAAAGCATTCGTGAACCATTCCGGAACCTTCTAGACTTACTGACATACTCCGCCACACCTTTCAGAACTTTCTACAGCTTTATCGAACCTTCTAGAACTTCCGGAACCATCTAGACTTACCGACATACTCCGCCACTCCGCAACTTTCTGGAAACTTCTAAACCCACCGACATATTCCACCATTCCTTTCAGAACTTTTTACAGCTTTATTAAACCTTCTTGGACATTCCGGAACCTTCTAGACTCACTGACTTACTCCTTCACTCCTTTCAGAACTTTGTACAGCCCTTTCGAACCTTCTAGGACTTCCTACAGCTTTATGGAACCTTCTAGAATTTTCCGGAACCTTCTAGATACACCGACACACGCCTCCACTCCTTTCAGAACTTTCTGCAGCTTTATCGAACCTTCTTGAACTTTCCGGAATCTTTTAGAATAGCTGACATACTCCTCTACTTTTTCCAGAACATTCCAGAGTTTTATCGAATTTTCTAGAAGTTTTTGGAATCTTCTAGACTCTTCTTGAAATTTCTGGATTCTTCTTAGAACTTTCAGCCCTTATATCTTCAAAAGCAAGCACTTTAAGTAAAAACGAATACCCTTATTCCCTAGGGGGGATAGAGATCTACCATACCATAAAACTCTCTTGATCGTACCGGCACTCGTTTCTGAGTTTTTGCGTTCCGCACGTTTTTTTGGACTTTCTTTTATAATATATATTGATTATAACTTTATAAAAAAAATATTTAACATAATAAAATAACTTTATTAAGAGGTGTTTACAAAGTTATTGTTTTATGTCAAACTAGCTGGGTTACCCTGCTTCGCTCAGGACAACATTCGAGAGTAATCTGGAATGTTCCACAATAATGTTCCAGATTCCCTATTTCCGAACATTCCACGACATACTCCGCCACTCATTCCAGAATTTTCAAGAACTCTTTCAAACCTTCTAGAACTCTCCGGAAGACTGTTCTAGAAATTTCAAGAGGCGAAACTTCCAGCCCTTATATTATCCTCAAAAGCACGCCCTTTAGGTGAAAACGGGAACCGTCATCCTGGAGAGAGGATAGAGATCAACCACACCATAAAACTCCCTTGATCGTACCGGGAACTCGTTTCTAAGTTTTTGCGGTTCGCACGTTTTTGTTGGACTTTTTCTTATAATATATATATATATATATATATATATATTTAGTGATGCTATAATCAATATATGTATATATATTGATTATAGCATCACTAAATAAGCATCACTATCACAAAGCATCTGCTTCATATGAAAAAAAAACAAAATTATTTATTTTTATATCCAACATCTCTAAGCACGATGATAACATTTTGTAAATGAGAGGATGACTTTACTTTTATCTTTATTTGTTATCACTCCGTTAAATGTTATAAATAATAAATAAATAACAATTTATGTTTTTTTTTACAGGTTCGAGACATCCGACCTCCCCTTGGGTGGAAGTGGCAAGAGCGCTCATCCAGCGAGTTCCACACAATGTTGTCATACAGGATTGTGAGCTTGGCATGTGTGTTGCTCCTTGCGTACATGCCTGACCTATGTGCACTTGTGGACCTAAGAAATTCACAACATACTAGTAAACCTATACCTTTGCACTATGCAACCAAATACTACCTTGGTAGGCAGCTAAAATCTTTTGAAATCGTCCAGCCTCAAATGATTCCTATAGAAACATGCACCAATGTGTCCAATTGTATAAATTTGGACGCAGTATCAATGGCTACGGAAACAACTAACCGAACTAAAATTGTAACCATAAAGAGTTTTGATTTTGCTACATATAAATATAAAACAACCGGATTTGAGATCGCTAGTTACGAAGATGCGATAACTTGCGGGTGTCTGATCCCTACAAATAATACTGGGCCGCCGCCCCCTAAAAAGTCATTCAAGAATATCGAAGACGCAGAGCATAAGAATTCTTCTTCTTCCAGTTCTTCTTCTTGCCCAATTGTTTTGTTATGCGCAGGAATCATTACCTTTTTATTTTTCAAGTCATTAATTGAACTTTACGGTATGGATTAACCGGTGACCGGACAACTCAGAATCAAACCAACTCAGAAGCACCTCAGAAAGGTCTTTAAGGGTGAAGAAATTTTTTTTTTTAAATTGGTTAAATATTCTTATAATAACATTCTGAGTAGACTTGGAACCGTTTAAACAAATATACAAGTGGTTCAAACAATGTAACATTGCTTCATTTATTTTCTTAGTTTTTAATTTTTTTAATTTATTTAAATTATTATTTCAAAAACATATTTTTTCACAAAGACGAAACATATCATTGTTGTATCTTCTTCTTCAATTACAGTATACTTTAATTTTATTTATTAATAAATAAATTATAAATAATCGACCCCACAACGTAGACATGCACCAAGCATGGTCGAAAAATCCACCATTTGTTTCATTAACAATGTTAAAATTATTAAAATTTAATTATATTACAGTAAAAAAAATTGTAATATTTGTCCTATGTTATGTAGGTACTACCTCGAATTCGCACTGGGCAGTCAGGATGCGGCAGCCTGGCTAACTTAAAATTTGTAAAAACAAATAGTGCATTCAAGCGAATGCACTAGCCGGCAACATATTTATTATCTCAGCTCAAACCAAAGACAAAGTCATTGCATGCCGATTGCACAGGCAACCCAAGTAGCCCAAGCAGCCATACTCGTAACCCTGACTGCCTGGTGCGCTTTCTGATCACTGTGTTTTGGGGTAAATAAAAACCAACAATTAAATTTTTCTCTCATTACAAATTTTTCCTATCCCTTTTTCCCATTCACATGAAAGAAACCTATAAGTTTTTCGTTATTTGTTTTTGGTTTCTAAAGAAGGAGGTAGCGCAACACGGCGTAACACCCCAAAAACAAATAACGAAAATGCTCTTGGCCATGAAAATCTTAAAACGTATCAAACCTATAAGATGTTTTGCAATACTAGCTATATTTAAAAAATATTTTTATAAGCAATCATTTTGATTCGAGTAGAAATGGTTTTGTAACAAATAATTTACTTATATTAAACTGTGTAAAAATCTTGAAAAGTACCTACAACGAAGTCATCGTGGCTGGTTCGAAACCCGGCGTCACATATAATTGAAGTGACATATTAAGCACTTATAACGATTCGAGTAGAAATAGTTTTGTAACAAATAATTTAGTTATTTTAAACAGTGTAAAATCTTTGAAAAAGTACAACAAAGTCATCGTGGCTGGTTCGAAACCCGGCGTCACATATAATTGATGTGACATATTAAGCACTTATAACGATTCGAGTAGAAATAGTTTTGTAACAAATAATTTAGTTATTTTAAACAGTGTAAAATCTTTGAAAAAGTACAACAAAGTCATCGTGGCTGGTTCGAAACCCGGCGTCACATATAATTGAAGTGACATATTAAGCACCTATAACGATTCGAGTAGAAATGGTTTTGTAACAAATAATTTAGTTATTTTAAACTGTAAAATCCTTGAAAAGTACAACGAAGTCATCGTGGTTGGTTCAAAACCCGGCCTCACATATAATTGAAGTGACATATTATAATTTGAGACACTTATTAGAAAAGCATATTATTTGTGACTCATTTAACGTCTAACCATGCTAATAGCTTTTGAAAAATATCCTTCAGGGCAGTGATTCTTAAATTAAAATGTTTGATGGCAGCCTCAGGAGTAACGGAATGCATTAAAGAAAAGTGAGTGCATTTAGAAGACGTCAAAAAAAAAAACATGTTCAGAACAAAGTTTTTTTCAGTACCTACTTTTCCACTCAATTCTAGAGAAATTCTAAAATACAGTCTTCTTAATGAGAAATGACATCTACTCACTTTCCTCATCATCACGGTAAGCTTGTTAAATTTCTATATACCTGTCTACTGTCTACCTAATGTTTTTTTTTCTTTCATAATTAAAAAAAGATTCAAATAGCGAAAGACAAGTACCTAAACAGAAATATGAGTAACAATTTTTTTTAATGACAGAGTATTTCTTTATTTTCCGAGGAAGTGGATTGTTTGAAGCAACTAAATTGAAATCCAGGTCACCACAATCTAACGAATTCTCCAAATCGGTATCACGAAATCTAAAATTCTCTGCCTAAGCGATAATTTAAAATTGATAACACAACCAATTTTTGTCGAAGGACTCGGAATTTTGGAAAAGCCTTTTAGTAAATCTTGTTTCTAATTGAATATTATAAAACTTTGTGTACAAAAAATAGGTACGAATTAGATGAAATCAGATAAATTATACAATTTCACAGATCAAAAAAAAGAATAAAAACGAAACTGATAAAAATGGAAAATGTTATAAAAGTTTACTCAAAACACAAGTAATGCCAAAAGACGTAAGAGACACAAGTGATGCAAAATATAATTACCATAACATATTTTAAAAACAAAACCGATAAAAATGAAAGTTTATTCAAAAGACAAATAATACCAAGAGAAATAAGGGACGCAAGTGATGCAAAATATAATTTCCGCAATATATTTTTTGGCAATCGCAGAACATTTTTTCTGAATCCATATAGGTAGATTATCGACGAAAATATCTACTTCAGCGTGGTCCATCTTATTATACAGTCGACACGTTTGGGTCAAACCAACCAGAAAAAAAATATTTTTTAATCAAAAGGTATTTAAAATATCTAGTAAGGATGTGTACTAATTTATTTATTTTTGTTTAAAATTATAATACCTAGGCCATTATCCCATTATAATACATAGGCCAAGATTTTAATATTTCACGTTTTTTGAGGCAACTTGGTCAAAATTATAAAATTTATAATAAAAATAAAATAATTATTTAAAAAAAGCATTTTGATCGACTTACTTAAATTAAAATTATAAAAGACGTGTTTACGTCGGAACTCAAATTTGTCGTATATAAGTTAAAATTCCTAATAAATGTATTTTTAAAATTATGAATATGTCAATTTGACTGTCCTAGAACGGGAGACTTTCCTAGTTGGACAGTCAAAGCTTTCTTATACTGAATGTATTTCGTAACAAATAAAATAAATAAATAAACTCGTAAAAAAATCCAAAGTTGCTTCCAAAATGATGTAAAATGGAATCCTTTAATTACCTATAAATCATTATTTAAAACAAAAATAAATAAAATAGCTCACATCTCTCTGGACATTTAATACAACTTTGAAAAACAAATATTATTAAATTGGTTGCTTAATTTTTTATCAAGGTACTTTGGTGGCGCGGGCGGGCTAATGACGCTCGGGGTATTCCCGCATTTTGTTAAGCAAGAAAATACTTTTTCCTGGAGCTGGTGGACTAGCGACCCATAGTGTTTGGGGAATCCCGGATCTCAATTTTGCTACGAGGGCTATACTATGCATTCTTCATTTTATTGTTACGACAATTGGTCAATTTTATCTTTGATTTATCGTAATTTTTGTTTTATTGAACCTGCAATTTTTTACAATAGCTCCATACAGGGAACCCTGAGGAAAATAATTTTCCTCGGAGCCTATGTCATAGAGTCCCTATGCCATAGAGTCCCTATGTCATAGAGTACCTATGTCATAGAATCCCATATATGTCAGTTATCCCAAACCCCTGGTCCGGCGGCCCGGTACCGGTCCGTGGATCAAATGGTACCGGGCCGTCCAAGGCCCTGCTTAAAAATCAAAATTACGTAAAAAAATCGTACATACACAAAAAAAAAAATAATTATCCACAAAAAATACATTGGAACCTCTTTTGACGAGCACCTCCAATAACGAGTAACATAACAGATTGTGAAAAAACGCTCCCTTAACGAGTGACTTCTTGGAGAAGTCCCATCTTCACGCCACTCACTTGTGAGCCGGGACTTCCACGCCAGTTCATCAGTCTCTGGTTTGCACTCATTCCGCGAGCACGTTAATATCGCGTGTGATCATACATTTTTCCAAATTTCTGTTCAGACATTATTTGTATTTTTTTTTTGTAAAATTTCGGAACATTAAAAACGTTTTCTCCACATTAAGTCAGCATGTGGATTTTAAATTGTCACTTTCGAGAACATGAATAGTTGCAGTCAGAACATAAAAATGGTTTTTCTCCACGGTGAGACGGCTTGTGGACTTTTAATTGTTCCTTTTAAGAACATGAATAGTTGCAGTCTGAACATGACAAGATTTTTCTCCACTGTGAGATGGCTTGTGGTGTCTTAAACGTTTCTTTTGAGAAAATGAATAGTTGCAATCAGAACATGAAAATGGTTTTTCTCCATTATGAGTCAATTTGTGGGTTTTAAAAGTCTCCTTTCTAGCACATGAATAATTGCATTCGGAACATACAAAAGGTTTTTCTTCACCGTGAAACGACTCGTGGACTTTTAAATGTTCCTTTTGAGAACATGAATAGTTGCTGTTTTTATGTTCTGGCTCTAGTCTTAATTAAAACGAGTCTGGGTGTAGTCTTAATTAAACGATTCACTCCAGTGACAAATTAAAGCCAGTTTCGAGATAAGCTTTAAATTCGAGGTGCTATTTATTTGCTTATTTTATTTAAGTTTTTATTCCAGTAGGGCTGGGAGGTTGGTGTAATCCCAGTCTGCCATATTACATAAACTATAGTACAATACATTTTACAGAGCAAATAAAAATATGAAAGAAATAAAATATGATAACGTATTAGGTTAGGTACCTAACGAAAACAAAAAATGAAAATATAATTCGAACATAAATAATAAAAAAATAACCATGAAATTAAAAACAAAATAAAATTAAACAGAAATTAAAATAAAAAATAAAATATTTGTTTATTTTATCGTCCATCAGAGAGGTCGCCTCATCATTTGCATCCATCGCTCATTTAGTGGGGAACTGAGCCACTCGGATGCAGCCACGACAATGATATTGGTTGATTTCCGTGTCCTGCTCCGGAAGCTGGCTAGCCGGTGGCGAAGTAATGCTGGGAATGAGTTCACCCTCCCTTCGGTGAACATCGTGGAGGCACTGCAGAACCTCGGTAGTTGCATAAGTTGCCTGTTTGCATTGTTGTAGCACACCTTCAGTTTGTCCCATTGCACTGCTGGGTATTGCGTCCACAGTTCAAATGTGTACAGGGCAATGCAGTATGTCTTGAAGAGTAATTTTCTGACCTCGTCGCTACACTGGTAGAACTGCCTTGAGAGCATTCCAGCCCGTATGTTAATTGCTCTTCTTTGTCGTTCCATATCTTCTATATCCTTCATGTCTTCAGTTAGGATATGTCCCAGATACTTAATCTGTGAGGCCACAAGCAGTTCGTTTCCTTCTAGATATATTGGAGTAATGTTTAATGGCTTCTTGTTGTGTTTGAAAGCGACGATGGCTGACTTTTTAGAATTGTACAAGTTATGAGAGTTTGCGTACTCTTCGCATATTTGCACAAGTCGTCTCATCGCTTTAATCGAAGGTGCAAGCAGCACCATGTCATCCGCGTAATTAATGTTATTACTGCCTTGTCCGCAGATATGACAACCGATTCGTGTATCTTTCAACTCTTGTAATAGGTCGTTAATGTATACATTAAATAGAGTTGGAGACATATTTTCCCCTTGCCTGACTCTGCTTTTAACGAATAAAGGTCTTGAAGAAGCTTCTGCCCATTGAATGTGATTTTCCCGTTGTCCGTACCAAATAGCCAGCATATTGACCACTGCTGCTGGAACATCTCGTTTTACGAGTTTTTCGCATAATAATTAATGGTAAACATGATCAAAGGCCTTGCTTAGGTCCAGAAAACATCCATAATCGTTGGTTTTTCTTTTATTGTAGTAGGCTATAGTTTGTTTTACCTCACAAATGGCCATATCGGTTGATGAGGCGCTCTTGAAGCCGAATTGGTTGTCCAGGGTAAATAGTTTTTCTTTGAATAGCGCGAATAAGATTTTTTCAAATAGTCTCGAAAGCATTGTCGCCAAGGAAATCGGTCGGTAATTTCCTAATATCGAAGCATCGAGCTGATTGGATTTCAGGATTGGTACGATAATAGTTTTGCTCGTGTCCATCGGCATATGTGTGTTTTAAGAGGCCTGAGTACAGGGCGGCAAGAATAACATGAAGTTGATTTCCTGCGTATCTTACATTAGGTAGTAACATTCATGACCAGGTCATCATTGGCCGCAGGTGGACATATCATTATCGAAGGTTTCGAGGTATCACCTTGATCCTCGCTTAAAGAAAAAAAGTCTCTAAATTCGTTAGCTATGTTTTTATCCCCCGTGATGTTGTTGACGCATAGTGGAACTTTGCTCTTGGCTTTCAGCACAGTTGAAGTTTTTTGCCAAAACTCTTTATTATGCATAGATGTGGCTATGCTATCCATTCGTGCTTTGTTTTCCGAGTGTTGGCATTTTCGGAGAACAATTTTTAAAAAAATCTTACTTGTTTTCCTTTCGTCTGGCCGGCCGAAACGACCTTCCGGCTTCAACCCACCATAGGAATGCATGTCTTGATTTGCGGTACAAAGTGGAGACTTTGTACCGCACCACAATCCACCCAAGAACAATGTCATACTTTTTTTGGGTCATTTACTTCTGAATGCTTTTATGGCGAAGTTTCTTAGTATTTGCACAATATTACCGTAGGGAGAATCTAGCTCAAGTTATGAGTCTCGTTGTCACAGTTATGTCTTTGACATCTTACGGCACCTGGGAATTTTATTTTTAACAGTAGTTTATTGGTCAGGGCGTTGTAAGTTTTAATATCATTTTCGGACTTTGCCGTCCATTTTCCTATATCATAGAGTCCCTTTGAGATAAAGTAAAGTTGTGAAAGTTAGATATAAACTTATAAATATGTCTAGTGGGTAAAAAATATCTAAGTGGGAGCGAAAAACGAAAGAGGAAGAGGGAGTCTGGAGAAAAAAAATAATCATATATTATTTTTTAATTGATAAACTAACGTTTAAGGCAAAATTTTTGTGCGTAGCACAAAGGGTAACAATTATTATACCTAAGCAAAATTATCAGCCTGAAACACTCATCTACATTGAAAAAATCTTCCGAAAAAGATACTTGCCGCCAACGGGACTTGAACCCGTGTCCTTCTGATTGCCGTGCAGGTGCTCTCACCACTGAGCTACGGCGGAAAAGCAATCGGACCGGCAATCAGAAGGACACGGGTTCAAGTCCCGTTGGCGGCATGTATCTTTTCTCGGAAGATTTTTTCAATGTAGATGAGTGTTTCAGGCTGATAATTATTGCTTATAAAAAACAAAAAGTTACCTAAAATTACTCAGTACTTTAAGAATGTCAATAGGCCTCCCTCAACCAACATCACTCCTCAACCTCCTGCTCCCACACAGCAGGTGGGCAGACGCATCCGTAGCCGAACCTGGACCCCCCATGAACCCGGGCACTGCTAAGTCTCCAAACGTAGCAAACCACTTGGGGTGACCTACGGCAGAGGTGTTGGTTATCCAGTAAATGGTTCCCGGGCGGCGGTACACATATCCGCCGTCCAAATTGTATGTGTAGGTATATACGCATAAAGAAAATGAAACGCAATACCCTTAAGTAAGTGGAAAAGTAAAAAAAATAATAAAAATTATAAATCCGTTCACAATGCCATCTCTGATACTGATAAAAATAAAACACGGACAGTTGCGCATTGATAATAATTGCTTAATTGTGTAATTTTTAACATAATAAAAAAACTGAATTTAATTCAGCTAATAAGTTAACACAACGGCTATTGATTCCGAGGTGGTAAGAAGTTCGCCGGGTCAGCTAGTTGTTTATAAAATCCAACGAAGGTTTTGTGTAAACTGGCAAATGAGCGGATTGATATACGTACAGAAGGTGGATAAGCGTCAAAATGTGAACCTAACGTTCCAATTATTTATTTATTTATTTATATAATGAATAACAGTGTAAACCACTATATTTATTTATTATATTTATATTTATTTATTTATTTATTATTTATTTACTACACGCCCTGATGGGCTTTTACATTATAATTTATAAGTTGAGTAACAAACAATGAAGAAAATATAATACAATGAGAAAAGAAAATACACAATACAACGGAACAACAAAACAAATAATAAAATAAAAAATATATATTATGTAAAAATGATAATTATTATTTATTGAAACATTTATTATAATTACAATTTTACAACTAAATATTTTTTTTACAGGTTTTTTTTTTTACTACCCTTCCATTAAAAGCATTTGCTTGTGTATGGAAGGGGAGTGTACATAAATGCTATTAGTTATTAGTTAGGTATAAGTTATTACTTAAATAATTAATTGTACATAAATATATGTGAGCTGCAGTATTTATTTGATAATGGTGTGTTTTTTTTTATTTTTTTTTAAAGAAAGAATGTTATGGAGAACTAAGATATTTGTAAGATTAATTGACAGTAGTTCTTTTCTTAAGAACATCTTTAAAATGTCTCTTGACAGAGAGCAGCATTCGGGCCTTATCATTGATGCTTCTGATTTCCTCTGGTAAACGATTGAAAAAAGTTCTTCCCTGATAAGTATAATGATGCTGTGCAAAAGACGTATTTAGTTTTGGGCATAGAAAAACATGTTTAAGTCGAGTTCTGTTTTCATTTAAAAATGGATATTTATCTTTTTCTTTTATTATTTGAATTACTGAATTTTTAATATATAAATCTTTAAATGTGGGTACTTGAAATTCTTCAAACAGGCGTTCTGTTGGGTAGTCTAAGGATTTTTTTAATATAATTTTAATAATTGTTCTTTGTACAATTTCTATTGGAAGAAGGTTACATTTATACGCGGATCCCCAACTAATAATAGCGTATTGTAGAGTGGATTGAACTAAGGCATAGTAGTCTCATAAGAAGTCTCATATTCAATATAAACAAAAATTGAAGAAATTATGAAAATCTATTTGTGCCTAGAAGAATAAAAGTGATAGAATATACAACATTTATACTGCTCAGTTTTAAGGTGAAATATATCACCTAGATTAGAATATTTATTTCCGAGACTGTGGAAGTCTCGGAAACGGAGAATTTTGATAAAGTGTCCTGGTGTTATTGAAGTAGAAGGGTAATAAATGTCGACATGATTTTTGGGAACATGGATATTGATAAATTGAAGTAATTCAGGACAGTCAATTTAGTAATGCAGTATTTTATGTAATAGTATTAAATCTGTGCTTATTCTTCTTTCTGAAAGTTTCAATAGAGACGTTTTATCCAAGAGGTAATTGTTATCAATGTTTAGTATAGGAATACGCGATTTATAGTTTATAAACCTTAGAAACTTCCGTTGAATCTTTTCAATGTTATCTGAATGAATATTGTAAAAGGGAGACCGTAACGTAGAGTTATATTCAAGTTGGCATCTGACAAGGGTTTTATATAACATAATAAATGTGTCTAAAAAATCATTGAAATCTTTTGCAGCTCTCAAAACAAAGCCAAGAGTCTTTAGGGCTTTGTTACAATGGCAATGTTACAAATGTGGTGATAATATTACAAATACACATACTGCCCCCTCCCCCCCCCCCCCCGCGATATATCTCATTACTGTTTTGATACGAGTCATCACTTTTTATAGTCTAAAATAACCTGGGGGTTGGCATGAAAATTCGCACCCACGAAATGTAGTAATGTAGCACCAATACACAAATACCTCACCACCTGACCACCTGAACACCTCGAAACACAAAGAAAAAGAGTTGTATCAAAAATATATTTTTGCGTGGTGGCTGGACATATTACGTTTTTCTATCGCATTCATTCTAGTAGTGAGGCACTCAACTATTAGTATATTATATTTTATACAATCGTCTTACGTAGGTACTCTTCGGTTTTACCTGGCTATTCTGTTACACTGGTGTTATATTAATAACGATTAAAAAATTCCCATTTTACTCAATGACTTTCATAATCAGATTTCCGGTGAGTCCATGATCCAAATATAGAATGTCGCGCGAGGCGTGAAGTCTGAATTCTGGTATAATATCCTAACAATCACTAGTTGCATTCTTTGTAACATAAAATTATCCACATCTTCCTGGAATGACGAGTGGAGGCGGCTCGAACGTTGACCTCCGAGGTAAAAAGCATGTTAATAATAATCAATAATAATAGTATTAACAACGTTTCAGTTCTGAATGGTGTTCTTACGGTGTACGTGCGGTACTAAGATTATCTTCCACTCTGGAACTAGCCGCAATTATACTATTTATTATTTTTAATTAATTAAAACTCAAAAACTGGGCGTAGGTACTGCACAGGGCCAGCATATACTTTAATAGTACCTACACAACTGCTAACCCTGTACAAATCACAAGTGCGCCTTACAATTGAATTTAGCAGCCACCTCTAGTCTGGAGCCCCAAAATACCTGAAAAATACCCTCGACTCTGTGCAGAAACGAGAGGTCCGTCTGATAGATTCTCTTGTCAGGATCCTTACTAACTTAAGTGATGAGTGATGAGATAAGGTTTACTAAAAACTTTTTAGTAAATCTCGAGAAAGAGAGAATCGCTCTCGAAACATGTCGGTTTTATATACATTAACTAAAACAAGTGGTTAAAACAAAGAATTCCTTTAATTTTGAAACATAAATTATTATCGTAGGTACTGAAGACATTTTTATCGGCAGTAATCTTCTTATATATAAAAATGAATCGCTGAATATGTTGCTAAGCGAAAATCTCGAGAGCAGCTGAACCGATTTCGCTAATTCTTTTTTTAGAATATTCCTTGAAGTACGAGGATGGTTCTCACGGAGAGAAAAATTAAGAAAATTGCGCAGAAAATTGGATAATTTCAGAAAACCTAACGACTATCGCACGTTTGACAGTTCGCGTGTTTGAGAATGACATTTTGCAAAACAAAGATTGTGAAATCAGGATTCTATTTTTGAAAATCTTTAAGTTGATAAATTTATTTAAAGTAGATACCTACTCCCCTAATAATTTGAATCGAATCAAGAATTTTAGATATTTTAAATAGCTACCTATGTCAGGTACCAAATTTAATATACATGAAAAATGGAAAAAAAAAACTAACTAACCATCACGCCGTTTCGCCGCGGGGGTAGGCAGAGAGGACGGACCGCCAAACAACTCGATCTTGGCACACACTCCTTGCCTCGTTCACATTCATACATCGTCTCATACATGCTCTTGAAAAATGAATAAAAATTGTAAAAGGAAGCACGCGGGCTGTTTAAAAACGGAATGTACTGGGATTGAATATATGGAACGTGGGAGGAGGGTTGGCGGGACGAGGGAGTGGGAAAGAGAAGAGGGAAGGCGGGGAAGGTGGAAGAGGAACGCGGGAGGGGAAGGGGACGTGTAAGGGGGATGGGAACTCGGGAGGGGGGTTCGCGTGACGGGGGAAGGGATGGGGAGTGGAATGGGGAGAGGGAAGGGATAGGGAGTGGAATGGGGAGAGGGAAGGTGGAGGTGACGGAGTGGGAACGCGAGAGGGGAAGAGGACGCAGGAGAAGAAGAGGAGGACGAAGGGGAATGGGACAAATGGGAAAGGACACTCAGGGAGAAACAATTTCTTTATTAAATGGCACAGCAACGCATGCCGGGACCAGCTAGTGTGTCGCTAAATGTCGTATAATCGGTGAAGTAGGTATGTAGCCACGTTTTTTTAATCTATTGTTTGTATTGCAATATGCAAAGAAAAAAAACGAGTGAGTTTTAGACCACACGGCTGAAGTAAAACTTCACTAACTTAGAAAAGAACATATGACATTGGGGTGACATATGTCCATGGGGTGGCCTATGACCCTGAGGTGACTTACGACTGTGGGGTGACCTACGACCGTGGGGTGACCTACGACCTTGGGGTGACCTACGACCTTGTAGTGTCCTTGGGGTGACCTTTGATCTTAAGGTGATCCATGACATTGGGGTGACATATGACATTGACATTGACATTGAAATTGACATTGGGGTGACATATGACATTGGGATGACCTACAACCGTGGGGTGACCTACGACCTTAAGGTGACTCACGACCTTGGGGTGACCTACGACCTTGGGGTGACCTATGGCATGGTTATTCAATAAATGATTCCTTGTGCTCGCACCTGTCTCTCTTTCCCCTACAGTAATATATGAAACGTAACTCTCTCTCTTTCTATCTTTACTAACTTATATCTCCCTCTCAACTTCAAGCGTGCGTAAAGGCCCGACCGTTCAAGGCCAAGTATTTTTAACCTACGCGACCACGATGCCCATTGCTCACTGGAAACGTGGCGCGATGTCTACGTCACATGAGGTACCCAAACCAAAACATTCCTACGTTCGTTGCTATATCGTTAGTCGATTTATTATATTGTTATACGCGTGCATTCGCTGGCTGTTTCACATACGTTTCCTTCTATATTTAGATTTTTATCGACTTCGTTAAAGTTAATGTTTTTCATTGCATTTATTGAGGTTTGATAGAATACATAAATATAATTCTATGAATATATCTCTACATATCGCACCAATAAAAAAAAATTCACAAAAAGTGAAAAGCAATACCTATACCTATTAATTTTTATTAGGTTTAATTTTATAATAGTGGTAGGTACCTATAATGATCATTGTGCCACTATTTTGGCTTGAATCGAGTAAAATTATTATAATTTAAAAACTACATATTCACATTTAAGGCCGCAATAACATTTTTAAGAATTGTGTCGTTTCTACCGAAGATAAATATCCAGAAAATTTCTTCATACTTAACTCAAAAATGCATTTTTTGACTTGTGCCACTATTATCCCTCGGGTGCGGTGAAGGTCAGAGAAATCGGGTGAAGGGTGGCAGTTGTGCTTTTTTAAGAGACTCCAATAGAGACGATTAGTTTTGTGTCATTGAAGTATGAACTTACATACACACGATACGTGTACAAATTATAAGCTTGAAAACAACGCCATAAATCGAGTCTCAAGAAAAATGCTATCACAAGAAGGGCCGAGGGTTTCATCTTAGAGTACGTATATTGTTACCTTGCTTTTTACGATGTCTCGACCACGGGTAGGCTTTTCACAGATGCAACGTACCGGATCCAGAATCTTGCCCATAACATTAATTCTACCTGCCTACAACGAGATAAGAAGAAGAATAAATATAGGTATATTGTTAAAGATCAATAATGTTGCTTTCAATTAGAGATACAAACGCAATAATTGAGTAACCTCTGACCAGAAATTAACCATCACACGAAACAATTAGTTTTATTTTATCAGCTGTTGTGCATTTCACAATAATTGAGTAACCTCTGACCAGAAATTAACCATCACACGAAACAATTAGTTTTATTTTATCAGCTGTTGTGCATTTCACAAAATTTTTTTCTTGGCCTACGACGAACCAGAAACCACAAACCCCGATAAAAATAGCCTACAGACACGCTACAGACACAGACTACAGGCACAGACAATAGACTACAGACACTCTCACCTATATCGTTCAATGTCCGTTTGGAAGTATGTATGTAGACGTAGAATGTAGTATTATGGTATATCGTCGATATACATAATATGAACCATGTGACGATTTTGACCAAAATTAGTTAAATATAATAATAATACTTGGCTAATTTATATAGCACCGTTTTTGTGAGAAATCACCTCAAGGGCGCTGTACAAGTAAATACATAATAAAATTGGTACCTATAACTAAGATTTGTAATTATAACTAGTGACCTATATCTAAGACTTATAGCTAAGTTGCTTATATCTGAGACTTATAGTGACATATGACTAAGGCTCATAATAGTTGTCAGCTGGCGGCTTAATGACATAGGTACCTACATATTTTGTTTACATATGTTCCACAAAGGAGGCCCTGGGGAAAATAATTTCCCTCAGGTCCTATGTCATCTGTGGAGATGCTGTGTGGCACCCCTGCTAAATCACCGAACGTAGCGAACAACTTGGGGTGACCTATGGCAGAGGTGTTGGTTATCCAATAAAGGTTCCCGGGGCGGCGGTACCCATTCCCGCCTCCGAAATTTACAACTGTGACTTAAAGTTAGATACTTAAAACTAACATAACGGAACAGCTTGGAAACAAATACTCCGATGTTGTTGATATATTTAATACGTCAATTTTAATATATACCTAAGCGTACCTTATTGAAGTTTTTTTCATCATAGAGGAATGTTTTGATGAATTGACTAGCATATTGGTGGTGTTTTAGCGGCTGAAGGA
Organism: Limnephilus rhombicus; assembly: GCA_929108145.2. Taxonomy (NCBI): domain Eukaryota; kingdom Metazoa; phylum Arthropoda; class Insecta; order Trichoptera; family Limnephilidae; genus Limnephilus; species Limnephilus rhombicus. Next base: position 54,807,027 of record OV815277.1, on the reverse strand, counting down.
GAGAGGCTATTTTGTATATTTTTTTTAATATTTTGTGCCTGCGTACTGCGTACTGTGTGGATCAAATTCAATAGTATCTACCTATTATATTTGCTTTACATTTGTTTTTGTGCGAGTGTTTTAAACAGTCATTTCCTGCACTATTTACTAGTATAATTTCGTAAATATTGTTATATGTATGTATGTAAAAGCCTAAATGGGCGTAAATAAATATATAAATAAGTACTTATTTATTTATATTTTTGAATGTAGCTATTACTTTGTGGTTATCCATTATAATAAAATGAAACAATGCAACTTTGTATAAACCACTTATAAAATGTGCAAATCCGACCGGTTTCGGAACAAACGTTCCTTCGTCAGGGAAAGCTTATACTAATTTGACAGTTTAGAACAATGTTTTATTAGGGTAGGGGTGGAGCCGTTGTTAGTTAATAATGTAGATTGGGTGGGTAGGTATTAGTGTAGAGTGGGTGGGTAGGGGAACAAATCCATGATTGGGCTATATGACAATATTTTTTGTTTGTTGATAATAGATTCATTATTTTTAAGGGATTTTTTAATTTCCAAAGCTTCTAAGTTATCTAAACGTTTTCCTTTATGATTAATATGAAGAATATTTATCCCTGTGTTTTTTTCAAAACTATGGTTATTTTCAATGATATGGTTAGCGAACTCAGAAAAATTATTATTATTAAGACATCTTAAATGTTCTTTGATTCTGATTTCAAAATTACGAGTTGTTTTTCCAATATAAAATGAGGGACAATCATTGCATTTGAGTTTATATATTCCGGAATTAGTCAATTTATGGTCTTTATCTTTAGTATTTCTCAAAAAATTACCGATATTATTTCTTGTATAAAACGCTGGTTTAATATTAGAAGGGAAATTTTTGCAACATTGAACTGAAAAATTATTAATAAACAAAATTTTACGCCATTCTTTATCAATAATATTATTAGAATTGTATAGATATTTATTTTTTGAAATTTTGCTAAGTTTTTTATTTAAGATGTTATCAATTAATTTTGGTTCATATCCGTTATTTATAGCAATTTGTTTTGTTATAGAAAGTTCAGTTCCCAATCTACATTATTAACTAACAACGGCTCCACCCCTACCCTAATAAAACATTGTTCTAAACTGTCAAATTAGTATAAGCTTTCCCTGACGAAGGAACGTTTGTTCCGAAACCGGTCGGATTTGCACATTTTATAAGTGGTTTATACAAAGTTGCATTGTTTCATTTTACTTATTTATTTATTTACGCCCATTACCTACTACCTACATTTCAAAAGACTTGATTTGCCTAGAACATTTAAAACCAGACAACCACAAGCTCTGTAGGTGTAGGTATATGTACCTACAAACTCGCAACATAGATAAGTTATTGCTGTGAGCCGAAGCAGTTTGAGGATTTATAAATTTTATACATACATACACATTTTATAAACATATCATATTCTATTTTTAGTTCAGTTGTTTTTTTTTCTGCATCTTCTACAATATGAGCTATGCAATAATATCACATAAGGAGATACGACTCATGTGCCAACAACCAAAAATTTGCATTTTTATGTCATGTGGTTCATATTCTATATGGAAGCGGAAATTTTCTGACCGTCTGACAGAATATGCCTGAGACGTGATGGGTTAAATTAAGTAAGTAGACAGCGAATTCCTCAAATTGATATGGATGTTTTTTTATCACTGAATTCTGATATTTTATTTGTTCAGGAGATTTAAAAAAATCAGAATCAGAGTCTTGGGGAAAGGGTACGCCGGGTATAAAACGTAGAGCGGAAAATATGAACAACGCCAATTAAAGCCACAAAAGTCTGTGAAAATAAGATAAATAGGTATTCACATCAATTTCCCAGATACAGGTGGCACAGATACCTACATTAGTTATGTTGTTAGAAAATAAAGGAAGAGAATCGACTGCACATATTTAACATTCTTTGTTAATTGAAAACTTGGTCGGAGAAAAAAGCATTTTTCATGGGCTTTGTAGAACAAGTGAAAGAAAGTGGCGTGAATGAATGTATCGCGAAATTGGCGTGAAAGTATCACGAAAAAGAAAAAAGAATATGACATGTTTACTAAGGATGGTATAAACATGTTTATGCATAGGTAGGTACTTTGAGCCATAAAAAAGCACATACAAGTTATTATTAATGACGATGAAAATACTTCACACAACAACGCAATTAAAAGAATTGCCGAGCAAACAAATAAGCGATATTTCGAATCGTCTTTACATCGACTAACATGCTACCAGTCTTAACTATTTGCTGCACTGTAAACATGTAAATGTGCTAAAGGCTAAAGGTGAATACAAATTTGTTCAGCAATCCCATGCCAGCGTTTGTTCAAACGTTTGTGCAGGAACTGAATGGGCAAAATCATGTATTTAGTTTTTATAAGGATTTTGTCAACGTTATATGGGTGCTGCAAGTCTGGGTAATGTAATGATCTAAAGATAAATGAAAATAACGCAAATAATTATACTCTTGGAAATGTTAAAAATCTATCCTTCAAGGTCAAATAAATGTATAGGTACTCGGCAAAAATAATACAAAAATAATATAATAAAAAATAACGTCGTATCCTCTGAACATAATTTTCACATCATTTTGTGATGCTTAGCTGTCAAATTTAAATAAACTTTTTTGACACCCGAAAAAACAAATAACGAAAATTAAATAAACTTAATTATTTTATGTTATTGAAAATGAATCCTGTGACGAAGTGTGCATAGAATATGAACCGTGTGAAAAAATCGCGTTATAATGTGATTTTCTGGTAAGAAATAATTTTTATTTATTTATTTTTAAATACAAATACATTTACATATATTTTAACCACAAATTACATTTACGACAACAGTATAACACAAATTAAGATTACAAAATATGCAAATAAAGCATAAACTCAAGATAATAAATAATAGTATATCAAATGCTAATTCCAGATTGATGACTTTAGAGAACTCGTAGCTCGTAGGTATAATTCATATACCTACGAGCTACCATTAAAAAAAACGAAACACATTAATTTTTGGATACGTTTTAAGATTTTCACGGCCAAAAGCATTTCGTTATCCGGTAGATGTGACACATCTACCGGATCTGCTGAATCTGCCCTGATGATGGACACTGCAACGATGTCCGAAACGTTGGATAAAGAAGGAGGTAGCGCAACACGGCATAACACCCCAAAAACAAATGACGAAAAAACATAAATTTTTACTTAAATACTAATTGTACGCATTTAGAATATGAACAATAAAAAAAAAACAACAAACAAAAGAAAATCGAAATAAAATAAAATGATTACTCAGTCATTATGTACATCTAAAAAATGGTGGACTAATTTTTCTTTAAATGTATCGAAGTTTTATTAAATATGTCAGCCATATCAGTTAGTTAATTGCCCAATCTATGTATTCTTTCTATCAGAATTAATTGCGAAGTTATTGTTGTAAAATAAAATATTCCGCCTAGTATATTTTGGAGGTGTGTGTAAGGATAACAAGTTTATAGCGTCAGGGCAGTCCAACCTTGAATGAACAATTTTATATAATAAGAGGAGATATTTTTCGCCTTTCAGATAATTTCGATAAGTTAAGTTTTCTGCGAAAATTGGCATAATTGTTTTCAATAATAGGAATACCGATTTTGAAATTCATAAAACGTAAAAAAATATTTTTAAATTTTTCAATTTGTAAACAATGAGAGTTGAAATGAGGACACCAAATGCTTGAAATTGAACCTGACTTCTAACCAAAGACGAGTATAGTATTTTATGGTTTTTATGTTATTAAAGTCTTTAGCGATTCTGAGAATAAATCCAAGCATTTGTAATCCCTTACTGGTAAAAATGCTAATAATGTGATTCAAGAAGCGTAGTTTGGAGTCAAAGATAACACCACTGTCGTTGAATTCAAAGACTCTTGTTAGAGTGGCTTTGTTAATTGTGTAGTCGAAAAATAAAGGGGTTTTAGTGATCGTTTAGCATTTGTTGATATTAAGATATAATTTGTTTACGATGCACCATTCGTAAAGTTTATTTAAGTTCCCTTGTAGAGTTAAACAATCAGAAGAATTTCCGATCGTTTTAAACATTTTTAGATCGTCGACGAATAGAAGAAAGTGAGTATTATCGAAAATTAATGAAATGTTAATAAATAGTAGGAAAAGAATGGATCCTAGGTGGGAACCTTGGGGGACCCCACTTAAGGCAAAAAGAGTGTAATAAGTTGTGGGGGTAATTTTTACAGATAGTTTTCTTTGTGATAAGTAACTTTTAAGCCATTCGAGAAAGTTTTCAAGTGTTCTAATTTTTCCATTAAAATGCGATGACAAAGAGTATCAAATGCTTTAACAGTATAAGTTGTGTCATCTTGATGACCCTTGGACAATGCATTAGAAATAAAATTTTCGTAAAGCAATAAGTTAAATAACGTAGATCTGCCTGGCATGAAACGATGTTGAAATGTTGATATAAGTGGTTTAATTTGATGCACGATTTTACTTAATGTAATCTATTCAAAAAGTTTAGGTAGTGACGACATAATGCATATAGGTCTATAATTTTCAATTTGACTTTTATCTCCTTTTTTAAAAATAGGTGTTATAAAGCTACTTTTCCAAATTTCAGGAAAACAACCTGTAGATAAAGATAACTTGAAAATTATAGTAATAGGAAGCGCTAGAACACGAATACGGTTTTTAAGTAATATTGAGGGAATCATATCAGGCTCCGAATTCAACCTGATATCCAGTTGATTGATAAAAGTCACAACATCGTTTACTTCCACATGGATGTTATGCAAGTTGAGTGAGTTTTCAGTAAATTGGGGTTGATCTGATGAAATGTTGTTATTGTCTTCAACGTATACACTCTTAAATAAATCTGCAAATAAATTTACAATATCGTTTTTGTCATGTAGGTACCGGGAAAGTTTGAGTTATTTTCCGAACGGAGTAAGCGTAGTTCGAAAATTTATTAATATTTGTTAAAATAGTATTTTCATCATTGTTAGTGTAACATACTTTCGATTTCCTGGTACAATCTTTACGCAGAACGAGAATGCGATATAAATTTCTAGCGTTCTATTTATTTTATAACGTTTGTGAGCAATTTTTTATCAGAAGTTAGATTAATTGGTTCGAAATCAAACCATTTAGGGAATTTAGAATTGTAATATTTTTGTAGGGGTACAAAGCTATTGATTGCTTGATAAATTGCATTGTAAAAGTATTCTAAGGCCTCATTAAAACTTGTACAACAAGTGAGATCATGGGCCCAATTGTAAGTAGATAGAAATTCGGTTTTTAAAAACAATTTAATCGTATGATTTTGATTACATAACTACCACTTATTTTTAAAGAAGTTTTTTACAGAACAAAAGTCGTGAAAACCGGATGCAATGTCAATTCTGAATACATACTGTCAAGTTTGAATCTTGATCTTGTAGCGCTAAAACATCCAACATTCTTAGGGCGGCTTGCACCAAAAGTTAAATTTGATTTAAATCTCAAGTTAAACACATTATTTGATTTAAGTCGACTTGGCGTCTTGCACCACAAAATTTAAGTCGTTAAACGCATTTAAAGAACTGTCAAAGTTAAATACCCAGAAAGGGCTGTTTAACTAAGTTAAACATGTTTAGCGAGCAAGTTCTGTCAAAACAATTTTAGGTTATTCCTTTGATTTCCGATTGTCTAATATTTCTGAAATCTGTCTCATTTATTAATTTGTATTCACGATGGACTTTTGTTTTTTATTCTGATGGTGACGAAGAAATTATAGATTTTATAAGTAGACAGTTTATAGTGAGAGAAGTAAACACGAGAAAAAATTTATCTGATACTCAGTGTCAGAAAGTTTTAAAGATTTCTTATTGAAGAATAGGTATTGATTTATTTATGGAGGAATACTTTGAAGGTTGTAAACTTAAAATATACCTACAGCATTCTTATAATAGTTTAAAACAACCTACATAAATGAAATGAAAAACAAAATTACTACTCAGATATTTGTGTTATTTTTAAATCTAACAACAAAACCTCTTTTTGCCCCATTTCATAGTTATGTTTGTTTTATTTTCGAACTCATTTACTGGATCAAATTAAAATAATTCACTACGCAACCACAACATAACCTCAAAATATTTTGACACTCGCAAATTTAAGCACCCCCCACACGGACAATTCGGAGCGATCGTGCCCTCGCCACTTCAATTCGCTGTGCAAAAAGTGTGCGTGTGGGTGGTGCTAAGGAACAATGCAACTGTTTTACGGACGCTTTAACAGCGGTAACTGTTTTACCGACGCTAAATGTTGTTTAACTAAATAACCGCTCCACCTGCTTGGTGCAGGACGAAACTAAACACATTTAAGTTAAATGTATTTAGTGACTTTGCTGCATTTAGTTAAATACAATTTAAGATAAAAATTAGCGATAGTTGGTGCAAGCCGCCCTTAATTAGTTACAAATACGTTAAACCTAATTAATTATTTCAAGCGTTTGCGTATTACAATGGAAGATGCTCCGATGAACTAGCGTCGTTGATCCCTTCGGCACCGTGCATAGTACACGGTTGACATTTGTCACACGAGAACGCGTCGCTTCTTCAACTGGTTCTTGTGTTCAACAACTCGGATGTGGAACGATTTGCTGGCCGTGTTTCATCCTTCCTACAACATGGGTCTTTTGAAGACCAATTCTAATTGCTTCCTCTCCTCATTCAGCATCTCAGATGACATAGGCCCTGAGGGAAATTATTTTACTCAGGGCCTCCTGTGTGGAGTTGATGTAAAAAAAATAATAATTTAAAATAGTTTTCTGCGTTTAGTTTTGGTGTAGCTGTCAATTACCACATACCAAGAAAAGTTGAGCTTAGCCCTGTCATCTTAATAATATTAATTGATTTTTTGTGGATTTCAATTGCCTCCGTAATTGGGAATGCCCAATGCGTTTTGGGTGTCATATATAAACACACACGTCAACCCAATCTTCCATTACACATGTCATCTGAACAGATGACATATACTATACATACACTAGCAGTTAAAACCCCCCTCCGCAGGTTTTTGCTTCTAGGCCCTGCGGGCGGCTTTAACTAATAATTTCATGATGCCAGAGCTCACTATTGTATACAGAAACCATCGCGGGCATGCGCACATCAAATCCCAAAGTATCATCGCAATCGTATGAACGGTTTGGCAATGTATAATTTCATGATGCCAGAGCTCACTATTTTATATAGAAACCATCGCCATCAAGCGCACATCAAATCCCCAAAGTTTCATCGCAATCTGATGAACGGTTTAGCAATGCATAATTTCATGATGGCAGAGCTCACTAATTTACACAGAAAGAATCGAGGTGATGCGCAGATCAAATCCCCAAAGTTTCATCGCAATCGGATGAATGGTTTAGCAACGCATAGCAGACATACATATACTTATATGTATATATTCGTATATCCAAATATTTTGATTTTTTTATATATAGATACACTCATTTTCATTTGTACAAATTTCATCCGCCAGAGCTTACCATTATACCTAAATTGCCTATAACCTTCCCGGGTGTGCGCACAACAAATCACCCAAGATTCGTCGCAATCGGTTGAACGGTATGGCAGAGCATAACATACGAATAAATAAACAAATATACAAACATACAAACAAACAAACAAATAAACAAACAAACAAATAAAAAAACAAATATTGATTTTTATATGTAAGAATAGAAAATAGATTTTCTTTTTATATTGGAAGTACCTACGGACTAAACCAAAATGACCCATACTGCACACATTGTCTACATTATTTTTAGCTGGTATGAATAAGAGGCACTCTGACATTGAAATCATTTCCTTGGGGCATGATTATAGCTAACTAAACCAAATACGACACATGGCCCCACTGATCAACTACCACTCACTACCGCTACTAAGTGAGATACTAGAGATCACACATCGGACACAGGATGTTGGAAAATGAAAACAAATAAGACGTAAAAACAGAATTTTCAGCCATAATGATGTAATCAAAAATAGGTGGCAAATCAGCATTGATCAGCACAATACACAAAATGTACTATGTGTTGAACATTAATCAGTTTTTTTGTATGGAAACCTGATATCATTTTCTATTTTGTATGCTTTCCCCAAGGTATTAATTATTAACTAAGAAAAACTTGTTCATGGTCGTTTAGATGCTTGCAATTTTTTTACTTTTTTCGACTGAAATTTGGTTCGTTGAGGTTTAGTTTCACTAAAGGTACTTATATCGCATGGTATGGAATAACGTCGTTATTTTTCTGAAAAGTTTAGACTACGCTGAACAAGGCGAAAATTATTTTGTTTGTCAGTTTTTGTGACAAACTTTCCTGAAAGCGTTTCTATCTGTGGAGTGTGGAGTTATTTTAGTATTTATATATAAAAAGACCAGCATACTGTTTATTATTAGTGTTTACGTTGTTTCGTATTGTGAAACAAATTATGTTGTTTATGTATTTAATTCAAAGGCAGAATGTTCAGCTTTAAAAAGTAAATTCCTTCTAATTTATTACACATCGTACTAGTGTACTATTATTACTATTGTAGTAAATTAGTACACTATGTACTATTATTATCATTACTAGTAGACCATGATAACCTAATGTACCCCCCTCCCCTCCTCCATTATCTCTTGGTTATCTCCGTCACCGACAGCATATACTGTTTTATGTACCGGCTTGCAGAACTAACTTGTTAAGGCGATCCAATAGTCCGGGAAAAAATCGAAATCGGAATTCACGCCCCTTTAAAGGAGGAGTTTGAAAATACTTGAGAAAAAGCTTTTGGAAAGGTTGGAAAAGGTAATTGAGATTTTTTTGAAAGTTTTCGTAACTCCTGTAAAAAACATTCTCGTTTTTTGCGCATTGTTTATTGTAATAACCCAATTTTTGGGTTTCCGTTTATATCTCAAAAACGGTGCGTCGCAGAGAAAAACTTTTTTAAAATAAGTAAAAGTTCATAAAATTATCTACAACTTTTATTCTTTACGTAATTTTATAAATCCCAGCCGTTTTTGAGTTATACGCTCCACAAATGTCAATATTTTCGAAAAAATCATTTTACCTCACATTTTTCATCAAACATTCCTTCATATATTAATCTCTAAAATATTCATCCAAGAAAGAAATTTATTTAAAAAAAGTTGTAAATAATTTAATTATCCTTTAGAATATATATATACATATGTAGATAAATCTCCAACCAGTAAATATTTACAGCAATTTTAAGTTTTTTCGTAAAATGTCATTTTCAGAAAAAGCTGTTTTTTCTTACCAAATTATTACGACGGGTTTTTTCTTCATGGGAAATTCCTTATTAATTTTTGCACGCAAGAAAGCAGGTAAGTTGTTCTCGAACAGATGATTAGTGGAATTAATTTTATAATCATTATTATTGTGATGGGTGATTAGGTTAGTTGTCGGAGATGCTACAATAACGTGCTACGATGCTGTTCGAGTTGGTGAAAAAGCAATGAATGCGATAGTGGGCTTGACATTCTCAGACATTAAGTTGTCCCGCAAAGAACGGGCATTCCCAATGTCTTCTGTCAGCTCGTCGATAAAAATTCACGATGAAAAGGTTGCAGTTGACCCAACATTGCTGTTTCAGCGGATGTGTACAAGCAAATGATCAGATGAGGATTTGATGAAATTCTTTGAGTATGAGTTGGCCCCATTTCCCTTGGCACTGTTCTCAATAACATCATGTTACACTCTTAACTTTATATGGATTCACGTTTTCATATCCTCTTTGGACGTGAGGGTCCTGGCAAGCGTTGTTCATCCATGGCATCGTCATTCTCAGTGGTGGATGGTTCTTGCTGAAAGGGCTCTACGTCGTCTTCATTGTCGTCCTCGGCAACAGGCACGCTATTGAGGCATCTCCCTTGGCAGTGAAGGCACGCTGCAGAACAGGTCAGCATTGTTTTTCGGCATCCACATTTGCCAGTTGCACAATCCTTGGTGCAGCGGAAAAATATCATTTTCAGAAGGACCTCCGGTGCTGGAGGTCTTCTGTTGTAATTGGCACCAGGGTGTCTCCTTCGTGTTTCCACCCCCATTCTTCAGGGGGCAGCTCAATCCCGAGCCACTGCTGAACTTGGTGGCATGTCCGCCGGGAATGCTGTTTAGCTGCACTCTCTGTTGGAGGGAGGGAGCTGATGTCAGGCTTCATATTTGCCACGGACCTTGTGAACGACTGGAAGCGGTACTGGTTAAGGGAGGTGTGTCTTTTTGGCGCCGCATACCGTTTCAGGAAGCATTTATTTCCAGCCTCTTCAACCTCGTCGTGAGTAGAGGAGGAGTTGTCAAAGATCATTGCCGCTTGCTTGATCATTTCTGACTCCAAGTACAATTTTGAAAAGCCCACCTTGCTTCTCCTGAAAGTTGCAGACGTTGTATCGCATCCGGTAAATGAATGTAAAAATATTATGTGTTCAAATCCACGATGCTGCATCTCTTGGGTGGACAGTGCCATTGTTTTGGTTTTCCCTCGTCCGGGTTTCAGCAGCAGAATATCTTAGGTGGGAGGAGTGGAAGCAATCAAAAGGACAGTGAGGTTCACATCCTCATTAAAGACAGCCACAGAGTTGTGAAAGGATAATTCCACAGCAGTCTTCACGATAAGGACGTCAGCATCATTGGTGGCCTGAAGAGTCTGCATCCCATTCTCCCGAAACTTTGTCTGTAGTAAGGAGATGAAGTTACTTTTGTTGGTAGGATTGGATAAAAAATCTTCCTGTTTAACGGGTATTGATTTGTTCCATGTCAAATTGATGTCGGCCGACCTTCTCAGTCTGAATCGTCGCATCTGTTATTGTGATTTCGTACTATTGACTGGATTTTCGTACCCATTAAATACCACAGTGCGAGTCATTCCAGGATAGTGGTGGTTGACATAGGTGATATAACGATCACAAATTGCGGCAACGGAGGCATCTTTTTGTCAAATTACTCTGTGTAGTAGAAATCCTCCGTCCACAACTATGTTCATCTGAGACAGTAGAACAGTTTTTTTGGTAGGATCAAATAAGCTATACAGAACAGATTTAGTTGTCTTTCGCATCCCACTTTCATTGAACAGTGCCAAGATACTATATACATACTCAAAGAATTTAATCAAATCCTCATCTGATCGTTTGCTTATACACATCCGCTGAAACAGCAATGTTGGGTCAACTGCAACCTTTTCATCGTGAATTTTTATCGACGAGCTGACAAAAGACATTGGGAATGCCCGATCTTTGCGGGACAACTTGATGTCTGAGAATGTCAAGCCCACTATCGCATTCATTGCACCGTAGCACGTTATTGTAGCATCTCCGACGACTAACCTAATCACCCATCACAATAATAATGATTATAAAATGAATTCCACTAATCATCTGTTCGAGAACAACTTACCTGCTTTCTGGCGTGCAAAAATTAAGGAATTTCCCATGAAGAAGAAACCCGTCTTAATAATTTGGTAAGAAAAAACAGCTTTTTCTGAAAATGATGACATTTTACGAAAAAACTTAAAATTGCTGTAAATATTTACTGGTTGGAGATTTATTTACATATGTATATATATTCTAAAGGATAATTAAATTATTTACAACTTTTTTTAAATAAATTTCTTTCTTGGATGAATATTTTAGAGATTAATATATGAAAGAATGTTTGATGAAAAATGTGATGTAAAATGATTTTTTTCGAAAATATTGACATTTGTGGAGCGTATAACTCAAAAACGGCTGGAATTTCCAAAGTTACGTATAGAATTAAAGTTGTAGATAATTTTATGAGCTTTTACTTATTCTAAAAAAGTTTTCCTCTGCGACGCACCGTTTTTGAGATATAAACGGAAACCCGAAAATCGGGACCTTCCCCCCCCCCCCTCCCCCCCTAGCTCACCACCTAGACGTCAGGACTTTTAGTATGTTCACACCCTAAGCACCCTAAACAAGTCCTGAAAGAATCGCTTAGGTTCCTGCTCACGCACTCTACATCTCCTTTTGGACCATTCGTTTACTGGACTAAAATCCAAAAACACGTCACAAACATTGTCAACTTTATCACAATAATTATCATCAACGACATTGGAGGGTATCCATCGCTTTCCCGCCCTGGTATAGGACAGACGGTTACTCCTTCAAGGCTCTCGCAAGGACTCTAATTTTTTTGAAAGAATGAATCTACATTTAAGTTTGAATGAATCTAGACCTCCAGTGTCCCTGATTATTTCACACATTTATTATTATCACAAGTACCTAGTTCACACACTTTCAAGCACAGTCATATTATTAACACAGGTACGTTGAACGAATCTAGACCTCTAGTGTAATATTCTGCGTTAGAATATTCCATAGTAATCCACAATAATTCACTAATTAATCGCACAAGAATTCGCTTAATTTCATTCACAATTAATCACACAAAGAAAATAACATACGAGTCACAAAAACACCTTGTTTTAAAGTTTGTTAAACGCTTAATGATTAATAACGCTGATTATTTACGATTCAAATAAAAATAACTATTAATATTGATTATTTACGTTTCAAATAAAAATAAAACACAAGAAACACACATTTGATTTTGAACCAAATTCGCTTAATTTACGCTTAGTTTACGCTGTTCAATTTAAATACATTAAAGAAATCTAACACGTCAAAGCGCGAATACAATCAATACAAACAAAAGGGCCCTGACACTGACCCCCTGACGGCACTTAATGCAGAGACCATAGGTATGAGTAAACTAGCGCTGTTTCGTTTTTTAACGTTTTTTATCCCTGCAAAATTGCGAAAAAACAATTATACTATTCACTTTTGACAAATAAGTGAGCAGTCATCTGACAGATGACACGCGTGTATTTATGTCTCACTAGGGGGCCCGTGTATTGGAGTGTTACAGGGCCGCAAGAATGAGACGTATGCACAGTCCTCAATCTCAACGCAAGTGTTCAATCTCAACGCAAAATATCAAGTATCCGGTCAGTACAAAAAAATTATCGCTGAACACGAATATTATTTAATTTCCAATTAAATAATATTAATGAGTTAAATTAGTTCATTATTGCGGACATCAAACAAAAAGAGGTATACCTACCAATTTTCGGAAAGCTATTTTACCACTTGAAAAATAAGCGTGACAATCAATGACATTACGCGATGACAAGGAAGAAGAGGAAGTTCTGGGAAGGAAAAGGGTATGAGGGTGGGTAGGAATCTGGTGTATCCAGGAGTGACGGACGTATGAATTCATTCCTCCCATGGCGGTGGAATATGATTAATGTATTTTTAAGAAGAAGCTGTAGCACATTTAACAGATTATGCCCAAATATCGATGTGTTTAACACGAACTTTGATAAATTCACAGCATGCATAAAAAATAACACTCCATTGAATGCCACATGTTTAACTAATAACTTAATAGTTCATTAATTTCTGTGTTACTCTTTTTTTATTTTTAGTTCTCAACATTTTTTCTCCTACCTTTAGCAGTTCGAATTCAAATAAAATCACTTCCTGAAAGATATTATTGATATTATACGTCGTATAATTTGTCGTTATTTTATTGGTCAATAACATAAATAATGAATTTATACTGACGGAATTTATTTTGACGGCCTCCGTAGTCCAGTGGGTAAGAATCTTGACTCACAATCCGGAGGTCGCGGGTTCAAACCCGGCATGCGCAAATAAATTTTATTTGATTAATTTGTGTTATTTCACAATTAATTCATTTAAAATAATATATAGTATATTTGCGGCATGTTCCAGAGTGGAAGATACTATCAGTATCGCCCGGGTGTAAGACCACCATTCAGAATTGAAACGTTGCTTGAAAATGGCTTTAGCCGTGTTTAGTGACCAGATCTGAATAGCCAGGTACTTCCCAACCTTCCTCTTCCGCACCTCCTTCCCCTCCCCACTACCTTAAGCCTCACAACATACCCCAATTGGGGATGCCATAGGCATCCATGCCATGCGATGCCATGGCATGCCGATGCGATGCCATGCTCACTGGCTCCAGACGGGAGCAGTTGAGATTCTTGTGCGGTATTCACTGTAAAAAAAAAATACAGACTGCTTATAACAAATAAAATAAAATAAAGGCAATGTTCCGAGAGAGTACGGCTGGAGAGTACGGCTGGGACTCCCTCAACCACTCTCTCACGATCTCCTGCCATGCAGATGGTAAGCAGACAAATAAAAGCCTCCAAGACTCGGACAAACCTCACCTCATGAACTCGGATACCCCTGCTAAGTCACCAAACGTAGCGAACTACTTGGGGTGATCTACGGCGGAGGCGTCTAGTAATATCTACAGGAATTCCAAAAACTGAAAAAATCGAACTAATATCTATGAGAACCAAAGTGCGTACGAATATCTACAGCTCAAACTGCTGACTAATATCTATGAGAACCAAAGTGTTGACGAATATCTACGGCACTGGCAGAGGTTGGATTTGCAATTATGTATAGCATATTGGAATAACGTAATAATGCAGTTTAAAATTTTTTTATTTATGTATGTATGTAAAAACCCCTAATATCGAACTATTGGACACATTTAGCTGATTATTAAGGATTTGGGTTTTTGTTTTAACAGCTTTCTTTATTTCTAGTGCTTCTAAATCATTTAGTCTGTTACCATGACTATTTCTATGTGAGTTAGGTTAGGTTAGTTTAGGTTGTGGTGCCGTGTATTTCGAAATAAATAAATATCTTTGTACTATGACCTCCATGTTTGTTCAATAAATTATTGTCCTCGTAAACAGCAAAATACGTAATATTATGCAAAAACTTTATGTACTTTAAACAATTAAGCCTTTATGTAATTAGTAATTACGTAATTGAAGTAATTTATGCTTCTCCGTACAACCTCTTGCTCAGCTGCCCTCTGTAGATATTAGTCCAACCTACGCTCTGTAGATATTAGTCAACACTGGGACCGTCATAGATATTCGTCCGACCTTAGCTCTGTAGATATTAGTCAACGCTCTGAAGTTCGTAGATATTACTCCAACATACGAGCTGTAGATATTCGTCCGACATACAGGCTGTAGATATTAGTAACTGGAGTCACCTACGGCAGAGGTGTTGGTTATCCAAGAAATGGTTCCCGTGGCGGCGGTACCCATACCCGCCTTCCAAATTGATACATTTTATTACATTATTAAGAAAATAATAAAAAACCTTGTTCAAATTGGTTCGAATACGACTGTAGCCAATGGCGGCATTGGAATGTTACATAGATGTATATAATATAACTGGATGGATGACTCTCTTTGCCTCGGCGAATTTTGAGCGGTCCACCGGAAACAGCAGCCGTCTAGTTCGAAGCAGTTTTAATTTTACAATATTTTATTTTACTTAAATCTTACAAAACTGATCAATCAGTTTAATTGTAAGAAATCTCTCATTTTTTTCTATTTATTTGCTTACAATAATATCATTAAATATTAGATATTTTGGTGCCTAATACATATTAATTACTTAAAAGTATAACTTCATTAAAATACTTAACTAATTATTATAATGCTTATGAGCATAATTTATTTATTTATTTATTTACGCCCATTTAGGCTTTTACATACATATATACACTTAACAATATTTACAAAATTATGCTAGTAAATAGTGCAGGAAATGACTGTTTACAACACTTGCACATAAACAAATATACAGCAAAAATACTATTGAATTTGATCCACACAGTTTGCAGGCATAAAATATAAAAACAAAAAAAATACAAAAATAGCTTCTCTCCTTCAGCCGACAAAACACCACCAATATGCTAGTCAATTCAAACAGTTTCATCAACACATTCCCCTACTTGATGAAAAAAACTTCAATATGGTATGCTTATATATTGAAATTGATGTATTAAATATATCAACAACATCGGAGTATTTTTTTCCAAGCTGTTGAATCCGTCGCATGTATAATATTGGCATGTTGACTTAGAATTGCTACTATAATATGGTAGGTACTGTCTTGTGACTGACCTGCGTGGAGTATGAAAGGAGATTACATATAATAAATCAGGGGTGTCAAATATTGAATTAATGATTTTATACAAACAGGTTAAATCGAAAATGATTCTAAGATCAGATAATTTTATTAAATTTAATGAACGAATTAGGTTATCGTAATTTAGGCATTCACTAGGAATGCCCATTTTAAAATTTACATATCTTAAAATTTTATTTTGGATTCTTTCAATTGCATGTGAATGAACCTCATAATTTGGGGACCAGACCGTGGAATTATATTCTATATGACTCCTTACTAGTGACATATATAAAGTTTTTGCAGTATTGACGTTATTAAAATCACTAGATACCCAACATTTTCAAAGCTTTATTGGTTATTATTTCTATATGCTTGATAAAGTTGAGTTTCGTGTCAAACCAGATACCTAAGTCATTAATTTCCGAGACAGATACTAACGACATATTGTTAATGGAATAATCGAAAAATATAGGATTCTTTATTCGATAAAACCTCATAATTTGACATTTGCTTGTGTTAAGTTGCAAGCGGTTATCGTGACACCATATAATAAATCTCAACAAGTTTTTTTTTTTTTACATGAATACCACACAAGAGTCCCAGCTGCTCCCGTCTGGAGCCAGTGGGACTACGGCATCCCCAATTTGGGTATGTTGTGAGGCTGAAGGCAGTGGGGAGGGGAAGAGGAAGGTGGGGAAGTACCTGGCTATTCAGACCTGGTCACCAAACATGGCAGAAGCCATTTCAAGCAACGTTTCAATTCTGAATGGTGGTCTTACACCAGGGCGATACTGAGAGTATCTTCCACTCTGGAACGTGCCGCAAATATACTATATATATTATTTTAAATGAATGAATTGTGAAAATCACAAATTAATCAAATAAAATTTATTTGCCACGCCGGGATTCGATCCCGCGACCTTCGAAATGCAAGTCAAGCGCTTTACCGCTGCACTACGCCGGCCGTCGAGTATATTTGACAATTTATGGCAATCATTAATGTTTCTGATTGCTTTAAATAATTTCAGGTCGTCTGCAAACATTAATACTTGAACATCATTGAAAATATATAACACATCATTAACAAATAATAAAAAACAAGATTGGAAAGATTAAATGTGACCCCTGGGGAACACCACTCGTAGCAGTGAATTTGTATGAAAATGTATCATCAATTTTAACTGCCAGTAATCTGTTGATCAAGTAACTGTTAAACCACTTATATAGTGAACCACCAATACCGAATTTATGCAGTTTATTCAGCAATAACTCATGATTAACTTTATCGAAAGCCTTACTAAAATCGGTATAAATAGAGTCAACTTGACATTTATTAGACATAGAATCAGATATATAGTTTTGATACGTTAACAAGTTAGTGAGGGTAGATTTTCCAGCACAGAAACCATATTGTTTGGGAGAAATGACGTGATTTAATTGGAATATAATTTTTTTAAGAAGAATTTTTTAAAAAACTTTAGGAATTGTTGGTAAAAGGCACACCGGTCTGTAGTTAATCACCTAGTGTTTATCACCTTTTTTAAAAATAGGCGTTAGGAAGCTGAATTTCCATTTAGTAGGAAAACATCCTGTTCGTAAAGACTGATTAAAGAACAAATATAAAGGTTACGCCAGATTGGTAGCACAATTATTCAAAAATACAGGAGGTTTATTATCTGGTCCACCGCTTTTGCTTTGATCTAGTAATTTTAGTTCAGTCAGAATATCATTATATTCTATGTGGATACATGATAAATTAAGATTATGATCAGTGGTAAATTTTGATGCTGTATTAGCAGAAACTGGTGTATCACATTCATAAACACTTTTAAAAAAATCAGCAAAAAGGTCAGCTATACTTTCAGTGTCTTTGGCCTTTTTACCCGCATATTCCGTTGGCGGGTATTTCAAGTTGGCGGGTATACCAAAGTTGTCATTTTTCATTGATTTTGCATAGTTCCAGAATGATTTATTAAAGTTTCAACATTATTAATAAAAGAATTGTCGCATATATTTGATAAGATTTTGCAATCTTTTCTAACGTTTTTAAATTCAATATAATTTGATAAAGACCCATCTTCTTTATATTTCTTATGTAAAACTTTTTTAAGGGCAGTTAATTGAACAAGTTCTTTATTGAACCATCTCAGATATTTCGATTCTTTAAAATGAATGAGTGGGATGAGATTTGAAATAATTTTATTCAGTAAATAATAAAATGATTCAATATTTTGATTAATATCATCTTCTTTAAAAAATGACCAATCTTCCTTGTGGAGACGATCATTTATGTCCCGATAGTTCGCATTTTTAAAGTTAAATGTAGGAGTTGAAATTTTTTGATTGTCTTCTTTATTACAAGGGATAAGTATTGCTAGTGGGGGATGGTGGTTGTCTATCGGAAGAATATACTCCAATGATTCATTTATTATTACGTTGCTCTCATTTGACAAAACTAGATCAAGAACACGATTATTAGTATTACGTACATGGTTAAATTGGGTTAAATTAAAAAGTAAAGACATATCTAGAATTTCTCGTTCGCAGGCGGTTGCTGGTATTGAATTAAAGTTACAGTCTAAAATGTTGAAATTGCAATTAGGTAGGTTATAATCACCGCAAAAAATTAATTTATGATTTGGGTATTTTGTTATTATTACTAACTCAACATCTTCAAAGTGTTTTTTATAGATTGATATGTTGGAATTAGGAGGGATATAAACAGTTCCAATAATAGTTTTCTTAAAATCACCACTTAAAAATACGAACATTTGTTCCACATCAATATTTTTTATTTTATTTTTAATTTTTAACTTTATGAGTAAAACCTCAAATTGTAATATTTTAAATAAATGAAGACAATATAAGCGAAACTCAATCGAAAATCTGGAAACAGAAAAATCAGAAAAACATATTGACCCAGAGGTGTCAATATGTTTTTCTGATTTTTCTGTTTCCAGATTTTCGATTGAGTTTCGCTTATATTGTCTTCATTTATTTAAAATATTTTTTATTTTAAGTATTTTCGAAGTAATGTGTTTGCGGACCGCTATCAGGACTCCACCTCCTCTTGTATTGGAGATAGTATTCTGACTCCGGTCTGCTCGGTGGACATGGTGACTATGTAGTCCAAGCTCCGACGTGAACGTGCACCGCATTCACACGTTCAAGACGTGTGAATGCGGTGCGGTGCAGACCACCGAACATGTGGTCAACGAATGCCCGCTCCATTCATTTCCCGGCAACGCCTGAGGCCCTAGACTGGCTCGCAGACCTAGATGTCCCCCTCTGACCCCCCACCATACGAAAGAAGAAGAAGTCCAAGCTCCGCTGAGAAGATCGATGATGTTAGCCAGGTTTCAGTGAGTATGATGACATCGTTTGAGAGAAATGGAGCATTTACTCTGAACTCCTTTAGTTTTGTTCTGATGCCCCTGACGTTCTGATAGTAGATGAAGCGTTTATATGGCTGGAGTTTTTTGGTTGAGTATTGACAATTTTAGGTGAGTTATTAATATATTTTATGGTTAAATTATTTTCTCCCTTATTTTTCCGGTTTTCTAACTCCTTCCAAACATTTTGAATTTCTTGGCGCTGAACCCACATTAAGTCTTTTTTGGTTTTAATACTGACATTTTGGTAATCTATCGCCTTTTTTTGAAGAACCAGTTTCACTTGATGTTGGTCTGACAGTTCAATCTTGATCGGACGTGTTTTATCCATTTCTTTTTTACTTAAACGGAACATTTTTATTTCAGAGGTATCAACATTTTCAACTTTTTTTAGGATACTCAAAACTTTGTTCCTATCCTCCCTAATGCAGTCAGTTTGAGTACCAGCTGGACACTCGGGTACATTAAACATTATAATATTCTTGGATCGTAACTTTCTCTCCTCAATTTCCGCTAATGTTTCACAAATTCCAGGTAGGTCTTGGATGGTGTTAGGTAGAAGTTGGACCTGGGGTGGGTTCTGTTGTGAGATATTTGTATAGGCCTTCAGCTCTCCTTCTAGGAAGCCCACTTTCGCACCAACTACACTAATATTACCCAAAAGTTCCGAAAGTTTAGGAGTTAATTTGGCCATTTGTTCTTTGGTAAATTTATTAGATGGATCCATAACGGTACTGTTCAAAGAGTTTATTATATTACTTGCCATCGTCATAAAGTGGTAGGGATCACACGAATCCATAATTAGCAGTTGTTCGAAGTAGAAATATAATATAAGAAAAGGTTTAGCTGCCCTGGATCACGTACTCAGAATAGTATGCGTAAATGTGAAGATGACGTTTCGTACACACACACTAGAAGCAAGTGCGAATTGACAGTTCAGATAACAGATTTATAATTATTTTGTGTTTTTGATTATCTTTTAACTGCGAGATTGGAATTACTTAGAATTCTATCACTACACTAAAACTCGATTTGCACTTGTAATTTAGTATTTCCTATGCGCACAGGTATAAAATTAAGTATTTTAATTTATCTTTTAAACTGGAACAGAAACAAAACCGTGCACTGTTTACGAGTAGTTCACACATTATGTACGATAATTATTATTATTTATTTTTTTAAGCAATAGTTGAAAGATCTGGGTATTTGTTCACAATATTATTTGTTCACAATATTATTTGTTTTCAATATTATTTGATTTTCATAGATCTAGGTATTTGTCCACAATATTACTTGTTTTCATGTCTACGGAGGTAGAATGACTTAAGTTTTGATTTTACCTTTGAATAAGATGTCTCATTCTTAATATCTTCAGGTAAAGCGTTGAATATTTCAGGAATTTTATGCTTCTTAGTTCGATCACTGTATACATTTAAAGATTTATTAATAATGAACATTTGTGCCTCTCTATGACTAGTAGGGTAGTTGTTGTGGTTTACAGGTTTCTTAAATTTAATCTTTTTTTTTTAATTCTCGGCGGAGACGGTTTATTATTAGTTCCCGTGAGTACTTAGGCCATAGGCCCATTGTGCTATCTCCCATTTTACCTCAATCGAATAACAAGGTCCCTTTAATAAAGTTCACCAGAGTTGTTATTGGAAATGAAGCTATATCTTCTGGTTCGACAATGTGTCTTCCCAGGTCTCATTTCCCCTCTTCACTCGTCCTTGGTTCCTTGAAGGCCCCACGAGGGAAGAGGGCTTCATCTCTTCTCTTCACTCCTTAGTTCCCCGAAGGCTCCACGACGGAGAATCCACCTCACCTTGGTTCCCTAAAGGCCCTACAAGGGAAGAGTTCACCCCACCTTGGTTCTCCGAGGGCCCCAGGAGGGAATAGGACTTCATCTCTCCTCCTCATTCCTCCTTGGTTCCACAAAGGTCCCAAAAGGGAAGAGGACTTCATCTCTCCTCTTCACTCCTCCTTGGCTCCACAAAGGCCCCACAAGGGAAGAGTTCACAGATATGGTCTAATTTCTCCTACTCACTCCTACATGGTTCCCTGAAGGACCCACATGGGAATACGACATCATCTTCTCACTCCTCCATGAACTCCTCCAAGGGAAGAGTTCATGGAGATGGCCGCAGATCTCATCTCCGCGGCTTCTCCTCTTGGTTCCTCCTACAGGCCCCAGGAAGGAAGTCCACGGAGGTGGCCTCAGCACTCATAGGTTCTCAAAAGGCCCTAGTTTTCGAATGGTCCAATTTTTTATCCCACGAGTTACTGGGTCCACTCCAGCAGAGCCCCGAGTGCTGGAGTAAGGTCTAAATACTCCGAGATGTGATCGTGTTTCTCGGAGGCACCGATCGTGACACTGTTCCCCAGGACATTCAGCCTGAGCACGGTAGCTCACACCTTGGTTTGGGATGGCTATTGCAGGTTTGTGTTTCCACTCCCTGAGCGATGGGTTCGCCACACTCCCTACGCTACTTAATTACCTTAGGGAACGTACCCATTCATACTACGTGACCAACTTTTTGCAATTTTTAACCCCCCCCCCCCCCCCCCCGGTGACTAAAAACCTAAGCAACTCGCCGCTCATTTGTACCAAGCGTGGTATTTTGAAGACCCCCCCCCCCGAACGGGTCACGTAGTATGGGTACGTTCCCCTAATTCCATAAATAAAGTTGTTCAAAGGATCCCTTTCTTAATAATTTTGTGATTTATTTATGCGAAATATACAATGTCGCAGTTTTACTTTATTACAATTCGTTATGCAACACAAAAAAACAGGAAGGAAGAATGTTTAATAACATTTTTTAGAAACAAAAAACTTGGAATTTGCGAGTTCCCTCTAAGAAGTTCCCTGTTCTCGATTCTCTTGCCCATTTTGCATATGGCGGCCGACAAAACCGGAAGACCGGCCAATTTACGCGACTCATCAATCCAGTTATATTATATACATCTATGGAATGTTACAACAGCGACCATTTCTATTTTTGTTCCCGAGGATGAAAGGGATCCAAGTCCGAAATTTGAAGAAATGAATTTTTGATGCAGACTTGAAGTAAATTATCATGTTTATCAGTGGCAGAAAGATGGAAGTCCCATTATGAAGAAAAAATAGGATTTTCAAAATTGCATGTGGATGCAAGTACCGTGATGCAATAACAATCTTAGAAGCAGAAGGGTGTACCATGGACTTTATTCCTTTTATAATACACCACATGTCATAACAAAATAGTCTACTTCATTTAGAGGCAGTAGGGCTCAAGTCCATGTTTTTGTTTTTTTTTTTACATGAGCTCCACACAGGAGGCCCTGAGGAAAATAATTTCCCTAAGGGGCCTATGTCATCTTTGATGATGCTGTGTGGAGGGTTTTTTTAAGGAAGGGAAGGAGAGGAGAGTTCTGGGAAGGAAAGGGGTTTAAGTGGGTAGGAATCTAGGGTTCAGTGTGTCCCGGTCATCCGCCTCCAAGACCTAGACAAACCTCACCCCATGAACCCGGGCACCTCTGCTAAATCACCAAAGGTAGCGAACCACTTGGGGTGACCTACGGCAGAGATGTTGGTTATCCAATAAAGGTTCCCGGGGCGGCGGTACCCATTCCCGGTTCCCAAATTGAAAAGTTGACTCAATCAGCGTTTTTTTTTAAACAATTATTTTTAAAGGCTTTACTTAAAACTAATTGATTTAATAATTACTTTTTTTGTTATCTATCAGCATGGATATCCGAAGAAGTTATGAGACCATGGTTACAGAAAAAAATAGTTTTTGACTCTCCTGAACATTTACCTTTGGGTACAGAATTTGGATCGTAATGGGCTCTCCTCACGACACTGCATGTAGTGACTGCGGCAGTGACTGCAGAGAGTGTGGGTTTGAGCGAACTAGCGCTGTCTCGTTCTAGCGGCCCTTTAACAAACGAGACAGAGCTAGTTCGCTCAACTAGCTCTGTCTCGTTGAACTAGCTAACTAGCTTAATAATTACTTTTTTTGTTATCTATCAGCAAGGATATCCGAAGAAGTTATGAGACCATGGTTACAGAAAAAAATAGTTTTTGACTCTCCTGAACATTTACCTTTGGGTACAGAATTTGGATCGTAATGGGCTCTCCTCACGACACTGCATGTAGTGACTGCGGCAGTGACTGCAGAGAGTGTGGGTTTGAGCGAACTAGCGCTGTCTCGTTCTAGCGGCCCTTTAACAAACGAGACAGAGCTAGTTCGCTCAACTAGCTCTGTCTCGTTGAACTAGCTAACTAGCTCTGTCTCGTTTGTTAAAGGGCCGCTAGAACGAGACAGCGCTAGTTCACTCAAACCCACACTCTCTGCAGTCACTGCCGCAGTCACTACATGCAGTGTCGTGTGTAGGCAGCTTAAGTTCAAGGCCAAGTCATTCGGCTTAGTGTTGCTTATCTCTTCTATTGTGTTGATCGAACCGAGCGCAGAAAGGGACAGCAAATTTCGCATTGCACTTTGACCTGGGAAGCGCGAAAATAATGAACGGCTGATTTTAACCGTGAAATGACTTAAATCAATAATGCTTTAAATCCGGATTTCTTTGTTTGTTTTCTTTTAATTAGTTTTTATTAGTTAGGTACTATGATCGTCAGTAATAATTTATAAGAATTTGACGAAAAAAAATCAACTTCTGACTCGATTTACTCGAAAACGAAAGCTCAAATAAAAAAAAATTACATATACCACAAAATTGACTCCAAATGTGATGAGGATTCCCCAGTTTCCCACTTGTACTACGAGTTTTCGGACACCTTGTATAATAAAACCATATCCGAAAATTGGTTTATAAATAGGAGAGTTTGGACTTATAGATACTTTATTTTTTTAATAAGCTTATTAAAAGACTTATTTATTTATTTACACATATACGGCACAACACGTGCCATTAACATAATTGACATACTTATAATAGTACAACAACATGAAGAATAACAGTATAAATGTTAGTAAAATTTAATTTAAGAAAAAAGGTGAAAAGTAAAGTAATAAGTAGTGTATAAAAACTATAATGTATAAAAGTAAATTATAAAGTGAACAGTATAAAATATAAAGTATTAAGTACAAACTATAAATTATTAGGTAAAAGTAAAAGTAAAAATTTAAAGAGAGAAATAAAACAATAAAATGTAAAATATACAAATAAAAGATACCTATCTCAAGGTACCTACAACGATTTAAATATAAAATATAAAAAGTAACAAATCCTGGATTATGTTAACGGATATGATACATTTTACAAGTACCTATGATTTCTAGTGCATTAATAGTTTTAGAGTGAAGTATTGGTAGGCATATTATGTTTATATGATGTATTATATTTACATGGTACTAGCAAACAAATTAAGTCTAACGCATCTTTTGTATGAAGCCAGATTACCGGCGGCGTGATCAATATTAGCATATTCATTGCCTAAAATATGCAAGCGATTTATGGTTGAGTTTTGTTCTGCGTTCGTCATAGTATTGTCACAATGGAAAGGTGTTTTGAGTCTAGTTGGTCTACAAGGTACATGGTAATTTATTAATGAGACCAATTCAGGGGAGTCAAACCAGTTATTGTTTATTTTAAATAGAAAAATAAGATCGTTGAGTATTCTTCTATCTTTTAACGATAAGAGTCGCATTTTTTGTAATAAAGATTCATAGTTCATGTCAACCGCGGGAATACCTAATTTGAAATTAATTGATCTGAGAAATTTGCGTTCGATTCTTTCAATGGAGTTTGCGTGGCTTTTGTAGATAGGGTTCCATATGGGGTAATTATATTCTAAATGACTCCTAACCAGAGTTGTATATAGTATTTTGAATGTTTGGATATTTTTGAAATCTTTACAAATTCTTACAATGAAGCCCAGCATTTTCATTGCTTTACCAGTTATTATATCAATGTGGTTGGTAAATAGTAGTTTAGAGTCGAAGGTTATTCCAAGGTCCCTTATTACAGGTACTGACAATAAACTGTGATTGTTAAAAGAATAACTATATTTGATAGGGTTTTTAATTCTAAAGAAACTCATGATTTGACATTTTTTAATGTTAAGTGTAAGTTTGTTAATGGTACACCATTCTACGAATTTTATAAAATTAGATTGGAGGGACAAGCAGTCGTATATATTTTTTATGATTTTATATATTTTCATGTCATCAGCAAATAACAATATATTAACATCAGTGAATATGGAAGTGACATCGTTTATGAATAGTATAAACAATATTGGACCAAGGTGCGAACCCTGAGGCACACCGCTAGTGGCTTCAAATTCGTAAGACAAGTGTTCTTTAATACAGACAGTTAGTATACGTTTTGATAAATAATTCTTAATCCAACATAATAAATTACCACTTATTCCTAGTTTAGACAATTGTAGCGCGCCGTTTTTACGCTTGCCACTACACCATCTCTTTTCCCCGTACAGCGCCATCCTGCTCACCCAAAACTAGGTGAACCAGGCTGCGCAGACGCCTTCTGCGCATTTCCTACTCTCGAGTCGCTACATAAACCACGCCCCGCAACAAGGAATGGCCTATATAAAGAGCTGCGAGCCCTAAATTAAACCAGTTCGTCTGTAGCACGCTCTTGACTAGTACGCTCTCTTAGTTGCGCTTCGTCCTTTGGCACGACCCTCTAAGGAGTATTCTACTACCATAAGTAAAGCACCAACCAGACCCCGACTGCTGCCTTAGTTGCGCTTCGTCCTATGGTACGACCCTCTAAGCAGAACCACAGTCAGTTTTGTTGTTCCCAAAGACTAAACAGCAAGGTTCCCTCCGATGCCTTGCTCAGTTAATTATTACTATTGTGAATTGATACATTGTGACTATTTTTTACTATATGTGATCTGTGAACTTACTTTAAATAAATAACATTTTACCAACAATTGTGTTATACAATTTATTTATAAGAATTTTAATGCAAACCTTATCAAAGGCTTTACTAAAATCCGTGTAAATTGAGTCAACTTGTTCTCTATTAGCAAGAGCACCAGAGATAAAATGTTCATACAGTGTAAGGTTAGTTAGCACAAAAATATTCAACATTCTCCCAGAAAACATCAAACTGAGTCAAACACAGAGAGAGTTTAAAAAATATGTTAAAATATGGATACATTCTAATGATCGAGCCTATACTGGTGCCCTCACCCAAACGCCCAGTCATTGACAGTTGTTATTGTAGTAATAACCTTGCAGTTTATGAATTGTGTAGGTATATGGAAACAATAATGTTAACTAAAATAAAGTTTTTGCTGTATGGAAACCTACTTTACACATTTATAAAAAAAACCATAGATAAAATTGCGAGAAACAATTAACAAAATTTCTGCCTCAATACAGGTTCACCTAGTGAGGCAGGCAATGCACAACTAAAAATACTGTATAACTATACTACTCCTGTGTAACCTTTCTTACATTACTTTCTGTTTGTTAATTTTTCTGTACTGATTGATGTAATCTATTTGTAAACTACATTGAGTATGTAATTTTTTTTATTTTTTTTAGTTATATTGTTGTTATTTCATTGAATAAAGATTATTATTATTATTATTATTATTATTAGTTAAGGTAGATCGTCCAGAGATAAAACCATGTTAAAATGATGAGATATTAAATTTTATGCAAGAACATATTTTTTGAAGAATTAACTTTTCAAAAATTTTTGGTATTGACGATTGTTTGCATTTACTTACTTATAAAAAAAAAACCGATATTTTTAGGGGGCAAGGTATGTTATACACGCAGTATTTAATTGGAGCATCTATAATACTTCTAAGCGATCAAATTTTCAAATTAATCATATGATTTTGTATGATTTTGCATTATTTAGTATGGCTTCATCTTAATGGTTATGCCAGTCGAGATTATCTGGTTATAAATAGAATCACTTCGAATACCGACGCGTTTAACATCAATGAAGTACAATTCAAACGACATGCTTTGTCGCTGTTAGTTTAAATCTGTTTATTCTAATGTCTGTAAATAACTTTTTATGGTAATTAAAGTGGTCTTATCAGATTTATAACTTGCGCATTTCATGCTTTATATTATGACGTTGAGTCGCGCATTTCATGCTTGGTGACATTTCTTCCAAATGATGACATCTTTATTGTGTTGTTGAATTGCCCGCAAACTGAAGATCCGAATTATTGATTAAAACAATTAATAAAATGCTTTCGTAGGAAATAAAGCGATTAATTTCGTTCCGTTAACAAAACTTTTAAATTTCAGTACAAATAATACATTTCAATGTTAAATTATTGCGAATGGTCTCGCGGAAATAAGCAATTCATGGATAAAACTTTAGATATGTTGGCAAGTATCTTTTTATGTGAATATCAAAAATAGACCCAACTACACCCGCCTGGAGCCAGTGAGACTGGCATCCCCGATTGGGGTAGGTTGTAAGGCTGAAGGTGGTGGTGAGGGGAAGGGAATGGGAAAAAGGAGGTGGGGAAGTACCTGGCTATTCAGATCTGATGACCAAACACGGCTAAAGTCATTTCAAGCAACGTTTCAATTCTGAATGGTGGTCTTGCACTAGAGCGACACTGAGAGTGTCTTCCGCTCTAGAACGTGCCGTAAATATACCAGGCATATATTATTTTTAATTAATGCATTGTGAAATAACACGAATCAATCAAATAAAATTTACTTAAGCATGACGGGATTTGAACCCGCGACCGACGATTGCTAGGTGATTGCCTTACCCCACGACCAAGGAGGCCGTCACAGTTACATTGTATTTATAATAATTTGGGTGGCGATTATGGGTACCGTCACACCGCCCCGTGAACCAAGTTGGATAACCAATAACTTTATAGTTATCTTACATATTAAGTTACCCCAAGTGGTTCGATACGATTGGTGACTTAGCAGAGGCGCCCGGGTTGGCGGGTGAGATTTGTCTAGGTCTTGGCAGCGATACGTCTGCCCACCAACTGTGTGGCGGGCCAGATAGAGAGAGGCCGGTGAAGGGAGAACTTTTGACCTCACCAGTCAGACTTTCTCGACCCATCGTCTTGCATCGCTGTTGGAGGGATGGATTTATACGTCCGTCACTCCTGGACACGCTGACCCCCCGATTCTTACCCATATCCCTCAAACATTTTCCGTCCCCAATTGTTTTTTTCCTTAAAAATTGTCTCTAAGCACCATGGGGCCCGAGGGAAAATATTTTTCTCAGGGCCTCCTGTGTGGGGATCATGTAAAAAAAAAGAAGTCTATTGTTGTAATTAGGTTTAAGTAAAACCCAAGTGAAGTGAGCATTAAAACTAAGTACCTAATCTATTAATAATTTTGAATTAAAAAGATGCCACTAAATAAGTTTGCTGAGTTTGAAGCAAATTCTGGCCGGCGTAGTCCAGCGGTAAGGCTCTTGACTCGAACAACGAAGGTCGCGGATCGAATCCCGGCGTGGCAAATAAATGTTATTTGATTAATTTGTGTTATTTCACAATTTATTAATTTAAAATAATTATATAGTATATTTGCGGCACTTTCCAGAGCGGAAGATACTATCAGTATCTCCCTGGTGTAAGACCACCATTCAGAATTGAAACGTTGCTTGAAATGGCATTAGCCGTGTTTGGTGACCAGATCTGAATAGCCAGGTACTTCCCGACCTTTCTCTTCCCTATCTCCTTTCCCTCTCCACTGCCTTGAGGAGTTGGGACTCTTGTGCGGTATTCATATAAAAATAAATGAATCATCGTTTCCGATAACAGACCGGATGCGATAGTCTGAAGTGTCAGGAGTCACAATTGTGATATCGCAATGCAATTATCGCATTAACCGCAAGCAATCAACAAAAATAATAATTCGGTAGCCGTGTTGCGACACTTATTCAAAAATTCGTTCACATAAGTCATCTCATTCTAAAATGGCAATGGCGGAATGGTCTTTTAATACCTAATCCGTAAGCGTACAGAAATATTTTTTCAAATAAAAAAAATTGAATCGTTCAAATAAAACTGTTGTCTGAAGAATGAGTGGATCCATCAATGAAATTCTGATTATTTGCAATTGTTTTTCCTTGGTTTCATTCGTATTCTCAATGACATAAAATGAATTTACAAATTTATTTATTTATTGTCTCTTTACACTGCACGTAAAAATGTTTACAATACAATTTGTTACCTCACTAGGACAAGCCTGTGTTGAGGTTAACAATAATTATACAAGTTAACACAATAACACAAAATTATACGATTTTGAAAGAACAATATTGTTGTATTTCTTACAGATTGAGATTAGATTATGGGTACCTACTGGTACCTACTAAACTGATAGCGCTAGGTAGTACATTAATGTAGACTTTTAGGGTGACCATAGTTTTGAGATCTGATTTAAAATAAAATAAAATAAAGTTTTGTTTTTTTGTTTTTAAGGATTAAGTTGTGAATGGTTACATTCTTTACACTGAAAAGGTTACATTCTAAATAACATATAACAAATGGTTACATTCTTTACACTGAAAAGGTAAATATTGATAGCAGTATGTTGTTGGCGTGTCCGTGTGCCAAAGAAAGCTCCTAATACTTGCCTGAAATTGATCCGTCATTTTCAAATATCGAAATTATGAAACCCGCCTGGTTGCTCGTAGACAGAAAAGTTTTAGGACTAGGTGAAGAAGTAGTTAACATGTTTTTTTTTTTTTTTAATAAATTTTGTTTGTTTTATAGAAGTAATATTAAAAAAATATAGTTTTTTTACATAATTAAATCCCTTTTTTATTTATTTAATTTAACACGTGTTAACTGTCTGAATAAGTGTAAAAATAAGCCAAATAACAGTAAACAATCGATTTTTAACAAGTCTAAAGAAGACAGACACCGAAGATTCGGTTTCGGTGGAAAGTCCTGTTTCGGTCGGACACTAAAGAATTATACATTCAATACAATACAGTCATGTATGTCATAACTGCGCGTGTGTGCGACTCTTTACGTACGTACGGGGGTCACAGCTGATCGCGCGTGCCAGCTGACAGCTTATCGGCCCGATAAGCTGTCTGAGGTTTTCCGAGCTTTGCCGAAGTGCGCCGAGGGCAGCCGAACTCTTCCGATGTGTCCGTTGTTGTCAAGAACGCATTCGCGCACTTTTCTTTGTTGAAAAGCGGCACGTAGGTTGATAATGATATTAAAAATACAACGGAAGAAACTACTGTATGCTGAGTTGTTGGTCCGACATAAAAAGTATAATGCTTGCTGTGTTATATCCGTGGTTTTTACAGTTTGAGGCAGGTATTTAGACGACTAACATAGGTATATTATTATGGAAGTAAACATTCATACATCGACCGTCCAGTCGATTAGTCTAACATCTCCAAATACCAAGTTGTGAGATAATGAGGAAAGCAATATTCTTACGCTCAACACAAATCAGATATTATTTACACGTGTTTGTGTTCTAAATATCAAAAATGCAAGATTGCACAAGAGAAAAATAAATCATTTTCAATTTGTCATTGTACTTCTTTAAGTATGTAAAATATGTTCGTAAGATATCTTAATTTAGAAACGGTATTATTAAAATTTGTGATTGCCATTTTAAATTTGTATCAACCTACGTATGTATGTAGGTACATACCCAAATATTCAATCTTTTCAACTTTTCCAAGTTCAAAGCCAAGAAGAGCACGTTACTTGAATACAGTTAGTATTATGTTTTCTAATTTAAAGTTTATTGGGGGATTTGTTTTTACTGTTTTCATAAAAAAAATTAGGTTAAATGTTTTATTATAGTGAAGATATATTAATATTTATATAAGAAGCTGGATGGACAGGGTTACAAATGAAGATGTTATGGTT
The DNA here is from genome assembly GCA_929108145.2 of Limnephilus rhombicus. Lineage (NCBI taxonomy): Eukaryota > Metazoa > Arthropoda > Insecta > Trichoptera > Limnephilidae > Limnephilus > Limnephilus rhombicus. The sequence goes on along the minus strand of OV815277.1, from coordinate 54,775,729 downwards.
CGGATGAATAAAGAAAAGGATGTAATTAAAACTATAAAAATCCGAAAACTTCAATATCTTGAACATGTGATGAGACATCCAGAGAAGTATGAGATCCTGCATCTCATAATGCACGGAAAGATTGCTGGAAGACAAAGGGGCCTGGAAGAAGGAGAATCATGGCTGAAAAATCTGAGACAGTGGTTTGGCCAGTCTACCGTGGAGCTGTTCCGGGCCGCAGTAAACAAAGTCCGCATAGCCAACATGATAGTCAACGTCCGTTGAACGGACAGGGCACAAGAAGAAGAAGAAGATTTATTACATTTTAGCCATGATGAGAAGTACATATGCAATACATTTTGTTGCCTTTAAATTTAAAAAAGATTCAAGGCAAGATTTTCCATTTACTATTATTGCGGTATCATCAGCGTAAGATACAATTTCACCAGCGATTGCAACATTTCATAAATCATTTATACATATTGGAAACAGAATTGAACCAAGCAGTTCCCCGTGGTACTCAATTTTTATCCCTGTTTATATAATATATATCCTACTATAAAAAATCTCTATTTTTGTTTTTTGTTTTCCGTCTTTGAGGTAGTTAATGAGAATTTTTAGTGTGTCTTTTTTAAACCTATTTGATTATTTATTTTACAAGTAGATTGTGATTTACTATATCAAAAACTTTTCTTAAGACTAAAAATATAACTAATCTTTTTTATTTTGATCAACAGAAGTGCATATTTTTTTATCAGATCGAATATTGCATCTTCAGAGGAACGTACGCGCAGCCTGTTTGTTTCGTTCAAAATTTTGATTTGGATTTACGGCTAATATATGAAATTAATTGTTTTTTTTTTAAATTGATAGATTAGGCATGTATAAAGTACGCTTGTGGATCCAATTTTCGATTTTTGCTTTTAATTATAAAATATGGGCCCCAAAAGAAGACCATTTATCCATGAATTTAGAAGGCAACTTTGGAAATATTTTGTGACTTCTTCTTCTTCTCTGTGTACCCCCTTGGCCCCTCCCTAAATATAAGAAAATCTTTCTTCAATCATTCGCTCTACATGTCTAAACCATCTAAGCGTCTCTTTCTTAATCTTGCTTATTACGCTTGCATCAGACTTGCATTCTTTTCATATTTTTCTCACACTGTCGTACATGGCTTTACCATACATACGCCGCAGGGATCTCAATTCTATAGCATTTAGTTCTTCCTCTGCCAGTTTCATGCTTCACTGCCATACATCAGGGACGGTACCAGCACTCCATTGTGGACTGCTAGCTTCGCTTCTTTCGACATTTTTTTGTTAGCGCCAACGGCGTTCTGTCCTCCATAAATGCGGAGTTACCTGCATTTACCCTTCTTTCAATATCTCTATCAACCTTCGCATCTCTCGTAAACATACTTAGAAAGGAAATAATGGAAGGAAAAAGGTATGATAGGTAGTTAGGACTCTCTGGGCAGGGCTGGGCAAAATACATGCTTTGCTGTAATTAAAATACAAATTACAAAATACTTTTTCGCATGTATTTAAAATACGAAATACAAAATACTTTCAAGTCGCGATCTTACGGAATATATCCGAAATTCATGCATCACGTGGAACTGCTAAAGGAGACAAATTATCAAAGCCTAGAGACCAGGCGTAATGCCGGACTCATGGTATTCGAATTAAAGTTAATAAAAAACCTTATTGATTCTCCATATCTCCTGTCATGCTGTGGCTTATTCGCTCCTGCCAAATACTGTCGAACTCGTAGCCACGCCCTATTCCACATACCGCAGGGTCGGACAGATGTCATGGCTCAACACAGCATGACAAGAGGTATGGCATTGCTTAATGCCCTACCAGCGGATATAGATGTGTTCGATATCACCGTACCATGTTTTAAAAAAACTATATACATGTATTGTTAGTTATAAGAAAATTAAAATTGTACCGTAATTGGACTCACCTGTCTGTCGTACAATAAAAAAGTCGTATATTTGAAATACAAAATACAGTATTATAACCATTTTTTTCTTTCAAACAAAATGCAAAGAACAAAATACAAAATACATTTGGTTTTGGTAGAACCTTTGGTTGCAATAAATTGTCGTAAGTGCCCCTATCTAAGGGTGCGTTTCCATAGAAGCAATGTTGAGCAGAGTGAAAGAGAGACAAAAATTGACCAATCATATTGCACAAAAGACACTCTCATTTCCGCTTCACTTGTAAAGTTTTGTGGTAAAGGACCCAGGTGTTAGATAATATTAATAATTTTATTATAATAACACGACATTTATATAGCGCAGTTTTGTGTTATTTCTAGTGATCAACCGAAGGTTCGGTTTCGGTTTCGGCAAGGTTCGGTAAAAAAATCTAGTTTCGGCATCAGTTTCCGTTTCGGCAGAAAATCTACCGAACCTTCGGCCGCACCGAAACTTTGCATTCGTGAATTATCGCGTGTCGTTTGACTGACTTCGGGTGAGTTCGTGGCTCGTGTGTCATCCACCATCATCAACTGAGATCGCCGGCCGGTCCGGCGTGCTTGTATTGTGAGTTTATGTGATCACATAATTCATTTATTTTTATTTATTTCATTTAACACGTATAAATGAAAATTAAAATCTAGTCTTCTTCAACGAAAGCAATCTTCCTAACAGTCCCTCCTTGATGTGCTTGGTGTAACTCTAAGTGACCAGCTCAGGAATGGGGGCTCCATCGAAGCCAGAGTTTTAGACTCTCAGAAACTGGGCGTTCTGTACAGGGCCCGCAGATCTTTAATATTACACAACTACTAATACTGTACAAATCGCAAGTGCGCCCCACTGTTGAATTTGGCAGCCACCTCTGGTCTGGAGCCCCAAAATACCTTAAAAAAAACCCTCGACTCTGTGCAGAAACCGGTGGTTCAATTGATAGATTCTCCTAACACAAACGGATTGCGATCTTTAGAGCATAGGCGTCAGGTAGGAATGCTGTCCTTGTTCTACCAGTATTACAATGGAAGATACTCTGAGGAACTAGCGCCATTGATCCCCTCGGCACCGGTGCGTAGTCGGGAAACATGCCAAACATGCGCCCAACATATGTACACGGTTGACATTAGTCACATGAGAACGGGTCGTTTCTATGACTCATTCTTGAGTTCAGCAACTCGACTGTGGAACGTTTTGCCGGCCTCTATGTTTCCTCCCTCCTACAACATGGGTCTCTTCAAGACCCTTCACACCTTCCTCTCACAAAAAGACTCTCCATACAGCATCTTCAAAGATGACATACGCCCTGAGGGAAATTATTTTCCTCAGGGCCTCTCATGTGGAGTTAATGAAAAAAAAAAGTTGTGATTGTAAACGCAATTAAAATACTCAATTTATGAGGTCCTTCCTTTATAGTGAGTATGAGTATAAAAAATAAGCCGTATTTCAATAAACAATAGATTTTTAACATGTTTAAAAAAGTTTCTGTATCCGCCACTGTCTACTCCCCAACATTGTCTTGCGCTGCCCGGAGTAGCTCCTTCACACTTCTAAAGCCGGCCCACTCTCGTACATTTCGCAGTCAAGGCATTCAGTGGCGTAGCGTGAGTTTTCAGTGAGCTAGAATGCTAAGATTGAAAAATACGACATTACTGATGTAGTTGTAGCAGAAAATGTTTTTTTTTTTTTTTAATTTCAACTTTTTGTATGGCCGCCCTCCTTGACTGAAAGAATCCTGAATTCTTAATACAAAAAGGTGAAATAAAATAAAAAAAAAAAACATTTTCAGCTACAACTACATAAGTAATGTCGTATTTTTCAATCTTAGCATTCTAGCTCACAGAAAACTCACGCTACGCCACTGAAGACATTTGTCTCCTACCAGGCCCTCGGTGGCCCTCTATCTTGCCTTTCAATATTAAATGGAGCAAGTGATACTTCTCCCCTCGAAGTACATGACCCAGATATGAAATTTTTTGATTTTTATTAATGTTGGCAGTTCTCTATCTGCTCTAGCCCGCCTGAGAATTTCTGTGTTGGTGATCATGTCGGTCCGTGGGACCTTGAGCATTCTCCGGTGAAGCCACATTTCAAAAGCCTCTAACCTGCTCATGGTATTTACCACGGAGGAAAGAATAGAGTGGAGGTGGCGATAGGAACTTTTTCTTCGATACTTTTGTCGCCAGTTTCACTTCACACTATTATTTCTTATTATTTCAATTTTACTTATTATTTCTTATATTATTTAATTTTTGGAAATTTATTACAAGGGTTTTTTTTTATCAAGAGTTAGATAATAAAAACAATATCAAATATTAATAAACTTTCTTTTATTAGATATCTTCTTAGTAAACTACACCACAACAAAAATAAGCGCTACCGTCATGTAAAATTATTACAAAAAAAATAGTCATTTTAAGCAACAATTCATAATGGTATTCAATGCTCACATTAAAACTCATTTTTTAAATTTATTGATTCTTCACAAGGTAGAGATAATTGTTAGTAATTATTTCAATTGTTAACCTCACTAGTAGTTTAATCATTTTGCCTGGAAAGTTTTCCGGCAGTTTTTAAAACTGCTATGTTTATAGATTTCGATGTGCTCTTTTTGAATTTTCACTGTGCCACCTCGTATCTCATTCATTTTTTATATACGAGAATATAGAACATTTTACAAACCTGATTTCCCAAGAGCAAATTTATCTCTACATTTGCACTTACTTCAGAAAACTCGGGCTCAGATTTCAGCGCCTGCTTTGGTTCTCAAGAAAGAGGTTCCCACAAAAAAAGAATTATATTAAATATGATAGTACTACAATATACGTTATCGTATGGATAAGCTATCAAGAGTATGGTGAAATACTCCCTCATTATTGTAATAGAATTGTCCAACCTATCTTTATAACGCTTTTAATACACACCTCATTTTCCAAGTACAAATCAGGGATAGTTCCAGGTCGCAGTTTTTCACGTGCGTTTTTGGTGGTATAAAAGTCGTTATCTTTAAAGTGTTTAGAGCAAATTTTTGAATATTTTGTTGGATTCCAACCATCTTTATCTACAAGCTTCTTCCACTGCTCTCTTACCACTGAATCTATCGTAAACCTGTAAGACCAAAATATCAATAATATACCTGCAGCAAAAAATAGCCATAACTGGTAATCATACCCACTTTTTGCAATAAGAACGTCCCATCTCACATCTCGCTGAGCGGTAAAATCATATTGGCCTAGTAAGGTAGTAAGCCACGCTCATCGCTCATGCCCCGCCCATTTGGGCCTGTTTGAGATTGTTCGATGCGTTGGGCCTGTTTGCCCTAGTGCCATCTCCACTCTATTCTTTCCTCCGTGGTATTTACTTTCAAGGTCCATGTTTCACATCCATACAGCAAGACCGACCACACATAACATTTTAGAATTCTCTGCCTTAGTTTTAAACTGATATTGTCATTGCAGAATAGGGATTTCATTTTAATGAACGCAGTTCTTGCTGCTTCAATTCTGCACCTAACCTCTACATCTGGGTCAAGAGTCTCCGTGAGAATATTTCCGAGGTATCTAAATTTTTCCCCTTTTCGACATTGCAACCATTTAACTGTATCACTGATTCAAAGTGGTCTAGTCGCTCAAATGTCATCCATTTAATTTTATTGATGTTGATTGTTAGGCCCAGTTGCTCATCAGCATTATTATCAAAATTTAATAGGTCTTGGAGGTCATCGATACAGTCAGCTAGTAATACAGTATCATCTGCGTATATTATGTTATTAATGACAAATCCGTTGATCTTCAGACCCTTCTCAGTATTACTTAGGGCTCTTTTAAAGACATAGTTGGAATAGAGATTAAACAATAGTGCATGCTCCTTCGAATTCTTCGGGGAAATTAAGCAAATTAAATCTGTTTAAGATTTATGCGAATTTTGTGAAACTTTTTCACTGATGTCATTTGAACATGTGAACATTATCTATTACTACATTTTTTTAAAATTATAATACAAATGTGAATAGATACGTTTCTTTTACATATTTGTGAGTAAAGCATCTCAAAAAGAGAAAACCGATTTTTGATATATTTTATTAAATTAAATTAAATCTTACAACACCAACCGTTTGACAATTTAACTTTAAAAATTCCGTTGCTGCATTTAGAAATTACATTGCGCGTTTGTAAGTAGGTAGTTGCCTTGAAATTACATTGCGCGTTTGTAAGTAGGTAGTTGCCTTGAAATTACATTGCGCGTTTGTAAGTAGGTAGTTGCCTTGAAATTACATTGCGCGTTTGTAAGTAGGTAGTTGCCTTGAAATTACATTGCGCGTTTGTAAGTAGGTAGTTGCCTTGAAATTACATTGCGCGTTTGTAAGTAGGTAGTTGCCTTGAAATTACATTGCGCGTTTGTAAGTAGGTAGTTGCCTTGAAATTATATTGCGCGTTTGTAAGTAGGTAGTTGCCTTGAAATTACATTGCGCGTTTGTAAGTAGGTAGTTGCCTTGAAATTACATTGCGCGTTTGTAAGTAGGTAGTTGCCTTGAAATTACATTGCGCGTTTGTAAGTAGGTAGTTGCCTTGAAATTACATTGCGCGTTTGTAAGTAGGTAGTTGCCTTGAAAGTTACTTTGAAAATTCTGACGGGAAAAGCATCGCAATTTAATGTCTCCGTGGTTCACTGATCGATAAACCAAGAATACATTAAACATTATAAACAAAATAAACACGATACAATTACTATAGAAATATAGCAGAAATGTGTTGGTCAGTGCAATGAACTAAAAATCCAGACGAAAAGAACTGCGCACCTTCATGCCGCCTGAGTTCATTGATCAAGACAATTTATAAATAGCAATGACACAATACGTACAGTGTTACACTCTTATATTAACTAATAGGCGGTAAACAAGGTTATTAAATACATTTAAAGTACATTCCTTTTTACATCCAGCTCACCCATGGAAGTTTATTTGTTATTTTCTTCAATCAACGTATTTCACCACGTCTGAGTAAACTGTTAAATATCTACATGTCAAATTAATTCATGTTAATGTGGCTCCGTTATTACCGCGCATTCCAAATTACTGTCAACTTAAACATACTTCCAAGAAACACTTAAATTCCCTCGATGAAAAAAATCGCCAAGCGTGCTTCGAAGATTATAAAAAACACTTCTGGTTATCTGATATTTAACATGTGATGTATGAAAAAATTCACAGAGTTTCTATAACCACTTGGACCCATAAGCTTGTTTTCACGATAATATAGCATTACCAGACATATGTATGACGTATGAAGCGTTACCTGACTTATTAAATGGTATGACATTGGACAGATTTTTGCTGCAATATAATATTTTAAATAAATTATGCATTAATTAAAATAGTTTTTTATTAAATATCTGTGCGCTTCCTGTCAGTGGCGGATACATATGCCCCCCCCCCCCCCCCCCACTTGCCCCCCCCCTATATATAAGAAAAACTTTCTTCAATCATTCGCTCTACATGTCTAAAACCATCTAAGCGTCCCTTTCTTAATCTTACCTAGTACCTACGCTCACATCAGCCTTGCATGCTTTTCATATTTTTCTCACACTATCTTACATGGCTTTACCACATATACACCGCAGGGATCTCAATTCTATAGCATTAAGTCCTTCCTCTGCCAGTTTTATGCTTCACTGCCATACATCAGGGTTAGTACCAGCACTACATTGTGGACTGCTAGCTTCGCTTCTTTACGCTTGCGCTTACGACGTTCAGTCCTCCATAAATGCGGAGTTACCTGCATTTACCCATCTTTCAATATCTCTATCAGCCTTCCCATCTCTCGTAAACATACTTCCCGAACACACAAACTCATCCACTGTAATTTTTGGGTAACTATTACAAACTGTTTTTGGAGATGCTAGGTCATTTTAGGGAAAGGAAATAGTGGAAGGAAAAAGGTATGATAGGTGGTTAGGACTCTCTGGGTTAGTGTGTCCAGGAGAGATGGACGGATAAACCTTTCCCTCCCACTGCGATGCGAGGAAATGGGTCGAGAGATTCCTGCTGGAGAGGTTAAATGGTCTCCCTCAACCAGTCCTTTCCAGCTCGCCACGCAGTACATGGGCAAACGCATCCGCCGCTACCTTGAAAAACCACATCCCATGATCTCAGGCATCCCCGCTAAGTCACCAAACTTAGCGATCCACTGGGATGACTTATTATAGCAGAGGTGTTGTTTATCCAATAATAATTCCCGAAGCGGCGGTACCTACACTCGCCTCCTAAATTGAAACTTTTGCTTCATTCACATTCATAAGTCGTTTCATGTAAAGGTACCTTTAACATGGCCCGACTCAAGTATTTGATTCCCTTGATCGTGTAATGCAGCCTTACTGCTCCCTGTGGTCAGCCAAGTTTTAAATGCGCGGTCCGCCAATCTTTTATTTATTTATTGAAGTGAAAACTTCTTTAGACAAACACATAGATCTAAAATGTTTTAGCCTGCGAGATAATGAGATAGTAGAGTCGGTCTCCTCTTTCTGCGGTGCTTCGTATTTTCCCCACGGTTGTCTACTTTTTAGTTTTCTTATATCTTTAGCGCCCCCCCCCCCCCCCCCCACCCTTTGAGTTTTTTTTCTGTATCCGCCACTACTGCCTCTGACGGTCTTATTTACATATCTCCCTTTCAACTCTCTTCTTCTTTCAAGGGCCCGCAACCCGGATTTGTACCGATTTATTACATATTTCCCTTAAACACGGTAAGTTTTAAAGCTCTTGCAAAGTATGCTCCAAAAATTATTATAAACACGTTTGTTTCAGTTATTTTACAAGTTATATGTATGAAAAAATTCACAGTGTTTCTTTGAATGCTGTTTAAGATAATGCCCGCGAGATTTTTGCTCTATTTTAAACGAGTCATGTTTTATTAAACATTTTCGCCATTTTCGCATCGATTTTGTCGCTGTAAATGTTAGCGCTCTCCTCTAACATTCGTAATTTCGTATCTCTCCATCTTCTTCTTTTCGGACCCGGTTGCAGAGCCTTAAAGCTTACAGCAAAACCATAAACCATGCATTTAGTTGACGGGGAGCGTTACTCAGTAGTGGATACATGGTATGATATAATCATTTTTATAATTATAATAAAACATTTATTTGTTAAAAGATTATTAGTTTGTTAAATATCTTCATGTCAGCATTTGGTTCGATAATGTCTATTGACGTCACTATTCAACTGTGCAAATATTGCGACAATCATGCTGTGAAATATTGCATATTTGTTCGATAAACTTTTAATGAATGTAATAGTTTAAAAATAATTGGTGTACCAACTACCGGAGTCAGTGGTGCTACGTCATTCCCAGGATATCGATTGTCACAGAGATAAACAGTGTTATATTATTTTGTTAAATCCGGTTATTTCGGTCGCACAAGAGCAAAAGTGTGTAAGGAAAAATCTCGAAAAATTAGTATTTAACCCGATAAGACTGATTTCACTAATAATTATAAAAATTAATTATATAATAATATAAAATGTATTTCATTGCATAATCAGTAAGATGCGTGACTGCAAGCTGCTAATAAACAAATAACGTTTTAATTTTACACAAGGACTCTTTTTTGGTGGTCAACAATTATATCTGTATGTGAAAGAAGTCATTTGACTATCTTAAGGTATGATAAAGGTCCGCTTCCACATTTCTACCGATTTACCACACATTTTCCTTAAGTACTGTTAGTTTTATAGCCCTTGAAAATATATATCGACGCTAGAAAGGATAAATGGCTAGAGCGCCATTATGCTAAATGTTCAGGAGAGCTGTTTGAAAGTTTAAAAAGTCATAACTTTGAAAATAATTATCTGATTTTGTAGCCGCTTGAAAATTATAAATTCGTTCATAAAACCTAATCAATTGTAATACATATTTTTTTTAATAATATTAATTATTCCGAAAATATAATTACCTTCTACCTACTACTATCTACCGTTTTACAGTTGATAAATTTCGCTCTCTGTGATTATTCGGATTATCAAGAAATTAAATATCTGAATCTAAATCGATACAGTTAAATATAATATAAGTGAAGTTATTATATCCGGAAACAAACGCAAAAATACACAATAATAACAAAATAAAGATCTAATATATCCTTTGAATAACGGTGAAGTGAGTAATATTTTCGTCACCGTGAAGATCTCGCTCATTGGTAAACAAATCACTAGCCGCGCTGTCATTGGGGTGTTTGAATTTAAAACCAGTCGCATTGGCTATAATCTCTCAATACAAAGTGACGTTGCAACTTAATCACAAAATGAAAAATAATACGAGGGCAAATAAACAAAGTGCTGACGATAATGCCACAAATATAAATGAAATCCTCAAACAATTTTCAAAAACCTTTGACGACAGACTTAAGGAAATGGAAAAAAAACATTGTAAGTCCTAAGCTATACGTAATATTAAAAGACTTGTTACGTTGCAAAGTAGCAACGTTACCCACGGTCGCCCCGTTTTACGCAAGAATAGCTTCGGCAGATTCCGGCACTACGAGAATCAACGAGCGCACCGGCCCCCTCTCGGGGCCCGGCAAGCATTCGCCACTCACCGGCTGCCAGCCAGCAAGACAACAGTGTCCCAAGCGAGCGCCTAACGCGCACTCGAGAACCTTAAAACTCGCAATGTATTTCATACTGTAAATTGTGCAACCAGAAGATGCTGACTACTGCCTATCCTACTACAGTGAGTAGACTGAACAATTACCCTCTTTTGTGTGCCATGTCCCGCTCTTAAAGCCCATAACGCGTGTGGAGAGATTGAGAGAAAACAGTCCCTGTTAGGTTAGGGTATTTTAATGCTATCCATGTCATGTGAAGTGTGCCCGAATGGCGATTGTATTAACCATGTCTCCTGCTATTGAATAAACCCTTTAAGCGCATACTGTGTTCTGATTGAGGAGGGAGACCCCGGAGATTTTGAGGAGAGGAGGAAGAGAAATACCCAGCGAACCACAGACACTCGCCTTGGAATTAGGAGGATCTTGCTCGCGCCGACTGTGAGCTAGCTTGTTGGCCCATTAATTACTGCATGTCCTTTCCAGGGTTGGTTTGGCTAGAGGCCGTAGGCCTGCGGTATGCCGACACTGGCGCCGTATGCCGACCGCTGACGCTAACACTGGCTTCAACGTGAGGCTAATTTTTTTCCCCCCCTCTTCACGGTCTCACGGTCTCATTCTTCAATCAGCTATTGTTTAAACTTATAACCTATAATGTATGTTTTGTGTTATTCCTATTCCGTCAAGCATTTCAAACAAAAACACCGGCGCGTACGTAACTTCGAATCGCAATTTAAATTATCACGGGCACGATTCCTTCATTTTCGAGTCGTCACTCGACACAAACATTATCACCGGTATTCCCACGCAAGATGCTCAACCAAGAAAGTTGTCGCCGCGAATAACACAGTGTCTACAAGTGTCGACCAACTAAATTTGCTAGTTTCAAGTACAAGTTAATAGTGGAAATGAACACAAATATTTAAAACAACGATATTCAACAATCAAAATCCTGCATATGATAACCGACTAACCGCTTCGTTTCCCAAGGGTTAATTAACATATTATATTATAATAAACCAATTTCGCAAAGTGCTGGTCCGTTCTACGACATACTTTGCAGCCTAAGGAAACAAGTGGATTAAATTCCTTCTGCCATTTGACAATCGGGCATTTTTCTACTTTTGCCGTCCGTTTCTCATAAAAAAGAAACATACGACATAAATTCAAAGATGCCTAATTCGCGTTGACGTCGATTCCCTGAAAACAAACATTAAATTACAACAACTTGTTTCGACGAAAGGAATTTGACGGTTAAATACCAATAATTGGTGATAATCAAATCAGGCTACAGACGAGCCACGTAAATAAAAAACCATTCCCCAAGACATTGTTGAATCTTCAAACAAATACTTCCACGAAAACTCGTATAAAAGAAAAAATATTTCTTTCTTTTCTAAAGAATTCCCCTTTGGAAAGCAAATGGAAATATTCCAAACAACATGTTCGTTTAAGGCGAACCTCGTTCCGTTTTTTTATTCACCGGACCTTCACAAATTGGCAAATGTTTTTCAAAAACATCGGAATACATTCTAAAAACATGTTCCATTAAGGTGAATCCTGGCCCGTGAAATTTTCGTTTATGGACTTTTGGACTTCGAGAACTTTTCAATAAAATTCCAAAACATCTGGATTTTTTTCACAAAAATCACGTTTTTGAGGCAAATCGCTGCCCAATTTTTTTCCGTTCTTGGACTTCGAGAATTCTTCAACAAATTTCCAAAACATCTGGATTTTTTCACAAAAATCACGTTTTTGAGGCAAATCGCTGCCCAATTTTTTTCCGTTCTTGGACTTCGAGAATTCTTCAACAAATTTCCAAAACATCTGGATTTTTTCACAAAAATCACGTTTTTGAGGCAAATCGCTGCCCAATTTTTTTCCGTTCTTGGACTTCAAGAAATCTTCAACAAATTTCCAAAACATCAGGATTTTTTCTCAAAAACACGTTTTTTGAGGCAAATCGCTGCCCAATTTTTTTTCCGTTTTTGGACTTCAAGAAATCTTCAACAAATTTCCAAAACATCAGGATTTTTTCTCAAAAACACGTTTTTTGAGGCAAATCGCTGCCCAATTTTTTTTCCGTTTTTGGACTTCAAGAAATCTTCAACAAATTTCCAAAACATCTGGATTTTTTCCCAAAAACACGTTTTTTGAGGCAAATCCCTGCCCATTTCTTTTTCATTTTTGGGACACTGAAAAATTTTTTCAATAAAATTCCAAAACGTCTGGATTTTTTCTCAAAAACACGTTATTTGAGGCAAACCCCTGCCCAAATTTCCAAATAATCCAAACACTTGTAAAAAACGCGTTTTTGCAAAAATACGCCTAAGTGGTCAATCTCGGGCCAATTTCTTTCCAATTGCGAGTCTAGTTCCCGCTTTTTCCAACATAAGGTCACTCTGACACGATCCTATACACCATGGAAGTTCCTCAAGTCACGCTGGGTATAATCCCGCACATTTTTACTTCAAGAAAGGAAGAACTACTACAGGCCCTGAGAAACAGAAAGATTTCTCCTAGGAATAAATCCAAAAAATGCCTGTCCCTATATGCCTCTTTCTACAACAAAAAATACATCAGGAGATTGCAATTTCAACCGGAAGTCACCTCGGAAATCATCCCCACCCCTTCCTCCACAGCAGACCCCGCAGCAAATTACGCCCACCGCTTAGAGGAACTCTCCGCTATCTATAGTGAAGTAACAGACGCTCTACTATTGGCCCACCAAAAGAGCGCCGACAGGTATAACCTTCGCAGGAAGCACGTCACGTTCAAGGAAGAAGACATCGTTTGGAGAAAAAACAATACTTTGTCGCAAGGTGCGCTCTACTTCTCTGCCAAACTGGCACCCCGCTTTGTAAAAACGAAAGTCCTAAAAAAGATCTCAGACCTTGTTTATCGATTGTCTGACATCTCTGGTAAACACATCGGAAATTACCATGTGAAAGACATTGCCAAAATTGGGAATACGGAATCAGTAAATTCCATCACATCAAGTACCCAGGCGTTATCAAATTGGCAAAACATGCATCTTGTTAACCCTGATCATTATTACCCCCCTGACCTCTCTGGGCCAGTCGTCAATCAGTGCGACGCGGTCTCTTTAGAAGTCTTATAATTCTTGTCATAAATGACGTGAGTTACTTGTAAATATTAAATGTAAATAATCACCCATACGGGCATTTGTAAGGTAATCCTTACACCCGAAGGCATATCAATGTCAACGGTAGCCTAACTCCTGTACACTCTTTTCTTTTTGCATAATTTTATATGTTCTTGTACATCCTGCGTGCCTTGCCTGCTGTACCACAAGAGCACCTCTTGGGGCACCGTTTTCATAACTTGTATGCATCCTCTTCCTGAAATTGATCACTTCGGGAAAGGGCCTCCTTTTCCTCCTACCATCAACGGTTCCGGAAAACTCTTGCTCCGAGACGTCGCTTTCCTTTTCACAACTCTTGCAGCATCCGCGCATTTTTTTTTCCCACCTCATCGTCTCATCTTGTCATATCACCCTTTTTTAATTGTTTTTTTTGTGTCGGGTTTTTGTCGTACCAGAACGTCCCTACCCTAATGTTGTAAATAAAAATCTTAAGTGCAAGTCTGTATAATAACCATTGGTTTCAGACCATTGCCGCAGCTCGCTACTATGGTCACAGAACCATATTGTAAGAATGCCGCGACGATTTCTGTTATAAAGGAAATCCTCCCGTTTTTTTTTTCTTCTTACCTTTTTCTTATTCCTCCTCACCCCATCCTACACATTCATAATAATGTTGTATATGGGGATCGTCTCGAATACACCAAATGAACACACCTATCAGGTCACATTCGCTGGATTCGAAACTATTCAGGAGCAACCTCGTTGCTACTTGTGTTTTTTTTCTTCTTTTTCCAAAAATTAGAATGGCGCTCAACCCAATTGCTCTATTTTTTTCCAGAATCGCATTTTTGTCGGATTCTGAGAAAATATTTTTTTTTTCTTGTTATAAAAGTGACAATACGTTTTGTCCCTTCATTAACATTGTTCCGTGTACATACAACTTCATTATGAGGTACAATATTTTATCATGACATCAGTTTCCTTTGTCCCTTATTGTACCATTATTCTTGTTTGAAGTTTAAAATCTTGGCCAGATCTTCAATAAAAATTTGTGTTTATCGCCTTTTGGCAAGTCTTGTAACGTATGCTAATATGAATTTATTAAGCTACAGCAGTGCCGTATTAATTACATCATTGCAACCCGCCGTCTGTATTGAATGGGGACCCACATTTTCGAACGTAAACTTTTGTACCATTATAGGTGTGAACCTTACAATATCCACTGCTATAGGCGCGAACCTTACAATATCTACCATTATAGGTGTGAACCTTACAATATCCACTGCTATAGATGCGAATCTTATAATATCTTTGTGTTTTTACACGTCACGGGGAGTCCGTCATAACTACTCATTGTTTGCTCGTCAACACAGGGTTGTTGATCGAGAGGGTGATTTATCTCATTAAATTGTTGTAAATACCTATTGGGCTACTGTCTTTCAATACTGGGCAAAAAATTTGTTGTAAATCGTTCATTCCTGTCACGTGAGACGTGAAAACGTGACAATATTCACCATGAGTCGTGCGAACGAAATAATATCTACCCCTTGTTTGTGTAACCTACCAAGTGTAGACCACACGCCTTTTATTGTTCTGTTATCAGAAAATTATTGCTTTTGCAGCAGAATACTCATTAACATGCCCATGGACTTCCTGTCACAAGAACCCAGGAACTATCCATTATCTCAAAAGGACTAATCATACGCTTCACTCATGATTATGGGGCATCGTGTCGTAGGAGTTAAGTTGGTGGACACAAAAAACACCTAACTCGTTGTCTGGGAGACGAATAAGAAAACCCCCAGGTTTGTGAGACTCGAGCAAGGGTCTGTCATTTCTCGCAAACTAGTAGGAGAATAAAACGACCCTCTAATCTTCTACCCAATACACGTGGAGGATTAGACTCTTTTATGTCAGTGTATTCCTTTTTGTAATGTGCCAGGATAACTGCTGTAGACCTTGTTTCACCTCCACTCAGAGGTCGAATTTCGGAAATAGCCGAATCCTCAGCAGTTTTCTTCGTTCAAATGTTCCCAATTGTCACCCTTTCCCTTCCTCGAAATTATCCGTGAATGGGGATATATGCGTTACGCACATGGCGTTTCGTTTGTCAAATGGGACAACCTTCATACACGGATCCTTTCAACTTCCTACTCCTTTCCCACTTTTCATAACTTATTTGTACTCAATGTTTTTGTTCTTCGAAAGTAGAAAAAATGCTACCGTATAGACGTGAGCATAGGTCATGGAAGACCAACTTCTTTCGAACGGGGCATTTTGTCATACGTACAAACCCTTACCCACGTGTTCTTGGAAATGTATTTAGTTTCAAAAAAACTAAATGGGTTAAACGGAACCTTCCTTGAATACGTACCTGTAATATGTATAAGTCTGTAGTTGCATTTAGCTAACTCTCTCCCCGTCTCTCTCTCTCTCTCTCTCTACACGCCAAATCCAATCTTTCTTAACATGCACACCTTGTTTCTCTCCAAACCTTTTCATCATTGGTCTACTAGGCAGGTAAACCTCAAGAATTTTGTTCCTAATAATAATCTTTCCCCGGATTAATAAGAAGACCCGCAGCTCTTCACCCTATCTACACCTGCGCCTCCCTTCATGCTGCCTTCACTACCGTCACGGAGGTCCCATGCCTTCAAAACCCTGCGTACCAAAAGCACCCGACCGCACCTAAATTAACCTAGTGTGAGTCGTGCGTGTAGTTGCGAATTGTATCATCACAAACCATCACTCAAACAAACCCGAGCACGTCAGCTCTAGGTTGGTTCAATGTTCCTGTTGCCATTGTGCAAATGTTCCTGCGGCATCTTGCAAATGTTCCTGTTGCCATTGTGCAAATGTTCCTGCGGCATCTTGCAAATGTTCCTGTTGCCATTGTGCAAACGTTCCTGCGGCATCTTGCAAATGTTCCTGTTGCCATTGTGCAAACGTTCCTGCGACATCTTGCAAATGTTCCTGTTGCCATTGTGCAAACGTTCCTGCGACATCTTGCAAATGTTCCTGTTGCCATTGTGCAAACGTTCCTGCGGCATCTTGCAAATGTTCCTGTTGCCATTGTGCAAACGTTCCAGCTGCACCTTGCAAATGCTCTGTTGCCATCATGCCAATGCTCCTGTGCCCTTGCGCAAATAACAATACCAACAATTGTTAACACAACAATCCCACTGTATACAAACCAGTGTACCAACCACCATCACAACAACGGCTGTCATGCACACAAACCGCCTCCTCTACAAAAAGGACAAACCACCAATTACAATTCCACTCTCCAGTACCTCAATGATGTCATACTGGCCCACCCACAGGACCCGGAAGCAGCTACCTTTTTGACCTCTGTGACAGGTAGAACCCTCTCCACCACCAAGAAGCCTCATCCTGCGTTCTCTTCTTCGTGTTTCCTTTAAGGCCCTAGTGTTCCTTGAGTGTAATCTCAAACGGGCCAGGTTACTGTGACAAAAATAACCGTGTAACTTCAGTGTAACGTCCAAACACCCCAGACATCCTACGCAAAAACCACGCTACGCAAACATAGCTCACAGACCAATGATACAATTTAGAGTCATTTTTTTTCTATTACTGCATAACCCTTGTACCTTTCTTCTGCAGGTCCTTGTTCACATTTATGTATGTCACTGCTCTTTCATGTACATTTAGTGTTAACTCTTTGTTCACCATGTTTTTTGTCTTTTGTTTTTGTTTTCTACTATTGTGTAGCTAGCAACTTTTCTCTCTCGCTCTCTCCTCCTTAAAAAAATTTTTTTTGTTTTTTGGCACAAGTGCTAGAAGGGTAAGAGGATTTCTTAGCCCTACTGCTCCATTACCACGTCGCTTTTTTTGCGGCGAGGGGGGAAGTGTTACGTTGCAAAGTAGCAACGTTACCCACGGTCGCCCCGTTTTACGCAAGAATAGCTTCGGCAGATTCCGGCACTACGAGAATCAACGAGCGCACCGGCCCCCCCTCGGGGCCCGGCAAGCATTCGCCACTCACCGGCTGCCAGCCAGCAAGACAACAGTGTCCCAAGCGAGCGCCTAACGCGCACTCGAGAACCTTAAAACTCGCAATGTATTTCATACTGTAAATTGTGCAACCAGAAGATGCTGACTACTGCCTATCCTACTACAGTGAGTAGACTGAACAATTACCCTCTTTTGTGTGCCATGTCCCGCTCTTAAAGCCCATAACGCGTGTGGAGAGATTGAGAGAAAACAGTCCCTGTTAGGTTAGGGTATTTTAATGCTATCCATGTCATGTGAAGTGTGCCCGAATGGCGATTGTATTAACCATGTCTCCTGCTATTGAATAAACCCTTTAAGCGCATACTGTGTTCTGATTGAGGAGGGAGACCCCGGAGATTTTGAGGAGAGGAGGAAGAGAAATACCCAGCGAACCACAGACACTCGCCTTGGAATTAGGAGGATCTTGCTCGCGCCGACTGTGAGCTAGCTTGTTGGCCCATTAATTACTGCATGTCCTTTCCAGGGTTGGTTTGGCTAGAGGCCGTAAGCCTGCGGTATGCCGACACTGGCGCCGTATGCCGACCGCTGACGCTAACAGACTTTACGGATCAACTAGAGTCTGTTATAAAACCAGTGGAATTTTTATCTACGCAATTTGAATTATTAAACAATAAAATGTTAGTTGTGAGCAATTAACCGCTAAGATTGATTTGCTAGAATGCGAAGTAATTCATTTGAAGGAAGTTATAAGGGAAATGAATACTAAAATTAATCAACGTGAACAAATTAACATATTATGTAATGCTGAAATTCACAGAGTCCCAACTTCAAAAAGTGAAAACCTTCATAATATTATGGCGAATATATCTCAGAAGATTAGATTTCAACCACATAGACTAAAGGGGACATAGATTTTATTCATAAAGAGTGCGGCGATGGCCAAAAGCAACTTCTAAATTTGCTTCCACATCCACACCTACGCCCAATATCATCACATGTCTTCTTCGGCGAGATTGCAAAGATGTTCTGTTGACCCTGACCTCAGCAGACATCGGCCTTCCAGGAGTGGCAAGCCGCATATTTCTCAACGCACCTCACGCCTTCTAACAAACTTCTAATGAAGAAAATAAGGGAACTTAAGACCGGAAAACAATTTCAATATTTATGGACAAGAAATTGTAAGATTTTTATGAGGAAAAGTGATTGTTTCCCCGTGATAAGGATTTCTTCCGAAGAAGACCTCAAGAAGTCAAGAAGTTCTCTTGACTTATACTTCTTTATACCAATAACAGTCAGCAGGTGGTAGGTATCCGCTGTGGTTCCTCCAGAGTAGGAAAAGTGATGGTTCCCCCGTTATAAGGATTTCTTCCGAAGAAGACCTCAAGAAGTTCTCTTGACTTATACTTTTATATACCAATAACAGTTAGCAGGTGGTAGGTATCCGCTGTGGTTCCTCCAGAGTAGATAAAAATAAGAAAATATCAACCATTTTTTTTTTCATATAATACATCGATTTTATTTTTACGGATAATCTTTTGGACCGATTAGTAGCCAATTTCAAAGTTCGATTGGCTGAGGATTGAACCATCCTTCCCAGAGACAGATCCTAAAACTGCTGTGAACTTTTAAAATATCTTCTATAACTTTATTTTGACCGAGGATTAAACCTCCCCAGGGACTGGAGTCACAAACACCGGAGGGACCGCCAACAAATCTGAATTGACATTAATTTGTGTATTAACTGCTGTACCTAATGTCATCCAATTTCAGCGAAATGCAAATATGTCTGCATATGCGTGATTGCCACCAAGTTGAAGAATGTATTGCAATTGGCAATCTGCCCAATTTCATCTCGATCGGATTTCGGGAATAATTTCCACTTCTTTTTCCACGAAAACTAATCGAAATTCAAATATAAAGATTCATAAATAAGCGGCTAATAAGCCAAACGGCAGTAGATTCGTTTCTCTTCTTTCACAAATCAATTTATTCGCTTTTCGGAACAACTCGCATAGGTCTCATAGAAATCTTTGTGTTTCCCTTAATATCATGGTTAGATATATTATCTAATCAATGTTAGAACGGGAAAACACAATGCTTTATATTCAAATCTAAAAGTTAACCACAGAATAATTAAAATTAACACCTTTTTATAACCAAAGTTCCCGATCGCAATTAGAAAAAAAAAAAATGGAACTTCGAGAATTTTTTATTAATTATTTTTAACAATTATTATAAGCAATAATTATCAGCCTGAAACAATCATCTACATTGAAAAAATCTTCCGAGAAAAGATACATGCCGCCAACGGGACTTGAACTCGTGTCCTTCTGATTGCCAGTCAGGTGCTCTACCACTGAGCTATTTCGGCTTATCTAATACCCGCCAAATAATTCAATATATACTAGTGTTCAACAATTCATTGAACAATTACCTACTGCTTATTAAATTTTTCCACCTGAAACCACTTTTCCTCAAGTCCCGTTTGCGGCATGTATCTTTTCTCGGAAGATTTTTATAATGTAGATGAGTGTTTCAGGCTGATAATTATTGCTTATAATAATTGTTACCCTTTGTGCTATGCATAAAAATCTTGTCTTAGACGTTAGTTTATCAATTAAAAAATAATACCTAATTAATTATTTTTACATGAAACCACAAAAAAAAGTTGACGATAATGTTTGCAATAGGTAGGTACATTGATTTGTCTAATAAAATGTGTGTTTTTATTTGTTTTCGTGATTAAGTACTAAGTTTAGTAAGAAAAAACCTAAGGTCAGCTATTTTTAACCCCCGACGCAAAACGGACGGGTGTCATAAGTTTGACGTTGTTATGAATTATGTATGTAATGACATATTGTTATGTGTGTGTGTTATATTTTAAAGGTAAAAGTAACGTTGAGCCTTGGTCGGGCTCGGGTGTATTCTGCCAGTCAACTTTGATTTCTTCTCAGGAAATCTTGGACGCCAAACCCAGTCTAATGTCTGGGTATGTCAACTAGCGGAGATCACGGTACTCACTTCTCAGAGTGTGGGTCATGGTTTTATAGCATTCCTGAAAAGGCTGCACAAGGAATCTACATAATAAAACACAGAGTAGAGTAGACAATCGGTACACTGTATTGAAATTATAAAATATAATAAAACAAATTGGATGGACTCACCCCGGGACCAATGTCGTAATCTATGCTATTCTTAGCTACACTAATTAAGTTTTACTGCCGCCGTACCCCCGATGTCGCGTGAACCAACACCACCTCCTGGTGGCAAGGGAGGTCCCAACCTCTGCGGCTCAGCATGTGCCTGCGACCTCCACGGCGGTCGCCCGGAAGGGATGATGGACCTGGACCCTCAGAGAACGGGAGGAGTACACCCAAACTCTCCTCCCAAATTGTATAGGAAGGCTCGTCAGCAATCGAGGCGGAGTATCGTTCAACCCTGCGGTAATCTCGGATTTGTTCCATAAATAAACCCCCGGTGGGAATTCGATGTTTGCCCTGCATTCAATGACAGGCGCGGCGGGTAATTATTTACACCGATCTCTCGGATAAAGAGGTACTTTAAACATAACAATCGAACACCGCCATTAACTCGTGTTCACTTTTGGGGAACCGCGCGAAAACTCACATTTTACGTGAATAATCTTCGAAATTAATATATTTTCTTTTTTTAAAAAAACACAACGTGTTTCCTTCCCCCGGATGCAGATGCCCAAAACTTGGATTTCAATCACATCGTATTTAAAACTTAATAATTAAGTGACCGTTGTTTTCACGGCGTACCGCACATTACGCCGTCAAAACCAGAGTACGGAAACGGAAAAAAACAAACGCCGCCTACCGACGCGTTGAACGAAACTCCCCCAGCTTTGCCAACCTAACCAATAAAAATGCATTTAAAAAATAGTACCTAACTTACGATTTATACAATCGCTTCATAACATTACCCCCCGTCCCACAAAAATGTTTGCCCTCAAACAAAACTACCAAAAATCTAAACATGCCCTGAACTATCTACGTTGGTCCCAAGGAGTACCAGGTAATAAAATAAAAAGAAACAAACAGTAAATGTGAAATGCAAAATACAATTATCAGAAATGAAAAAGAAAAGAAAAATCCTTAAATAATACTCTTATGACGAATGAGTGCATCGTAACCCCAATCGCGCCTATCCTGTGTGTAGGCCGGATAGTAGGTTTACGATGCAACCATTCTCGAACTTAAAAACTAGTAAACCAATATAACCTAAGAACAACTTCTTGTAAGATGATACGTGAATGGACAACAAGCACCCTCAGCACTGGGAAAAAAAATCTGGGTGGTTGTAATATTCACTCTTACCGAGCACTACCATTGACGTATCATCTGGAACAGAACACATAAACTAACTTAAAAGATAAGTCTTAAAATTAAAAAACATACATTTTTATGATTAAATCACTCCTCCAAATACGTCAAGTTAAATTCTATGTATTAGGCATCACTGTTCCAAACACTATCACTGAATTTATATAGCCTCTCTTAGGCCGAAAATATTTGATGGGTTTACCATCTACACTTCACTGAATTTATATCTTTTAGGATAAAAACTAACCCTCTTTTGGAAGAGTATTCCTAACTAACCTCCTATTCTGGTCCTTGGGTGAATAATATTTAACCAACAACAATTATACATTGTAAAGGTAATTTTAATAGTGTACAACCACCGCATCAGATGGTGCCAAATTATTTTTAATAGTATACAACCAACGCATCGGGTGGTGCCAAATAATTTTTAATAGTATACAACCAACGCATCGGGTGGTGCCAAATAATTTTTAATAGTATACAACCAACTGTTTTAGAAGGTGTCATTTGTTAATAAGATGTGCAGCTATAATTTAGTGCAAGTATACGTCCAACTCTATAGAAGGCGTAATCGGTAAGTAAAGAACAAATTTTATGGTTTTCACTGTAAACCGTTGTTCAACCATATAGTACATAATAACAATGTTATAAGTCTCTCAGGACAATAATAATAGAATACATCCAAAATCTTATTCAAATATAATTGATTCTACTTCCTATGTTGACTTAAAATGTGGAAAGATATGTGATACCATATCGTCCCACATTATAAGATCTCAAAAAAAAATCTTATAAACAAGGTGGACATTACAAAACATTTTCTGTAACTAATAAAAACAAAATTAAAACGCTTTTCCAAAAGCTGAGGCTTAGCTGACGCAGCCTATGTTTATAGAGTAAAACAATATTTTGACTATTTACCAATAAAACAGAAGAAGAGCGAGAAAAAAAAATACTTTGAATTTTAGCAATTACTTGCGTAACCTGACAAAATAAGGTCTAATAGTGTCAATGCACTGACGGTGAATAACAATAATTCTTCATTTAAAATCACTTAGAAAACAAAGAGATACAATCCCTGCGTCTCTGTGTTTTCTATGTAATCTGGAACAACAAATAATGACATTATCAAAAGCATGAACATAACTCAAAAAAAAAAAGGTATGCCTGAAACTCGCAGAGATAGTGTGCGGATATGCCCGCGTATTTCAGGATACAAGACTTACAACTAATAATCCTAACTTAATCATCTGTTCAGCCGACATCCGAATTTGCGTCTGTTTTAGCGTTAATACTATGACAATTTATACATACACTTGCAGATATATAGTTTTAAATACATTCTCAACTCGAGCATTAGCACCAGAGTTGAGGATTTTATTGTAAGAAACAAACCAGCATCATCATTACCAATGTCAAACTTACAAAACACCCCCCGTGAAGTAATTACCCCATATCCGTAGAAATGAGCCTATGACAGGACTAATGACTGTCTGAACGCATGGAATCTCCATCTCGGTTGATCAGGCCGGATGAAGTTCTGTGCATTGTAAAAAAAATAAGAGAAAAAGAATAGTATAAAATTCCTCAAATCCAACAGTCCCCGAGAAAGATGGCCAGACTTTCTAAGGTACTGAAGAGGAGGGACTACATAGGTATGTTGTCCAATTTGACGATATCCTTTACATGAAAGTCGCCAGACACTTTACCATTCAAGTCTGCTAAGGTATACACTAAGTCCGATTTTTTCTTTATTATAATATTTTGCACGAATCGTGGGGACAATTTTTGAGAAAAGTAATTTAACGCGTTAGACTGAACAAAGTTTCGTCTCCACACGACGTCACCAACTTGATAAGTGACGTTTTTCCTACGCAAATTGTAGTGGTTAGCCCCCTTTTTGTATGCCTTGAGTAGAGCATCTGAAACTTGTTCATACACGTCTGCCAAACCTTGCAGCTTTTGTGCATATGTGGAAGGCGAAGCTTCCTTTTACGCGTCGCTATCCCTATCATGAATAGGGTTACGGTGCAAATCCCCATCAAGTATCTGCTCACGGCCGTGCATTAGGAAATACGGTGTGAAGTTTGTCGCGCAATTGACAGTGTTATTCATCGCGGACTGAACCTGGGGCAAAAATTTTGACCAGTTACGATGGTCTGATTCGACCAAAATTGATAAAGCAGTACCTAATGTCTGGTTATACCTCTCAACCACGTTGTTCTGTGGGGTATACAGAGAGTTGTAAAACGGAGGTGGTATATTGTAACTTTGTAGTAGTTCTTTAAACTCCCGTGAGATGAACTGGCGACCGTTATCGCACACTATCGTACGAGGCACCCCGTGAACCAGGAAAACGTTCTCTTCCAAATTTTTAACTATGCTTTTCGCGGAGCCGTTGCGCAGCGGAAATAACCAAGTGAATTTGGAAAAAACGTCAACGCATGTCAATATTACCGTAAAGCCGGAGTAACTCCGCGGTAAAGGACCTACTAAATCTAATGACAGCATTTGCATAGGTCTAGTGACACGTTTAGGGTTTGAGGATATTCCATTAGGGGGTGCCGTGCTTATCTTATGGGCTTTACAAGTTTGGCAACGATTTACAAATTCCTTGACATCTTTATACATGTTCGGCCAGTAATACCTAAGTTGAAGCTTTTTATAGGTTTTGAAGACCCCTGGGTGACAGGCGCGCGCGGAGTCATGGGAGTCTGAAATAATATTTTTCCTATCCTCTTGAGGAATTACCCGTTTCCATGCGGTGTCCTCGCATAAGTCCAACTGGGTTTTTGTGTGACGATACAACTCGTTGTCTTTAATTTGGAAGTTCTGAAATCGTTGAGGGAATTCCTGACAACCTTTCCAAGCATTTATATACCATTTATCAGTGGTATCACTAAGGTTAGATCCCGATATAAGAGCTACATCCATACGCGAAAGGACGTCCGGTACAATATGTTGAGTTCCCTTACGGTGAACAACATCAAAGGAAAATTGCGATAACCGTGAGCTCCATCGTGCAAGACGGCCACTAGGATTAGATAACGAACCTAACCACTTTAAACTTGAATGATCAGTAACAACTGTGAAATGCGCTCCTTCAATGTAAGGTCTAAAGTGCGTTACTGAATCCAATACTGCTAATAGTTCACGCTCTGTAATTCCGTAGTTGCGTTCGTGAGTATTTAAACACCTTGAATAATATGCAATCGGGTGCTCCAGCCCATCAATGGTCTGAATTAAAACTCCGCCAATTCCACCGGAGCTGGCGTCGCAGTGTATCGCGAAGGGTTTTGAGAAATCCGGGCAACTTAAAACCGGAGCTGATGTCAATGCTTTTTTCAACACGTTAAAAGCTGTCTCGGCCTCTGGAGACCAAGCAAAGTTGCTGATTCCTTTTTTCGAACCAGTGAGTCTTGTAAGAGGGGCGGCAATGCTCGAGAAACCCTTTATGAATCTTCTGAAGTAACCACATAATCCAATGAAGGCTCGGATTTGCTTTGCGTTCTTGGGTACCGGGAAGTTTTTTATACTGTCTATCTTTATGGGGTCTGTACGAAGACCTTGCGAGTCAACCATGTACCCGAGGTATTTGAGCTCGGCTTTGCAGAACTCCGATTTTTTCAGATTTATGGTTAGACCTGCGTCTCGTAGTCGTTCATAGACACGGTTCAATAAACAAAGATGTGATTCTAAGTCTTCTGATACCAAGATCAGGTCGTCTAAATAACAGAAGGCATTGTCGTCAAATTCTGGACCGAACAAAGCGTCGGCCAGTCTTTGCAGCTCACTTGGTGCGTTTTTAAGTCCGAAGGGCATCCGGGTGAATTCAAACAATCCACGACCGGGTACAACGAACGCTGTCTTCTGACAGGAGTCCTTATCTAATGCAATTTGCCAAAAGGCTTTAGATAAGTCTATAGACGAGATGTATCGGGCACCGCCTAGCTTGTCTAGGATCCTTGTTATGTATGGTAATGGATAGGAATTGCGTGTTGTAACATTGTTAATTTTCCTGGAGTCCAGACAAAAACGACCCGTTCCGTCTTTTTTTTGTACTATGAGCACTGGACTCGACCATGGAGATCGCGAAGGACGGATGACTCCAAGTTTTAACATCTCATCTACTTCTGCGTCAAGTTGACGTTGTCTTGCCGGAGACAGTGGGAAATAACGTTGTTTAATAGGCGGACCTGTTGTATGTATTTTGTGTTGGACTAGATGAGTCAACCCTAATCCCTTCTTTTCGTAAGAAATGGATTCGAATTTTTTGACAATGTCCGAAAGGGCTTTGTTTTCCGAATTTGTTAGAGAAGAGGCAGGCCGAATTGCTCTTACCTCATTGATTTGACCTTTTTGTTGAGGTACGCGAACTTTTGAGAACAGTTCCGGCGCGATCCGAAACTGTTTCCAGAAGTTCACCCCCAATACGAAATTAGGTGTTAACTTTGGAATGACGTAAAAGATAACTTCTCTTGTGGTTGAATTGTACGTCACCGGCAAAGTTAAATACCCTAAAACAGGCTGGCTGGTACCGTCTGCTGTCGTAACGCTAAAATCTGTTTTTACTAATTCTACTCCTAACTCTAAAAAAATCTTATAACTATCCCCCCCTAAACAAGACAAGGAAGCACCACTGTCTAGCAGTGCTTTAAAATTATTATTTAGAATAAAAATGTCGGCATAAGGACGCTCATCCTCTGTACTATCCTTCTCCTGTGGCAGTGCGTCCACCGCTTGAGGAGACGGGCTAGAAAGGAATTGTTGCACTAGGCGGAGCCAACGCTTCCACTCCCTCTTTCTTTGTGCACAAGAAGGGGCGCGGTAAGATTGACTCGTTTCTAGTTTTTTGGATCATTGGTATGTTTCTTATTGTTAATACTACTAACATGCGGTTTCCTATTGTCGCTATCTTTTTTCCAACAATTTGTTAATGAATGACCTTTGATCTTGCAATAAGTACAAACAAGAGATTTATTTTGTTGATTTGTTATATCCTGTTTAGCAAAATTATTCGTATTATTCCCCATAGGTCTTGAATTCCTAGAAGGGTTAAAATTATTATTATTGTTATTATTATTGAATGACCTGTAATTGTTTGTATTAGTGAAAGGCTTATTGTAACTATTGGGGAAAGAGTTAAATTTTTTAAAGTTACTGGGCTTATTTTGAGTGTCAACTAATTTTGGAATTGCTGTGGATGTTGAGGCTTCAGTGTACGACTCGAGTTTAGCAGCGCACCTCGTAAGTTCCTCAAACGAACAAAAGTCTCTGGATGACATCAAATTAGCATACATAGGCAACAATGCTTTCATGGCTACCCGCAAAAGTTTAACCTCAGGAATTTTGCAATCCAATTTATTGTTAAGCGCTTTAAGTCTCAAAGTGAATTCCAAAACTGACATTCCCTTTGGCTGTTTATAATTTAGAATCTCATTTTCCAGATCTAATTGTCTATCCTGTCCCTCGAATTGTTTTATTAATAAGCTGGATAAGTCATCCCATTCTAAGTCTGGACTATAAATTGACCCATACCATAGAAGTGCTAACCCGTCTAAAATTTCACTGAAAGATTTAACTAAGTCTTTGTGTGAAATGTTGCGTGTCCTACAACGCTCTTCGACCAAAAGCAGAAAATCTCTCACGCAGCTTTTACCATCGTACTTGACATCCCAATTTGTAAGCCCCCGCGATGATGAGTCTTTATAAATAACCTTGGTATGTTTAATAACCGTGACCTTCTCCTCTGTTTCATTGTCAGAATCTAGATCCGAATCACTTTCCTCCCTAACCACATCTAATGATTTCTTCATAGTTTTGTTAAAGGCGCGCGCTTGCGAACGCAACGCTTGGGCAGTGCCCTCCGGTTCGATGGATCGTGAAGTTAATTCCTTTATAAGTTCATCCTTGGATGCATTATTTACATTTGGAATCGGAGTAGACATTGTAACGGTAATGTGATAAGCTTGACACGAAAGCAGAATTTGAAAGAAAGAGAAGTAAATAAAATAAAATTACTTTATTCTTTGTTTTTGATGTTGTTGTTATTGTTATATTATTTTTTTTTTAAATGTGTATGTTGCCCATTTAAATGATTTTTTTTTTTTAGTTTATTTAAATCAATATGTAAGTAGCTCATTTAAATATAAAATTTTTTGTCCATTTAAATTAATATGTAAGTAGCTCATTTAAATATAAAAAATTTTGTCCATTTAAATTAATATGTAAGTAGCTCATTTAAATAAAATTTAAAACGTCAGTTAGATATTAGTAAATAAACAATTTACAAGTATAATTTATAGTAGGTTTTGACAAAGCCTTATACAAATTTCCCACTCGAAGCAAAAATGAATTACCCGCATTGTCATTAAAATCTCAATAAATATCTTAAATATTTGAATAATCTTTAATAATCATCCTCCATTCCTATTTAAACACATAATAAATTGATTTGTCTTCGGCTATCAGGTATTTTGACATGTAAACACAACATAAGCCGAAGTCATAGATAAAATGTAACGAGAAACCGTCATAGACAATCCGAGGTATTCTTAGAACAGCTAGCACTGATTAGTTCCGAAAAGAAAAAAAAATATAGAGCTCTACCTAGCACATTGTCCATAGTCTATGACCGATTTCTATGCATTCAAACAATAACAATGAAAATGACAATCCATTTTAGGTTATAGGAGGTAGGTATTTCAGATACTATGCATAACTGTGTGGTATTGAAAAAAAAAAACCAATAAATACGAGATTAATCATTTATAAGGTACCCACAATATTATTACGCATAGTATCTCTTTACGAATTCACGCCGGTAATAGTGCCAGCGAATTGAAATAATGAGATTTGTTGTCATTTCCAATCACCGTCACTGCAATCATAGGTTATGACAGCGACCAAGTTTAATAATAACAAACGAAATTAAGACCTCCACTGAACAGATGAATAATAATTTCTTGGGCTCTTTATATTACAGGGCGAAGAAAACATTTTCAGGAATGCTATGAATCGGGACCAGACAGCGTATGGAGCGCCATATTGTTATGAATTATGTATGTAATGACATATTGTTATGTGTGTGTGTGTTATGAAGCAGTGCTGAAATCATTACCTTTTCTTATTTTAAAATATGAACACTGCTTTATAACGTCGAACCTAGCGGCACGAACTATTGAGTGAATTAATTGTTGATAGTTACAACAGGAGGACTGGCAACACAAGTCGTTATGGAAGGGGGAGTTTCTTTTCTTTTCCGGGTCCGGCAATGGAACCCACTCTCGCCGGCATGATCTTTTGGGCCAGATCATGGCTGTGACAGTCGTATAGTATTAAGTTATTAAAAGGGGCGAAGTTTTAAATTTCAGTCGATTGGCGCGTAAAAATTAATGTGGAATGATCCTTGATACAGGATGCGAAAGTGCACCAAAGTTTTAAATGAATAATGTCGCGAGATTGCTCTCCGCGGTAGTTCTTATATTACGAGAAGTTTACCGTAAAGTTATCAAGGCGATCGGTATGAGTATTTTCGCCGCACGAGACGCGCCGGTATGTACTTGTCGGGTGCCGACAATAAAAATGCCGCATTAATCGCGTGGAGAAGAATAATTCCGCTCACCGGCTTGTATTAGAGAAAATGCACGTGCGGGAATACTAACGGTCCCGCTGGCTTGCTACGTAAGCCCCGTAACATCGTTCCCTTGGAGCCCTGGCTTTGCTGAGAGCCCTGTCTTGCCAATCATCCTGTCGCAAACCTGCCGAATATCCTGATGCGATCTGTGGAGACGAGAATCGGCTGGAGGTCCTGCCGATTATCCTGTTGCGGACTGGCCGAGATGAGGGTCGGCTGGAGGTCCTGCCCATCATCCTGTGGCGAACTACGAGACGCGGTTCGGTTAGGAATATAGTGAAATAGCTAGATAGTATAACCTCAATCGGTCCCTGAGGGTGAGTAGAGTCACTTTACGTTTATTGTACCTGACATTATTAAAATAATATATAAGTTCTTTAACATTTAAATTGGAAATGAGATACTTGTATTTATTTAATACCCTAACACGCTGGAGATCACATACCTATGCCCCCTCCTGAGATGTAGTTTCATGTTTTTATTTCACCACGGGCATAATTCTGCACAAAGCAGTATTTTGGCGCTCGGTAAAACCGTAAAGTTCGTGGTGAAAACATAGACCATACAGTATTATACTCAACGCTTAATTACAGCGTAACATGTGTTATATTTTAAAGGGAAAAGTAACGTTGAGCCTTGGTCGGGCTCGGGTGTATTCTGCCAGTCAACTTTGATTTCTTCTCAGGAAATCTTGGACGCCAAACCCAGTCTAATGTCTGGGTATGTCAACTAGCGGAGATCACGGTACTCACTTCTCAGAGTGTGGGTCATGGTTTTATAGCATTCCTGAAAAGGCTGCACAAGGAATCTACATAATAAAACACAGAGTAGAGTAGACAATCGGTACACTGTATTGAAATTATAAAATATAATAAAACAAATTGGATGGACTCACCCCGGGACCAATGTCGTAATCTATGCTATTCCTAGCTACACTAATTAAGTTTTACTGCCGCCGTACCCCCGATGTCGCGTGAACCAACACCACCTCCTGGTGGCAAGGGAGGTCCCAACCTCTGCGGCTCAGCATGTGCCTGCGACCTCCACGGCGGTCGCCCGGAAGGGATGATGGACCCTCAGAGAACGGGAGGAGTACACCCAAACTCTCCTCCCAAATTGTATAGGAAGGCTCGTCAGCAATCGAGGCGGAGTATCGTTCAACCCTGCGGTAATCTCGGGTTTGTTCCATAAATAAACCCCCGGTGGGAATTCGATGTTTGCCCTGCATTCAATGACAGGCGCGGCGGGTAATTATTTACACCGATCTCTCGGATAAAGAGGTACTTTAAACATAACAATCGAACACCGCCATTAACTCGTGTTCACTTTTGGGGAACCGCGCGAAAACTCACATTTTACGTGAATAATCTTCGAAATTAATATATTTTCTTTTTTTAAAAAAACACAACGTGTTTCCTTCCCCCGGATGCAGATGCCCAAATCTTGGATTTCAATCACATCGTATTTAAAACTTAATAATTAAGTGACCGTTGTTTTCACGGCGTACCGCACATTACGCCGTCAAAACCAGAGTACGGAAACGGAAAAAAACAAACGCCGCCTACCGACGCGTTGAACGAAACTCCCCCAGCTTTGCCAACCTAACCAATAAAAATGCATTTAAAAAATAGTACCTAACTTACGATTTATACAATCGCTTCATAACAACGTGTCTGTGTGTCTGTCTGTGGCATCGTAGCTCTTAAACGAATGGACCCATTATGATGCGTTTTTTTTTTGTTTGAAAGCGATCGAAATGGTTCTTAGCTACAATTCATGAAAATCTGTTCAGGCCATCAGTTCTTTTTTTGTGTTGGGGGTAACTAAATGAAAACTTTTTTAGGTTTGCATTAAAAATTTTAATATTTCTAAAATCGTATGCTTATTTCTTCGACTAAGTATACCTGGTCGAAGCCTACCTCAAATATCGATGAAAAAACGGGCCAAGCGAATTATAGGTCGGAGGAAGGGGAGTTTGACTTATATTGGTATACCTGCGTAGACTGTAGATACAATTAGAAAGGCTGCTTCGCCCGCCCCATCTCACGCCACGCACCCCAACAAACCAAACACCACAACCAATACCAGTGGTGTAACTCGTCCACAAAAAGTCGAGACCCCACAGACCGACCAACCACCACCCATCATCGAACCAGCCCCGCCCTCCACCCTAATGTCCTAACAAGTCACCGCCCTTCTCCCCAAGGGAGAAAGCTAAAAGCTCACCCGGCAAACCCTACTACCTACTACATAATATGTGTGCTTTATGTGCGCATCGCCGCCGCATGGCGGAATGATTAGAACTCCCGACGCACGCATGTAGTACTTTGCCATGAACGCCTTCATATTACGACAGATGTTCTAGCACAGCATAGCATGACAAGAGGAATGGTGCTGTTGAACGAAATATCGGAAACACTAGATATATATAACTCTTCTTTAGATAGCCTTAAGATTTTTTTGTATATTAATCATCTTCCTAGGTGTTAAGACTGTTAAAATGAGAAAATTGTACAGTAATTGGATAAAAATCTGTTGTACAATTAAAAAAAATATATATAATATAATATATATATATATATGAATTAATATGATTTTTTTCTTATTTTCTGTTAATTATCTATTTTTTGTTTTATATATTTAAAAAAATATTATTTTTCGTTTGCTAAATTGTGGTTAACATGCGTTTATCCGCCTTTTTAACTCGAGCTTTGCTCTTAGAAAGGTTGTAAAACGTATTATTAAATGTATTTTAGAAAAAACCTTTATTTAATGTATATAAACATGTAATTGATACTATTTTATTAAATAAAAAATAAATAAAAAATTATAACAACCTCCCATTAAAATTAAAAACCATCGAAAATATGCAGGAATTTAAGCCCAAATTAAAAAAATTACCTTAAACTGCTATAAAAGTCCCAAATATGTTTACTTTGTATCTTAAAGTCTGCTATTTTATGAATCATTCATTCCTTCTTTTTCTTTCATTTCTTAGTTTCTATATCTCTGAGTCTACTATTGTATAAATCTTGCGTCCTTTCTTACGTATCCTTTACTTACTTATTACAATAATTTTTGTTACTAACTTACATGATTCTTTCATTTATAATGATTTTTTTATTTATATTATGATTTTTTAAACTCTTCGGGATTTTTATTTTTAAATTTATACATGATTTTTTAACCTACTTATTATTTACAATAGTCGTTATTACTAACTTACACGATCTTTTAATTTACTAATTGAGCTAGAACTCCCTTACCAAACACAAGAGCATTGACTCTTTATGGTGAGGAAAGGCAATTTTTTATTTTTTTGTTAACCTTATGTAACTATGTAACTGATGTAATTTTATATGTATTTTTAATAAGCATTGCCAATAAAAAAATGTAGGTGTGTAATACAAGTAAATTATGCGGTAACATGTAGGTATGTAATACAGGTAAATTATGCGGTAACATGTAGGTATGTAATACGGTTAAATTATGCAGTAACATGTAGGTTTGTAGGTAGGTAATGCAGGTAAATTATTCGGTAACATGTAGGTAGGTATGTAATACTTGTAAATTATGGGGTAACATGTAGGTATGTAATACAGGTAAATTATGCGGTAACATGTAGGTATGTAATACAGGTAAATTATGCGGTAACATGTAGGTATGTAATTTAGGTAAATTAAATGATAACGGGAGCTGCATACCTGTAACTCACATTTTTTCATAAAAGTGAGAGCCATATCCCAGATATCCCTTACTTTACGACAGTGGTACTTTTCACGGTTTTGAATGGCTTTGGTGGTTCGTTAATTTTCAAAAACAATTTAATCGTATGATTTTGATTACATAACTACCACTTATTTTTAAAGAAGTTTTTTACAGAACAAAAGTTGTGAAAACCGGACGCAATGTTAATTCTGAATACATACTGTCAAGTATGAACCTTGATCTTGTAGCGCTAAAACATCCAACATTCTTAATTAGTTTCAAATACGTTAAACCTAACTAATTATTTCAAACGTTTGGTATTGTAACGTAATTAGGTATTCCAAGAGAATCCGTGGACTATAATTTGTTATTAAACTGGACTAATCTCGTAAATTTATCAGATCGCAGAAAAATCTGTGATCTATTAATATTATATAAAATAATTCACTCGGTCCTGGAAACCCCTGATTTAATAGAACTAATACGATTTCATTGCCCTGGTCGCGCTAACAATAGACTGACTCTACCGTTCTACTATAATAACACACATACATTATCACATTATTACTCACCAATCAGGATTACACATTTTGGGAAATGAATATGCTAACATCGGCGACATTTATTTCTTAAAATTAGCGCAATATAAACATGCACTCAAAAATTATTTTTCCATAATGTAACTTTACATACGCAATATGGACATGTTGAAATGAAATGTGATATTTCTCATTGTTCTTTTTTGTTATTTTTTGTTGTGATACACAAAATAATTGTATGTTATTTTAAAGTTTAAAACTACTATTATGTAATGATATTATTTTTCTTACTCTATTATATATTATCATGTACTCTTTTATATGTTTATTTATAAAAGGCAGTATAGCCGTTTATATATTTAAAATAAAAAATAAAAAATTATATTGTTAAGCGCCGAGATTTTTTTTTAACAGAGGAGGCCGTGAGGTGCAAGGCAATGGGTCGAGAGAGTCCGGCTGGAAGGGCTGGAACGGTCAAAAGGCCTCCCTCAACCAGCCTCTCTCGATCCGATCCAAGACGCAGCAGGTGGGCAGACGCATTCGCCGCCAAGACCTGGTCAAACCTCACCCCATGATTCCGGCACCCCTGCTAAGTCCCCAAACTTAGCGAACCTCTTGGATTGACCTACGGCAGAAAAGTGTTGGTTATCCAATAAATGGTTTCCGGGGCGGCGGTAGCTATATCCGCCTCCAAAATTGAGCACGCTTTTTCCATGTGTCTTCACTGCTTTAAATGAATTGCCGTTATGAGAGATCTGCCCATCCTTATTTCACGTTTGTAGCCACTTGAAAGAGTGCCTACAGTGACAACTCATCATGTGACGACACTAGCATGCGAGGGGGTCTAGCACGGAGTTGCTAATGATATTATAATTAAGGTTTATGGCGGGAATCCTTCATGAGTGGAGAGTAAGTTTGTGTATCGATGTTTGGCGCACGAATTCTCTCGTAATAACTGAGCTATTTATTATACAATTTTTTGTATGGCTATCCTTCATTTTCAGTGAGCTAAAGTGCTAAGTTTAAAAAAATACGACATACTGATGTTGTTGTAGCTGAAAATGATTTTTTAAAAACTCAAAATTTCAATTTTTTATTTGTAGCCTCCCCAAGCTGAAAAATTTTCATTCGAAAACTTCAAATTAAAAAATCATTTTTAGCTACAATAACATCAATAACTCTTTAATAATTATCGTATTTTTAATCTTACCCGCCTTTTAATCTGAACCGACCCTGCTGCCCTTATATATCTAATATTAGCGCAAATTTGCGGCAGAGTCTGTGTCTAATACAGGTATTATATTGTGACCAGGCGCGGCTTGCGCTAACGTGCAATGGGGCGCTGAACCGCCAAAAAAATTCAACATCATTTTACAACTCATCGTATTTCTACGTAATGTGTTTATTTATTAAATTGATAAAATTGAGCACAATCTTTAAATTTAATTATAATTATTTATCAATCTAACAATTAACAATGTATTACGGCCAAATAAACGCATTGTTCCCACCCGCCAGTTACGGCGGCTACCCGCTAGGAGCGAGGAACCGAGGTAGGTACAATGCCAAACCGCGCGCCAGAGCTAATGGCGAAATTACACACGTCAACCACATTGATGCCATTTGGTTGAACGGCGTATAATTGAAAGGGTGTACTGTTTACACGTACTTGACAGAAGTGGACCATTCAATCACATTGCTGTCATAGATTTTAGAATGTCTTCGAAACAGGTCGTGCGCGCGGGAATTAAGTTAATGTGTGATCATTTAATTAACGAGTTAATAAGAGGCGTATGCACTTCCCTCCATTTAAAAACCATTTTCTATGTTGACAACTCACTACAAAATAAACAGTCACAGTTTGACAATTCAATATGCGCGCACAGTGCTGCGCGCGCATGCAACGCCGCATTCGCGCATGCGCACGAAGGACAACAGAACCAATCACATTGAAAATATTAAACAAGTTGAATATTTTCAATGCGGTGGAAAGATGACGCGCAATGACATGGAAACATGCAATGTCTTGTTTACACGGTGCAATTTGGTATCTACAACCTAATTGCGCAGCAGAATTGAAAGGTCTATTATGCCCATAATGGGCAAGTTAATTAAATGATCACACATTAACTTAATTCCCGCGCGCACGACCTGTTTCGAGGACATTCTAAAATCTATGACAGCAATGTGATTGAATGGTCCACTTCTGTCAAGTACGTCTAAACAGCACACCCTTTCAATTATACGCCGTTCAACCAAATGGCATCAATGTGGTTGACGTGTGTAATTTCGCCATAAGCGCCCCGTAATTTGAATGATCCTCGTAGTAAAAAATCCCAAAACGTCAGAAACATGTCATACTAAAAATCGGCTGACCGTGCACTGCACGGCCGACCCGAAGAGCTTCGGCATTCTTCGGAAATATTCCGAAGCTTTGGTTCCAGCGGTAGTAAGGTTTGAACAAAATAATATTAAGTAATAATATTTCTCTTCTAAAATGTAACCATTAGTCAAAGGGTCAGCTATGCGTCTCGTGTGACATTATCTTGTTCGAGCCCTTGGGATGTACCTTTTTGACATTATTATTTGTTTGTCACCCATTGATCGAAGTTGTCACGACAGTAAATGGCGATATTGTCGATCCACGCCGCAGAGTGAAAGGTTTCTTGTGTGTTAATTATTATTATTGGATTATTGCGTTATTATTATTATCTTTGGAAGGTTGAGTATTTTTAAATGGATATCACACCCACCCTTTCCACTAATCTTCTAATATATGTAATATCAATAGTAATGGAGTATAAAATGCTTCTAAAAATATTGATACCAGAATAATTCTATAATAATTGGATAATTACTAGAGCGCCGTTTTAGTTATGTTGCGTTGTACAATTTATTATGAGTTCCTAGGGTATATGTATTTTTATTATTTGAATTTACAAACAGATACATAAAACATACCTACTTACCTGGCAGGTCAATTCACTATATTAAACTCTAGACATCAGCATGTTTTTACATCGCACGATATTTTTACTATTAAAGTTACATGATATTTTTAGATACTTAGCAAATAATGTAAAATTATGCATTGTCTAGATTTTTTTTTAAATATAATATCAACCTTTCGTTTTTTATGAATGGCTTGGTGAACCA
The DNA here is from genome assembly GCA_929108145.2 of Limnephilus rhombicus. Classification (NCBI taxonomy): domain Eukaryota; kingdom Metazoa; phylum Arthropoda; class Insecta; order Trichoptera; family Limnephilidae; genus Limnephilus; species Limnephilus rhombicus. The sequence goes on along the minus strand of OV815277.1, from coordinate 54,738,717 downwards.
CCTATAATTTGAGGCACCGGCCGCGCCTGATTGTGACTTGGTATTTCTGTATAAAAATAATACTACATGATTCATTATTCAGTTGTTATGCTTTCTTATTCCATGATCTAATGCTAGAAGTATGGATTTATTTATTAATCCTCTCTCTGACTGTGAAGCGTTACAAAGTGACCTAAGCATTGCAAGTATTCTGTTTAGATATCAATGTTTCCAAATGTGACGCAATGACATTCACCAGAAATAAACAGGTACACTTATTCACTCAACAATGAACCTGTCATCTCTAAAACGGAATGTAAAGATCTTAATGTTTGCCTTGATAGCAAACTTATATTTAATTATCGACTCAATCATTCACAGGTCATATAAAATGCTTGGTTTTGTTTTTCATATAAGTGAAGTGTTCAGTAACCCGCGTATAGTAGTAATGTTATATTTTGCATTAGTTAGAAGTACCTACACTGGAATATGCCTCTTTGTATTATACCAATTTGGAACCCGCAGTACAAAATATACATAGAGCGTATACGCAGTACAAAGTATACGCAGTACAAACTATACACAGTACAAAGTAATCAAAGTATGCGTAGAACATATTCAAAACAAATTTATAAAATATCTTACCTTCAAATTCAACAATAACTTTGAATGCACTTTTCAAACTTTGCAACAAAGGCGAGCAATAGCTGATTTGACATTTATACACAAAATTTTTAATAATATCATTCACTGTACCGAATTTTTTCCCTGTTTTCTTTCTTACTTTCTTCTTTCCCTAGTTAATTTTATCATACCATTAAGACGTACACGCCATACTTAATTACAAGACAAATGCAGCAAGTAATTCGCCAATCAATCGTGCTCTTCTTTGTTCTCAATAATATTGGTCTAAATTCTAACATCGACATTTTCTCCGATTCACTGCCTAAATTTAAAAAGAGCATCATGTCAATAATATAATTTGTTCAATGCACTTACATACATATATACTCACACACACACACCCTCACACCCTCACACACACACACCTTCCCATTACGCACATCACCCGGTAATTAGGTACTTAATATACATAGGCATACATAAGACACCACAGAGAAACACATCATAGGTAACTACCATGAAATATACTTATAATAATTGTAAATTGTTTTCACAACTGCAACTAATGTATTGTTTGTTTCTGTTTATAAATGTTTATTATAAAAATAAAAATAAATAAGTGGCTGTAATACAATAACATTAAGAGAATAAGGAATCAGAAATAGAGGACCATTTCCCGACTTTTGATGTAGTAATATAGTTGTTGGTAGCTTTTTAAATCACTCAGTTGCTCAGTTCCTTCAGTTCCTTGTGTTGAAACTTTTTCTCAACTCGGTTCTACGAGTAGCAGGCACTCTCCCAAATTAATATAGCCTTGGAATTTAAGGAAAAATACGTACCTAATGTCGCGGCACCTTTTATTGACAAAAATAATGTCACACATGTACCTACCTACTGTGAGAGCGTGAATTTTTCAGTTTGTAGAAAGACTCCTTCATAAAATAAAGTGCATTTTCAGCTACAAGTAGGTATATCAATCTATCTATCATCAATCATCAATCAATCAATATAAATAAAAAATGAATCGCCGAAATACATGTACGCGCATAACTTCCGAACGACTGTACCAAATTCGATAATTCTTTGTTTGTGTTCGTTATTGTCAGGACAACGTTTGTATAAAACTACTGATGATTTCTGAGCCCTGGCATTATGAAATTTGTATAAAAATATTGCAATAGTTGGCACGCGAGCTGTTTGAAAACTCAATATACCGGGAATTAATGTATAGAATTCCGGAGGGGGGAGGGGGAAGGGAAACTCGAGTAGGGGGTTCGCGGGAGGGAGAGGAGGGGAACCCGGAAGGGTGGAGGGGAACCTGGTATGGGGGAGGAGAACTCGGGAGGGGGGTTCGCGGGACGGGGGAAGGGGGAGTGGACTGAGGAGAGGGAAGGTGGAGGAGGCGGAGTGGGAAAGCTAGAGGTGAAGGGGACGCGGGAGAGGAAAGGGAGGCGGAAGGGGAACGGGACGAATGGGAAAGGAAACGCAGGGTGAAACAATTTCTTTATTAAATGGCATAGCAACGCATGCCGGGTACCAGCTAGTAAAGTCAAATATTTAATCATTGCCCTCTAATAAGTTCAGAGATGTCCTTGACCTAACATTTGTTCAGAGTTTAATAATTGTGAATGTATGCATTGACGTCTATATTTATATGTCTACGTGAATGTGCATGGAATACTGATTAACGCACAGTGACGCACCGCCATCCATTGTAATTATTCAGCGGTCGATCAGCTGTTGCGTTTTTAACTAAGATGGTAAGGATGACAAACATTCATTCGGTTTATAAATTAGATTGTACTGATTTTACTGAATGTGGAATACTGATGAAACAATCTGTATGACCTTAATCACCTCTTCAGTTGACGCTCTGTCTCTTTTGATAATGCACTAATCTGTCTATTTCTCTCTGTTACTAGGTTATATCTTAATTTCATGCATCTTACTGATCATTTATTCAACTTTATATTTTGTCCTACTGATAAGCACAGATTAATAGTTTAATTTGTATCTACCCTGTTGATGATTCATGTGTTAAGCGAAACCGGCCGGTATTAATAAATCAAACAAATTTCGTGATTATAAACAAAGTCATTCATTATTATGATTGGGTATCTACATCTGTATAAGTACCTATGGTTTATTGAGGCTTTTACAGTGCCCTTCTCACAAGGGAAATCCCGAGAAGGTACCTACAGCTACGCATAATGAAATGAATATTACCAAATAAAATTACACACATTGACAATAATATTACAATTTCAGAAGCTGTCAGAAAAGCAAGAATATGTGAACTGATAGGTATTTTTTGCTCCGCACAGGAATCTCCCCCAAGACTTACTCGAAAATGACTTAAGCCTCAATTACATTGAGCGAGTTTACAAGCTACTATCTACTTAGTTTAAAAGCGGGTGAATCGGCGAGTGAGATTGTCATGATGACACACAAAACTATCCACTCGCTTAATAATAATAATAATAATAATAATAATATGTTTTTATTAATTTCTTACACATTACAAATTTAGTTTTAATACATATAAGAAATTACGTTGTACATATAAATAGTATACAAAAAAAATAAATTTTTATAAATATTTATACATAAAAAAGAAACATCAAGAAATAAATCAATTTCAAAACGAATTTCAGGCAGTGGTGAAAGATCTCGTCAATGAGGAGAGACTCTTTCAAGAATCAAAAGAATTTCATTTTTGAACCTCTCCTCACTGACGCCAAACATATCAATCTCGGAGGAGATTTGGTTCAGGAGCAATATACTCCTTCCTACCGGGAGAACCATTGGCAGGTTAGTTCTACAGGCAGGAAGATAGAATAATCTATGCTGGCGTTGTCTAAGATAGTCATCCGGAACATAGAGACTCACGCGCTCCAGAATGGCTGAATTTTCAATATAGCCACGCAGCAGTCTGAATAAGTGGGTAGCAGCGTACCCCTCCCTTCTGAGCTGCAGGGAGTGGAGTCCCAACATGCCCAGAAGAAAGTTCGTCGGGTAGAGCCATGGATAGTGGCCGTACTCCCTCATGTAGAGAAATCTTAAAAACTTTTTTTGAACCCTCTCCAAAATGAGGGAGCATCCCACCTCATGAGGATTCCAGATAAGCGAACCACTCTCCAGCCTACTGCGGACTAGGGAGAAGTATAAAATCCTCAGAGCACGGGTATCCCGAAAAACTCTGACGGTTCGGAGAACAAACCCTAACATTTTTAAGGCCGACTGGCAAACCCCTTCGATATGAGGACGAAATGTCAGCTTATTTACATACATAATCCCAAGATCCTTTATATTCGAAACTCGGTTGAGATTATGACCGAGCATAGTGTACCTGTGGTAGGTGAGACTAAATGCTCTGGTAAAAGTCAGAACAACGCATTTCGAGACATTGAAATGAAGCTGGTTTTGTTGACTCCATTCTGAAATGTTATCAACATCAGCTTGTAGGCGCAGGCAGTCCTCAATATTTCTTATTAGAAGAAATAATTTTAGATCGTCAGCGAACAACAGAAAGCGAGAAAAACGAATGACTCCAGCAATGTCATTAATGAAAATAGAAAAGAGAAGAGGCCCTAAGATCGATCCTTGGGGAACCCCTGAAAAAACAAGAAACACAGCAGATTGGAAGATTCCGTGGGTGACAAATTGCTTCCTGTTCTTGAGGTAACTTATGAAAAACTTTAACATCCGAAGGGAAAAACCTATTTGGGCAAGTTTCATGAGTAAGATATCATGATTCACAGTATCAAAGGCTTTGGAGAAGTCGTGATACGAACAGTCTACTTGGTATCCACTGTCTAGGGACCTAGCAACATAGTCGGTGAAAACCATCAGATTGGTTTCAGTGGATCTTCCTTTCCTGAAACCATGCTGTTCTGGGATAATGTATGCGTCTATCTGAGGCAGAATGAGTTTATAAATTAATTTTTCAAATAGTTTAGCAGGAGCTGATAGTATGGCAACTGGTCGATAGTTTTCGATTAACTTTCTAGAACCATTCTTAAAAATAGGACATATGTTGGAAGTTTTCCATACTTCAGGAAAAGTAGAAGTACTAATAGCTAAGTTAAAGATAAAACATAATGGTGTTTTTAGGAACTCGGCGCACCCTTTAATAAAAAATACGGGAACGAAGTCTGGTCCGATAGAGTGGGAGTTCTTCATGAGTCTTATGGCACTCATCACGTCAGATTCGGTAAATAAACCTAAATCGACGTTTGTAGCTCCTCTGGTTTTAAATGTGGCCGCATTATTAATGTCTAGTAGTGGAGGGTCTTTATTGTAGACCGATAGAAAGTGATCAGCAAATGCGTTAGCCACACCCAAGCCACGAAATTCCTGATTACCTTTCATCATGGTGTCTTCAAGACCACCATCCTTCCGAAGGGATTTTATGTAGTGCCAAAACATCTTGGGATCATGTGTGATGTTTTCCTCGATTGTAGACACGTAGGCTCGATAGGCCACTCGAATCTCGCGCCTAACTAACGCTCGGTAAAAACTAAACAGATCGTATTCACCCTGAAGACCTCCAGCTTTCCAACGCTTATGATGGGCGTGTTTGATCTCTATATTCGAGATGACTTCTCTCGAGAACCATTTCGGATATTTGCGACCACCACTGCCTGCAAACTTTTTGGGAAAACAAGAATCAAATACGTCATAAATACAACTGTAAAAATATTGCACCGCCTCATCTACTGTACAGAAAGTGCTGAGGTTTTGCCAGTTCATCCGGCTCATTGATTCATACAAGTTGATGACATTTCCCTTGTTGAAATTCCATCCCTTTGAAGTGTCACGTTAAAGGGTCGGGACTCTATTACTTTTTAAAGGTTTTCTCATCAGGCTGCACTGAAATTCAATAGCCGGATGAAAATTGTCCTCGGGTACAAGTGGAAATTCACAGCGTCTTACCTCAAGATTGGCATTACACAGAACAAAGTCGAGGATTCTGGAATTGGAGTTTAGAATGTCATTACACTGTGAGAGACCAAAGGCCGTGCACAGATAGTAGCGAACTACCTAACGACGCGACGCCTGCGTGAACTAATTCTGTCAGATGTTTGACAGTCAAAATTAGCTGTTTATTGACCGCTATATTGAAAACATAAATAAACCAATCACGAGTAAGCGTGTAGCAAGTAAAGTTGACGATCTTTCAACTTTTTTCGTAGTCAACAATCTGCTAGTTAGCAAGTAATACGATTACACTGAGCGAGTTTACTAACAGATAATGAATTTCGCAGGTAGGCTTGTAAACTAGCTCAATGTATTTGAGGCTTTAGGCCTACTTTTTCATCTTTGGGAAGCGGGTCTTCAACTCAAATCGCGGTGTTGTAATACATTCGTTGTGTGACCGGGGCTCAAGTGAAAACATCAACATGATAATACGATTTTATTAGCCCTCGTCGTGCTTGACTCCCGTCTCTAAGGCACTGAAGAATATACCGATAGAAGCGTATTGTGAGCGATTCTGTATGCCCGAAATAAGGTCAATTTAATCATGTACTTCTGATGAATATTAATCTAATTTCCTTCTTGAACATATTATCAAATCCAATTACCTAAATGGAGGGCCCTAAAATCTAATATTTATTTCAAACGAGCGAGTTCCCGGCATGCGTTGCAATGCCACTAATATAGGAATTGTTTCTCCCTGTGTGTCTTTTCCCATTCGTCCCGTTCACCTTCCGCCTCCCCTCCCCCCCCCCCCCCCCCCATGGCCCCTTCCCCCGACGCGTTCCCCCCCCCACCTTCCCCGCCTTCCCTCTTCCCTCTTCCCTCTCCCGCGACCTCGCACGCGTTCAATACATTCAGTCCCAGTACATTCAAATTTGCAAACGGCTCGGATGACCTATTGCAATTTTATTTACCTCTGGATTTTCATATATTACAAACATTCATTTTTATATATTAAAAGAACAACCAATCAAATTTGGTACCTAACGTAGGTACCTACTTAAAATTAAAAATAATTTTTTATTTTAATTTATTTACACTGGGTTTTTACAGATTGTTCTCACTTACGTGATAGCAATCCAGTTAAAAAAAACTCAGTTAATTATACAAATAAGGCAAATAGGTTAAAGATTACATAAAATCAATCAATGAAATTATACATTGGTAAATATTTAAATTGGTTTTTACAAAGTTATATTGTTGCATTTTTCTAATATTTAAATTGTTTAAATTAAAATTAGATAAAAAAACAATTAGGAATAGGAAATGATAAAAATATAAAGTTTATTTAAATGGCAAATAATAAAAAGAGACGTATTTAAAGATACAAATTGCTGTTTAATTTCTATTGTTCGTTCCAGATTGCGATTTCTTCTAGGTATTTAATTATAAGTAAAATAATAATTAGTTCGTAAGATTCGTGTAAACGAAACATCGCCTAAAATATGCAAACAAAATATTATCCCTCGGTTTTTCCAAAGAAAGTCCGACCCTCGAAGTAGTTTTAATGGCTGGTAATTGTGTAGATACATTGCTTTACCGATTTGTAAGAAATTGTTTATTCCTTAAATTGTTTAATTTTAAGTATGTTATGTATACCTAAAATGAAAAAGAAATGCAGTGTCGTCACATTTACAAGATCACAAGACACATTTTTATTCCCATACCATATTAATAAAATTATACTAACACGCAAAAACGAGATTCGAGACCTTGGCGTGATTTTTGAAGCAAATCTCTCTTTCAAATCTCACATATCAGACATTGTCTCCCGCGCGAACAAAATGCTCGGATTTGTTCTTCGTAATGCGAGATCTAGAAATAGAAAAGTACAAAAAAGGTTTATGCTACCTGTATATGAGGGAATATACATACTACCCATTCCTGTATCCATCGTTGTTCTTAACAGGAATGCTCGATCTTAATACCTTAGAAGCCCGCCGTAAAATATTTTTGGGGAAACATTTTTTTAAGCTGATCTCCGGTACTGTACTGAATCCCCCTATGTTGAAGGAGATTAACCTATATGTCCCTAACGCGTATACTCGTGGGAGATCCCACACACTTTTTTATGCTCCGAAAGCGAGAACTTCTTCCTTTCAGAATGCCCCATTAAATAGAGCAATTCAACTGCTTAACGATTCTGCATTGAGCATTGACATCTTCAACGTTACCTATAGAGAGTTCAGTAACTATCTTTTGACATATGTCTCAACATAGTGAAACTGCCCCCTCGGCCTTTTTTTTCTCATATATTTTATAATCTTCTCCGTAATAATTTGGTGTATAACTGTTTTATGGAGAACCAGAAAAAATAAATAAATAAACAATACCTGTACATTTCAAATGGAACCCATAAATATTTGCGGCCTTTTATGACCCGAACTGAAGGAACTTAATCCCCTAGGTTTAAGATGTATCTTTATTGATGTGCCCTTTTTGGCAAACTTTTAAAAGTTGTTATGAAGCAGTGCTGAAATCATTACCTTTTCTTATTTTAAAATATGAACACTGCTTTATAACGTCAAACCTAGCGGCACGAACTATTGAGTGAATTAATTGTTGATAGTTACAACAGGAGGACTGGCAACACAAGTCGTTATGGAAGGGGGAGTTTTTTTTCTTTTCCGGGTCCGGTAATGGAACCCACTCTCGCCGGCATGATCTTTTGGGCCAGATCATGGCTGTGACAGTCGTATAGTATTAAGTTATTAAAAGGGACGAAGTTTTAAATTTCAGTCGATTGGCGCGTAAAATTAATGTGGAACGATCTTTGATACAGGATGCGAAAGTGCACCAAAGTTTTAAATGAATAATGTCGCGAGATTGCTCTCCGCGGTAGTTCTTATATTACGAGAAGTTTACCGTAAAGTTATCAAGGCGATCGGAATGAGTATTTTCGCCGCACGAGACGCGCCGGTATGTACTTGTCGGGTGCCGACAATAAGAATGCCTCTTTAAACGCGTGGAGAAGAATAATTCCGCTCACCGGCTTGTATGAGAGAAAATGCACGTGCGGGAATACTATCGGTCCCGCTTGCTTGCTACGTAAGCCCCGTAACATCGTTCCCTTGGAGTTCCACCTCCCTTGGAGCCCTGCTTTGCTGAGAGCCCTGTCTTGCCAATCATCCTGTTGCGAACTTGCCGATTATCCTGATGCGATCTGTTAAGATGAGGATCGGCTGGAGGTCCTGCCGATTATCCTGTTGCGGACTGGCCGAGATGAGAATCGGCTGGAGGTCCTGCCCATCATCCTGTGGCGAACTACGAGACGCGGTTCGGTTAGGAATATAGTGAATTAGCTAGATAGTATAACCTCAATCGGTCCCTGAGGGTGAGTAGATTCACTTTACGTTTATTGTACCTGACATTATTAAAATAATATATAAGTACTTTTACATTTAAATTGGAAATGAGATACTTGTTCTTATTTTAATTCCCTAACACGCTGGAGATCACATACTTATGCCCCCTCCTGAGATGAAGTTTTCATGTTCTATTTCACCACGGGCATAATTCTGCACAAAGCAGTATTTTGGCGCTCGGTAAAACCGTAAAGTTCGTGGTGAAAACATAGACCATACAGTATTATACTCAACGCTTAATTACAGCGTAACAAAGTAATTTTATTGTTTTAGTGTGGACCGCCAAACAACTCGGTCTTGGCACACACTCTTTGCCTCACTCACATTCATACATCGTCTCATACATACTCTTCTATTATTCTGACTTTTGACATGGCCCGTCTCAAGTATCTGATTTACTTGATCGTGCCATGTCTTCCTCGGGCGTCCCCGACTTCTTCTACCATTCACATTTGCATCATATATTCTTTTAACACTACTTTCTTCGTTCATTCGCTCTACGTGCCCAAACCATCTGAGGGTCCCTTTCTTAATTTTGTTCATTATACTTACATCAGCCTTACATTATTTGCGGATATCCACATTTCTAACATGATCATACATGGTTTTACCACACATACATCTCAGGGATCTCATTTCAACAGCATTCAGTTTACTTTCATCCTTCCTCTGCCAGTTCCATGCCTCACTGCCATACATCAGGGTAGGTACCAGGACTCCATTGTGGACTGCTAGTTTCGCTTTTATTGAAAGTTTTTTATTAGCTCCAACGGCATTCAGTCCTCCATTAATGGAGTTACCGGCATTTGCCATCCTTTCAATATCTCTATCAGCCTTCCCATCTCTCGTAAACATACTACCCAGATAAACAAACTCATCCACCTGCTCCAATATTCATCATTCACTACTATATCGCACACTGTTTTCGTACTCTCTCTTTCAAACACCATGACTAACTGCCAGCCTCCTCTGCCCCCGCCCGCCCCCGCGCCCGCGCACACAGAAGGATGACATCGGTCGGAGCCGATATTATTAGCCTGAGTGATACTGCCAGCCTCCTCTGCCCCCGCCCGCCCCCACGCCCGCGCACACAGAAGGATGACATCGGTCGGAGCCGATATTATTAGCCTGAGTGATACTGCCAGCCTCCTCTGCCCCCGCCCGCCCCCACGCCCGCGCACACAGAAGGATGACATCGGTCGGAGCCGATATTATTAGCCTGAGTGATACTGCCAGCCTCCTCTGCCCCCGCCCGCCCCCACGCCCGCGCACACAGAAGGATGACATCGGTCGGAGCCGATATTATTAGCCTGAGTGATACTGCCAGCCTCCTCTGCCCCCGCCCGCCCCCGCGCCCGCGAACATAGATGGGTGACATCGGTCGGAGCCGATATTATTAGCCTGAGTGATACTGCCAGCCTCCTCTGCCCCCGCCCGCCCCCGCGCCCGCGCACACAGAAGGGTGACATCGGTCGGAGCCGATATTATTAGCCTGAGTGATACTGCCAGCCTCCTCTGCCCCCGCCCGCCCCCGCGCCCGCGCACACAGAAGGATGACATCGGTCGGAGCCGATATTATTAGCCTGAGTGATATTATCACGGACATAGGAATATATGGACCTGCCCTAAGTGATAAAAGCGTATTATTTCCCCCTCCCCATAACGGTTCCATGGAACCGTCTGGGCTTACGAGAGCCGCCTCACTTGAATCTACAAAACGTGACGTCATCATTCTTGTTCTGACCAGCGCCGAAGTCACATAGTACATTTTACGAAATAACAAGGCAAAAATGGTAGCTTGTGCTATGAAAACGTGTAAAAATAGAAGTGAAAAGGAGAATAAACCAAAATGTCGTATTACATTCCATAGGTAAGCATGATTTTACTTTATTTTAAGCTTATTCGAATTATATTATAATATTATCAGTTTTGTAACATATACTATCATGAACGTGTTTACACACAGCCGTAATATGCGTGGGATGGCGTATTTCAGCATATCGCTCGCCATATATTCCGATTGGGAATGTACGGCGAGCGATACGCCGAAATACGCCATCCCACGCATATTACAGTTGTGTGTGTGAACACGTGTTAACGCTCAGAGAGCGTATTCACACACAGCTATAATATGCATGGCGACGTAAATACACAGCCGTTTGAAAAAGAATCAGGGATGTGCCTTCACCTTTTGCGCTCTGCTAAAATATCTAATTGTATAATTTGGAACGTCTATCTTTTCATGTGTTATTTCTTGCTGGAAATCCGTCGTATTAATAAAGGATAATAAACCAATAATTTTTAAATTTATCATACTTTAAGGGCCTTATTACTAAACGAGTTTTGAATTTTACGCAACTCATAAACAACCGTTAATATAAGATAAATAGTTGGTTAAAATAAGATAAATAGTAAGGGGTTAAAGGTGGAATAAAGTATGGTTTTATTTATTAGGCCGTATTGTATATTTTGCTTTCTTAATTATGTACTCCTTCGTGGTATGTTTAGAAGTAAAATGTAGATACAGTGAGCATGTTTGGAATGAAAAATGTATGTGTCATTTTGCTGTCCGATGATATTTTTTATCAATCAAAATTTAAAATAAAATATTTTTCTATCTATCTATATTATCTTTGGATCACACTGTCACGTCTCAGCGGACCACGTGTTAGGTAAGCGCGTTGTTTCGTATGTACGGTACTGCTGGAACGAGAACGAGTGCATATCGCGTAATGCTCTAGGTTATTCCGAGTATGTATATGTATGGAAAACACGTTTTTTGTTTTTAATTGAAAAAGTGTCATCGGACGACAAAACTACATCTAAATTTTGACTCCAAATACTCTTAGGAATCGCTGGTAAAAGCTGTGTGTATAAAATTTCATTTGTTTATGAGTTGTTTTTCTTTTCTATTATCTTCTTAAAAGTGAAATTTTATTATTTTCTTAAAGATTTCCCAAAAACGAAGACTTGAAGACAATGTGGCGACTTTCATCCGGTAAAAGTGAGCAGACAAGTGTTCGTAACCTTCGTATCTGCTCAGAACATTTCAAAGAGACAGATTTTATAATAAACAAACAGGACACACGTGTGCTACGTGTAGGTGCGATTCCATCGGTCTCTTTATCACCTGTTACAGAAAGAATTATCGTTAGTATATAAATTCTTTAATGACTAATAATTCTTTTTTGTAGTTATTCATTACATGTAATTATTTAAATTTTATTATCTATCCATTTCAGAAATTAAGCGACAACTTCTCTGAGAAATCATATGTATGTCTTTCTCTAGCTGATGAAACGATCAATAATACTTATGGATGGATGAACCCTCAAGAGGATTCTGATTTTTCTCTCGTTTCTTGCGCACCTGCTCTACACAGCACACACGTCGTGAGTTCATTCTTTTATATAATTATCCTTTAAATTAATATTTTATTGATAGTGCATGTCACAAATTTGTAATAAATATGTAAATTATCGAATTGCAATAATGATTATATACCTAATATTGTCAACTTTGTCTCGTTTCGAAAAGGAATGCGAACCAGAACCTATGACTATGTGCTTGACGGAGATCGAGGCCGTAGCTGCAGCTGCTCAGTCATGTGTGCTCGTCAGTTGTATGGTACCCACTACTATTCCAGAAAGCATTGTGAGTACCAATTGATTATTGACCTTTGATGACTTCAAAAACACATTGTACTATTATGTAGTGTGCGGACCACTCTAGTAACTGACTAAATGTTTTTATACCTAAAAATATAATATTATGTCTCTATTCCCCAGATTCAGGAACCCCAACCCGTCTTTATGGAAGAACCACTTATTATATCAAAAACCACTCAAAAAAATAAACCAATTGAAGTCAATTACAAAAAAATGGAAAACTTATTATTAGAAAGTAAGTTACTAATTAGAAAATTAAAAAAAATTAACGTTGTTTATAAACGTAAAATCTCGCAACTTACTTGCAAACTGGAAAAATGTAAATCAAATCCAACCTCACATGACGATATTTTAGCTAATTCTAAATGTTTTGAGCTCGTTAAAAGAGTAGTAACGAAAAACAAAAAGCTTAAGTTATCTCGAAAATATTCCGCATCACTTAGAGCATTTGCTTTTACCCTTAACTTTTATTCTCCCAAAGCTTATCAGTACGTTCGAGAATATTTTGATTTTTGCCTTCCTGCCCCACGAACATTGTGCAAATGGCTTCAAGTGATTGATGGACGACCTGGTTTTACAAAAGAGTCTTTTCGTGCTTTGGAGTTAAAAGCTTCGTCTACAGGATATAAACTTGTTTGCAATTTGGTCATAGACGAGATGGCCATAAGACAACTTGTGGAGTGGGATGGAAATAATCATCATGGCTACGTAGACTTTGGATTTGGCGGAGACAAACTCCACCACGGTCAGTCCGTTGCAAAAGAGGCACTCGTTTTCATGATTGTTGCTATAAACGCCAATTGGAAAGTACCCGTTGGTTACTTTCTTGTGGATGGCGTATCTGGTCGGCAAAGAGCTGACCTGGTGCTTGAGTGTTTAGAGGAAGCTGATAAAGTGGGTATTGATATTGTGTCCATGACGTTCGATGGTTGTCCCTCCAATATTTCTATGGCTAAGATACTTGGTTGTTCATTAGAGAATAATAACTTGAAACCATCCTTCATTCATCCGGTTACTAAAAAGGAAGTGGCCATTTTTCTTGACGCTTGTCACATGCTGAAGCTAGTGCGTAATGCATTCGAAGCAAAAAAGATATTGATTGATAGTAAAGGACATGAAATAAATTGGAATTATCTTTGTAAATTGAATGAGATTCAGGTGCGTGAAAAACTCCACGTCGCAAATAAATTAAGGCCAATTCATATTGATTTCCATAACAACAAAATGAAGGTAAATTTAGCCTCACAATTATTTAGCAACAGCTGTGCGAATGCTTTAGAATTTTGTAGAAACGATTTAAAACTAAAAGAATTTGAAGGAACCGTATTCTTTTTAAGACTGATTAATGATTTATTTGATATTTTAAATTCGCGTAATTTGCATCAGTTTGGTTTTAAAAAGCCAATAAATGCCGAAAATCACAATACATTTTTAAAATTTTTGAGCAAAGCCATATATTACTTACAAAATATACGCATTGCAGCAAACAACAAAAATATTATAAATACGAATCGAAAAACAGGTTTCCTCGGTTTTTGTATTTGTATAGAAAGCACAAAACGGTTGTACAATACTTTAATAGAAGAGAAGCAACTATTAAAATACATACCTTTGTATAAATGCTCACAAGACCATTTAGAATTATTTTTTTGCAACGTTAGATCGGCTGGAGGATTTAACAATAACCCAACAGCTCGGCAATTTATGTCTATTTATAAAAAATCGCTAGTTCACATGGAACTAAAACAAACAACAACAGGCAATTGTATTCCGTTTGAACAAATTTCAGTTTTAAACTGTTCATCAGCAATAGAAAGAATAAATATGACATCCGGTACATATTTTAAAAACTCTAGCGACAATGACGATAGCTTATGTTATTTTGACGAAATAGATAATTATTTAAGCCAAGACTTAGTTACCGTTCAATTTAACCTCATTGTGGTGACATACATTTCAGGGTTTATCGTTCGACACTTATGAAAAAAAACAACACTGCAATCAGTGCATTAACGCTCTGTTTTCGAATGAAATATACCCGGAACATAGATTGATTGTAATTAAAGACAAAGGTGGATTACTTTATCCTTCAAAGGATGTAATTGATGTTTGTTGGAAAACAGAAGTTCTCTTAAAAAAACTTCTGTCACAAAGTGGAGGAACCGTTATATCACCAAAATTTAAAAAATCTTGGATTGTAGGTAAAATTTTAAAGGCATTTCTAGCTACAAACCTATTTCATTCATTATATAGTCATCAATTCGATCAATTTCCTACCGAAAATCACATTCACAACCTAATAAGAGCTATTGCTGACAAATACACCGATGTTAGACTACATTATTTTTCAAAATTGATGACTAATTCAGGGAAGTCGAAAAGACAAGTTTATACGAAAGCGATTTTATTTTCTGGAAAATGAAATGGCTATATTTATTAAATTAATTTTTTTTTTCATTTTCACAAAAGGTTTAGTAGTAAACAATAGGTTGCCACAAATAATTATTTGAATAATAATAAAATAATATCATGACATAAAAAGTTGTTTTAAGCATCGAAATTTTTACCTGTTATGTTGTCTTTGGTATACTCATTTGCTAAACTATGCCGATGTCATCTGTGTAAAAATTTAATAGTAATTAATTTACCATTTACACAACGGTGTAATAGAAAAAATAATAATAATGTTTATTTCAGCAACTTTTCTACATTAAAAAAAAATATAATAATTAATTTAATTCCCGGCAACCCGGGCGTTTATTGATTTTTTTTTAGTTAATGTTAGTAAGTTACCCGCCTCACTAGACAATGTTTATTCTGTTTTAATTATTGTTTATCGCATTAGGTTGTTTTCGATCGTAAGAAAATATGTCATTTTTAAATCAAATTTTAGACGTATTGTCTCTTTTCCACCAAAAATCATAAATCGATTTCGAAATATTGTTCTTTTATCTAGATAACGCATGTTTTAAATTTTGAGAAAAAATGGTAATTTTTAGTATAATAAGGTTATACCATGGGTCTTTGGCAGATTTGTTGAATTTTGAAACGAAAAATCTTATTTTCCAAGACGTATTTTATATTATGTAATCATACATTATTGTAAATCAATACGTTATCTAGTAAACGCATATTTAAAAATTTTAATTTTAGATGAAATTAAATCTTTGAAAAAAATATCCGAACACTTTGACGAAAATTTCTTTGATTTGTCTATCTATTTACGGTCTTACAAATTAATATATTTTTGCACATTTATTTTGCTTAAATATTATTGAAAAATTATAAAAACTTAATATATTATAAAAATGATAAAAAAATAATTACAAAAAGGACATAATTTTAATAGTTTTGTCATCACGCCTTTCAACATTTTTGGATGCCGGAATAAATTAAAGCAAATTTGGAATGAAATAAAATTGATATTGAGTTATAATTTAAAAAGCTGGTAAAGAGAATAATTAATCTTTCTCATTGAAACCGCCTTGTACGATCGTAAGAACATCTGGCTGGTTAAAAGCCCTTAGCCTATCAACTGTGGGAGGGACTCCGGAGTCCTCCAAACTAAAATTGATGAAATTTCTTTAAGCAATTTTTACCCTTGTTTACGTAGGAACTGTAAGAAGAATAAGGTCAGAATAGCTTTCGCTAAATATTTCATTAGACAATATTTTTTATTTGATATACACAGCTTCTCTGACGGTGTTGGAATAAATTATCTTTTTTATCTTCTTTTTTTATAAATGAAAGCGTACAAGAGTCCCAACTGCCCTCAACTGTCTGGAGCCAATGAGACTATGGCATCCCCAATTGGGGTATGTTGTGAGGTTGAAGGTAGTGGGGAGTGGTAGGAGATTGTGAAGAGGACGATGGGGAAATCTGGCTCTTCAGATCTGATCAATGATAGTATTCTCCACTCTAGAACGTGCGGTAAACATTTAAAAATTATTTTTAATTAGTAAATTGTGAAATAATTCAAATTCTTAATTTGCACGTTGGGTTTCGAACCCGTGACCTTCCGCTTGCTAGTTGAGAGCGTTACCCCTCGACTACGGAGACCTTCGTATCTATGATTTTTCGGCGTGTAATTTTTTCCCAAGGTCACGGCCGTCATCACAGTCAACAGATTAATACCTTCTTACTATGTTGGCTCATCTTTTTAATATATTTTTATTCAGCTGTTATTATTGTACTGTTTTTAGCATCGGTAATATAACTCCTGTAGGTACATGTTATGTTGTTTTCTCTTAAGCTGTGCTGTTATTTTTGTACGTTATTTAAACCTCTGTAAGTTGTTTATTGAATGCTTTTCTCTCAAATATAATGTTATCCTTAACCCTTTTTGTCTTTTTCTTTTCTCTTCTTCCATTGTCCATAGACAATGTAAGAAATAATTTAATGGAAGTTATATATATTATATAAATATTATTTCTTTAAACAATATTATGCATAGTCTGAGAATACTGTTACTGTGTCGGTGTAGGTATATAATACTGTTTTACTAAGTTTCTGCTGATATATGTTTGCTTAAATGTACCTAAACAAAAAATATTATTCCCAAAAAATAAATAAAAAGTACCTTCGTCGTCAAAATATTCCAATTAATACCCCACTCCTGGCTACGCACGATTCGATTTGCAGAATCCAGATAAGTCGGTAGGTTTAGGGGGGAGGGGGGAAGTTGTTGCCTATACACAATGCGTCGATGTGGTGGTGAGAAGTACCTATCTATGTAAATCTGGTCACTAAACACGCCTAAAGCCATTTCAAGCAGTTGGGGCGATACTAAGAGTATCTACAAAAAGGAGCAAATAATAATGAAACTGCTGCGTGCTACGTATTATTGTAATTAAATAACGTGTGAAATAATTTAAGTAAAATAATTTTAATTAAAAGAGATAATTACATTATTTTTATTAACTAGCAGACCCGGCCACACGTTGCTGTGGCTAACGAAACACAACGCCATTACCCAACCTTTATAAAATCCTCACCACCCGCTTGCCTGCTGCCCGCTGCCTGAATTGAATATTTGAATTTCTCGGCTTTTCTCTACTATAATAAGCATGAAATATACATATAAAACTTTCTCTTGAATCACTCTATCTATTGGTGAAAACCGCATGAAAATCCGTTGCGTATTTTAAAAGTTCAATGCGCACATACATTTTGAGTGACTTTATTTTATACTATGTAATTATAGCAACAGAGCGGTTGTGATAACCCTAAAATATGTCGATCATCACGAATGTGGGCGGTTCTCGAATGTGCTCGTCGCTGATTACAGGGGTAAGTAAATTATGAAACATTTGTAAAAGTGTCTTAACTAAATACGGCAACAAAATAGTTGTCTGTGAAAAGATGCGAACTTTACTTTGCTTATTCAGACTTCACAAATATGTTAATAACGTAGCGAGCAATTCGCGCTCCCACGTAAAAAGGTCTATTCATTAAAAAGCAGATGTTATTTTTAAGAACTAAATGGTGATATTATAATGCGAGATGCCTATATACTGTCAGATTCATTTTTAAACTAATCACAGTCATCTTCCCCCTCTTCGTACCGCCATAGTTGATTTTTCCCCTCACCTTTAAGTACTTGTCTATTGAATTTGGATGTCTATGGATATTATAAACATTTACGGTGAATTTTTGCAATAATATAAGAACTTTACACATATATAAACATTTAAGACGATATAAATATTTTACGGTGATAAGACATTATATATTTTGTATTTAATGTTACCTAGTTAATTAAGTTGTTAGTGCAGTAAGTTATTTATATTGACTTTTACTATTGTTTGTTATGAGTATTTATTAGAGGTAGGTTGAATATGTGTAACGGTATTTTCGCGATGTTAAGGTAGTTTTTATATGTAGTGCTTGGAAGGGAATGGCCGACACAAGTGTCGATGAGGCTCGCTACCCATCACATCGCCAACCCTTCGGTTGCGCAAAGAGGAGGACGGAACGTGAACAATGTAGAATCCAGATGGGGGAGCAGCACAAATATACTGTCTCACCTTTATATGTTTTTCTTTAAATATTGTGATTTTTGTAACAGAGAGGCAGTCTTGCAGTTAGAGTGAAGGAGTGTTGTTGTAGCGGGGGAACTGGAATGTACACGAGGTGTATTTTCAGTTGCGCAGAGGAAACATAGGCCCTTTGCGTTAGTTTTGCTGGGAGAGTAGAGCTAGAAGGTACACGCTGTGTGCCTTCACTTGTGTAATTATACTGAAGCTGGGAGGTACGAGTCGTACCTACGGTTCAGTATTGGAAAATCTGACAATAGAGAGATCGAAGTAGAGACTTCGATATTTGTCAGTGTGGTCTGGTCGTGGACCACCCGAGTAAGGGTAAATAGACCCTCTTGTTATAATTGTATTAATTGCATTAAATAAATTGTGCTGAAGAAGAAAACGAAGTGTTTTCCTGCCAATCCATTCTGTTGTGTTCTCGTACCACGATAGCAGAAATAGTCATTGTTTATAAGTATTGATTAGGCTAAATGCTGATAAATTAATCCTGTTCATTTATAACTTTATTATAAAAAGTAGTGTATTTAAGGATGAACAGTTTAAGTATAGATATAATGGGTTAGACATTGAGATTTTCACGGTCAGATGCATCATCGTGATTTATTTTTGAGGTATTATGCAGCGTTGCACTTTAATAATGTCGTGTCACCTCCTTCTTTAGCCAACTTTTCGGACAGAGTTACAGTGTTCATTATCAGGGCAGATGTGTAAAAAGAAGGAGGTAGCGCAATACGTCATAAAAACCCTAAAATAAATCACGATAGTTAATGTATTAATAGTTTAGGTTTCTTCAACAAGATTTTACACCATTGCATGGAGAGAAAGCGATTTTTTAAAGTTTTCGCTCTTCAAAAACGACCTACCATAGACTTGCCTACCCTATAAAAAAGTTTGGTGGAATTATTTTTACCTAATGTTGCTTAATAAATATTTTGTCATAAGTACGGATTGTCAGTGAACCACCACATTTTAAGGGCAGCGGTCGCCATTGCTTTTGATATTAGCATTTTTTGAGAAAAAAACTTTTTTTATGTGAATCCCATACAAGAGTCCCAGCTGCTCCCGTCTGGAGCCAGTGAGACTATGATATCCCCAATCAGGGTATGTTGTGAGGCTGAAGGCAGAGAGAAGGGGAAGGAGATGAAAAAGGAAGGTGGGGAAGTACCTGGCTATTTAGATCTGGTCACCAAACACGGCTAAAGCCATTTTAAGCAAATTTGTAATTCTGAATTGTGTTCTTACACCAGAGCAATACTAAGATTATATTCCACTCTGGAACGTGCCGCAAATATACTATATATTATGTTTAGTTCATTTATTGTGAAATAATAAAATTATTCAAATAAAATTTATTCTGGCAAGCCGACATTCGAACCCACAACCTTCGGAATGCGAGTCGAGAGCGTTCCCCCTCGACAGCTTAAATTTAAAAATGACTAATAATGTTTCACAGACTTTAAAGAATTCTTCAAATTTCATAGTTAATTTTCAATTTCTTGGAAAATTATATTCAAGTTCTGTTATTATTTCAGCTATAGGAAATAACTGGTTAACCACTCGGACCCATAATAAAACGTTTTCACGATAATATAACATTACCAGACATATGCATGACGTACCTATATGGCGAGCCAGAATTATTAACGACGATATAATAACAGACAGTACAGTTCATGATAGCTTTTTGTTTGACAAGCCCCCAAAGGGCTCACAAACTCCAACAGCTCGTAGGGCTTTGAAGCAAAGAATGGACGGTTACCTCGAGAGTGTTTTCTCTTGGGGTAAAAATAATCTCGTTGAATTTAATGTTTCAAAGACCCAATCTTGTCTGATTACGTCTAAAAGGGATCGAAATGAAAATCTAGTGTCTAGTAGGTTGAATTCGGCAGCCACCTCTGGTCTGGAGCTCCAAAATACCTGAAAAATACCCTCGACTCTGTGCAGAAACGGGCGGTCCGTTTGATAGATTCTCCCATCTTAACAGACGGATTGCAATCTTTAGAGTACAGGGGTCGGGTGGGAATGCTATCCTTGTTCTACCGGTATTACAATGGAAGATGCACCGAGGAACTAGCATCATTGATCCCTTCGGCACCGGTGCATAGTCGGGAAACACGCCAAACGCGTGCCCAACATTTGCACACGGTTGACATTTGTCACATGAGAACGGGTCGTTTCTTCGATTCGTTCTTGTATTCAACAGCTCGGCTGTGGAATGATTTGCCGGCCTCTGTGTTTCCTCCTTCCTACAACATGGGTCTCTTCAAGACCAATGTTCATTCCTTCCTCTCCTCAAAAAGACCCTCCACACAGCATCCCAATCCCAGATGACATAGGCCCTGAGGGAGTGTGTGGAGTTTGTAAAAAAAAAAAACTTGAATAAAGCCTTCACACAATCTGAAAATTAACTTCAATTTGATGAATTGTTCAATGAGTCCATTATCGTACCGAATTTTTACAAAAATTCTTCACTTTCTGTTTTCGGTAAATCTTGCGTTTTTCTATTTATTTTGTTGTAATTATTATTATATAATTTGATTATTTGAGCACGAATTCGTTCACCATACACATGAGATTTGTCTCTTTATTGTGAAGAAAAGCAAATTATGAGTTCACTTTATGATGCACCGTCAGCATGTAACAATCATTTGTATATTTATTTTTAAAAAAACAGTAAAAAAACTTCAAAACATTCACACATTCTTACAAAAACACATGAACACCTCCGGCGCGGCGTATCTGACTACTCCTGGTGAGTCACGAACAACGAAAACTAACATAAAATACACGTTTTCACACCAGCTTAGTTTTTATTCACGCTCTACGATAGTATTTTTAGATAACATTTTTATTTTTATGTTAGTATCGCACAAGAATCCCATCTGTCCCCAACCGTCTGGAGACAGTGTGTCTATGGCATTCCCAAGCGGGTTATGTTATGAGGCTGAAGGAGATGGGGAAGAGGAACATGTTTATTCAGATCTGGTTATCAAACAACATTTTGATTCTGAATTGTGGTATTTTAAAGCTTTATTTTATTTTAATTATTTTTTGTTGTGAAATAACACAAAATAATCTAATAAAATTTGCTTTAGCACGCCGGGATTTGAACCCGCGGCCTCCTAACTCGTAGCCAAGGATCGCAACGACCCAAGTACAGAGGCCGTCGTGCTTACCTATTATTGCTGTGTATTATGATTGTCATATTTAAGACAACAGATAAATAAAATAGCTCGATACCAATGGCGATGTTGAGATCCTAAAAAAATGCAGGTGTAAACAACATAATGAACAAGATTAAGATAAAGCCATATGGTGTGCCGTTGAAGAGCGGATGGACTGAGAAATGAGTGTAGTCAGGAGAAAATGTGACGAGAAATTGAACAGGAGAAGAAGCCGGAAGCGGGTCATTGAAATTCAAAGTATGAAGTAAGTTGACCCACGCGATATCAGGTTATAATCAGTTGTTGATGTCGGTAGACCGCGAGACTACTCGTAAGTTCATTTGAAATGAAATGGAACCGGTGACGTAATGCACGGCCTTGGTTATAATGGTTATTCATTTATTTATTTATTTACGCCCTAGTGGGCTTTTACAAAGGTAGGTAATAATAGTTAGGCAGGTACGTAGTACACAATAATAATACCTAATGATAAAATTAATAGTTTAAAAATATAATTAATTAAAATTAAAATCATACATTTCATTAAAGTAATTATAAAGACTTCGTTTTATAACTAAAACGGAATCTGTAAACACGTCTACAATATTCACAAATTTATTGGCAAAATGATGTGATCTATTTATAGGTGTATGAGCCTCGTAGTTTGTTTTAAAATTGTCACAGAAGAAGGTAGCACTTTGCCTCTGTATATATTTGTATTTCTGGTCGGTACGTAAAACTATATTTTGGCGAGAATTTCAGGGTTGTCAATGCAATTATTAATGATTTTATTTCATAGTACAAGGTCAGAGATGATCCTCCTATCATCTCTAAGTTGAGTTGTTTCATCAAAAGGACATAGTTAATATTTTGAATTGGAATATTTTTTTAATTTTTTATTTATGTTTATTCAGGAAGCATACAGTTGTGTATAAAATAGTTGTACATAGAATAGTGAACATAGTTTAAACCAGTTAAGTTCCATTTATAATATTTAGTTTTTAATGGTTAATGATTATGTGATTATGAATCAAGTGGTAATTAAACAATTACAGTAGGTATATGGTGAAAGCAATTTGTAAAAAAAATATCAAAAAGGTGTTAATAATCAATACAGGAATAATAGTTTCCAGTAGTTGTTTAAAATAATAGTACATAGTGTTAAGTAAAAAGTTTTAAAAAGAAAATAATAAACAAGAAATAATAGTTTTCATTTCAGTACATTGTACGGTGAGTTTGATTTTAAATGAATTAAGGGTACAATGGAAAATGTCAGTATCTCTAAGGGCATTATAAGTTTGGCAGATACGCCCGAGCAAGGAGTTTTGTGCGTATTTCGATTTAAAATGTTGTATATGAAACAAGGTGTTCGATCTGGTATTGCAATATTCATTACTTCTGTTAATGTCTTCTTGTAATTTATTGCAATCATCTACTGAGCTTATGCATTTATATATTTTCATATCATCAGCGTAGAGAATGAAATCAGAATGAGTGATGACAGTTTTGATGTCATTGAGATACAAAGTAAAGAGCTAATGGCTTTAGCCGTGTTTGGCGACCAGATCTGAATAGCCAGGTACTTCCCGACCTTCCTCTTCCCCACCTCCTTCCCCTCCCCACTACCTTCAGCCTCACAACATACCCCAATTGGGGATGCCATAGTCTCACTGGCTCCAGACGGGAGCAGTTGAGATTCTTGTGCGGTATTAACTGTAAAAAAGAGCATGGGCCCCAAATGAAAACCTTGCGGTACCCCCGAGGGAATGGTTATTATCTGTGACATGTAACCTTTTAGGGCAACAGCTTGACTTCTATTTTTAATGTAAGATGAAAACCATCTGAGAAGATTTCCACTTATACCAATTTTTTCGAGTTTGTTAAGAGTGTATCATGATTAACTTTGTCGAAAGCCTTAGAAAAATCAGTATAGATAGAGTCAACTTGTTTCTTTTTATCCATAGAATTAAGAACAAAATCTGTGAACTGCCCCAAGTTCGACTCAACAGATCTGCCTTGAAAAAAACCGTGTTGTTGGGGATTGATAATTGTGTTTTTACATAAATTAAAGAGTTGGTCATAAACGATTTTTTCCATGATTTTACTTAAAATGCATAGCTTTGATATAGGCCTGTAATTCTCAATATTGTGTTTGTCCCCCTTTTTAAAAACAGGTGTAACAAAATCTTTTTTCCAAATGCTTGGAAATATGCCTTCTGTGATAGAAAGTGTGAACAATAATGTAACGGGAGTAACGAGTTGTTCAGCATAATTAAAAATAAATATTGGATGTAATTTATCACATCCAGCACTTTTTTTCGTGTCGATATTTTTCAAGTATTTTAATACTAAATATTTATCAATATTAATTGAATTAAGATGTATTGAACTCATATTATCATCGTTGATTACATCTTTACTATTAGTGGAAATGTTTTTCAGCTTAAAGTCAATAAATCTCAGAAATTTGTGCTGTACCCTAACGGGCGAATTATACTCTACCTGGCTTCTTACTAAAGAAGTGTACAATATTTTCAAACATTCTAAAGACTTAAAATCACTTGCTGATCTGCATATAAACCGAGAATTTTTAAAGCTCTATTTTTTATTTCATTTACGTGCAGAGTAAATGTTAACTTTTCATCAAATATAAAACCTAAGTCCCTGATCTGAGCGACTGGCGTCAATATTACATTATTTAAAGAGTACCTAGGTGTTCATAAGTTACATGACTTTAGATTTTATGAAAACGAATAACTTGGCACTTTTGAATATTAAGAAATAGCGAGTTGATCACACACCAATGAAACAATTTATCTAAATTAGATTGTAAAATATGGCGATCCTATATACTCTATACTACGTATCATTTTATACATTTTTAAATCATCAGCGAAGAAAAAAACTTCCACATCTTTAAATATACTAAAAATATCATTTATAAATAATAATAAAATAATTGGTCCGAGGTGAGATCCTTGGGGAACCCCACTTGTGGCTTCGAAGATATAAGATTCTACAGAATTTATTTCAACACAAAGCTTTCTTTTACTAATTTAACTATTAAACCAGTTCAATAAGGCTCCTTTAATGCCCAATATATTTAGTTTATGTACAAGAATACGACGCCTAACTTTATCAAAAGCTTTGGAAAAATCAGTGTATATAGAATCCACCTGATGCTTAAGGACAAGGGAATCAGTTATATAATTTTCATAAATGTTTAAGTTACTTAAAGCATTTCTACCTGTGATAAAACCGTGCTGATTGGGAACAATTATATTATTATTGATTTGTTTTTTTTTTTTAAAGACTTCTAGTACTAATGATTCAAAGAGTTTGGGAATAGCGGAAAATATACATATTGGTCTGTAGTTTGATACATCGCTTTTATTGCCCTTTTTTGTGAATAGGCGTTAAACAACTTTTTTTCCATTGATCTGGAAAACACCCTGATGACAACGACTTGTTAAATAGTATGAATAATGGGAAAGTCAAACTGTTAATTCAAGATTTTAAATATATTGGAGGAAAACCATCCTGTCTAGCAGATTTATTTTGGCTTAAATTAAGTGATTTTTCAAGAGATATATCTTTAGGGATCTCATTATCAAGAATATCCATGTCATAAACACTTTTAAATGAATCTGCAAAAAGATTTACTATGCCTTCGGTACTGTCAGTACATTTTTTATTAAGATACGTAGTATTTGATAAACTACAATCATTCTTTCGCTGAGCATTAGAAAAGTTCCGTAATCTTTTTACGATTTACGAACCCCTTTTTCTATTAAACTAACATATCATTGTAACATTTTCTGGATAAGTCTTTGCATTGCCTTCTTAAGTTAGTAAAATTTATATAACCTTTAATGTTTCTAAATTGCTTGTATAATTTGTGCAATTGTTTTTTCTTGTAAATTAAGTATTTTAATTCTTTTGAAAACCATATGGGATAATCAGAGGCCTTAAAATTAATTTTAAGAACTTAAAGTTCTTTCGAAGTGTTTAAGAATGAATAAAATTTTTATACTTGATCAGTTATATCGTTACCAGCCTCTAAAAATGACCAATCTAAATGGTAAAGATAATCAACAATATTTGGGTAGTCAACTTTAGTAAAATTGTATACCTAAAGAAGTTTTAAAGTTCTGCAAATTTCTAGACTCATTTGTAATAAAATAATAATGTCTAACGACGGGTGATGATGAGTTCGTCCGATTGTTCCACGATTGTATTTGGGTTACTAGAAAATACTAGGTCAAGCATTCGATTATATATTAGAGTTATGCACTTTATTAAACTGTGTTAGTCCTAGGAAGAAAGACATGTCCAGCATTTCCTTTGATTTTGCACTTTACGTCTGTTTCGTTAACAACCATACTTCATTGTTAATATCGAAGGACCAGTTCGGTAGATTGTAATCGCCAGCAATTTTAAATTTGGCTTTAGGATATTTATATTTTAGTATCTCTACATCCTCGTTGTGGTTCTTGTATATTTGTAGATCTGACGTTGGTGGAATATACGTATAAGCGATAATAATTTTACTGGTTGAAATATTTAGCATTACAAATATCTGTTCAACGTTTTAGTGCTTACTGGTAATTTGCTGGATGATATTTTTTTGGTTATGCACACCATTACCTCCCATATGTATGTAGTACATTTGCGACCCGTTCCAGAGTGGAAGATATCTTTCACATGATAATAATAGCAACGTTATGGTGGTGAATGGTGAATATCATAGTGGGATGGGGTGGTTGTGTTGAATCCATTATTAGACCAATTATTATTGTTCAAAAATTAATTCTGAGAATTATATTTAAATGTCAACCTATCCATCCCTCAAATGAACTCTTTGCCAAAATCAGGGTCTTAGATATTCGACAGCTATTTACTAGCATTTGTTATACATATACGAAAAAATATGCCACTAATGACTCCACAACATCAAGCACACACCCGCTTTTCATCAAACCTGGGTTGCGTTGTCCCAAAAACTAATACCTCATTCGCTCAACGACAATTCTGGTTCATCGCTCCTAAAATGTATAATGCTCTGAGTACTGACATAAAGTCAAGTAATTATAAATCACTTTATATAGCACTTGTACAACATTGGATATTTGAAAGGGGACGAGCGTACTTAAAAGAATAGGTACCTACATAAGTTCTTAACACTACATTTTAATTATTAATTTTTGTATTTCAAAATTTTTATTTCTTTTTTCTTTAATTTATTTATATATGGGTATGTTTTAATTTACATATAGGTATGTTTAAATTTATATATAGGTATGTTTTAATTTATATATTTGTACAGAATACATGAGTTCTTAACACATCTTATTATTAGTTTCTGTATTTCAAAATTTTTATTTTTATTTCTATTTTTCTTAAAAATATGACTTTTTTTCTTTATTTTTCACATAGATACTCTTTCGTATTTCTTAATTTTCAATGCACTACTCGCATTGTTATACGGATGCGTCGAATTGGAGATTCATGTAAAATCGCCGGCTGCCCTCAGCATTGATCCCAGAGCTTAAAAACGTAGTGTTAATAATAACTTATTTATTGTTATTAAGTTTAATTTTTAGAACCCCATTTTAATTTTAATTTCTTTTATAATTAATATTATCATTCAATTTAAAAAAAAAAAAAACAGTTTATTTATAAACAAGTTCGTGTAGAAAACTAAAAATAGCTCCTAAATATTCAGCTGTAATGATGTAATCAAAACTAGGAGGGATATCGGCATCGAGTCACAACACACAAAATGTACTACCTATGTGTTGAACATTAATCAGTTTTTTTGTATGGAAACCTGATATCATTTTCTAATTTGAATGCTTTCCCCAAGGTATCATTAACTAAGAAAAACCTGTTCATGGTCGTGTTGATGGCTTCAATTTTTAACTTTTTTCCACTGAAATTTGGTTCGTTGAGGTTTGGTTTCACTAAAGGTACCTACTTACATCGCGTGGTATAGAATCACGTCGTTATTTTTCTGAAAAGTTTAGACTACGCTGAACAAGGCGAAAATTATTTTGTTTTTCAGTTTTTGTGACAAACTTCAATGAAAACGTTTCTATCGGTGGAGTTATTTTAGTATTTATGTATAAAAAGACCAGCATTCTGTTTATTATTCGTGTTTACGTTGTTTCGGATTGTGAAACAAATTATGTTGTTTATGTATTTAATTCAAAGGCAGAATGTTCAGCTTTAAAAATTTAATTTCTTCTAATTTATTACACATCGTACTAGTGTATGATTTTTACTATTGTAGAATATTAGTACACTATGTACTATTATTATCATTATATTAGTAGACCATGATAACCGAATGTACCCCTCCCCTTCTCCATTATCTCTTGGTTATCTCCGTCACCGACAGCATATACTGTTTTATGTACCATCTTGTAGAACTAACTTGTTAAGGCGATCCAATAGTCCAGGAAAAAATCGAAATCGGAATACACGCCCCTTTAAGGGAGGAGTTTGAAAATACTTGACAAAAAGCTTTTGGAAAGGTTGGAAAAGGTATTTGAGAGTTTTTTTACAGGTTGATTTCGTAAAAACCTATAAAAAACATTAACTCCTTTTTTACGGATTGTTTATTGTAATAAAACGGAAAATTAAAATTGATTTCACGAAATCAAGCTACGCGGAGCCTAACTTCTGTTCCCCGCTATGGCCGCGGGAGGTCTGACTGAAAATGGGTGTGGCGTATTCAGTAGTTCTTCGGTGGACGGCATGGGGTTCACTTTAAAAAAACAAATTCGTCGACTAGCAGCCGTATTGTAAAATAACAATGCATATTATATGTCTTAGTCATAAGTCACTAGCTATGTAAGTCTTAGATGTAAGTCTCTAGTTATAATAATTGTAAGCCATAAATATCAAGCTATATAAGTCTTAGATGTAAGTCACTAGTTATAAATTGTAGTAATAATTGTGTTTTTATAGACCTTATACTTTTTTTTATAGGCTTATTAAAAAACTTATAAATAAATAACTTTATAAAAAATGACCGATTGTTTTAGGGGCCAAGGTATGTTATACACGCAGTATTTAATTGAAGCATCTATAATACTTCTAAGCGATCAAATTTTCAAAATAAAAACATACGATTTTGTATGATTTTGCATTATTTAGTATGGCTTCATCTTAATGGTTATGCCAGTCGAGATTGTCTTGTTATAAATAAAATCACTTCGAATACCGACGTGTTTAACATCAATGAAGCACAATTCAAACGACAAGCTTTGTTGCTTTTAGTTTAAATCTGTTTATTCTAATATCTGTAAATATCTTTTTATGATAATTAAAGTGGTCGTACCAGATTTATAACTTGCGCATTTCATGCTTTATGACGTTGAGTCATTTTAAAATAAGTGATCGTGACATTTCTTCCAAATGACCACATCTTTATTGTGTTGTTGAATTGCCTGCAAACTGAAGATCCGAATAATTGATTAAAACAATATTTATAATATGCTCTCGTAACAAAACTTTTAGATTTCAGTACAAATAATACATTTCAATGTTAAATTATTGCGAATGGTCACGCGGAAATAAGCAATTCATGGGTAAAACTTTAGATATGTTGGCAAATAGCTTTTTATGTGAATATCACACAATAGACCCAACTGCACCCGCCTGGAGCCAGTGAGACTATGGCATCCCCAATTGGGGTATGTTGTGAGGCTGAAGGTAGTGGGGAGGGGAAGGGAATGGGAAGAAGGAGGTGGTGGAGGTCACCATTTTATCATACTTTTACTACTACTATTGCCCGGATTTTTATTATTTCACACTGAAACTGTTTATTCATGTATTTATGTATCTTTCTTAGGTACCATCTTCAACAGCCTCTTTAACATCTAAAATTTGTCTCTATTTCTTGCTTTTTAATCACTGTTTTCTCTCTCTTAACTAGATATTATTAATAACCTTGCCCGTATATACTACACTTGCTACTTTCCTTTTATTCTTGTATTCTAAATCTAAGATATATTTCAATCAAGTTTTGCGTGTCTGGACTTGCATAAGTAAGGAGCCGGATCGTAAGGAGCAGGAACGGAACTATCATTTCATTATTTTGTATTGTCTTACACCCCATCAAGGGGGGGGGGACTAGACCTACGACCGTGCATCAACTGACGATGACTCCCAAGGCAGAGGTTGCATAACCCGCCCGCGCCTCCCCCGTCCCCATGAGCGGGCCTGAAGCTCAACCGTTGCGGACCAGTGCCCTTCCGCCCTGCCTCCGGTGACCCGATGCTCACTTTTATCCCTAGGGTCTTCAGGTCTTTCCCTCTTTAATTCCAACACTTTCTTCGAGGGCGTACCGGGAAGCCGGCTTAGGGGCGCGGACACCGAGTCCCGCTTGCGACTGGACTGATGGCTCCGCTTATCCTCGGCGGGACTGCCGGACGACTGCAACTCAGTTGCTTTGGTTAAGTCGTACAATCTCATCATAATATGTTTTTTTTATTTTTTTATTCTAGTAACTTTTCCTCTTTTCTATTAATAAACTTTGTTTTCAGTTATATCCAGTGGTGGAGATGAGACGTGATACTGTGAAATAAGTAACTAACACCATGTACGCACTCGCATACTGCCTGCTAACAATGTATGCCCGGACATTGGAGGTCTAGAGTCATTTTAATAAAAAAATAGTTTCTTTATAAATAAAAATTAGAGTCCTGACGTATACGGTGAAGGAGGAAACCATCTGTTTCCTTAGAACGCCGAAAGTGGTGGGCAACCTCCAGTGTACTGTACATGTTACATCGGTAAATTTTTATTCGTGATTAAAAATATATATATTTTACATTCCAATTACAGAGGGTTCTTCAAGGAATGTCACAAACTGATTTTCAAAGCAATTTTTGAAGACTTTGGAATTCATTTCAGAATGGTAATATGTATTCGACATAACCTTTTTCGTACGGAATATTAATTTACTCCCCGTGATAAAACCCGTTTTTGCTGAACCGCAGTGCAAAATGATCAGCCGGCTTCCTTTTCCAACTGGCACTTTTAAACCCTCATTCCCTCACTATTTTGCCACATGTGTGTAATCGAGTGATTTGATTCACCCAAGTCACATCCAAATAGACTATTTTCCGTCCGTCGCTAGTTCATTTTCATTTTGATTCATTTTTCTCAAAAAATCTACACGCGCTGTAGCAATGTCTAATCTTCCCATTAAATACTTTCTTCCCTCCTTGCATACTTTAAATTTTAAACCAATATCATGCAAAATACATCGCAATGACTCATGCGATGCAGAATAAAATATTTTATCCACCAGAACCTTGTTACGATTTGCAAGAGTGGGATATTGTCATAAAAATCCACCACACTGCGACGCACAACATCCTTTTAAAAATCTTCCAATCCCGTTACCATTTTAGGTTTTTTGTAGTTTTTACGGGGCTGATGGAAAATTTTTACTTCTTCTGCGTACGGAAAATGAGAAGCTTCCGACGACACTCTTCGAATGTTGGACAGGTTGAGGCCGCAAGCCTCTTCTGCCAATAAATGTACTTGCTTGAAGTTAAATGTTTTGATGTATTCTGTATTGTCACGGATTTTTTGGAAAAACTTGATAACATTATAAACTATCGTTTTTTTTACCTGCCTGCAATTCGTATCGCCTGAAATATTGTTTTTAGAATCCAGTTTAAGAGGAACGCATGCGTGGCCTGTTTCATACAAAATTTTGTTTTGGATTTACGGCTAAAATATCAAATTAATTGTTTTTTTCTTTTTTTTAAATAATAAGTTAGGCATACAGTTAGGATGTGAATCCGATTTTCGATTTTTGCTTTAAATTATAAAATATAGGCCCCAAAAGATGACGATTTATCCATGAATTTAGGAGGCAACTTTGGAATTTTTTTCTGGGCATATGGACGCAATTTAAAAAAAAAACTCCTCACATCCTGAGTCAGGAATATGATGAAGTATACGATAAAATTTTATTCTGCACTGAAAACAGTTTTATTCGTGTAAAAAACCGAATTTAGATACGCGCAGATTTGTAGTAAAATTACTTAGGTTTTTTGTTGTTGTCTCATCCACTCATTTGCCAGCCGGACGGGGCAGCTTGTACGGGGTAGCTTGCGCGGGTCGGGGGAATGAGTAAAATCGCGCCAGACAAACTAATACATACATAACTCAATCGCCATACATTAACAATGGGTGTATCTATGTCTTTGTTTGTTGACAATATGCAGGTGTTCGTTGTTTTAGAATCGTTTTCGAATCGTTACCGAAAAAATCGAGAACCATATTCAACGTATTTGTGTTTACTTGGTAGGTAGTAAGATTATCATTTTTTGCAGTTCAGCTTTTATTTTTTAAATATTTTCTACGATATCGGGGTACCTACCTACCTAGGTATTTATGGCAGTGAGGCATGGGAACTGGCAGAGGAGAATGAAAGTAGGTACCTAGACTGAATGCGAGGCGGGTATGCGTACCACTGCCCCGGAAACCATTTATTGGATAACCAACACTTCTGCCATAGGTCATCCCAAATGGTTCGCTACGTTTGGCGACTTAGCAGGGTTGCCCGGGTTCATGGGGTGAGGTTTGTCCGAGTCTTGGTGGCGGATGCGTCTGCCCACCAGCTGCATGGCAGGCCGGATCGGGATAGAATGGTTGAGAGAAACCCTTTGACGTCTCCAGCCGTAGGTATTCTCTCTGAACATCGCCTTGCATCGCAGTGGGAGGGATGGATTCTTGCATCCGTCACTCCTAGATGCACTGACCCACAGATTCCTAATCATCCGCAATACTTACCCTTTTATTTTTCAGAACTTCCTCTTCTTCCTTTCCTAAACAGACCCCTTATTTTCCTCAGGGCCTCCTGTGTGGAGCTAATGTTAAAAAAGCTGTAAAAAGAGATCCCTGAGGCGTATGCATAGAAAACAAATATATATATACATAGTAAATTCCGAGACGCCGATTTTGGACCTTTACAGAATAATTGAATGTGAAGTTACACATATTATTTGACTTTCAAATCTGACATATTAACAAAGGACAAGATTATGTTTTTATACAATAGCTCCACACATGCCCAGAAGAAAATAATTCTCCCCTATAAGGGCCTATGTCATCTTCGGGGATGCTGAGTGGAGGGTATTTTTAGGAAAGGAAGGAGAGGATGTTCTGGGAAATAAAAAGGTAGAAGGGGTGGGTGAAATTGTTATTATTTTGAATTTAAGTTTTCAGAATACAATATTTATTTTACAATACTTTATTTTATTTCTTACTGGCGAGTTCCTGGCATGCGTTGCAATGTCACTTAATAAAGACATTGTTTCTCCCTGCGTGTCCTTTCCCATTCGTCCCGTTCCCTTTCCTCTCTCTCGTACCCTTCTCCTCACGTTTTCCCACTCTGTCTTCCCTCTCTCCACTCCCATCTTCCGCTTCTCCCGTCCTGCTAACTCCCCTCCCTCCTCCCGCATTCCATAAATTCAGTCCCGATACTTTCAGTTTTCAAACAGCTCGCGTGCCACTTAAAGCATACATACCTAGTATATTTGCGGCACGTTCCAGAGTGGAAGATACTCTCAGTATCGCCCTGTTGTAAGACCACCATTCAGAATTGAAACGTTGCTTGAAATGGCATTAGCCGTGTTTGGTGACCAGATCTGAATAGCCAGGTACTTCCCCACCTTCCTCTTCCCGATCTCTTTCCCCTCCCCACTACCTTCAGCCTCACAGCATACTCCAATTGGGGATGCCGTGAGGCATCTCACTGGCTTCAGATGGGAGCAGTTGGGACTCTTAAAATTCTAATAATATTTCTAAAATTCTAAAATTCTCTTAATATTCATAAAAAAAAATCTTACCACTTTATATATTAACCATCGCGGGCATGCGCACATCAAATACCCAGAATTGCATCGCAATAGGATGATTGGTTTAGCAACGCGTATGGAACAAACATACATACAAGCAAACATACATTGATTTTTATACATAGATGTTTCGTAGAGTTCCTTGCAGAATTCTATCATTATTTTTTCCGGAGCTCTTCTAACAATACATGTCTCAGCTAATATTGAATGAACTAAGCAAAAGGGTGATTTCTCGTCTTGACGAAAATATATTGACATATAAAATTAAAATTTTGTTTCGGTGGTTTCTCGCGTTTTTACTGTGTACACGTCGAAACGCGGGACACCGGACACACTAACACCATTACGAAATATGTCGGGAGTCTCCCATATTATAGGACGTGTCGCTATAGATATTATCAACAAAAGGGGCATTGCACCGTCTTCGTGCAAGTATTCGGGCATGGAAATAAATGCCTTATTTTGTAACGCTCAATTTTACTTATTTACAATTTAACGTCATGCATCCGATTCCCGTATCTACTATAACAATATAATATCTCCGTTAATTTCAAGGCACTACACAAAAAGATCATTCCTCGTATTCTCCGATAAAATGATGTTACATAATGATTACGCGCCCTTTTCTTTAAAACTCTATAACACCATATTTTGCTCGCTAGCGCTGCAACTAAATACCACTACATAGAAATCTTCCCTTCCCGCCTCCCCGCTACACACCGCAAATACAATATTTCGTTAGAAAGGGACAAACGAAAGACATGAGATTATTGAAGATCTACTTCGGTCGCCGGCAAACAATGGTCTTTTCGAAAATCGGTATTTTCAAGGGTTGTATAAATAATAAGAAATGAAAAATATAAAAATAAAAATAATATAATAGTGGAGTGTCTTTTGAGTTTGAGTTTTTCGGAGTTTTGACTGTACGTTAATCCCCGTGTGAAATTTTGGGAGTGCATTTGGAATGTGTTCTAGCAGCTCTGCTTTCTATTTGAGGGTCATATTTGAAATGTACAGACATAAAAACCTACTTAAAAATAAACAATTTAAGAAATAAACTTTTGGTTCCAAATCGGTAAAGCAATGCATCTATATTAATACCACCCATTAAAATTACTTCGAAAGGTCGGACCTTTTTGAAGAAACCGTGGGGGAGTTTTATTTGAAAAGGAGAAACTACGTGTAACTAAAATGACTAAAAAATAACAAGAATGATACGAAAAATTATTTTACTTAAGGCTAAATGGATACATCGCATTCTGGAACGAACAGGAACTAAAAGTCAGAGGAAGGGGAATTTGACTTTTATTGGTATACCTGTGTAGAGTAGTAATGTAACGAATGTCATTTTTTGAGCATTCGCGAATGCGAATACGAATACCTATTGAGTTTTTTTTAAATTTGACGCCATCTTTTAATCCGTAAAACTGTCACAGCGGAAAAATACACGGCAAGTGACGTCGACCCTCTAACATGGTGGAAAGTAAACAAGGCAAGGTAGGGTCTTCTTTTTCCTGTAGTAGGTATCTTTGAAAAAAATATCAATAAATAAATCCGTGAGAGCGAATCTCCGGAGGCGCCTCGAAAAAAAGGTGTTGTGCGGTGAACTCCATAACTCGTCACCGGATCATTTGAAACAAAAAAATCGAAATGCGTTTAAAAGGTAATATGTCTTCCTAGGTAGTCAGTGAGAGATTTTTTCGATTTTTTTTTAATTTTTGGCAGCATTTTGAATTGAAAAACGCGATTTTTGCTAAAAAAATTTGGTAAATTTGTTATTATAAAATGGTAAAAAAGAGAGAGAGCTCTGACTACCTGTTGATTTATGTGTAGAAATAGTATACAAAATTTCAAAAGCATCGGTCAAGTCAAGTTAAGATTTGGAGTTATGATGTTCACAAACTTCAGAAGTGTTGTTTGCGAGAAAACCGATTTAAATTTTTTTATAGGTACTCGAAATCTACTTGAATCGAGCATGAGGACCGGTCGCTTGGAATGGAATGTACCTTTGTTAGTTTTGCTCTGATCAAGGGAACAAGGAGGCGTTTGGATACCCCTTCACCCCCCCCGTTAGTCCGCCATTGGTAAAGGGGCCCCGAGTAGGGTTGCCATCTTCTAAAATAAAAAAGGCTGACTTTGCGCTGTATTAGGCCGGACATTTTGCCCTAAAAGCCGGACGTACGTACGTAATTTTGGACATAACTTTTATACATAATAATACAAAAGCTGTTACAAGTTACAGTTACAATTTGTTAATCATACATTAACCAATTTCATAACAACAATAATTAATCAGTATTATTCTTGTCATCATTTGGCATTTATATGGAATATGTCAATAACAAAATAAAAAAATATTGAGTCTTCTGTCTGTAGACATAACATAATAAACTTATAAAACAAACAAATAAAGCATAACTCTTTTTCTGGTTAAACAGTTGACTAAAATTTTTCATTAAATAGATATACAATGAAACATATTTATATTTGCGGACAAAAACGAAGTGTCAAATTTGCCATTCATCTCAAAAGTCATGGAAAAATTGTGATCAGGCAGATAACCGCCCATCTGACCAAAAATGAACTGTTATCAAAGAACC
The DNA here is from genome assembly GCA_929108145.2 of Limnephilus rhombicus. Classification (NCBI taxonomy): domain Eukaryota; kingdom Metazoa; phylum Arthropoda; class Insecta; order Trichoptera; family Limnephilidae; genus Limnephilus; species Limnephilus rhombicus. The sequence continues at coordinate 54,702,411 of OV815277.1, read as the reverse complement.
AGTCAGCTTATAGGAGGTACCATTCATCCGAGACTGGACTATTGCGCGTGTTGTCAGATTTGATGCTTGCAAATGAGTCAGGTAAGTTAGCTTTACTATCATTATTAGATTTGAGTGCTGCATTTGATACCATCGACCACAATAACCTCATCGAAAGACTGGAAAAACTTTTGGACTGGGTGGTGAAACTATTCAATGGATAAAATCCTATCTTTGTGGCCGAACACAATCTGTACTAGCTGGCGGTAAAAACTCTCCCTTTGTAACCCTCGCTTCTGGAGTCCCCCAGGGTTCAGTTCTGGGACCCCTACTTTTCATTTTGTTCATCAACGATGTTGCCAAATTAATAGAATCATTCGGACTTCTCTCTCATTGCTACGCTGACGATCAGCAAATCTATTTCTACTGTGCACCGAACGAGATAGATAAATTAAAAGATATCACTATTAAATGCATCACTGCCGTAACAGACTGGATGTCTTTGAACAAATTAAAACTAAATCCAACCAAAACAGAATTTCTTTGGACAGCAACAAAAAAGCGTCAGTCAATATTAGATAAATCTCCTCTTATTACTTCGGGCTGTAACATTATCCTTAAAAATGGTGTTAAACTCCTAGGTGTACATCTAGACCAAGATCTTTCTCTTAAATCCCAAATTAATAAAACAGTAAGCGCAGGTTTTTTTCACCTGCGCCAAATCTAATCCATAAGGAGAAATATTCCGACTAAGGCCACAAAGATGCTGGTAAACTCTTATGTCGTATCACGACTGGACTATTGCAATGGCATAAATGCAAATCTCCCTAAAATTTACACTGACAGACTTCAGTCAGTTTTCAATGCTGCAGCAAGACTGATAACCGGCGTTTCCAAATATTCTCACATTTCTCAACATCTGCGTAATCTTCATTGGCTTAAGTGTCCTGAGAGAATCCAATTCAAACTCTGCTGGATGGTTTTTAAAGCAACACACGATATGGCGCCGCCCTACCTGTCGGAACTGTGCATTCAAAACGATGTCAATACCAGGCAAGCAACCCTTCGATCAGCATCTTCAACAGCCATTGGTAGACTCTCAGTACCTACGCGCAATCCCAACACCAATTTCGGAGACCGGGCTTTTGCAGTGGCAGGCCCAACAGCTTGGAACAAACTCCCTTCATATTTGCGAAATATTGACAGCAAATCTGAGTTCAAAGCAAAGCTAAAAACTCATCTTTTTAAATTGTCTTATCCAGAAAAATAATTTCATTTCTTCAGTAGTTTGTCATTACACAGTCCATAATTTACTAAGATTGTTTTTAAATATTTTTCATAACTCAAACTGACAGCACGGGCAGTAATCATAACAATATCTGATTGTTAATGTAAATATGTGTTTGTAAATGTAAATATGTATAATACTCATAAATAATTATTTTTAAGACACATAATAATAGGTAATTAATAATACGATTAGAGTATTTTTGTACTCGATTATAAAAATAAGTATAGTTTTAAGTCACTAGTCATACAGGTCTTAGTTGTAAGTCATTACATTAGTTACCAATCTTAGTAATAAGCCACTTGTAATATACATGTATAGATTAAGTGTGTAAATGAATTGCAAAACGCCCTTGAGATGATTTTCTCACGAAAATGGCGCTATAGAAATCATCCAACAATTATTATTAAAAGAAAGTTTATTAATATTTGATATTGTTTGTATTATCTAACTCTTGATAAAAAAAACCCTAGTAATAAATTTCCAAAAATTAAATAATATAAGAAATAATAGTGTGAAGTGGTTAAAACTGGGGATTTTCCCCATTCTGGCCAGAGGGATGGGCATATCCATTTTAAATCCCACCCATACTTACCGCGCGTCCCTTACCTCTTACCGCAAACTGGCGACAAAATTATCGAATAAAAAGTTCCTATCACCACCTCCACTCTATTCTTTCCTCCGTGGTTCTAACTGATTTTTTTTCAAAAATGACCTTTGAATGTCAAAGCATTTATTTTTTCTCATTTCTATACCCAAAATAATTTTCAGAACCTTCAGTGTTATATTTTCGTAAATATATGTATGACAAAGTTGCAACATCAAGCACTATCAATAATAATTCTTTTACCAAGATTCTAACATCACTTACACCATTTATTTTGTTTGTATCTGACAGTTGGTCGTAAATACGAGGCGCATTATGGTTCTAACTTCGCCTTACCATTTTCTAAGGTTTTTAAGTTTCCAAAGGCGAATTTTCTTAATCTATTTAACAATTTTAGTCTATCATATTTTAATAGAAAATGTTTAAATAGGACGTGGCCCTAGCTAGGAACTGCATTAGGTAAATGTAATTAGAACCTTGTGAAATGGATTATTATGCCATACCTGGTTGCACATGGTTCTATTTGCATGTTTAGGTATGTTCTAAAAGGGCAAGTAAATGTCCTATTTAAATACTTTCCTTTAGTATATATATACCTAAGTTAAATTAAGTTCAATTAATATATTTTACACTATTAGATTCAACCTCAAAATCGGAAATTGGCGAATAGATTATGACGAATCTTCTTTGCAAACTTTAACAAATATATCTCAGAACAATGTGAAGTGAAGTTAGAACTAGAACCCTATTGTTCCATACCTGACCGCGCGGTTTACCAAACCACCGCGGTTTACCAAACCACGCGGTTTCCGGAAACAGGTTAGGTTAGGTGTACGCTGCTGAATCGCGCTGTTAAATCGTGTTACGAAGTCGCCAATGTGAAACTAGCCTTATTCTCTGGATTCATAACAATTTAATTAAACAGACGGCCATTCTTTATTGAATGTGACTGGTGATTGGTTCATCGCTGCACGAATGCCCATTTGGCTTACTCTAAATTCCTCCTGGAAGGGGGAGAACCCCCATTACCTTCTGGAGGGGACCAATCACCAACATCCGTGTCCTTATCTTTAATTCTTCCATTTGCTCTTAGCACGCGGGCATTACGTTATCTCCCAACAATCATGGTTTCAAGTTACTCGTTAACTTTTTTCATTTCCACGATATTTTTATTTTATTTAATGTATGCGGTAGCAATGCACTATTATAGTCCAGAAAACATAGAAATCTTAATTCACGCCCTTTTATGGGAGAAGTTTAAAAATACTAAAAAAACTTTTGGAAAGGTTGGAAAAAGTATTTGAGAATTAGTTTTACATGTTGATTTCGTAAAAACCTGTAAAAAACATTAACTCCTTTTTTACGAATTGTTTATTGTAATAAAACGTAATTTTAAAATTGATTTCACGAAATCAAGCGACACGGAGCCTAACGTCTGTTCCCCGCTACGGCCGGGGGAGGTCTGACTGTAAATGGGTGTGGCGTATTCAGAAGTTCTTCGGTGGACGGCATAGGGTTCACCTTGAAAAAACAAATTCGTCGAATTGCAGCCGTATTATATTTTAATTTGGGAAGGTCGGGCGTAAATAATGTAAATATCAATTTTTTGGGAAGTTCGGGCATAATTATATAAATTTTTTTGCGATTATTATAAAAGAAACTGAATTTGCCACATTATACAATAAAACCATGCCCGAAAGGGGGTTTATAAATAGGAGAGTTTGGATTTGAAAGTGTTTTTTATAGATCTTATACTTTATTTTTTTATAGACTTAGGTATTAAAAGACTATATGGTTTTGTATGATTTTGCATTGTTTAGTATGGCTTCATCTTTAAAGTGGTTAACTTTTCAAAATCAATGTAGCGGCGTGTGGCGGCTTTTGGATTAGGTATTTACTTTATAAAATATTGTGTGTGTAAATTGAATGTAAGAAGAATATATGATGCAAATGTGAATGGTAGAAGTCGGGGACGCCCGAGGAAGACATGGCACGATCAAGTGAATCAGATACTTGAGACCGGCCATGTCAAAAGTCAGAATAATAGAAGAGTATGTATGAGACGATGTATGAATGTGAGTGAGGCAAAGAGTGTGTGCCAAGACCGAGTTGTTTGGCGGTCCGTCCTCTCTGCCTACCCCTGCGGAGAAACGGCGTGATGGTTAGTTAGTTAGTTAGTTTTTAGTGTAAATTATAATAAATTAGTCTCTTTAATTAACACAATATTTTTTTAAATCTTGTTATTTATGAATACCAAACCCATTTGAAATCAATCCTGAAGATTATCACATTTAGTTAATAAATTTGATTTAGTTTCAGTATTTCAATAACAATGTTGTAAAACAAAATAAGTTTTATGTAACCGACTTCAACACGCTTTGGCTTCGAATTCTCAATTGTGAAATAATTATTAATTGTTTATTTTTAAAGCCTAAAACGAAACACGCTGTATGAATGTTTTGCATCTGTGTGAGTAGGTAGGTACTGTGATGAAGTAAACTTAACTTGGGAGACCTTACCCCAGTAAGGACACATTTTTCTCTAAACAATTGTGAAACAAATAAAAAAAGAAATATAATATTTATATTTAGGTAATATGAAGGTGTTCATGGCAAAGTACCTAAGTACCTACTACATACGTGCGTCGGGAGTTCTAATCATTCCGCCATGCGGCGGCGATGCACACATAAAGCGTATTATCACAGTAGGGTTTGCCGGGTGAGGGGTTGGGGAGAGGGGGGTGGTGAGTTTTAGGGGTTGGGGAGAGGGGCGGTGACTTGTGGAACCATTAGGGTGGAGGGCGGGGCTGGTTCGATGATGGGTGGTGGTTGGTCGGTCCTGCGGGTTGGCTCATGGAAAAACCTGATGTGTGCGGCCAGGCTGTGGGGTCTCGACTTTTTGTGGACGAGTTACACCATTGGTATTGGTGGTGGTTTTTGGTTTGTCGGGGTGCGTAGCATGGGATGGGGCGGACGGAGCAGCGTTTGTAATTGTGTCTACCACGGAGGAAAGAATAATCTTATTCCAGCCAAATGATTCAATATATACTAGTGTTTCATTCAACGATTACTGCTTATTATATTTTTTCCAAAATTATTATATTTTAAAAAAACGACAGTTTAACAATTAAAAATAATAATTAATATTTAACAAGTTTAAGTATTTCCCCAATAAATGAAGACATAATTTGTCTCGACGCCACCTAGCGAGGGATTTAACACTAACAGTGTCTCTCTCGCAAAAATAAAGTTGGTTGTTTTCAGGTGGAAAAAATATAATAAGCAGTAATTGTTGAATGAAACACTAGTATATATTGAATCATTTGGCGGGTATAAGATAAGCCGCCATAGCTCAATTGGGAGAGCAGCTGACCGGCAATCAGAAGGGCACGGGTTCAAGTCCCGTTGGCGTCATGTATCTTTTCTCGGAAGATTTTTCAATGTGGATGAGTGTTTCAGGCTGATAATTATTGCTTATAATAATTGTTACCCTTTGTGCTATGCATAAAGATTTTTAGCTTCACATATCCCATTAATTTAGTATTTTAATTATAATTGCGTTTACAATAACACCATTCTTATTATACTTAGAAAATGAAATTAAAAGAAAAACGTATTGCTAATTTATTTAGAAATCTTTTCAAATTATTGGTTTTCTCGAGGTGAAGTCGGGAGGTCGCGCGAGTTGGCGGACGTAAATACGTAACCAACTTTGTATGATGTCATTTATACATGCCTTTTTGATATGGCGTCAAAACAGTGATATCAGAATATTTCCATTTAATGAATAATAACTAAAAACACAACTGAGTGAATTTTGCAATATGTGACAAAAATGCACAAACAAAAGATCACAAAAAAACAAATAATGACAATGTCAAATCGGTTCCCTCTCAATCAAGATAATGTCGCACCCGTTGACTCATCGTTGCATTTTACAAGAGATGAATATAATTACTATCTTATTCAAACCCTACTACGAATAGTCATTTCGCTGGAACGATTTCTCCGAAATTCCTCGGGGCAGCTCGGGCTTTTACGTCATCCGCACGGGCGGCGGCGCACGGCAGACGTCATTTTTTCACTACAATTAGGGCAGGTTCACATGACAGGCGCTTAAGGCCCCGTTCTCCCCACAAAAAAAACCATTTCGGACGAGTCGTGAAATTTACTTTTAACGCATTCGACAGGAGGTGTATCTGCAGCGCGCGGGTCAATAGGAAAGCGCGCGCATTATTATTACAAAAAGGTCTGGTTTGGAACTTGGCTAATAATTCCCGACAAGAAGTATCATTTCAAATATGCGTTCCCAGAGAAATTGATAATATTTGTAGGGCTGCCACAATTTTAAAATACACATGATATTTATGAAAATATCTGTTATTTTCTCAATGTATTACGTTAGATTACCTATAAAGTGTAATGTACACTTGAGGTGACCGTTCACAAAACAAAGCTATATTATTTATTATAACGGAACTACAATTATCATTGTTTCTCTTTAATTTATCTTATCAATTTGGGAGACGGGACGGGATGGGTACTGCCGCGCCGCCCCGGAAAACATTTTTTGGATAACCAACACCACTGCCGTAGGTCACCCAAGTGGTTTGCTATGTTTGGTGACTTAGCAGGGGTTCCCGGGTTATGGGATGAGGTATCAATTTGGAAGGCGACCATTGCCACCCGGCAACCATTCATTGGATAACAGAGGTGTCCGGGTTCATGGGGTGAGGCTTATCTATTTATTGGGTACTACTTTTTTTAAAACAAAAAGAATCATAATTCGTATTCCCGGTTTACGAATAACCTGACAATTTGAAAATCTCCTACCAGCATCATAATAAGCGGAAGATGTTGCTTGTGCGTTGAAAGAGGAATTGAACCCGCGACATCTTGACCCGACCCATTTTTTAATTTTCAACTATGTAAAGTGCACATTTTAATCATATTTGTTTATAGTCCAGTCAATTTTTAATTTGGGAGGTGGGAATGGGTACCGCCGCCCCGGGAACCTTTATTGGATAACCAATACCTCTGCCATAGGTCACCTCAAGTGGTTCGCTACGTTTGGTGATTTAGCAGGGGTGCCCGGGTTCATGGGGTGAGGTTTGTCCAGGTCTTGGAGGCGGATGACCAGGACATACTGAACCCAAGATTCCTACCCACCCCTTAAACCCTTTTCCTTCCCAGAACTCTCCTCTACTTCCTTTCCTTAAAAAACCCTCCACACAGCATCATAGGTGAGCATAAAGATGACATAGGCCCTGAGGGAAATTATGTTCCTCAGGGCCTCCTGTGTGGAGCTCATGTAAAAAAAAATTAATGGTCCAAAAGGAGGTGTAGAGTGCACCTAAGCGATTCCTTCAGAAACTTGGTCAGGGTGCTTAGGATGTGAACATACTAAAAGTTCTAAAGTCTAGGTGGTGAGCTAGGGGAGGGAAGGGGGGGGGGGGGAAGGTTCAAATTTTTGGATTTACGCTTATATCTCGGAAACAGTGCATTTCAAAGGATTTTTTTAGAATAAGTGAAAGCTCATAAAATTATCTACAACTTTTATTCTATACGTAATTTTCGAAATCCCAGCCGTTTTTGACTTACACGCTCCACAAATGTAGATATTTTCGAATAAAATCATTTTACCTCACATTTTTCATAAAACATTCCTTCATATCGTCTAAAATATTTATCAAAGAAAGAAATTTGTTCGAAAGAAGTTGTAAAGAATTTAATTCCCTTTTAGATAATATATATACATTTGCAAACTAATCTTCAACCAGTAAATATTTACAGGAATTTTAAGTTTTTTTTATCTTATTACTGACACAACACTTTTGTTTGTAACAGATTGTGGGACTTGGATTTCATTTATTATTTCATCATTTAGTTCCTAAAACAATTAGTTTAATGAATCTTCACCAACTTGAACAGCATCTTAGCAAGTTATTGTGGCGTCTCCGACGACTCCACTCCACAAAAATTGACATTATTTCACTGGTTTGTAGGAAGGGAGGATGTGCATCAAACCACTGACTGAGTTTGGCACAACCTGTTTTTGCCTACATGCACCTTTTCGCTCTTTATTTATATCCGGGGGTAAAGTGCACAAACTTCGGGAGGTAATTCTGCACGACAGTACACGTAAAAAAAGATACGAAACTTTTTTCAAAACGTTCTAAGGTAGTTACGGGTAAAAAAGTTTTGTTGTTTGTATGAAAAAAATAATATTCTTCTGTGGAAAAATAATTTTGTATAGGGAAAAAATTGAATTTAGAAAAAAGTTATTTGTCTTTTTTACATTCACCATCATGTACCTCCCGAAGTTTATGTAGAAATTTATGAAGTGGCAGCCCTAAAAGCTATCAGCAAACTACAGCTTTGCTAGGATTAGTTAACCGATGGAATCTAAATTATTAAACATTTATAAAAAGGTCAAAGTAATTACTTATAACAATGTAGTCGGTTTTAGTAAACAAGCGAAACTTTTATTTACTTACATTTACGTAACGCATTTTGGTTTTATTATCCAACGAACATCTAATAATAGGTAGTAATAAAATAATACGTATGATGATAATTACATATTTCCTTGTCCGTAACAATTTGTTCGCTACGTTTGATAACCCCAAGTTGTTCGCTACGTTTGGTGACTTAGCAGGGGTGCCCGGGTTTGGATCTTGGTGGCGGATGTGTCTGCCCACCAGCTGCGTGGTAGGCCAGATCGGGAGAGACTGGTTGAGGGAGATCTTGTGACCTCTCAGGCAGAACTCTTTTGGAACATCGCCTTGCACCGCATTGGGAGGGATGGATTCAAAAGTCCGTCCCACCCAAACCCACTGACCCTCAAATTCCTACCCACCCCTATAACCTTATCCTTTCCAGAACTTCATCTCCTTCCTTTCCATTAAAACACCCTCCACACAGCATATCCAAAGATGACATATGCTCTGAGGGAAAAAAATCCTCAGGGCCTGTGTGGAGTTACTGTAAAAAAACAAGGTAATTTTTGAAAGCAGATTTTTGTTAGCAGTTTGATCCGTAAAAATGTATTATTTATTATTATGTCCTATAATTTTAATAAATGAGCAAAATAAAAGCTTTTGCATTCAATGGTCATTTAAAAAAAAACGTAATTTAATTTAAAAAAACTTGCCCGGGAATTTCAGTTTCCGAAGCATTGGAAATAGATTTATTTCCCAAAGTACGCATTCTGTAAAAAATAAAACAATAACTGTCACCTTTGTTATATAATACACAAATAAATTGAAAAATTATTTTTATAATATAAATTACATAATAGTAAATAATACGAGTATGTATTATATTAATAAAAACAAAATTTTATTTTTTTCTTCTTACCTTATACATTCCATCATACGTTCTCGATTTTGGAGATAATGTTTACGCTTAGAAATACGACTTTTTTGTTGTTGTCTTACCATTTTCGCAAAATAATATTATTATTTACGTACGTGTATATTAAACAAATCATGAAACGTAGGACTACACGTCTGTGTGGCGAGCTGTCTGGACAGCGAATGACGAATATTTGAAAGGCACATAGGTTACACGCACGTTAGATAGAGATGGCCTGTAAATATTATCTTTAGAATTAAAAAACGTAAGCGCCTGTTGTTAAAATATTTAATTAATCACGGTTTATTGAAAAAAGAGCAAAAATCTCGCGATAATTCTCTTTAGTTTTATTTAAAGAAACGCTGTGAATTTTTTCATATATATAACTTGTAAAATAACTGAAACAAACGTGTTAATAATAATTTTTGGAGCATACTTTGTGATTTTTTTCTATCGAGGGAATTTTATATAATTTGCGTTTCGGTGCGATAAATGTCTAGATATTATCTTCAAAAATAACATATATTTTTTTAAGAGCTTAAAAACTTCAAATGTTTAAGGGAGATTTGTAAGAAATCGGTAGAAATTGGGAGAACTGAGGCTTTACGGACGTTTTAATAAAGCGCGCGTTGAACGCTGCGCTAGCGCTCGACTGTTGTCAGCGCGCATCAATGCGCGCTTTGAGATCATTGGTTTTCTATGTTACCATTCAGTTGAGTTTGTGATGTTTGTCTTTTCTACTCTCTTATATTTGTCTGTATTTTATTTACTCCTGGGCACTTGGCACCAGTCGTAATATTCTTCTTTTCTCTTGGCTCTGATCGATATTTAAATTCTTAAGGCTTTGCATATGTGTGGTAGGGATGGAAAATTCCTCCCCTACGTCACACAAGCCTTTATAAAATTGGACCCTTATTTCCTCTGATAACTACAGAAAGCTACTTAAAGCTCCCTTGTACTACATACCTTTAGCGATATATGTACTTAACTAATAAATACGTTATTTACGACTTTGAACGTAAATATTTTCGTATCTAGGTTGTAATTAAACTCCATCAAACGTTGTGTAATTTTTTGATTTATGATATAGGATTTTAATTACTTTAAATTTTGTGGTAACCCTCTTGATTCTAAACAGAGTGTTGAATTTCAAAACTGTATTGGTCTCTCTCTTGCAAATTTAACCTTAAGTATTTCTCTAAATGAACTAACTTCCCTTTGACGTTTATTATGATTCTCTACATCCTAATGAATTCATGAATAAGCAATACTAATCGAAACTACACATGACTAATTGAACAGATAATTAAATATAACTCAAATGGTTAAATGTTAGTAAATTTGATTATGATTGTATCTCGTATCTGCTGGGCGCCCCTCCGTTTAGATTCAGCTGCTATAAGGTACATATAAGGATGGATTTAGTAGGTTAATGTAATTAGTTAATTGCATATTTGACGAACTCAGAATAACCCTTTTTCTGGCAAAATTTGGCTCCAGCCTCCATCAAGTAAGCAGGGTGATCAGAAGTCAACCCAAAATTCGCACAGTCTTTTGGCACGGTTCAATTGATTGATACCTAAGTTATCGCGTCCCAATTGACCTTCCTTCGCCATCATGCACTGCCTTCAGGTCTTCCCCCAAGCCCAGATACCTCCAAATTCCTACTCCTCCAAAGTTTACTATTTACTTAGGGCGAACCGGTTTCGTCCTATATGCAATCATATACTCACGGGTTTGTGTGGAGTTACGGGTCGTGAATCCTCCCTCCACGTTCAAGAAATGAGACGAGAGTGACCCGACAGGCCTAAAGCACTAATTGTAAGTGAGTTCGTTTCATTCAATGAACAGTACATAAAAAGATATATATGTAAACATACGTTTTGGGAAGGTTTATAACTCGCAATGCGAAACTACTTGCAACGCATCCCGAGCTCGGATCTCGCCCATCAAATTCTGCGAAATTTTCAGATTGATACCGAATATATACGTAAGAATAGTGTGATATATAAATATATACTAGTATAATAAGATCTTATCTGGCGATGTGTTCTGGAGATTCGCCATAACTCCAAGCTTTTGTTTGGTTTTGTTGACGGTTTTGTTTGAGAGATCCGCCATCTCTATGGTTTGATTAATGGTCCTTGTTACAGAAGCGAACACTGCCTTCTGTTGGTTGAACTGTATTTTTTTTTCTTTCCCTCCCCTCCAATGTTCAACTTTTGATAAATTCTTGCTATCCCGTGATTCTCAATTGAAACATGTAAATCCTCATTACCCCTTATTAAGCTATCCCGTGATTTTTCAACTGTTTCATGTAAGTCTTCAGTACACCCTATTGAACTATCCCGTGATTTATCAAATGTTTCATGTAAATCTTCAATACACCCTTTTGAACTGCTATAATAAATCTGTTAATTTTCAATTGCTTAGATCCGTAGATACCTCTTCACGTTCAAATTAAAAATAGTGTTTAAATTTTTTTTTTCTTTTGTTCCTAATAATTGCGCAATGTAATTATTTTTATCCCGTTCCTAGAAGTTAATACCTAAGTACGATATCCATTAATCAAGGTCATTTTCTTTTCTTTTTTACTGTATTCGAACTAGTGACCCAGTGACCGATATATTTTGTAAACAATTTGAGCTTTGTAAACATTCTCGATGGCCCCGTGACCTAGATTCAAGCGTATGAGGTATGTTTACTTTAGACATTCCGGAGACGTGTGAGATGACTCTAAAATTTTTTTCTTTGTTTGATAATGATGTACTTAGCGCAATTGTCTAGTCTGATACCCGATTACGTATACATATTTATTCATTTATATATACTTTGTCTCAATAAATAATTTATAATATTAATATGTATAATTATATTATGATAGGAATATTTTCTAATATCATAACTTATTTCAAATGCTCTGGATTTTCTGAAATCATATTAATACATACATAAGATTAAATATAAAATATTGATTTGTAAATTTATCACACATAACTACTTTTGATAGTTATTGATGAATTCAGAGGTAGGAATCGATACCCTTTTCCTCTTTTTATATAAGTGTTTTTCTTTTTTTTTTTTTTTGATTATGATTTTTCTTGGGAACAATAAATTACATATATATGTTGATATACATACATATATAAATATATAAAATATACTTATTATACTTACAATATTTTAATATAGTTACATATCACATATTAAGAGAGTAATATCTTGGTCAAATAATTAATCCAAATACCAATGTTTGCTGCGTTCCGCCTTCTCCGTGGGATCTGTAAAATTTTATAACGGAAAAGACTTACCCCTACCAAGGTTTTTTTCCGACCGGGAAATACACGGTAACCTTGCTGCAATTTTCCTAAATTAATTTTTATTTTCCTAAATTTAATTAAATCTTTTGACTTCAATTTTTTTTTTTTTCATTTAATCTAATTAATTAAAATGATGTATGAACTCTATCGTTCTAAACTGTATTTTATCTCAAAACTCGTTGGTTAGATAACTCTTTAAATGATAGTTACTTCACGATTAATTTAGAGATGGTAAATTGTTGTTAAATTAAATTTTTATCCCTCCGAAATTTTATGTATTAATAAAATATTATTTTGTTTTATTATTATTATTTAAGGTAATTAATTTAAATATTTATTATTTGTTGGAACACTTTCACTTAGATTGAACACACGTATTTAATTATAACTCCTTCACGCTAAATTATCACATCACTTCAGTTATTTATTGCACTAATATTAAACGCGAAATTTCTAAGTTTAAAAACACGATATTAAGTGATTATAAAATCCGAATTTTCCACTAAAACAAATTGTATTTATCACGAGCACTTTTATTTTTCACAAGTAATTAATGCGTTGGCTTTATTTTTATTTCACTGATTCTAAACTGCAGAGTATTTTTTTTTTTGTAGATCACTGACTAGAATGTGAAAATTTTCTAAGTATCAAAATAATTATCACTTAGAATTTTTCAAATTTAAATCACCCACCGTTTCGTCACGTTCCGCGAAGTTAAAACCTTTTCGACCGCGACCGTAGACTGTCCTCAACTGGCATTTGTCTAGACTTTTATACCCCTCTCAGGTCCAAAAGATCGTATCTGAATCTCCTGTAATAAACCAATCTAATTACTATCAACTCGTAATTTCTTGAAACCTCTCCACTATTGTCGAATGCGGTCTCTTTGTACGTTTTGCGTTTGATACTTTCAATTCTGTCTCGTACTCCCATACTTACAAGATCCGGATTTAGTAAGATCCATGTTTAATGGCCCAACTTCCTTTGTCCTGTTGTTCATACAAAACTAGCTTGAATTTAATAATTTTAAAGTTCTATTTTCATATATTCCGTAACATGTCCGTGCGTACGGCATCTACCATATGTTCCAAATCTGTCCCCAAATTCGCCTATCAGAGATATCTTCATGTCGAAGTCTTTCTCGCAAATTGTTCATTTTTATTTTATTATTTTTCCTCGAGTTTTTCTGTATTCTATATGAACCTTTCCATTTAAAACCGAATTTTCTCTATTTACGTCGTATATTTGAATTTTCCATTTTTTTTTCCGAATTTTCTTTTATTCACGACACTCTTTCCATGAATTTCCTTATTTATTCTTACGCTATTGTTCATATCTCTATAGATTTTTATATTTTAAGCCGTATTTATTTTATTCACTGTTAATCTAAGATTTCCTTTGTTTTTCTCTGTCGTATCTCCTTTCCCCTCGCTTCCCCGTACTTCCCTGATATAACCATATCGTTTTTTGATGTTTGCTGCCTCTTGGAAAATTTCATTTTCTATTTGTTATTAATAAATATATCATTTTTAACATTTTTATAGGGGATACCCCCACTTCGGCCCTTAAATTTCTGTCATTTTTATTGCTTCATAGAGAACGCCTTCCAAATTTTGTCCCGTTCTTACGCAAAATCCCATAAACCATATGTCTTGACAGTTGTATACATTAACTCTTGTACCCACCTGGCAATAAATCCTTTTTTATTTCAGTGTCGTTAACTTTTATGAGAATTCTTTAATATAAATATCTCATAAGACCCATGATAATTTTTATTACCTTTTTAACGGCTAATCGTTCTTATCTAAACAATTTCCATGTTCGAATATTCCTTGTTTATCACAACAAAATACATCTGAAATCGGCAACCATTGTAATGCCTCATCTTTATCTGCAATCGCGTACTATGCTACTCTATAAACTCCATTTTAATTACGTAAAATGACTCCTTTTCCTGAGTTTTTCTATCGCAATGTTTTCAGCATTTTCCACTCCCCTCCGTACTGCACTCTATCTTCGTCTCTAACACTTGTTACTGCTCTAGACATCTGAAATGTACCCTCGCCTATTCTTTAAAACTCTCATTTTTTTGACGTTTCCTCCCTAAATCTTTCATCGTAATATCCTAGCTCCGTCTAGAATTGATAACAATAATTTTCCATTGTTTTCTCAACATTTCCATTTCCTTTAGCACGTTTTCCCTCGAATCGATCATCTCCGGTCGTCACAAACAATCGTATTATAGATGAAATCTCCCTAACACCTTACAATACGTTTTCGTCACTTGCTTTGCAAATTTTCACTTAAACTTTTGCATCGTGTTTACGTGTATCCTTTTTTTTCGCACCTGATATGTTTTAATGCGTTCGAGAACTAGGGTTTCTGATCCCTGGAATGTACCGGTTAACCAAAACATTTCTTGGGGTCATCGTTCTTTTGTCCCTGAACAGATTATTTCTTCCCATGGAGTTTATTCACCTCTCGGTTTGGTGGGAACGTCAAACTCATTAATCACATTACTAATTGCTAAGTACAAAGGTCGTTCCTTTGTTCTAAAAATGGGTTCGGCCCTCTTCCCGTTGATAGGCTAACTCGGTTTTTAATCGTTTTTGCTGTAATTCAATTGGCTGTCAATATATCACGGCCTAAATTATACCGGGAGTCCCTGTCTTTGATTATTTGTTGATACCATCTGTGATCCTTTCATCAATACTCGTCTCACTTTGTCTAATTATAGATCCCTACCGTAAATATGAATTCACTTTACTCTAATCCGATAGATGTCGTAGACGTGTCCGTTTTATAAGTAATTGATATTTTCTTTTTAAATTAAAGTGGGAAGCTACGATATTTCCTAATTTTCACTGTTGATCAATGCAATTCATCACAGTTCCCTCCTCTGAACTCAATTTGCTGTGGCTAACGTTGTATTTTATTTTAATGTCCTCTTCTTTTTTTTTTTTTTTTTTTTCTCTTTTTTTTTTTTTTTTTTTTTTTTTTTTTTTTTTTTTTTTTTTTTTTTTTTCGTTAGACACCGAAATTGTGTTCAAATTTAGACTAGCTATCTTCCCCTCCTCATTTGGTTATCCCCTATCTCTACTCCGTGTCATATTACTTCCTATCTCCCCCTCCTCATTCTGTTATCCCCTATCTCTTTTCCGTATCCTATTACTTCCTATCTCCCCCTCCTCATTCTGTTATCCCCTATCTCTTCTCCGCATCCTATTACTTCCTATCTCCCCCTCCCCAATCTGTTATCCCCTATCTCTTTTCCGTATCCTATTACTTCCTATCTCCCCCTCCTCATTCTGTTATCCCCTATCTCTTCTCCGCATCCTATTACTTCCTATCTCCCCCTCCCCAATCTGTTATCCCCTATCTCTTTTCCGTATCCTATTACTTCCTATCTCCCCCTCCTCATTCTGTTATCCCCTATCTTTTTTCCGTATCCTATTACTTCCTATCTCCCCCTCCTCATTCTGTTCGGATTGTTAACAATCTTGAATTTGAATCTCATTGTATTCTTTATTTTCTTTTCGCGTAGATTTTACTTTATGAAATTTTCTTTAATTTTGATAGATTCAAAATTAATTTCTTTTTGCTGGAACACGCCCCTCGACTCGCGTGTTTTGGTGGTCCCCAACCAAATTGGACTAAGACCTCCCTTACAATGATTTAAGTAAAGATTGTTTACAATCTCGCGGCCTCTCGAACAACTGAAAAGCGGGTGGTCTCTTGGTGTGCAATTAATTGTTTTTGTTTTGTAAGTATGAATATTTTTTGTGAAATGTGTGTTTTCGCACGACCTCACCCAATCCGACAATCAGTGGTATACATGTTTCATATAAATTTTCCAGCATTTTTTTTTTTTCTTTATTTATTTAAACTTTATTTTATAATTCTTAATTTCTAATTGTAATTTCTTAATTCATCCAAAGTCGTTCTAGCCTAAGTGTTGTCCACTCTAATATTTAAATTTTTATAAATGTTCTTTATTATCCTCAAATTGGTTCAGCGTTCCCTTTTTTTTCCTTTTTTTTTTTTTTTTGAAATCTAAACTATTTATACCTTAATTCAAATGTTACCTTTTTATCTCTATACTTAATGTCTACCCTATATCTATAGATAAACTTTCTCATTTCAATATTTCAAAAAAAAAAATCCCTAAGCATTGTTTATTTTTTTTTCAAAATGTCCCTTTTGTGTGCCATATAATATCTCTAATTCTCTCCTTTTGAGTGTTCTTACGTATCTAACATTTTTTTTTTTTTCTCACTAACACATAAAAAAAAAAGTAAAAATTTTTTTTTTTTTTCAACTAGAAAATCAAAATTAACGAATTTATTTGCCTTACTCTATTTCAATAATTGAATATGATTGTCGCTTATTAAGAACTTGTCCACTCACCCTCAAAGACTTAACGACGATCCGCCCCTCGCAAGCAATCTGATAATCTAATATTTTAGTAATTTTCTTTCTTCCCCCTCCCCAATTATAATGTACCCTAACACAATTTTATTTGTATTTCTCAATCGTTTATTTATTTATTAACATTTACAAATATTTGTAAACTTCGCACTCTATCCGTTGATTTCCACTAACTGTAAACCTGATTTTTGTTTCTTATTACTTGTGTAATATCTAGCTAAATGTAAAGCGCTATAATCTCCTTTTATCTCCCGAGTTACCGGATCAATTAGGGTATATGTGTTACTGTAAACTACTGAACCGATGACGTACGGTCCTTCGTAAATTAAACCGAATTTCTTGATCTGTTTGCGCAAAAAACTTGATTGTGTAATCTTTTTCAACTTGACCATGGTTCCGATTTCATAGGTAACTAGTCTTTTATTGAGATTATAATATTTTTGTCGATTTGTAGCGCTTTTCTCCAAATTCTTTTGAGCTGTTAACCTAATTTCATCTATTGTTTTCGTAGGTTTTCCACACCCTTGAGTATACTGGTCTAAACTATAAGTTGGCGATTTCCCGAAAGCTATTTCATTTGGTGAAAATCCTGTTGAACAATGTATTGAGTTATTGTAGGTCTGCTCTATTTCTTTAAGAAAAGCTGCCCATTTTGTGTGTTTCTCGTGACAGTAAATACGAAAAATTCTTCCTAGTTCTTTATTTACGCGTTCAGTTATATTCGGTCCAGGATTTCGCACTGAAGTATGTACGATTCTTATGCCCATCCTATTCATGTGGCTTTCCCATTTTTTTGATGTAAATTGAGATCCGTTGTCAGTTAACAAAGCATCTATTTGTATGGTTTTATTAAAATCCTCTACACAATTTAACACGGTCTTAGTGCTTGCTATCCTTAATTTATATAATTTTACAAATCTGCTGAAGGAATCTTGGATCACAAATATGTATTTCACGCCTCCTACTCCTCTCGGTAATGGTCCGTATAGATCTGCCATAGCCAATTGTCCTACTTCTTTGGTCATAATTGATTTACTCGGCCCTACAGTTGGTCGAATTTCGCGCTTCGCCAGCTGACAAAGGTGACATTCTCTTACTATGCGCTTTATATCTTGATTCATACCCGGCCAGTAATACCTGTCTCCCATAGCTGATCCTGTTTTAAAAATTCCCCCATGCCCAATTTCTAAATGTATCATTTTTATTAGCTCTTCAGTCAACTCCTGGGGTACTGCTAACACCGTTTTGTTTAGTCCTGTGGTGTAATACAAAGTTTTACCTATTTTTTTGTAATTTTTTAAATACTTATTTACTCTTTTTGTTGGTGGTCCGAATTTTCCCTTGCGCAAATACCCGAAAATTTCTCCCAAAAATGTGTCCTGCTTCTGTAGCTCCGTTATATTTTCTAAGTGTTTTCGAATTTGTTGTCTACCTTTAACCGCAAAAGCTGCTATTTCTGGACATGTGTTTTTCTCCTCCTGAACGTTTTCCGCATCACAAGAGTAACGAGATAAAATGTCAGGTCCTATATTTTCTTTTCCTTTAACGTACTCTACAGTGAAGTTAAATTGATTTAAATACAAAATCCACCGAGTCAGGCGACCACTGTACATCTTCCAGCTCTTCAAAAATGTCAGTGCTTGATGATCTGTTCTAATTACCAAATGCACCCCTCTTAAATATGTCTCAAACTTATGTAAAGCATATATTATCGCCCACAACTCTTGTTCCGATGTGGTCCATTTCAACTCCGGTCCCCTTAAAGCTTTGCTAATAAATCCAATAACGTGGTGATTTCCTTCGGCATCTAGCTGGTATAGCTCCCCCCCTATTGCGAATCCCGAACTGTCTGTCTGTAGGTAGTATGTACTATTTGGATCATGATGGTGTAAAATAACTGTCTCTAAAAATAATGTTTTCACCTTCTCGAACGCACGCTGTTCTGAGTCACCCCACCTCCAAGTTCTATTTTTCTGAAGTAAATCACATAAAACTCGTGTGGATTCCCCATATTTATTCGCGAATCTACGGTAATAATTGCAAAGTCCAAGGAAAGCTCTAACTTGTTTGATTTTCTTGGGTACCGGAAAATTTTTAATCGCGTCTATTTTTTCCGGATCCATCTGAACTCCCAAAGGCGTTATAATGTGTCCTAACATACGCACTTCGGTGAATAAAAATTGACATTTTTCGAGTTTACAAGTCATGTTTGCTGCCTCTAACCTCTCAAGTACCGCGCCTACATGTTCAAAATGATCTTCTTGGCTCCCACACGTATATATTATTAAATCATCCAAGTAATTAGCGCAGAATTCTCTCAGTCCTGGTCCTAGGATTTTGTCAATTCCCCTTGAAAAACTCCCAACTGATGTCTTTAACCCCTGCGGTAATACCTTGTATACATATGATTTTCCATTGTATACAAACCCTGTATATTTGCGACTTTCTGGACTGATAGGTATCTGAAAATAAGCTGAATTTAGATCTATCGTGGTGATGAATTTTACGCCATGAAAACGCTGTATTATCTCAGAAGTTAAAGGTGGTTTCTCTACTTCGGCAATCATTCTAGTATTTAAAAACCTAGCATCCAAAAGTATCCTGACTGTTCCGTCCTTTTTTAAAGTAAATGTTAGAGGACTAGAAAACTGTGTGGCCTCTCTACTGATGATTCCGAGTAACTCCAATTCTCTAATTTTTTCGTCAACTTTATCTCTATAAGCAAAAGGTACAGGATAAGATCGTTTAACGAAGGGCGTCTCGTCCGTCATCTTTATTTCGTGAGTGTATAAAGTTGTGAGACCCGGTCTGTCTCTAAATACATTTTTATGTTTGGTTAAAATCTTTTCCAACCCTTCTTTTCCTTTTAAATCTAAATCTAGCCCGGACACAAATGTCGTTATTCTACGCTCGAGACACGCCGTATTATTTTTTTCGGGGTTTACTTCAATACTAATTAATTTTCCACTTGCGCAATTTTGACCGCTAATCTC
This sequence comes from Limnephilus rhombicus, assembly GCA_929108145.2. Lineage (NCBI taxonomy): Eukaryota > Metazoa > Arthropoda > Insecta > Trichoptera > Limnephilidae > Limnephilus > Limnephilus rhombicus. The sequence continues at coordinate 54,682,441 of OV815277.1, read as the reverse complement.
TCCTTTAGATTTCCTATAAGTTATCGATGAATTTACCAACTCTATATCCTTTTTACCATTTTCTGTTTTTATTTTTAACTTTCTATTTTCGCCACACTTAAATTCAGCTATATATTCGTCTAACCAATTGATTCCTAATATAATGGGCCTGATCAACTTGGGTATTATTAAACATGGTGTATTTATCGTAACATTTTCAAATCGCAGTGGTACTAAAACCAATCTAGATATCCTCTGACTTTTGTGTCCTACGGCTACCCTGATCTGAATAGCTGTTACAGGCATAATCGGATAAAGTGTTTGATCATTTAAATGATTTTCGTAGAATTCTTGTGCTACACACGTGATCTGACTTCCGGTGTCTATTAAACAATGAACTTCCGTGTTATCTATATGTGCTTTGGCTTCCGGTAATGACGGTAAAGTGCTACCCTTTTCTACTTCCTCATAATCTCGGTCCTCAAAAATGTTGTTAAACCCCCTAACTTCCCTACCCACTTTTTCTTCAATCATTTCCAATTTATTCCATTCATCAGTTATTTGTTGTAGTAAATTGACGCATCCTTCCACACGCATTTCCTCCTCCGTTCTCGTTTCTTCCGCTCCATCCTTTCGTCTCCTTACATTCCGTTCAGCTTTTACTGGGGCAGTCATCCCTTGTTCACTCTTCCCCAATCCTTTCGTTGGATTCCATCCCCACTTCAGCATAATCTTCAATGCAGTGCTGTGTCTTGGTGCCGGCGTCCCTCTTCCTGTGTGAGTCGTATCCATCAGGACTAATGAATCAACCCCCGTCCGTTTCCCGAGTTGGCTGCGACCACTAGCTCCTTCCCGGTTGTAGTTATTGTAGAATTTTCTTTTGGTGAACTGTTAACTTCGGTGCACTTGCTGCAACTAGCGTTTTCGCCCACACTTTCAATTGCGTGTATCCTCCTTTTTATGGCGCGGTAACGGTCACGGTATTTGTCCTTCTTGCTGGATTCCTCCCCACTTCTCTTCTTCATGTTCCGTTCTTCTGGTGTACATACCATTGTATCTAGTTTTCGTAGAAACTCAGCGGCGACAATCTCATCTCCTGATTGCCCCGAAAACCATAGCGATTGAATTTCCTTCGGATAATGTCTCATAATCTCGTCAACTATGCCCAACGGTGTGTCAGTAATTTTTAAAGCCTTCGCTAGCTCCCAATAGTTTGCGAAATGAGTGAGCATGGATATATTTTTCTTGGCATCATATACCCCTTCTGCAAGACGACGGCGAACTTCATTTTTCTTTATGTCTCCCCAATAGGTAGCTAAAAAATCTCGTTCGAAATCTAACATATTCTCCCATCGTTTATTGTACAATTTTGCCCACGATTTAGCTTCCCCTTTCAAATTTTCCCGTACGACGACTAATGGATCCGTTCGTTTCACTTTTCTAGTGTATTCTTTTAAATCTTCCAGGAAACTAATGGGATTTTGATTTCCACCGGAGAATGATGGTCGTTCCTGCTGTGGTAACATTTCCACTACTTGGAGAACGCTTTTCGGCGCACTATCCTCTCCTATCACCGCCACTGTTGCTGGGCTTTCCAATTGTTTCTCGAGTTCTTGCATCTTATTGACGAGCGGTGCCAAAGCTGCCTGAATTATTGTAGTTATATCTCCTATGTTTATTGTTGAAGTCTCGGTTGTGACATTTTCCTCGATTGCTGTCACTAAAGCCTGGGCTCGCCTACTTGTTCCACGTTTCCCAACCATTTTCTTTATTTTCCGAGTGTCGCCTGGTTAATGTTTATATTTTTATCTTATTAAGCGACAACCTTATAATCTCTATTTTAATTTCCTAAATTACCTTATGTAAATTATGTTGCCTTCCTTATTCTATTTATTTACTTATTTTATTTTTTTTTTTTTTTCAATTTTCTCGTTTTTCTATATTTTTTATTTTTCCTTTTATTTCGTTAACTTTTCTTGTTCCTTTTCCTCGGGTTTTTCCTGTAACATATCATGTGTGAGTCTCTCTTCACACTCTCGCTTATTTTCGCCCTGTTACTCCGATTTTGTGTCGGTCTCCCCCTCTGGCTGAACGACTTCTATCATATCCTCGACTCGTAACTTAGACCTCTTTGAACGTCTAAATATCTCCCGTAATTCATCTCCCAACGGTATTTCTTTAGCTTCTAATTCCGTCGCATCCACTTTCCTTTTTTCCGCCATTTTTTGTTTAAAATTTTTAATGAATTTAACTCAATACCAACTATTTATTATAAATATACCTATATATATTTATAATTTTTTTTTTTTTTTTTTTTGGAACCTGTCCCCCTATAAAACACAATATTTTTAATTATTTATATTTGTTTGCATGATGATTGTAACCCAAATTAGATCAACTCTACCATCACTCTTCATTTCAATTAAATGTAGGTAATTGCAAAAAAAACGGAATGAATATTGTTACTCCAATGTTAATGAATATCCCGTGATTTTCGTTCAACCAATAATTACTTATTGTTTAGAATGCCAACCATTCCTTCAAGTTCCGCAATACCTACGATATTTTCGCAAAATCTGTTTAGAGTTCGCAATACCTATCTTGATGTTATTTCGTCAAATCCCCTCCTTTTTTTTGGTCCGAATGATCAAATGTTCCCTTAAATAGGTATATACCTATAAACATTCGTCTGTGATATTAAACACTATCTCAACTCGACACTATCCCCAATCAAATATTTTATGTTATTTTTATTTTATGTTCCTTATCTTTTATGTTATGACTTTTTATGTGATAATCCTCACATACAAACCCACAACATTAACTATAAACAAAGGGTCACTTTATGTAGGTAAGTTCCCCCGTTTTTTATCTGTAAAGTCTGTTTGTTTTTTCCGTAACCGAGTGTTGATATCATTTTCGAGTTTGTTTATTCTACAATCTCTTAAAGCGATGCGCGTTACCCCCGATGTCACCTACTTCAAAATTTTTCGATGTTTTGTTATCAAAACACCGCGGTATCTCGTATCAGATTGTTTACATTACGGTCATTAACATTCTGGATTCAGGAATGTCAATACCATTATTCTGTCAATTTATGACCTGCCTTGAATAAACTGTTTACGCTTGTATCTGACCTACATTCTTTGTTACGATATTTATAATCTCATAAGCAATCAACAAATTCATGGTCACTTGATTTAAACTTTATCGACACTTTTATAAATTATTTTAAAACATGTAGAGTTTATTCGTTAACACTTTTTTTTTTTTTTTATATTTAAATGTATTGTTTATATATTTATTTTCGTATATTTATTTATTAATTTATATATTTTTTCGTGTTTATTTAACGGCGCACTGTTCTGATTTTTATTTTATTTTTATTATCACTTCATTTAACATAACGTACTACTTATTATTATTATTATTTTTTTTCCCACTTTTTGCAATAGATTGACCAATAAAGTTTTTTTTTTTTTTTTTTTTTTTTCTAAAACAACTTGTAAAACTCTGATCTCCTGGTCACGGCACCAGTTGTGATGTTTGTCTTTTCTACTCTCTTATATTTGTCTGTATTTTATTTACTCCTGGGCACTTGGCACCAGTCGTAATATTCTTCTTTTCTCTTGGCTCTGATCGATATTTAAATTCTTAAGGCTTTGCATATGTGTGGTAGGGATGGAAAATTCCTCCCCTACGTCACACAAGCCTTTATAAAATTGGACCCTTATTTCCTCTGATAACTACAGAAAGCTACTTAAAGCTCCCTTGTACTACATACCTTTAGCGATATATGTACTTAACTAATAAATACGTTATTTACGACTTTGAACGTAAATATTTTCGTATCTAGGTTGTAATTAAACTCCATCAAACGTTGTGTAATTTTTTGATTTATGATATAGGATTTTAATTACTTTAAATTTTGTGGTAACCCTCTTGATTCTAAACAGAGTGTTGAATTTCAAAACTGTATTGGTCTCTCTCTTGCAAATTTAACCTTAAGTATTTCTCTAAATGAACTAACTTCCCTTTGACGTTTATTATGATTCTCTACATCCTAATGAATTCATGAATAAGCAATACTAATCGAAACTACACATGACTAATTGAACAGATAATTAAATATAACTCAAATGGTTAAATGTTAGTAAATTTGATTATGATTGTATCTCGTATCTGCTGGGCGCCCCTCCGTTTAGATTCAGCTGCTATAAGGTACATATAAGGATGGATTTAGTAGGTTAATGTAATTAGTTAATTGCATATTTGACGAACTCAGAATAACCCTTTTTCTGGCAAAATTTGGCTCCAGCCTCCATCAAGTAAGCAGGGTGATCAGAAGTCAACCCAAAATTCGCACAGTCTTTTGGCACGGTTCAATTGATTGATACCTAAGTTATCGCGTCCCAATTGACCTTCCTTCGCCATCATGCACTGCCTTCAGGTCTTCCCCCAAGCCCAGATACCTCCAAATTCCTACTCCTCCAAAGTTTACTATTTACTTAGGGCGAACCGGTTTCGTCCTATATGCAATCATATACTCACGGGTTTGTGTGGAGTTACGGGTCGTGAATCCTCCCTCCACGTTCAAGAAATGAGACGAGAGTGACCCGACAGGCCTAAAGCACTAATTGTAAGTGAGTTCGTTTCATTCAATGAACAGTACATAAAAAGATATATATGTAAACATACGTTTTGGGAAGGTTTATAACTCGCAATGCGAAACTACTTGCAACGCATCCCGAGCTCGGATCTCGCCCATCAAATTCTGCGAAATTTTCAGATTGATACCGAATATATACGTAAGAATAGTGTGATATATAAATATATACTAGTATAATAAGATCTTATCTGGCGATGTGTTCTGGAGATTCGCCATAACTCCAAGCTTTTGTTTGGTTTTGTTGACGGTTTTGTTTGAGAGATCCGCCATCTCTATGGTTTGATTAATGGTCCTTGTTACAGAAGCGAACACTGCCTTCTGTTGGTTGAACTGTATTTTTTTTTCTTTCCCTCCCCTCCAATGTTCAACTTTTGATAAATTCTTGCTATCCCGTGATTCTCAATTGAAACATGTAAATCCTCATTACCCCTTATTAAGCTATCCCGTGATTTTTCAACTGTTTCATGTAAGTCTTCAGTACACCCTATTGAACTATCCCGTGATTTATCAAATGTTTCATGTAAATCTTCAATACACCCTTTTGAACTGCTATAATAAATCTGTTAATTTTCAATTGCTTAGATCCGTAGATACCTCTTCACGTTCAAATTAAAAATAGTGTTTAAATTTTTTTTTTCTTTTGTTCCTAATAATTGCGCAATGTAATTATTTTTATCCCGTTCCTAGAAGTTAATACCTAAGTACGATATCCATTAATCAAGGTCATTTTCTTTTCTTTTTTACTGTATTCGAACTAGTGACCCAGTGACCGATATATTTTGTAAACAATTTGAGCTTTGTAAACATTCTCGATGGCCCCGTGACCTAGATTCAAGCGTATGAGGTATGTTTACTTTAGACATTCCGGAGACGTGTGAGATGACTCTAAAATTTTTTTCTTTGTTTGATAATGATGTACTTAGCGCAATTGTCTAGTCTGATACCCGATTACGTATACATATTTATTCATTTATATATACTTTGTCTCAATAAATAATTTATAATATTAATATGTATAATTATATTATGATAGGAATATTTTCTAATATCATAACTTATTTCAAATGCTCTGGATTTTCTGAAATCATATTAATACATACATAAGATTAAATATAAAATATTGATTTGTAAATTTATCACACATAACTACTTTTGATAGTTATTGATGAATTCAGAGGTAGGAATCGATACCCTTTTCCTCTTTTTATATAAGTGTTTTTCTTTTTTTTTTTTTTTGATTATGATTTTTCTTGGGAACAATAAATTACATATATATGTTGATATACATACATATATAAATAAATAAAATATACTTATTATACTTACAATATTTTAATATAGTTACATATCACATATTAAGAGAGTAATATCTTGGTCAAATAATTAATCCAAATACCAATGTTTGCTGCGTTCCGCCTTCTCCGTGGGATCTGTAAAATTTTATAACGGAAAAGACTTACCCCTACCAAGGTTTTTTTCCGACCGGGAAATACACGGTAACCTTGCTGCAATTTTCCTAAATTAATTTTTATTTTCCTAAATTTAATTAAATATTTTGACTTCAATTTTTTTTTTTTTCATTTAATCTAATTAATTAAAATGATGTATGAACTCTATCGTTCTAAACTGTATTTTATCTCAAAACTCGTTGGTTAGATAACTCTTTAAATGATAGTTACTTCACGATTAATTTAGAGATGGTAAATTGTTGTTAAATTAAATTTTTATCCCTCCGAAATTTTATGTATTAATAAAATATTATTTTGTTTTATTATTATTATTTAAGGTAATTAATTTAAATATTTATTATTTGTTAGAACACTTTCACTTAGATTGAACACACGTATTTAATTATAACTCCTTCACGCTAAATTATCACATCACTTCAGTTATTTATTGCACTAATATTAAACGCGAAATTTCTAAGTTTAAAAACACGATATTAAGTGATTATAAAATCCGAATTTTCCACTAAAACAAATTGTATTTATCACGAGCACTTTTATTTTTCACAAGTAATTAATGCGTTGGCTTTATTTTTATTTCACTGATTCTAAACTGCAGAGTATTTTTTTTTTTGTAGATCACTGACTAGAATGTGAAAATTTTCTAAGTATCAAAATAATTATCACTTAGAATTTTTCAAATTTAAATCACCCACCGTTTCGTCACGTTCCGCGAAGTTAAAACCTTTTCGACCGCGACCGTAGACTGTCCTCAACTGGCATTTGTCTAGACTTTTATACCCCTCTCAGGTCCAAAAGATCGTATCTGAATCTCCTGTAATAAACCAATCTAATTACTATCAACTCGTAATTTCTTGAAACCTCTCCACTATTGTCGAATGCGGTCTCTTTGTACGTTTTGCGTTTGATACTTTCAATTCTGTCTCGTACTCCCATACTTACAAGATCCGGATTTAGTAAGATCCATGTTTAATGGCCCAACTTCCTTTGTCCTGTTGTTCATACAAAACTAGCTTGAATTTAATAATTTTAAAGTTCTATTTTCATATATTCCGTAACATGTCCGTGCGTACGGCATCTACCATATGTTCCAAATCTGTCCCCAAATTCGCCTATCAGAGATATCTTCATGTCGAAGTCTTTCTCGCAAATTGTTCATTTTTATTTTATTATTTTTCCTCGAGTTTTTCTGTATTCTATATGAACCTTTCCATTTAAAACCGAATTTTCTCTATTTACGTCGTATATTTGAATTTTCCATTTTTTTTTCCGAATTTTCTTTTATTCACGACACTCTTTCCATGAATTTCCTTATTTATTCTTACGCTATTGTTCATATCTCTATAGATTTTTATATTTTAAGCCGTATTTATTTTATTCACTGTTAATCTAAGATTTCCTTTGTTTTTCTCTGTCGTATCTCCTTTCCCCTCGCTTCCCCGTACTTCCCTGATATAACCATATCGTTTTTTGATGTTTGCTGCCTCTTGGAAAATTTCATTTTCTATTTGTTATTAATAAATATATCATTTTTAACATTTTTATAGGGGATACCCCCACTTCGGCCCTTAAATTTCTGTCATTTTTATTGCTTCATAGAGAACGCCTTCCAAATTTTGTCCCGTTCTTACGCAAAATCCCATAAACCATATGTCTTGACAGTTGTATACATTAACTCTTGTACCCACCTGGCAATAAATCCTTTTTTATTTCAGTGTCGTTAACTTTTATGAGAATTCTTTAATATAAATATCTCATAAGACCCATGATAATTTTTATTACCTTTTTAACGGCTAATCGTTCTTATCTAAACAATTTCCATGTTCGAATATTCCTTGTTTATCACAACAAAATACATCTGAAATCGGCAACCATTGTAATGCCTCATCTTTATCTGCAATCGCGTACTATGCTACTCTATAAACTCCATTTTAATTACGTAAAATGACTCCTTTTCCTGAGTTTTTCTATCGCAATGTTTTCAGCATTTTCCACTCCCCTCCGTACTGCACTCTATCTTCGTCTCTAACACTTGTTACTGCTCTAGACATCTGAAATGTACCCTCGCCTATTCTTTAAAACTCTCATTTTTTTGACGTTTCCTCCCTAAATCTTTCATCGTAATATCCTAGCTCCGTCTAGAATTGATAACAATAATTTTCCATTGTTTTCTCAACATTTCCATTTCCTTTAGCACGTTTTCCCTCGAATCGATCATCTCCGGTCGTCACAAACAATCGTATTATAGATGAAATCTCCCTAACACCTTACAATACGTTTTCGTCACTTGCTTTGCAAATTTTCACTTAAACTTTTGCATCGTGTTTACGTGTATCCTTTTTTTTCGCACCTGATATGTTTTAATGCGTTCGAGAACTAGGGTTTCTGATCCCTGGAATGTACCGGTTAACCAAAACATTTCTTGGGGTCATCGTTCTTTTGTCCCTGAACAGATTATTTCTTCCCATGGAGTTTATTCACCTCTCGGTTTGGTGGGAACGTCAAACTCATTAATCACATTACTAATTGCTAAGTACAAAGGTCGTTCCTTTGTTCTAAAAATGGGTTCGGCCCTCTTCCCGTTGATAGGCTAACTCGGTTTTTAATCGTTTTTGCTGTAATTCAATTGGCTGTCAATATATCACGGCCTAAATTATACCGGGAGTCCCTGTCTTTGATTATTTGTTGATACCATCTGTGATCCTTTCATCAATACTCGTCTCACTTTGTCTAATTATAGATCCCTACCGTAAATATGAATTCACTTTACTCTAATCCGATAGATGTCGTAGACGTGTCCGTTTTATAAGTAATTGATATTTTCTTTTTAAATTAAAGTGGGAAGCTACGATATTTCCTAATTTTCACTGTTGATCAATGCAATTCATCACAAGTTGAGCGTTGAGCGCGCGCTTTTGACGCGAATAGACGTATTTTAGGGTTCGCTCAGTTCATCCAGAAATCGTCCGAAATGGAAATGGAAGCTTTTAATACCGAATTATTTATAGATGGAATAGAGAAACGTCCTGCGATATGGAACATGACAAGTAGCATTTATTCAGATAAGAACTTAAGGAGAAGAGCTTGGGGAGAACTCGTTCTCATATTCTGTGAGGGAGATGACAATGAAGAAAAGAAGAATTTATTATGTAGCGGGCGGTTATTATGTATTGCCAGGGCGGCCGCGGCAATGCGCGTTCAGGGCCAGACAATCGAGCACCATGTGAACACTACTATACCTACCAAATATACATTTAGATAGGTAGTCAATTTTTTTTTAAATTTAAAATAATGCGCGCAATCTTATAATTAAAAATATTATTTATTTTATTTTATTTATTTATTTTATTTTAAATGCACATTAACAGTTATACATAACCAATAATAAACATACATTTTATTTTATTAAGTAATAATAGCGTTTTTGAATTGATGAATATTTAGTTAAAAAATATCTATATCAGGGGACAGGAAATTTAGTAACAGAATCATTTTTCCGAGTGGCATTACTAATGGTAAGTTAGTTCTGCATCTCGGAACAACAAAAGTTCTATGTCTGCGCGCTCTTGTGAAGTTGTTGGGGATATAAAACTCAATTTTTTGTAATATATCGGGAATACAGATGTTACCGTTTAAAAGTTTATATGCTGTTGTCAGCAAAGCAGTTTTCCTTCTTTCGGCGAGGCTATTAATACCCAGCATGCCGGACAAAAAGGCTGATGGATATAACCAGGGATAATATCCGAGGTCTCTAAGATATAAATATCTCAGAAACTTCTTTTGCACTTTCTCAATCATTTGAGAGTATGTTAAATCCACTAGTCCCCATATTACTGAACCACTTTCCAAAATGCTACGTACTAAACTATAGTATAGCAAACGAATCGCGGCTGAGCTGCAAAAGTGTCTGGAGTTACTTTGCACAAATCCTAGCATTCTTAAAGCTTTGCTGCATATCGTTTCTATGTGGACGTGAAATTTTAAGTGCGCATCTCTGAAAATAGCAATCTCTGAAAATAACAATGTGCTGAAGAGACGAATAAGATATTTTGTAGTTATAGTAAATCGTTTTGTTCGCCTTGCTGTAGCACATAATAGAGCATTTCATAATATTAAATCCTAATTTATTGGTGTGACTCCACTCGACGATAGAATTTATATCACTTTGTGGCTGCAAGCAATTTTCCGAAGATTTTATTAAAAGGAATAGTTTAAGGTCATCCGCGAATAAGAAAAACTTAGAAAATTTTATGCAATGATAAATGTCGTTGATAAATAGCGAGAAAAGTAAGGGTCCAAGATTTGACCCCTGCAGAACTCCAGAGTTTGTGATAAAGTTGGAAGAGTGGAATAGATCATAAGTTACGTATTGCTGTCTGTTTGAGAAATAACTTAGAAATAGACATAGAAGTTTCGCTGAAAATCCAAATTGGTCGAGTTTATTTAGGAGAATAAGCGGATCTACCGAGTCAAAGGCTTTTGCGAAGTCATTGTATGATACATCTACTTGATTGTTGCTATCAAGAGCTTGAGATATGTACTCCGTAAAAACCATTAGATTAGACACAGTAGATCTGCCAGACCTAAAACCGTGTTGCTGCTCAATTATAAAGGGTTCAACTTGGGTATAAATGAATTTATGAATTATTACTTCAAACAACTTGGCTGGAGAGGATAGGATCGCCACTGGTCTGTAATTAGAGACTAGAGCCTTATCACCAGTTTTATGTAATGGTGTAACTTTGGAGATCTTCCACACGTTTGGGAATATTCCGGAGTTAAGTGAGAGATTATATATATACACGAGAGGTGTTAGTAAGGGCTCAAAACAGGCCTTTAACACGAATGACGGAATAAGATCCGGTCCAAAAGAAGTTTTGGCTTTTATTTTTTTAGCAGCCGCGGTGATGTCAATGTTTGTGATGTTTTGAATATCAACATTCTGCGCTATTAGTGGCGTATTTTTTCCAGGTATAAAAGATTGCAAGTCCGCAGCTTCCTTACTATAAGTTGATTTAAAATAGTCTGCAAATGCTTCTGGAATATCTGCTTCTGAGAAAGACTGATCATTCCAAGTAACATGGTCAACAAACCCGCCATCACTTCTCTTGGACGAGATATATTTCCAGAAAGATTTGGAATCACATTTGATATTTTTTTCAACAGAATTAATATATTGCACATGTACTAATCGAATACTTCGTTTTATCATTGTTCTAAGTAGACAAAACATGTCCCGTTCACTTACCATTCCAGTTTTCTTCCATTTTTTGTAATGTTTGAATTTGAGCTTTATGTCGCTAAAAACCTCACTAGAAAACCATTTACGATATTTCCTACCATTCCTCGGAGTGCGCTTAATTTTGAAACACATATCAAAGTATTTATAAATTATGGAATACAAAAAGTTTGTCGCTAAATTAACATCATTTATGTCCTTCTAATCATAATAGGTTGCTAATCATGAGATTGTAAATGGCAATAAACAGCCTTAAAATCACCATGTTCGAAGTTCCATCCTCGCCTAACACTATTATCAGTATTATTCAAGAAGTTTCGTGTTTGACAATAGAGAACTCCAGTCCAATTTTTTTTTTTTTTTTAATGAATAAAGAGCTTCAAACTTAAATAACTGCATTTTTATTTTTATAGTTAGTTTTAATAGTTAAAATAATTGTCAAAGTTTTAATTTTTAAAGACTCCCAGAAACGCACTGTGTCTATGGTGGTCTTCACCCACCGATAGTTTTTTTACTTTTTAAGATGTCATTTTGAATCAGTGATGTTATGTCGAGGGAAATTTCCCTAGATCTAGGGGAGAAAAGTATTTTTTAGGGATAAGGGAAATCAGGACAAAATCTAGGGAAATTTCGAACTCTGGCAAATTTTTTATTACGTATGACAATATGAAATATGAAATATACAAAAATATATATACGTATATATATATATATATATACTGGTATTATTTATATATTTTTTTGGAATTCCTATGAATCTTAATTATTGTTCATGTTAAATTATTACTTCACGTAGCAAAAAGTGTTTTATTTGGAAAATCACGGTATTTTTAGTATATTTACCAAGTTCCGATATCTTTCCAATTAATTATCATATTAATTAACATATAACAGGATTAGTGTTACACAATCAGGTGGCTACGTAGGTAATTGCGTAAATGTGAAATTCTAGGGAAATTTCACTTCGAAATCTAGGCAAATAATTTTTTTGAGCAGAACATCCCTGTTTGAATGAAGAATCCAGAAGAATCATGGCGGAATGCTTTGTAATGACTTTTAGGTGTGAGGTGTGTTTTTTATTCAAGATTAACTGCTTTTTATATAGAAAAACATTGGTAAAATGTCCACATTTTACCGCTACTGTTATTGTATTTAATCAAAGTGCAATATAAAAATAATAAATCATCTCTTTCATTGCAAATACATGTGACATCGTGTTTTGTGTCAGGCGTTACTTTGTAGGTACATTGTTTTATGTATAACACATACAGAAACACTGGTATTTATAAAAAGCCCTATACTAAAAACAATTTGAAAATACATAAACCAAATGTCAAAATATGACACGACTTTAACCTCAAATAGACAAAATTTATTGCAGATTGTCCGCAAATATAGCCCTTTTCGTAAATTGTTGAGGGCCTAAATTATGTTTCAATAAACACAATAACTATTATTTATCTAAATCTCTATAAACAGTATGAAAATAAACCAAAAACACGAAATGTTGAATTGCATAGGCACGTGTGCACTTCAAGTCATTTCAAATGTCGATACAATACAATACACACTATCACCAGGTGACAGGTTAACAGTGACGTCACCGTTAACCATTTCAGTAATGCCAACTTAACGCTGTGTTTTGAGAAGAGGTTTAAAAATGCACATTTAATTTTTTTTTTAAACTCTGCGTTTAATATTATGAAATAAAACTTATATATTCAGAATCAGATTTTCTTGGTCTATATAAACATATTTTTTTAAAGCCATAATATTTTTCACTGGAGTTCCTTATTGGTTGTGTTTTTGTTCGGCGAAATCTCTATACATAACGATGGATGATAAGCGTCTTCTTTGACTAGTGAGTATAAGAATTTTTATTCTTTTAAATTAAAGTTACTGATTACAATGTCCAGCGTGCTTACCTTCACATTTGTAATAGAGTTATTCTGCTTCATTTGGAAAAGATTCATAAAATATAGGAGATCCATTTGGGTGCCTTTGTTACTTGAGTTCAGATTGAAGTCGCCAATTTGACCACGAATTTATCTCTTCCTTATTAAATTCATGTTTGGAAAAGTTAATCACACGGTGATGGATTTAAAAAATATTTTTATTGTTTATATTATTCACTGTTTTATTAGGAATGTTATTTTGATTCATATTAAAATAAGTTATTTCTTGGGTAGAATTTTCACATGTAATATTAATACTGTCAAAGTTATCTATTTGTTTATCTTTCAATTTATTATTTTTAAAACACAAATTATTTATCTTCTTTATTAACTTTTGTTTCTTTTTAAATGCTTTAATGCTTGCGATGAATCTAACATGGTCATCAAGCAAATCCCACTCAACCGGGTGTAATGTTACATTACACCCTAGCATTAAGTACTAGGAATTCCATATGTAAAATTTTGATTTGAAGTTTCAAGTTGTTACGTTTTTTAAAAGTGCATTTTAAGTCCTCTTTAAGCCAGGCTTCTTTAGCTTTGTTTGCAGAATGTGAATCTGATTTAATTTTAAAATTAATGTAATTAGGAAAAACACGACTTTTTTGACACTCACGAAGAAAAAATAAGTCTATTTTTAATCATTAGTTTCTTAAACACTTTTGCCTTTTTAGCCTACTCGCTACAATCTCAACACAACTCAATTTGTTTTATTCTGCGCCATAGAATAGGCATAAAATAAAACAGATTGTAAGTCAAATATTAATAAAGATGAATAATATTATTACTATCTCATACACTGTACCTAAATCCGAAAATATTGTATGTTACCAGGTTAATTCGGTAAATCCGAATATATAGGTATTTCTTCATTACACAACTTAGATTCATAGGAAAATGAAATTATTTTTTTTTTTTTGTTATGTAATTATGTACATTTCATAAGGAATAATATGAACTAAACCTGTCAATTTGTCTGTCCTGGAACGGGAAACTTTCCTAGTTGGACAGGCAAAGCTTCCTAATATTTAATTTGTACTTTTATTTTGTATCTATCTATAATAAATAAATAAATAAAAACCAGTACTATTTAGAAATGCAAGAATTATCTACCTGGCCCGTTAGCACGGTCGATCGATAATGATTGATAGGATAACTTTCGGAAACTTCTCATCGTTCTCTAGGACATAAACAACAGTTATATATGAAGTCGAATATATGAAGACCACTTAGTCATCGTGAACTGTCAATTATTCATTGGCGATCTGCAGTCATGCTAGGGAACGATTAGAAGTTGCCGAAAGTTATTCTGTCAATCCTTATCGATCGACATTGCTGGGGGCCGGTGAAGGAATGGTGCGTCCGACACCGGTCAGAAAAACATTCTTCTTTTCTTCTTAGTAAATATCATTATTTAATTCATGATTCCCGGTAACCCGAAATATGAGTTTATTTTTAACTCAATGAACGTAACACTCAGATAATAATGACCTTGAACAACAGCACTGTTGACGCAACTCGCCACAACGAAAACTAATAAATATTTGATTTTCCTTAATCTAACAACTATAAAGTCAATGTAAAGTGTAAAGAAATCGTTATTAAATTTAATATTTATTACGACATCATGGAGTCCTGTTACGAAACGGGACGTGGCAAATCACTGAATGGACAAACTCATGAAATTTTATTCCGCGTGTTTAAATATTTTATTCATAATATAAAAAACGGAGGTCAACTTTTAAGCATAAATGACTTGTATGATTTGACGTCTAAGGCAACTGGAGTATCACAGACTAGTATTCAACAGTTAATCTTTTGTACCTCTGTGTTAGTAATCCGTTATATTTTAGATAATATACTTAAGTATAGATAGTTGCTGATAATGACTGATACATAATTAAATAATTACTGAATACTCAGTACTCAGAATGACTCCAGATACTAATATCTACAGCCTGTATGTCGGACGAATATCTACAGCTCATATGTTGAACTAATATCTACGAACTTCAGAGTGTTGACTAATATCTACAGAGCTAAGGGCGGACGAATATCTATGACGGTCCCAGTGTTGACTAATATCTACAGAGCGTAGGTTGGACTAATCAGCTAAATGTGTCCAATAGTCCGATATTAGGGATTTTTACATACCTACATACTTATATAAATTAATTTTTTAAACTGCATACGCAATATTACGTTATTCCAATATGCTGTACATAATTGCAAATCCAACCTCTGCCAGTGCTGTAGATATTCGTCAACACTTTGGTTCTCATAGATATTATTCAGCAGTTTGAGCTGTAGATATTCGTCAATACTTTGGTTCTCATAGATATTAGTCAACAGTTTGAGCTGTAGATATTCGTCAACACTTTGGTTCGACTTTTTCAGTTTTTGGAATTCCTGTAGATATTAGTAGACGCCTCCCTCAGAATAGGTAATAAGAAAACAAAACGAAATGGCGTGGTTGTGGGATGATTGGTTTATTTACGGAATGCGTTTGGTACAGTGATGCACAAAAGGCGGCCTGTAAGTCTGTTCGTGCGACCAACTCGGATAAATAATCTATAATATAAAAATGAATCGCTAAATTCCTTGAAGTACGAGGATGGTTCTTACGGGGAGAAAAATTAAGAAAATTGCGCAGAAAATTGGATAATTTCAGAAAACATGAGCATGTTTGACAGTTCGCGTATTTGAGAATGACATTTTGCAAAACATTGATTGTTCAATCAGGATTCTATTTTTGAAAATCTTTAATAAATTTATTTAAAGTAGGTACTCCCCTAATAGCTTAAATCGAATCAAGAATTTTAGATATTTTAAATAGGTACCAAATTTAATATACATGAAAAATGGAAATATGAATAAACATTGTAAAAGGTGGCACACGGGCTGTTTAATAACTGAATGTACTGGGATTGAATATATGGAACGCGGGAGGAGGGTTGACGGGACGAGGGAGCGGGAAAGGGAAGAGGGAGGGCGGAAGGTGGAAGGGGAAGGGGACGTGTGAGGGGGGAGGGGGGTTCGTGGGACGGGGGAAGGGGGGGAGTGGAGTGGGGAGAGGGAAGGTGGAGGCGACGGAGTGGGAACGCGAGAGGGTAAGAGGACGCAGGAGAAGAAGGGGAGGCGGAAGGGGAACGGGAAGAACGGAAAAGGACACTCAGGGAGAAACTATTTCTTTATTAAATGGCATAGCAACGCATGCCGGGACCAGCTAGTAAACAAATAAAAGTCAACAGTATTAAAAAAATACTGCATTCATCTGCAGCAATTCCTCAGCGTGACCTATAAACGATATTTTGAATAGATTCCGTTTTAAAGCGATTCATTAAATAAACATTGTGTCTGAAAACTTAGAAGTAACATTAGTTAGTTTTGGATCCCCAGAACTTCCTCTCCATTGTTTCCCTAAAAAGCCCTTCACACAGCATCTCCAAAGATGACATGACGGTCTCCCCTGAATTATGAAACGGTATCGCGACAAACTTATTATTTTCAATATTTAATTTGCCGCCCAAAATTGCAACTATTTTTAGGTAGATACTTTTTTTTAAATTTCAGATTAAAAGTATTGGTTTGAATTTTGTGACTGAAAAAAATGGATCTGAAGCGCTTTTCTCCGTATTTTATACCTATTTACGATGTTAAATGGTTTCATACATTTTTACAAATTTCAGAAAGTACAACATTTTATTTTAAAACCCGGGCATATCTATCTATATCTATATACTCGTATATTATATATCTATCTTCTATCTATCTATATAAATAAAAAAGGAATCGCCGAAATGTATGTACGCGCATAACTTCCGAACGACGGCACCGAATTGGATAATTCTTTTTTTTGTGTTCGTTATTGTCAGGACAAGGTTTGTATTGTACTCATTGTACTACTTACTACTGACTACTGGTGAGCTCTGGCATTATAAAATTTGTATAAAAAATTGCAATAGGTGGCACGCGAGCTGTTTCAAAACAGAATGTAACGGGACTGAATGTATGGAATGCGGGATGGGGGAGGGAACTCGGGAAGGGGGAAGGGGAACCTAGTTACAATTTTGGTTTATAATAGGTTAACATAATTTGTACGGTTTACCTTTTTTAATCTACACCATTGTCGACACATACCTACTGCAGAACTAACCATGTCATTAGGATTTTAAATTGTTAGGATATTGCTAATTCAAATTATTAGGATTTTAAAATGCATTGCAATATTTCGAAAGTTATGTCTCAATGTTATGTGATCCAAATCTTAGAACATTGTGATATATATTTTCGTTATTTGTTTTTGGCGGATCCGGTAGATGTTTATCCGGCAGATACACATCTACCGGATCTGCCCTGATGATGGACACTGCAACGATGTCCGAAACGTTGGCTAAAGAAGGAGGTAGCGCAACACGGCATAACACCCCAAAAACAAATAACGAAAATGCTTTTGGCCGTGAAAATCTTAAAACTTATTGTGATATATAGTTGGCCTGTTGACGTTGACCCTGTTCTAGTCCTGTTTTAACTCGATCATTTGGCATGTATCGGCCTGCAAATCTGTTTGTTACGTTCCGGTTCCTGTTGGTGGACAAGATGTGTTCCAAGATGGTGAACTTGTTGGATACCAAATTTTTATCCCGCCAGAGTTTGCATGATCGTGGTTTCTGGTCAAATCAACATTATGAGGACCATTAACCAGCCAGCGGCCGAGAATTACATTTCGTCGGATGCTCTTACGGTCGTTACAGGGCGGTTCGAACGAAAAAGATTAATTATTCTCTGTACCAGCTTTTTAAAATAATAACTCAATATCGATTTTATTTCATTAAAAATTTGTTTTAATTTATACCTACATTCAAAAATGCTGAAAGGCGCGATGATAAAACTATTAAAATTATGTACTTTTGTGATTGTATCACAAGTATTTATAATTTTCCAATAACGTCTAAGCAAAATAAGAATGAAAAAAAAACTTTAATATATTAGTTTGTAAGAACGTAAATAAATAGACAAACTGAAGTATTTTAGTCACAAAACACGTGTGCGGATCTTTTTTTAAATGTTTTTATTTAATAAAATTAAAATTCTGAAACATAACTTTCCCAGATAATTTATTGATTTATTTTACTGCATATGATTTGAAATGTGTGTTGAATAACACCTTTTTTGTTGTTGTTTATTTTTGGGGTGTTGTACCGTGTTGCGCTACCTCCTCAACGTTTCGGACACTGTAACGATGTCCGAAACGTTGGCTAAAGGAGGAGGTAGCGCAACACGGCATAACACCCTAAAAATAAACAACAAAAATGCTTTTGGCCGTCAAAATCTAAAATACAATTTTTTTTTGAAAATTTAACAAATCTGTTAACGACCTACGGACCTAAAACCTTATTGTACTAAAAGTAAACATATTTTCTCAAAATTTAAAAATTTACTAGATAAAAGAAAAGTCTTTCGAAATAAATTTATAATTATGTTGTGGAAAAAAGTCGATACGTCTAAAATTTGATTTCAAAATAACATATTTCCGGTTTTGTCTGGTTATTCCCACAACGACCTGAAGAAAGTTTGAAAGAAGAATCGTCTTCAGATGATGATATTATTTTTGGCAAATTGAATAATTACTTATTTGAAATTTAGAACAAAAGTAACGTTAAATAATTATGGAATATGATTAAGTTTGATTGCAGAGGAAATTTTGATTTAGATGTATTAAATAGAAAATTATAAACAAACTTTTTCACACACAGTCTACCCCTGTTCACAGAACCATTAGTTACAGTAGGTTTAAAAAGAAAGTAAAATAACTGCTTGTTTTAAATTATTCATTTTTTAACTAAACAAGCTGGTTCCCGGCATGGGTTGCAATGCCATATTCAAAGAAATAAATTGTTTCTCCCTGCATGTCCTTTCCCGTGCGTCACCGTTCCCCTCCCGCATCCTGTTCTCCTGTCATCCTCCCCGCCTTCCCTCTCCCAACACGTTGTCCCGACATCTTCCCTCCCGCGTTCCATATGTACAGTTTCAGTACCTACATTCAGTTTTCAAACAGCTCGCGTGCCACCAATTATTTTTTTTTAATTCAAATTTTCGATTTTAAAATATTCATTTTTGTATATTATAAGAAAAAACAATCAAATTAGGTATCTAACATAAGTACCTACTGATTCAAAGTATTAGACGAGTAGGTAATTCAATTAAATTCATTCATTTAAACAGTTTCGAAAAATTAATTTTTATTTAACAATCATTGTTTTGCAAAACGTCATTCTCAAATTTTTACAGTGTCTCGAGAGTTTTTGTAATGATTAGAAACTTTTCAGATGTATTGTCATGTGGTTGTAATAACCCAGAAACCTTCGCTGGGGTTTAAAGAAGGTATTTTGAAAGTTTCAAACATTTCCTATGCTTCATATAGCATTCATAGATATCTCATATATAATTTTTTTTCACATCATGAACCCCACACAGGAGGCCCTGAGGAAAATATTTTCCCTCAGGGCCTATGTCATCTTTAGGGATGCTGTATGAAGGGTTTTGTTAAGGAAAGGAAGGAGAGGAGAGTTCTGGGAAGGAAAGGGATTTAAGGGGTGGGTAGGAATCTGGGGTTCAGTGTGTCCTGGTCA
Organism: Limnephilus rhombicus; assembly: GCA_929108145.2. Taxonomy (NCBI): domain Eukaryota; kingdom Metazoa; phylum Arthropoda; class Insecta; order Trichoptera; family Limnephilidae; genus Limnephilus; species Limnephilus rhombicus. The sequence continues at coordinate 54,662,504 of OV815277.1, read as the reverse complement.
TCCACCTCCAAGACCTAGACAAACCTCACCATATAAATATACACCCAAGCATATTTTGATTTTTATATATATATCTAACTAAATAAAACAAATACTTTTAAAAAAAGCTGTACGCAGGTACCTACCTACCCGACCCCTTGCGGTCCGCGAACATATTTAAACTTGAATTATGCTCTCCATTATCCATTAATTCCTCAGATTCGTATTGCGTCATCTACCCAACTCTGCTGAAATAAAAACTCTAATAAAATCAATGATGGGTAGGCAAAAAGAAACAAAAACTTTTCTGTGTTTATTTTATTTTTTAAAAATTGTATTCAAATATGTATAAATCAGCTCTACTGATCATAAATATATGTTTTTTTATTTTTATTTTAATAGTATCAAAAACTACTACTAGCAACAAAAACATCAATAATTTCATATTTTTTCGATATTAGTCAGAGTCACTGGTAAAGTATCATGAAAGAAAAAGAAATAACAGTAAAATAAATTTTGTCAATCGCTTAGGGCACCTAAAGGTTTCAAAAGTCTAGCAGAAACAAGAATACTTCATACAAAAATACTGAATACAAAAATAAATAAATAACCCGAGCAGAATCAGAAAGAGGAAATCATATACAAAACATCATACCACATTACGAAGAGGTAAATCATATACAAAACATCATACCACATTACGAAGAGGTAAATCATATACAAAACATCATACCACATTACGAAGAGGTAAAAATACTCTCGGAGGAGAAGAAACCTTTTATGCTTATGATGAGTGAAACACATGTGACGGGAGATATCCAAGATAGTGAAATTAAATTTGAACATTATAATACCATCCGTTGCGACTCACATAGTCGACATACGGGAGGCGTGATGATTCTCTTAAGTAATAAAGTTCCATATGAAGTAATATCAAATCAGCAATTTGAAAAACATTGATGGATCTCAGTCATCACCATTAAATCAGAAACCAAGAAAGGTGTATACATAAAATGTTATTTATAGATCGCCAAATACAAGTAAGTGTGACTTTTAAACATATTTTCACAGATGGTGAATGGAAAATTTATAAGATGAAAATATAAACACTACAGCTGGAGATTTTAACATAAATGTCAAAGCAAATGGAGACATATACACAAAAAAATCTATTATTCAAGCTGCAGGGATGAAACAACTAGTCGAAGATTTTACACGAATTACTAATACCCAGAAAACAGCGATTGATCTGGTAATCTCAAATAAATTCAACCTTAATATTAATGTACTAGACAGTGGCGTGCACAGAGTTTTTGATCAGGGTAGGCAGTAGGAAAACCGCCGAATTCATTCAAATAAATTTTAAAAAAAACTTACCACAAATAAATCCCTTTGTACAAGTTTTCGCTAAATGTGCTTGCTGCTGGTAAAACAACTACCTAGTTGATAGAAATAAGTAACAACAGATGTCACTGATGTTATTTGCTAATTTTTTTCCAGAAAGCACTGCCTAATACTAACAAAAAAAACCTCATAGAAGCAAATTCAAAACAACAATTCTACTCTATGCTACGTGCATTTCGTAAACATTGATATTATATCTTGTATGAAGTTAGCCCCAAGCAGAAATAATTCCTGCTTAAGGCTGCATTTTAGTGAGGCAGCCGGAGGGCGCGCGTGTAGTTTCTAGTTACAGTTTATGCCACGTTTATAGTATACCGTTTGATGAGGCGCTCGCGTAGTTTCGGTTACTCAGCTTTTTTGCGCTTATTTTTGAAAGTGTGTATTTATTTTTAGCAATTATTTAATAAATTATAATTTTATTTACATGCTTATGTTTTACAAATACGTTAGGGTAGGCAGTGCTTATGTGCCTATATGGAGTGCACGCCCCTGGTACTAGATAATTCTAAAATTACTGACCATAATATTATTCAAATTCTAATAAATGATAGCGAAACATACAACTCCAGTAAAAAAACAAAAGTAATAACATTTCAAAAATAAAAAATAAATACAATGGAGAAATTTTCATTCAGACCTTGGGGGCTATTAATTGGAATTAATCAAATCAAATGGAATATAACAAAAAAGCTGACCAGATGCTAAAACCTTAAAAAAATATTGAAGAAGTAGTTCCAGAACAATACACAAAAGAAACAATAATAAATGGTACACAAAAGAACTACAAACGATAAAATAAGTACACAATATATAATGATTAATTAATAGTAAAAAAATTAAATTAATTAAAATTAATAGTGAGTCGTGAAATCATACATTACACTGTAGTAATTATAAATACTTGTTAAAAATACACAAGCAAATGCTTTTAATGGAAGGGTAGTAAAAAAAACCTGTAAAAAAATATTTTGTTGTAAAATTGTAATTATAATAAATGTTTCAATAAATAATAATAAAAAAAAAAATAAAAAAATAAATAATATGGAATCTTTAAACATGTCTACAATATTCCCAAATTGCCAAAATGATGTAGTCTATTTACAGGTGTACGAGCCTCATAGTTTGTTTTAAAATTGCCACAGAAAAAGGTAGCACTTTGCCTCATATTTCTGTTCGGTACGTAAAATTTTATTTTGGCGAGAATTTCAGGATTGTCAATGCAATTATTAGGTAAAAGGTCAGAGACAATCCTCCTAACTGAGAGCGTAATTAAGTTCAGTTGTTTCATCAAAAGGGCATATTTAATTTTTCGTCAAATATACGAGGAGCCTAAGTCCCAGATCTGAGCGACTGATGTCAATATTACATTTTTATTTAAAGAGTATTCATAAGTTACATGACTTTGGATTTTACGAAAACGAATAACTTGGCACTTTTGAATATTAAGAAATAACGACATGATACAATTTATCTAAATTAGACTATAAAATATGGCAATCCTCTATACTACGTATCATTTTATATTTTTTTTAAATCATCAGCGAAAAGTAGGACTTGTACATCTTTGTATAAAAACAGTGTCATTTATAAATAATAAAAAAAAGAATTGGTCCGAGGTGAGATCTTTGGGGAACCCCGTTCCTGCCCGGGTGCCACCCATGCTAGTTAATCCTTTCACTGGGTGAAAGGATTGAAAATATTACTCAAATGAAATACTTGAGTTATATTAGATTCCAAACTAAACTTCAATAAACATGCTGAATATAACCAAAAGATATTTGGGAAAAAATATCTTTTTTGGGAAGAATTCGGCAAAAACTTTCAAGAAAAACTGCAATCCCAATATACAATTCAATTATTGCTCCACACTTTAACTATTGCTCAACTATCCCTTTCACATGTAACGAATGAGAACAAAATATGTTACAAATTCTCCAAAACAGGGCAATGAGAATAATACTTCGACGAAATAAATATTCAAAAGTAGTTAAAATGTTAAAAGAACTAAATTGGCTAACCGTGAAACAAATGCTGACCTTGAACACGATGATATTTATCCACAAATCACTTCAATTATCTCAACCAAACGTATGTTGACAAACTTTCGTCAAACAAATGGTTGAGTATTGGAGATTTGAGCGCAGAAATAGAAGGATTTATGCTTGCCATTCAAGATAGAGTCATTAATACTAAAAATTATAGGAAGCATATAATCAAAGATATGAATCAAATTGATGATTTACGAGTATGTAGGAAATGTTTGGCTTTTCCGGAAACTATAGAACATATCATATTATATACATGTTCTGTATTAGCGCCGTCCGAGTATACATTTAGGCACAATCAGGTTTTAAAAATAATCCACCAAAGTTTGGTAATTAAACATAACTTGATTGACTGCCGTAATATAGTATCATATTATGAATATGAACCAAATTCATTTTAAAAAAAATGAATTTTTAAAAATATATTATGATAAAACTATACTAACAGACAGAACCATTAGTCATAATAATAGACCTGATATAGTTTTACACGACAAAATAAAAAAAAAAAACTTATATCATTGATGTAGCTATTCCAAATTCCTGTAATATTCAAAAATCTGTTTCTGAAAAAATAAGAAAATGTACAGATTTAGGAAATCAGATTAAAAGAATTTGGTATTCTCAGACTATAAAAATATTACCATTATTTGTTATTTCGGCTACTGGCATTATACCTAGGTCTCTCATTCAAAATTTAGGCATATTAAATTTGTTAAAGAATTTATATATAAAAATGCAAAAATCAGTCATTTTAAATACATGTAGGATTACAAAAGATTTTTTAAATATTTATATTGAGGGATCAGTAGGATTTATTGGTCAAATTAAGAGTTCCACAGAGCCGAACCCTCTGATATGAAAATATCTGGAGTCGGTGAATTATTTTCCCATTTGGTCTCTGGTACTCGTAGGTTGACATGTTGTTCTTGTATTGTTTTGTATATATAATACTTAGGTAGGTACGAGTATATAGTGTAATTGCACGACGTGGATTGAATAAATGATCATTTGGGGAAGTGTGTGAAAGGGTTTAGTTTTTCCTGTGGGGAAAATTTAACCCGGACATTTAAATCTGGTGCGTAAAAAAAAGATAAAGGTATACATTTTTTTTTATTATCAGTAGTTTTAGTTAGGCACATTCAAAACTTTTTTATGTTTGGATTAAAAAAAAATATTTCTAAATTACATGTCTTTTTGAATAACAAAATTTGAAAACTTATTTCACCACGTTGCAAAAAGAGTTTTTTTTGCTTTCTGATGTGTTAAGAAACATTCCATTTATTTGGATTTTATTGCATAGTGGAAAAAAATTCACCTTCCGACAAAATAGGCCCATCATATACAAAAACAAAATATAGGTAAAGTAAAACGCCCTATTTATTACAAGTTTAGCTACCACTTTTTTATATTTTCTAAAATCAAACTTGTATTGAAACTAAATTTTGAATTTTTGGAAACATTGTTCAATTTCAAATAATGAAATCTCACTTTTTGGTAAATTTATTTTGGTTAAATATTTAAAATCATTTAATGTGTAGCATGCTAAGAAAACATCTATTTTTGACATAGCAAAATCATTATGTTTCTATTGCTTGACATGGCTGTTGGTATTTCTGTCATATCAAAATCGATGTGAATCCAATAGGTACCTACCTACCTATCCGACAAAGATGTTGATATTTCGAACATACCTGCAAATAAAATGCAAAGCTATTTGAACAACGTTTTCAAACTAATAATCACTACTACCTACTACAGAGTGTTGACGTATTTCTATGCCTGCATCAAAATAATAAAAAATAAACATTAAAGAAAAACAGTGAATTAAATCAAAAGTGCCTAATTATTCTAAACTGGATATCGCGCACCAAACCAGCGTATTTACATCTCTAGAAGTGGATTCTTTAGCGCATAAAACTCATCGTAACACCTCCACAACTGTCACTTGTTCACTTGCATCAAAATAATAATAAATAAATATTAAAAAAAACAGTGAACTGAATCAAAAGTGCCTAAATATTCTAAACTGGATATCGCGCGCCAAACCTGCGTATTTTCATCGCTAGAAGTGGATTTTTTAGTGCACAAAACTCATCGTAATACCTCCACAACTGTCATTTGCTCTAAAACGTACCGGCTATCATTAACAAACATAAAGTGAAACTTACACAGTGGTAGTGGTGCTCCTCATCAATAACTCTAACAAATATCAACCATAAGTGGTTTCCCTCTTATTAAAGCCTGAAGCAAAAAACCTCTACCATGTTTACAAAATGCTTTACCTGCGGAAAAAACATCGAAAACCCATCAGATTGTATTTCGTGCTGTACCTGCGAAGGCAACTTCCATCTCGCCTGTGCGGAAATCTCTGAAACATCTCGGCGCAGCGCTAGAAGCACTCAGTGGAAGTGTAAAAACTGCTTAACACAGATAAAAAATCTCAAGCCATCGAATAAATCAATTAGAAACGATGATGTGACATCTATTGTCAAACAACCAAAACAGCTACCCCAACCACAGATACTGGAAAGTGACCTGCCCAATAACACAGAAAATATCATAACCGAAAACACAGATGGCGGTAATAACCAAAACAAAAAATGCAGCATCTTAACTTCTGAAATATTTACATCGGAATTACAAACATTCAAAACAGATGTATTGAAATTTGTTGAGCAAAAATTCGATTCGTATCTAAATAAATATGAAGCAATCGTCCTACAGAACAATGAAATCATCAAATCCATACAATTTATTTCTGACCAACAACAAGATATGAAAAAACGTCTAGATATCATCGAAAAATCAAATGATAAAGTCAACTCTGAAGTAACCGAACTAAAAAATCAGTATGCGGTCTTACAAAATATAATCTCTAAACAAGATGAAAAAATTGATCGACTGGAGTACCAAAGCCTTCTCTGCAACATCGAAATTAGAGGAGTTCCCGAAACAACCGCTGAAAACAACTTGGAAATAATGAAGAAAATATCAAATATTATCAACTACAATAATACTTCCACTCCTCTGCAAACCGAAATCACAAAAATCTTCAGGCTGGGACAAAAAACATCCGATAATACCACGAGATCCATTATAGCTACATTCATAAACACTCAAGCACGAGACGTCTGGTTAGACAAAATCAAAACATATATGAAATCCACTAACAGCAACTCGAACAAGCTTAACACAGCAGATCTAGGATACTCGCAGGAAAGAAATCGAATCTACATTTCGGAACACTTAACTCCAAAATGCAAATTTCTACTGGCCCAGACAAAAAAATTTGCTAGAGATCATCACTTCAAATATACATGGGTGAAATCAGGTCGTATTTTACTCAGGCAGACCGATGACTCGAATATAATAACAATCCGCAATGACATAGATATCGCACGAGTAAAACGCCAAATAATATGACTAAGGACACAAAGTATGCCTAACTCTAACTCTAATCACCAGCTACTCCATTATAGTATAATGAAAAATAAAAATCTCATTATCATATTTTCTCATCACCCACTCTACCTCTTTAATGCACATTATAGTAAAATTGATATTATTTGTACCACTTATAATTCTGCAGGTTTAATTATTATGATATGTTCTAACCACTGGAACGATTTCGGTCGAAAAATCGACCACTTTTATTTTTCTGCGATTGAAATCGGTCGAAAAATCGACCGATTTTTCTACCATTCGTAAAATATTTATTATAATTATTTAAAACCTTTCCATGGCCAGCTATTTGTTTTATCGAATAGCTGATAAAATATTCTTTATGTCTATGACCTTATCGGTTGTCTTTGAAGTGTTATTCAATGAGTTTTCGCGGTTTTCTAAGGCGTCCTGTCAAACAACAAAATAAAACTTTTGACTATTTCGACGAATAATATTTTGAGACGTTAAAACGAAAACAATGTCTATGACAGCTGTCACGAACGGTCGTTTTTTGAGTGTCTCTTCACCACATAAATCAAACCAAATCAAACATATTAGTTATTTTAACCCATTTAGTGCTTAAATTCTTTTGTAATTTAGTTTGTGTAACTGTATTTGTGTTAATCCTTAAATATTGTGTTGTTTTTATCTGTTTGTCGGTAAGTCTTGTTAAATATTTGATGTAGGTAGGTTTAAAAATATTGGTATAGAGATGGAACGGGCTAAACCCCCCGATCCCCCGGACGAAATCAACGATGGCTCTTTATCAGACTCCTCGGTGGGCTCAATGGAAACGGTTGCCACCGATATTCCAGAACCCTCAGATTTCATCACAATAACGACTAAAAAAAGGAAAAATTTAAAGCTTGTGCGAAATTCCAGTACAGATTCCGAAAAAGTACCCCACAAAATTCCTGCCCTTGATAAAAATAAAATCTTTGTAGACAATGGTATTCTTTCGCCCAATCAGCAGTCCCCTTCTATCCAGCCACTCAACTCGCCGATTGCAACGCCCACTACTAGTCCAACTTATCCTGCCCCCAAACCGACACCAGGCCCTACACCCTCACGAATTTACAACAATTTAGACAGGCCACCATACATTACACATGTCACTAAAATTACAAAGGAAGGAGGTCCAACAACATTGTATGACATTGACTTTGGTCACTTTCTCCACAAAAATAAAATCAGTCCTGTCTGGAATGGAGTTAAGTCGGTTGGTCGTAACCGTCTTTCCATCGAGTTTAAGACAGCGACTGAAGCCAATAATTTTGTTAAATCCACGGTTGCCAAGGAAAACTCCTATAACGTATTCATTCCTTCTTACCAGGTTACTAAACTTGGAGTCACTAAGGGGATTCCTCCACACTGGACGACAGAGGACATCTTGGAGAATATTAAGGTTCCCCAGGGTTACGGAAAGGTCATTAAAGCTCGCAGACTAAATTATCGTTTTAACACTGGAAACGCCATAGAATGGAGACCCTCTCAGTCTGTTGTCCTCACATTCGACTCCAAAGATCTCCCTCAAAATGTCACCATGTTCCACGTCTCCCTACCAGTGGATCTCTACGTGTTTCCAACTGTGCAGTGCTATAAGTGCTGTAGGTTTGGACATACGAAGACCCTCTGCAGATCAGAACCTCGATGCTATAAGTGCACTTCGTCTCATAGTGGCGATAGCTGTAATACAACGGAGGAAAATTATAAGTGCTTAAACTGCTCAGGAAACCACTTGGCGACCAGCAAAATTTGCCCTGAAATGTCAAGGCAACGCAACATCAAACATACAATGGCTGTAAAGAACATTTCGTATGCGGAAGCATCCAAAATGTTCAATAAGGCTGTCATTTCTTATGCTGAAACTGCATCCAAAAATATTTCCTCCCCTCATCAATCTTCTTCTTCTTCAACGAAGAAAACAATTTTAAAGGTCAGTAAACCCCGAGTTCTCCCAAAAAAGAATGCCACTAGTCACGAATCCTTGTTATGGTTCCCCAATGGACAACTCCCTCCCAACTCTGATAGAACAATACTCAAGTCACCTGTTAACGCAGACCCACATAACATTAACGATCTTAATTCTACACTTATCACCTCATTTTTACACATCCTTCAGACTTTAAATAAAAACAATATACAAATACCGTCCCACGTTGCCAAACAGATTGCACAGATTATAAATACCTCTATAAATGGCCCCTCTGATGAGGATTCTTCAGTGGAATTGCCATAGTCTCCGAAACAAATCAGTAGACATCTTACACACATTAAACTCACTCTCCATTGCAGTGGCTGCCGTCTCTGAGACGTGGCTTGAACCGGACTCTCATTTCAGAGTTCGAGGATTCCACTGTCTTCGTGACGACCGCCAAGATGGGAAGGGTGGCTCCGCTCTTCTCATTAAAATATCCCTACCCTTTTCCCCAGTAGATGTTAAGCCAGCCGGTTGCCCTTTTCAGGTGACGGCCGCAAAGGTTTTTGGCACTACAATCCTTTCCCTGTATATATCCCCTTCTAATAAACCCTCTAAATCAATTCTTCAAGCAATGCTTTCTAAGATCGAACCACCTTTCCTTGTTCTGGGAGACTTTAATGCTCACCACGGATTATGGGGCTCTGTGTCTTGCGACAGATTAGGAAGAAACATTGTTGACCTTCTTGACGATCTTGATCTTTGCATTATGAATGACGGTTCCCCTACCCGAGTTCAGGTTCCAGGTCAACGACCCAGCGTGGTCGACCTTACCATTTGCAACTCTAACATAGCTGGATCCTTGTTCTGGAAAGTTCTGGAGGACCCGCACGGGAGTGATCACTACCCAATCCTCATAGAATCCTCCAACATGCTCCATACCAACAAGGCTTTCACGTTTCGTAATCGTAAACCGAGATTTGTAATCTCGAAGGCCAACTGGACTGATTTTTCAAAGCTCATAAAGCTCTCCATGCTTAGTCTGCCCTCTCCGACTAAAGATAATGTCACGGAATGTTACGAGTTGCTAGTTTCATCAATCATCGCGGCTGCAGAGACATGCATTCCTATCAAATTACCTGGCAATAAAGGAAAACCTCCTCCAGCCCCGTGGTGGGATAATGAATGTGCAGACGCAATAGAATCCAGGAAGAGGTATGCTAAAATATATTCTTTGAACATGACCCTTGAGAATTTCCTGAACTTCAAAAAGATTGAAGCTAAGACCAAGCGATTTCTCAAAAATAAAAAAAGGCAAGGATGGAAAAACTTTTGTTCTTCCTTATCTCCCGACACCCCACTCTCAGCTGTTTCGAATTCAATCCGCCGATTCAGAGGCTCTTACGTCCCACCCGTAGCTCATCCACTCTCTTCAGAGTGGGTGAAGGAATTTTCCGATAAATTAGCTCCTCCGACTGCGAGTAACTGGAATGAAACGGAATTCACATACTCGTTTCGTACGCGGGGGTGGATAGACTCACACTTCAATTTATTTGAACTAAGAGAGGTTTTAAACGACCTTAGAGACTCAGCTCCCGGCGAAGATGGTATTCCGTATAGCCTCATTAAAAACTGTGATGTTGCTACACATAATTATTTTCTTACACTTTTAAATTTGATGTTTGACACAGGTAAAATTCCAACCTCATGGAAAACCCAATTAATTATCCCCATTCTGAAACCCCAAAAGGACCCCAGTTCTGGTCTTTCGTACAGACCCATTGCTCTTTCTTCTTCTTTAGTTAAAATTGCAGAACATTTAATAAAAAGACGACTAGACTGGTATGTTGAAAGTGAGAAAATTCTTCCCAGCTCACAGTTTGGATTTCGAAAAACAAAAAGTACAACTGAAAGCATTTCAATTCTCACTTCTGATATACAAATGGTCCTAGCTGAAAAAAATATTCTTGTCGGTGTTTGCGTAGATATTACTGGAGCTTTTGACAATGTTTTATTAAACGTTCTACAGAGAAAATTATTACAAATCGGCATCCCCCGTAAGCTTGCCAGTTTCATAATCAACCTTCTTCTTACCAGAAAAATTCAAATCCAGGTTCTGAATTCCCCTTCTCTGTTGAGAACGGTAAACAAGGGTTTGCCTCAGGGATCCGTCCTTAGTCCTATCCTTTTTAATATTTACACCTCTGACCTGCATCAGAGTATCCATCCATCATGTAAAATTCTTCAGTATGCAGATGATTTTTTTTATCTATATATCAGGACGAATTATTGCTTTTCTGGAGGAAATGATCAACCTTAGTATGAAAAATCTTTGCATTTTTCTAACAAATCACGGCCTGGAAATTTCTCCAACCAAAAGCAATGTTATCGTTTTCTCTAGGAAACGTGTAGCCCCGTGCATTTCCATCCGAATCGATAACATAATCCTCCCCGTCCAGGTTCAGATAAAATTTCTGGGAGTCATACTAGACTCTAAGCTAACGTGGAACTCTTACGTAAATCTTATTATTAACAAAAGTCAAGCTGGCCTTAACGCCCTGCGCGCCGTGTCAAGGGTTTGGTGGGGAAGCCATCCATGCTCGCAAAAATTGTTTTATAATGCATATGTTAGAAGCCATTTGGATTACGCGTCATTCCTCATTGAGCCCACCTCTAAAAAAAACCTTACAAGGTTAGACCGTATCCAATCTCAAAGCCTAAGATTAATTATCGGAGCCATGCGATCCTCCCCAATTAACGCTTTGCAGGTGGAGGCTGTTGACCCTCCTCTCCATTTCAGAAGACAGTTCTTGGCAGACAAGTTCTTATTTAAATGTTTCAGACTGTCTAATCACCCACTGATGGACAAAATTGCTGCTCTCTCTACTCAAGTTAGATCACTTCCATATTGGAGGAACAAATCAATCCCACTTCTCGTCAAAAGCCTCCATACTTACAATGCATATAAACCTATTTTAAATCCCCATGACAGACTTCCATTATATATAAATTCCTTTCAAATTCATTTGCTCAAACCTAATATTATTTTTTCACTTGGCTTTCCTGGCAACCACGAAGCTCCAAGTAAATTTATCCACATTTTAAACTCGAAATGGACCGGCTGGAAAACTATTTATACAGATGGTTCTAAATCTCCCTTATCTAGCCATGTGGGAGCGGCGTTCCACTGCCCAAGAGACCAAATCAGTAAAAAAATAAAAATTCATAAAGAAGCCTCAATTTTCACAGCTGAATGCATAGCTATTTTAGAATCCTTAAAATATATTGAAAGTATTCAAATTGGAAATTTTTTAATTCTCTCCGATTCCCTGAGTGCACTTCAAAAATTAAACTCCTCCCCTTTCCACTACCCGGAAGATGATTTGTGTATTGGAATCCGCACTTTATTACATAAGTTAGCTATCTCTGGCAGAGAGATCGCGTTGGCTTGGATACCTAGCCACTGCGGTATCCCTGGTAATGAAAAGGCCGATTTATTGGCGAAAGATGCCATCTATTCCGGAGAGTTTTTGTACAATTTCTTAAACCCCGACGACCTTCTAATCAAACTGAAAGAAAACATGATCTCCACATGGCAGAATCATTGGAATGAGTCAAGTAAAACAAAGGGTTATCATTTTTACAAATTGCAGCCCACGATTCCTTCAAAACCGTGGTTTTCTGGTCTCTCTTTGAACAAACTTTCAACTTCTTCCATTTGCCGTATGCGAATAGGACATTGCTGCCACAATGTTCACCTGACAAGAATTCAGGTTAAGAATTCTGCCATGTGTGAGTGTCGTCTTGAAGAGGAGGACCTCAACCATATATTTTTCAGTTGCCCTATAAATAATAATTATAAAAATTTCATCCCTGATCTGATCAATACAGGTATATTGCCCCCCTATGACATGGCATTTTTGTTATCCTCTATTGACAAACGTGTATATAAAATCATTTCTTATTTTATTAAAGTTAATGGCATCAACTTGTAAATTTACCTACCGAATTATTCATACATGTATATGTATGTATGTGTATATATGTGTGTATGTATGTGCGTATATATGTGTGTATATATTATAATTTATATATATATATATATATATTTTTATTATTATTTATTTGTATTTAGTGTGTTTAGTGAATTGTATATTATATATTTATGTTATGTACTTGTTCTGGTAAATAAATATTAACCTACACACTCACAAATACAAAACTAGCACACTCTCTACTTGACACTGGCCAGAACACTCCATTGGGGTGAAAAGCCATTTAATTTAAAGAAGAAGAAGAAGACTATTTCGACGAATTATGGTCTCTACCTAAAATGCCGTAAGTAATTCATTTATTGGGTTTTTAACGCATAATTATATATCTGTGTTATCATGATTGAATTATCTATCTTTGAAATGCGTTTTTAATTCGTTTGTTCGTAATATATTGTTTTGATGGATGTTTTTGTGTAAAAATGCGTCGACTGAAGACGTCATCTGTTTTTGATTTACAATAATTTCATAAATACTGCACTCGCGCATTTGAAATATAGTTATTCAATCAGAGTGATTCATAACAAAGAGATAAATGTAAGTTTTATTTGAATTGGTTCATTATTAATACAGATATTTGCTGTCCAATTATTTAAAGTCATATTTCAAAAAGTCTGACTTTTTTTAGATGTAAAATGGTGTAAAGCCTTCGTCGCACAATAAAAATTTGGTTATTTAGTTGTATAATTAATTAATATGTTTACTTTTACCAAATTTGTGCAGAAACAGCTATCGTCCAGGGAGAGGGAGCACTCCACGACCCAGGTTTAAATAATTATTTAAAAATTTTATATTAGTGCAATATTTAACAAAATTTAAACATTTAAGTACTTACCTACATTAAGTGTTTTCAATTTAAAATATATAGAGTGGTGCTGACTGCAAGTGGTGGCAGAGGAAGAGGGAGAGGTGGGGTACGAGCTGCAGATGGAGTACCAGCTGGTGCCGGACTACCTGCAGGTGGACGTGGGAGTCAACGCAGAGCTGCAATTGCAGCCTCGTCTGGAGTGTTAGTATTTTTTAATGTTTTTTATGAAAGTACTTTGCTGTGGCCGTTGAATTCATCATATATTTGCTTTGCTACTGGTGCGAGAGGATAGCGTCAAGGCCCTGAAGGCTGTTAGGGCCCTGCCTGCTTCCTTCCGGCTACAGTGAGTTCCACTGTTACAGTGAGAGTTGGTAAGATCAGCGCTCTGTCCATTGGCACATTCAGTGCATATTGTACAGAGTTCTAATTTTATTGTTTATTTACATACTGTACTTACTGTTTCACACGTGAATGAGAACAATTCATATGATTTATGTATATGTTTTCAGAATTACTTCTCCGGAGAGAATAACGTGTCCCTTTTCACAAGGGACACCTTCACCATTGCCAAGACCCGTTCCACCAACGTGGATGTCCACTCCCGCACAGACCCAATCAACGGCTCCCAATGCACCAATTACGCCAATCCAGGCAGCATCTCCGGAGCCGTTAGCTGGGACATCGCGGAGTGGGGAACTCCAGTGTGGGGAACTCTTCTCTCCGGAAGCCGGCTACCACAGCGAGCTGTGGGTGGACGTGCCGTTCTACCAAGAATTGTCGGCGTTTGGGAACGGTGAGTTTATTTTTTAAAATGTCGTACCAGGGGCTCAATATAAAATCAATTATCTGTATTTTATATTGATGTCCCTAGCACAGTTTCACTGTTGGTATATTGGCAGGAGATAAGCATAGTACTTAAAAATTCCACATAACAAACATACAAAATGTACTGTAATCCAAAAAGATATGATGTACCTACATTCTATGCAAGTAAATATGTAGTTACTAACGTAAAAAGTCTGAAATTTGAGTTTGTTTTGGCTAATTTTTGTTCGATAGTAAAAACTTCGCACAGCATTGTGAATACCGACATCATAGTTTCACACATGACAATGCATAATATATTTGTTCTTGAGTTAATGTCCTGAAACGTTAAGTGCCTCCATACATGACGCTACTTACAAGCTACTCGATCCTCGTGAGCGTATCATACGCGCCGATCGTAAGTACCCCCCGTACGATTTTGCTGGTAGCACCGTGTACAGGGCGCTATGCGACGTCTGTCGGTTTCAAATCAGTTTCACGCAACCGGCGCGGCGGTGCTGATACTTTTTGTTTGACGTTTGACAGAAATGGCATCGGAACATGAAAGTAATGTTAGATTTGTTCTGGAAGTAGAAAAAATGCATGTTTATGTAACGATACTTTACCAGAATAGGTAAGAAAGGATTTAGTGGAGATGGCATGGATTGATGTTGGAAAAAAGTCATATGACATCGCTTGACATCGTGTAAACTCCACGGCTGCACGTAAAAAATGATCAAGTTCAGTATATTCCGGATAGCGCCGTGTACGGAAACCAGCATTAAAGAGCGGTATATATGCAGAGTACTTGTGGTTTCGTCACAATCATATAGTTTGTAAGTATCTCCATGAACGGAGGGCCTTACATTTTAAAACATTGGCATTAAACAGGGATTCTATCTTTTTTTTCTGTAACGGGTATTGTAGAATGAGAAATGAGACAGGCCGAACTCCTTTGCGAGGGTAACATGTGATTCACCGGCTTCTAAACGGTGTAATACAGCACTTTTTTCATCAATTGAAAAAACACTTTCGCTTCACGGGACTCATTGTGTCGAGCTTCCTAGTCAAAAGCGAGGCTGTATTGGTAGTTGGGTTTTGTAACTGGACAAATTATCATTAAAATAGGTCGCTTTAAGTAGTTGGTCACTTTAAACGGATACGTTTTCCTACTAAAAGCTATAAAACCTTACTAGGGTTTCCATTATCGTCGCTTAAAACGGTAGACCGTTAAATGCAAAGTCATTATATCCTAATTCTACTGTAAATTTGTGTTTTCTATTATTTCAGAGTCAGACATGGGCAGAACCGATAACGTGGACGAGGCAGCTCTCTATCAAGAAGAGTCGGTACTTGGAAACCGTGAGTTATAAAAATAACTAACTTACCTTCACACCATTTCCCTGCAGGGGTAGGCAGAGAGGATGGACCGCCATGCAACTCGTTCTTGGCACACACTCTTTTCTTCATTCCATACCTACCTGACTGTGCTATTCTGACTCCTGACATTGCCCGCCTCAAGTATTTGATTAACTTTTTATTTTATTATTTATATGAATACCTCACAAGAGCCTCAGCTGGAGCCAGTGAGACTATGGCATCCCCAATCGGGGTATGTTGTGAGGCTGAAGGTAGCGGGGAGGGGAATGAGGTGTGGAAGAGGGAGGTGGGAAAGTACCTGGCTATTCAGAACTGGTCACCAAACACGGCTAAAGACATTTCAAGCAACTTTTCAATTCTGAATGGGGTCTTACACCAGGGCGATACTGAGGGTATCTTCCACTCTGGAACGTGCCGCAAATAGACTTTAAATTATTTTAAATGAATTTTGTGTGAAAATAACACTAATTATTCAAATAAAATTTATTTGCCCACGCCGGGATTCGATCCCACGACCACCGTATTGCGAGTCAAAAGCCGTACCAGAGGCAGTGGGTAATCGTAATATAGACACGTTAAATTAATTTGGGTTTTCTGTTGTTTCAGAAATGGATATGGACAGAATGAGCGACGAGGGCGACGAAGCGAGCGACGTCGACCACGAAGAGAGCGATGAGGATACCTTCTGCATGCCACCAATACCTTATCATAATATTATCAACGTTTCACCTAACTCCGCTATGGCCATAGACTTTAGTAGACAAGACCAGGTAGATAGTGAGGCAATGCGTTCGATTCTGCCGCCTGGAGGTTACTCTTTCGATTGGTCCAAAGATATCTCACGTTTTACTGGGATAAGGGAGACATTCACAGGCACGCCAGGACCAACTTTCAATACCGACGAAATGGGCAAACCTGTGGATGCCTTTCTTAAAATCTTTGATGCAGATGTCGTTGAACTGATCGCGAGAGAGACCAACAGGTATGCAGATCAATGGATTGCGAAAAAACAATTTAAGCGGCATGCGCGTACCAATAAATGGGCTCCCACGAATAAAGAGGAAATGTATGTATTCTTGGCAATTTTAATGTATCAAGGTATTAGTCCCCTTCCTGTTGAAAAAGACTACCTCTATTCAAAAAAAACTCACCGCCATGCCTTATTTCAGCCGAGCCATGGATTATAATCGTTTTCTTCTAATTAAAAAATTCCTTCACTTCACCAACAATGAAAGTCTTTCTTCTGATATACCGTTATCTGTGCGAAGGTTACAAAAGATTCAGCCTGTCTTGGACCACCTCTCAAATAAGTTTGAGACTTTATACCTGCCCGAGCAAGACATCTCTCTGGATGAATCCTTACTCTGCTATAAAGGCCGTTTGGGATTCTACCAGATGATCAAAACCAAAGCGGCCAGCGCGGGTATAAAGTCGTACGAGCTTTGTGAGTCCAAGTCCGGCTATCTTTGGAAATTCCAAATTTACACGGGGAAGACCATTTCCAGACAGGCTGAATCGACAAATCCAGACCAGGAAGACATGACTTAAGATATGACGGAAGACATAACGGAAGATATGACGGATGACATGACACAGGCCAACTTTTCGGGTGCTCACAATATCTGCCCAGTTGGGGCCACTGCAAAGAAAGTATACGACCTGGCCAGCCCTCTGTTTTACAAGGGGTATACGCTAATAATGGAAAATTTTTATAAGAGTCCATTATTGGCACGATGCCTCAAAAGAAATGGGATGGACTGCATGGGCACATTGCGGTTAAACCGAGAATTTGTGCCCTCTGCATTTAAATCCCATCTCCGGACCAAACTGAGGGAAGGTGAGCTTGTATACTCTAACTGCGGGGACCTCAATGTAATGGTTTGGTTGGACAAAAACCTGGTAAGTATGTTGTCCACCTACCATAAGGCAGAAATCGGGGCAGTTGAAAAGTTTGGTACCTGGACGTACAAACCCCAACTCGTACTAGACTATAACAAGGTAATGGGGGGGGGGGGGTTGACCGAAAAGATCAGCTTTTGGCAGGCTTCCCCATTGAACGACAGCGAAACCTGGTCTGGTACAAGAAGCTTTTCAGGAGACTACTAAGCGTTTCGGTGCAGAATGCGTATATATTGTACAGCTCAAAGCTCCGCAAGGAAAATAAATGCATTTTGTACCGAAACTTCAGGAGTGAGGTTGCGGATGATCTCCTTCTGCTGTTCTGTCGTATTCAAATTGACACGACTGTGCGGACCATTGGCCTAATAGCTGAAGGAAAGACTCTGCGACCTATCCTGAAAGGCAACCACTTCGTGGTCTGTAGCGGGAAAAAGGTGAAATGTGTGTGGTTCAATATAAATAACATATTCAAAAGGACCCTCACAAAGTGTGATGTATGTGATGTGGCATTATGCTATGATTGCATAAAGCCATATCACACTACAATATAGAATTGCTGAGGGTTTTTTATTTAATTTTTTTTCTTTTCTGGTTTTTTAGTTATGAAATTCTAATTTATAAATTTAATTAAATTTGTTTGAACATCAATTATGATGGCCTGGTTGGCTGGACTTAGTCATTTCTTTCCGCATACTCACATCTCATGTTATGTTGTCCTCAAAGGTTCTATATGATAAGGTTCGGTGGACATTTAATATGTATATTTTAATTCTGATCATTGAAATATGCATATTAACAAATGCACGGGTATTCTCATTTTTCCCTGTTTTTTGTACACATTAAATAACTCCGTTTTATTTTTGTCTTAATTATATTTTGTCAATTTTTCTGTAAGCCAATTCAAGCAATGTTCAATTCTGAATGGTGGTCCCTCACCAGAGCGATACTGAGAGTCTCACTCTATAGCGAGGCACAATGATATTATGTATTGATTTTCTTAAATTATGAATAAACCAATATAAATTGAATACATTTTTATTATGACAAAGTGTATAACCAATGTTTAAATCAATATACTGCTCTTCCATTGTAACCATACAACTGTAATATTAATTTAATTGATTTAAAATAATATAAGGGCTTAATAAATAAAAAAATCAATTATTGGTTCCATCAATTATTTTCCCCTCCACCATTTTTTTTTGATACCTTTGCTTTTAGATATAAAATTATCACTATAATTTTATTTGCCATTCGACGCTCATACAAAGGTTTGATATATATACAATTTTATCATCATCATCATTTTACATATTCTGATTTACCCTATGTAGCTTGACCTTAAGGTAGCTGTCAGAAGTGATTTTTCGTCAAATATTGGTGGATTTCATCAACTTGCAAAGTATCCCACTGAAATATTGGCAATGTGTATATTTATGATATATATTTCATTTTAAGCCTTATTTCCTTGTTTTGCACGTTATATAAAAACATGGTAACAAATCTCCAGTTCTAATTTACAATTATTTAAAAAGTAGGACCATGATTTTGACATCGTAAAATAGGCTCTCTGTATAATTCATCAAATGAATAAAATAAAGCCAACATGGCTACTATTCTTATTAATAATTGTAGGCAGTTAATTTATCTTCCTAATGTAATACCAGTTTTTGTGGTAAGTTTATTAAATAGTATTATACAGTGATTTCAATTTTGACAAGTCACGCACTCAAATTTTATAAAATCATTTTCTGACCAAACTTTTGAAGAGATCATAACATACAAAAAATTATTTTTCTATTATATTCTTGCATCTGTGGTTATCAAACAGGCCATAGAGAACATAAAAACGTAGAAAATATTCAATAAAGATATTTAAAACTGCCACTGGCGGCAATTTCAAATCACAAAAACACAAATTTCGCGCATTTATAAAGTTTAAGATTTTTTAATAATTTATCTATCAATTCTAAAAATATAGGATAATTAGTAAAATATAGGTGAATTTATTGGCTGTATAGCACTATAATCAGTTTTATGTCTCCATGTTAAAATTCGGAGGTATGATTTTTTTAATGTTGGCGGAAAATATTCAAAATCGTCGCCAAAAAACCGCGAGCAATCGGAGAAAAAAGTCTTTTGACGCGCGATCGTTCGAGTGGCTAAAGAGATATCAAATTTTTCCTCTACATATGAGAATCCACACCTAATAAATATGCTTGTATTATGTTTCCCCACTATGCAGCCGTACTCACTCCCAAGTATTGATATACTATATCTTATTATCCACCCAAATCATATCTTAATTAATAATATTATTCCTATCTTGGCTATCATAAAATCCATTACTATAATAAGTATGACACGTATTTGTAACTTTTTAAATCCAACGTACCCCGAATTATTTTTTCCTAGCTTTGCCAACACTGTAAACTTCTTTATTTATACCTTTTTCATTATATACAAATTCACAAAAACAGCATATAGAAGCCACAATACTTACATATTCTCAAAATATTACATATTGAAAAGATTTTTCCATTACAACAATCCTTACCTAAACTTCACTTATAATCTTGAAATAACAAAGTATAAACTACTTACTATTGCTATTAACTCTCAGTATCAGAAAATTATCACTTATATCAATATAAATGTCATTGAACTCTGGAACTGTATCATAACTATGAACATATATTGGAAAAAATTCTCATTACAACTACCGCTTTTAAAAACCTGTGGTACCACTTACTCAAATAATTTCTATCATCTTAACATCCTCATTCATAAATACAAAATTAGTATAATTATAACCACAAATGAAACTAACCTTTTGCATCTCATTGTTTATAACCACTACAAATTACATGCATTCCACATACCTTCAACACCAACGCTGAAGGATTGTATCCTTACTTGTCTAATTCCACTTATACATGTAATCCATTCCATTCTTATAATCATATTAATAACCTGCTATGATTCCTATTCTTGCTTCATATATAAAGTTATAATCATACATACAACTTTCATACTTTCAATGTACTTAATATACTTTATGATTGTAGATCTCCTATGTATTTTTACTTGTCTAATTATTGTTATTCTTTCAAACACAGAAGACACTATGCACCTGCAAAGACACATAACGAATAATAAATGTCTTGGTCTTACAATATACTTATACATTAACCTATCTTACCCAGTCGTTGATGAACTCAAACACCCACCATACACAGATGCCCATAATGGACCCAATTAACCCAATTGATAACTTTCTTAATATCACGGCACATACGACAAACAACACAAATGCATTAAAAAAATTTATCTCCAAACCAGAAGCTCTAAGAGTATTTGCCATGAATATCCGTAGCCTCAACAAAAACTTTGATAACCTACTTGTTCAACTTACTGACATAGGAAATGAATTTGACATCATTGTTCTGTCAGAGTGCTGGATTAACGTTAATTACATCCCGAAATTATTAAACAACTACTCTGTGTACAACACGTCTCAGCACAGGTCCCAATCCGATGGGGTCATAGTTTATGTCAAGTCTAACCTAAAACATGCAGTATCCGAAATTTCAGTCGACCATGCAAATTGTCTTAATATCTCAATCGATAACTTAAATATACTCGCAATATACCGCTCCCCAAAGTCCAACAATGTCACCCCTTTTCTCTACTCTCTCGAAAAAAATATCGATGAAAAAACTAAGGATCTCATCATAATCGGTGACATAAATATAGACATCCTAAATGAATCCAGCCCCCACGCTACAAATTACCTAAACCTAATGGCACTACATGGCCTTATACCACACATCAACACACCTACACGAGTCACCCTCACTACTAAGACATGCATAGATCATATTATGGTTAGATCAAAGCGAACCGCTAAATCAGCTGTATTCGAATCCACTGTAACTGACCATTACTCAACCATTCTCGAACTACACAACTCAAAATCTACTCCCCCTAAGTCCAGTAATCCTTCCCATAAAACTGTTAATATGGTTCATTTGATAAATTATGTTGAAGAAGAAAAATGGGAATCTACCCTGCTTTCTGAAAATGTCAACGACGCTCTTGAAAATTTCTCTGCATCACTAACTGCCCACATTAACCACGCTACTTTCCCCATTATAATGGCATCGAACAAAAAAAAGAAACTAAAACCATGGATTACAAATGGCCTTATCTTCTGTATACGTAAAAGAGACAGACTCCACAAACAATCCGTAAACAACCCAGACCCTCAACTCTTGCGCTTCTATAAAAAATATCGTAACATTTGCAATAATCTCATAACAATAACCAAACAAAACTATTACAAAAAAAAAATTGAAGAATCGGGATTTGACAGTAAAATAATCTGGAACGTAGTCAATGACATCTCAGAAAACAATAAAACCTCATTCAAAATGCAATCACTCGCCATAAATGGGAAAAATATCCAAGTCCATGATGACCCAAAAACCTTAGCTGATCATGCCAACCATTTTTTCAGTAACATCGGCACGAACTTAGCCAACAAAATTCTAAAAGCAACAAACAAAACACAAAATCTCTTAACCTCACGGGTAAGACAACAGAGCTCTTTGCACCCGGAACTAATCCTAACCCCTACCTCCAATAAAGAAATAGTTGACACAATACTCACCATTAAAACAAACAGTGCTGCTGGTAATGACAATATTTCTCCTTATATAATAAAACACATAGTTCACTTTATTACAATGCCGTTAAAACATATCGTTAACCTAAGCTTTAAAAGCGGTTCTTTCCCACACCGACTAAAACATGCAACAGTTATCCCAATCTATAAAGGTGGCGATAAAACAAATATTGAAAACTATAGACCCATTTCTTTGCTAAGTGTCCTGTCAAAAATCATTGAAAAAATTGTTAAAAGTAGACTTGTCTCCCATCTTGAAACCCAGAAGTTTCTCTCGCCTAATCAGTTTGGCTTTCAAAATAATTTAAATACAGAATCTGCAATCTTAGACTTGACGAATAAGATCACTAACAGCCTGGACGAAGGTGATTCCTGCCTAGCCATATTCCTAGACTTAGCCAAAGCATTTGACACGGTTTCCCACCCCATACTTCTAGAAAGACTATCTCAAATAGGCATCCGAGGTAGAACTCTTAACTGGTTCTCATCATACCTAACCGACAGATCGCAAGCTGTGAAAATTAACAACATAACAAGTAACCCCTTACCAATCCACTTCGGAGTCCCACAAGGAAGTGTTCTAGGCCCTATTCTGTTCCTCATCTACATCAACAATCTCTGTAACCTTCCCATAACCGGGAAACTAATATCTTTTGCAGATGACACTGTACTGATAACTAGACAGAAAACCTGGAAAGGAGCATTCGACATAGCTCAAAACGACATACGCCAGATAAAGAAATGGTTAGATGATAATCTCCTAACCCTTAATGCTGGAAAAACAAAATTCTTAACCTTCAGTCTTTCTGCTGCAACCCAACCTACCAACAATCAGAATATAATAATTCACTCCTGTCTAAGAACTTGCACTTCCTGTAATTGCCCAAACTTGGAACACGCCACCCACATAAAATATCTGGGGGTCATCATTGATCAACACCTTCGTTGGGATCAGCACTTGGCCAGTCTAACCACACGCATCCGCAAACTCTCTTATGTCTTCCGAACCCTAAGAAATATCCTTACTACCTCAACTCTTAAAACTGTTTACTACGCTCTCTGCCAATCTCTATTAGCATACGGCATTATAACTTGGGGTGGCTGTGCACAATCTATCATCGAACCTCTACTAAAAGCCCAAAAAATGGTAATACGTGTCATTAACAAGCGACCGACAAGATACCCCTCCAAACGACTCCTCATCGAGTATAACGTCTTAAACATACGGCAACTCCATTTAAAATTTATGCTAATACATTTCCTGTTCAAATACAAAAACAAAACTCTCTTACAACACAACTACACCACCAGAACAATAACCAACAGACACTACAATGTACCTACACTACACACCACGTCAGCTCAAAGACAATTTTTCTTCCTAGCTCCTAAAATCTTTAACCTTATCCCTGAAAACTTAAAAACGTTGAGTCAACCCCATTCCTTTAAAAAACAAATTACGAAATGGATCCTTACACATGGGATACATTACAATTTTAACACCCATTCACTCTACATTCTATCGATTTAATCACTTTTCAGACAAAACATAATATATCTCTATTTTCTAAATTAGCGGCATGTATGTACAAGATTATTTAGTATGATCTATATCTAACAACTCCTCAAATTTCTCATTTTATAATAATTCTCTAACTTCTCCATCTTCTTCTTGTAACCCAATCTAACTATAAGTATATCATTTTCTTACTATAGAGCAGGCAAAATATAAAATATCTTTATTTACTATCTAAGCAGCATTATATGTATAAGACTGATTACTGTGAACTATATATATATATCAATAATTCCTTAATTTACTAAAAATTTCAATCTATACTAACGAATGTATATCCACTAACTGTAAACTTCACCCGCCATAACACAGGGTCATCCCTAGCATGGAGGGTGAAATATCACAAAAAACTATATGTACTGTTGATAATTCATGTATTAAATAAATAAATAAATAAATAAACAAAAATTGGTATTTTGGAGAAACTTTATTAATTATTACATTTTTCTGTTCATTTGCAAATATGAGGAAAAAAGCAAAAAGATTGCGGGATTTTTTAAAGGAAATGCGCAGGTACTTACCGGAAAAGGTAGCTACGCAATTAATTAGGTTTTAAGGCAATACGAAGATAAGGTTGTTTCGATGATACTTCACCTGTTTTTTAAAGTTAATTTTCAAGTTCTGTATTGGTTATAATTCAAGTTCTGTCGTTTTATCATTATAGGCCAGTTACATCACAAAACTGAAATAATTACAGAACTTGTAATGTAAAAAGTGGTTTACTCGCCAAAAGCAGAAAAAATGTGCCATAGTACTAAATCACATGCCGGGGTAGGTAGGTATATTGTTTAGGTAGGTACTAAATATGATTTTGTTAGAACTGAGTGTCAAATTATTATTTGACTAGACATTGGTTAGATGGAGAAGGGAACAACCTTTTTAACACAATAATATCAATAGATACTTATAGATATATTGAAATGTAACTTCAGTTGGTAAAATCGTATGAGTTAGGTACCCAGGATATTTCAGAAATTGGTGCAATGTCAGAAATAGGGTGTTTTACTTCATGCAACATTATAGATATTTCTACTATTGTGGTACGAGACCACAACAGAATGGAGTTGGCAGGAAAACACTTCTTTTTCTTCTTCTTCAGCACAATTTATTTAATGCAATAAATACAATTATCACAAGAGGGTCTATCTACCCTTACTCGGGTGGTCCACGACCACACCACACTGACAAAAATCGAAGTATCTACTTCGATATCTCTATTGTCAGTTTTTCCAATACTGAACCGTAGATACAACTCGTACCTCCCAGCTTCAGTATAATTACACGAGTACAGGAACACCGCGTGTACCTTCTAGCGTTACTCTACTAGCAAGACTAACCCTCTGTTCCAAAAATCACAATATTTAAAGAAAAACATACAAAGGGTGCAAAATTGTGAGACGGAATAATTGAGCTGCTCCCACAACTGGATTTTAAAATCCCGCAATAAAACAATTGCCCTAAAGTCGGCCAAAAAGGGCCATCAATAAAACTAAGTACATCATAAAACACTTAAATGGAGAAATGGCGGGGACTAAGATTAAAACATTCCCAGATCTCGAATTCTTAAATTTAACTAACTAACCATCACGCCGTTTCCCCGCAGGGGTAGGCAGAGGACGGACCGCCAAACAACTCGGTCTTGGCACACACTCTTTGCCTCACTCACATTCATACATCGTCTCATACATTCTCTTCTATTATTCTGACTTTTGACATGACCCGACTCAAGTATCTGATTCACTTGATCGTGCCATGTCTTCCTCGGGCGTCCCCGACTTCTTCTACCATTCACATTCGCGTCGTATATTCTTCTTACACTACTTCCTTCGTTCATTCGCTCTACATGCCCAAACCATCTGAGGGTCCCTTTCTTAATCTTACTCATTATGCTTACATCAGCCTTACATTCTTTGCGGATATCCACATTTCTCACACGATCATACATTGTTTTACCACACATACGTCTCAGGGATCTCATTTCAACTGCATTCAGTTTACTTTCATCCTTCCTCTGCCAGTTCCATGCCTCACTGCCATACATCAGGGTAGGTACCAGGACTCCATTGTGGACTGCTAGCTTCGCTTTTTTTGACAGTTTTTTATTAGCGCCAACGGCATTCAGTCCACCATTAATGGAGTTACCGGCATTCACCCTTCTTTCAATATCTCTTTCAGCCTTCCCATCTCTCGTAAACATACTACCCAGATACACAAACTCATCCACCTGCTCCAAATATTCATAAATTTAACCCACAATAAAACAATAAAATTACTTGTGCCAAAAGGGCACACCAATAAAGGTACAACTTAAACCTAAGGGATTAACAAATACTGTGAATTTTACAATTATAAAAGTTCCTCTTAGTTTGGGTCATAAACCCTTTCCATTTTTGGGGCTACCATAAATATTTATAGCAGCCTTCTATTTGAGGGTCATATTTGAAATGACAGATATAAAAAACACCTACTTAAAAATAAACAATTTAAGAACTAAACTTTTTCTTACAAATCGGTTAAGTAATGTATCTACATAATTACCAGCCATTAAAATTACTTCAAGGGTCGGACCTTCTTTGGAAAAACCGAGGGATAATATTTTGTTTGCATATTTTAGGCGATGTTTCGTTTACACGAATCTTACGAACTAATTATTATTTTACTTATAATTAAATACCTAGAAGAAATCGCAATCTGGAACGAACAATAGAAATTAAACAGCAATTTCCAGTTAAATGTAAGTAGTTATATATATAAGGTAGTCATTAGTTTGTGTTGTATTAAACAAACAACCAGTGGCAGTACTTTGAACTCATTGCTTTGCTTTTTCACGAACCAAAAAATGTCATTCTCTTTCGGTAAACGCTAAGCGTCCCTTTCTTAAGTTTTTTTTTAATGCCGGCAACCCGGGTGTTTATTGTAATAATAATATCTTATACAAACAGGTTAGTAACCCGCCTCACTAGACTAAGTCTGTTCCGAGACGGGTACATACATAATACATACATAAACTTACATTTGTATATATACATATATGTACATATATACAAATGCTATGGTTAAGGTTTTGACGGGTGTAAGATGTAAAACAATTTTCTCGATTTACCCGCGTAACGTAGTCTTGAAAAGGACTTTTAACTCCTGACGTTTCGGACAGATCACACTGTCTATCTTCAGAGGCCTTATGTCTTGAGTTTTTGTCTGAAACTGATAGCTTTCACATGTCTGTTCGGCCCAGAAGCTAAGACTTAAGTTGTGATCTGTCCGAAACGTCAGGAGTTAAAAAGTCCTTTTCAGGACTACGTTACGCGGGTAAACCGAGAAAATTGTTTTACATACCTATATACATATATATATATATATATATATATACATACACAAATATGCACACATATATACGACAGGTATTCGCATCGGTACATATACATAATCGTACACATAGATATATATATAAAAAAATAAGTAGGTAGATACATATAATCAAATAAGAATTATTGGGAGTTGATATACAGTTATCATGGAATTAACATAGGTATTTCCACTAAACCAAAAATTCATCAGATTCACATAGGTAGTAATGCTAGCATCTAAATATAGAACTATTAAATATAAACAAAACGATGACACATAGTAATGTTAGCATCTAAATCTATAACTATTAGATTTCAACAAAATAATACACATATGAGGTAATAATAATATAAGCATTCGTAAAATAAAAGCAGTGTACATATATATATATATATATATATATATATATATATATATACTTTTTTTTTAAATAATCGGAAACGGTTCACAGGCACAAAGCACGGCACCGGTCCGTAGAGCCTATTTCCAATTTCACCTCCATTTAGCCGTCAAACATCCTCATTACAAGTCTCTATCATATTACCTATGGTTCTCGGACACATAACTCGTCCGTTTCCATTATAGCACGCCTCATTTCACCTGAAGGTCTGCCAAATCTAAGTAGAGAGAGCGGAAGATTCCACAAGTATTCTATCACAAACCTTGCACAAACGTTGTTCCTTGAAGGGCACTGTATGACCAAACCGCCGAAACACCACCATAGTAAAATAATTACCACAAATAGACATAAAATAGACGAAACAGCGAGCAATTGCCATGATGGTCCTATTGGTGCTGATGTCTTGGTTGGCACCGATTGATCCTCGATTGTAGATATGGTCCCCAGTGGTCCTATTGGTGCTGATGTCTTGGTTGGCACCGATTGATCCTCGATTGTAGATATGGTCCCCAGTGGTCCTATTGGTGCTGATGTCTTGGATGGCTCCTCGATTGTAGATATAGCAGAACTCTCCTTCACTGTTGAATGTTCAATGTCCTCCTCGGGTGGCACAAATGGTGGAAGATGGCAAACGCATTCAGTAGGAACACGAAATTTAGCTTCAATCTTAGTAAAACTGTCATCAGCAGTGTCTTTCAATATAACAGGGAAGATTATGTCGTTATATTTATAATTATAGCACTCTTCATCGCGATTGAAGCAATTGCAGCTTCTATAGCAAAAAGGTATTGGCAGCATATTCGGGAAGGGTTGTTGCGAGGCTGTGATATTAATTAAACTGTTGGTGTTCGTGTAGAATATATTAGGACGAAACGTTTTATCGATATCAATGCCAGTACCAATTGTACAAGCTAAACACATAACAAGCGCAATAACAAACAATTTTTTATCCTTCATTTTGCAAAGCGACTCGCGACACACGACCAAACACTGAGCGCGAGCCAGCTGAACTGACAACTGACACTGACAACTGACTGCGAGCAGTGTTGCCAACTGTTAGCTATAGCAAATTGCTAGACATCTTACAAAATGTTGCTAGATTGCCAGTTTTTTTTACCCCAAAAAGTTGCTAGAAGTAGCTAAACGTTACAGTAGGAGATAAGTTAATACAATAAAAGACAAATTCTGACAATCGTTTTTATTTCCATTAAATCCAACAAAAGAGAATAAATATCTTATACACGTTATTGAATAAATAAATAAATTGAACATTCACATTTAAAGAGGAAGATCAGAAGATGTCGATGGCTGGGGTTCAGTATCTTTCAGTGATTTTGAATATTTTTCAGCGGTACCCATTTTATGCAGTACATCTTTAGGCAAAACACAGTTATAGCGTCACCCACGGCATGTGGAGTCTAGGAGGTTTTGGTTATAGCCGCATTTACCACTTTTCCTGCGAGTCTCTAATGCAGAGGATTGAGTTAAGAGTTTTTTTTTTTATTATTATTAAGTTAAAAGAAATATAATATTTCGCGTTTCGAGTTGTGAAACTCATTCGGTTTCTTTACTTATTTTTAACTAAATTCATCTGAGAGAATAACCTCTCTACCTCTGCATTAGAATGTGGCAGTGAAAGGCAAGTTAAAGCAAGAGTACTTATATCTTGGTATGTGTTGTCACCGGAAGAATTGCTATAAAACAATGACTAAAAGTTGCTATAAAAAGTAGCTAAAAAGTTTAGCTACAAGTTTCATTAAAATGTAGCTGTCTGACATCAAATAATAGCTAGATCTAGCTACAAAGTTGCTAAGTTGGCAACACTGACTGCGAGAACTCCGAGAACTGTTTGAGAATTGAGACTTTCACTCCGGTCAGTCTAGGGTTGCCAAAGCTTATATTCTAAAATACCCACAATATGTTCTAAATCCCCAAATTGGGGAAAGCAAAATATCAAATTCCCCACAAGTTTCTTCATAATTCTTCCTCCAAAATAAAACAAAATTCCATCGAAAATAATATTTTTATTTATTAAAATTGATTCAAACGTATTATTCCATACGTATCATAAGATAAAAAAATAAGTTACAACCCAATAACCAACATTGAAGCAAAAATAATGGCATAGAAAAAAAATCAATACGGTTGAATTGTATAGCACTAGAAAAAAAGGAAACATAAAAAATAGGTAATATAACCATACGAGTAGGTACATAAGGTATGGGGGAAAAAATTGACTGAAAAAGACAAGTAATTTAAATGAGAGAAAAAAGAGTTAGTTGAAGAAAAGAAGATACAAAAGTATTTAAGTATTACAATATAATTTCAACCCATTTAAAAAAATTATTTTGTTAATTGATATTGAGACCAATAATTTGAAACATTGAAGGTTAATTAGTAAGCAATTTACATCATTATAAGATTTTATTAACGACATGTATAAAGGATTATTAACGAAATAAGTATACATAGGTACAGGTGATCTAAAATAATTGCCTTCTTTCATCAATTACTGCAACCTGCCTTTTTTTGATAACATTTTGTTTGAAGGGTTAAACTTCAAACTTCCTTTTTAATCCCTTCTGGAGTAGCCATCAATGCTACCACAGTATTTTTATGAAGGCGATTTCTATTTTCTGTTTTAAAATTTTAAGAACACTGAATTTCCTCTCAACGGAAGCGTTGGAAAACGGCAACACGCAAACTTATTACAATTTTTAAATTTGGGAACAAGTATCGTCCTGTATTGTTTTTTAGACAAAACACTTTAGCCCAGTAAAATTCAGCGTCGACATCCACATACATTCAGACCATGTAGGGAGAAATCCAGAATAGCTGGATCCTTCTGTCGTAGAAGTTCTATGACTAACAAATTCATGTGTTTTCGAGTTAGGGTCCCGAACTTCGGGAATCTCCCGACTATTATTGTTTAGAAATAAATGTTACAATGCTGCCATTAAATAAACTACGAAATCTTCCACCGAATGTACATATTTTTGTAAATGGTTGGGTAATCAAAAAATGCCCAGAATCCCCGCATTTTCCCCGCAAAATTGTGTTCCCCACAAAATATCTAATTTTTGAAAAATCTTAAAAATTCCCCGTAATTTGGGGAATTACCCACAAAACGGCAACCCTACCACTCACTGCCACTACTCACAATATTCACTGACGTATACATATACGAAATACGAAGATATTGTAGTATTTTTGGTGATAGATGCTAGCAGATGATTGCAGCGGCATCTAGCGAAAAGATCGCGATTTCCTAGCTTCTGTTCTAAGTTCTAATTTCTTCCATACTGTCTTCTAAAGGTAGTATTTTGATGGTAGTGACGGTTCTATGCCAACTCAAAATGAAACCATCTCAGAACCACCATAGTAGGTCATTAAAAGCTATGAAAAAATAATTTTAATATAGCCGGTAACCCTAACCTAACTTAACCTATTTAAACAATTATTATTTTTTTTATCATCACTCTAATGACCTTTCTGAGGTGGTTCTGAGTTGGTTTCATTCTGAGTTGGCCTGTCACCGGTAGCGACATCAGATGTCGCTACCGGAACGAATTTTTTCCATTCTAGATTCTAGATTCTAGAATGGAAAAAATTCGTATGATCTTTGCAGCGACATCTAGCGAAAAGATCGAATACTTAACGCCAAAAGGTATCGATATGATATTAGTACAAAACAGCATCAGAGCACTCCGGCGGACAAAACGGTCTCTATCATTCATTTTGAGATTATTTTGTTTTCAAAAGTTTTCGTTAAAATCCGAAAGATGCCACTAGAAAAATAAATAATATATGTATTTTTTTCTTTTTTTTTACATTAACTCCACACCGGAGGCCCTGAGGAAAACAATTTCCCTCAGGGCCTTTTTGAAGAGAGGAAGAAATGAACACTGGTCTTGAAGAGACCCATGTTGTAGGAAGGAGGAAACACAGAGGCCGGCAAATCATTCCACAGCCGAGCTGTTGAACACAAGAACGAGTCGAAGAAACGACCCGTTCTCATGTGACAAATGTCAACCGTGTACAAATGTTGGGCACGCGTTTGGCGTGTTTCCCGACTATGCACCGGTGCCGAAGGGATCAATGATGCTAGTTCCTCGGAGCATCTTCCATTGTAGATCAAGGATAGATCAAGGGTAGATCAAGGATCAAGGATCACCGGTAGATCAAGGATAGCATTCCCACCCGACGCCTGTGCTCTAAAGACTGCAATCCGTCTGTAAAGATGGGAGAATCTATTAAACGGACCGCCCGTTTCTGCACAGAGTCGAGGGTATTTTTCAGGTATTTTGGAGCTCCAGACCAGAGGTGGCTGCCAAATTCAACCGTGGGGCGCACTTGTGATTTGTACATTTATTTCAACGTGTCGCATCTGGTCGCTGGTCGGAATTCGGCCGGCTAGGGGTGCCATGCACGTGTCCACTAGGCAATGTTTTCAGAAAAAACTACCTGAAGTCTCAATGCAAGGGCGGATTTAGGGGGGGGGGGGGGGGCACGGGGGCACGTGCCCCCCCCCCCCCCAGACGGTATTTTTGTGTACTGTGGAGATTCCATCACAGTACAGAAAACTGTCTTTATTAAACATTTCACACTTTCATAAACCTTTCTATACTAACTTGAACTTGTAGAAATAAACTTGAAGTATGATACTTCAAGTTTATTTCTAACAGTAATTGTCGAGTTTTTTGCCCGTCGGCCCCTTGTGCCCGCCCAGAAAAAAATCCTAACAGTAATTGTTGATTTTTTTGCGCGTACGCCCCTTGTGCCCAACCCCAGAAAAAATCCTGGATCCGCCCTTGTCTCAATGCCAAGTCATTATAATAGTTATATATTTTGGTATGTTGTGAGGCTGAAGGTAGAGGGGACGGGAATGAGATGGGAAATAGGAAGGTGGGGAAGTAGCTAGCTATTTAGTTCTGGTAACAAAACACGGCTAAAGCCATT
Organism: Limnephilus rhombicus; assembly: GCA_929108145.2. Lineage (NCBI taxonomy): Eukaryota > Metazoa > Arthropoda > Insecta > Trichoptera > Limnephilidae > Limnephilus > Limnephilus rhombicus. The sequence goes on along the minus strand of OV815277.1, from coordinate 54,629,798 downwards.
TCAAGTAACGTTTCAATTGTGTTTGGTGGTCTTACAATAGGGCGACAATGAGAGTAACTAGGTACCTACTACGTCCTGTTATTCACTATTTTCATTATTTTTATTATACTATAGCCAAAGATAAAAAAAAATGTTTTAAACATAATGTAGATACATACAAATAAGGATTGTATTAGGTGGGACAATAGGTACCTTACTATGGACCTATTTGAAAAAACCACAAACAAAAATATAAATATGTACATTTATAACTTTTTATCGTAGGTAATGCTATTACATATCAAGAAACTTTCAAAAATCAACCCACAAACAACTTTCTTTTCTATAATCCATCTATTTTAAAATGTCTTTTAAAACTTACAAAATGTATATACAAAAAAACCCGTAAAAAACTAACAAATGATAACGTTTTATGTTTCCGTCGAATTCGTCGGAATTAATTATTAGCACGGAGTTATGTGTCAAGATAGAGATCCTATAGCTACTGATTTATTATCGTTTATGAATGGTCAAACACCATGCACAATTATTCTCAAATGGCAAAACACCATGCACAAATCATACCATAAGCATAAGGAATGCAATCTCGACTCGAGATCGCAAATTCGAGATCTCGCGAGATCTCGGAATTTTCGGCATCTCGTTAATTAAAAGAAAATATTATTTGAAAGAAAACAAAACCTTTATTCCTTAATATTAGTTACTAAATAATTAACAGTTTTTTTATATTAAAATAATCAAAAGAAAAAATATAACTTAAAGAGATTAGAAAATAATTACGGGTGATTTTGAAAGTAACTTCTTAAAAAACAAAGTGTATTAAGGGTGCTACAAGTGTCTGCTAAACGGCATCTAATGTCCGTTGCAATGTACCCAGCTGCTGAAAGTGCCCTCTCCAACTCAACACTCAACACTCACTGGTTGGCAACAGCGTGACTAAGTAATTATAATGCAAACTGCAAATATCTCCCCCTTGTTCCTCCACACTCAAATCGATCCATTTCCTTTTTTTTATGACTGACTCTAATTTATCTAAAATCGTGGATACACGCGAAAAGGGACATTTAGATACTCTCAGAGTCTCTTCTAATTCCTCTTGAAGTGACGTATTAGTTTGTGACGTAGAAAGAGGCAAGTCATCTTCGTTTTCTGTGTTTGCTACTGTGGTATTAATCACGGTACCAGAAGTTGAGAGTAGTGGTTTACGATGTAATCGTTTGATTATATTTTTAATATCTTTCCGCGAGATATTTGCTAGGCAATTGGAAAGTTTCATTGACTTCCCATAGCTCCAAGTACTTTTGAAAATTATTCGGATTTTTCAAATATAACAGCGCTGCAGTTGCATTTATGCAACGCTCGGAGATACGATTGTTCATCGAAGAGACCAACTTTTCTGAGAGTTTTTAGGTCTTTTAGCTTTCGAATCATGAAACGTATTGTATGTTCTGCACTTACTATATTATATTATCTGTCCCGCTCGTCATCCGTAGCTAATATTCGTAAATAGTCGGGATAGTTTTCTTTCTTCGATCGACACTCCCGCCCGACCGTCAGTCAGCCAGCGCACCACTCACGCCCCCACGCTAACTACTGCCGCCCAATCCCGTCGATCTCGATCGGGATCTCGTCATATTATGCTTCGGGATTGATCCCGAAAAATGTCACGAGATCTCGCGAGATCGAGATCCCGCGAGATCAATAAACTGTAACGTATTCTATTTCAGCGGATTGTGCTTTATAAACCGACTGAGATAATCCTCTACTAGCTAGGGTTTATAACAATATCCTTTCATGATTCTAACTAAGTAGTACTCAATTAGTATTCAATTAACATTTTCAGAACGTTTTTTTAATATTTCAGACTGTTTTTTTTTTATATTGCTGATACTTTTCGGTAGTGTACTAAAAAATTTACTCCAACATATTTATAATTGAATTGCCCCGTTGTTTTTTCTTAACTTCTTCTTGTAACGTGTGCTTCTGTTGCTGCTCTTAACTTTATTATCTGAAAATTTTATACGTAGATGATAATTTTAAATTATAGGTAATGTCACTTCACAAAATAGGTAACTGCTACTTATCAAAAGGTATGTAATAATTACCCTTCAGTTATTACGGTTTTGATGAGGAAATATATGTGCATGTTGTTGCTTTTTGTGAATATTTTTCATTTTAAATGTATAATGTAACTATTGGTTTCCCTAAAATAAAACAAATATGAATCACGGTTCACAGAATAATCACACCGATAAACTTACGCGAGTCTAAAATTTAAAAATAAATTTGCCTAAAAATAAATTGTATTATGCTATCTAATAAATTTAATTATTAATATAAATGTATTTTAATTATCGTTGGTTGTATCATTTGTTACATTTATATCCAAATATTTACCCGCAGCCATTGTCAACGTTGATTCAAACACGCACACATGCAAATATAGATGAGATAACGCATTCACCACCAACACCTAGACAAACCTCATTCCGAAAACTCGGGCACCCCTGCTAATTGACCAAACGTGGCGAATCATTTGGCGCGACATATGATTCGTACCATTGTTATGTATGCACTTTTGCCATCTCATGGGTAGTTCATCGATCCCTTTACTAAAAAAACCATTCGGACGGGAATCAATAAAATCTTTGAAGGCGGTTTGGACTGCCCCATCTGAGTTGAATTTTTTCCCTTGCAAGAAGTTATCCAAATTTCGAAAAAAATGGTAATCTGTTGGGGCAAGGTCCGGAGGGATGTCTTACCGAAACTGAGTTTCGGCTTCGGTCTCAGGTTCGGCCGAAACCGAAACTTCCATATAAGGTCATGATTTCGCGGAAAAAAATAGTCAATCTTAATCAATCAGTCTTTATTTTTAAAACATATATTAATCATTCAGTCTCCGATATTTGAACTAAAAATAAACATTACACAATTATCACTCCTTATTTCAAATAAATTATTTATGCTTTTTGAAATCGTAATCGTAAATCGCTTCGTAAATAATATAAAAAAAGAAAAAGTAAGTATTACCTGTTTGAACATTATTAACAAATAACTAAGGGTCGACCGAGATCTTGGTCTCGGTCTCGGTCTCGCCATTCTCGGCTACTATTTCTCTTCTCGACGAAAAATCGCCTAGATTCTCGGCCATAACGGAGATCGTTGTAAGTAATACGGTATAGGATAATGGTATTCAAAACTACCGCGCGCGTCCACATTCATCACTTGGTGTCAGTGCGTGAGAGAGCTGTCGATTGTGATTGGTCGGCTGGCTGAGGTTTAGTCGGTGAGGCGGGTTTTACTTACCGCTGCTGCCGCCGCTGCGCAGCGCCGTTCGTTCATTTCACTACTTTTGGAAACAGACACTTGGTGAAAACGCAGGAAAATTGCTTTTTATGTGCTACAACATCATGTTTTTCAAATTTCTACCGATTTCTCACATATCTCCCTTAAACATTTGAAGTTAAGCTCTTAAAAAAATATATGTTATTTTTGAAGATAATGTCTAGACGCATTCCATGCCGAAACGTAAATTATTTACAATTCCCTCGAAGAAAAAAATCGCAAAGTATGCTCCGAAAATTATTTTAAACACGTTTGTTTCAGTTATTTTACAATGTAGTTGTGAAAAAATTCACAATGTTTTTTTAAATGATACTTAAGATACCTTCCATGATATTTTAAACGAGTCGTGTTATATTAAATATTTTCGCAATTTTCGCATCGATTTTATCGCTTTAAATATTAGCGCACTCCCCTAACATTTGTAATTACATATCTTTCCATCTTCTTCTTTTTAGCGCGGATGCGGCGCCTTAAAACAAATTATTATTACATTCTTAATAATACTATGCAAAAATAGGGCATTTTCATTTTTTTTCTCAAATTATCTATTTTCGGTCTCGGCTCTCCGCCTCGGCCGAGATTTTAATTTATTCTCGGTCTTGACCGAAAACGAAAAACCTGTCTCGGTTGACCCTTACAAATAACAATATAAAAAGTAGAAAATAAAATATTCTTTCATCTTAAGGACAAAATAATTTGGGAGGCGGGAATGGGTACCACCGCCCCGGGAAACTTTATTGGATAACCAACACCTCTGCCGTAGGTCACCCCACGGTGTTCGCTACGTTTAGTGATTTAGCAGGGGTGCTTGGGTTCATGGGATGAGGATTTTTTTTTTTTTTTTTTTTTTACATTAACTCCACACAGGAGGCCCTGAGGAAAATAATTTCCCTCAGGGCCTATGTCATCTGGGATGCTGTGTGGAGGGTCTTTTTGAGGAGAGGAAGGAATGAACATTGGTCTTGAAGAGACCCATGTTGTAGGAAGGAGGAAACACAGAGGCCGGCAAATCATTCCACAGCCGAGCTGTTGAACACAAGAACGAGTCGAAGAAACGACCCGTTCTCATGTGACAAATGTCAACTGTGTACAAATGTTGGGCACGCGTTTGGCGTGTTTCCCGACTATGCACCGGTGCCGAAGGGATCAATGATGCTAGTTCCTCGGAGCATCTTCCATTGTAATACCGGTAGAACAAGGATAGCATTCCCACCCGACGCCTGTGCTCTAAAGATTGCAATCCGTCTGTTAAGATGGGAGAATCTATCAAACGGACCGCCCGTTTCTGCACAGAGTCGAGGGTATTTTTCAGGTATTTTGGAGCTCCAGACCAGAGGTGGCTGCCAAATTCAACCGTGGGGCGCACTTGTCTAGGTCTGCACCACGATTGTCTAGGTCTTGAAGGTGGATGACCAGGACACACTGAATCCCAGATTCCTACCCACCCCTTTTTCTCCCAGAACTCTCTTCTCCTTACTTTCCCTAAAAAAAACCCTCCACACAGCATTCCCAAAGATGATATAGGCCCGCAGGGAAATTATTTTCCTCAGGGCATATCATGAATCATGAACTAAATCATTTCAATAGCGAAATAAAACTTACCTATTTCGAAATAATGTTAAGTATAAAACACCTCCAATTTCACAACAAATAAACCAAACTACCGCAAAGTTCGCGGAGCGAACACAAACAAGTGAATCAAGTCCTGACACGACTACGAGCGCGGACGCAGCAAAATGACACTTCGTGGCTCGCAGTTCAGTGCACCGAACATGTCCGATCGCAGAACGAAACCTCCCAAATTCAGTTTCGGTTTCGGCCATAGTTTCGGCCCGATGACGGCCGAAACCGAAACTCGATTTTTGGCCGAAACTCGGCCGAAACTGAAACCGAAACCGAAAGTTCGGTCGGACACTAGAGTAAATAGCTGAATAAATTTGAATTTGGCATTCCTAACCAAAGAGAAGATATTTTAGATCAAAGTTGCCAGTACGGCAAAACGTCAATTTCATATGTAAGGACCTAATATTATATTGTAATAAAATATTATATTACTATTACATAATATAACCAATTATTATTATTATTATCGGTTTTAGAGAAAAACCTTCAGAGAATTTATAAGGATTTTCATCATTTATTTAAAAAAAAATCTGATTTGTTTTTGATAAAAGTTAAGCCCTTGTAACTTTAAAAATATTTTTTCATTAAAAACATTCTTTTTATCGTATTGCGAAATAATTAATCAGGGGTGGAGGTAGTATGAGGGGTGGGTAGGAAGCATCAGAGTGTCCAAGAGTGATTTTTTTTTTTCACAGTGAATACCGCACAAGAATCTCAACTGCTCCCGTCTGGAGCCAGTGAGACTATGGCATCCCCAATTGGGGGTATGTTGTGAGGCTGAAGGAAGTGGGGAGGGGAAAGAGGTGGGGAAGAGGAAGGTTGGGAATCCCTGGTACTTGGCTATTCAGATCTGGTCACTAAACACGGCTAAGGCCATTTTCAAGCAACGTTTCAATTCTGAATGGTGGTCTTACACCAGGGCGATACTGATAGTATCTTCCACTCAGGAACATGCCGCAAATATACTATATATTATTTTAAATGAATTAATTGTGAAATAACACAAATTAATCAAATAAAATTTATTTGCGCATGCCGGGTTCGAACCCGCGACCTCCGGATTGTGAGTCAAGAGTCTTACCCACTGGACTATGGAGGTCGTCAAAAGTGATGAACGGATGAATCCAATCCAACCACTGCGGTGCAAGGCGATGGGCAGGGAGAGTCCGGCTGGAGAGGTCGCCCAATGCGCCCCAAACGCTGCTGCTGGGAACCCTCCGATCACGAACCGGATGGGGCAGCCCACCCTCAGTTGTGAGCCTGAGGGTCGGGCCCTAAGAGTATGGATACTAGAGAGACGGCATGTAAAGTGTGCCCACCTGCCCAAAGCATGCCTTTTCAAAAATTTGACCGAACGCTTTTTAGATGGCTCAAATTGGCTTTTACACCTCGGTCGCGCATAGAGCTCCCAGAAAAACGTTCATAAAACATAGAAAAATGGTCCGCTGTGCCGTGTAAAAGTAGTTCTATGAAGACCTTTAAAAAGAATGACGGTCTTACCTTTCACATGTAAGTGTTTAAACATAGCTTAAATATGCATTTTATAATTTTCGGCGTGTTCATTTCAACCGCCATCGCCATGAGCCCGATGTTATCACGTGAACTCCGACTGCCAATGGGCCGAATCGGTCAACTTAAATTATAATAATTAAAAATTACCAAAAAACTTTTATGTTTTTATTAATCATAACACACAAATATAAAGTTGTGATTCACACATGTCATAGGTATATGTTTTTTATCATTTAGCTTATTCATTTAAAAAAAAATTACTTTGTCTTTTTTGCACTGTTATTTTTAGATTTTTTTCCTACTAATTTACCACTCCTTTTACATATGTTTATAATGTTAATTCAAAGTTTATAATCACTGCATTATTATGTAAAAGTCACAATGACATGCCCTCGTGGTCGAGGGGTAAAGCTCTTGACTAGCAATCCGGAGGTCGCGGGTTCAAATCCCGAAATAAATTTTATTCGATTGATCTGTGTTTTCAACATTTTATAATTAAAAACATTATAAGATATATTTCCGGCACGTTCCAGGTTCCAGGTGGAAGACATTCTCAGTATCGCTCTGGCGTAGGTAAGACCACCATTCAGAATTGAAATGTTGCTTGAAATTGATTTCGCCGTGTTTGTTGACTAGATCTGAATAGCCGGGTACTTCTCCAGCTTTCTCTCCACCATTTATTTCCCCTCACCATTTACCATCAGCCTCACAACGTACATGCTACAGACGGAAGCAGTTGGGATTCTTGTGATATACATGGTATAACTCTACATATTATAAAACAAAGTCATTCGCCACGTCTGTCTGTCTGTATGTTCGCAATAAACTCAAAAACTACCCAAACTGATTTTCATGCGGTTTTCATCAATAGATAGAGTGATTCATGAGGAAGGTTTAGGTATATAATTTGTCAAGGTTTTGTGTAAATTGATTGAAATATATAATATATCTGGTCAACCGGCAGCGGGCAGCGGGCAATGGGCTGGCAAATGGGCGGTGTGGATTTAATTTAATAGATGGCGTTGGTTATAAAGGTTGGGTAATGGCGTGGCATTGTTTTACTTTAGCCACAGCAACGTGTGGCCGAATCTGCTAGTAATATGTACATTATTTTAAAATAAATTAATTGTGAAATAACACAAATTAATCAAATAAAATTTATATTTTGGTAGAAAGCAGTCACTTTGTGGTTTGACATATTAATTAAAGGAAAACAATCACTTTGTTTGTAACCACGATTTATTGATTTAATTTTTATTTACCGACCGGTTTCGCTTAATACAAGCATCATCAGGGTATAAATTAAAACTGATGAAAAAATACATTGTGTGAGCTTATATATACATACAGACAGAGACAAAACATAATATAAAGTAAGAGTGAGAGATTGTAATTAACATCCTACATAGTGAGAAAGAGACGGGTATATCTAATGAATAATTACATTATATCTACCGGGACAAAACGTCATTTAAACAGGTGATTAAGGAATAAAGTGGCTACGGGTTTTTTTAGTTTATGGGAAATATTCCTAATATCGGACTGTTGGACACATTTAACTGATTATTAAGGATTTGGGTTTTTGTTTTAACGGCTTTCTTTATTTCGAGTGCTTCTAAATTATTAAGCCTGTTACCATGACTATTTCTGTGTAAAATCTTAACACCGGTGTTTTGATTGAAGGTATGATCTTTATCAATAAGGTGATTAGCGAATTCCGAAAATCCATTATTATTTAAGCATCTAAGATGCTCTTTGATTCTAATATTGACATTACGCGTCGTTTTACCTACATAAAATGATGAACAATCATTACAATCTAATTTATATATTCCGGAATGACTTAGTTTTTCGTCCTTATCTTTCGAATTAATTAAAAACTTTCCTAAATTATTGTTTGTGTAAAATGCCGGTCTTATTTCGGGAGGTAGATTTTTTACACTGCAGGAAGAGAACTGATTAATGAATAAAATACGACGCCATTGGTAACAAAGATTATTATTATTATTTATATTATTATGATTAGTAAATAAGAAATTCTTAGTGGCTATTTGTTTTTGTTTTTTATTTAAAATTGCATCAATGAGTTCGGCATTATAACCATTATTAACCGCGATTTTTTTAATTATTGCTAGTTCGTTGGAGAAATTAGTATTAGATAACGGTATTGTGACCAAACGATGAACCATTGAATGAAACGCGGAGTGTTTATGTGAAACAGGATGATTGGATGTGTTATGGATAACGACGTCGGTGTAGGTAGGCTTGCGAAAGATGTTAAAATTTATTTTATTATTTACGATAGATAAGGTGAGATCTAAAAAATTTAAAGTTGAATTAGTTCCTATCTCTAATGTGAATTTAATGTTTTGATGGTATGAATTTATAAGGATGAGGAAGGCATTTAATTGACGTTGAGTCCCTGTCCAAATACAGAACACGTCATCGACGTATCTACGCCATAGTAAGACGTTTTTTACAAGGGGTGAGGCACTAGTTAAAATTTTGTTTTCTAAATTATTCATGAATATATCAGCAATTAAAGGACTTGTAGGAGACCCCATGGGAAGGCCTTCGATTTGCTGATATATAACACCATTGAATTGAAAATAATTTTGGTTAAGGCAAACATTAAATAGTGAAGTCAGATCATTCACTAAATCTTTGGGTAAATTAGAAGTATTTAATAAATTAGAGATCAAACATTTGCTCTCCTCTATGGGGACATTAGGGAACAAGTTAACCACATCAAACGATATGAGTTTGCAATTTTTAGGGAGATCCAAATCTTTGAGTTCTTCTACTAGTGAAAATGAATTTTTGATCGTATATTTTGGAGAGAAAATATTGGAATTATGGAAAACATTAGTAATAACAGAAGATATTTTAAAATTTGGGGCATCACAGCAACTAACAACTGGTCTTATAGGTTTATCACTTTTATGGATTTTGAGGAATCCATATAATTTTGGAGCTTTCGAATTCTTTGTTAAAAACTTAACTTGATGATATGACTCATCTTGAAACATTTGGGATTTACAGGCTTTAAGAGTTAGTTTAACTTTATCTAAGAATTTTCCAGTAGGGTCTTTTTGAAGAGTTATGAAGTTGTCGTTATTGATGAAATCTTGCACTTTTGTATTGTACCGGTGTTAAGATTTTACACAGAAATAGTCATGGTAACAGGCTTAATAATTTAGAAGCACTCGAAATAAAGAAAGCCGTTAAAACAAAAACCCAAATCCTTAATAATCAGTTAAATGTGTCCAACAGTCCGATATTAGGAATATTTCCCATAAACTAAAAAAACCCGTAGCCACTTTATTCCTTAATCACCTGTTTAAATGACGTTTTGTCCCGGTAGATATAATGTAATTATTCATTAGATATACCCGTCTCTTTCTCACTATGTAGGATGTTAATTACAATCTCTCACTCTTACTTTATATTATGTTTTGTCTCTGTCTGTATGTATATATAAGCTCACACAATGTATTTTTTCATCAGTTTTAATTTATACCCTGATGATGCTTGTATTAAGCGAAACCGGTCGGTAAATAAAAATTAAATCAATAAATCGTGGTTACAAACAAAGTGATTGTTTTCCTTTAACAAATAAAATTTATTTGCCCACGCAAATGAGTCAAGCAGTGTTTGTTCCTATCACTATTTTTTTTTTATCATTGTAAAACTGTAAATACAGTTCTTTTATTAGATTAATATCGAGCACTCTTAAAACTCAAGCACCAGCTTACATCAGAATGGAATGCACAAAATTTTTCACTGCAAGTCTGTTGATTTTATAAAAATTTATATGATAAATTAAAATCTATTTCAAACTGATGAGTTAAGCAATGATAGCACCAAGGAATGGCGCCTTGAGTTACAGCTTACAGCGAGTTCATAACACTAGTTTTTTTACCCACTTGCACTTGTCAAGTGAAAAGTGAGGCCGATGTATTTCGACAAGCGCTTCACAAATCAATCATAATATTGATTTCGCAAAAAATGAGTTACGTCCTAGTAGATAAAGGTAACTTAAAATAACTTGTATAGGGAACAATAAAAATTAAACAACACATAAGTCTCCAGTCTCCTTGTTACTCCCCTTTCCTCATTTCATTACCTTTTTTTCAATTGGGCTATTATATTTTATATCCAAAATGTGATAAAAAAATTACTAAAGTTTAAAAAATATAAAAATGATAATGATTCCCATTCACAGTTCGGCCCTTATCTCCATAGCACCGCCTTCCCCCCGCACACTAGCCACATTCCCGGTTTCTATCCCCTCCCACTAGACGGCTTCAAGTTTGCAGGAAGTTGAGAGTTGTTTTACACTCTCATAATAATTATTACATCTATTCTAATATGTAGGGTTCTGTTAAAATAAAATAAGAAGATTGGTACTCACTCGGTTTATTGACAAATAACAATTACTAAATAATAATTAACAGAGATGTTGCTTGGTGCACCTATTGTCACGGAGTGACAGGCCGTGCCGCGTCTCTCCCCACCTCGCGTCCCAATGGTGGTGGGAGTATCGACACTCCACATGCCTCCCCTCCTAGAATGATGATCATCCTTCCTGAAGTCCTCCTTGAATCCTCTAGCAGGTGGATGAAATATTGGACTGAAGAGGTAGGTATATGTACATGACGGAGAGACAGAAGAGTGTATGGAATGAAGGGCACAAATGTTCGAAGATATCTCATGCTTAGTATGCCCATCTTTCAGGGAATCTAACTCGCCTACCCGATCGAGTTGTTCTCTCTGGTGTTTTCTCAGGAACTTTTATTGTTGTGGTCGGTTTAACAGTAGGGATTTCTTTCTCCTCCAAATCTGTTGGGAGAAAAGCAGGTTTTAGCCTATCAATACTTATGTACTTTTGGTGGCCGCGTATTTCCACCAACATTTTCTTAGAATCCCTCATCAATACTTTGAAGGGTCCTTCATATGGCGCCTGCAAGGGAGCTTTAACCGAGTCTGTTCGAATGAAAACATGAGTGCAAGTTCCCAACAAACCGTGTACAAAAGGTTTATCATGGTTATGGTTTGTAGCTGGTATGGGTTTAATATCTTTCAACATATCAGTGACCTTTCTAGCGAACGTCTCTGGATCTGTTGGTGTTGTCTCGGTGAAAAAATCTCCCGGGAGCTTAAGTGGAGTTCCGTATGTCATTTCCGCGGGTGATGTTTTTGCATCCTGTCGAACGCAAGATCTGAGGCCCAAGAGAATCAATGGAAGTCTCTCTGACCAACTACTTGTGGAAGCTACTTTTAGAGCCCCTTTTAGTGTTCGATGCCATCGCTCTATTAAGCCGTTTGCTTGCGGGTGGTACGCTGTTGTTCTTAAGTGTTTTACCCCACACAATTTCATGAGGTCTTCGAAGAGCTTACTTTCAAATTGACGTCCTTGATCTGATGTTATTGTATCGGGCACTCCAAACCTAGCTATCCAGTTCTCCATGAGAGCGAGAGCAACTGTCTCTGCCATGATATCCTTAATGGGAATCGCTTCTGGCCATCTAGTGAAACGATCTATAATGGTCAATAGGTAGTTGTTGCCACGTGATGGAGGCAAGGGTCCAACAATATCAATATGGATATTCCTAAACCTCTCCTTGGGTAACGGTAGAGTTCCAATAGGACTGTGGGTATGCCTATTTACCTTGGCCTTCTGGCATAAAATGCACGTGGTGACAAACTCTTTTACGTCTTTTTGCATCTTAGGCCAAACGAATCTTTGCCTAAGTGTTTTGTAGGTAGCTCCAATGCCGGGGTGACAAATACTGTGCATGTTATCAAGTATACGGTGTCTCCAAGTCTTTGGTACAAATGGTCTTACAACTCCAGTAGACATGTCACACCAAAGTGTTGTAGGACTTCCGGGAATCTGGACACGTTCCAAACGCAGAGAAGTCTCGGTATTCATGATTGCGATAAGTTCTGGGTCATTGTTTTGGTCTAACGCCACCTCTTCATAATTGATTGGCGATGGAATTTGTATTTCGTCAATTCTTGATAATGCATCGGCTACCTGATTTTCTTTTCCGGGTGTGTAGACGATTTTTGTTGTAAATTGCGCGATAAAATCTAACTGTCGTCTTTGCCTTGGCGAATCATTATCCGCTTTTTTGGTGAACGCAAAGCATAAGGGTTTATGATCGGTATATATGGTGACTTCTCTACCCTCAACCTGTCCTCGAAAGTACTTAATTGCTTCGTAAATGGCTGTGAGTTCTCTATCATAAGTACTGTAATTTTTTTGTGCGTTGTTGAGTTTTCGTGAAAAAAATCCGAGCGGTTTCCATTTCCTTTGCTTTTCTGTTCGTTGTTGGAGGGCTGCGCCCACAGCAAAATTTGATGCATCCACCATAATTGCGAGGTCTGATGATATTTCTGGATGTGTGAGGAGTGTAGCATTAGCCAAATCAACTTTGGTCTGGTCGAATGCCTGAATGAGCTCCTCTGTCCATTGGATTGGTTGCTTGTCTGCTTTTTTTGTATTGGCGATTATGGCGTACAACAATCGTTGGGCCTCCACAGCCTTTGGAATGAACTTTCTGTAGTAATTCAGCATACCCAAGTATCTGCGCATGTCCTTTGCTGTTTTTGGTCTTGGGAAATCTTTGATGATCTCCACTTTATCGGAAAGTGGAGTCGTTCCCTCATTTGAAATTTGGTAGCCAAGGAATTTAATACTGGATTGACCAAACGTGCTTTTCTCGGCGTTAATGATCAAACCGTGTTCTTCAAGACGTTTGAAGACTGTTTCGAGGTGCTCCATGTGTTTGTTTTCGTCCTCGGATGCAATCATAATGTCATCGATATATGCAAAACAAAAATCCAAGCCATTCAGTACTTGATTTATAACGCGTTGAAACGTCTGTGCCGCGTTACAAAGCCCAAATTGTAAATGTGTGAACTCAAAGAGACCAAATGGTGTTATGATGGCGGTCTTTGGAATATCACTCAAACCAATGGGAATTTGGTGGTATGCACGAACTAAATCTATAGTGCTAAAAATGTTGGCTTTAGACAACTTGTGAGCGAAATCGTTCAGTTGTGGAATCGGGTAACGGTCTGGAATCGTCTGAGAATTGAGCCTGCGATAATCTCCGCAGGGTCTCCAACTGCCGTCCGATTTTTGTACCATGTGCAAAGGGCTTGCCCAACAGCTTTTTGATGGTCTACATATTCCTTGTTGTACCATAAGGGCAAATTCCTTCTTTGCTGCCTCTAGCATTAGTGGTGTCATTCTTCTGGCCCTGGCTGAGGTGGGTGGTCCAGTTGTTTCAATACAGTGGGCCACAGAATGTTTAACTTCTACTTCTCGATTGAAGGGTCGTGTAATTGCAGGGTATCGCTGTAGACATTGGTGGTATTTGCTTGTATTGTTGACCGTAGATATACCCGTACTTGCATAGTGAATGCGCTGTCCCGTTGACGTTAGTCCCGTCGTTGCGTCAATGAGTCTCCCTTTCCGAAGGTCCACTAGAAGATTAAAATTTTCTAAAAAATCTGCCCCCAAAATTGCGCGCTCGACTTCGGCTATGACAAATGTCCATGGAAATGTTTTACGCAATCCGAAGTTAACTATCATTCGGCGTAGTCCGTGTGTCTTGATAGGAGTACCATTTGCCGCGTAGAGTGCCACATTTGGCTCGTGTTGTTCAAATGTTTGCGGTGTTTTGAATTTGCTGGGAATTACAGAAATCTCCGCCCCGGAATCAATCAAAAAGTTTATATTGTTTTGCCGGTCCCATATGTGCAACCTTTTTCCAATTTGCTCTATGTAAGTTGCATTGACACAGAGCTTCTTTAGTTTTCCGAATTCTTTGTCGTCGGCGGCCAATCACAGGGTGCGATGCACTTTTTCGCAAGTTTTCCGAACTTGTAATGATACCAGCATCGTTCGTAAACTTTTTTTGTTTGATGCCTGTTACGCGATGGTGATCTTGATCGCCTCTGTTTATTGTTTTCCATTAGCTTTCCATCGCTTATTTTAGTTGAGTAGGATGAACTAGGAAAACCTCCTTCTACGTGGCATATATCATTGCTGCTATAGACATCTGCCATTTTGTCGGCGATTTCTGCTAGCTTGTCTAAGTCCTGATCGGCCGATACAGTCAGTATAGCTTGCATGTTATTAGGCAGCCGTTGTAACCACAGCGTCCTGAAAAGTTCCGTGTTGATGATGGTGGGTCCTGCCAGTTCTTTCATCTGACGTAATAGCTGAGACGGTGTATTATCTCCAAGCTGAAGTCCGTATACGAGCTTGGCAGTTTTCTTTCTCTCGGACTCTGTAAACCTAGTCACCAATGCCGATTTTAATGTGGCATACATATCCCGTGTGGGTGGGTTCAAAACTATGTCACTAACCATGGTTAGTGTTTCACTGTCCAGGCAACTTACGATGGAGTAGTATTTTGTTGCATCGGAACTAATGCCGGCTATGATAAATTGAGCCTCAATTTTCGTTAACCACAGTTGACACTTATCCCGCCAAAAGGGCGGCATCCGAACCCCCACTCTTGCAACCTGATGACTAGTGTCCTGGTCCGTCATATCTTTATCGTTATTTTGCTGCGTGTTAGCCATTAACTCGCTTGGGCAACTTTAATTGTGTGTGTAATGGTGTGCAGTCTCAAATATAATAAATAATAAATGTATAAATTATTACGTGTAATAATAATGAATGCGTAATAATGTTATTTGAAATCGATTGACTCCGTGACGTTGTTTATTTGCATTAATCAAATTACGTTATTAAAGCGCCAAGTGGTACCAATTATATCTATGAATATACTAGTAATCTAGACAGAACCCTACGCAAGAAACTAATTATCAGCGATATCGAAACGCGAAAAATTGTTAAGACGGCAAATAAATAATAAATACCGGTCAATAAAAGGGAGTGGGCCTTGCGTTATGCGCTCGAATACATAAAATGCCCTTTTAAAGAGGCAATTGTACTAGGCTACGCTCGGCTGCTCGGGTTTCGATGTAGCGGGAACAAAATTTATTTCAGAATGTGGGTAGCTACGCGAGCAAATAATAATGCGATGTCGTAAAAAATATTAATTTCGCGTGTTTTTATCGGGGTCACCAAATTTATGGGAGTTGTTTTACACTCTCATAATAATTATTACATCTATTCTAATATGTAGGGTTCTGTTAAAATAAAATAAGAAGATTGGTACTCACTCGGTTTATTGACAAATAACAATTACTAAATAATAATTAACAGAGATGTTGCTTGGTGCACCTATTGTCACGGAGTGACAGGCCGTGCCGCGTCTCTCCCCACCTCGCGTCCCAATGGTGGTGGGAGTATCGACACTCCACAGCTACATAGGTTTTTCGCTTATCCCCGTAATATTCCGAAAGTATTGCCGCTTCCCTTCAATCTTAGTTCCATGGTCGGGCCCCTGTATATATAGCCCAGTCAATCTAGACAAAAAACAAGCCCTAACTGGAACAAATTAAGGGAAAACTGAATTTTTGCACGTAAGTAGTACCTACCCTAGGGAGTATTTTCACTTAAGTCCCCACTCCTCCCCCGCTAGCTTCCCCCCCTGTGCCCTACCAAACATTAAAATGTGGGTTTCTACTAAAGCGATTATATCTCATAAACCAAAACATATATCATAAAAAAAATTTCACCACCTAACTTCTTACAAAATTGCCTAAAAAATATGTTAAGTAATTTTTTTTATTTTCTGTGTTAGTTTGGCCAATAATAATGAGATTGTTGTTAAAAAAATATTTTTTTTGCAAAATATTTTTTTGAAGTTGAATATTTTTTTTGTCCGAGAGAATATGAAAAAATATTTCAAACAAATCATTTACCAAATTTAATAAGCTTTAAAAGCGTATATAACAGTGTTTACTTACATACTTAATTTCTATCGAAAATATGTGGATAAGCGCATAATTTAGTACGCCCGCTGGTCGTAACACGGAGCGGCGTGTTATGTTTGACGATCTTGTCGCGTCGCTACTTGTTGTTGAAACAAATTAAAAAATTGAATAAAAATAATCAGTTTCATCTCCTTTGTCTTGAGATTAAGGTGTGTGGGTTTGGTGCGTTATATTTTGATGTTATTGTGCCAAGCTTTCTTTTTTTTGCGTTTTACCACCTACATCGGGTAAAAATATTGAGAAACAATTAATTAACAAGAAATTAACAAACTGCAGAGAACCTATTGTGTATTTTATGTAAACTGACCTTACAGGAAATGTTGTTATAGTAACGAAGTGGTTGTAAATGCAAATTAACGCTAGTATTGAAAACGATGACAATAATCATGTTAAATTAACTAGTTTGGATAGCGTAACCGAGCACATACATAGATTGTAGAAAAAGTATTCTAGGGCTAGCAGTATTAAGGCTTTTACAAATTTTAATTGTAGCTCATCGACCAGTATATCTCAGCGATTCCTAAGTCATTTAGAAAATATATGTATTTTGATGGAGAACTGTATTATTTGAGACAAAAAAAAGTTTTTATTCATACACTACCTCATAAATATCGTGAGCAAATGCGTTTGGTGTTAACAATGAGAAACATTGATGAATGCTTGCAATACAAAAGATGATAAATGGGGTGCAAAAGTAAAATCTAAACTGTTAAGTGTGTTTAATTTGATCGCCGCAGAAGCTTGCTATCATAACAGTTGTTTCAAGAAGTTCTGTAAAAGTAAACTAACTCAAAAAGTAAGTTTGTAGGAAGAGCTAAAGATGATAATTCAGCCAAAAAAATCTTAAACTCTGTAATTTCTTAGAAAATACTGATGAATTTCAGTTTACTTTAGAGAAATTAAGGGAAATAGTAATAGATATTTGTGGCACTGATCTTCCGTACTCAGATACATTTCTGAAAAAAAAAACAAATAATCGACAATTTTCAAGATTGGATGTAAATATATATATATTTTTGGCAGAAAAACTGCCATGTAATGTCTCACTCAAGTTTTAAGATACTAGATGACTGGTGCAGAAACAAAGAAATGAAAGCAAATCTGGAACGTTTAACGTTTGCTGCCGCAGAAATAATCAGAGAAGATATTCAAAAAATGCCATATGATTGTGAAAGCTATCCTGATATTCCGGAAATCACTGGTGGGGGTTATGATTTAGTTCCTGAAACTCTGAATCTGTTCACATCAACTGTAACAAAGAAGAGGTTGTATGATAATGGACCTGATATTACGAGAAGACGTTTAGTAATTAACCACGCCATAATAGCATCTGCAAGGCCTAGGTCTTTTTTGTCATCAATACATACAAGTTTGTGTATATACAATGAATGTACGGATCTCAACATTTAATAGAAGTGTTGTCGTCGTTGTTCGTCTTATCATGAAGGTGACATACCAGAGATCTCTAATAAGCTAAGCCTCATATAATCGAAGATGACACATCGTTTGACAATTCCGACGTTAATATAAAAAATTAGATGGCCTAAATACATTTCATGCCATGGGAGGAATCAAGTGTATCACTCTGGCCTCTAATTTGACAACAACTCTAGATGTACCTCGTCTTCAATGTGGAAACTTTGGGGAAAAAGAAAACATCCCTCAACGTTGCTACGCGAAGAGAAAAAAGAGCAGCTTGAAATATGTAACCATAAAAAATATCAGTGAATGTACATCTTCTAGAAAAGTGCATGCCGATTACTAATAATAATAACCAATTAATAATATTTGGCTGATTTATAAAGCACCATTTTCGTGAAAAATCACCTCAAGGGCGCTGAAGGGCACGCAAGGGTGGTTCGCATTCAAAAGTTGACTGGAAGGGGTTTATAAATGTCGCTATGAACGATTATGTGGATTATGGAACCAGTTAAGTAATGGCTGTTCCATTTATTGATATTGATTCCAATAATCCATCCTCAGTGTATACTGCACTATGTCTCCCAACAGAACAGTGTAAAAAGAACAATCAAACATGCATTGTAACTTTCGACCAACCCGCTTTTTCTGAGAGCTATTGAAATGGTACCAGGGGCTGACGGATCATCGATTTCAAAAATTATTTTACGACTAGGAGGTTTTCATTTGTTAATGTAATATTTAGGATTTATTGGCCGCATCATGGAAGGAAGTGGGCTAGAAGATTTATGGAAAACTGTGTAACTGTAAAGAACGCGGCCCGCCAGTATCTCCTGAGGACACACCTCCTAGTTCAAACATGGCCAGGAAATGAATTACCATCTAATGAATGGGGATGACAAAGAAGAGAATATAAGTTAACACATACAAATGACATGTCCCGCGAATCCAAATGAACTTCTAATTGATTCTTGTAACTGTAAAACCTCGTGCGGAAAGTCGTGCAGCTGTCGGAGGGCAGGACTAGAGTGGTCTGATATGTGTGGCCACTGCAATGGACTATCCTTCAGTAACACATCTGAAAATACTGATGAAATATTTGAAGACGACTGTGATACCCAGTTAATAATAATATTCTGTAATCCCTTAACACCTACGAAAAGTTATATAATTTTGTACTTATTGGAATTTTTTTCGTACTTTTATTGCAAATACTATTAAGTGTTAAAAGTGTTTTTATATGGTAAATAAATTAAAAAGTACTCGATGTTTCAATTTAAAACTATAAATAGTGCTATCTAAGCACAAATCGGTCACCTGCAATCACAGCTGACTAGGTTGCCCTCACGCCGCGGCGCCGTGCCGCTCTGCAATTGAGTCAGATTTTGACCAGTATTAAGAATAAAAGTAAGCAATGTTATATATCGTTCTAAAGCTTATTAAATTTTACAAATAGTTTGTTTGAAACATTTTTGCGCGTTCCCTTAGACAAAAAAAATATTCACCTTTAAATCAAAATTTTACGAAATATTTTTTTTTTTGGCTACAATGTCATTAATATTTGCCAAACCGTAGTAGATAACAAAAAAATATATTCTATCATTTTTGTAGACAGCTTTTTAAGAACTATAATGGTGTTATTTTTTTCAGATATATTGTATAGTTTAGGAGATATAATGGATTTTGTGGAACTGTATAATTTCAAAGTTTGGAGGGGGGCAGGGGGGAAAGCAAGCGGGGGAGGGGTGGGGACTTTTGTGAAAATACTCCCTGTAAGAAGTACTATCCACCTGCAAAAATTCAGCTTTCCCTTAATTTGTTCCAGTTCAATGCGTTTATTGACTGGGCTAGTATTACCGAGCGGCCCGGACAGCGGTAACCGGTTATGAAGGGTCTCCCTCAACCAGCATCTCCCAATCCCGCCCGCCACGCGGAAGGTGGGCCGACGCATCCACCATCAAGAACTGGACAAACAGGTTTCCAGGGCGGCGGTACCCTTACCCGCCTACCAAATTAAGAAGAGTATCTCATAAAGATGGCGGTTTTAACATAATTATTTTTTTTCATGGTGGTCGATTTTTGATACCACAGTACCTCAAAGAGAACCTAAACTTACTACTGTAAATTGTAGAAAAAGAATGTTGTTGTAGTTTTTTTTATTTATTTAGTACAAGATTTTAAATTTATATACACACATTTAGTTGTGGCGGATTTTTTCTTTCTCTCTCTCATCGACCGGAAAAAAATTATTTATATTTTAATAAGTAGGTACTAGAAATTAATTATTATTTTTAACTGGTAAACTAATGTTTTAAGACAAGATTTTTATGCATGGCACAAAGGGTAACAATTTTTACGCACCAGATTTAAATGTTAGGGTTTAATTTTCCCCACAGGAAAAACTAAAGCCTTTCACACACTTCCCAAATGATCATCTGGTCAACCCACACTATGCAATTGCACTATATAAGTATTATAAATACAAAACAATACAAGCACAACATATCAACCTACCAGAGACCAAATGGGAAAATTATTCACCGACTCCAGATATTTTCATATCAGAGGGTTCGGCTCTGTGGAATTCCTAATTGAACCTTTAAATCCTACTTATCCCTCAATATAAATATTTAAAAAATCTTTTGTAATCCTACATGTATTTAAAATGACTGATTTTTGCATTTTTATTATAAGCACTAATATTAATAACAATAATAATATTATAAGCAAAAAAATCTAACGAGAAAAGATAAGATAAAGAAAAGATCCCGTCGGCGGCATTTCAATGTAGATGAGTGTGTCAGGCTAATAATTATTGCTTATAATAATTGTTACTAGAAATTAAATTTAAAAACTGTATAAAAAACTATTTTTAAAGTAAAAACTCTTTGTTTAAAAAATAATTTTTATTTAAAAAACATTTTTTTCCTATTATTCAAGGTATTTATGTAAAGGTAAATCATTAAATGGCTGTTTTTAATAAAGCATTATAGATCCTTTAGGTAGGGACCGTTATTTTATAATTTATATTCTCAATAAAAAGCTTACAAAAAAAAATTTTTTTTACAAGGTTTTTATCCTTCTAATCTTCACCATACGAAAGAAGAATCCTTCTAAACATGGTAAAACATGGGTAAAACATGGTAAAATGAACATGGTAAAACACACGGACATATGATTGGATGTATATGGTAAAACAGGTTTTTTCTTCTCTGAACCAGGGTTTTTCATTTTTAGGATATGGCATCACTGGCCTGGGAGTTGAGGAGTACAGTGCAGTCACACTGCGGCTAACTCCAACTTCAAACATGCTTCAAACGTTTGGACGATGTGGAGGGGTAGTTCGTGCGTTGGAAGTTGGAGTTGGAATGTTGGAGTTCGAATTGCCTCCGAGGCGATCGGCGATGGCTGGTTCGTGCGAGTTGGCTCTGCATACCAGTCTGCGCAATATTATTACAGAAGATAGGTATAAAAATTGTTTGAAATAATTATTTTTTTTAGCTTTTCGAATCGAAATCAATATTATGGAAACAGATGCATCGCCTGCACAATTGTAGGCAACTGATAAGAAACAGCTGTTCGACGTCCTTAATTTTGTAGTACGGAATTCGGAGTTGGAGGGTTGGTCGCAGCCACCACACGATCGGCCAACCTTCAACTCCGAACTAATGGCCGTTCCGCTATTTTCATATTTACGATTTCAGTTGGCATCACTGTTATGAAAATAATTTAATAAGGAAAATAATGTTCTAAATTACCCCAGGGTTATTAATATTTGTTTATATTAATAACTCTAATTATTTTACTGGCTACTAATAGTTTCACTTTTTCTCCGATTAGTTAAACTTTCGAACGATAGGGGGATCATGATCGATTTCCTTCACTTCTTGGATTCGCATCTTGAGGGCAGGGTGTGAATCCGACAGTCAACAAGTGGATTTTAAATTATAATGGAAATTGTTTAATCGGCGGGTTTTTTCAAGTTAACTTAATATGTAAACGATAGTTTCCTTTAAATCTCAGCCGGTACAAGGTTATCGCGACTGGAGAACCTTTATTTTACGGGTATTCAAGTGTAGAATCCCGTTGTGCTACAATGGCGGCTTGATCGACCATTTTAATCATAATCTTCGATTGTATACACCATCCGTCATTCGACGAGATGTATCACCAATAATACAATGGCACATAACCCGTCCGCCTTTTCCACACCATATATTTTCAACCTGATGGGACCTGAACCATATAATGGAGGACGCCCATGGCATGGCGTTCCCATACTCCACAACTACCCAAGATGGATGGAGAAGATCGAGTAACCTGGCGATGATGCAAAAGTGAGGGAGGAACGGTCCCCTTGCTTTGCATCTGGATTCGACGCAGCCACGTTATAAGTTTTTAGCTAGGATGTAGATGTTGTATGGTCCACAGGTATGATTAATCTTTTAATATATAAATCTTGTTATACATCCAATCTTTTATTTTATATTTCCAAGCTTCACAACATTGAATAAAATAACAGTGCCCACGCTCTGATGGGAGTATTTCATGACTACCGACACAGTCCAGCATATCTCGTACCCACGAGATTTGGCGTCCAAGATCCCATGGGATTAAAGCTGATAACTGTGTACCTTTATGTATAACCCTGTAACTATAACATTTAATACACCCACTCAATAAGAGGTGTAAATGTCATGATAACGTGACCACAAAGTAGGTACAAATCACAACACAACCATCCAGTGTCATTACCCATTCAACATCATTACCCTAATTTACATCATGAAACCCACTAAATAACCCGAATCAGTCTGTACTACAACAAAGTACCCATCATTAAACCGATTTATAACATGGCGCACCAACTGGTAATAACGAATATATTTTTTTCATTGTTGTGAATCTTTGAAATTTTAAATTCATTGTATAAACATGCCTACATGTATTTTTAAACTTGCCTTATGTTTGTGTTTTGTTTTGCTTTAAAATTTAACAGTCACAAATTTATGTTATAACCTGTAATGATTTTTCAATGTTTTCTATCTGAAATGCAGTGTTAATAATCTTAAATACCTCCATGTTTAACCAACATAACCTCAATTGAATTGTGGTAGTCATTTTATCAATAAATGCTTAGAAAAAGGAAATTGGTCATAGACAATATGCATTATAGAACTCTATAATTTTTTTTTTCTAATCCAATGAATAGTGGTTATTTTTCAAAATAATTTAAATTATCTATAGCAATTTCTTGCTTTCGAATTTACCTATGGCTTTCAGTAATGTCAAAACATTGTTATGTTTTTATAATTCCAAATACTTAAAACTGATGAAAAACAGTTTTATTTTTCTAAAACAATTATTTTATGAGTTTAAATAAGAATATAAAGTTAATATCATTAATTATGAAAATATTTATAATGATTTATTGTTTAAGTGACATTTTGTTCATAATTACGGAGGTACGTACATTCATCAAATCATTGTAGTAATTATTAATAACATTTTAGTTGAAAGGTATTAGTTAAAAGTATTTAAACAACAACAACAACAACAACAAGAATAACAACGTTTATTTTTCTTTTTAAATCAAGGGCATCATTTTTAATTACAATTCTGTAAATTGTTTTGAATTTAAGTACAATCAAGTAATTGTCAACGGTGACACAAGGAATAATGTGATATTAATTATCATTATTTTTATAAATAAAGGACAATATTCACGAAATGTGATAAGACTTGGAGAAATTATCGGACAATGACAAAACGTCATTATAATCATTGGAGGGGGGTTGACGGAGGTATATTCGGTCTGATCAACTGGATCCTGGTGATCAACTTACCATTCCTAATGGTCCAAATTAGTTCCAAAGGTAAGGGTGGCCTTGTACCCCAACCGCAACGTATCGATCCGGCGTCGATTACGTTTACCTTATATGACAGACAGAGGGCGAGAGATGCTTGCTGTCTGCTCATCAGGCCATGAGTTGCTGACTCAGGTAGGGAACATGTGTGCTACATCGTCAGTCGGAGGGCAGTGGATCCGTTGCCGGCAGACGGAGGATACCTATAGGAGGCGGAAGGATTGCCAGCCACTGGTCCATGTGCATACTCAAAGTACTAAGTGGTGTGAAACTTGTTTGAGTGGTTCGGGTTGTTCTTGTAGTTTTATGACCAACCCTGACACAACATTCAACAAGTATTCATAAACTCTATTTAAAATCGAGTTTTATGTTTTTTTTTCACACGGTACTATTTGTAGTGATTTCTGGTAAATCTGATCAATTATTTTCTCAAATATATCAAGTCTCAATTAATACGTGCACACCTTTATATTGTCTTACGTTATGCTCTACGTTAGAGCCAATAAAATTCTAGCCCATTCAAATAGTCACACATGACTCAAATACATCATGATTCTTCATATCAAGTATCAAGCATTATTGAAATAAGACTAAATTAAAGTCTCATTCATAAAAAAAAATCTATTGAACAAAAAAATGTCTCGTAACCTATCAAAACTCTCGTAATCAAAACTCTTGTAAACAAACAAACAAAAAAAATATGTAACTAATCAAAACTATTGTAATCAAAAAAATATATGTAACTATTAAAAAAAAAAGTATTATGTACAAAAACAAAGCAAAACAAAACAAAACAATTAATTATGTATTGTAATTGTATAATTTTATCTTTTTCCAACTATTATTATTATTTTTATTTTTCGACTGTGAGACCTAGTTAGTATAGGCAGGTTTTCTTTTTCATTTAAATTCAGTGAAAAGTGAAGGTTGTTCAACCATTATAAAAAGTGTTTATAATCCGATAACAGGATAAAGTGATGCCACAGAGCATAATATAAAAGTGAATGATTGAAATGGTATTTTCACTACAATGTCTTTATATTTTTGTATTTAACTACAATGATTATTGTTTTTATTTCTATTGTATTTCTGTTTTGAATTTTACTGTTTTTAGGAACCGGTGGACCAATACAATTGTTAAGCTTTTAGTCAGCATAGGACATAGGTATGTTCGGGGTCGAACATTTACGCGAGAACGGGGAAAATGTTATGAAAATAATTTAATAAGGAAAATAATGTTCTAAATTACCCCAGGGTTATTAATATTTGTTTATATTAATAACTCAAATTATTTTACTGGCTACTAATAGTTTCACTTTTTCTCCGATTAGTTAAACTTTCGAACGATAGGGGGATCATGATCGATTTCCTTCACTTCTTGGATTCGCATCTTGAGGGCAGGATGTGAATCCGACAGTCAACAAGTGGATTTTAAATTATAATGGAAATTGTTTAATCGGCGGGTTTTTTCAAGTTAACTTAATATGTGAACGATAGTTTCCTTTAAATCTCAGCCGGTACAAGGTTATCGCGACTGGAGAACCTTTATTTTACGGGTATTCAAGTGTAGAATCCCGTTGTGCTACAATGGCGGCTTGATCGACCATTTTAATCATAATCTTCGATTATATACACCATCCGTCATTCGACGAGATGTATCACCAATAATACAACGGCACACAACCCGTCCGCCTTTTCCACACCATATATTTCCAACCTGATGGGACCTGAACCATATAATGGAGGACACCCAGGGCATGGCGTTCCCATACTCCACAACTACCCAAGATGGATGGAGAAGATCGAGTAACCTGGCGATGATGCAAAAGTGAGGGAGTAACGGTCCCCTTGCTTTGCATCTGGATTCGACGCAGCCACGTTATAAGTTTTTAGCTAGGATGTAGATGTAGTATGGTCCACAGGTATGATTAATCTTTTAATATATAAATCTCGTTATACATCCACTATTTTATTTTTTATTTCCAAGCTTCACAACATTGAATAAAATAACAGTGCCCACGCTCTGATGGGAGTATTTCATGCCTACCGACACAGTCCAGCATATCTCGTACCCACGAGATTTGGCGTCCAAGATCCCATGGGATTAAAGCTGATAACTGTGTACCTTTATGTATAACCCTGTAACTATAACATTTAATACACCCACTCAATAAGAGGTGTAAATGTCATGATAACGTGACCACAAAGTAGGTACAAATCACAACACAACCATCCAGTGTCATTATCCATTCAACATCATTTTAAATACTCCAACGAGATAACCCTTATTAAAACCCCACTTCAGCAATACTACCATAACATCACAGCAAACAGGTTTGTGTGTTGTTTGCAGTGAAGACAATTGAAATCGTAGATATGAAAATAGAGATGAAAACAGATCACTAATCAAAATTATTAATGACCCCGGTAACAAGTTTACGAAGGACCAGATGGGTAAATTAACACCTATAACAACGGAACTGTTGGGGACTACGGTAATGATGGCTGTACATATGGGAATACTTGAAGGCGAATTATCAGCCTTAAAAAGTGTAGCAGTTACTCAGCCAACAGATGCTAACCCCACAAATCCTTCATCTGATATTTGTGAGGTATTGACATAAATTAAAGAGAGGAAGCTCCGTGCAAAAAATGTTATTCTTTTCAATGTTCCTGAGAGCACATTAGATCTAACCTCAATTAATATTTCCGATGACGTGAATAAGGTTACCTCGGCCCTGAAAAACACCGATATTTCCTTTAATACTCATGACATTAAAATATTCTGTTTGGGAACGAAGAGAGTCGCAAATCAATGTAATCGACCGAAGAGAGTCGCAAATCAAACAAATTAAGTTGGAATTCAAAGAGGAGCATTCAGTTCGAACAATTTTAATCAATAACAAAAAATTCAAAGATGGTATCAAAGCCAGAAATGATCAGACCAGTCAACAAATAAAACACCCGACGATGCTTCGGGACGAGCTGGAGTCTAGAAAAAAAATAGTGAATCAAACTGAACAATAAAATATATAAATAACCTACCCAAAATCGTCAATTTTTTGCCAAAAAACTCCAACTAAATAAATGTAACATCTACTATCAGAAGGTCAGAGGCACCAGAACGAAACAAAGGAATTCAGAATAAGTGCCCCGACTCTCTCACACGATGTCATCATGTTAACGGAAACCTGGTTAACACCATCAATTTTCTCAGCGGAACTTGGATTGCACGATTACCACATCTACCAAGTTGACCGTAGTCCAAACACCAGCTCCAATATAAGAGGGGGTGGAGTCCTGATTGCTGTCCACAAACGTTTTCCGTCAAAAATGCTTAAAAACAAAAGTAGTGACGTTGAACAAATATTCGTTTTGCTTGAAAATAAAAATGCTGTCAAATTAATAATTGGATGTATATATTTACCGCTATCTCCGATACACAGCTGTATACGAATCATATAGAGTTATTGAGTATAGAGGATGTGGAATTTTTAAGGTTTAAATATCCCAGTGCCAAACTTGTTATAGTAGGTGACTATAACTTGCCAAATATCTCTTGGAACTATGATGACCCTGAATTGTCTAGTATTAATATGTTGTAGCGGCCCCAAAGGGGGGGGGGGGGAGGGGAGGCCACCTACCTTTTGCTCTCGGCCAGCTCAATGTCGTCGGCAGGCAGGAAATCTCTCGTCGCCAAGGTCGTAGGTGACTAGGGGGTAAAGGGTACATAGGTAATTTGCCAAAGCCCGCCCACGTGATCCATTAAATAAAAGAGGTAGCTAGGTGGAACATATTTGTATTGTCTGGTGTACACAATTACATCATCTTGCAAAACATAACTATTAGTCACAAATCAACAACAATGTCTAGCTAGGTATTCCCTACGAAGGGGTCTCTCAAATCCCTCAGGGGTGTGGTCATATCAACCGAGTATGGCTAGGGGACACATTTAATTAAGGGGGAAATCGTGGTTCAACTTACAGCTGTTGGACTGGTGCAGGAAGCCAGGGGGCAGTAATCCGGGGCTGGTGCAGGTAGCGGTGATATCCAAGTGGAGCGGCCATGTCCGCGACCACGGATACTGCTTTTGAGATCGGCTTTAATTTGAACGCCATTAAAATCGGCGATTCCGCGGGAGTTTTACGGAGTGTACCGCGTTAAGCGCGGCCTGTCGGAACGACCGCTGGTTGGTTTCTACCGGGGGGGGGGGGGCAGCGGGCTCCTGCCGGGATCGCAGGGGAGGGGTGCGGTATGACCTTTCTTGCAAGGGGGACGACGGAATTGCACTCGCCGCGTGGCTTGCGGGAATGTGGGAGAGGGGTGCGGCATGTCCTTTCTTGCAAGGGGAAAGCGGGCGTTTACTCGTAGGGCGTATTGTAACACTTCCCCCCGCGGTCGGAAAAAAGCGACGTGGCAATGGAGCAATAGGGCAAGAATCCTCTAAGCTACCAACTGGAATTTGAGAGAGATTTGTTGACCAGAGAGAAAACTGACTAAAACATAAAACCAGCTTATGCCATAGGCTAGGTAACAATGTTTGTAAGGGTAGGGAGGGGAGGTACATAAAATATAAGGACCAAACAGTTAAAACATAGAGGGGTGAAACAACATACAGGGTTATGCAATTGAAAGAACAATAAAACAACGTTATGCAATTGAAAGAACAAGAGAAAAAAAACGTGTGTGACTCTAAGGTTTCATTGGTCTGGAAGCTAAGTTTGCGATGCGTAGATTTGTTTATAATTTCGACGAGATGCGAAGAGTTTCGAAGAATTACGAAGAGACGTGATTTCACAGACTCTAAAAGAATTACATTATCACTGTAATCTGACCCATTTGAGATAACACTCAGGAGTACACTAGGGCCTTGGAGAAAACACTTTATTTCATCGTAGACGTCGAAGGTTACGAAGTGGAGGCTGTGGTTGCAGTGCGGAGGCTATGGTTACAGAGGTCGATGAAGAGAAGAATCCAGGATCTGCAGACATGCTAGTACGAATCCTAATGTGCCATTATGGTGGGCACGGATCGTATATAATGGTTATCGAAGCATAATGTAGCTCGGAATAACTTGTAAAGGTACGCATTCAGCGAATACTGGAGAGTCAAGGTAATAATGGTTTACACATGACATGGTATGCGTCACTGCATGACAGAGCAAGAGATGGCAAAACTGGCTTGGTAGCGAGAGTAGGAACAAATCCAGGGGCTAGCGTGCACAAAAGGTAGTCCAGAGTGTCGTTATGTATAGTGGGACAACTCGGCTCGCAGCGGCATAACAAGACAACATACATATGTTCGGTATGGTCCGTGCTTTCAGGAACAAATATGTAGAAAATAGCAGCAAGGGGGACCTCCGTAACCACAACGAGGGCTGCCAGGAAGTGAAGCTCAGCTTGGCTGCCGGTGAAGACATCTTTCTGGGCTTCTTTTTAAATCCGGGAGAAATTATTATTAAAGCAAAATTCTTGAAGTTTACCTCCCTAGAGACCAATGAAGAAAAAGTTTGGAGAGAAACAAAATGTGTCCAGAGAATAAAACAAACGAAGTTTTGACCACAGACCCAGAGAGAACGAAGGAGAGAGAGATTCCTAACTAGTTTAAAGTTATATTCCTGAACATTATCCTTTGTTAGGATAACCTGGCTTTTGCCGAGTGACAAAATACCTTGGTTGAAAAACAACCGGCCTTCCATGGCCTATGTTAACATAAGGTGGTAACATTTTCGTAGAATTTCAAAGAACAAGACAAAAAGTTGTGAACGAGTCACGGCAAAAGCAGAGAAATTAATTCATGAATAAAGGTTGTCAAAGAGACAGATGTTACGCCAAGTGTATGCCATACGTGTCCAATATTCTTGAATGTGTTTCATTGAAACCAGGATGAAGATGATGAGACATACGAAGAGAGTGAGGAAGAAAGCCTGTTGGTAACCGGTCAGTTACCGATTTGAACTCCAAGTGAGGGCGAAATATGGTCAACAACAGATTTTCCACTTCATAACATATATTTGAGAACGTGAGGGTGGGGAGAAAGGAAAGGGACGAAATGGAGTTGAGTGACGAAACTTGCTAGGGACTGGACTAATTTCCAATTCCAACTCTATGTGAGGATGAAACATAATCCACCAGCATGTTTCCTGACTCTTTACATTAACCAAGGCGGATAATATTAAAAAACAATGAGATGAGAATGAATACACATTATACTAAAAGCTAATCTTCCGCGTCTATTTGGCAAAAGATTAGGGGTCGTTTAAAAACTTCTACTTGAATGTGAGAAAAGATAGACCCTCGCTCCAATTTCACAAACCTGGGATTTTTCTTATTCGTTTCCCAGACGAGTTTGGTGGTTTTGTGCCCATCGATTAACTCCTGCGGCA
Source organism: Limnephilus rhombicus (assembly GCA_929108145.2). Classification (NCBI taxonomy): domain Eukaryota; kingdom Metazoa; phylum Arthropoda; class Insecta; order Trichoptera; family Limnephilidae; genus Limnephilus; species Limnephilus rhombicus. The sequence continues at coordinate 54,599,720 of OV815277.1, read as the reverse complement.
CTATGACCCATAGTTGACAGTGAAGCTGAAAACTAGTCCTTTCGGGATAGTAGATATTTCTGAGCTCCTTTCCTTTTGGAAAGAAGGAGAAAAACATTGGCGTTGAATAAAAAGGGTTGTGGACTACATTGCGTAGTACACACACAAAGGCTTGATATTATTTCGTTCGCACGATTCATGGTGAGTATTGTAACGTCTTCACGTGTGGTGTACAGATTATACAAGTACACAATTATACTACTCAATTATAGACAGAAGTCAAAGAGTGTTATACAATGCATCTTAAAGAACATAGCAAGGCCTATATTATGTCGTTCACACGATTCATGGTGAGTATTGTAACGTCTTCACGTGTGGTGTACAGGTTATACAAGTACACAATTATACACAAAAGCGGTTCTCATGACAAATTAATGACACACGACCAAAAGGGGCGGTTCTCATGACAAATTAATGACACACGACCAACTTAATGATATTTAGTTAAGATTATAAAGTAATTATAGCGAACTTCTCGTACCATGGCGGGTATTTTAAGGATCTCTCCTATCGTGTAACAGGGTTACGTTTAAGTACAACACAATAATGTTAACAATATTTGTTTTAATATTGTAAATGAAGATTTGTTAGATTAACTAACCCCGTAGACCGGAAGGCGTACGATAGAACAACAAAGAAGATAGACAATTTAATGTTACTTCATACGTCACAAGGTATAAAGTGATGTCAGAGTATAGTTCTGCTTACACCAAGCAATATAAGAGGACAGACCTACGGTGGTTTTACATACTGTCTATAGTAACAAGTTTCGGTGAAGAAGACAAGAGGTGATAATTGCAAAACGATGATCGAACAAGACAATGCTGATTTACGTTAAAAATAACAATTATTTGAGTTCGAGAATCAGGATGACCGTGAGGTTTTATTAACATGTCCCGAGGGGTTGAAACGTGTAATACAAAACATACGAGACGTAACAGTAGAGAAGAAACAAATCAATGGTTTCGTTATAACAACCAACGACCGGATGATTCGGTTTTACATACTGTAGTTGAAACGAGCCAAAGGATTTGTATGTGAAATTATAAAGACCGACTTTAGGTTTTATAAATACAATTTCCAAAATGGACGTGTCAATATCCAATTTTGGGGGAAACATGAGCACGGGTGAAAGGACGCCTTTTTTTTAAATCAAGAAAAAATTGAAAAACTTGTACCTACGTACAAGAAAAAGCAACTGTAAAAGTAACCATTTCCGATTTTCATACTTGAGACCACTATTGGGTTTTACGTACTCAAGGTAAGCTGAAAATCAAGGGGGAGAAAAAAAAGTGACTTTATCATGGTAGGTAAAATATGGTGATTGTAAAAAAAAGGGTTAACTGGTTCTGAGTCGGAATTTATCCCTTGGAACAAAAATCGTCTTCTAGAACGGTATGCCGATGAGCAATTGTTAATTGTTTCTTTTTTTTTAACTTTAAAGGAAAATTTACATAGAGGCAGCCAATGCAAGGGCCAATAAACAAAAAATTACAAGTTACATGACATGACAAGACCAAGCAAGACAGGCATGAACATTGTATAGTGTAAGGGTTGAGAGGCGACGATTTGGGTTCATGACTTCCCAAACATCGTGACTCGAAGGGTGTCTCTGTTCTAAAGTGATCAGCCTCTGAACAGGTGAGAAAAAACACGAAAAAGAAAAAAAAACGAAGGCAAATTGCCGTAAGAGAGAGAAGGTTGGAACAAACGCAACATTTGGATGTACCTATTATGAATATACATTTATTTACAAACAAAGTAAATAAAGGGGCTTGCTTTATTTATGAAGGGCTGGAAATGTAATTGACACTTTACACGCCAACTAAGGTAAGACTTTGTAGGTTTACAAAAGGGTTGTGGTGATACACAGTGAATCAGTTTGTGATTCCTGCTACAGTGGGAGCAGTCTCGACTGGCTCTTCACTTCCGGACTTTACGATGTCCTTAATATGGTAATTACCGATATGCTTGCCAGAGGAGTCGGACAAGGAGTAAACTAAGTCCGATATTTTTCTTACAACCTTGGCTTTGACAAAACGGGGTGCCAATTTGGCAGAGAAGTACAGAGCTCCTTGAGAAAGGGTATTATTCCTCCTCCAGACGACATCGCCTAAGTTAAAGGTGACGTGTTTCCTACGTAAGTTATACCTGTTCGCACTCTTTTGGTGGGCCAGTAGTAGAGCATCGGTAACTTCACTGTAAATGGCAGACAATTCCTCCAAACGATGGGCATAATCGGCGGTAGGATTACTTGTAGAAGTGGTTGACGTAGGGAAATTCGTGTCCCAATGTAATGAACCATGGACAACCTGTTCCATGCCGTGTTTTAAAAAGAAAAGGGTGTAGCCAGTGGTTAGGTTAACAGTGTTATCCATGGCGGCTTAGATTTTATCTAAATTTTTACACCATGTACGTTGGTCTTTATCAACCAAAATAGCCAGAGCTATGTTAATAGTTTGGTTGTACCGTTCAACGGTGTTATTTTGGGGGGTATACAAGGTATTATAACAGATATCCTTAATCCCATATTTAGCAAGGAAGTCTTTGAATTCATGCGCTATAAATTGTTTTCCGTTGTCAACTATTACAGTTCTGGGTGTTCCGTAAGGTATGAAGATGTATTTTTCCAGAAGTTTGACAATGGCGGCAGCGTTGGCTCTTTTTAAAGGGAAGATCCAACAAAATTTTGTGAAGATATCCACTACGCTGAGTATATACATATGTCCGGCATAGCTTCGGGGAAAAGGTCGTAGGTTTTTTCTTGTGCCGTGATGGATGCAGCATCTTGTTTCACTTGGACATTTGTCTCGGGTTCCTTACTAGAAACCAGATTCTCTAAAACTTTGGTAATAATGGGTGCACTGTCCTTATTTGCTGATGCAAGGTTTATCCTTCTGGTATACTTTTTGTTGAATAATAACGCATAGGCTCTCATAGCAGATTTCGACTTGTTCCGTGGAGAAAGTCCTCTGTTTTTTAAAGCAGCTTGGAGGCGAGTCTTTGATAGGCTGTGCACATTGGGAATAATACCCAGGTCCAATGACGTACTTGCTTCGTTGGTTTCCATCGTGACGTTATTATTCAGAAGGTAAAAAAGCGGGAGGGAAAAAAAATTTGAATTTTTTCCCAGAATTTGAAAAAAATTGCGCAGGGATTCCCCTAGAAAACGCATAATTGAATTTTTTGTAGGCACTTTCTTACAAATTTATAGTAACAAGTGGAGTATCGCAAGGGCCCTCTTTGTTTATTATATTTATAAATGATATTTTTTTTTTTTTTTTTTTTTTTTTTTTTTTTTTTTTTTTTATTTCATACAATTTTTGAAAATACACTTTTATGTTTTTTTTCTTGATTACCATACTAGGCTAATGCCCGTGTTAAGGTAATCATACATGATATAAGTTATACAGTGTATGAACTAGAACAAAATATAGGTTTGAAATAGAAATTATAAGATATTAGAAACAAGAGAAAGAAAAAAGATAAAAATATTTAAGGTAAAATATAACAAGATATATGTATACGTATGCACATACAAATACATATGCACATACATACACAAATACATATAAATACATACAAACACACATATATACATATATATATATATATATAAATATATAAATTTAAAAATAAAATACTATATAAAATATATGTAAAAAATAAAATACTGAAATATAAACTTATAACTATATAAAATACTAAAATATAACTATATAAAATACTAAGAAGTAAGATTTAAATATGTTAATCTATAATTTTTTTTTTTTTGAAAGCTAAAATTTTTACTGGAGGTTGGTCAATTAATCGTCTAGAAGAGTATATATTTAGGTTAGATTAGATTTCAGTGAAGTCAGGTTGGAAAAAGATGTGAAGTATGATATTTTATTTAGTTAATTTAATTATTTTCTTTTCTTTTAAAATGGTTAGGAAGTCATATATTCTTTAAAAAAATCTCGTCCCCTTTTGAATATCCAATTTTGAACACGAATAGTAAAAAGAGGTATGGTAATATTTGATTTTATATCGGTGCTCAATGCATTGTATATTTTGGGGGCAATGAACCAAAATTGTCGGTGAGCGAATGTGGTTCTAGTTTTTGGGACCACGCATCCCAGATTTGATGAAAAGCGGGTTTTGGCTTGATGTTGTGGAGCCACCAGTAGGTTATTTTTACGTATGTAGGATAGGCTTGTCTTAGTGAATAGTTGGCGAATATCTAAGACCTTAAATTTAGTAAATAGCACATTAGAGGGGTGGGTGGGTTGGCATTTAAATATGATTCTCAGTATTAGTTTTTGAACTGTAATTATTGGATTAATGACGGATTCTGTGCAACCACCCCATCCCAAAATACCGTATGTTGCAATGGATTGAAAAAGGGAAAAATATACGCTTCTAAGGGTTTTTAGGTCTAAGATGGATCTAAGAGAGCAGAATATATGGCAGAGCTTACGGAGTCATTTTACTGTGCCACTTATGTGTGCTTCCCAACGTAATTGGTCATCTATGATTATGCCCAGATATTTAACTTCCTTAGATGATTTAAGGGTAGGACACGTGCAATTTGTAATAGGTGGGGTTCCGGGTGGGTGTGGGTGCATGTTTAGTGAACACGAGTGAATTATTGGTTTAGGGCAGTTGTTGGGAAAATTATGTTTGCGTATGGAAAACGTCATATATTGTGTTTTGTCAATATTGAGTGTAAGGAGATTTGTGTCAAGCCAATGCCTCACTTTTATTAGGCCATTATTAGTTTTGTTTATAACTGCTTGCCATGTTTCATCTTCGAATATTAAGACTGTATCATCAGCAAATGATAATATCTTACCTCCAATATCCATGGTACATAGTGTGTTGATGTATAAAAGAAATAGGATTGGTCCTAGTACACTGCCTTGCGGTACACCGTAAGACACGGGTAATTTTTTGCTTTTATTTATTTTGTCAGAGTGGATAAGAGTTTGTTGAGTTCGGTTTGTTAGGTAGTTTTCGAACCATGTGTAGGGTATCCCAGTTATTCCGATCTGTTGAAGTTTTTTAAGCAGTAAGGGATGAGAGACCGTATCAAATGCTTTTGAGAGATCGAGGAAAACAGCAAGCGGTTTTCGACCAAGGTCGAGATTAAAGGAAACTATTTTTGTGAGGGCGGCTATTGCATCTGAGGTACTCCTACCTTTGCGGAAACCATATTGGTTGTCCGATAATATTTTGTTATCTTCAAGGAACTTGTAGAGTCTATTCTTCACCGCTTTTTCTATGATTTTAGATATTGTGCTAAGTAAAGATATCGGTCGATAGTTATTTACAGATAGTTTGTCTCCTGATTTGAATATTGGGATTATTGTGGCCTGTTTTAAGGAGTTAGGAAATACACCAGTTTTAAAGCTTAGATTGATTATATGTTTCAGAGGTGAGGCTATATATTTTTGGATATGTTTGATGATTTTTGTTGAAATGTGATCTATACCTACAGAGTTACTGTTTTTAAGGGATGAGATTAGTTCTAAAATTTCTGCGTCAGTAGTGGGAGTTAAGTGGAAAGGGTTATAGCTAAGATTAGTGAGGGGTATATTGTTTGCAAGATCTTTGTCTGAGACGTTGTGTCTGTCTAAAATATTTTTTGCTAAGTTAGATCCAATATTGGAGAAAAATTTATTGAAATGGTCGGAAATTTTTTCGGGGTCGGAATTGACATGTAATATTTGGTCTTCGATGTTAATCTTAACAATGGGTGTATTGGTTTTATTAATATTGGCTATATCTTTAACGATATTCCAAATTTTTTTATTATTACCGGAAGCTTCACTGATTTCTTTATGGTAGTAATCTCTTTTAACACTGTCAATTATTTTTTTGCAGTTATTTCTATAACGTTTGTAGAATAAGAGAGATGCATAATCGTGGGGATTTTTTCTACAGAAGTTATGAATCTTATCGCGCTTTCTGATACAGTAGAGAATTCCTGCAGTGATCCATGGTTTGAGTTTTGTGTCAGATCGTTTTTTTTTACTTTTTGTGTATGATGTAGCATCGGTTAAGTGGTTACGTAAGGTATTTATAAATAATTCACATGCAGAGGTGACGTCGGTACAAGAATAGATAAGTTCCCAGTTTTCTATAGAGACACTGTTTAGGAGAGTTTCATATGAGATCTTTACTTGGGGAGAAGTATTTTGTGGTGATTTGTGATTTTTATGCGAGAGAGAAGTGATGATTGAATAGTGATCTGTAACAGTTGATTGATAGACAATGGATTTGGTGTCTAGTTCACTCTTAACAAATACATGATCTATACAACTGCTAGTGTTTGAATCTGATTCTCTAGTTGGTGCTGTAACAGCTGGAAAATATCCTAATAAAGTTAGTGCGTTTAGATAATCATTTGCTTGAGGGTGCATTTTATTAATTATATTTATGTTAAGATCACCAATTATAAAGGTGTTTTGGCAGTGTTCAATGTTTGATAAAATTTCATGCAGTGAATGTATGAATGGGGTTATATTATGTGTATTCGGAGATCTGTACATTGTAAGAAGTGTTATATGATTATCAAGTTGAATTTGTAGACAGTTTGCAGATTTAATTTTGATCTCTTTTACTGAGTGTGAGATGTGATTTTTAATGTATACAATGACTCCATCGTTCTGAGTTTGGTTGTGTAGAGTATTATAGTGATTGTAGTTTCTTATCGTTTTAGGGATGAAATTTTCTTGAATCCAGCATTCACTCAAGACAATTATATCAAAATCTAAGACAAGGTCAGTGAGGAGAATTAGGAGTTCATCAAAATTTTTGTTTATACTTCTTATGTTCATAGAGAATATCGAAAGGGTTGAATTAAATAATAGTTGACGTACTACTTCGGAATCATTGGTAGATATACATGGGATTGGTGTTGTGTTATCTATTAAATCTGCTATGTCTTCCATTTTCTGGTTTTTTGTTTTGCATAAATTATTAACAACCAAGTTGTAGTGACATTAGTACGTTTATGAGATAAAGATTTAGTTGATATAAATATATAACATATGCATAAATATATACACTGTAAGTATAGTTGTTGTGAATATATAATATAAGCACATAATGAATATATGACATAAGCATATAGTGTTAGCTTTGTGAAATAAGAATTTCGTTGTTGTGAATTTATAATATAAGCATATATAGTACATGTAATACAAACATAGATATATAAGGTATACAAATAGTTGTTGCGAAAATATAGTATAAGCGTATAGATAATATATAATACGAGCGTATATAGAATATAAAATATGAGCATGTAAAAAATAAACTGTAAATAAAACATAAGCTTGTAAACAGTATAAAACACCAGCATTAGCATAAAAAGTATATAAGTGGTATAAGGATTTAGTTGTTGCGAATATTGAACATAAGCATATAAAGTATTTATAATATAAGCATAGGTGTATAAAATGTACTTATAGTTGCTGCGGATGTATAACATAAGCATATAAATTATAAACATAAGCACATAAAGAATATAGAATGTAAGTTTGAAAAGAAAATAAAACATAAGCTTAAAAAGATTATAAAACATAAGCATACAAAGAAAATAAGACATAAGCATAAGCATATAAAATATACCAGTGATAAAAGGATTAAGTTGTTGTGGATATTTAACATAAGCATACAAAGTATTTATAATATAAGCATAGGTGTATAAAATGTACTTATAGTTGCTGCGAATGTATAACATAAGCATATAAATTATAAACATAAGCATATAAAGAAAATAAAACATACGCTTAAAAAGATTATAAAACATAAGCATATAAATAAAATAAAACATAAAGTATTGTGGCCTACAGAAAATTAAAAATGAGAGACATACATCCATAAGCTTGCCAAAAATACGATGAATTAAATTAAAAGAATTTCGCTCCAAAGAGGTAGTCATTGGAGTAATATTGATTTTATATATGATCGTGTTACGAGGGTAAATATTATGTAGAAAGAAATAATAGTTGAGGATATGAATATTATCACACAGATGTTCATTATATTTAGTTTGTTGATGGCATTTCGGGTAATGATAACAGTAATCGATCTTTGTTTGTTTCACTGACGAGTATTGCAGGCGTTCCGAAGTCCTTACGCAAGTATATACGTCCTTGTTTAATCCACGCGTATTTAAATTTGTCGTCTCTTGTTGCCTTACGGGCCAGGTACCATAAATGTTTGGCTCGAAAAGTCAGGTGTTCGGAAACGTAGACTTTCGAGCTAGTGCCAGCAATCCCCAGTTGTTGTGTATTTAATTTTTCGGCTGGACTGGATGCTTGCTTGTTGTAGGTTTTGACATCGGAAAGAAATTGGTCACGGTCCATGTTAGTTTTGAATTTGAAGATGATGGGTTTAGGTTCCTTATTAGTTATTTGAGAAATTCGGTAAGCTGCTTCAACTTCGTTTATATTAACATTAGACTTTGTGGTTTGATGAATGTTATATAACACATTTTTTAAGTTCTCACCCTTTAGTTCAGGGATTCCCCGAACTTCAATGTTTTTAGACCTATTTGCACGGTCTATACTATCCATTTGCCCTTCCAAAAAATCAATTCGGGTTTCAAGTTTAGTGTTTTTATTTTTTAGCTCTTCATTTTGTTCTTCTAGATTATGAACTCTTATGAGTATATCTTCATATTGTTTACTCATATTCGATATCGTTTCCAGAATTTTATTATTTTGTTTAATAATAGCATTTTGAGATTGAAGGAGCTCGTTTGAGTTATATACACTCAAATCGGTCGAGTTTTTTATGGTATCCTTGTTTTGTTTATTGGATAGTACTTCCAATGGTTTGCCATCACTGCCCGTCATCGAGTTGATGCACTGCTTGCATTTTTGCTGAGCGCGACGTTCTTTGGTGAGGCGGCGATGTGTGTTCTCTGTCACGCCACCACAGTGGAGGTGATATGTCCCTTTGCACTTTGAGCAAACGAACATAGAATCGTCGGAGAGAATGTTTTCTGGGCAGGCACGGCACTCACTCATGTTGAATTTAGAGGTATGACTTATTAAATTTTTATGAGAATTATTTTCAGTGTTTTGCGCCTGTCTGCTGTAAAGTCCGCAATAGGGCTAACTTTCTTGACTTGTTTGTTTGTTGTCAAATGAATAGCGGAGATCCGTATCGAACTTTATAACGTTTATATTTTTATTAATCGGACAATTTAGACACTGTTTTTTGTGTTGAGTATTCCACTGTAATGGTATATACACTACTTCACTGTTATTAGTTAAATTTTCACTCGAGTTTCATAGATTTTTATGAATGTTTATATTCTTCGTTTAGTCACTGTGAATGAGATTTTCAACGGCTGATAAATCCGAAAAAATACACTAATTTGAATTGGAAATAGGCACAGTCGATGCGCGATATTGAATTTAGTAACTTCAGCAATTTACGGATCGATCACTTTAACTTTTTCTGTTATTATCTTTAATAATCTAGGAGATGACAGTGGCACGACACTTTGTTTGGTTGGTAGGTAGGTAGGTGTTATTGTTGATATATTATAGGTGTTATGGTATTGTTGATATATTTACTAACATAAAAGTGCTACTGTTTGCCGATGACACGAAACTACATAAAGAGATTAACCCCAATAATGATTTTATTGCACTTCAAACTTACTTGATACATCTTTTTGAATGGTGCTCTAACAACAAACTAGCATTAAACATAAGTAAATGTCAGTTCATTCATTTTTCCAGAATAAATCATCATATATTTTTTCAGTATTCATTAAATTATGAATCTAGGCATTATGTTCAACAGTAAACTCACCCTTGTATGTCAAATTAATAATATTATCAACAAATCCCCAAAGACTCTTGGCTTTGTTTTAAGAGCGGAAAAAGATTTGGATGATTTTGGCACATTTATTATGTTGTATAAAACCCGTGTCAGATACCAACTTGAATATAACTCTACGTTATGGTCTCCCTTTTTCAATATTCATTCAGACAACATAAAGATTCAACGGAAATTTCTAAGGTTCATAAACATTGATCACAATTACCTCCTGGATAAAATGTCTCTATTTAAACTTTCAGATAAGAATAAGCACAGATTTAATACTATTACATTGAATACTGAATTACAAAATTGACTGTCCTGAATTACTTCAATTTATCAATATCCATGTTCCCAAAAAAATCATGTCGATATTTATTACCCTTTTACCAGGATACTCTAGCAGGAAACCAAGTCTAGTGTTGACATATTTTTTTTGTCTACGTAAAATTATTAAAAATCATCAAACAAAACAATAGTGAGCTAAGTCTAAAGTGCTCAAATTTTATAAACTGTAGACCGCGCGTCAAACCAACGAATTTTTATCGTGTGAAGTGGCCTGCTTTAGTGTTTTTTACCTACATTTTAAAACTGCCACGAAGTGTCAAACTATACCCACTGAAAAAAATAAACTGTTGTAAAATACAAATAGTGCCCCATTCGAAGAAATCTTAGTGACGATAAAGTGATACCGATTACTATCCTATAATAATATTATCCATTTATAAATCACATTTTTACGTAAAGATCGTGTTAAACAATATTATCATGAATACAAAGTGCATTGTTTGCGAAAAAAACATTGACAATCCATCAGACTTTATATGCTGTGGTTTCTGTGAAAAAAACTACCACCTTATATGTGCAGAAATTACTGAAACGACACGCCGCAGAGCCAGGAGTTTGCAATGGAAATGCAAAAAATGTGTAAAAAATGCTAAAAATAACAAACCCCAGCATACAGATAATGTCATATTATCAAACAGCGAACAAGAACCGCCATCTATTATCAAACAAGCAAAACAGTTTACTCAACCGCCGAAACCTGAACTATCAAATCAATCAATCGACACAGAAAACTTAACATCTGAAAATATAGATGGCGCCAATAGTCTCTTAACCTCCCAATTATTTATAAAAGAGCTGACAGATTTTAAAACATCCATGATGAAATTCGTGGAAGACAAATTTGTTTCATATATAAATAAATATGAAGCTCTCATCTCACAAAATAACGAAATAATAAAATCTATCCAATTTATGGCAGATCAACAAGAAGACCTAAGAAAACGGATAAATGCTATGGAAAAGGCACAAGAAATAGTCAACGAAGAATTAACTGCTCAAAAAAATCGCAATAATATACTACTAAATAATATTTCTAAACAAGATGAAAAAATTGATAAATTGGAGTATCTAAGCCAAATTTGTAACATCGAGATTAGAGGTGTTCCGGAGTCCGACATTGAAAATAATACAGAAGTTGTCAAAAAAATCTCTAAAATTATCAACTACGAAAATACCGACGTGCATTCTGTAATAACAAAAATCTTCAGGCTGGGACCGAAATTCTCCGATAAAAATCCAAGACCTATCGTAGCGACTTTCAATACCATAACATCGCGGGATGACTTCCTATCCAAATTCAAAACCTACAGGAAATCCACAACCAGTATGACAAATAAAATTAATACAAGGGACCTAGGATTATCGCAAGCCGCCAAACACATTTACGTATCAGACCAATTAACTCAAAAAGGAAAATTTTTATTATCACAAACAAAAAAATTTGCTAAAGACAATAATTATAAACACTATTGGTCCACCGGAGGGCGCATACTTTTGAGACAAACTGATACCTCCAAGATAATTTCAATAAATAATATTGCTGACCTGGTCCGTGAAAAACGTCAATTACTTAATTAATTTAGTGACTGACGACACAAAGTACTGTGCTGCTACATCACTCCACTATACTAGATAGTAATGTCTGCATTATATGCTTTTATCCATTATTCTATTATACTCAATCTGTACAACTTAAATCTGATAAACAAACTCACTACAAAATCATTTTCACCTTTCCATTCGCATTATGGTATGTTTCGCTTACCATAATGCTTACCATTAATCTAGTTGCATCCTTATGTTTACTTATTTATCTCACCAAACTATTCCCAACAGATATACTTACCTTGCTATTATGCATTATATTGTTTTAATATACTTTAATATTGTTAATTCTATAATCATAACTTTTTTCCCTGGTTTTTTCATGATTCATACCACGATTTTCGACAAGATAACACATACTCAAAATAATGTACTATCCTCCTTCTTATTATTATTATTTAGATCGATTGTTTTTTGTTTTGTCTCATTAGTCACACCACCACCATGATATTTTACAGATATTTTACGATAAAATGTGTTAAAATGTGTTAATGCTTATAGTATTGCCAATTTTCTCAGATTGTAAACAGGAATCAATTATACCACACACGCATATACTATCTACTAGCAACAACATTTACAGTAATATATATCACAATAATAATAAAACTTGGAAAAAATATAAGTACTGCAAATTCTCAAGTCGGTTTTTATCATTATATTGTAATGATTGTTCTTGTTTTAAAATATTTATTGCATTCAGTTTGCTCCAGTACTTACCTAGTTCTCGCCTATTTATCACACTTCAAACTCACATACTCTCTTTATATTTACTTAGGTTACATTTAGTTCGTACTTAAAAAAATATTGTTTTTTTTTTTCAAAAAAGATTTTTGTCATAAGAAATGAATGATATTAATTTATATTTTTTTATATATTTTTTTTAAAAATAATTTTACTTAAATATGTTAACACTTAACTAGACTTCACTTCGAAATAACTATCCTCCATTGGTCACCATGATACAGGCAGCTGCCTAGTATGTTGACCTAATGTATCTTCCCAAGCAAATATACTAATTATGTAACATGTAATTAATTAATAAATAAAAAATACTAGCTTATTAAAATTCTCCATTTTCAAGACTGTGAAGGCTCGGAAATAAATATTCTAATCTAAGTGATATATTTCATCGTAAAACTTATCAGAATAAATGTTGTATATTCTGTTACTTTTATTCTTCTAGACACAAATAGATTTACACAATTTCTGCAATTTTTGTTTAAACTGAATGTGAGACTTCTTATCATTTTTACAAATGTGCTTTTTATTTTATTATACCTATGCGACGATGTATGAATGTGAGTGAGGCAAAGAGTGTGTTCCAAGGACGAGTTGTTTGGCGGTCCGTCCTCTCTGCCTACCCCTGCGGGGAAACGGCGTGATGGTTAGTTAGTTAGTTAGTTCTACCTATGCTTTTGTTGTTACTTTGTATTATATTTTCTTCATAGTTTGATACTCAACTTATAAACTATAATGTAAAAGCCTATCAGGGCATAAATAAATAAAATAACATAAAAACATAAAAATAGCGATCGCGTAAAGCGAAAAATGATGTGTCTCGTAGGCATAAGTTCGGAGTTGGATGGTTGGCTTCGGTGTGGAAGTAGCATTTACTTTAATAAAGTATTTTCATAATGGCCACACTGAACAACGACTGTCACCACTGTCAAATTTATAGAAAACTGTGGAAACTCAAACTGGTTGTGAGTTTGATTTTATTTCTCAGTTTCGCAGTAAAGCAGTCATAGTGAGTCCGAAGAGTGCCCGTCTGAACTGTTTACCTCAGCACCGGGTTCCTATTCGTCGATGGGCGCCAACCGCGAACACCTTGCTTTTCCTGCGTATTATTCTCGAACCAAACATGTGCGACGAAGCCACAAACAATTTCAAGTTGATAGGAATTTGGATGTCAGAAAAGAAGTTCCAAAAGTTGCGATGGCTTGAGTTTGTCAATATCTGCAGGAACCGGGGCTATGATCTGGTGAAAGTGAGTAATTATTCATTATGTTCGTCTTCTTTATTTTTACTGTACGTTTTATTCAAAAGTGTATTACTATCTTGTTAGTTTCAAATGAATAACATTGAAAGTTAGCTTGCCAATTTCTTGCTGCTGTGGGAAAATATTTATTTTGCTTGAAGATTGCCTTTGTTCTAAATCAGTCTGATATTTAAAAAAATTAGCAAACATTTATGGTTAATTGATTTTATGGAATAAATTCGGTGTTTGGGCTAAATTCCTAAAAAATAAAACTAGTTATTTTTATACTAATTTGGGGTCGGGAAATCCGAATCTGAAAGAATTAGGCGGCGGCAAGCAATATTAACTGAGTTACACGACTTTAAAAATTTTTATACACATACAGGAAAATAGCCATTTTGGAAGCATTTTGATTCCTAGAAAATCAAACTAGTTATTTTTATACTAACTATGGGCCGGGGAATCCGAATCTGAAAGAATTAGGCGGCGGCAAGCAATATACACAAGCCTTGCTTAATTATGGGGGTACATCAAATATATCTACCATGTAATTAAATACTGTATAAAATTTATTTGTAATTTATGTACCTTCTATTACTAATAAAAGAAAATAAAAAATAAAAAATATTAACTTAATTACACGACTTAAAAATTTTCTATACACACACATGAAAATAATCATTCCGGAAGTATTTTGACACATGTAGTACAAAGATCATAGAAAAACAAGAAATATACAAAAACATGTGCCGGCAGTGTTACCAGCTCTCAAAAATATTTATCCCTATATCAATAATTTCCGACACGATAATTCTTCACATAATACATTAACCTGATGAATTACGACTATCTCAACGGCGTATTCTTAAACCAAAAGTATGAAAATTCGTAGTCTTAAAAATGCGTAACCTAACCTAACCTAACGTTAGGTTTGTGTAACATGGTTTGTGCCCCTTTATACCGCCTGCTCGCGTCCCTAACCTAACCTAACGCTAGGTTTGTGTAACATGGTTTGTGCCCCTTTATACCGCCTGCTCGCGTCACGGCAAAAAAACATCCCTGTTTTCAAGTAGTTTAGCGGCTACGCTAGGTTTGTGTAACATGGTTTGTGCCCCTTTATACCGCCTGCTCGCGTCACGGCAAAAAAACATCCCTGTTTTCAAGTAGTTTAGCAGCTACGCCGGGTTTATGTAACATGGTTTGTGATACAAAAGAACGTGCCCCTTTATAACGCCTACTCGCGTCAAGGCATAAAAACTCCACAATACTAGTTGGTGTACCTTCCTAAAATATTTGAGAATCAATTATAAAAAATAAGTACTTAAAATATAAACATGTTATTTTACGTTATAAATATTACTGCTTAATGGCAACACTTAATTTTGTGTGGTAAAAACATCTATGTTATCGTGTTTTTCTATGATCTTTGTACTACATGTGTCAAAATACTTCCGGAATGATTATTTTCATGTGTGTGTGTATAGAAAATTTTTAAGTCGTGTAATTAAGTTAATATTGCTTGCCGCCGCCTAATTCTTTCAGATTCGGATTCCCCGGCCCATAGTTAGTATAAAAATAACTAGTTTGATTTTCTAGGAATCAAAATGCTTCCAAAATGGCTATTTTCCTGTATGTGTATAAAATTTTTTAAAGTCGTTTAATTCAGTTAATATTGCTTGCCGCCGCCTAATTCTTTCAGATTCCGATTCCCCGACCCCAAATTAGTATAAAAATAACTAGTTTTATTTTTTAGGAATTTAGCCCAAACACCGAACTTTAGCCGATTTTATTTCATTTTAAAAGTTCTTTGGTAATTATCGGTTCGGACTGGCCACGCTTATTACGAATAATTTTTAGAAAAAAACTTTAGATTCGCCTTAATTACTATAAAAGGAAACTTTTTGGCTTTGGGGCGGCGGAAAATAATGCATTTTAATTTTCAATTGCATAAAACCAAAATTCTCTTCGTGAACCGACAGCGAAAATCCGCGGCCGTACCTGTCACTGTGATGTTGGTATCCTTTATAAATTAACAAGAGCTAATACGAATGTAGCCGACTTCGCGGGATACCTACATGAAATACCGCGAATCACAAACCATGTTACACAAACCTAGCGTAGCCGCTAAACCACTTGAAAACTGGGATGTTTTTCTTGCCTTGACGCGAGTAGGCGTTATAAAGGGGCACTTTCTTTTGTATCACAAACCATGTTACACAAACAAGCCCGCTAGACAAATTTCATAATTACGCGCCTTATCCCACGAAGTCGGCTACAGTCGTATTAGCTCTTGTTAATTTATCAAGGATACCAACATAACAGTGACAGGTACGGCTGCGGATTTTCGCTGTGTCGGTCGCGAAGCGAATTTTGGTTTTATGCAATTGAAAATTAAAATGCATTATTTTCCGCCGCCCCAAAGCCAAAAAGTTTCCTTTTATAGTAATTAAGGCGAATCTAAAGTTTTTTTCAAAAAATTATTCGTAATAAGCGTGGCCAGTCCGAACCGATATTTACCCGTTCTTTAAATGGATTTAATCAAATCTTGGTTTTTTAAATAATATTTTCAGTGTTTGCACAAAACATAACTTTTTTTATATATTGTACATTGCTCTTTGCATTGCATGTGTGTCTTTTACGATTCAATATAATATGTTGTCATTGTCATTGCAGTTTTTTCCCTTTCACGGAGACACTGCCTTTGAATTACTCAATTTAACTAACTTCCTGTTAGTTATGAGTTGTTGGGTTAACAACATAATTAAAACATAAATATCGGTTAATTTATGAGATACAAATATTTATTTTCAAATGTTGAGGCTCAAAATAAATATATTTTAGCACTTTGATGTTATTTTTTTTGGTAATTTTTTACAAAATGGGGACGCGCTTAATTTGCACTTTTTATTTCAAAAACACTTTGCAGTAATTAAATAATAATGAGATGAAAATATTTCAGTTTCCAAAAATGGAAAATAATGTATTTTAATACCTAGTTATTTCGTTAAAATTGAAATCAGGTTTCACCTTGCAATCATCGTTACATTAAATAATGTCAAAGATTTAAGATTAGTTTTTTCTTCTCTTATTTAATCCAAAATATTAACCAGTTCTCTAAAAGTGGGGTTTAGTTAAAAAGGGTATTTAAAAAACTAGCTTGAAAAACTATTTTAATATTATTACGTCAAAACATGGCGTGAAGAAAAGACGTCAAATTACCTGTTTTTTTATTGAAATGGTTACTAAAATGCATTTTTTCCACTTTCGAAAACTGAAATAGATGCTTACTTCTCCTTATTATCTAACTATACTAGGTGTTTTTGAAATAAAAAGTGAATATTAAGTATGTCCCTATTTTGTAAATACTTGTATTGGTGGGGCAAAAGTAATGTCATAATGTGAATGTGCCATGATTTTTGCAAAAAGCGTCAAATGTCGTTGTGCTTCGACATTTATATTTTAGTGAGATAGAGAATTAGTTGACAACAAGCAATGGAGTAAATAACACATCTGAAGAATGCGGAATTATTATTAATGCTTATTACCAACACCTCTGCCATAGGTCACCCCAAGTGGTTCGCTACGTTTGGTGATTTAGCAGGGGTGCCCGGGCTCATGGGGTGAGGTTTGTCTAGGTCTTGGAGGCGGATGACCAGGACATACTGAACCCCAGATTTCTACCCACCCCTTTAAACCATTTTCCTTCCCAGAACTCTCCTCTCCTTCCTTTCCTTAAAAAACCCTCCACACAGCATCACCAAAGATGACGTAGGTCCTGAGAGAAATTATTTTCCTCGGGGCCTCCTGTGTGGAGCTCATGTAAAAAAAAAAAATTGTCCAATTTCCGTGCTGTGATTTCCCGATTTGAACTGGCCGGCCAGATCTTCAGAATTATTCGTTTAGGGCTTTTGGAAATCTCACATTTTCCACAAAATCACAAACCACAAACCTTGCAAGTCTTGAAAGTCAATATTGAAGAAGAAATCACCAATTTGGAGTCAAATGTGCATAGGGAGGAGGTGGTCATTTGACCAATATAATTTTTTCAACTTGACCCCTCAGGCCAATTTGCTCAGTTTTCGGAACAACTCGTATAAATCGTTGTGTCTCCCTCACTATCATGGTAAGAAATATGAACAGTGTTAGAAAGAGAAAACATCAGGCTTTATTTTCGAATCTAAAAATTAACCGCAAAATAATTAAAAATTGTACACTCAATCCAAAGTTTCCCACTGCAATTTGAAAAGAGAATATGAAGTTTTGTGATTTTTTTATTTAGAGCAAAAAAGTGAGTCGACGATAATAGATAGTTTATAATACATTATTTGCCTACTAAAATTTGGGTGTGTTTTTTTTTTTTTGTTATCAGTACTTTAAGTTAGAAAAATGTAAGGTGAGCCATTTTTAAAACTTTTTTATGTATGCATTCAAAATTTCTATATTTTAAAATGATTTGTTTATTTCGAATTATAAAATTTGAAAGCGTTTTTCATAACTTTTCAAAAACTGTTTTTAGTTTTCGGATGCGTTCAGAAATACTTCATTTATTTGGATTTTGTGAAAACAGTGCCCAATTTTTTTTTCATTTCTAAAAAAAAAATATTCCATTTTTATTTGTACCATATTTTTCCAATAATTTCAAGGAGCATTCATTTTCTCCATTGTAATATTTGTTAACCTCAGTTTCACCAAATTTTATTGACCTCACCTTTTAAATTGCATTAGGTGGGTATTTGTAGCCATTGGATGTATTAAAACAATATTATTTTGTTTCCTCTTATTATGTGGTCAAGTTATTGAAATGGTTTAGTTATTTTCTAACTTTGTAAAACGACCTTGATGTTTCCCATAACTGGCACTATAAAAATACCAAGTAGTTAAAAATATAAATGAGTCTGTTTGATGTATTGAAACCCTTTTAAAGTGAGACTCATTCAATCCTCCTTATGTAATCGTAATCTATTTTGTAAGATTCGTTGACTATTTTCATCAATTCGTACATTTGTGACCAGTCTACCTTTATTAATCTCTGAGTAAGTAGTTAGTTACTTTATTAGAAGATTATTTCTAATATTTTTAAGAAATTATTTAATATTGGTAGGTAATAAAAATGGTGGTATGATTTTTATTATCATATTTACATAACACTTTACCGATAGTTGTAATTATGTCATTCGGATAAATAATAATTTTTATCTTCGGGTAATGGTGGGTAGAGACAATGTAAGATTTAGTGGATTATCACTGTGCCTTTATTGTGTAGACAGTGGTAGCGCGTATGTATCACAATTAGTGATGTATAAATTCCCGGGAATTTATTTTTGGGGAATATTCCCGGGAATATTCCCCTGGACGGGGAATATTGGGAATTTTGATTTTAACAACATAATACCTCAAAAAGAATAATATTTATTAACTAAAATATAAAAAATACACACATATGGTACATATTAGCAGTATAGATCCATAAAAAGTCAAATCTATTCCAATATATATGGGAATAGGATCCAAGAGAAAAAAAAAAAAAGCACCGATCAAAATTATTTTACATTGAGTAGTATCTCTATTGTATGTACAGTATTAGTAGCCTATACACTTTACGCTATTACCTATTAGTGTACGGTAGGCTACATAAAACAAAAAAACTGTAAAAATGACACAACTTCACAGATCGTTACTGTTCATCTGATGATACTGATTGGACACTATCAACTTCGCTTCCACTTTCATCTTCATATTCTTCTTCTTCTTCTTCTTCATCCGACCCGGACGAAGTTGTTGCCGATTCAGGATTATCTACGTTTTCCTCTTCCTCGGCACAGTCAATTGGATGTTTGCGTTTGCGAGTACCAGATAAGTTTGAAACGTTATGATGCGAAGCAGACGCAATCTGCTCATCCGTGGAAGAAAGGGTTTTCTTGGAAGCAGCTTGAGAGCCACTTTCAGAGGAAAGAAGTTTCCAATTGTGTGCCACAAATGTTATTTTCCCTGCTCTTTGAGTTGTTAGACGATTCCTCCATTTTGTATGGATGCGACTAAACGTGCTAAAAGATCTCTCCGTGGCTGCGGAAGTAATGGGAGCTGTCAATATTCTTATGGCAACCTGTGACAAATCTGAGCATCCGCACATCCCCTTCCACCAGGTCACTGGCGTGATTTTATCGACACACTTCCATAGGAATGCCTTGCTCCATGATTCTTCCTTAGCCCTATAATTGGCAAAATCAACAAGAACATTTGCACTATCAACAGTCTCCATATGACTTGCTACTTGGTCAATGAATTCAAGTGCTTCAAGTTGCTGAGCTTGGCTTAGCAGATGTCCTTGGGAACCAGGATCTAGTAGGGCAGCAGCCAGATGTATTGGAGCAATAGCAAATTCTTTGCGCTGCGTCGCCTTTTCTAATATTTGCTTCTCTTCGGCATTTGACAGTAGAGATGCTGGAAGAGTTTTACTTAGACTGCTGTCAATATCCTCAAAAGCATAAAATGCTTTGTGGGTTAGTGGTTCGTCCCCCTCTAGCTTTGTAATCCAGGAAACAATCGGTCGCAGAACATCGGCTAATGATGTCACTCTTGTCCAGAAAACATCATCGTCTAACAGGCTGTTCTTCATATCACGAGGTAAAGATGAGGCAGCTTCGTTTACTGCAAAAGTTTGCAGGCTTACTTTACATTTCATCATGCTGTCAAGGCAATTTAAATAACTGCCCCAGCGTGTTTTGACAGGAAGATGTAGAGTCGAATTCAATTTCTTTGCTGTATTTATTTCAGTTAGTAATGCGCTCAGTATTTGTGATTGACGGATGGTTTTAACGATACTAACAACCCTTTGAATGAATACGTTTGCTGATTTGGTTGAAAGAATTTCATTCACCAATAGGTGCATTGTATGAGCTATGCACCCAAGGGGTACAATGTGCGGATATTCACTTTGTAAAAGCTTGCACGCTTTCTTCATATTGGCCGCATTGTCTCCAATCACAACTAAAAATTTATTGGGGCCAAACTTTTCCAAAATCTTTTTCATTTCCTGGCACAAATACTCGGATGTGTGTCGATTGTCTTTTGTATTGACAAAGTCAACGAAAATAGGTTTAGGAGTGTTCACCACAAAGTTCAGTATTCCTTCATTTCTTAAATTGCTCCACCCATCACACTGAAGAGCCAAGTTTCTTGAGTCGGCTATTATGACACTGGTATTCGCTTGCACACGGTTATATTCCTTGTCTAAGTATGAGGTTGAAACGGCTTCCCTAGTTGGCAGCTTGTTCGAAGGACGAAGACGGCTGAAGTATTCCTTCCACAGGGGGTGCTCGACCATGCTAAGTGGTGCTCCGCTGACGTAAATGGCTCGGCACAGATTTTGATTTAAAACTTCCTAAAAAGATACAAAAGTGAGTTCAGTTACTTTTTTAATGAACAACACACAAAATAAATAAATTGAAGGTACTGCAGAAAGAAACATACCTGTTCGTCGACTTCCATATGATCCATAAACGAACGAAGGCCAGTTGATTTTAAACTTGAAGCTCTGCTTGGTGTCGAGTTTAATTCTGTCGAACTTTCAGCTAGAGGCGCACTTTCAGATAGTTTTGCAGGCCTACTAACCATCATGCTCCTAATATCAGTTTCAGAATCTCCTGCCAACAGCCTTTTCACTTCAACAGGACACTTCACACAACTTTGTATATGTTTCACCATTTTTGTAGCATTTTTTATTTTGTAGACAAAATTGCAATATTTGCACGATCCACCAGCTCCAGTACTTCTAAAATATTTCCAAACATTGCTCCTGTCCCTGCCCATATTATAGTAATTTTTAGATTATTAATCTTAAAACTCGTGCACACAACCTTTCAGCAGCTACACAATAACACTGAGCAGAGAGACCAGGATCCAGTATGTTATATAGCAAATCTAAGGGAGTTCCCATCCAGGAAACCCAAAGGGATACCCCTTAAGGGAAGTCCCTAAACATGGGAACTCTCAGGGAATCCCTACATGGGATACCCTAAGGCCCCCATGTCTAAGGGAGTTCCCTTCCAGGAAACCCAAAGGGACTTCCCTTAAGGGAATGGCACTAGTATCGACCAAAATATTAAAATATATCTGAGTAGTATGAAATTATGTTAACCAACCACAGATGTCATTGATGTCAAAATCATTTTTATTTTATTAAATTATTTTTAAATAATAATAAATATTGTGCTGACTGAAAACCCGCTATAATATGATAATAATAATATCAAGGTTTATAATATTCAAATAAATACCAAAGGTATAGTGAATACACTGAAATATGAATTCGCGAGTGAATTAACACTCCTTTAAATAAAAATAAATCGGCCTGGGATAAACATGGGACCCTGAGGAAATCCCTACATGGGATACCCTGGTCTGCAGGGACTTCTCTAAGGGGGGTGGGGGGGGCATAAGTGGTATGGAAGTCCCTACATCAAGGGATGTCCCCTTAGATAACTGCCAACTCTCAATAAAGCATCCAAGAGAAGTGTAGAAACCATTTTATTAAAAATTAAATAAATTCCCCATTTTCGGGAATTTATTTCAGGTCGGGGAATATTCCCGGGTCTACATCACTAATCACAATGGGATGCATAACACGTATGTCACATCACGATGGGATGCGTAACACGTATGTCACATCACGATGGGTTGATGTCTGGTGGTGGAGAACAACGCGGAACCTCCTGGTCCCCTAGTGAGGTGTGGATGACGAAATCCTCCAGGTCAATGTTGACACCTTTGTGGTGGAGATAAACAGTGATAGAGTGTTGTCGTGGTGATGTTACCAGTACGATAGCAGTCCTCAGGGTCATGCGGGCAGAGACTGGACGAAACGCTAAACGGAGGCATGAGTCGATCTCAAATGGCTGGTGCACAGCGACTAAGTACTTTTAGTAAATCGAAGACGAAGTTCTAGTAGTAAATCAAGTCGCAAGTTGAACTCGAACGGCGATACAGTAGCGATCATAGCTCATTTGTTGTGGCTGAGCAAGTAACTAGACTGCACTGTGAGCGCAGCGGCTTCATTTATGTATAGGAGCATGCCTTAGTGGAGTCGCCCAGACGTGACGATTCCAAAAGTCCCAGGCATGTCGGCGCGCTCCCGTTTTCCATCTGGAAGGTTTTCTTTTCCCGGGCTGTGTTGCGCAGTGCATACATGAAATCTCGAAGGTTCCAGGCTACACTCGCTGCGCGCGGCTCGTATTGCAAGTAGCTTGTCGCTACATATATATATTTTTTGTAATTATTAATGCATTCTCTTCCTCTTCCTTGCACTGTCCCAAATCATTGCCTAGGTAGGCTGTTGGGGTCGGCTCTTCCCGTTCTCAGGCTATAACTTCTTCGGTTCTGGGTATCACTTTTCAGGCCGTTTCTCTGTAAAATTTTGGAGCATTGAGTCATTCAGGAGTTTTTTGGTCTTCCTCTGGATGACTGTCGATGAAGCTCCACAGACATTGCCTGCTCCACTGTGTGGTCTGGTAGTCTCCGTCTTATGTGCCCATACCATCTCAACTGTCGTCCCTCCAACCTACTGTTTATATCCGTGACACCCAGGCTACCACAAATGCGTGAACTTTTAATCATACCTTTTAGTGATACTCCTGCCGACCATCTGAGCATTCGCATTTCTGCTGTTTCGAGTTGTGTAGAGTAGGAGTTGTTCGTAGTCCGGCATTGGAGCCATACCATAATGAAAACATTCTAATTAGCTAAAATATGGCGTTATCAATCTTCCTTACCTATTTCTCAGATGGGAGGTTATGCAATATCCAGTTTAGGTGTAACGTTATCTCCACAGACATGCTTATTAAACATTCTGGCTTCTTATCAATTTCCCAAGAATCATTACCTTTATCTGTTAAACTTCAGTATGTATTGATATCTATACATACCTCTAATTCTTGCTGTAAAATTTACAGAGTATTCCTTTTACTGTCATGTTCTGGTAATTCTAACAATAAAATGTAACACTCACCTTTTTGATGACTTAAACATCGGAATTTACTGATTACTGATTACACATGCCTTTGGTTTTGCAGGAAATTTTCGCCCGACTACTAAAGGTTATAAAAAATTACCCAATAATAATATTATCCATTTTCAACCAAATGGTAAAACTCAATATTACAAATAGCGCAATACGCTGTAATATTTCTTAACCCGTCAGGCTAATTCGTTCACTTGTCGGAAACAACCCGTATAGGTCTCATAGAAATTGTTATATCTCCCTTACTATCACAGTGAGAAATATGGTCTAAACGGTGTTAGAAAGAGAAAACACCACACTTTATATTCAATTCTGAAAAATAACCACAAAAGAAGTAAAATAATAATACTTTATGAAACCAAATTCAAAAGAGTTACTCTCTATCTTTTGTGGGATCGCTATCGAGATAACTGTCAGATATGTGTGATTTTTACATGTTTACTGTCACATATTTAAGTTTAGATCGTTTTAAACACGAATTCCTGCAAGTATGCATGATTATTTATTCATTTAATGTACTTTGTACATAGAAAAAGCAAATAAAGCACACAAATCTGACAGGAGATCACGTCCATTATCTCGATAACGATCCCACAAAAGATAGAGAATAACTCTTCTGATTGCAATTTGAAAAAATTTTGAAACTTGGGGAATTTCTTATTAATTATTATATGGAATGACAAAAAAGTGAGGTGATAATAATGTTTATGGGTCATTCCGCCGTTTCGTTCAAATTTGCCTGATTCTGCGGAATTTTTTTTTTTTTTTGCGTTTGTACTATATATTTTTATAGAAATGGGTTCCTGTACCTACCAGATGTAGAGAGGTGATAAGGGCACCTTTGTACGGCACTTAGATATGAAGAAAATTGATGGATGGTAATGAAGGTGTGGATGGTAATGAAAAACTGTTAGATGGTAATTTATAAATTTGGATGGTAATGAAGTTTGGTAATGAAATATTAATAGATGGTAGTGAACACGTTCAAGGTTCTTAAAATGTCTGTGAATAATGAAATATGAATTGAAATTGAATAATGAAATAGATTTCAAATCATGCCAAGTATCATTTGACCTGACTTTATGAGCGGATTAGGAAAAAGGAAGAAAAATCGGTAAATATGCAGTTAGTCCACCTCACGGATAATACGGAACGTTCGTGTTGTCGAAGCTTGATGCACAGATAATACGGAATGTTCGTTTTTTAACTAATAGACAATCAAATATGAAATTTGTCAGAAGTACCAATCTTATAAAATAAATTCTCTAAAATAAACTCGCATTTCATCATAATTTTAAAAAACATCCCAGGTTTTGAATGGTTTGTTGGCAAAGCAGGGTTTGTCTAGCGGGTTTGTGTAATTATTTTAATACATTTCTTTCCATGTTCTACTGTTATAAATACTGGTAAAAACTGGTCAATGATGCATTCACTTTGTTTTACCCAAAAATATTTTTTTTTGATTGGCTGCATTGATGAAATGTCTATGAAATGTTAAAATAAAAACGATGAATAAACATGACGTTACCGCGCGATTGAATTAATTTTAACAAAATTAAAATGTTAAATGCATATTTTTTGCATGTTTTTGGTCTCCCCCGACATAAATACTCACTTTTCGTAATAATAAAGCTAAATCTAACTGTTTGGATAAAAAGTATTCCATATTAACGAGTATAAATAATGAAAAATCTATTATAGTGAAAAACTAAAAGCTTTGAGGGAGCGGGCCGGATCGGCAGAGACGGGTCGTGAAATAAAAAGCGTCAGTCGGTATAGTGAGTCAGTCTTTATTGGGCTACGTAGCGCAGGTCGAAGCGGAGCGGAGTGACAGAGGTACAGTGAGTGATGCTGCTGCGTTGCTGATGCATGATCATGGTCAGGAAGCTCGGCGGTGAAGATCACAGGTCTTCAGGGAGCCGGCGTGTTGCTCTACACCGAGGCGGTGTAGAAGTTACCTTGGTCCAGGCGGTCGATCGCCATCGTGTTGACGGGATATGGCGGCTGTGTGTCCTTTGAGTCGGCGCACACACGTGACGCAGGAAGGAACCTTGAGAGGCGATGAGGATGATCTCTGGCAGCGGAACGCGATGGGTTTCGAATGCCAGAGAACGGGTTGCACCTATATAAACAGCAAGCGCGAGAGGGCTTGGTAGTTGATAGGACGGGTGACATCTCATGTCGAGGCGCGAACGGGCCGGGCAGCGGATGGTAGTTGAAGAAGGAGACCTCGAAGGTGTTGGAAATGTTCCTGGAGTTACACTGGATAAACGTTATTCACTTGCTGCTGACTGCGCGGGGGAATGTCCCGCGCAGGCTGGTACTTGGTCTCGGCACTGCACTGCTCGGTGTGTGTTACTCGACCGGATGAATGAAGGGACTAGACTAAGCGAGTGCCGAAATGAGTCGCTTTATATACTAGCGCGATCGGCAGAGTAGCTTACTAGCGCGCCCGGTAATGTTGCGTGAATTCACGCAAAGCGGAGAAATTTTCTCGAACGTTCTGCGGGCATTGTATTGCACAGCCACTAGTTCGAGGCCTTTCGCGTAAGTGGCGGAATTATTATTTATCGAGGCGGTGTGGCCGGCGAAGGTAGGTAGGTATAATACTCAGCGCGCGGTGCCTAGTATTTCTAGTATTTCTCGCGTGTTCTTTCAGCGCCAGTGGCGGCGCAAGGAATTCGGCAAAAGTGGCCGCCACAGCTTTATTCAGACTTTTGACTATTGGAGACAAGAAATACATTTTTTCATACATAATCAGTTCTGATTACTTATGCTTTTGCAATATTTGTATAAATTGTTGAAAAATAAAGGACAAAATATCAATATAGGTACAAATGAAGAAAATGCAGCTGGAACATCCCAGGCACAACAAAAATTTCCCTTCTTATACTACTTACCCCAAAATTATAAGGCGTAGTCAAATTCTTTATAATTCAGTTTTATAAGTAGGTATTGGACACAAGAAATCCAAATATTCACATTCCTGAGCAAACATTGTAATAATTGAAAAATAGAAATATTTAAATATTAAAAATAATAATTAAAATAAGAAAAGAACAGAACTCAATTGGAATGCAGTTAAAAATAACATCAGACACTCTACTAAACAAACACAACATAACTAATACGAACTAGGTACAGGTCTTACATCTAAATAGGAACATAATATTTAAGGAACTTTAATGAGATCACGAGTTGCCATTCTTGTGAAAGTTTTTGCTCTAAAACTATTTAAAATTAAAGTTCGGCAAATTTTTGAAAGTGAATTTTCCTCTTCCATTCTCATATGGATCTTGCAAGCGCCGAAGAATTTGTGATTCCAGAATGAAATCGTCGTCGCTAATTGTTGGCCAGACAATTTTTTTTGGAATTTCCTTGAGCTTTTTTCAAAAAAATTACTTTGTACTCTAGTGTGTACTCATATTTCTCAATAATTTCCCAATGAAATGATGTGTTGTGTTATTTATTTTATATTGAACCATTATCCATCAGTCATCGAAGTCGTATTTGAATGGCGCCTCCTTATGCTCTTTTCGTCAATTTCCATGTGTGGGATTTCCATAGTTTTGGGAGACTGCTGTTTTGATTCATTGAAATCAGGATCTTCTACTCTTAGGGATCGGATGAACTTCTCGAACTGCTGTTTTGATCGAAAAGATTGAATTCTTGGGTACTATTTTTATAGAACGAATAATGCAGACAGTCGAACGGGACATTTGAGAGTATTTTCACTTTACAATTCTTTAAATTAAATTAATATTAATGTAAATTTTAACTGATTGTTTTTCACATCAGAAAGAAAATAAAACGAAAATATGTATTTCACCAAAACCGAAATTGTCCGACGCCAGAACGCAAGAAACTGCATTTATTCATAATATTAGCTTTTATTAACCCCCAAACATGGTCCCAGATGCTCGTAAAAATAACCCTTACAAAAGTTTCATTACCCTCCAAACCTCCACACTACCATCCGGCAAAAATTTTGACGATACGGAAGGTAATGAATCGGAGTGTAATGAAGTTTTGACAGTTTTTTCTCAATTACTCGCTTAATAATGACATTACAAATCTCTATGATTCAATCAAAAATAGTCTGACTAAATATAGTTTATAGACATATGATTCGAATTTTTAAAACATGTAGGTACTTACTTTAAAAAATGCTGGAAGGTAATGATGTCTGGTCGGTGACAAAATTGTTTTCGAGCACGGAGATCGCAAATATTTCTTTATTCAGCGACGCACGGCTTCCCCCGTCTAGATGTAGTGATACACCGGTTAGTAACGGAGGTGCGGGGCGGGATACAGCTGACGAACAGGGACAAACGCGGACACAATTTTAATTACTACGGAAGACTACGACGATTTTCTCTGGACAAAATCAAAATCTCAATTCTTTCTATGATAGAATAGCTTTAAAAATAAATTAAATACAAATAAATATGCATAATTAGTTGTACATACAGGTCGATTAATGAATGTAGTGATTTTACTAGTGTAAACTGTTCTTATTTGTAGATCAATTTACCGGACCCTCATTTTCATGGGGAAAGTAATGAAATTTTAGCATGTTTTTTGTTTATCATAAGTAATTAAATTACAAATGGCTAATCCGGGAAATACTAGTTTTTCCTTTTTTAAATAGCTACATTTTCCCATAAAAATTTCTTGAAAAACATTCACTTTCGTATGACTTTTTTGCCAGAACATGCGATTTGAACGAAACGGCGGAATCACCCTTATTTACATTTTTCTAACAAAATATGCATGTGTTTTTTTTTTTTTTGCTATCCGTAATTTCAGTTAGAAAAAACCGTGAGCTATTTTAAAAACTCTTTTATGTTTGCTTGCAATATTTTTATTTCAAATATTATCTGCTTATTTCGAATTAAAAAAGTTGGAAGAGTATTTTTACACCTTTCAAAAACAGTTTTTAGTTTTCATATCCGAAATATTCCATTTATTTGGGTTTTATTGTAAAGCACAAATATTTTAGCCATCTGACAAAATATGGCCGAGGCCTGAGAGGATAAACAGAGGACATATTTAAAATCAAATAAATTACATATGTGGCGGGTATTAATATAAGTAAAAAGTCGATTTTCATAATGGCAATTTTATTTAACTTAGATAGGGTTCACAACTTATATTTTGTACAGAACAGTTTAGAACAAAATAGAATCACTGAGAGTTTAAAAGAAAGTTCACGATCGTCCTCACTTAGCGTTTTGGTTAAACACTCCCAACATAGGACCCGCGGTCTCTTAGTTGGGCAAAAGATGCACGGCAAGTAATGTCCACCAGGACACGGTTACTTTAATTCCCAAGGAGGACCCAGAGGGTTCTCTTGACTTGGTATTGGTTTGTTAACTTAGCACTGACCGCTAGGATGCTGTTGCTTTGCTCTACCAGGAGTCCGGCTACACTGATTTGATATAGGATATAGGTCAGCACACCCTTATATACCCCTTAGCGCTGGGTGGGGCCTGCAGTGGCCGCTGGCGACGGAGGGTGGGGTAGCTTGCTGAGCGAAACAGTGCTATGCGTGTGAAGGAGAAAGTATTCGGATCCGTGCGTTGGACAAAATACCGGGCACTACACATATAATTTATATGAATATCACTTATGTTTTTAATAAAATGTGATGTTTTATTCTTTGTATTTAGCCAAGAATTATTGTATTTAGCTCAGCATTTACATGTGACATTATGTAAACACGTTGTTATTAAGTTCCAACATTTTAAAATGATAACGTTAAAGCGGTGCATTCCTAATTAGCACTAGTTTACATCATTTTTACTGATATAAAAAATATTCGAAGAGGCAGATTTTATTTAGGCTGTTTTATTTTATTTAAAGCATCATGTTTTGGAATGGATGTCGCATGTCATGTGTTGACAAATTGCCCGTCTGTATTTCCATATCTTCAATGCCACCACTTAATTCCTCAAAGCAAAGTGTCGTCGTGTGCCGTATTAAATTGTGACTCATTGCATTTTACAATCCACTGAATGGCGAATTAGATGCTGGTTAGTATTTCCTTCACTTGAATGTATCATTATTTATTGTCCTTCTTATGAATCATAGCTATGGTTAATTATGCTGTCATCTTCGCTTGAATGGATATCGTGTATTTACTTTATTTTACCAGCAATCTAAGATTACATTTTTGTTTGCAAACGATGTCTCACAAAAAAATACTAAAGGTTTGTGAGGGAAAATATTATTTGGATTTGTCTTTCATAATGTTAAGGTGGAGCGCTAGGCGCCAGAGTTAAGAGCGGCAGTGTTAAGGTAGACGAAATGCGCCATTGTATGCTGGAGCGCTAGGGGGGCGCTCTTAGCTTGGTGAGTACCCACAGATTCCGGATTGCCGCACGGCAACCAGAATCCCTAGCTCAGGAGGCACTTTACTCAAGGTGGCGGTCGATCGCAATCTTATCGCACATAGCACAGGAAGGAGGTCATCAGTTTTATCAAATAATCAACTCAAGAATACATTTAACCACGGTTCATTTCGAATTCAATACATAGTTGTTCTTAGTATTTTGCGATTGTGCAAGTTTTTTGTCTTAAACAAACTGTCAGACTTATAAAAACTTTGTGTTATTTCCGCTTTGCAATTAAAGCTCTATAAATGAAACATGTCTGAACGCAGCCGTATACTAAAAACTTTTTTTGAAAGGTTACGAAATAAGCTTTTAAATTTTTACATTGCAAATAATTATTAACATTTGTAAATATAAAAATTTAGAATGCAAACATAAAAAAATTGTAAGAATGACTCACGTGATGTTTTTATGTGAAAACGGTACTAAAATTTATTTAATTATTTATTTATTTATTTACGCCTATTTAGGCTTATGGATTATGTAAAAAAAAATTTATTCTATTGTATAAATGTATAATAATTTTGTCACCTCACTTTTTTACCATTTCATACAATAATATTTAATAAAAAATTAACAATGTCGAGGCGATTTGTCAGGTGAAAACTGCTTCTACAAAATAAGTCTTTTTTATGTACTTATATGGACAACTATGAATAGAAATGAAAAGCTTGATTCAATATGAATCTTCTACTTTTTGTTTTAGGGTTATCACTAACTAGAGCAATAACAGAGTTATAACGATTTCTGTGGGAACACATTCGTTAGCGTGAAAACACGCTTATTGTACTTGACTGCTGTTGTTATATTGTCGTGTAATCACGCTTACAGGTCGGATTGGTTAATCTAACATGGTATCTCTCTCTTCGCGAAGGTAATCACAATAAGTTAGAATACAGGGTGTCCCAAAAGAAAGTTGATGTTTGTTTTGCTTTCTGTGTGAACGCAACTATTCCGAGGGGAGCGGGGGGTATGTCAATCAGTAGTCTGGCTCTTGGGAATTTAGTCGCTATGAAGTATTTCTCGGGAGCGACCGCACGTTGTGCGTGCGTGAGTTTTACAAAAATGGTGATTCGGCGACTGTAGAACGTAGAAGATTCTGCAATATTTGAGGTTTTCGTCAATTCAATGATGCGCCAAGCATTCCTCTCATTCGAAAATGGGTCAAGAAGTTTGAAGAGATCGGTGCAACGCTGGCAAAACCAAAATCCTGGCGACCAAGGTCATCGAGAACGATAGGAAACGTAGAGAGTGTTTATCAATCTTTTCGTGACGACTCAAACTTATCGATTCGGATGCGCGCAAGTACTTTAAATGTGCGTAGATCATCGTTACACAGCATTTTGCACAAAGACCTAATGCTGCATCCCTACAAACTTACTGGCTATAACCAAAGAACATGGTTCCAGCAAAACGGAGCAACATTACATACGTCCAATAAGTCTCTGCCATGAGTTCGTGAAATTTTCCTTGGCAAATTGATCTCCAGGAGAGGTGACATAAATTGGCCTCCTCGTGGTACTGACCTAACCCCTATGGACTTTTTCCTGTGGGGTTATCTCAAATCTAAAGTGTACGCCAAAAATCCGACTTTCCTGATGCAATTAAAAGAAAATATCCGTCACGAAATGGCAGCCATCACGAAGCCTACCTGGCGAGCTGTCATAAGAAATTTTACTCTTCGATTAAATGAATGCCGCGAACATGAGGGTTTACATTTGGACGATATTATTTTTCAGAAATAAATAAACAAAAGCGAAACTATCGCCATTTTGGGCCACCCGGTGTCTCATATTTAACAGCGAGCGCCCGTGAAATCGACACACGTCCGTCCTGTGTCTTGGGAGTCAGGGATCTGCTGGAGAATGTGGGCGCGGGGGCGAAATGTTCCCTGCCCACGTGTCAACTGTGTTTATGTGACTGCGCAAATGTTGTGCATGGGAGTTTTGTGTGTTACCGTCTGGCGGTAAAGCAACGGCCGTTTGAATGTAGATATAGATCAACAAATCATCACTGGGTGCATAATATCTCCAATGTGAAATTTTTTAAATTTTATAGGCGAGTGAACAAAACTCTCTTTTAAACAGAAAAATGAAGGGAGACTTAGATTTCTTTTTATTTATTGTGTTAATTAATAATCATTATTTATATAAACAAATATTTTTTGAAGGTCAACCTTCATTTTCCTGCAACAAAATTGGTTTTATCACTCCTCTATTAAATACATTTTTTACATTGGAGATATAACGCGCCCTGCGACGAAATGCTGATTCTGATTATATTTGCTTTATTATATATTACTAGCTGGGGTACCCGGCTTCACTCACCCAGCAGGGAGTTGATATGAGATTGAATCGACGTTCCAACCCACCTCTTTACAATGCCCTTACCAATGGGTAGCCCCACCCATACAAAAGTGGCCACAATGTTCCACAATTCCACAACATTCCAGAATGTTCCCGGATGTTCTGGAATGTTGTGGAATTCTCTCGAATACTCTCGAATGTTCTGTAAATTTCTAGAGGGCGACACTTCCAGCCCTTATATTTTCAAAAGCACGCCCTTTAGGTAAAAAACAGTAACCTTCATCCTTGAGGGGGATAGAGATTTATTGTTTTGGGACTCGTTTCTGAGTTTTTACAGGATGCACATTTTTTTTGATTTTCTTTTGTAATATACAGGGTATCTGGGGGTAAAGTGCATTAACTTCGGGAGGTGATTCTACATGATAGTACAATTAAAAAAGACAAACAACTTTTTTCGAAATTCCAAATTTTAGGGGTAGTTTTGAGGTAAAAAGATAAAATTAGTCCGACGTGTGCGGCCAGATTTATTATATTCCGCTGTTACAATACGGGCCAATCACAATCGAGTTGAGCGCCCGGCAGGCTCTCAGCAAGTAAGATCGTATCGGATTTTTAGTAGGTACGTCTATTTGTATGGGAAAAAAATGTTGGAATTTCGGAAAAAGTCGTTAATATTTTTTACTCCTACCATCACGTAGAATCACCTCCCGAAGTTAATGCACTTTACCCCCGGACACCTTGTATATTGATTATTAGGAGGCGGCAAAGTGGAGGCTTTTACAGAGCCGAACTCTAGGGAAGACATAACTTAATTTTTAAACACGCAAAAAACGCGTAGGTACCTATTAAATAGTTGTTTTAAATTACTTCACAGTTTTAGCAAGTTGAGTACGTTGTCGGAAATAAAAGTTTATTGACTTATAATAATACATGACGTGCAAAGTTTTCTCGGAATGGTTTGTTTTGGAGATATACTTTAACTGCTGACCCTGTACAAATCACAAATGCGCCCAACTGTTCAATTTGACAGCCACATCTGGTCTGGAGTCCCAAAATAATTAAAAAAAAAAAAAAACCATGAATGCGCAAAAACGGGCGGTCCGTTTGATAGCTTCCCCGATTACAACTGGATCGTAATCTTTAGAGCACTGGCATCAGTTAGGAATGCTGTCCGTGTTCTACCGGTATTTCAATGGAAGATGCTCCAAGGAACTAGCGTTTGTGATCCCTTCGGCACCGTTGCATAATTGGGAAACACACCAATCGAGCACCCAATATTTGTGCATGGTTGACTTTTATGTCGCATGAGAATATCATTTCTACGGCTTGTTCAAGTTCTCGAGTTCTTGAGCTCAGCTGTCGAATGATTGCTGGCTTCTGTGTTTCCTCCCTTCTTCAACATAGATCTCTTCAAGGCCCTTCTTCTCCCTAAAAAAAAAACTATCCACACAACATCACCATAGATGAAATAGACTCTGAAGAAAAATTATTTTCCTCGGGACCTTCTGTGTGGAGTGAAAGTACAACAATAAAAAATTAAAAACATTTGTTTATGTGAATACCGCACAAGAATCCCAATTGCTGGGGCTGGAAGTTGGAAGAGGAAGGTTGGGAATTACATGGCCATTCAGATCAGGTCACCAAACACGGCCGAAGTCATTTCAAGCAACGCTTGAATTCTGAATGGTTTTCTCACACCAGGGTGATGCTGAGAGTCTCTTCCACTCTGAAACGCGCCGCAAATATGTCATATATATTATTTAAAATAATTTTAAAATTTACGCGCCTGACATTTGTCTAGTGAGAACGAGTTATGAGAACGAGTCGAGTCACATGAGAACGGTTCGTTCCTACGACTCGTTCTTGAGTTCAACAGCTCGGCTATGGAATGATTTGCTGGCCTCTTTGTCTCCCCCCTTTTTGTTTCCAATGGGTCTCTTTAAAAAAAAAACTCCACACAGCAACCCCAAGGACTTAGTGTTGGGTAGGACACGACAACAGGAGGAGTTTGTAGTTGAGGTGAGGTATTACAAAATATTTTCGCTTACAGGGGGGGTGGGGGGTTGGCTAGATAATTCCAGCTCTACACAAGGGGCCCTGAGGAAAATTCCCCTTAGACCCTATGTCATCAGCTGTGGACGTATAAGTCAAAAGGACTCCCTCAACCACTCTCTCCGGATCCGGCCTGGACAAACTTCACCCCATGAGCCCAGGTACCCCTGCTAAGTCACCAAACGTAGCGAACCATTTGGGGTGACCTATGGCAGATGTGTTGGTTATCTAATAATGGTTCCTGGGGCGGCGGTACCCATACCCGCCTCCCGTGTTTGTTAGTTTTGTAATACGAAAAATGGATATGAAAAAA
The DNA here is from genome assembly GCA_929108145.2 of Limnephilus rhombicus. Classification (NCBI taxonomy): domain Eukaryota; kingdom Metazoa; phylum Arthropoda; class Insecta; order Trichoptera; family Limnephilidae; genus Limnephilus; species Limnephilus rhombicus. The sequence continues at coordinate 54,564,838 of OV815277.1, read as the reverse complement.
AGCCTACCCTCCCCCCCCCCCTCTCACCCCCTTCCACCTCCTCCCCCCACCACCACCTCTGATCCACCCTCCCCTGCACCCACCCTCTGATCCCCCCCTCAGCAACCCCCTCCACCTCATCTCAACACTCCCTCAACCTCCCTCCCTTGGGAGCTGTTGGAACTCTTATGCGGTATTCACATAACACATAACAATAATGTAAAAAAAAAGTTTTTTGAGCAGTTGGAACGTGCGGTATTCACATAATAATAATTTACAATAAAAATATATTTTTTAAAAAAAATTAAAAAACATTTTGGAGCAGTTGGGACGCTTGTGTGGTAATTTACAATAAATTTAAAAAAATATTTTTTTTGGAGCAGCTGGTACTCTTGTGCGGTATTTACTTAACAATACATAATTTACAATAAAAAAATATTTAGAAAAAAAACATTTTGAGCAGTTGGGACTCTTGTGCGGTATTCACAGAACAATAATTTACAATAAAAAATATTTAAAAAAAAATAATTTTGGAGCAGTTGGTACTCTTGTGCGGTATTATTATATGAATGGCTCACCCCAACACCACCTCCCGGTTCTTATACAAAAATCTCATTCAAACTCCTCACGCCTCACCACCTCTTGCATTTGACCCATACGATACGTGACATGACATGAAGCCCAATACACCAACCACCTCACCGACAAACCTCATCCCATGAACCCGAGCACCTCTGCTAAGTCACCAAAAGTAGCGAACCACTTTTGGTGACCTCTTAGGTCACCCCAAGTGGTTCGCTACGTTTAATATTGGTTAATATTATTTTAATATTGGTTATCCATTAAATGGTTCCCGGGGCTGCGGTACCCATACCCGCCTCCCAAATTGAGTCGACTATACCTAAATAAAAACAAATCTGTTCACATCTTATTTCAAGTGGATTTCTAAAAAATACTGTCGAAATATTACAATAATAAAATTATATTGTCAATACTGTTTCGTAATATTCAAAGTATTAAAAACATTTCACGTCCTGCTGTAGATTAAGGAAAGATTGTTTTCTTAGAAAACAAGCCGATAATATATCTCTTTTCTTTTCCTTATATTTTCTATTGAAGAGAAAGAGACGAAAATAATATTATATACATATGTTTATAATATTCCAAATAATGGTATCATATTTCATTTTGCTCGACTCGCCGCTGAGGGAAACCGCAGCTAGCAAGTCAAGTAAAGTGATTTTTATCACAAAAAGGACAAAGATAAGTATAAGATGTAATGTTATTTTATTGAAATCGATTTATACCTTTCCATTTGAACTCAACCTTTTGCATGTCGTAATATTTTGTCTGCTATATCACAGTAGTTCGCTCTGCACCTGCATGCTAATGCCAGCGACAAAACTGGAATATCGTTATTATTAAATTTTCTATTTATTTCCTACAAACTTGGTATAATATTTCATTAAAATAACACAATTGATATCACACAACCTCCAAACTGAAAATCCAATATATTTGTATGTGCAAAAGTGTTGTTTGTACGAATTCACTGTTTGAAAATCTATTTCGTAAAAAAATAATAAAAAATTGAGAATTTGTCACACCAGACCTCTCGTGGTATTCGCTAGCCACGTGCATGAGCTACACTCTGTTTAAAACAAATTTGACCGGTTAAATAACGATAATTTAATTGTTTTGCCTTTAATAATGAGCGGCTCTGGAATTTTACGTTTTGCCGCCACTATCCGCCTCATATTGATTATTCATAGAATTTATAAATCGTCATTTAAAAACGAATAAAACAGTAAGAGGTTTAAAGGCGGCAAATACAGTTGGCGGGTTCTGACAGAACTTACACCGCTACCTCATGAGTCAGGCAGCCATGTGCATTGAGAATGCGAACAATTTTGTACTGCGTAGACTTGCACATGGGTTACCACTGCGGAATACAAATTATTTAAAAATACTTTGTTTTTGGAAATCTTGGAAAATATGGGGTGTTTCAGATTGTTTTTCGTTTTTGATACTTAAAAATAAAACACCAGAATTCTTTCAAAGTTGTAATTCTTTCAAAGAGCAGGTTTTCAAATTTTATTTATGAAAAATAACCGTTCGTAAGTGCAGACCGTCCACTTCTTCGCACTCATTTAGCCTGGCACTAAAATTTTGAATATCTCGCTGGAGCATCACTCTTGGAATAACTTTAATTACGTCTGTGATTCTTTGCTTTAAAACATCCAGGTTGGGTGGCAATGGGTTGTAAACTTTAATTTTTAAGTAGCCCCGTAGGAAAAAATCAGCAGGCCTTAAATCTGGGCTCCTCGGTGGCCAGTAGATGTCTCCTCGGCGAATTATTACTCTTTCAGGGAATAATTCGTGAAGAGCAGCTAGGGAGTCATTTATAACATGAGAAGTGGCTCCATCTTGTTGGAAAAATGTGTTGCAGTTGTAGTCGATCTGATTTTGCATTTCCTATAGCCAGAAAAGTCCTAATCATATGGCAATATCGATCAGAATTAACTGCCCGAGCGCGACCACGGTCGTCTTCAAACAAGTAAGGGCCGATAATTCCTTGCCTTGCGAACGTGGTCGGCATTCGTGCTCGTCCTTGATGTCCTTTTGCGCCCAGTTGATTTATCCGGCATTGTGTTCCCACTCTGTTCAAACTTGCGCACCCAATGCTTGATTATATTCGCACTTGGCACATTTCTCAGTGGTTAAATGAAAATGTGTCCTGTAGAGACCGCGAACAATAGTGAACAAATCGTTGTTTTTATAAAACGCTCGCACGTAAAATGGTCCCGTGAAGCGATCCATTACTACTAAACTAAACAAGCCTGCCAAGCGTTTGAGACCACTTCCCTCCTCCTGCTAACTGTGTTTGGCGCGTAATGGTCAATCAAAAAACGAAAAACAATATGAGACAGCCATATTTAAATTGGGATTTGTTGATTTCATACCGAGTGGGATTGACCGGTGACCGGCCAACTCAGAATGAAACCAACTCAGAAACACCTCAGAAAGGTCATAAAGAGTGATGATAAAAAAATGGCTAAATAGGTTAAGTTAGGTTAGGGTTAACGGCTACTTAATTTTTTTTTTTTTTTAATAGCTTTTAATGACTTTTCAAAGAGATGTTGAGTTGACTTGATTCTGAGTTGGCATGGAACCGAATTGACCAAAAAATCAACAAGACCGAAGAACGTAACGTATTAGATAAATTTTAGATCTTTCATTTTAGATTAATTTTTTGTTCATAGACGTAAAGCAAAAATAGCTGGTTCTTTAGAAAATTAATAGTGGGCGATCCAGTGGCAGTAAAGTAAAAAATATTATCGTGCATGAAGTATAGGACCATATGAATTGTTGAGTTCCAAAACCCTCCCTAATGGATTTTCTTACTTTCCAGTAAATCAAGAAAAACGTGTAGGCTAATGAGCTTTCATGATTCCAGTTATTTAATTTTTTTACACGTAGCACGATAATTGAAATTTAAATGTTTAATATATATTTCAGAAAAATGTTTTAATTTTCATTAGGGCGGATTTGTATGACTTGATTGTTAAATTCATGTAATAATGAGAGTATTAAAAGATTACAAATGAAAAATGTCTTTCATTGAAGTTCCACTGTGTAAAACTAGGCTAGCGCAAAGACATGCATATTTTATTACACCAAAAATGTATAATTCTCTCTATAAGACTACAGAAATTGAATGTAAAAACATATCCTCCTACAGCAAATACAAAACTGTTATAAAGTCTTGGATAAATACCGTTGATGCAAACACTTACTTGCTGTAATGTCACATCAACCTGATGTTACTTAAAATGTCGTTTGAATTGTAATTCAGTAAGCACTAATTTTATTTTTTGTTAATTTTATTTTATTTTTTAATCTCTTCAAAGATATAATGTACTTATGTATATGAGTAAATTTTAACTGTTTTAAAAAACACACAAGTATACCCACAAACTGGCGATGCCTATGTGGAATTTTTTTGCTTAATCTGCTAATTTGTATTTTTCTCTACTTTTTTAAATGTTTATATAAAAAAAGCCTGTATGTATTGTAAAATTACCAAAGTATGTACCAAAAAAAAAATTTAAAAAAAAAATTACACTTGTAAACAAGATAGATAGAGGGTACGGGGTTCAACAAATTTTGTAGAGAGTTAAGGGGTACGCAGACTTAAAAAGGTTGACAACCGCTGATATAAGTTATTGTTACCTAAATTGTTTGTTTCATAAAAAAAATAAAAAAAAATTCACAAAGTTTCATCATTTTTTCACAAATTATGGTAGGAAACTTTGGTTTCATAGAGGTGCACATTTTAATTTTTGTTGTTGTTAACTTGTAGATTCTAATGTAAAGCGTGGTGTTTTCTCCTTCTAACACCGTTTAGATCATACTTCTCACCATGACAGTAAGGGAGATACAACTATTTGTATGAGACCTATGTGAGCTGTTACCAAAAGCGAACAAATTAGTTAATTAATACAATGGGGTTAATTAATACAATGAACGTATCTGGTCTTGTAAATACCCATCACTTTTAATGAAAAGATAACAAAATGAATATGTGTTTTATTAGTTACTAGCTGACCCGGCCACGCGTTGCTGTGGCTAATAAAACACAACGTCATCTACTGGATGGTTATCCAACCTTTATATCCACCGCCGTCTTTGAGTTTATCGCAAAGAGACAGAAAGATGCTGCGGAGGACTTTAATTTATAATACGTAGAGATGGTGTGAAAGATTAAAATAATGTGCATGAAATGCTTGGGGTAACTAACGTATTTAAGTTAATAAGGATTAATACTGTATCCGTCTAAATAACTTTTCAATTACTGCAATGTACGTGACCATTTTTTTAGAAGATAGAATGGGTATAGTAAGTGTTGCGGCGGGTAGCAAATGTTACCTCTCAATGGATCGAGGGATCAAATGCTGCGGTATGTTGTGGACTGTATGCGGTTCTTATGTACATATTTTATTATGTTTTAATCGCACTTACCCAGACTGCTTCCCTCTTCGTTCAGTGTTCACTGGAAAGGTAGGTATGTTAGTTTGGAGAGATTTTGGAAGGGAATGGCGACTGGGAATGAACGTTTAATCGCGAAACAATAAGCGAGAATATGTGACGCGTGGCGATGGTACTCGCGAATAGCTGCGGTTTAAGAGTTCCGTTTGCGGTTTGATTACTAAAAAGTAAAAGCGGTGCGGTTCTTAGAACTTGTGTCCCTTGCGGCGAGGCGAATTCAACTGAAATGTACAAAGAACCACATGTAACAATAAAGGCGCGAACATGCCCCCCCGCCTTGACCAAGTGGTCAAAAGAAAAAGACAAATACAAAAAAAAAATTAAACGCGATGCGATAGTATTCAATGACCAATTGACGCTTAAAAATAAAACAAATTGAGCATAAGCATCCAAAAATATAAAGAAATAAAATAACAACAATGGAAGGCAAAGACCCCAATGGTCGCCAAGCAAAACAAAAAAACAAAAAATAAACAAAAAAATTGAAATAGAATAAGTATTTCTATTTTAGATATACCCCTGTATATCAGTTTAGACATACATGTGGTAAATCAGCAATTAACGGAGGTGGTAATGCTGAAGATGTTATCTTATGGCAAACAATGCATTTCGAAAGTTGTGAACGAATCTTATTTCGTGCCGCCATTATCCAAAACTTCTGCTGAATAGTGAATTGAAGACTTCGCGGGCCTACATGAAAATATAGTTTGTGATAATAACCTATAATAAGATGGGAAATTTGTTTCCGTACGACAGATTTGAGTACTTGAGTCGACCGTGCACCTTGATAATACCGTGGCTATCAAAAAAAGGTTTGAAGTTTAGAATGTACGTTGAACATGGAACGTTATTTCGCATGTTACGTATATCGACAGAAAAATATGTTTCCTGTTCGATGTGTATGATTTTCAAAAGCGAGTCATTTAATTCACGAGAGCTAAGATAAGTTGAATTTGTATTACCCATACCAGGAAGTTTACGACAATTATTAACGAAACGCATTATCCATGCGACTACGCGTTGCAATTTATTAAACGAAGAATATTTGCTAATAATTGAATTAGGTACAATTTGAGATAATACAAGCGCTTCAAGGTTGCAAGTTTTCATTTCTGATGGATCAGCCATGCGAGAACACAAGCCAAAAGTAATTGGCTGTTCACACTGATTGCTTTTCAATTCCGGTAACTGTTCTGAATTTGCGTGCTTAAATAGCGCAATAGGCCACTCGGAATGCGGCTGACAAAGCCATTTTGGACCATTCCACCAAATATCATTTGCCATCAATTGTGATGGTAGCATACCTCTTGACAGACAGTCGCTAGGGTTCTCAGCACCTGCGACATGATAAAAATGACTATTATGCAAATTTTCGTGTATTTTTGCTACACGATTGGCAACAAAGGTTTGCCAGCGGTGAAGTGATGAATGAATCCAACTTAAAGTTACAGTCGAACCAGAAAAGGCAAATTTTGAATGAACAATAAATCTCGTGGAGTAATTATCAATTACCCTTTTCAACAGTTGCGATAACAATAATGCTGCGCATAATTCTAAGAGTGCTAAGGAGACGACCTTTAACCCCTCCGAATTTTCGAGAATATTAGCTTTTGGTGTCTTAAACGAAATGACATTTTACGAAAACTTTTAGTTATAACCGCTTCACAATTAAAGCTCTATAAATGAAACATTTCTGAACGTAGCCGAATAGTAAAAACTGTTTTAGACAGGTTACAAAATAAGCTTTCGAATTATTATATTACAAATAAATATTAACATTTGTAAATATTAAAATTTAGAATGCAAACATTAAAAAAATGTGAAAATGACTCACGTGATGTTTTTATGTGAAAACGGTACTAAAATCACAGATTATGTAAACAACAATACGTATTCTATTGTATAAATGTGTAATAAACACTTTTGTCACCTCACTTTTTTATCATTTCATATAAAAATATTTAATAGAAATTAACAATGTCGGGCGCCCGTAGGAAATTCGGCGGTATAAATTATGTGTCAAACTGCGCGTCTGACAGAATGTTCTTTTTATGTATTTCTATGGACAACTTGAATAGAGATGTGCAGCATGATTCACTATCGACCTTTTACTTTTTATTTTACGGATGTAACTAAAAGAATAACGGAGTTATAACGGTTTCTATGGAGACACACGCGCTGACGTGTAAACACGCTTATTGTACTTGACTGCTGTCGTATTTTTAACGCATATATCTGCTTACGTTGCTGACCGGTTAACGGTGCTACCCTTGATTTGGCGCAAACTAATTGAACCACAATCAGGAGTGGTCACCTGAGCGTATATCACTGCTCCGTATGCCTTTTCGCTCGCATCCGCAAACCCAACGAGTTTTAACGTACATCCTTCAGCGACTCCTACATGACGTGGAATACGAATTGACGATATTGACGGCAATTCCGCGTTGAACTGCTGCCACTGGCGTGATATACTCGTGGGTGGGATTTCGTCCCAATCGATTTTTAAAATCCACAGCTCCTTTATCAGAAGCTTGGCTTATACAATTATAGGCGTCACCAGACCCATCACGTCAAAGAGTCTAGTGACAGATGATAAAATATTGTGTTTTGTACAAGTTCGATTGTCTGAAGTGACTTCAAATGCCAAAATGTCATCCAAAGGAAGCCAGCGTAGCCCAAGGATTTTTAGCGATGCATCACTATCGATAGTTACACTTTGCGACAAGCGAAGTTCCAATGGAATGTTTTCTAATACTTTGCTTGAATTGGATGCCCACTTAGCCAGTTGGAATCCTTCTGACTGGAAGAGCTCAATCAACTCTCCAGCTCATTTAAAGCAGAGCTAGGGATATCGTCTACATAAACGTCGCGATTGATAATATCCCTTGCCATAGGGAAGTGAGCGCCTTCATCTAACGTTAACTGTTTGATTGCTCGAAGGGCTAAGAACGGGCTGCACTTAAGGCCAAATGCCACGCGATTGTATTGATAAGCCTGAAGCGGCTTTTGTGGATCGAATCTATATAAAATTCGTTGATAACGACGATCTTCTTTGCGAACGTTTATACATAAATACATTTGACGAACGGCAGAAATTGCGATAGGAAAAAGGCGTAAATTCAGAAGAATGCAAAATAAATCATTTTGTAGGCTTGGTCCCGTGTGTAAAATGTCATTTAAAGATAAATCAGTTTTTGTTTTTGCGCTTGCGTCAAGAACCACTCTCACTTTCGTGGTCATTTTATCCTCACGCCTAACTGCGTGATGCGGAATGTGGTACGCGTTTTCTGACGGTAAAGCTTCTACCTGGGATAGATAACCTTTGTGAAAATGTTCTCTGATCTCTTCATCATAGAGCGGTTTTAATTCTGGCAGATGCTTAAATTTTCTCTCTAGTGCATAAAACCGATTTTGCGCAGCTTGCAATGAATCACCTAAGTCACACGGGTTGCCTTTGAATGGCAAAGCCACTTCATAAGAACCGTCCTCAAGGCGAGTTGTGGTGCTTTTAAAAATGTTCTCAGTTTCCTTTTCTTCAAGGCTGTGAACCGGTTCCGAACCGATATCTTCGATTTCCCAGAATTTTTTAATTAAATTCTCAATATCGTGTGTAGCGCAGAAAGTTAAAGTGGTGTTTGATTGAAAATTTACTGGAGCATCACCCATGAAGACATGGCCTAATGTGAATTGAATTGGGACTGGAAAACCGGGGGTGATTGATTACCTTATTTGGTAACAACAGTTGAGAGAACAGACTAACGCCAATTAGCAAATCAATTGGACCAGGCATTGCCCAGGTGTCGTCTGCCAGCGGAATATTTATGAACTTATATGACGTCAAGTCCACTTTGCAAGTAGGTAAGTGAGCGGTAATTTTATCTAAAACTAGAGCGGTTATAGAGTATTTGAAATAGGGATCAATCCTTGATTGAATCGTCAATGTGACACTTCCTTTTATTGATTGCGTTTTGCCGCCTAAACCTTGGACTGCAAAGCGCGTTCCTGGTCTGACTGCCAGGCCTAATTGTTCACAACATTGTGATGTTATGTAATGCTTTTGTGAGCCTGGGTCCAAAAGACAGCGAACGGTATTCTCTTCACCGTTTCGATCAACAGTGTGAACCTTGGCAGTAGCAAGAACTTCAGTAGTTGCACCTTGTCGAGTGGTTGCTGACATGGTACATACCGAGGGTTCTGACTCGTTAGGTTGAGTTTCTACATTGGATGTGTTGGTGTTTGCATGACTGGATTTCTCAAAATGAAGGAGCGTATGGTGCTTGCCATGGCACTTATGACAAGTGCCTTTTGATTTACATCTTGTAGACGTGTGTTGCGGGCTTAAACAATTAAAACACAAAGATTTTTCCTTTACGAAGGAAAACCTTTCCTTTGGTGATAATTTCAAAAATTGTGTACAAGTGTACAGTTGCGTATGGCTCTCATTTTGACAATAAAAGCATTTCGATTGCTTACTTATGTAAGTATGATGTGTGCGGGGTTGAGTTGTGCGTGCAGTTCCACCGGAACTGGTTGTATTTATATTAGCGGTGCTAGGTCCGTGAGTTGTTGATGTTGGTTGCAGAATTTTGACCTGATCTTGTACAAATGATACCAATTGCTTGCAGGTGGGAATTTCAATTTCTCGAACTGAGAGCTCAAATGTTTGTGCAGTTTGCGACTCTAATTTTTGTAAAGCGAATTGCGGTAATATAAAATCCAAAAGATCCTCTATTCCTAATTGTTTTAGCGTGGCGATGGATGCTGAATATTTTTCTATAAAAGCTGTCAAACTATTTGCGTTGTGTGTTACGGTTTTGGAATGAAATATATTATTCAGGTAGTGAGTGGCAAGTGATCGCTTATCTTGATATTTATTAACTAGCGTATCCCAGATTATTTTGTACGTATCTCCAGTTGGCACAAAACCTGACGTAACATTTTTCGCGGTTCCAGTTAATTTTCCAATCAAATATTGAACGCGTTGGGAATCAGATAATTGTTGATTTAAATGAACATTTGTTCTAAACATCTCATAGAACAGATTCCAATTATCAGCGCGACTGTCAAAGGTAGGTAGTTCGATACAAGGTAGCTTAATAGAATTATTATTATTAGCAGCACATGCACTTGTAGACGCTTTCGGCTCTGTAGCTAAATTTGTTTTTAAATTATTTCTTGTACGTAGAATGCATGTGTATAATTCTTAAAATTGTTCCCAACTCGAATAATCTGGTTCAGAATTTGGGTTTAACGTAACCGTATTCTCGTTAATTTGATCAATAATTAATTCAAATGTATTTTTAATTTCCGTTATACTCTCAGATTCTGACATAAAAAATTCAAATGATCGTGATGCTTCAAAACTGCTTGGCAAATTATTTGCAAGCACAGCTATATTTTTAATCCTTTTAAGAATCATTTCACTTTTATTTTTTAATGAAACTATTTGTCTATTTAATTTATCCTCCATTTTTAGAAATATTTGTAAACTAAAAAGTTTTAATTATTTATAAAATAATGTGCAACAGTCACAAGTGCACTGGGCGGTTTTTGCCTTCGGACCAAAGTATACTGAACGGTGGTAAAACACAGTGGACAAGTTATTTACGAAATAATTAATAATATTGTAAATATTTTAATGTCTCAAATATGCGATGTTCATAAGTATATACCTATGTTGGTATCTATGTAGATATTAGTGACTATTCCAGTATTTAGCAATTAGTTACCAGTTAGCATACCACAATAAAATCGAAAGGATAAATAATAATGGTATATTTGTGACAATTATGACAAGCGGGCAAGTAAATAAATTCAAGTGGCGGGTAGATATGACAACATGACACTGCCAATCTCAAATTGCGGGTAAGTATTGTAATAATGATTTCAAACGAATATTGCTCATTGAATCCTTCCGTAAATATAATAAAATAAATACATCGATGTTATGCGGCTCGAATGGCCAAATGTTGCGGCGGGTAGCAAATGTTACCTCTCAATGGATCGAGGGATCAAATGCTGCGGTATGTTGTGGACTGTATGCGGTTCTTATGTACATATTTTATTATGTTTTAATCGCACTTACCCAGACTGCTTCCCCCTTCGTTCAGTGTTCACTGAAAAGGTAGGTATGTTAGTTTGGAGAGATTTTGGAAGGGAATGGCGACTGGGAATGAACGTTTAATCGCGAAACAATAAGCGAGAATATGTGACGCGTGGCGATGGTACTCGCGAATAGCTGCGGTTTAAGAGTTCCGTTTGCGGTTTGATTACTAAAAAGTAAAAGCGGTGCGGTTCTTAGAACTTGTGTCCCTTGCGGCAAGGCGAATTCAACTGAACTGTTGAGGCGGAGGGCACACAAGAGGTATTTACAAAGAACCACATGTAACAACAAAGGCGCGAACAGTAAGCTATCCGTAAAAGATAGTATGCCTTCGCGGACTTTTTTGTAGATCTATAAAAGAGGAATGCATTGTTTTGTTATATCCCAAAAGGATTAGGCAGCGTTTTCGATGAAAGCTACCAGGCGGCTTGACTTTTTCCGACACTTCTAACAATTATCATTATGTTTCAACCAATTTACACAAATCCTTGACAAATTACATACCTAAACCTTCCTCACGAAACACTCTATCTATTAGTGAAAACTGCATGAAAATCCGTTCAGTAGTTTTCGAGTTTATCGCGAACAGACAGACAGACAGACGACGCGGGGGACTTTAATTTATAATATGTAGAGATATACTTCTTCCCTGTGCAAGAAAGACTACAATTTTTCAAAGACCCATTCCAAAAATAAACAAAAATTTTAACAAAACAAAAAAACGACTTCAAAAAATGCACTAAAAAGTAAAAAAATTATTTCGTATTCCTCTACAATTTCATAATCAACTTACTTTTTCTACTCGTCAATATGTAGGTACGATTCTTATTTTTGGACTCGGTGTCAGTCAAGGTAGGTTTGTAACTACATACATAGTTATAGGTGAGATGTGCTTGTGTCGCACAAGCGACTTGACGAGGCGAGAGTGGGGCCGCGGCATGAGGGGTGCTGTCAAGTGAACACACCGGGCCGGGTACCTTTGCTGACACCGACTCCAAAAATAACAATCGCACCTACATATTGATGAGTAGAAAAAGTAAGTTGATTATGAAGTTGTAGAAGAATACGAAATTATTTTTTTACTTTTTAGTGCATTTTTTGAAGTCGTTTTTTAGTTTTGTTAAAATTTTTGTTTATTTTTTGATTTTTAGTGAATCTGAAGTACACTAACTAATTTGTCTGAATATGGGTAGACCTACTAAACGTGCTGCTGATATGAGACAGTCATAATTGGACCATAACGACGTTAGGGTCAAATTAAGAGATTCGGCCGAGTTTCGTTAATTTGCTTCTAAGAATTGAAGAGTTCCGTTACTTTGTCATGGATCCGATAATCAGAACCTAACCAAACTCTCATCAAACTACCCTTGAAGTACATCCTTTCCAATAAAAAAAGAATCATCGAAATCGGTTGGTGTGATATTGAGTTATTCGTCCATTTGTTGCGCATATACTTAATGCAAATTTAAGACTTATATGGTTTTCTCATAGATTCCATTGTCGGAACTGGACCAAAATAAAATGGGACCACACGGGAAGCACCAGCTTTCAAATAAAAAAAGAATCATCAATATCGGTTCACCCTAGTCCTGGGTCGATCGTGAAAGACCTGATCGTCGAAACCCGCTCACGAGCCACCAAAGAGCGAGCGGGTTATTTATTCTTCAGCACCCAGGTCTCACGATCCGCGACTCGCGAACAACAAGACAAGAACAACGTGCGCACTCCCGCGACCCGTGAACCGCGACACATTCCCGCGACCCGCGATCTACGACACATTCCTACACCCCGTGACTCACGGACCGATCGCCGGGTGCCGGGTGCGGGTGGGGCGAGATGTGTCAGCTCCTGGAACCCGCAAACTGCGACACATTCGATATGCATTCGATCGCCGTTTGCCGATCAACGCACACACGTGCGTGACAGTATCCTGCTCCCTGCCCGTGTGTCACGTCATCGCGGGATTGATAGGTAGATTCGATTTTTGAATATTCGACTAGACAGCGTTGTTTTAAATTAGAGCGTATCTTGGTATTGTTAATCAACGGGTGAAGTGCATTTCTTTTCACATTTTGTTAGTGTTGTTTTCATAAAAACTTTTCATTTTTCGTGTGAGTGTGAATGTAATTGTGCATTGTAATAGAAACTATAAACTGGTAAAAGTGTAAAATGTCTGACTATAAAAATAAATTATAATAAAGCATTATTAGCTCACAGCTAATTTACTTATTTAAATTCTCAATAAAAGCTTCAGAACAACACGTTTTTTACAAGGTTTTTATATCCTCCAAAACATGATAAAACATTGTTTTTTTTACCCCTGAAGCATGTCTTTTTTAAAATTAATTTCTGGGACATGACATTACTAGTTACAGGTGTGAGCAGTGAGAGAACGTTCACACAATTATAACCTGGGTTTTGTGTCGCGTATGACTTGACCGGTCTGGGCGGCGACCGTCTACCGCGCGGCGCACCCGTAGAAAGTAACTGGGTGATGAGTAATCGAGTTTCGTATTTTGTGTCGCGAAAAGAGCGGGTCTTCGCGGCCCGCTCGTGACGCCAGTGGGTCGTGAGCGACCCGGGTTGTGTAAAACGATCGATCGACCCAGGACTAGTTCACCCAGTCGAAAGTTCTGAGGTAACAAACATAAAAAAAAAAATAAAAAATAAAAAATACAGTCGAATTGAGAACCTCCTCCTTTTTGAAGTCGTTTAAAAAACACATTTAGTCTCAAGAATAAACTTTTAAAACCTATTTATGAACATAATAAAGATACCACAAAACAAATGTAACCAACTGCCGAGCCATGTGGATAGAACAAAATACATGGAAAAGTGTTTCCGGTCTTATATTTTTCAGCTACGCTGTGTAATTTATTTTTATATTATGCGGTAACTTTTTTTGATGTTTGCTAATCCTTTTATCAATTTATGATAGGTACTGTTAATAAGATTTAACTATCTGTCAATATTGCCCCGTGAATGTTTGGAGCATTCTTGATGTTATTAGTGATCAATAAATGTTTATTTTTATTTTTTATATCTGATGATTGTTACTCTTTTCCAGTTGGACCTGGACAAGCCCCTGGAGGAGCAGGGCACCCTCAAGGTCTTCATCCACAAGCTGACAGACATCATAGCGGCTGCTGACTTGGGAGACACCAAGGTGATCAGCTTTCCTGTCTTTTGGCACTTGTCGTAAATTATCAATTCATTGGCCTGCATAGTGATGGTAAATTCTCAAGAATTTTCATCCAAATGATGAAATCCCCATGAGGTTGTCTCATACGATGAAATTTCAAGTTATTTACAAATGTATCATATTAATTAGAGCATGCTAAGAACAAACTTTTAGAATTCTTGAAAAATGCCGAATAGTACCGAAGATATAAGCCTTAATAGTTGATATTTGCACCTTGCAGATGATGTCACTGTACATACAATGGCGTAGTAGTACTACAACGTTGCCATTCGAATTATGGATTGTGTTTTGTGTGACGTCACGAGACACGATTGTAAACGTTTTACTCATAGAAAGAATAACACAAGAAGGGCCTTGTGAGTATTTTGCGATCCCATTAGAGGCCTAATTTAGGCGTTCAATTCCACGCAAAGTTGTGTTTTACCTTGATAACGAAATTCAAATGGGATGGCGATATATAATTCCATGCAAGTGTGAGAGACAGACCGTACGCTAAATGGTCTAGAACCAAAAGGTACCAAGTCAGTGGTACATTTGTTTCCATTAAAATTTGTACAGAATATACTTCTACAGCCTTACTCATAATGAAACCCTAACATGGCGCTGTAGCGTCGCGTTAGCTATACAGGGGAGGGGGCCTACACTGCTCAGGTTAAAAATCTTTACTCATAATCATAAATTTTCCCAATATTGCTCGACAGCTGGATTATGATTTTTTTACGGTAGCAACACTCTGCTCCAAAGCGTGTTGCCAACTTCACGTTTATTTATATGTCAAAATATTATTCGACGAGATTGTTTTGTGTTTCACGTTTTAAAAATAACTAAGAATTGGCACAAAGAATTTGGAGATCGGTAGATATTTTGCCACCCCGTTTATTGTTCACATCCAAATACGGCCGTACCAAGTCAATCAAGCCTCTCATGTTAACTTTTGTAAATCTATATTTAGACCTAAAATCTCCTTCCGTAAGTGCCACAAATGAATCGTACCTTTTTTTTTGTACCTTTTCGGTAGCCATGGTGCACGAATGCTGCGAATACGGTCAATATTTGCCAAAGCTCAATTCAAAACGTCAAGATTCTCAAAAAAGTTCGCCATTTTGAAAGTTATACTGCCTTAGTACTGAGTTTAAATTCTGACAGCTACTAAATCTCCCGTACAGCGACGGAATAAGAAAACGCGCATGCGGTGAACCCACCACTATGAGTAACAATTTCACCTAACCCGTTCTTGCTCTCGTGGGTGTTATCTTGCTTTGCGATTATGAGTAAAACTGCTAGTGTTATATTCTTTATTCAATGGTTTTACCCAAGTTCACTTTGAAAGCTCATAACTTTTGGAGTTACCGAAAAAGTAATATTACTGTCATTATTGACTCTTTAAATATAATACATTTTCATTAAAAAAGACAATCTCATGCAGAATAACATTAATAAAATAAATAAAATCCCGACTTTAGGGAATTTTTTTAGGTCGGGGGGGAATTTCCCATTCCCGGGAAGATTTCTGAGGAAATTATCCTGGATGGCATATCACCTAACCTGGCATGCATGACTAAAAGCCATACATATGACTTTCATACCATCTTTTCAGACCATGTTATGCTCACTGAATAGGTCTGCACTTTAAATGCGTCTTATAATATAATATTGGTTTATTATTATTATCTAATAGACCTATTTCTGTATTAACAATGATATTGTGTAATATCAACAGCCTTCTTGTCCAACAATACTATAATGCAATTAACTTGTTACTATTATTTAATAGAAAACTTCTTAATATAGTAAAATATCTGGTGCTGCAATGTCATTTGTCATACTGTCTGACAATGTAATCATTTATTTTTAAATATTTTAACACAACAGTTGTGAACTATATATACAGTTGGGTATATACAAAGAGAACAAATAAAAGAATAGACATATTTTGTAACCGTTCAAAAGTAAAGTAGGTATAGAAAAAAATCAAGGCCCATCAAAATGTGGGGCCAGGTCGTGTTTCTCTCATTTCTCAGTTTTAATAAAAATCATTTTGCAAAAAAATGGGATCGATCAAACTTTCGAATGATTATGATTTGAGATTTTCACGGCCAAAAGTAATACTGTGACTTATTTTTGGGGTATTATTCCGTGTTTCACTAAATCTCTCTTAAGCCAACTGTTGCAACCTAAACTGTTTCCGAATTACAGTTTCAGATGCACTTGGTAATGGAGTGTAAATAGTAGACAATATAACGAAACGAAATGGTGTTTGCTGAAATTGGGTGATAATATGTGTATGGGAAAAATAATGGATTACAAGGAAGAAGGACACTCATTACTTACCTCCGCGAAGGCGCACACAAAATTACATATATAGTTTATTTAGTTGCACCGCAGTTCCTTGGGGTAATTATCGCCACAACCACACTAGTGGGTATAAAACTATCTTGATACAGTCAAAACACCCTCTTTTAGTTCATAAACGAATATATTTGAACACTACCAACCAACAAAATGCTTCCAATGTAGTCCAAAACCTTCTTCTGTTTTTTCAAAAACAAAAGCACTTGACTTCACTATTGTCATTGTTCCGTTTTCAAATGCTTTTCCAGCAAGGTGATGTGGTTAGGGAGGGTAGGTACTGGAAAAATAACATCCCGGTAGGAACTATGCATATCATCATTTCAAAATCAAACATCAACATTTTGGACGTCGTTACAGTGTCCATCATTAGGGCAGAAGTTAATCTGTTGGTTATAGTTATAAAGAAGGAGGTAGCGCAGCACAAAAATATATCACAATTATAAACTTTCAATTATTCCTTTTTGTTGAATACGAGTTTTATTATCGTCAATATTATTAATGAATTATAATGTAGAGAAGGTCCAATGTTCGACCTCTGGGGGTCTCCGAGATCAGTTTTGTTATCTAGAGATAAGTTTCGTCATGTTCATTGCTAATAATATATTGGCGATGATTAGTCAAGTACAGACCAGTAAAGAGAAATTGATACTATAAAAAGGAATTTAAAATACATACATATAATAATTATCTAATTTGTTGAAATCTTTGTGGATAACATCGACTTGCACTGATTATTTTTGTAGGTCAAGATTATTATACATGTATGTCCATATTATATCTGATATTGCAATGTGTAAACCCTCTTGTCTAACAATGCTATTATGTAATTGATCCAATCTTTCAAACTGAATGATGCTCAGACAGGGCCAACTTGCCGTATGCCGTGAAAGAGCTGTATGTAATTGTTGGATGACGCGGTTGTTTTGCGTCACCTAACGGGTCAGTGGAGGTAATCCACCTCTTACCCGCCCTGGTATAAGTAACTGATGGTTACTCCTTCAAGGCTCTCGCAAGATTCTAATTATTTTGTTAAACGAAGCTACATTTATTTATTTTGAACGAATCTGGACCTCCAGTGTCCATGCATACGTTGTTAGTAAGCAGTATGCAAGTGCTTAACAGGAAAAACAAAATGCAAAAATAGGTTAGTAAGACAAAGATAAATTAAACAGGGCAAAAGAAAAACTCATTCATGAGGCTCCATGAGGCGGTATTGCATCTGTAAAAACCCGCAAGCACCCGCATAAAATAGAACGCATAATAACCTAACGGGTCAGAGAAAATGACTTATTCTCCTTTCTGCCTTTTACGCCTATGATCTCAATGATTGCCACATACCTAAGAGAGTATATAGGAGCAAGCCTTCTTACCGCAGATGGTCTCTGATCCTCCACTTTAGCGGGGCCCCTGTTGCTAAGAGTAATTTCCTAATTTTCTCTGGGTTTTCTTCTGCCTAGGTTTGCCATCTGTCCGGCTTTAGCCGGACATGTTTGGCTCTTTTAGGTCGTGTCCGGCTAAATATTTATACATCCGGCCTGTACGGCTTTCGTTAGGCTTTTTGTTAGTGTAACGCGGTGCACACAGTGCCTGCAGAACGAACGCAACGCAAGTTACGTAAAGCGCAACGATGTTTAGGACGGGGCGGGGGCGGGGGAGAGTGGCTATTCTTGGTTCGCGCGGGTTTTGTCTTTAGTCGGCGCCAGAAACGCGTAGTTAGCGTGCGTTCAGTCATACATGAAAACATGAATAATATGTAGAAAATTGTCAAAGATTACTTAAACTCTTGGACAAGTGAATTCAGGGCCGAATTGAAACACTGCAAGCGGATGACTATAGCTGGGGTACACAATTGGGACCACGTAGCAGAAACGGTAGACATTCTACCTAAAAAAAAATACAGATAGATGACAGCAAACTTTTTGACCAATTGCAGAACTTTAAATTTTTTTTACAGAAACAGAAGGATAACTCTGACTTTAAAAAGCTAGTGGCACATCAAAAGTGGACTGCTTATTTTAAATCATTTGTTAATGAAGAATTTTATTCCGAACTACCGAAATTGGTGGAATATTACTTTGCGATTCCAGGCCGTAATTTTGAAAGATTTTTCTCTTTAATAAATGCCCAGTGACCAAGGAATGCAATAATTTGCAAACAGCAACAATTGCCAAGATGATGTACACATTGTGTAATTTAAAAATGACAAGTCAAGAGTTTTATGACATGATTTCCAAAGAAGACGACGTTATGGAAAAAGTAGGTGAAAAAGCCAAATGTAAAAAGTTGTAGTTTATTCGTATTTATTTAATAATTTGGAGAAGTCGAGATTTCATTATAATTTATTTTTTTCGTTTTTGTCCACAAAGATAGATATGTTTCATTTTATATTTGTTAAATGAAAAATTTTGGTCAATTGTCAAGAAAAAGAGTTATGTTTTGTTTGTTTGTTTTATAAGTTTATTATGTTATGTCTACAGACAGAAGACTCAATATTTTGTTATTAACATATTCTATATTAATGCCAAATTATGACAAGAATAAGACTGACTAATGATTGTTGTTAATACTGGTTAATGTGTGATTGATAAACAACTGTAACTTGTAACAGATTTTTTATTATTATGTATAAAATTTATGTCCAAAATTACGTACGTGCGTCCGGCTTTTGGGGCATAATGTCCGGCCTAATACAGCGCAGAGTCAGGCTTTTTCATTTTAGAAGATGGCAACCCTACTTCTGCCCCCCTGAAAGCCTCAAACGACCACAAGAGGGCGTTATCACCCACGTTGAAAATCTATGTTATGTTTTTACAACTGATTGTGGCAACAAAAAATTTCTAGGTGCAGATTTGAATGTGCGTAAAATCCTGGCTCCGCTATTGGTGCATAACATTTTAAACCCATCGGGAAGCAATCAGTGGGCTATCATGGAAAAGTAAATTTATAATGTTTTGATGCTTTCCCAGTTATTTTTATCTGGCCTAATGTCATTTGAATTTGTATTTCAGTCTCGGGAAGTAATTGGAAATGTGGAGCAGTACATATCCAACCACCCGGACATGACAGTGGTGGACTCTCTGGACAGTGTGAGGGTCTTGTTGGACAGGTAAAGTTGGTTACTTTTCACTCAAATTTTATATTTGAGGCACGTTCCAGAGTGGAAAATACTCTCAGTATCGCTCTGGTGTAAGACCACCATTCAAAATTAAAACGTTGCTTGAAATGGCTTTTGCCATGTTTAGTGACCAGATCTAAATAGCCAGGTGCTTTCCCACCTTCCTCTTCCCTCCTCTTAAAATGTAATTAAATTAACATTCTGTAGTCGAGAGCCTTACCCTCGAGGCCGTTACTTACAAGTTCAACAATATTGCGCCTTTCTGCTAATAACAATTAATTTAGTTGTCCATTAACATTGAAAGATAAATATGTAGTAATAGTTTATTGTTTCGTGTTCCTGCAAAATGTATCAAATCAATAAATAATATGTACAATATAAAATAAAAGCAGTTTGAATCAGTTTCACAGAGTCTTATCACTATGGATTCAAATGCTTTAAAATACTTTAGAAATTCTTTATTATTTGTTCTGTGTGCTACAAATTATTACGTCAATTGATAAGAATTTGAATAACATTAGAATGTTTGTATACAAAGGTACCGCTACTACTCTCTGATAGAGAAACAGCCGCAGTTGCGCAAACACGGCGTGTTCACACCCCCATTCTGCGTGCTGGGCGCGGGAGGGTTGGGGGTGGACGGAGAGGGGGGGCGGCTGCTGGAGGCGCGGGGGGTGACCTTTCCGCTGGTGTGCAAGCCGCTGGTGGCGCACGGCTCCAAGTCGGCGCACAGCATGAGCGTGGTGTTCAGCGCCGCTGGCCTCGCGCACTGCCGAACCCCGTGCGTGCTGCAGAGCTTCGTCAACCACAATGCCGTTCTCTATAAGATATTTATGGTCGGAAACAGGTATAACAAACTTGTGGATTTGATTGATATAATCTGAAACTAGCGAAAAAACTTATATATTATTTATATATATATATATATATTTTTTTTATACTTGAGCTCCACACAGGAGGCCCTGAGGGAAATTATTTTCCTCAGGGCCTATGTCATCTTTGGGGATGCTGATTGGGATTTGGGGATGAAAGGAAGGAGAGGAGAGTTCTGGGAAGGAAAAGGGTTTTAGGTGTGGGTAGGAATTTGGGGTTCAGTGTGTCCTGGTCATCCGCCTCCAAGACCTAGACAAACCTCACCCCATCAATCCGGGCACCCCTGCATCACCAAACGTAGCGAACCACTTGGGGTGACCTATGGCAGGGGTGTTGGTTATCCAATAAAGGTTCTCGGGGCGGCGGAACCCATTCCCGCCTCCCAAATTGAATATATAGCTTTCTTTTAAATTTACCATCTGTTAAGTATGAAACTTAATGTTTTTTTTTTTACTGGCTGGGGTACCCGGCTTCACTCAGGGAGTTGATATGAGATTCAACTGACGTTCGAACCCACGACGGATCTTGCTTTATATATCCCCACCAATGGATAGCCCCACCCATACAAAAAAGGCTTTGAATGGTCCACAATGATTTGGGATGTTCCAGGATGTTCCCGAACGCTCCACCAGACTATGTTCTGAAATGTTGGAGAAAGCTTTCCAATTCTCTCGAATGTTCTGAACTGTACTAGAAATTTGTAGAGGGTGAAACTTTCAGCCCTTATATCTTCAAAAGCACGTCCTTCAGGTAAAAATGGGAACCTTCTTCATGGATGGGGGATAGAAAGCTACCACACCATATAATTCCCTTGATCGTACCGGAACTCGTTTCCGAGTTTTAGTAGCATGAACATTGTAGTACACTTTATTTTATAATATACTAGCTGACCCGACGAACTTCGTACCGCCTCAGAATCAATAACTGTTGAATTAAATTAAGTTTTTTATTAACCTGTTGAAGGCCCGAGGAACAACGCGGAAATTTCACGACCTTCAATTTGAATTGAATGTTTTGTGGGTTAATTTTTACCTATCGTATATTTTATTGACCGAAACACATTCCTAGATCAATAAACTATGTACCAAAACAACATTACTTGCGTTAATTACGTAAATTGATAGGTTTTACGATGTTTTAGTCGAGGAACACGCATAAATTGTGACGCGGCAAAAGTGACATTTCTTGTCCACAGATAAAAATTATTTTAAAATATTCTGGGGTTACAAGGTGAATGAAATCTTTACCCATCCCATGGGGAATGTTGGCGCAAGCATTCTGACACTGTCCTTATACAAATTTTGTACATAGAAGGGTCAAAATTGCAGAAAACATATTTTTTCCCCTCACATGCGCACACACCCACGCGCTACGGCAAATTAAATATAAATTATTCCGAGTGACTAGACGCATTGCGGGTTTCGCTATGGTAAAGGACGATAATAGAGCAAGCGTTTCTGACCTTGTTCTTCATACACTTTATTTATACATAAGGGTCAAAATTGCATTTCAAAGTGCCGCGGCCACCGGGTGACAAGCGGCAAGCTAGAAGTTGTTAAAAATTACACAATGAAGCAATTATCGATGCCCAACTGTCCGTGTTTTGTTTTTGTCAGTATCAGAGATGGCGTTGTGTACGGATTTATATTTTTATGATTTTCTTACTTTTCCACTTACTTACGGGAATTTTTGAAAGCAAGCGGGTACGGGTGCCGCCGCCCCGGGAACCATTTATTAGATAACCAACACCTCTGCCATAGGTCACCCCCACGTGGTTCGCTACGTTTGGTGATTTAGCGGGGGTGCCCGGGTTTATGAGGTGACTTTTGTGCGGGTCTTAGCGGCGGATGCGTCTGCCCACCTGCTGCGTGGCGGGCCGGATCGAGAGAGACTGGTTGAATAATAATAATAATAATAACGTAGTATTTATATAGCGCAGTTTTGTGATGTTTCACTTCAAGTGCGCTTAATTATAATAAACTTAAAATTAACCTACAGTGTTCCTTACGAGTCCTTAAAAAATTAATTAAATAATGTGAAATAACGAATATACAAAAATATACAAAGCAATTCCCAAAGAACAATATTAACAACAATAGTGAGTGCTGTTTTGGCACAGGACAATATATAATGATAAACCATCACGGTGCCATTCAACAAGAATCATTTAAACTAAATTATATAGAACAGGAGGCAATTAACATTTAGAAATAATACAAATTCAGAGTGCACATAAAACTATAGTAAGGAGGTAATCGAAACCAAACAATTACCAGAAACTTGAGGAACATGGCTTATTGAAAAGGAGTTAAAATTCATGAAAGGTATGATTTTTTAAATAAGTTTGTTTTTAAAGCTCTTTTGAATTCAGCCAAGTTCTGGATATTAGTAAGAGCTGAGGGAAGTTTGTTCCAAATGAGCGGGCCAGTTACACGAAAAGATCGATCATAGTAAACGGCTCGATTTGACCTAGAAAGTTCGATTAAACGATTAGTAACATCTCGATCTGCTGACCTTAGAGTAAGCTGCCTATCGCTTAAGTTTTGTCGGACACATAGTTCCGATATATAGGCTGGCGCCATTCCTTGCAATGCTTTGAAGGTCATTAAGCAGATCTTGAACTCTATTCTTTCAGGGCATCGAAGCCAATGAAGATCCTTTAGAAGTGGGATTATACGGCAATACTTAGATTCACCAAAAATCATTCTCGCCGCAGCATTAAAAACGGACTGGATTCTATTGAATTGTTTTTTAGGCAAGCCAGCATACGCACTATTACAATAGTCCATACGTGAGACAACGAACGAATTTATGAGTGACTTTGCTCCATCAGAGGGAAGGCAACGCCTGATTGATTTTATCTGCCTTAGATGGAAAAAGCCTGAACTTACAGATTTTGAAATTTGTGATTCAAGAGAAAGACTATTGTCTATAGTGAAACCTAGAAACTTTATTTCTGTAGAAGGGATTATATCTGTGCCCTGAATATGGATTGGATTAGAGTCGATGAGGGCTTGCCTTCCAGGAGAAGCTATCCAAATAAATTCCGTCTTGGTCGGATTAAGTTTGAGTTTATTGACAGACATCCAACTTGAGACTGTGTTAATGAAACTAACCACCTCGTTTTTAAGGACGTCTTTTTCATCTGGGGAACAAAACTTGAAAATGAAACGATCGTCTGCATAGCCTTGTGATTCAAAGCCAGCTGATTGAATGAGTTTCTCGAGGCGATTCGTAGAGAATGAAAAGAATGGGACCCAAGACAGAACCCTGGGGAACTCCACATTCTATGGGAGTTTCAGGTGAAGTACAATTATTGAAAATTACTGAGGCTACTCGTCCAGACAGGTATGATTTCATCCATTGGAGAACATCACCTCGAACGCCAAATTCGGTTTCAAGCACATTTAATAAAATACTATGATCTACCGTGTCAAATGCCGCACTCATGTCAAGAACAGATACCAAACCCAACTTACCTGCTTCCATCCCGATGATCAAGTCTGAAATTAACCGCAGTAGAACAGTCTCCGTTGAATGAAACTGTCGATAAGCGGATTGATTTTTGGCAAATAGACTGGCGGAGTTCAAGTACCCCACCAATTGTTTGGCAACGATTTTCTCAAGCAGTTTAGAAAGGAATGGTAGATTGGATATTGGCCTGTAATTATCCGTATTGTCAGTATCGAGATTTTGTTTTTTTAGAATCGGAGTTATTATTGATTTCTTGAGTGTTCCCGGTACAAGTGAATTTACTAATGACTTCTGGATAATTGCAGTAATTACAGGCGCTATATCCGGAAGACATTGTTTTAAGAGCCAGGTAGGTATGGGGTCTTGAGTGCATTGCTTGTTAGGGCAAGACTTTATAGCACGCGTGACATCTTCTTCCGTTACTGCTGCAGAAGTAGAGAAGTCACCGGAGAGCGGACTTGATGCTGCGATAGAAGACGATCCTACCACACTGAGGGCCTGAATTTGTTCAACCTTACTTCTGAAGTATGTTGCGAGGCTGTTTGCTTCAAGAGAGGAATCAACCTTATTGTTGCTCTCTCCAGACAGAGTCCTTATGTTTTGCCAAAGTTTTCGAGGGTCCTTTTCTGTCTCAATTTGCTCACACCAAAAGTTAGATTTCTTCTGTGTGACTTCTTCCTTGTAATTTTTTTGCTTGGTAATCCAAAGCTGCCGATTGCTGAAAGTCGGGTTTCGTCTGTAAATCCTCTCAAATTTCCGCATTTCCCTCTTCTTTTGAAGACATTCATCATCGAACCATTTGCTGCAATTCCTAATGCGGCAGACCTTCTCTGTGAAAGGAGCATTTTTATAGAGTAATGCCCGTAGCGTAGAATTATATAGAGTTACTAACTCTTCTGCTTGGCTCTCGTTATACTTTTCCTTATCACAGAGAGGCAATGCTTTCAAATCACTGCAAAATGCCTCGAAGTCGAATTCTCTCCAATTTCTGGAGACAACGGATTTGAACTCTAATTTTGGAGGATCGAAGGCAAACTCGGATGTGACGAGACGATGATCTGATAGTCCAATGTCAGTAACATTTGCGCTATTTGGGGAAACCCTACCCGGGAAATGATTACATCAAGTGTACCCCCCGCGTCATGAGTAGGTGAGTTCACCCACTGGTCGCAGCCGAAGTCACGTAGAATTTTGGTGAATTTTAGGGCCAAGGGATTGGTTTTCTTTTCCAAGTGAATATTTACGTCTCCCAGAATAATAACGTCGCAATTATAGTTAGAGGTGCACTCTAGGAGAGATCTAAATTCATTGAAAAAAATTGCGGTGGCTGCACATGACCCGGGACGGTAGATGGAAATTATCACGAGGGATGCGCCATTAGCAGAAGCCTTGCAGCCGACAAACTCAAAAGTGGTATATACCTGACGTATCCCTATACTGTCTAAGTGAATACCATTTTGCGCTACAATTGCAACTCCCCCGTGATTCGTAAAATTAATATTACTTGTGTCGGATTTTATCGGCCTTGCAGCTTCATACACCGAGAACCCACTTGACCGAAGGGTTTTGATACAGTAGGAGTCAGCATTTTCACCTTTCCAGCCGGATTCTCTCGAGCAATGGGTCGAAAGAGTCCGGCTGGAAAGGTCAAGGTAAAAGGTCAATTCCGGTCAAGTCAATGGCCTTTCACCGCAGTTGGAGGGATGAATTCACTCCGAGAAGATCAATTCTTCGATCCTTTTGCCGAGCGAAGACTTCAATCACCCAATTTTATTTGCAAACAGAGACAGATATACTCACCTGACAAATTCGTTATCCGATAAACACATTTATATTAGTTTTTGCTTGGAAGATACAACTTTGCAAGCGGGGATACTGCATTAAATAATTTCAGAAATCATAAATTATTTGCTATTTTACACTATGGTTCATTTCTTTATATATTATATCTATTAGTTTTAGAGGATTAGTGGCAAAGAAGAGAAGGTATTTATTTTGAAAGACCTTCGGATATTAATTAATATCACAATAATTAACACAAGCACAAGCAATTTTAATTTGCAGCGTAGGATGCAAGCGATTGCGGGTGTTTACTGACCCAATGAGCGTCGATATGAAGTTTGCAATAAGTAAAAAAAACGCACACAAATAAAAGGTTACTTTCTGCAAAAAAAGCAAATAATAAAGTCAATGCCAAGTATGTAAATCCGTAGCACTCTATCACAAGCTGACCAGTGACCCGTTGACCCGAGGTTGCATTTTACAAGAGAAATATTATGCTTTTACTTAAATACTTCTTCAAACCCTACTTGGCTCGAGCCGTACGTTCGGAATTCTTGGATTCTTCGTTCGGATATCTCCGCTGTCCGTGCGGCGCACTGTTGGGGTATTTTTCTTGATACGTTTTGTCAAAACCACGGTCCGGAGATGTTTCGTATGGGCGTCATATAAAATAATATTTAGCCAAACGGGGCGCTTAGGTCTAACGCGCAGATTGATATGTACCTCGGTTTCTCGTTCCTAGCCAGTGTTAACCGCGCGGGTGGAGTGTTTTTGCCGTATTTATCTACAATATTCTTACATTTAGTATGTTATTAATTGCAATTTTAAAGATTTTTTTTAATACTTTGTTTAATTTTATAATTAAAAACATTAAGTAAGATTACGATGAGCTGTAAATTGTTTTTCAACTTTGTTGGTGGTTCGTTGCACGAGTGCACTAAGGCACCGGCCGCGCCTGCTCCCGGATACACTGACCTCCAGATTCCTACCCACACCTCATGCCTTTTTCCTTCCCAGAACTTCCTATCCTACACTTCCTTAAAAAGACCATCCACACAGCATCCCCTAAGATGACATAGGTCCTGAGTTCAGCTTACGTAAAAAAAAATGTGTTTCATTTCAGAGATTTATTATTATTGTATTTTTCCTTCGGAGGGGTGCAGAGACATACGTTTGTCTCATTTTCGACTATTGACATTTAGTGTGTAAGAAAGAGGGGCAGCATTATATGATTAAGAACAAAAGCAAAACCGTCTGAATGTGAACGAGGCAAGGAGTGTGTGCCAAGATCGAGTTGTTTGGTGGTCCGTCCTCTCTGCCAAACGGCATGATGGTTAGTTAGTTAGTTTTTAGTTAGCAAAACAATCAGCGATTGACATTTGACGTTTTTGAATTTTTGGAATTCACGCACAGTTAAATATTATACCTATCACAATATTGCCTCAGTTCTTTCAAAAAATGAAAATTCGTTCCATACAAAATGTATGAAAAAATAAATTTTCTTCATAACTTTCTTTTTCGTGAATTTTTGCATTGTTTTAATACTTATTCTGTTATCCGGGGAGGAGAAAAATCCAACAAATTAAAGATCATCAAAATCGGTCCAGCCGATCTCGAGTTATAAATAATGTAACTAACCCGACTTTGTTTTATATATTAACCCTTTGATTAGTGAGATATTTTTTGTCATCTACATCGTATTTTTTATTACTATATATAACCTTTTCTTATTGAATAAGTAAGCATTACGTAAATTTAGTTGTACTAATTCAGTGGTTCTCAACATTTTACAAATAGTGTTGCGAAAAAAAAATTTTTTATAAAAAATGAAATGTACAGTACCTAATAAAAAGTCATAAAACATGATACTAAAAATAAAAATAAATTATAAATTCAGTGGTTCTTAACATTTTACAAATAAAAAGTTTTCAAATTTTAAATTTTTTTTATTTGCTTACATAAAAAGAAATATACAATATAATAAAGAGATAATACTAAAAATAAAAAAAGTGGATCCATTCAGTGGTTCTCAACATTTTACAAATAGTTTTTTCAAGAAAAAATAATAAAAATATGTATAAGAACAGAAATGTACAGTTATAAAAACAAAGTACTAAAAATAAAAATAAAGTGTCAATTCAGTGGTTCTCAACATTTTACAAATAAAAAGTTTTCAAATTTTAATTTTTTTTTATTTACTTATATAAAATGAAATATAATATGTAATAAAGGGATAATACTAAAAATAAAAAAAAGTGGACATATTCAGTGGTTCTCAACATTTTAAAAATAGTTTCTTTTTTTTAATAAAAATATTTATAAAAACAGAAATGTACAGTAATAAAAACATAATACTAAAAATAAAAATAAGGTATAAATTCAGTGGTTCTCAACATGTGAGTAATGTTAGATTTAAATTACTAGCTAAAATATTCTTTTCATGTGGTATTCCTCAAAACACGGATACATACAGAATGGAACATTACATCCAACACACATAAATTTTCTGTCCTTCCTTTGCACTGAATGAATTTTGGAATCACTGCACTCAAAACATCTCCTACGTGTCCTACCTACGGTAACAACGGTAGCGCCCTACTGTTGCTATGCCGTATGCCCCGGGCGCGATGGATTCCTAGAAGCGAACTGGAATTGATTCCTGGAACTGAACAAAAGTGCTTGACGACTGCGCTTTATTTTATTTTCTTTTTTATAAATAAAAAAAAATAATTTTTGAAAACACTATTTGTAAAATGTTTGAGAGCCACTGGATTAGTCCACTTTTTTTTATTTTTAGTTTTATCCCTTTATTATTGTATTTTTCTTTTTATACAAATAAAAAACATCAAAATTTTTGAAAACTTTTTATTTGTAAAATGTTGAGAGCCACTGGATAAGTCCACTTTTTGTATTTTTAGTATTATCCCTTTATTATTGTACATTTCTTTCTATATAAATAAATTAATTAAAATTTTTGAAAACTTTTTATTTGTAAAATGTTGAGAGCCACTGGATTACGTAATCTGTAACGTGAAATACGTAACAATTTTGGTAAAAACATATAAAATGTTTGACAAATATATTTGTATTATCTATAAATCATAATTTAATCGAAATTACAAACACGGCATAGAAAAAACTAAATAAAGTCGTGCTGCCGCACGTATGCGACAATACTCTATTTGGATCGTCCGAGTGCTGCCGCATACGTGCGGCAATACTCCTCAAAGGGTTAAGATATTGATTATATTGATATACACCTTTACGGGCATTTACAAAACCTGTGATATGCATAATAGTGTAAAAGTAATCATGAGATAAATTATGCTAATTAAATTATGTAAAACCCATGCAGAAGGATAGTATCTATTGATTTATTGAGGTATGTTATTATAGCCTGTTCGTAATTATATTCCGTGCAGTTGAACACATTTACTACTTCTGAAAAAGCATTTCCAACTGCATGCAATCTTGGTACAAGCGAGTATTTAATATTACTCGGCTATTATATATATATATATATATATGTATTGCATTTATTTAAAAAAATAAACCCAAAGAGTCGCAAATTAATGAATGAAAATAAGCAATGGGTGTTCTAACATTTGCTCTTAGTTATTCCTCCTGGTTCCCATATTTTATTTTATTTTACTGGGAGAATTATCAAAGGTACCAATATTATTTTCTTCAGGGCCTATGCTGTGTGGAGGGTCTTTTTGATGCGAGGAACAAAACATGGGTTTTGAAGGGAAGCTGGCAAATCATTCCGTAGCTGAAATGGGTTGTAGAAATAGCCCATTCTCAGTTGACAAATTTCAACCATTTATAAATAACGTTGACTATTTATATCGGTGTTGAAGGGTTCAATGACGCTAGTTCCTCGGAGCTTCCATTGAAATATCGAAAGAACAAGGACAGCATTCCCATCTGACGCCTGTGTCCTAAAGATTGCAATCCGTTTTTTATAAATGGACCGCCCGTTTCTGCATAGTCAGTTTTTTAAAGTATTTTGGGGCTCCAGACCAGATGTGGCTACCAAATTCAAAAGTGGGATACATTCGCAATTTGTACAGGGTCAGCAGTCGCCTCAGTTCTTATTTGTTTAACAGACCATTTTGTTTTTGTTCAATCTCCAATTTAAAATTAAAAATAAAGCATAACAAATGTTAGTTAATCACTTAACTAAGAATTATTTAAACTAATGAGACCTTTACGGAAATAGCTTTATCTTAAACACCTACCATAATGTTTCATTGAAATAATGAAAGAAAACCTTCTCCTCCTGTAAAATTTTCGAACTGTCTACTAAACAAATAGGAACTAAGGTGACGAGTTGTATTTTATTAAAGTATCTGCAGGCCCTGTACAGTATGCCCGGCTTCTGAGAGGCTAAGGGGTCTCAGGAAGTTAAATGTGACGTTTTCGCATTTCGTATCTTCTATCTTTTTCTTTTTTATGCAAGATGTGTGAGAAGGAAGAGGATGATCGTTGATGACGTACGTACGAACTCTCTCTAGGATTACTACAATATTCAAATATATGTTATGTTAAAAAATCGTGCACATGCCAACAATCCATCACAATTATTATAATGACTTCGTTACAATGTTTATTATGATTTGCTTTGTCAGGAGTACAAGTCAGAGGTTTACCATAAACCAGTTATTGAACAAGAGCAAACTGCATATACAGCGTTTCAGTTTGATAAATACATACTCAAGTGATGTGTAATGTTGATGCTATTTATTAATAAACGTTAGCCACTCAGGTATTTTGCGATTGTGCAAGTTTTTTGTCTTAAAGAACTGTCAGATTTATAAAGTGACTGTCAGTATTTTTTCCGCTTCACAATTAAAGCTCTATAAATGAAACATTTCTGAACGTAGCCGAAAACTAAAAACTGTTTTTGAAAGGTTATAAAATAAGCTTTCAAATTGTTATATTACAAATAAATATTAATATTTGTAAATATTAAAATTTAGAATGCAAACTTTAAAAAATTGTAAAACTGACTCACGTGATGTTTTAATGTGAAAACGGTACTTAAATCACGGATTATGTAATAAAAAACAATTATTCTATTATATAAATGTATAATAAGCAATTTTGTCAAGTCAATTTTTACCATTTCATGCAAGAATATTTAATAAAAAAATTAACAATGTCTAACGGCGCGTAGGCGATTTGGTGGATGAAAACTGTTTCTACAAAATAAGTATTTTTTTATGTACTTCTATGGACAACTTTGAATAGAAATATGAAGCTTGATTAATATCTTTGATTCAATATGAATCTTCTACTTTCTAAGGGTTGTCACTAGAACAATAACAGAGTTATAACGATTTCTGTGGGAACATGAGCGTTAGCGTGAAAACACGCTTATTGTACTTGACTGCTATTGTTATATTGTCGTATAAACACGCTTATGGGTCGGAGTAACCACTATGTTATATGTTAACCAAATATGTTATCATTTGTTCAGGTACCACGTGGCAGAAAGACCAAGTCTGAAGAACTTCTACGCCTGTAACGAGAGAGAGCCCATCTTCTTCCAAAGCGGAGACGTTTGCAAGGCGGACAGCCAGTCCACCCTGTCCATCCTCGACCCCCACGACGCCACAAACCTCGAGCACCGGCCCGTCCTCGACCTTACCAAGGTAGAGGCCATCATCAGGGTGCTCCGCCATGAACTAAACCTCATGCTCTTCGGTATTGACATAGTTATAGACAATGCTACCAATCATTACGCCATCATAGATATCAACGTCTACCCGGGTTACGAAGGCTTTCCTAACTTTTTGGAGCACCTGGTGGACAGCATTGACGATATGGTAAACTCCAGTGAAGAGTCAGCCTGCATCTTGTCCAACGGTACCACAAACGGGACCGAAGAGAATATAGAAAATACTTATGGAGACCATGTCAAAAATTGGGCAAACGGCTTCAATAGAAATAATTTAATTAACGTGGGTAATTCTAATTTAGATAGCTACTGTAAAAATATTCTTAAGGATGTCAATGACATCTTTGAAGGATAAAACGGGCAACTTTTTAGGATAGAGAAGTAAGACTGACATCATTTGGAAAATCATACATTCGCTGCGTTAGTTACAACAGGTATTTTATCCACTGGGCATAGTTTGTACATATTGTTACCTACCTACTAATATTATTATTATTTTCTTGTATAGGTACTCTTAAAATATGCATTCAATGTAGATACCTACAGTTGTAAGGACGGGTTGTTTTGAAGAAATTTTAATGTAACATTGCCATCAAATGGCCATTCAGTGCCACTTTTTTTTGACAATTGCAAGGTCCCCGTTATAATGCCAATTCTAAGTTCGTTTCAGCTTTTAAACAAATTGCGATCATTAGAAGTGGACAACTGTCATGTTGTTAAGTTTGTCAGCTTATTACAATTATTTGACCGCCTTCGCGGTCGAGTGGCAAGGCTCTCGACTAGCAAGCCGGAGGTTGCGGGTTCAAATCCCGGTGTGCGCCAATAAATTTTATTTGATTAATTTGCATTTTCACAATTTAATCATTTAAAATAATGTAAGGTATATTTGCGGCACGTACCAGTGTGGAAGATACTCTGAGTATCGCCCTGAAGAGTTATTCTCTATCTTTTGTTGGATCGTTATCGAGATAACGGACGTGATCTTCTGTCAGATTTTTGTGATTTATTGGCTTTTTCTATGTATAACGTACATTAAATGAATAAATAATCACGCGTACTTGCAGGAATTCGTGTTTAGAACGATGTAAACTAAAATATGCGACAGTAATTATGTAAAAATCTCACCAATCTGACAGGAGATCACGTCCATTATCTCGATAACCATCCCACAAAAGATAGAGAATAACTCTTCAGGTGTAAAATCACATTGAAAATTGAAACATTTCTTCAAATGGCTTTAGCCATGTTTGGTGACTAGATCTGAATAGCCAGGTATTCCGCCACCTTTCTCTTCCCCATATCCTTCCCCTCCCTACTTACCTTCAGCCTCACGACATACCCCAATTGAGGATGCCGTAGTCTCACTAGCTCCATGCGGTTGGGAGCAGTTGGGACTCGCATTTAAAATAAAATAAAGACAGAAAGCTGAAACGCATCTAGAATTGGCATTAAACGGGGACCTTTAATAAAATTGCGCTGAATTGCCATTTAATGAGAATGATACATTGGAATTTATGTCAAACTAGGCCCTTAATGTAACATACTTTTGTTATCAATTTCTTAGTGGAAGATTTGTTATATGGTGAGCATTTTTCAAAATGCACAATAGACTAACCATGGCTTTGGAAGCACAGAAAGACCGCCAAAATTATTATTGTACAAGATTCAGTGTTATATTTGAAAGAATTTGTTTTTGAAAATTAATATAACATTTTCGTTTTTGTTGTTGAATGTTTTAAAACATTTATAAGAGCAATACTAGATTTAGTAAGGGGAAATTTGATGTTTTTTGGTTTTGGCTGAAGTTGAAATAAAAGTTTATTCCGTGTTAAGTTTGCTTCACAAAAGAATTTTATTCCAAACTCTCGAATAGTTTCGTATTTATTATGATTTTAATTTATACGCACGTGAATGTGAATACCTACAAGGTTTGTACTTTTTTCATTTATGTATGAAATTGTGCGTACTATTTTATTTTTGTTAGCTTGTTTATATTTTAAATCACAAGCAGAGTGAGAGGATATAAGATACAATTAAGATAGCTTTAATTATTTACCCAAACTGAGATGTTTGTGCGTTTGTAGTTTTTTTTTAACAAGCTTTAAATATTATGTCAGTAAATTATTATGATTTTTTTGTTGATTTTACTAATATCAACTGCCATTTGGAATACATAATTGTTGAAGAAACAAATTTACCAATTCTTTAAGACTTTTCTAAAGTTAACGTAAAATAGTATCTGTATATTTCTGTTGATGCATTTTGTTTATTATGTAGTTTATTTTAATCAAATTTAAGACACTACGTTCAATTTGATAAGCTTAAATAATTTAACTACTTATTCATTCAAATTGTTTAACCTTTTTTAAATGTTCTCAGATTTCAATCTGAAGGTGATTCTATATCTTTTGTGTTGAGTCAGCGTCAGTCAGGTTTGATAAAAATCATGATTTAAAAAAAAAAATGGAAAAATCGGAGTTATTTTATTTAAATCGGATTTATTTGATTTAAATCGTATTTATTTGATTTAAATCTGATTTATTTGATTTATATCGGATTTATTTGATTTAAATCGGATTTATGTGATTTAAATCTGATTTATTTGATTTAAATCGGATGTATTTGATTTAAATCAGATTTATTCAATTTAAATCAGATTTTTAAATATTTCGTCTACCAACTCGGAAGTCAGTCTATTTAAAAAAAAAAAAACAATGTAGTTTTCATTTTAATTATTAATTTATAAATTTCAAAATCAATATACCAGTCTCTCCAAAATGTTATTATTTTTATTTATTTATTTAACATTTTACAGTACACAAACACTTTTGAACATTATAACATTAAAAAAATTAACACAACATAAAAAAGGTGCACAAAAGGTAGGGGTTTTTTGTCTTAAAGAAATTTCTTCCAACCCACCTCCTGCAATAGGAAATGTGCTTGGAGAGATATATATATTTTTTTAACAATAGTAATAGTATTTGCTTATTCAATAAAAAATCAACAACTAAGAAAATTAAAATAAAACTTAAAAGTAAGAATATTAACAATGAAATTAAACCATTTGGGTGGGTATCTTTTTTTATTTTGGTTTTGCGATTTGTCCAATTTTAGTTTTTCAAAAGGAAGAATAATTTGCCCGCCTTCTCATTGCCTAATTTATTTCTTATTTTATTGTGCACCAAATTGAATGGCGAAAATATTATTTCGATCACAGCAGAAGAATCAACTGCACTTAGCAGTTGCTTGATTATTTCAAATTCTTCTTCAGTTATACTTTTTTCATATTATATATTGCTAACCACCAATCAGTCGGTGTGCTTTTCTGTATCAGTTGTTTATCAACCAATACTCCAGTGAAAGGCTCAACTTTGGCATACAAATGAATAATACTATTCATCAAACTAACACGCGTACACAGTTATAGCATTGTATGTGTGTGCGCGCCATAGTTTATGCCAAGTGAAGTCCCCCGATTTAAATCACTTTTAAATATATGGAATACTACATTTAAGAAAACTGACAAAATGTATATCATATATATACAGCTGTTTCAATATATTTTAGGCTGTTGCAAAAGACACAGAATCACCCTTCTCTTACTAAGCATTCTTATTAAACATACAACTTTCATGCAACACTTTTAAATAGGAAATAACATTCAAAATAGATATTTATCATGTATCATTGGTCCTGTTACTAATGCTAGGTTTACACTCGTAAGTAAAATGCACTTTTGTGCCATCAAAGGTGGAAATTAATAGTTCTTTCATTTTATCCGAATGACAGCTACCTGACAGAACCACATTCAAATTCGTAATGTTAAAAACGGAAACATTGAGATTAGAAAGGATTGGACCAATAGTAGAATAGAAGGAAGCTCATTTTCAGAAAACTTAAATAACTGTAAATAATTACTAGTTTTGTAGGAAAAAATCCTACGAAAACAACTGTCTTTTAATTTTTGACATCTCGAAATGGTGCATTTTGGTACTATTTCTTACGGCAAATGTGTTTATCAAACTGATTTTATAAGCTGTAAGAAGGCCAGAAAGACCTATCAAAAAACTTCCGATAGAACAAGTTCTATAACTTGATATAAATTACATTAAGTGACTTTTGGCTTCGTTTACATTGGTAATTTGGCCATAAATCGCTTACGTGAGCGATTTACGGGAAAAAACTTACGAGTGTAAAGCTAGCCTAATAATTGAACCCTACTAAAATTATATTGGATTTCTTCACCTTTTATTAGTTCTATTGGGCAATAAATGATTAATAAACAATATGTAGTTAAACTAATCAGCATTCAAATCAATCTTTATCCTTTGATTACGCCATCGACATTGTAAATTTTTTGATTATCAAGAAAATATATTTTATTTGATATTTTTACGACGATACAGAGGTCATTGTAGAAATAGGCATTTACATAGTTTTGTAATTGAATACTTTGTGAGACAATTGTTTTCAATGTTATATTAATAAGAAGATGACATTAAGCCCTGGCGCAAATTGAGCCCAGTCCACGCATGTCCACGCACAGCACCGCGTGACCGAAACCCAGCCTACGTACACGTTTTTTTAATAGTAGCGTATATTTAACACAGCCCACACCCACACCATACCCAACCCACTTCTCGCAGTATGCAAGATGACAGCAAGGCAACAACTTCTTGTCGATTTACAATCTGAGTCTGAGGATGACGAAAGATTCATATTGCACCTACTCAGCAAAAAAAGAAAAAAAAGTAAAACGAATGAGTATTTACGAAAAAGAGAGGGTCATGGGGAGTTTAAGTTATCCAGTGAAGTTCCAGATGGTGTGTTTAAAGAATCGTTTAGGTTACACAGAAGTCAGTTTAGTGAGGTTCATGAAATAATTAAAATAGTGCATTTTGAGGAGGATTTCGTCATTTTATCGTAAAAATAATGATGCCATTCGATTCCTTGGCCTTGTATTAGTCTGACTGCACATATAAACTCAATTTAGCCCATTTTGGAAATAGTAAATTTGCATTATCACCCCACAATAGGGACAAAACTACGGACACACGATCCACGAAACTGTGCCGAAAGCACAACACGCCCACGCGCGACGAAGCTTGGGACTAGACTGGCCGTGGAATGTGTTTAATATGCGCCGCTCCAACAGAAACCATGTTCTACAAAATAACCACGCGTGTGCTGTGCGAGAACTGTGCGTGGACTGGGCTCAATTTGCGCCGGGTCTAAATCTCATCAACGGCATTCCATTAAAACTTTTTATACAATGAAAGGAATTGATTCTGCCTATACGTAAATGTACCTAGTTTGTATGTTTTTGACGCTTTCAGATTATGAGTCGGTAGTGTGACTCGGTGAAAAGTTCCATATTTTTATATTTGTGGGTAGCTTTTTGATTCCCGAATTGTGAGAATTTGTCATCCATATCACTGGAGGCATCTTGACGTGTGCAATGTGCGTTGGCCTTTATTAGTACATAAGTATTTTATTTAGGTTAACTAATGCATAATAAAAAATAACTTTGTATGTTGCAACATCCAAAAATGTCATCAGCGATAATAATATGTTCTACGTAACCGCTATAGCCCAGTCAATCTAGACGAAAAACAGGCCCTAACTGGAACAAATTCAGGGAAAGCTGAATTTTTGCAAGTAAGTAGTACCTACCCTAGGGAGTATTTTCTCAAAAGTCCCCACTCCTCCCCCGCTTGCTTCCCCCCCTGTGCCCTCCCAAACATTAAAATGTGGGCTTCTACTAAAGCGATTATATCTCATAAACCAAAACATATATCATAAAAAAAATATTATCACCTAACTTCTTATAAAATTGCCTAAAAATTTGGTTGCCTTCTTATAAAATTGCCTAAAGTTTGGCCAATAATAATGAGATTGTTGTTAAAAAAAAAAATTTTTTTGCAAAATATTTTTTCGAAGTTGAATATTGTTTTTGTCCGAGAGAATATGAAAAAATATTTCAAACAAATCATTTGCCAAATTTAATAAGCTTTAAAAGCGTGTATAACAGTGTTTACTTACATACTTAATTTCTATCGAAAATATGTGGATAAGCGCTTAATTTAGTACGCCCGCTGGTCGTTACACGGTGCGGCGTGTTATGTTTGACGATCTTGTCGCGTCACTACTTGTTATTTTATTAAGTTGAAACAAATGAAATAATAAATAAAAATTAATCAGTTTCATCTTCTTTGTCTTGAGATTAAGGTGTGTGGGTTTTGTGCGTTATATTTTTATATTGTTGTGCCAAGCTTTAAAGTTTTTTGTGCGTTTTACCACCTACATCGGGTAGAAATATTGAGAAACAATTAATTAACAAGAAATTAACAAACTGCAGAGAACCTATTGTGTATTTTATGTAAACTGACCTTACAGGAAATGTTGTTATAGTAACGAAGTGGTTACAAATGCAAATTAACGCTAGTATTGAAAACGATGACAATAATCATGTTAAATTAACTAGTTTGGATAGCGTAACCGTGCACAAAAAGTATTCTAGGGCTAGCAGTATTAAGGCTTTTACAAATATTAATTGTAGTTCATCGACCAGTACATCTCAGCGATTCCTAAGGCATTTAGAAAATATGTTTATTTTGATGGAGAACTGTAGGTATTATTTGTGACAAAAAAAAGTTTTTATTCATACACTACCTCATAAATATCGTGAGCAAATGCGATTGGTGTTAACAATGGAAATAAGAGAAACATTGATGAATGCTTGCAATACAAAAGATGATAAATGGGGTGCAAAAGTAAAATCTAAACTGTTAAGTTTGTTTAATTTGGTCGCCGCAGAAGCTCGCTATCATAAAAGTTGTTTCAAGAAGTTCTGTAAAAGTAAACTAACTCAAAAAGTAAGTTTGTAGGAAGATCTAAAGACGATAATTCAGCCAAAAAAATCTTAAACTCTGTAATTTCTTAGAAAATACTGTTGAATTTCAGTTAACTTTAGAGAAATTAAGGGAAATTGTAATAGATATTTGTGGCACTGATCTTCCATACTCAGATACATTTCTGAAAAAAACAAATAATCAACTGTTTTCAAGATCGGATGTATACATATATTTTTGGCAGAAAAACTGCCATATGAATGTCTCACTCAAGTTTTAAGATACTAGATGACTGGTGCAAAAACAAAGAAATGAAAGCAAATCTGGAACGTTTAATAATTGTACGTGCTGCCGCAGAAATAATCAGAGAAGATATTCAAAAAATGCCATATGATTGTGAAAGCTATCCTGATATTCCGGAAATCACTGGTGGGGGTTATGATTTAGTTCCTGAAACTCTGAATCTGTTCACGTCAACTGTAACAAAGAAGAGGTAGTATGATAATGGACCTGATATTACGAGAAGACGTTTAGTAATTAACCACGCCATAATAGCATCTGCAAGTCCTAGGTCTTTTTTGTCATCAATACAGACAAGTTTGTGTATATACAATGAATGTACGGATCTAAACATTTAATAGAAGTGTTGTCGTCGTTGTTCGTCTTATCATGAAGGTGACATACCAGAGATCTCTAATAAGCTGGGCCTCCTATAATCGAAGATGACACATCGTTCGCCAATTCTGACGTTAATATAAAAACATTACATGGCCTAAATACATTTCATGCCATGGGAGGAATCAAGTGTATCACTCTGGCCTCTAATATGACAACAACTCTAGATGTACCTCGTCTTCAGTGTGGAAATTTTGGGAAAAAAGAAAACATCCCTCAACATTGTTACGCGAAGAGAAAAAAGAGCAGCTTGAAATATGTAACCATAAAAAATGTCAGTGAATGTACATCTTCTAGAAAAGAGCATGCCGATTCATTATATTTTGTATCTATAACCAATTAATAATATTTGGCTGATTTATAAAGCACCATTTTCGTGAAAAATCGCCCCAAGGGCGCTGAAGGGCGCGCAAGGGTGGTTAAGTGGCACACATTCAAAAGTTGACTGGAACGGGTTTATAAATGTCGCTATGAACGATTGTGTGGATTATGAAACCAGTTAAGTAATTGCTGTTCCATTTATTGGTATTGATTCCAATAATTCATCCTCAGTGTACACTGCACTATGTCTCCCAACAGAACAGTGTAAAAAGAACAATCAAACATGCATTGTAACTTTCGACCAACCTGCTTTTTCTCAGAGCTATTGAAATGGTAGCGGGGGCTGACAGATCATCGGAAATTTCAAAAATTATTTTACGATTAGAAGGTTTTCATTTCTTAATGCAATATTTAGG
Organism: Limnephilus rhombicus; assembly: GCA_929108145.2. NCBI lineage: Eukaryota > Metazoa > Arthropoda > Insecta > Trichoptera > Limnephilidae > Limnephilus > Limnephilus rhombicus. The sequence continues at coordinate 54,524,960 of OV815277.1, read as the reverse complement.
ATTTATTGGCCGCATGATGGAAGGAAGTGGGCTAGAAGATTTATGGAAAACTGTAAAGAACGTGGCCCGCCAGTATCTCCTGAGGATATACCTCCCAGTTCAAACATGGCCAGGAAATGAACTACCATCTAATGAAAGGAGATGGCAAAGAAGAGAATAGTCGTGCAGCTGTCGGAGGGCAGGACTAGAGTGTTCTGATATGTGTGGCCACTGCAATGGACTATCCTTCAGTAACACATCTGAAAATACTGATGAAATATTTGAAGACGACTGTGATACCCAGTTAATAATAATATTCTGCAATCCCTTAATACCTACGAAAGTTATATAATTTTGTATTGGAATTCTTTTCGTACTTTTATTGCAAATACTATTAAGCGTTAAAAGTAATTTTATATGGTAAATAAATTAAAAAGTACTCGATGTTTCAATTTAAAACTATAAATAGTGCTATCTAAGCACAAATCGGTCACCTGCAATCACAGCTGACTAGGTTGCCCGCACGCCGCGGCGCCATGCCGCTCTGCAATTGAGTCGGATTTTGACCAGTATTAAGGATAAAAGTAAAAAATGTTATATATCGCTTTAAAGCTTATTAAATTTGGCAAATAGTTTGTTTCAAACATTTTTGCGTGTTCCCTCAGACAAAAAAAATATTCACCCTTAAATCAAAATTTTACGGAAAAATAAATTTTTTGGCGACAATATCATTATTATTTGCCAAACCGTAGTAGATAACAAAAAAATAAATTCAATCTTTTTTGTAGACAGCTTTTTAAGAAGTATAATGGTGTTATCTTTTTTCAGATATAGTGTATAGTTTAGGAGATATAATGGATTTTGTGGAACTCTACATTTTCAAAGTTGGAGGGGGGCAGGGGGGAAAGCAAGCGGGGAAGGGTGGGGACTTTTGTGAAAATACTCCCTGTAAGAAGTACTATCCACCTGCAAAAATTCAGCTTTCCCCTAATTTGTTCCAGTTCAATGCCTTTATTGACTGGGCTACTAGCAGTCATTTTGAGTGTTTCATTTTTTATTGGTTTTTAAATTATTTATTACTTGTATATTTTTTTTTCTCTTAAAAACCACCTCACTAGGCTGAGCCTGTTCTGAAGTGGCTGACTTCTGCTTGATTTTTAAATCCTTTTTCTTATTACTTTGCAGCTACTTGAGTTGTGAGATTTTTTTTTTTTTATGTGAATACCGTACAAGATTCCCAACTGCTCCCAGCCGTCTGGAACCAGTGAGATTATGGCATTCCCAATTGGGGTATGTTGTGAGGCTGAAGGTGGTGGAGAAGGGAAGGAGTGAGAAAGAGGGAGGTAGGGAAGTAACTGGCTATTTAAGCCATTCCAAGCAACGGTTCAATTATAATTTCAATAACGATTCTAATTACTTAGCCAAGGTCACTCCAAGCGGTTCACTATGTTTGGTGATTTAGCAGGGGTGCCTGGTTTCGTAGGGTGAGGTTTGTCTAGGTCTTGGCGATGAATGCTCTTATCCACTTAGACCGAGCATATACGTCCGTCACTCCTGGACACATTGACCTCTAGATTCCACCTCTTATACTTTTTCCTTCCCAGAACTTACTCTCCTTCCTTAGGGGGCATACATTAATTACGTGAGCAGTTTTCCTTCCAATCTAGACCCCCCCTTGGTGAGATAAATTTTGGCCACTTCGTATATTCTTTTCAAGTAACGTGAGATTTGATGGACCCCCCCCCCCCCCTTTTGAGCTCACGTAATTAATGTATGCCCCCTTACCATAAAAAGACCCTCCACACAGCACCCCCAAAAATGATGAATTTTTTAGGGAACTTTTTTTCCTCAAGGCCTCCTCGTGGAGCTAAAGTAAAAAAAAAAAAAAAAGTTTTTCAAATCATCGGTTTATTTTGTGTAAATTATATTATTTCTTTTTCGTTATTTGTTTTTGGGGTGTTATGCCTTGTTACGCTATCTCCTTCTTTAGCCAACGTCTCGGACACTGCAATGCTGTCAGAGACGTTGACTAAAGAAGGAGATAGCGCAACACGGCATAAGACCCCACAAACAAATAATGAAAATACTTTTGGCCGTGAAAATCTTAAAACGTATCTATATTATTTCTCTTGTAAATGGTTAAGGAACGAATCTCTGGTCTCCGAATGTGACGAGACTTTAAAAAGTTTCAGTCAATCCACGCCTCACCCAGTTCTATACCTCGTAAGATTTATTTATTTCTTTGTTTAATTTACTTAGCAGCTATTACATACTTGAGTTGTGAGATTCTAATAATGTAAGTTTAAAAAACTAAATTTCAGTTCATTTAATGGATATTATATTTGTTTTTGCGATTGTTTAAGAACTGATTGTGTGGTCTCTGAATATAACCAAGACTGTAAATATGTAGGCTCATTCAATCTATACCTCATCCAACTGTGCTCTTGAGGGTATATGTACTTACTTAATTCATAATCTGTTCTTTCATAGATGATGTCAATTTAATTATTTTAGGAAAAAACACTTTTTTGCTTTCAAATATTACCCGCTATTTAATTAATTAATTAATATTTCCGCTTTACATTAAAATCCTAATAAATGGAATATTTGTGAATGTATCCAAAAAATAAAGCTGTCTTTGAAAAGTGATGAAATAATACTCTTTCAAATTTTGTAATTCGAAATAAACATAATATAATATTTTAAATACAATTTTTTTTAAGCAAACGTAGAAAAGTTTTACAAATGCTCACCTATACCGAAACTTTTTCAGACATGTTAAATAACGCTTCCAAAACTGTTGACATCTTTAAGAATTCAAGAGGCATTTATAAATCTTTCAGTTCGTTTAAGACAAAAAACTTGAACAATCGCAAAATACAAAAGTGTTCTTTCATAAAAACAATTAAATTAGCCATCTACGAAGGAGCAGATTATGAATACTGTTAAGTATACCCTTGAAAATTCTGACTGTCTTTTGGGCACACCCAAACAAATCTATTCTTATTTCTTGTTTCACTCATACAGTATTGACGTGATGAATAAATACATAATACATACTACATTATGTAATTATAAATGTAACATTTAGTCTATACCTGAATATTTGAATTGCATTTACAATATATACATTCCTGCGGCCTTATTCTGAAATATATCTTTAATTTAAATTGTATTATCTCGCTGCGATTATTCAGAATAATGTCGCTGGCTTCAATTAACAGTAATGACTAGCCTTCAAAGCATCAAACAGAATTATTCTAAATAATATATAAATTAACAGACTCCAATTACGTATACATAATTATGGTATTCCATTCAAGCAATCTATTATTGCGGTTTGTCTCAAATTCGTACTCTAAAATAAGTACAGTTTGTCAAATAAGAGTAGAAAACATAGGAGGGCGCCACTGTTGTTCAAATGGTAATACTAAAAATATAACTCGCGGTGCAAATGTAAAGCTGTGTAACCTACATTTTTGTAAAAAATTAAAAAGGCACAAAACTAAAAAAAATATTTATTCATTCCACTGATCTCAACATTAGAATTGCATGTAGGTATATTATTCCTTTGCAATTTTGTGTTAGCATAATAAAGAATAACGATATTGTAATAAAATATAAAGCACAATTCAGAAATTGCTCACATTTATTTAATACTAGCTTAAGTACCCAGCGTTGCCCGGGCTTTAGATCATGTCTCTAATTTTAGATCTGAATATATTTAACTCATTCAGATCTAAAAGTAGTGTAACTAAACTCACCATTAGTGATTCTTTCTTTCTACCTACTGTCAAATTCAAATTTATATTAAATTAAATGAAAGCAAATAACTTTGTAAAATACCATTTAATTAAATTTACGTCATTAAGTAGGTACCCAACAACAGTGCTTCTTTGATTTAAATTTTTTTCTTTGAAAAATTTTTTTTAAAAATAGGATTTTCAGTGTTCTATAAATTCAGTGTCATTGCGCTTTAAAATAATATTTGACAGTTAAATTGGTGTTGCCAGCCTACAAATTTTGTAGTTCCTTTTTTAATATTTTCTACTCTTAATTGACAGACTATACACGGTGTCCGGAAACTCGTAGTACAAGCGGGAAACTGTCAAATCTACATCACATTCGGAATCGATTTGTGATATAACTTTTTTGATTTGAGCTTAAATTTGAAAAAAATTTTCACTAGGGGGTTGATTTCAGCTGTGAAATGTCTTATAAAATGCATCGAAGGGTAAACTGGGCTCAAATTTTTTTTAACCCTTTAGTTGCCGCAAAAATGGAAAAATAGAAAAAATATATATTAAAATCGAAATGCTCAGATCGAAAAAAATAAGTTTTTTGGGTTCTCTACGTGATGTAGATTCACCAGTTTCCCGCTTGTACTACGAGTTTCCGGAGACGTTGTATAATGTTCATAATAATTCTATCAATTATTTTTGACAAAGGTATGCCAAAGATTCTAGGATTCTAAATTCCATTCCAGAGAAGAGCCTCATTGAGCTTTTGAATGTTCTGTGGAAAATGTTGCCCTGTGACATTTCATACAATACTATTGTTTTTGTACATTTATATTTTATTGTTAATTGTAATTTAAGAGTTAATAAAAATACATCACAAATGGATTTCTTCATTTTAATATTATTTCCTTTCTCAACTCTCGACAGGCCAAGATGCCAAACATAACGTCTGTAACCACTTGGTCGGCCGACGACCCCATAATTTTTTTTTGTTTTATGGGCATTTAAATCATATATATCCTTTTTCTTTTTTTTTTTTGTTATTTGTCCATTCATTGGGCAGGATGGATGTCCTATATTTGACAAAATATTTTTTCCTGCGATCAACAATTTTTTCACATTTTTTTTTTAAACGGCACAATATGTATTAATCCTTTCCGCAGGAATACCTAAAATACTAAAAATATATTTCATGTCTTTAAGCAGATATAAGAAGGATAGTAATTTTGGGTCTACCTTTGGCCCAGTAGGCTGTGGGAAGTTAAGTCAAGTGTTGTACCTATGGACGTTTGTACCTTTGGACACTTGATTTCTATGGCAAGACATCATCCTAAATTAGATTTAAAAATAGTAGCGAAAGTACATTTTAATGAATTGGCAGCTCTGATGTGTCAAATCACAAAAAATTGCGTTAGTGTAATTGCTGAGATAATTTGAATAATTTTACATACAAGTTGTCCTATAGTATACAGTTGGTATTATAGTGATTACAAAATTGTTGAGACAGGTTCCCAAAAATAGGAACGTGTACATCTGTACACAATAACTGCAAGAACAGATGCACACAATTTTAACAAATACAGAAAAATAGTGAAGACAAATAGTTAGATGATTATACAAGCTGTCCTAAAGTACAGAGTTGTTATTATAATGATTATAAAATTCTAACGAAGGAAGTTGTTCAGGTTCCCAAAAATAGGAACACAATAACAGATACATACAGATGGAAGTGAAAGTAATGTGATTGATGGTTAAATGTTAAGACTATTTTTATAAATAAATTTTGCTAATAAACAGTGAACTTCAGGAGCGTTGAAACTAAGAAGGCAGGGTACACTGGTAGTGAATTCAATTTCTCGAAGATGCTGGAATACTCAGTTCCGAGATAATCAAAATCAAAATCATTTATTGTACAAAATTTACATTTAGTACAAAAGGTATAACTTATAGGTACCTATATCCTATTTCTTCCAGTTAACCTAACATGTTATGCAGATATGAACACAAATGAAATATAAATATAAAAGTGGTGTAATAAAAAGTGAATTTGTTTTAATTTATTATAAAAATATAAATATAAAAACAGTTGTACCTATGTGAGGTATTCACTTAATGTGTAATGAGACCTGTTCAGGAATGTTTTTAGTGATGACTTAAATCTGAGTGTATCTTGTATTTGTTTAATATCATGTGGAAGGTTGTTGTATACTTTAATGGCCATGTAAAAGGGTTAAGTTCTTCCTCCGATAGGCCTGTGGGGATACCTCACACTAGACCCGTGCGCGAGATATTTAAAGAAGGGATGTAAGTTTTGAATTTTTTGGCGGAGAGGGAGTCAATAGAATTTATTGGCATTGAGTGCGGCTGTAAACTTTACACAAATACGAAATCTGTCCTCAGATTGGATACCATCTAGGGAAATGCCAATGGATTTTTTTCTATGAATTTACCAAATTCAAAGGGATGCAGAGAGTGGCCAGGTGTGTTGTGAAAAAAATAAATGAACACTTAGTGGCAAGGGCAATAAAGGTAATAGAGGTACTCAGAGGACGAAAAACTATAACTTTAACAGACAAAAGGCCACGTATTAGAATGAAAAAAAAATGCAAAAGTGTTTTTCAATTGTCAAATGTGTAACTGATACGGAGCGCAATTTTTTTTAATATGCTCATTTAAATGCACCAAAACTTGACAACAATGCAAAAAATTCAAGAAATATGCAATATGCTCGATTCACAAAAATAATTAGGATTGATTATTAAGGTGATAATTATTTATGCATTAAACCGCTTACTCGTTAATACGGATTTTTTTTTATCCAAACAGTTAGATTTAGCTTTATTATTACGAAAGGTGAGTATTTATGTCGGGGGAGACCAAAAAACACGCAAAAAATATGCATATAACATTTTAATTTTGTTAAAATTAATTCACTCGCGCGGGTAACGCCATGTTTATTCATCGTTTTTATTTTAACATTTCATCAATGCTGCCAATCATAGAAAAAATATTTTTGCGTAAAACAAAGTGAATGCATCATTGACAAGTTTGTACCTGTATCTATAACAGTAGAACATGGAAAGAAATGTATTAAAATAATTACACAAACCCTCTACACAAACCCTGCGTAGCCAAAAAAACCATTCAAAACCTGGGATGTTTTTTAAAAGTATGATGAAAAGCGAGTTTATTTTAGAGAATTTATTTTATAAGATTGGTACTTCCGACAAATGTCATATTTGGTTGTCTATTAATTAAAAAAGGAACATTCCGTATTATCCGTGCATCAAACTTCGACAACAAGAACGTTCCGTATTGTCCGTGAGGTGGACTAACTGCATATTTACCAGGTGATACTTACTCTTATGAGTATTACTTATTTGAATTGAATCAGGGATACAATATTGTATTTTTATAAGCCTTTCTTGAAAGATTTGAGTATGTAGGTACCTACCTACTAGCAATTATCTACCTACCTTCAGGAATTCAAAGCTAATTCAAATTTAGGAACATGAAACAAAAGAAAGCCACACAAGAACATTAAATATTTTTTCACTCCCTATTCAAGGTTCGTAAAAATGTTGTTGGCACTTTTCGAAATAAAAATTCATCCGGCCGCTCGCAAGCTCATGACTCATGACATAGTTGAAGTCCAGTTGGATTCCAAAAGGAACGATCTCTTTCATTTTTCACCAGGTTTCAGGTCTTGAATTTGTAGTATGATTACTTCAAATTTATTTCTACAAGTATGTATAGGAAGGTTTATGAAAGTATCAAAACAATAGAAAAATTAAATGTTTAATAAAGACAATTTTTGCTTATAAGTATGTACTGTGATGGAATCTCCACGGGACACAAATATACACCCAAGTGTTAAAACGATGATTTAAAAAAAAATATATATTCTCTATAGATTTTTTGATTTCGTGATTCGTGTACAGACCATGATTCTCAGTAAGAACTCAATTTTTCAGACGGTTCGTTGCCATAAGGCCAAAGTTATGACCGACCCCAAGTGTTCAAACGTCCAACCCCAAGTGATTAAACGACCGAACCCAAGGGTTAAAACGATGATTTAAAAAAAAAAATTCTTCGTAGATTTTTTGATTGATTTGTGTATAGACCATGTGATTCTCAGTAAGAATTCAAATTTTCTGACGGTTCGAAACCATAAAGCCAAAGTTTTGACCGACAACAAGTGTTCAAACGTCCGACCTCAAGTGTTAAAATGACGAAACCCAAGTGTTAAAACGAAAATTAAAAAAAAAAAAATTCTCTTTAGATTTTTTGATCGATCGTGTACAGACCATGATTCTTAGTAAGAATCCAAAATTTCAGACGGTTTGAAGCCATAAGGCCAAAGTTATGACCGACTCCAAGTTTTCAAACGTCCGACCCCAAGTGCTAAAACGACCGAACCCAAGTGTTAAAACGATGATCTTTTTAAAAAAAATTCTCTTTGTAGATTTTTTTATTGATTCGTGTACAGACCTTGATTCTCAGTAAGAATTCAATTTTCAGACGGTTCGGTGCCATCGGGCGGAAGTTATGACCGACCACAATTGTTGTTACAAAGCGCCCATAAAACGATGTTTTTTTGCAAAACTTCTTCTTTTGGCAGATTTTTTGATTGATTCGTGTACAGACCATGATTCTTAGTAAAAACCCAAAATTTCAGACGGTTCGGAGCCATAGAGCCAAAGTTTTGACAGACCCAGTGTTTAAACGTCCGACCAAGGGCAGATCCAGGATTTTTTTCTTGGGGGGGCGCAAGGGGCGGGACGGGCAAAAAAATCAAGAATTACTGTTATACATAAACTTGAAGTATCATACTTCAAATTTATTTCAACAAGTATGTATAGGAAGGTTTATGAAAGTGTCAAAACAATATAAAAATTAAATGTTTAATAAAGACAATTTTTGCTTCTAAGTATGTACTGTGATGGAATCTCCACGGGACACAAAAATACTGTCTCCTAAATCCGCCCATGCCCAAGTCCAAGCTGCGTACGTAAGTACTGGTCTGATAAGTGTTTTGTACACATTGTTTGTACTAGTATCTTCGTGTTTTTGGACAGCAGTCTGGATTTTAATTGGTTTTGTAGGCGGAAATAACAGCGATTTGCGTTCACTATGCGCTTCTGGATCTCCTCTGTGGTATTATTGTCGTTTGTTATCAGGGAGCCTAGGTTTGTGAATCTTGGTACCGTTTCGAAATTTTGGTCTCCACATAAGAGAGTTGGAATAATAATATTAATAATAAATAAAAATAGTAAATATATTACAATAAATCAACTGTCATAACTAGTTCGCTTTTAGACAAAGCTATTTATTTATATTCATGTTGCGTATTTACGGGCGTAAACAAATAATTGAACTTAATATTTTAAAGCATAACTTGCTAAGAGTAATTTTTTCCTAAAATGAATAAACTCGCGCCATCTTCAAAAAAGGAGACATAAATATACCGAACCACCCACAGAGGAGATTATGAATTCTTTTAGGTATCACCTTAAGGTTAAATGGAACCTAATTTATAATATTTGCACCTGTACATAATACATTCAATATGTACTGGTATATGAATAAATAGTTTTGTCCATAAAGAAACTGAAATCGTTCAAGAAAGGCTAACAAATCAAATTTTGTATTGAAGTTTAATCAAATAATATTGAATTTGTTAGCCTTTGTTGGGAGATTTGAATTTGTTTATGGACGAAACTATTTATTCATATTCTTACCGAATATGTACGGGGCAAACTATATTCACCTTAATATTTTGAAGCGTAACTTGCAAAAAGTGTTTTAACCTAAAATAATTAAAATGGCGCCATCTTGCGAGCTTCGGAAAAGTTAATTTCAACAAAATAAAGGAAACATTCAAGTGACATAAGGGGCCGTTCAAGTATTACGTAACATGTATTTCTTTATTTAGATAAAAAAAACTTTGGAATTAGAATCTTCTAAGTTGGCAACCCTTTTCGTTCTCGAAATCTCTTGTTTTATTTACTTTCACAAATGCGATTAAAACAAGAAAAAAAGGTATTTAAGCGAGTTTCCGGTACTTTGCACAACTTAATTGTGACTTTCAGGTAAAAATTGTCACTTGGGCGTACGCTCCCTAATCAAATTAGCTAGATAAGTACTTGTTTTATTATTATTTTTAAACCTGTCGGTCGGTACCTGCCATAACATTCATTCCTTCATTGGAACATGCACCGTGCCCGAATTTTGTGTCTAGGTCTTTTTATAGGCGAACATAGCCTATATTTGTGGAGAAATCTGAAATTCTCTAGCCACGTGGTGACATCCGCCCCGGGTGCCACCCATGCGCCACTGTTCCTGCGATGTAGGTACATTACTTCCAAGATAACCTGCAAATTACTTATGTAAGTGTTTGTGACGAATTTAAGAGCTATTTCTTTAGGAACCGATTAGGTACTATTTTCGTATTGAAATAATCTTGGTTTTTACCTCAGAATTTATCTATACGCCACTAGGAGGTTGCGTAGGTTGCTCTACTCCACCAGGGATACACGAAAATTCGAAGGAACCGGTTACCGGACCGTTACGTCTCCCGGTGTTATTTTATCTAATATGTAAAACACAGAAAAAACAAGTGTAAATAGTATTTGATTTATGGCGAGCATTGGAATTTTGCTTTCCTCATTATCTGAAAACATTGTATTTAGAGATTTCTCACTACTAATTAACTGGACAATCAATGTCCAAATACAGATTTTTCCATCAGCCAGTGGTTACAGGAACGGCCTTTTAGGTTCATGGTAAGTTAGGTATTTTTACTTCGATAAAACAAATCGTTTTATGGTTCAGGTCTTTACTAAAATGAAACGGATAATAAATTATTGAAAACTAGTTTCGCTAACAATCGGTAGATGGTGTAGGGCGTACAGTTTTCAATAATAAATATTTTTTTTAATGAAGTGGAAGATCTTGGAAGTGAAAATTAATCCACTTCCCGATATCTGATCGAGCTGAAACTCGGCAGATAGATTCGTCGTGACAATATATTCTATCAACTTTTTATGGCAATCACGCACATGCACGCTGACATAATATATACGCATTTCTCTGAAATTCGATGACATTATTTCGGTCTTATCCAATCGGCATTCGGCTCAGTTAGTAGCGTGGTTGACTCCAGTTCCTGGGTAGGAAGGTTCAATCCTCGATCAAACCATTTTTTTAAATTATTATTTTTAATTTATAAACTAACGTTTAGGCAAGATTTTTATGCATAGCACAAAGGGTAACAATTATTATAAGCAATAATTATCAGCCTGAAACACTCATCAACATTGAAAAATCTTCCGAGAAAAGATACTTGCCGCCAACGGGACTTGAACCCGTGTCCTTCTGATTGCCGGTCAGCTGCTCTTGAAAAAATATAATAAGCAGTAATTGTTGAATGAAACACTAGTATATATTGAATTATTTGGCGGGTATTTGATAAGCCCCCATAGCTCAGTGGTCAAGAGCAGCTGACCGGCAATCAGAAGGACACGGGTTCAAGTCCCGTTGGCGGCAAGTATCTTTTCTCGGAAGATTTTTCAATGTTGATGAGTGTTTCAGGCTGATAATATTGCTTATAATAATTGTTACCATTTTTTTTAGTTTTTTACGGGTTGATTTTTTAAATTATTACCATCTATTTGAGTTTCGTTTTTTTTTCATATTATGTTTTATTGTAATAAAAAATCCCATCAATCCGAAACGTTTTTCTGATTTGACCAAAAATATTGATTGTTAGGTCGATATGAAACCACAGTGTTCCCAAAACCCTGCTGGGCAATTGCCTGTTGTGAGACCAAATAAAATTATATTTCAGGAATACGGTTTCAATTTTCTTCGCACGCCAAGCCTGTGGATAAGAATTTTTCTAAAATGATTGATCGATTACAATGATTGCAAAAATAAATGATTCACACACAGAATCGCCGATATACCACACGTAACTACTTACATACCTACAAAATTATTTTCTCTGACCGTATATATAAAAATCTCGTGTCACGGTGTTTGTGGTTGCACTCCTCCGAAACTGCTCGACCGATTTTTATGAAATTTTTTATGTATATTTGGTAGGTATAAGAATAGGCCTTAAAGTATATTTCATACTGCTAGGCGATTAGGGTGTCCCTATAAATAATTTATATGGCAGAATAACGTTTGCGGGTCAGCTAGTAAAAACATAATATTCTTTGTTCCATCCACTAAATTATATATGTATAAACTGGAAGGGCCCTTTGCCCTGATGAAACAAGTTTTCTTCGAAAACGGTTGATAGTTCAAATAATGCATTTTTTTAATATCACAAGCCACGTTGTAGGTAGGTATGTAATTCCTTTTTAGAAAAATAATTTAATATGGTGTAATGGTGTAGTCTTCATTAATGGGAATCCATTGAATTTGTTTAGTTGTAGCAAATCTAATTACCATCGAGCTTATGTTGATAAGTAATTGGGAGGCGGGAATGGGTACCGCCGCCCCGGGAACCTTTATTGGATAACCAACACCTCTGCCATAGGTCACCCCAAGTGGTTCGCTACGTTTGGTGATTTAGCAGGGGTGCCTGTGTTCATGGGGTGAGGTTTGTCTAGGTCTTGGAGGCGGATGACCAAGACACACTGAACCCCAGATTTCTACCCACCCCTTAAACCCTTTTCCTTCCCAGAACTCTCCTCTCCTCCCTTTTCCTAAAAAAACCCTCCACACAGCATCCCCAAAGATGACATAGGCCCTGAGGAAAATTATTTTCCTCAGCGACTCCTGTGTGGAGTTCATGTAAAAAAAAAAAATCAATCTCGAATACTCTCTCTTATTCCCGCATCCCTTCTACTAATAAGGGGCGAGTGGTTCTATTGGTTAGATGCCACAGATGGTCTAACCGATTTTAGATCATGTGGTATCTCGAAAAAGTGAGTTGTCTTCCGGTCCTACCAGCGCATCTTCTAGTAAAATCTCTGGCAGGTCTGATATACGTCAGCTAACCTTTTTTTGGTTAAAAGGTTTAACGTGCGGTTGGGTTATTTATTGTTATGGTACCCATGAAGTTATTGAAAGTTTTGTATTGTTTTACTATTATTGAACTATGTCATACTCGATAATTGGTTGTACCTACTCCAAATAAAAAGTAATTTGTGATTACTATAAAATAATTTGTGGATTTTATTTAATTATCCCGCTTTAATATTAAAATTGTCGATGTTATTTGTATATTCGTTTGCTAAACTATGAAGGTGAGGAATTGGCTAGTTTGCTACATTATTTTTGAACAGTGACAATGAAATTAGTCCTTATTTACTTTTACTTTAACAAGACCAGGACACTCTCTTACCAAAATTCCCCGAATCCGAGACTTCACAATCTCGGTAATAAATTTTCTGATCTAGGAGATATATTTCACCTTAAGTATAACCAGTATAAAAATTGTTTATTCTAATTCTTTTATTTATACATAGGCCGGTTACAGGTTACAGTGCTCGACCGACGGTCGGTGCGTACGGTCGGTCCTGACGATACGCATGCGTACGGTCGGTCCTGACGATCGCATAACACCGACCGACCGTCGGTGCGTATCGTCAGTTCACGATTGACCAACAAGCTGACCGGACGTCGTACGCGAAATTAATTAATTAATAGCTGCTTATTATCTTCGTATACGTATTTGGAGCAGAAGATGTAGATATCACGTAAACCCGATCGTCGCCCAGAGAGCATTTCTAGCTCGTCGGTCGACCGACGGTCTGCATGCGCACGCGCTCGACCGACGATTCTCGTACCCACTGCGTAGCGATATACGCGTGCGTATGGTCGGTCCTGCACTGAACGATTTATGAATTTTCATACAAATGACAAGCGCGACCGACGTACGCACCGACCGTCGGTCGAGCACTGTAACCGGCCCTAGACACAAATAGTCGTGGATAATTTCCGCAATTTTGTTTATATTGCATATTCTTTTATATGTTAGACTTCTTATCATTTTTACCAATGTGTTTTAATTCATAATATTATATGCTTTTGTCGTTACATTTTTTTCATTATATTATATTTTCATTATTGTCTTAGTTTTAAAAAGTACTGCGTTACTTAACTTACAAACAAATAATGTAAAAGCCCATTAGGGCGTGTAATAAATAAAGAAATCTAAACTAGACTCAGGAGTTCGCAAAACAGTAGAGCTATGGAATTTGCAATTAAAAAAAAGAATCATACGTTGCATATCCTTTGTCAATCCTCAAGTGCATGTATATTTAAGATATTTAATAAGAAGTGCAGATTATTTTTAATGTAAGGGAAATTTCAACTTACAATTATTAATAAATCGTCAAAACTTTCGCTGAATTTTATGTCGAGGTGACCAAACAACGGATTTATACTCTAATTGTCTACGAACTAATGAGATAGATAAAATATTCATGACAGGAAGTGAATTAAAGTTTTTAATGGTTCTAAGCCAAAATCCTAATGCTTTCACACCATTATTTGTTAGGTGATTTTTGTGATGCTCAAATTATATATTTTTTCATTAGATATAACTCGAGGGTTTCTAATTTTAGTTAATATCTATAATAATAAGAAAGTTATTGATTTACATTTGTTAATGTTTAGAAATCAATTATTAGTTAATCACAAATTATATAATTCATTTTAATTAAATTGAAGCTCTTGACAATCATTAATATGGGCAAACTCTTTGTAAATTTTTATGTTATCACTGTCATCAGCAAAGATTATTATATATTTAACATTCTTCAAGCTGGATGTACGTCATTAATAAAGAGTAAAAAGTGTACAGGTCCTAAATGGATACCTTGCGGTACGCCATAAGGTAGGTACACTTTAACAAATAATTTTCTTTCACTCAGATAACTAGCGAACCAAAAGAGCAAATTGTCCTGTATTTTATAACTAAGGCATTTGGTTTGCGAAGATGTAATTGATGTCATATAATATCAAATACCTTTGTGACTTCTGTGTATACGAATACAGCTGGGTATAATAGTAGATAGATAGACACCAGAGTTTTTTCCTGGCCATGAGACGTTGGGTTCAGTCCCCTCAGATATAAAAAAAGTTTTTAAGGTTTTTAGGATGTGAAAAAAGCTAACAATATTGCATTCGGTCGGTGTCGTGATTGCCATTTTTTACGACAGAAAATGACTCGGGTAATAATTAATGTCGGGTGTCAATGTTCGGTGTTTAGTGGTTAAATAATAGATACTTGTAAAATTTATTTATTACTAGCGAGTTCCCGGCATGCGTTGCTATGCCACTTAATAAATATTTTTTTTCGCCCTGCTTATCCTTTCCCATTCGTCCAGTTCCCCTTCCGCCTCCCCTTCCTCTCCCGCGTCCCCTTCCCCGTCCCGGGAACCCCCCTCCCGAGTTCTCCACCCCCCGCCCGCATCCATATATTGAGTCCCGGTACATTCAGTTTTCAAAAAGTTCGCGTGCTAACTATTGCAATTTTCATAATGTAGAGCTCACCAGTATATGTATATAGAAACCTTAACGGGCGTGCTAACAAAAACTGTCTAAAGTTTAATCGCAATCGAATGAACGGTTTAGCAACGCATAATTTAATGACGCCAGAGCTCAATATTACATATAGAAACTATCGCGGGCATGCGCACATCAAATCCCCAAATTTTCATCGCAATCGGATGAATGGTTAGAAACGCCTAAAGTCATGATGTCAGAACTCACCATTATATTATAGAAACCATCGCAGGCAGGCGCACATCAAATCTCCAAAGTTTCATCGCAATCGGATGAATGGTTTAACAACGCATAGACATCTCATATACTCACATACATATGTACTCGTACATAGACAGACGCAAGCATATTTTGATTTTTATATATATTATGTAGGTTTATTTTTAGAAAATAGTGCGACCTTACTGGGGTACCCACATTATTACATTGATATGATATATTGATACCAGGTCACATTGTACATGGTTATGTGTATGAATTATAATTAAGTACCGATGTTAAAATATTACTTGAGAAAAACTATAAAGTAGAAGGAAACGCAATGGCAAACATTAATCTTTGTTAGGTTGCAAAATCGCATCTATATTCTTCCTTCCCATGTCCATAATCCATAGGTACCTAAATGCATTTTTGAAGTCTGTTATTTTTAAATGGTTTTTACTGCAAGAGGGAGTATAGAAGTACTCTTTCCAACTTAATTATTTATGAAAATTTTATAACCAATGCTTTTAAAGAAAAAAAACAAGTAGACTCTGTCTATACTGATTTTAGTAAAGCCTTTGATATAGTTTACCATAAAATTATCGTTTGAAAATTAGAAAAGCTTGGTATACGTGGCAGT
Organism: Limnephilus rhombicus; assembly: GCA_929108145.2. NCBI lineage: Eukaryota > Metazoa > Arthropoda > Insecta > Trichoptera > Limnephilidae > Limnephilus > Limnephilus rhombicus. Next base: position 54,508,874 of record OV815277.1, on the reverse strand, counting down.
ATATTAGCCTGGTTTAAAAGTTTGAAGGATAACAAATTGTTAGAATAAAATTCTCCCTGTAGGAAAAAAATTATGCAACAAGTGGAGTTCTACGGGGTTTACACCTAGGCCCAATCTTTTTTATAAATGATCTTACAAAAATATTTCATGATGTATTTATCTTACTTTTTACTGATGACCTCAAATTTTTTAGAATTATTCAAAATATTTACCATTGCAACATTCTTCAAGATAATATCAACAAACTGTTATTAAATACTTTTATAGATAAATGTGACATATTTCGTTGTCCAAAAGCAGTTTTGTTAAATGTTCCACAAGCCGCCACACTTTTACGATTTTGGAAATTACAACACGTTTCAACAATAAAAATTGAATTTTAATGCATTTTTGACTATCTATCAAAACATTAGTAGTTGTTTCTTGATGTAAATACAATTTTTATTACATCAAGAAACAACTACTAATGTTTGGATAGATAGTCAAAAATGCATTAAAATTCAATTTTTATTCAATCAAATTTAAAAATTTCCCACTTCGAACCATTCAGATATTGCGCCTAAGTCCCCCACCAATTATCATCTAACCCTTTACAGTTTCAGGGATCTGTATCCCATATTATTGAAGTGAAAACTTCTTTATTTGAAACTCAATGAAACGCAAAACAGCAACACTAAAAGAGATATATCACACCCCAAACTTAACGAAAAACTAATGCAAATTGGATTGGACGGAATAGTGCTATCATGGTTCCAAAGTTATCTGAAAGAGAGACTTCAATATGTCAAAATAAATAATACGCTAAGTGAACCCAAAACCTCATCTTTTGTTATACCACAAGGAACTGTCATCGGTTCAATCCTTTTTATAATATATGTAAACCAAATGTTCACTCTTCCTATAGATGGAGATATTATATCATATGCAGATGACACTGTGGTTATCACTAGAGGGAAATCATGGGAAGAAGCTACGAGTAAAGCAAATATCAATATAAACATACTTAAAAGATGGTTTGACCTTAATTGTCTCTCACTTTAGTGAGAGACAATTACTGAGACAATACTGAGAAAACATATTTTATCCCATTCTCTTTGAAAGAAAAAAATGTCGAAAACAGTATTACAATTAAAATCCATTCATCACAATGTGAAAACAAAAAGGAATGCGACAGTGCAATTTGTGTACAAATAACATGCAAAAATAATATTAAGTATCTGGTCACAGTAGATAGACACTTAAGATGGTAAGAACAAGTCCAAAATACAGTAACCAGAATAAGAAAACTTACATACATATTTATTAGACTGAGAAACATCTTATCATCCAGTATGATTAAAACTATCTATTTCTCTCTTGCCCAATCTATTCTACAATATGGTATAATCGGATGGGGAGGGACCTTCAAAACTAACCTCTTACCTGTAGAAAGGGTACAGAGGTTGATTTTAAAAGTCATCTTACGAAAACCGTCTGTATTTCCAACAACACAGCTATTTGACTCTTTTAGGGTTCTAAGTTTAAATAAAATATTCAAAAAGAACTCATTATTACAAACTCATAAAGATCATTTCAATCTATCAATAACAACATTCACAAACATAAACAACCGACCACGATCACGGGGCAATTTAGAAATTCAAAAATTTAAAACAAGTGCTTCCCAACACCACTATGCTTATTAAGGTATAAAATTTTTCAATGCTCTCCCGTATAAAATCAAGCCTGAAAAAAATTATAAAGTTTTTAAATCCCAAATAAAACAACTAATAGACCAACCCGACATTGATCATTAGTTTTAAATTCATCATCACAATAATAACAACAAAAATAAACTAGAACATATCCTCTAAAAATATTTCATCAGCATATCAAATTGAAAGCAAAGTACATACGCGTTATTTGTAGGCACAAAATTGTTACAACTTTATCCTATGTACCTACTTTTACAATACTGTCAGCCCATCCATTTCAAATATGTTTCTAAACCAATGAATGCTATGTATCTACTACCTACTTATAATCTACCTATTGAGTAAATACAATAATATTATTTTTATTTCTGATATATCTATGCCTGTATTATCTTATATTGTATCCTATTCCAATTAAACTCTTATTTACTGCTATGTCGACTTGTCTTCATGTATTATGTATACATACATATATTTTTTTAAATATAAGTACTTGTAATAACATACTCTCTGAACCTATCCGCATTTTACAATGGCACTCTCCAAAATTCAAGCACGAGAAATGTTTTCTCTTTTGAATTGGGTAGTTTCGTTAAAAAGACATTTATATATTGTAATTAGTTTTAAGAACCATATGTTTTTCTATTAATCTGTATATGTATGTATTTTTTTAAATAAAATAAAAGATAAACACATTACACCTATAGGATTTAGCCTGTAAGAGAATGAGATAGTATAATCGGTATCCTCTTCATGAGGTGCTTCGTAGCCTATCAGTCTCCTCTTCGGGCGGTATATATATCATCATCATCACTCTTGGCTCTACAACCCCTGGTGGGTCTTGGCCTCCTCAAGAGTCTTCCTCCACTCATCTCGGTTTTGGGCCAGTTCTCTCCTCCTTTAGTGGCTATATATATATAGCCTCCCCACTCTTATCTTCTATAGTTTTCTGAAGGTTTAACTTCTACCGCGTGTGAATTGTACACTCCGATTATTTTTATATTTAATGCTGGTGAATCCCCGGCATGCATTTTAATGCCACTCAAAGAAATAAATTATTTCTCCCAGCGTGTTCCTTCCCATGAGCCTCCGTTCCCGCCTCGTTCCCCTCCCCTCCCGCTTTTCCCTTCCACCTTCCCTGCTTTCCCCCTCCCGCTATACTTCCCTCCCCCTCCCGCTCCCACCACGTGTTATCTTCTACCTTACCCGTCTTCCCCCCTCCCTCGTGATACCCCCGCCGCAAGCCTCCCCATTCATTCGTTTCCCTGCCCTAGCGGATTACCCTTCCCCTCCCGCTATCCCTCCGTGACGCTAAAGTATATACATTTATTAATACAAATTTCAAACACAATCACAACGCCAGAGCCCACCACTATATATAGAAATCTTCGCGGGTATGCGCACATTAAATCACCAAAATTTCATCGCTATTGGATAGGAAATAATAAGGGATAAACAAAGAATAAAGAAAGTTTACACAAACGTATATATGATTATTATCAATTGAATACGGTATTATGGATATGGCAGACTCTGTTCAAATCAGCTATAATTGATTCTGCTTAATAATTTATTCGAATACCTATCAATTAATTCATTCTAGGTAAAGTCTCGTTCAGCGCACTCACCAAGAATTAAATTACAAATAATGATTGTTAATTGACTTTCGACAACCAGCGATCAACGCGTACCTCTTGTTGAACTGGGCTTCACAAACTATTTGCTATATATATCATTGAAGAAGATAATACTAATAAATCTAAAGAAAACGTGAAACAGAACAACACAACACGGGCATGTGCCTAGCATGGTGGTCGAAAAATCCCCAACTTTTGTAAAAAAAGATTTTTTCAATGAATAAAGAAACATTAAAAAAAAATTAAAACGTAACAATGATAGATGATTACATTGGTACGTATTTCTACAAAAGTTATTAAATAAAGATATTCCAATAAATTAAATATACGTTAAGAGTTTTAGAAAAAGTCGATACCTACACGCTTTTATAATCACCGTCATGGGCGGATTTAGGGGGGGGGGGGGGGGGGGGGGGGGATGTCCGCTCGGCTGTCGGCGGACTACTACCTAATCGGAGTATTTTGCATACGATAAGAATTTGTTCATTGATCGAAGTTACGCCGATCGATCCGATTTTGTAAAGTTATCGAATTCACCGTGCTGGAGCCCCAGACGGGGATCGTGGAATTGATTTCTGCCGCGCGAAAATATTTTAATTTATGTAAGTACGTAAGTACTTGGCTGTTTTGCTTTGTACGTAAATAAAATAATAATATGATGTAGGTATTGTAATGTCTGGAAAGATATCGCTGTTAAACAAAAAATACAATTTACAAGTATTTTACGAACACTTCAAACGAAAAATCAAACGTAGGAACTTCAAATAAATAAGGTAACAATGAAATATACACATTTAGATTAGACTAGCGAGTTAATAAATAAATTGTTTCTCCTGCATGTCTTTTCCCATTCGCCCCGTTCCCCATCCGCCTCCTATTCCTCTCCCGCTCCCGCTCCCGCTCCCCATCTCCTAAAGCGTTCCACTCCGCCTTCCCTCTCCCCACTCCCCTCTCCCGCTTCATCCATCCCGCGAACCTCCCTCCCAAGTTCCCCTCCCCCTCCCGCATTCCAAACATTCAGTCCCGGTACATATCGTTTTCAAACAGCTCGCGTGCCACCTATTGCATTTTTTTTCACTCAGATATTCCATAATGCTCACCAGTATATAAAGATACCTTCGCGGGCGTGCTCACAACTACTCACCAAAATTTCATCGCAATCGCATAAATGGTTAGCAAAGCAACACTTTATTTCATAATGCCAGAACTCACGATTTTATATAGAAACCATCCCGGGCAAGCAGACATCAAATCCCCAAAGTTTCGTCGCAATCGGATGAATGGTTTAGCAACGCATTTCATAATGCCAGAACTCACGATTTTATCAAATCCCCAAAGTTTCGTCGCAATCGGATGAATGGTTTAGCAACGCATTTCATAATGCCAGAACTCACGATTTTATATAGAAACCATCCCGGGCAAGCAGACATCAAATCCCCAAAGTTTCGTCGCAATCGGATGAATGGTTTAGCAACGCATTTCATAATGCCAGAACTCACGATTTTATCAAATCCCAAAAGTTTCGTCGCAATCGGATGAATGGTTTAGCAACGCATTTCATAATGCCAGAACTCACGATTTTATATAGAAACCATCCCGGGCAAGCAGACATCAAATCCCCAAAGTTTCGTCGCAATCGGATGAATGGTTTAGCAACGCATTTCATAATGCCAGAACTCACGATTTTATCAAATCCCCAAAGTTTCGTCGCAATCGGATGAATGGTTAAGCAACGCATTTCATAATGCCAGAACTCACGATTTTATATAGAAACCATCCCGGGCAAGCAGACATCAAATCCCCAAAGTTTCGTCGCAATCGGATGAATGGTTTAGCAACGCATTTCGACATCTAGTATAAATACCGACACCCAAGCAAGCATATTATGATTTTTATATACTCGTGTATGGAAGGCAGAGACACGAATATATTTCCATCAAAATAATGTGTTGCATCATCACCTTTGAGGAAAACCATTAGCCTGAACACCGAAGACATAACAATGGTAGCTTACTAATGCTGGGTGTTTGTTGTTGTTGTAACAGAGAATCCTTGAACTTATGGTGCGATCTCCCACCACCCACAGAAAACCGAATTCTCTAATAAATAGGAACATAACTAGTCGATCTGTGAACACTGTGAACAGTAGAACTCGCGTCCAAAAACATTTCCATTTTCTCTTATTTAACAAATCAAAACCAAATTTTCTGGTGAAATTATAAGATTTGTAAGTAGGTGGTAGGTACTTAGGAACCTACCTTCTTATGTGTGAACAATATATTTTTTTTACTTCAAATAGAAATTATACAATTTGTCCAAAGAAACGTCACTACGTATCAAGGTTCGTAGAACATGGGTTCATCAAGGTTAGCTCATCGCGGGGTTAGGATGGTGATTGGCTAAAAATTCGTGACGTAGCTTGAAGTCCATGCTCCACTGGGAGATTTGAATTAACTGTTATACAAGTGGCAGTGTTTTACTAAACTACGCCGCGCGTTCCAAATTTCGAAATCGACCCGACGAGTTTTTTTTCCGAAAAAGGCCCGTATGAGCTATCCTTGTTAAACGCATTTTAAACGACAATTTATTATGTTTTTAAACTTTCTTCAGGCGCGTTGACACCTTAAAACTACGTATAACCATCTACACTAACAACGTCTGTTGAAGGACATTGAAACTACATAAAAAAATCCTACATATATATCTACCACTGTAAAAAAATTAAGACAAGACCCGAAGTTCTTTTTAATTATTGTTCCTAAAGAAAAATGTTTTTATTAAATAAGTATTACCTGAACTCGGTAAAGCTGGTAATAGAAGAACTTAATTTAGAAATAATAATTTTGGTTTTAATTCTGTATGTCTGTGACTCCGGTTGAATGAACTTTTGCGTTAAATTTAAGTATCATTTTCAAAAATGGAAATGTGTTATGAGAATTCAGAAAAGCGTAAAGTACCAACCATATGAATAATAATTTTAATAGAAAATTATTTAAATTGCCAATTTTGAAAATTGGCACTGATTTGTCGAGATTTCCTCATTAGACAAGACATGAAACACTTTTTAACCTCCAATTAGTACAATTTAACCTCCAAAATTAACAAACCTCTAACGCCGGAAGATCGAAAATTATCGAACCCGTTCTCGCGCACTGCTACTCGCATGATAATAGTGGAACTCGTTTCAACGAGATATTAGTACGCAACAGCACATCTCCGATTATCCAGTGATTTTTCACAGGTCTGTGCTACTTACTATTATCAGAATGAACTGCTCTGAATACCCGAGCGATCAACAATCATGAATTCTCATAAAAATATACAATACAGTCTTGCCTCTTCCAAATCCGCTTGTACCAGAATGTGCTGGGAAGGTAGGTATTCCTCCGTTGGCGAAAAAACAGTCGTAATGAGTCGTTCGCAGTCTGTTTGTCTTTCCGTCAGTCAGTCAGAGTCTTGATTCAGTCAGCTGTTGCAGAGTGCGCGGGCAACATCGTGAGACTGTCAGATCCGTCAGTGCGCAGGACGGTGGCGCGCAAAACGGTCAGTGCTGCAATAATTCGGAACGCCGGTTTCGCGCGCTTTTTATCGTGGTTTTTATTCGGCTAATCAAGCAGTGCGGGTTTTTTCTGTGTGATACTAATTATTTTGTTTTTGCGTGCAAATTGATTTGTGTGTGTTTTTTATGTATTCTCGTGAGTTTTAACAGTGATCATTTTGGATTTTGACAACCAGGGGATTTGTAACTAAAAGGTTTTTATAATATTTTGTTATCATTGTAAGATAAGATAGATATATTTGATATTGTACATAAACATACTACTACTTATACTTATTATAGATATTGTATAACAACAATCAGGTTGTTTAGAGCTCCCTGGCATCTAATAATTTTGACAAAAAACAATAAGGTTGACAACTTCTGTTGTTTCTGATATTTATTTATTTATTTCAAAACATACGGCACAACATGTGCCATTGATATAATTATATTTATATATATTATAATACTATAACATAAGAAAGTGACATATAAATGTAAAGTTAAATATAATAACAAAAGGTAAAACAAGGAGTTATGGTCATCAGTAAAGTTGCCGAAATTTGCTTCAAGCTTTAAAAGCACAAATTTTTGAAATTATTAGGTACACTTTGTTTCAACTTAATTTTTACAAGAAATAACGGGGAAATGGAAAAACATGCACAAAGTAAGTTATTGGGTTCTTATTTTGGGTTATTTAAATAATTCATAACCTGCGATAAACAAATGCATACCTAATTCATAACCTTTAAACTTCACTCATATCATACAAAAAAAAACAGAGTGCAATTCACGTGCGGTAGAAGTGAAACCTTCAGAAAACTAAGGTAGACAAGAGTGGGGAGGCTAAAAAGCAAAGCTCAAAGGGGAGACCGATAGGCTACGAAGCACCGCACAAAGAGGAGACCATACTACTCATTTTCTCACAGGCTAAATCCTATAGATGATTTTTTGTCTCTTTTTAGTGTCGGTATTTTTTGTTTCATTGAGTTTCAAATAACAACGGTGCTAAAGAAAATTTCACTTCAAAAAGACATAGCCATTGAACTGTCAAAACGCGTGAAAATTTTTAACTTTGGTCGACAAAAGGAATGCACATTTTTTCATTTCCCCCTACATAAATAGTCCTCTTTTCGTAATGAAGTTAAAAGAAAGTGTTATAAACAAAATGATTTATAAACTTTACGTTGATTTTACCACTCACAATTTTAGATGTATTTTTGGAACTGAAAGTGTGTCAATGCAAATAAACTTCGATTCCAAAGCACCTTTGTCTAAGCTTTAAAGAAGACAATTTGTGTGTGTGTTCCATATTACTTTATGTAAGTACTTTAAATATATCATTTAGCAAAAAAAGGTTTGTTTAAACTGGAGCGGAGCCGGTTGATAAAATTGCCCTTTGCATATTTTGTAAATTCTCACCCAAGTATACAAAACTATTTTTCTTCATACAGCTAACCAAGGAAGTTGTTTATAAATCAAAAAGATGAAATTATAAAAACATTTCTACAGATAAAATTAAAAAGAGCTCGTCGTACTTACATAAAGTAATACCTAAAAATAAATTAATCATGAAGATAATTTTGTAGTTTTACTTTTTAACAAGAGATATCTCGAATACCTTCTGAATTATTTATACCTAATTGACTTTTCGCAAACCTAAATTATTGCATGTTAAAAATTGCATGTTTAATATTTGTATCTGTCATTATCAACTGGGCTATAAACCAAATACAGAAATTATAATAGTTAATACTAGCGAGTTCCCGGCATGTATTGCAATGCCACTTAAATAAATAAATTGTTTCGCATGGCAAATTTCGTGACGCAGAGCTCACCAGTATATACGAAAGAAACCTTTAAATACGAAAACACCAAAGTTTCATCGCAATCGGATGAACAGTATAGGAAATAATTTCATAACGCCAGAGCTCACTATTATATAGAAACCGCGGGCCTGCGCACCTCAAAACACCAACGTTTCATCGTAATCGGATGAATAGTATAGGAAATAATTTCATAACGCCAGAGCTCACTATTCTATATAGAAACCGCGGGCGTGCGCACCTCAAAACACCAAAGTTTCATCGCAATCGGATGAATAGTAGAGGAAATAATTTCATAACACCAGAGCTCACTATTATATATACATAGAAATCATAGCGGGTATGCGCACATCAGATCACCAAAGTTTCATCGCAATAAGGGACAAACAAAGAAATATTCATTTTTATATATTAAGACGGTACTACATATGGCAATTTTAAAATAAATAATACGCAGAATTCATGCGTTAATAAATTTAACTTTTTTTTAATCCTAAAAATATGAGACAAACACAATTGCATTCGATGGCTCTCTTAAGGTTAAACGTCACGTACGTTATAAATTATATTGCGTTGATTATAACTTATAATCAACGCATTCACAGATGGCGCCAATAAATTAATTTTAGGTTCTTAATACTTTTTGCACGTAACGCTTTAAAATATTAAGGTGAATTAATTGTTTGCACCCGTACATATTTATTATGAATATAAATAAATAGTTTTGCCCATAAAAAACCCAAATCTTTCAAGAGTGGCTGAAAAATTCAATTTTGTATCGGTGACTCAATCCAATATTGTATTTTTCAGCCTTTCTTGAAAGATTTGGGTTTGTTTATGGACTTATTTATATTCATATTAAATATGTTCGGCCACAAACAATTAATCTACCTCAAAAAACCTTAAATAATTTAATTGGCGCCATCTGTGAATGCGTAGATTATGGCGTACGTGATGGAAGCAATTGATTTGTAATTTTATTAAAATTTAAAGGTATGATTTTTTGAACCGAAGGCTTAAAATTTTCCGAGTGCAATAAGGTTGATATAGGTTATATAGCGGAAAGCTAAATTTTATTGTAGGTATATATTATGTGATTTCATTATTTCTTATCAGCGTGGGACTTGATACAAACTTACTGCATTTTCAATTTACAAATGTGTAGATACCTACATGTTTTCAATCATAGTTATTGACTCTTATCATTATTATTATTACTAACCACAACTTTAATGGTTTCGATATCAAGAAGACTCCATTACCGATACAGAGTCGGCCTACTTTAGTTCAAAAGCGAGCGCATCGAGTCCGAGTTGAAGCAGTCACCAGAATTACCTTTTGAGTTCGTTTCGCTTTCTTTTGTTCTACTTCACTGTACTGTACCTTTAGCTGTTTACCGCTTTGTTTTACGTCAAGATACTTAATTGAACATTTTGAAATATTATAAAAACATTAAAAAAATATATGAAATTTTAACAATTATTATAAGCAATAGTTATCAGCCTGAAACTCTCATCCACATTGAAAAATCTTCCGAGAAAAAATACATGACGCCAACGGGACTTGAACCCGTGCCCTTCTGACTGCCGGTCAGCTGCTCTCCCAATTGAGCTATGGCGGCTTATCTTATACCCGCCAAATGATTCAATATATACTAGTGTTTCATTCAACAATTAATGCTTATTATATTTTTTCCACCTGAAAACAACCAACTTTATTTTTGCGATAGAGACACAATGAATGAAACACTAGTATATATTGAATCATTTGGCGGGTATAAGATAAGCCGCCATAGCTCAATCGGGAGAGCAGCTGACCGGCAATCAGAAGGGCACGGGTTCAAGTCCCGTTGGCGTCATGTATTTTTTCTCGGAAGATTTTTCAATGTGGATGAGTGTTTCAGGCTGATAATTATTGCTTATAATAATTGTTATCCTTTGTGCTATGCATAAAAATCTTGTCTTAAACGTCAGTTTAACAATTAAAAAATAATAATTAATATGAAATTTTTATAAGAAAATTTTTCTTTTTATTACTTTTGAAGGTTATTCCCATCAATATAATATATCAATGAGCTGATTGTTTTGCTTTTGTTATTTAACATGTAATGCTGCCCCTCTTTCTTACACACTAAATGTCAAAAGTTGAAAATGGGACAAACGGTGAACGTATGTCTGCACCCCCCCACAGGAAAATGAAATGCAATTCCCGAAAGTAAGTGGAATAGTAAGAAAATCACAAAAAATATAAATCCACACAACGCCATCTCTGATACTGACAAAAACAAAACTCGGACAGGTGCGCATCGATAATTGCTTCATTGTGTAATTTTTAACTTAATAAAAAATCTTAATTTCATTCAGCTAATAAGTTAAAACAACAGTTTTTTATTCTGATGTTGTTCTTAAAACATATTAAAAATTTAAAATTGGTCATCATTTAGAATAGTTCTATTGAAAATTTTAGTGAGAATAAAGAAAAGCGTACCCCAGAGTTTTCGTGGCCGGGCTGCGTATTTCCAACACCTATACATGTTCAGTCGCGGTAGCGACAGTTTACATTTGAAATACTTCTCTATATTGGTTATTTTCTATCACTTTGCAAAAACAAAAATTGTTCTAAAATCTAAATAAAATAATGTTTGCAATGTGTATATTAGAAATAAATAATTTTATTTCTAAATATTTAAATTTTGATATTGAAAATGTAAATCGCTCCGTGCAAGAGCGACGCTACATTCGGCCAGCCCGGCCGCGTATTTACAAAACCTATACCGATTCAGTCGCGGTAACGACAATTTACATTTTAAATATACCTCTATATTGGTTATTTTTTATCACATTTCAAAAACAAAAATTGTTCTAAAGTCTAAATAAAATAATCTTTCTGATGTGTATATTAAAAATTAATAATTTAATTTCTAAATATTTAAATTTTAATATTATTCCCATATATTGTAAATAGACCTCTATATTGAAAATTTTTGATCACTTTGCAAAAACAAAAATTGTTCTAAAATCTAGATAAAATAATCTTTCCAATGTGTATATTAGAAATTAATAATTTGATTTCTAAATATTTAAATTTTGATATTGAAAATTTAAAGCGACTGAAACGCGGCAGGGATTGTAAATACGCCGCCCGGCCCCGTATTTCCTAAACCTATACCGGTTCATCCCATCTTTCCACGTAAATGTCAAATTTACTCCCCTAGGCGCGCCAACAGATGTTGCATAACAAGAATTATATAAAGTTTAAAGGCTTTTATTTGGGTAGAAGTTTTATTTATTTATTAACGCCCTTTTTCGGGGCTTTTACATATGAATAGTAAGAAATATACAGTATTTATTGTACATAACTGAACTGCCTTCGTAACAATATTTTATATTTGTTTAATTTATATACCTACGGAAAATTTGTGTTCCAACGTAAATCAGTCGTTTTGCAATTTAAATTTAAGCCATCAAAATGATTGTTTCGATCTTTTTTATTTTATATTTAATCAAATTTATACCGTAGTTAACGCAAAAGGATTTTTTAAATAATTGTCATCAACTCACAATAAATGCCAAAGTTGCTTAAAAAAATTAAAAATAGAATTCTTTAACCCTTCAACTAATTTGTTCGGTTTTCGGAACAACTCATACAAGTCTCGTAGAAATCGTTGTCTCCCTTACTATCACGGATACAAATATGATCTGAACGGTGTTAGAAAGACAAAACACCATCATTTAATGTTCACCTTTATGAAATCAAAATTTCAGACCGCAATTTAAAAAAAAATGAAACTTTCAGAATTTTTTGTTTAATTTTTACTCTTTCATTTTGACAATAACGTTTATTATATAGATTTGTATACATTGATATATATTTGGCTAATAAAATATGTGTGCGTTTTTATTAGTTCGAAAAAACGTAAAGTGAGCTTTTTTTATGTTTGCATTTAAAAATGTTATATTTGTAATATAGGTATGTTTGTTTCGAATTATAAAATTTGAAAGAGCATTTTATCACCTTTCAAAAACAACTTTTAGTTTTTGGATGCGCTTAGAAATATTCCATTTCTTTTAATTTTATTGTAAAGCGGAAATATTTTGATCTTCCTACAAAATAGGCCCGAGGCTTAAGGGCCCGCAACCCGGATTTGTACCGATTTATTACATATTTCCCTTAAAAACGGTAAGTATTAAAGCTCTTAAAAAAGTATATTTTATTCTTGAAGATAATATCTAGACTTTGCCCGCGCCGAAACGCAAATTAAATAAAATTCCCTCGATAGAAAAAAATAGCAAAGTATGCTCCAAAAATTATTATTAACACGTTTGTTTCAGTTATTTTACAAGTTATATGTATGAAAAAATTCTTTAAATGCTGTTTAAGATAATGCCCGCGAGGTTTTTGCTCTATTTTAAACGAGTCGTGTTTTATTAAACATTTTCGCAATTTTCGCGTCGATTTTGTCGCCGTAAATGTTAGCGCTCTCCTCTAACATTCGTAATTTCATATCTCTCTATCTTCTTCTTTTCGGGCCCGGTTGCAGAGCCTTAAGGGGTTAACGACCTGTATCTTATAATTAAAAACATAAATAAATAAAGTAGTTCAGATGCTTACCAGACATTTGCAATACCGGTCGCGCAGAGGTGATTCGTGCTTCATTCAAATTTGTTAAAACAACAATACCAAGGTACTTATTTGACCTACTGAAAATGTGGATTCCACCTGAGAAACGGATAAAATGTTGATACCCACGAGTCTACTTCATTTATCTGATTTTGAGTATGTTTGATCGAGATATCGAATTTGATATCTCTATGGTTAATCTAAAGGATATGAAATGTCAGGACTGACATTACAAAATTTCCTTTACAAATAATTATGTAAAAATGACCCGAAAAGACATTAAATTTATTATGATGTAATAAAACTGTTTTGATTTCGTTTTCCGGTTTTTAATAGTTGCAATCTGCAATCCGTAATCTACCAAGAAAGAATGAGTGTCCATTTTCTTCTCTCAAACAAGTGTCTAGTTCTCACGGACGTCTTGATAAATAAATCATAATAAACTTGCTAACCACCACGCGGTTTCCCGGCAGGAGTATGCGGAGAGGATAGACCGCCACGCAATTCTGTCTCAACACACGCTCCTTGTTTCATTTACTCACAACTTGCTTCACACAGGAGACTTGAAATGAGTGATGAAATAAGGGTGAGTAGAAATCTGGGAGTCGATGTTTCCAGGAGTGACGGACGTACGAATCCATCCCTCCCACTACGGGTCGAGAGAGTCCGGCTGGAGAGGTCTAGGTTAGATATCCCTCAACCAGTCTCTCCTGATCCGGCCCGTCACCTTCAACCCATGATATATGATACATATATACATAATCTTCTGTTATTCTGACTCTTTACATTTATATGACCTGATTCGAGCATTTGATTTAATTGATCGTGCAATGTGCGTCCCCGACTTCTATCATTAACTTCCGCGTCACGGGTCATATATTCTTCTTACACTCCTTTCTTTGTTCATTAACTCTGCATGCCCAAACCATCTAACGGCCATTGTTCCCAATCCCAATACTGATCAACTGCAGAGCCGAAATTTTGGCTGAACAGCCCTCAAATGCACAAAAAAGCTCTTCTCAACGCAACTCTCCGACCAACAGGCGAATCGTACGTTACTCATAACATCAGGGTTGGTGTAAGCCTTCCATTGTGGACTGCTGCCTTCACGATTTACAATTTTTATAAGTAGCAATCGGGTTCAGTACTAGTTCGAGTTTCCTGCAGAATAATAAATCGTTATATTCGTATGTTAATAGCGCTAATTTATCGCAGCCTTGAGACGCGTCTCTGAACAACTCGAATACACATACATAGGTATACGATTAAGTGAAATGTGCATAAATTTCAATATGTGAGTATTACAATATCGATACGAGGGCATAACCAGACACAACCGAAAATATATAATTTTTAAATCAAATTCTAGCCGTATCGACTCTTTTTTCAAAAAAATATAAATTGATTCCGAAAGTTTGTTATTTTATCTAGTAAAGTATGTTTTTAGTTTTGTAAAAAATATATATTTTTATTATAAAGGTTATACAGTTGTTGGTAGATTTGTTAAATTTTCAAATAAAATGTTGTACATATTATACAACACACAATTCAAATCATAATAAGTTATAGATTATAGAAACACTCGCTTGTGCCTAGGTTACATGAAGTTACTAATAGATATGCAGATGTCGCAAACCTATTTAACTGTACACAAGACGGCTATTCTATCAATTTTTTTTAACCAATATTAATTTTAGTTATTCTATAGATTGTAACTATATCTCTGGTGTCACTTCTTAATTTAATTAGTGTTTATGGTATATTTATAAAGTTTATATTAAATGAATAAATATAATCCATACTAATAATATTACATATGCAAAAGTGCGTGTGTTTGTTTTTTTGTTACGCTTTCACGCCTAAACCTCTAAACCGATTTTAAAAATTCTTTCACCAATAGAGAGCTACATTATCAGCGAGTAACAAAGGGTATATATAATGGTAAGCTCTGGCGTTATGAAATTTGTATAAATGAAATTGTGTGTATTTCATATATTTTAGCGGCAGGGAGGAAAGGCAGGGGGAAGGTGGGGTTCGCGGAGAGGGAAAAGACGAGAGAGGGGGAAGGTGGAGAAGGTGGAAGGGAACGGGGACGCACGGTGGACAAGCAGATTTCTTTGAATGGCGTTGCAACGCATGCCGGGTACCAGCTTGTCAATAATAAATCATATAAACAACACACAATCAAATCATATAAATTGTAAAATAAACCAATACATTATCTAGGAAAGCTACTTTTCAGAATTTAAATTTTAGTTCATGTGAAATATATAAAAAATATCCGCGCACTTTTGTGACGAAAATACTTCAGTTTGTCTATTTATTTACCGACATTACGCGTTTTACCATTTTTATTGCTAACTTGAATGTTTGTAGGTTATTAAAGCACATTCGAATGAAATAAAATAGATATTGAGTTATTAGTTAAAATTACTGGTACAGAGATTAAGAAATCTTTTTCATCGGAACAGTCCTGTACAGTTGCAAGAGTACGATCGCAAGACCATTTTTCGACTAAATTTGAATTATCGGCCGCGGGCCGTAAAATGTTCACAGATTTCAGTATGTGTGATATCACATTATTGACAAGCTCGGTGTAAATTGTGAATGTGTGATTTAAATTCAGATTTGATTAGATAGCTGAATAATTATTATCAATCGCATAAAATGTTTGCAAATATATAAAACTTATCTATCATTCCTTTACAAACTAGTTTCCATGTTTATTTTCTATGGACTCGTTTCACATTTATGTATGTTATCTAATTAGTAATTTAATTACCTTTGTTCTTATTCATGACTATTATATCTATTCAGACTAATTGGGTTTGTTGATCAAAATTACAAATTGCTAATTGTATAATTGTAATTGGCTATGTAGCTTGGTCAATGCATTTGAGTTTGTAGCCGAAAATGTCACTTTACTAAGGGCCTAAGTGTTTTGCAGATATTCACTTGTGATAAAGTCATCAAATGGCCATATAATATGAAATAAAATACATTGGTAAAAATGATAAGAAGTCTAACATAAAAAAGAATATGTTTTATAAATAACTAGCTGACCCGGCGAACTTCGTACCCCCTCAAAATAAATAACTGTTGTGTTAATTTATTAGCTGAATTAAATTCAGTTTTTTATTAAGTTAAAAATTACACAACGAAGCAATTATCGAAGCAATTATGTGTTTTGTATCAGAGATGACCTTGTGTACGAATTTATATTTTTGTGATTTTCTTACTTTTCCACTTACTTAGGGGCCATCCATAAATTACGTCACATGAATTTCGTGACATTTTTTACCCCCCCCCCCCCCCCCCCCCGTCCCCGTCACACATCGTCACATTTATGAGACCCCTCCCCCCTAGTGTGACATCTAAAAATAATCAAAACAGTAGTTCAATTTTTTTTACATGTGACGTTACAGGGCTGATGACCACCCCGTACCCCTAGTCACACTTTCTACTCCCCCCCCCCCTTAATGTGTGACGTAATTTATGGATGGCCTCTTACGGGAATTGCATTTCATTTTCTTTATACTTGTGAGGGAAAATTATTATAATTATTGTATTTTTCCTTTGGAAGAGTGAAGAGTGATTTAGTGTGTAAGAAAGAGACTAAGCATTATATGTTAAAGAACAAAAGCGAAACAATCAGCGCATTGACATTTGACGTTTTTGAATTCACGCAAACTTTAACTAACACAACATTGTTACAGCTCTTTCAAAAGATGAAAATTCGTTCAATACAAAATGTATGAGGAAATTAATTTTCTTCATAACTTTCTTTTTCGTGATTTTTTGCGATGTTTTAATAGTTATTCTGTGTTACGTTACGAAGTGACAATGTTTTCCCCAGTTCACTGCTTTCCCCATTTTACGCCAGAATAGTTTGTAGTACCTAAATTCCCCGCACCGCGCTGAGTTCGACACGGGCAGGCCCCGTGCCGGCCGGCGCCCGAGCCGCTTTCATCCGCTTGCCTCGGGCGTGACAACAGTGTCCCAAGTGATTGCGCCAAGGCGCTCTCCGAGAACCTAAACTCGTGATGTTTCTATAATGTGAATTGTGCACGAAAAGGCTCCCGCCCACCAGTAGCCTGTCTGCTGACTACCGCATTTCCTGCTGCTGTGAGTAATATGAACCCTTGCCCTCTTTTGTGTGCTACGTCCCGCCCTTAAATTCACTAACACGTGTGGAGAGTTGAGAGAGGAGTTCCCCCGTCATGATAGAATTCTAGTCCTAGCAAATACCCATGTGTAGTATGCCGAGGCTGGCAATTGTAAAACCCTGTCTCCTTCTAAATGAATAAACCCTTTACGTGCAAAACTGTGTTCTGATTGAGGAAGGAGACCTGGAGATTGTGAGGAAAGGAGGAGGAGGTATTCACAAGCGAACCACAAGCACTCGCCTTGGTTTTGAGAGAACCTTGCTTGCGCCGGCTTTCCTGAGCTAGTTTTGTTGGTCTATTAATTGCGTGTCCTTTCCAGGTTTGGTTTAGCAAATGGCCGTGAGTAAGCGGTAATGCTAACATCTGTTATCCGGGGTGGAGACAAATCCAACAAATCAAAGATCATCAAAATCGGTCTAGCTGTTCTCGAGTTATAAAAAGTGTAACTAACCCGACTTTGTTTTATATATTAAGATATTGCAGAAATTATCCACGTCTATTTGTGACTAGAAGTATAAAAGAATTGGAATAAACAATATTTATACTGGTTATTCTTAAGGTGAAATATATCTCATAGATCAGAATTTTTATTACCGAGATTGTGAAGTGTCGGAATCGGTGAATTTTGGTAAGGGAGTGTCCTGGTGTTGTTAAAGTAAAAGGGTTGTAAATGTCGGCAAGATCTTTTGGGAATGTGGATATTGATTAATTGAAGTAATTCAGGACAGTCCATTTTGTAATGGAGTATTTTATGTAATAATATTAAATCTGTGGGAATTCTACTTTCTGAAAGCTTTAATATGAACATTTTATCTAGTAGGTAATTATAATCAATATTTAGAACAGGAATATGCAATTTATAGTTTATAAAACTTATGTTGAATCATTTTAATGCTGTCGGAATGAATATTGTGGAGACCATAACGTAGAGTTATACTCTAGTTAGCATCTGACAAGGGTTTTTAATATGATAAATGTGCCTAAATTATTGAAGTCTTTTGCAGCTCTCAAAACAAATCCAAGAGTTTTAAGGACCTTATTAATAATATTATTGATATGGCAAACAATGGTTAGTTTGCTATCAAACATTATACCTATTTCAATAATTTAAATTTTAGCTTAGCTGTATATTTATTTATTTATTTTATTTATTAATATTTCAACACCCTGGTGGGCTTTTACATGATAGGTTTATAATACAGAGACACAGTTTAAAATAAAAAAGATGATCTTGAAAAAGTACACATCACATGAACGGAAGGTATAAAGTAAAATTTTAGCAAAAACAATGCATTACAACACAAGAGAAAGTTTTTAAAGTTGCAGATGGCATAAAATAGTAGGTATGCATTGTGTATTCACAAAATTTACATAAAAACAATTCATGACAACCCAAATCAAATGTCACAGTACATAAAAAGAAAACGGCAACAGGTTTTTATATTGTGGATAAATACAAAAATACACAAATATATGCAATGTGCTATGTGATTCTCCCTAAATCTCAAAATATACTACATAAAAATATCATTCAAGTGTTTCTTAAATAATGGTAACTTTGTATTAAATACATCGATACTTGAGGTGAATTTGTTTGCAAGTGTGTGAAATCGTGGAATAGGTGCATGTATGATGTAGTTGGTTCCAGAATTATTGTTGCCGAATAGTATGTTTTGCACCTTAAAGTCAGGAGTTCACAACAGTCTAATTCGGAGGGAATAATTTTAAACAAAAAAGTTAGGTCAATTATTTTTCTTCTGTTTTCTAGGGAATGCAATTTAAGTGTATTTAGTAAGAATGTATAGTTAATGTGTTGAATAGGTATATGTAATTTGAAGTTAATAAATCGTAAAAAAATTGTGTTGTACTCGTTCAATATTTTTTTTATGAATTTGATAGTATGGGGACCAAACTATGGAATTGTATTCCATCAAGCTGCGTACTAGTACTGCGTATATTAAATTGTAATAAGCTAACAAGCTTAACAACATGATGGTTGTTCTCTTCTGCTGATCATAACTTGTTCAAAAGCTGAAACGATATGGAATCGACATTTAACGGGAAACTTTCAGCTGTCAAAAAAACAAAATGGCTCTTTCCCTAAAATATACCCTCCACATAGTATCCCCGAAGATGACTTTTTTTTTCCTCAAAGCAAGGGGTGTGTGCTGAGACAGAACTGTGTGACGATCTATCCTCCCTGCATAACCCTGCCGAGAAACCGTGTGGTAGTTAGTTAGTTTGTGCTCTCTCTTTGATAACAATGTTACAAAATCCGTGACCTTGGCAACTTTGCATGAGAAACAAAAAAAAAGTTTTTTATTTATTTTTATATGAATACCTCACAAGAGTCCCAGCTACTCATGTCTGGAGCCAGTGAGACCACGGCTTCCCCAATTGGGGTATGTTGTGAGGCTGAAGGTAGTGGGGAGGGGAAGGATTTGGGGAAGTGGAAGGTGGTGAAGTACCTAGCTATTCAGATCTGATCACCAAACACGGCTAAAACCATTTCAAGCAACGTTTCAATTCTGAATGGTGGTCTTACACCAGGGCGATACTGAGAGTATCTTTCACTGCTGTGCCGTGAAATATACTGTACATTATTTTTAAATTAATTAATTTGTGAATTAACACAAATTATTCAAATAAAATTTATTTGCCCATTCCGGGATTCCATCCCGCGACCTTCGTATTGCGAGTCAAGAGCCTTACCCCTAGACCACGCCGGCCGTCAAATTATTTTTAAACTTCATTCTAAGAACGCATTTTAAAATTTTGAGATATTCTTTGGATCTACTTTAGATAACGAATGAATAATGAATTCACTTACTGAATGCACGCAACAAAATTTTAATAAAATAAAAAGTTACAGTACAATAATTAAATTAACTGATTTTGTGAGTAGTTACTAAGCTATCAGTCGAAGATCAAAGTAATGAAATATTGAAAATAAATCGAAAATTCAGCTCTGCCACTCTAAACAAAATATTTTTGTCAAACGATCAACATTTTTAATTTCAAATGAACTTATTTTTTAATTGTATGTTTATTAACCATTTCTTTTACTATTTCTGATAGATAGGTACCCACTTTATACGATTTATTGTTAACTTTAATTTTTTTTTTATAAAACGGACGAGAGGTTTTTTATTCTAAAAGATGGCGTTCAATTTCTAAAAAATTGGAATTACGGACTTAAATACTTAGGCGGCCCCTAGACCCTACAATAACATTGTACAATCAGATTGAAAGACGCTTAGAAACCAAACGATCAATTATTTTGCACAATAAACGAACTGCTCAATGCTTACGAGTTGATAAAATGAAAAATTGAAAAAATATTGTGCAATACTGACCCTACACGAAAAATATGGTGCAATAAAAATTAAACTCACTCAAACTTTTGTTCAATCATTGAGCAATCTTCAGTATTAACCCTAAACGGTAAATAATATTGCACAATTCGTAATATTGAGCAGAATAATTGATCGTCTAGGGACCGCCTTATGGTGACGATATACGGTCATTGCCAGGTTGAACGTTATGATGTTGATTGTAAAGTTCACGAACTATACAGAAATAGCTCTACATCTTTTTTGTTGTTTGTTTTTGGGGTGTTATGCCGTGTTACGCTACCTCCTCCTTTAGCCAACGTTTCGGACAGCGTTACAGTGTCCATCATCAGGGCAGATGTGTAGATGATGATGGACACTGTAACGCTGTCCGAAACGTCAGTGTCCATCATCTACACATCTGCCCTGATGATGGACACTGTAACGCTGTCCGAAACGTTGGCTAAAGGAGGAGGTAGCGTAACACGGCATAACACCCCAAAAACAAACAACAAAAATACTTTTGGCCGTGAAAATCTAAAATCATATCAGCTCTACATCTATTTAGAGATTTAAGATAAATAAGTATACGGGACGTATCAGCACCTAACGAACAGAGTTTAACCAGCGATTCCAGAGTATTCTTGGAGAAAAAAATTGAAGAGGTCATTTTTTGCTGTCCGGTGTTGAGATGGGTAAGTTCTGCATTTTGCAGGAGGCCTCCGAGACGTGTTTCCTTTTAAAAGTGCTCGAGTTCTAGGAGCAGGTCCCGGGTCCGAGATCTTGAGTACGTACTGGTTACTAGGTACTGGGTGCAGTTGCATGTGATGCACCGTGACGCATGGGTTTGGCCGGAACTGCTCACTGCCGGACTGCTCGGATCGCGAACATGGGGATGCCGGTGGAAGCGTTCGGGTTCCGGTTCGAGCGTTTAGGTCCGAGTCCTGGATCTGGGAGTAGTCGATGTGAAAAAGGAGTAAGTGTAGTATTCGCTTCCCAGGAAGAACCTGAGTTAAAGAGCCCACTCCAGCTGAACTGTCACATCGTTAGTCCGGTGACATTTTATTTCAATAAAAATAAAAATAAATATTTTTATATCACACATCGCCACTGGTCACTCTGCCACACTTCACAACTGCTGGAACCAGATCAAGTGGTGCGCTAGGTTGTCACCAAAGATATTGAAATATAAGGAGATGGGCTGTCGGCAGTTTTTATTGAGTGGGACTGTGCTTCCTGGTGTCGCCGATATATTTAACCAATACTACTGCACACCTTCAAAAAGTCAACTAAATGAACGAAATCTTTCCGTATTCAAACTATTTTGTTAAGCAATACTACTGCACACCTTCGAAAAATCAACAAAATTCCGTTTTCAAACTAGGACCATTAATTAGACCGTCCGCCGATAGTCGGGAGGACATCATGGCATAACTCCTTATATTTCAATATCTTTGGTTGTCCCCAATCGTTACATTATGATGGAAACATTTTTTGTATTGGTAATACATGGTTGTTATTTTTGAATACATCTATTTGAATTTCGATTTTGTTTTCGTGAATGAAGAATGAAAGCAAATCTTGGAAGTGGAAATTAACCCACTTCCCGACACCCGATCGAGCTCAAACTCGGCACATAAACTCGTTGTCAATGATAATTATAATGATTATTCCATTAACAATATGTCGTTAGTCTCGGAAATCAATGACTTAGGAATTTGGTTTGACACGAAACTCAACTTTATAAAGCATATAGAAATAATAACCAATAAAGCTTTGAAAATGTTGGGATTTATTTTAAGGATATCTAGTGATTTCAACAATGTCAATACTGTAAAAACATTATATATGTCACTCGTAAGGAGTCATTTAGAATACAATTCCACGGTTTGGTCCCCAAATTATGAGGTTCATTCACATGCGATTGAAAGAATCCAAAATAAATTTTTAAGATATGTGAATTTTAAAATGGGCATTCCTAGTGAATGCCTAAATTACGATAACGTACTTTGTTCATTAAATTTAATAAAATTATCCGATCGTAGAATCATTTCCGATTTAACCTGTTTGTATAAAATCATAAATTCAATGTTTGATACCCCTGATTTATTATATGTAATTTCTTTTCATACTCCAGGCAGGTCAGTCACAAGACAGTACCTACCATATTATTGTAGCAATTCTAAGTCAACAAGTCAATATTATACTCCTATGCGAAGGATTCAACAGCTTGGAAACAAATACTCCGATGTTGTTGATATATTTAGTACATCAATTTTATTATATAAGCATACCTTATTGAAGTTTTTTTCATCAAATAAGGGAATATTTTGCTAAAGCTATTAAAATTGACTAACACATTGACAGTATTTTGTTGTCTGAAAGAAAAAAAAACTATTTCGGATTTTTTGTATTTTGTACCTACATCCTGTTTGGTTCAAATTCAATACCTAATATTTTTACTTTGTATTTATTTTTGTGCAAGTGTTTTAAACAGTAGTTTCCTGCACTATTTACAAGTATAATTTCGTTAATATTGTTATATATATGTATGTAAAAGCCTAAATAGGCGTAAATAAATAAATAAATAAATAAATAAATAAATAAATAAATAAATAAATAAATAATCAATTCTCAACTTTTCGTGGCACTCGCGCACACACACGCGCATACACAAGATGTTCTCTGAAATTGGCCACCAGCCGGTCCTAGATGAAGAAAATTGAAGATTGAATATGTCTTCAAGTCCGTATTTGTCCAACAGATCAATAGAAAATTTTACAGGAGTAGAAGGTTTTCTTTCATTATTTCAATGAAACGTTATGATAGGTGTTTAAGATAAAGCTATTTCCCTAAAGGTTAAGTTCTCATTAGTTTAAATAATTCATAGTTAAGTGATTAACTATCATTTTTTATACTTTATTTTTAATTTTAAAGTGGACAAATAATAGAACTGCGGCGACGAGATGTGTTATATATAGTAAATTAAATTTATTTTTATTACTGTTAATTTTTTTGCCAGAAGATATTGTTAGATTCTTGAGATTCACGGTAGAAACACTTAGGTAATTCTGCAACGTCTTAGTTCACGCGCTGGCCTTTATCAGGTCCGTGGCCGAGGTGAATAATGACAAAATAATGGCCGTTTTTTCGCACTGGTAATATTATCTCGCGTACAAATAAAACAAACGAGCCAAGTGAGGTACCTCTTCCCACCTCCCGCCTATTGCCGGGCTATGCAGAGAAAAACCATGTACATACGCTTGCTTCAGTTTCACTAATGACCGAGGACCTAATTCTGCTGAATGCTAATCGGCAAAATGTAAAATTCTATCTAAAGAAAACAGCAAAATGTTAACAATCCTACCAGAATGTAGAACGAAATCCTATGTTAATAAGCCTTAATGGGTTGGTTAACTTCATTTGCTTGAACAAGTATTTTTTTTTCAACTCAATTCAATTCAATTTATTCATTTTAAAAACATTACAAAATGAATATTTCAAAGCTTTTTTAAAAGAAAGTGTATTTTTTTACATTAGCTCCACACAGGAAGCCCCGAGGAAACAATTTCCCTAGGGGCCTATGTCATCTTTGAGGATGCTGTGTGGAGGGTTTTTGAGGGAAAGGAAGGAGAAGAAGATATGGGAAGGAAAAAGGTATGAGGGGTGGGTAGGTATGAATCTATGCCTCACACTGCGGTGCAAGGCGATGGGTCGGGAAAATCCGGCTGGAGAGGTCAAAAGGCCTCCCTCAATCAGTCCCCTCCGATCCAGCCCGCCACGCAGTGGTTGGGCAAACGTATCCGCCACCAAGACCTAGACAAACCTCAACCCATGAACCCGGTCACCCCTACTAAGTGACCAAACGTAGTGAACCACTTGGGGTGACCTACATATATGTATATATATATATAATAAATATTTTATATATATATATATATATATATATATATATATATATATATATATATGTATAAAATATTTTAACTTAGATAAGCAGATTTAAACTACAGCGACAAAGCTTGCTGGAGAAAATAATTTCCCTCAGGGCCTGTGTCATCTTTGGGGATACTGTGTGGAGGGTTTTTATAAGGAAAGGAAGGAGAGGAGAATTTTGGGAAGGAAAGGGGTTTAAGGGATGGGTAGGAATTTGTGGTTCAGTGTGTTCTGGTCATCCGCCTCCAAGACCTAGATAAACCTCACTCCATGAATCCGGGAACCCCTGCTAAATCACCAAACGTAGCGAACCACTTGGGGTGACCTATGACAGAGGTATTGGTTATCCAATAAAGGTTCCCGGGTAGGCGGTACCCATTCCTGCCTCCCAAATTGTATGCGTTCCTGTATCAGAAATTTTTAGTTATGAATAATTTTACATACTTCCCAATAGTTTAAAATTACTTCAAGGACATTTTGCAAAATCTGGAATCATTATTTTGCTAGATGGAGCATACATTTTAATATGAGGTTTAAAAATCTCACTCTTATTTTTACATTGTCATTTAAAATCTGTTTCTCATAATGGGTTAATATGAAACACAAATTTAGCGGTGGCCTAAAGAAAAAAAACAGTTTTTTCAATTATTCAAAATATCTTTTATTTCGTTCCTCACCAACTCAGAATCAAGTCAACTCAACACCTCTTTAAAAAGTCACTAAAAGCTATGAAAAAAATATTGAAAAATAGCCCATAACCTAACCTAGTGTAACCTATTTAACCATATTGTTTTCATCACTTTTAATATCTTTTCTAAGGAGGTGTGAGTTGATTTCATTCCGTTGAGTTGTCTGGTTACCCATTTGTTTATACAGAAATCTTTCAAATTTCAACGCTTTTTCGCACAAAAAAATGTGTAATGCAGCAAAGTTAATTAAATCAATAGATGCCTACCGACTTGAGAAGGCAATAAATTATTTTGTTTTAAAAACTGTGATAGTGTTTGATAAAATAGCAGAATATTTTAGTTATTTTTGACTACACAGATAAGTTTGTATTTAATTTTAAACATAGTTTTTCGAAATTTCAAATTATCAGTGACCTTCCTGTTGTTTTGAAAGTCAAGTGTTCAATCTTTTATCAGTCTCGGAATAAAACTGTGGATTTGTTCAAAGTCAAATCTACACCGCCCGCCACAGGGCACAGACACTCAATTATATAAATAGATTTATTTATAAATTAACTATTTATATTTACAGTAATTACCGTGTAGCTGAATTGCGACCCAAGTGTCGGCTGGGGGGAGGCACAAACGCCTGACGAAAATGTAAAATAATGGCGGACAATTCTGAGAAAAATTTAATTTAAAAAATAAGCAAGTCCGGAAAAACGATTGTTTTCCACGCAAGGCAATGGCGCTTGTCGCATAGTGAGTCACGGTGATGACATCTACATTATGTTCAAAATGTACTTATCTATCTATCTATCTAGATTCTAGACAAACACAGTGTCGAACAGTGTCTAGTGTCAAACAGCAAAATCCATGTCCTCAAACGTATTACGTGACTTTAACCATTAAAACAATCAGATACCAAGATAAGATAGACCAATTCATTAATTTCGTTGTATTGGTGAGTGTGTGTCACAAGTAGATGTGATGTATTTTTTTCTATTCTTATGTCATTTTATAAGATTTTTACGTCTGAACAGAAAATCGTGTTTTTACATACTTGGGAGGTTGTTCACGTACCTGTGAATGTTAAGTTTACACAAAACCAGGTCAGTTTAATTTTTTTTTTATTTATTTAATTTACACGACCATACGATTTTTTTATTGATTAGTGTTATTTCATAATAAGCACTTTAAAACAATATAAGGCATATTTGCGGCGGAAGATACTGTCAGTATCGCCCTGGTGTAAGACCACTATTCAGAATTGAAACGACGCTTAATAATAATATTTGGATGATTTATATAGCGCCGTTTTTGTGAAAAATCACCTCAAGGGCGCTGTACAAACTTAAAATACATTTCTAAAATCTAAAAAACTACAAGGAAATAGATTTAGTCGTGTTTGGTGGTTAGATTTGAATAGTCAGTTACTTTCCCATCTCCCTCTCCGCCATTTCCTTCTCCTCCCATATACGGATATACCTTCAGCTTTACAACATACCCCAAATGGGGATGCTGTAGTTTCACTGGCTTCAAGCGATTGGGATCTGTTGGCTACGCCACTGTCAACACCCCTTTGAAAAGAAAGTCGTCAAAAGTTATGAATTTTTTTTATTTCTTATATAGCTTATAACCTAACCTAACGTATTTAACCAATTAAAAAAAAATCCTCACTTTTGACGAGTTTTCAAAAGAGGTTATGAAGTTGTATATTGTTGAATTGTCCGGTCACCCAAATAATACATCAGGTTTTCTTCAAAGCTTTCAAAAAGCATAAAATTGTTTGCTCTAGCCTTTGTAGTACCTAATTACTGGGTACGAAGGTAATTAAATTATCGATTCCACGGTTTCAATTACCGAAATTCGAAGCCTTTGGTCAACGAGGTCACCGGCTCGATTCCCGACTACTACGCGATTGGCAAAAACGTTTTCTTTTCCGGTCTGTGCGTTCTGTCGAGTGTGACGACAAGCAATTAATGATTAATTCATTTATTTATTAACGCCCTTTTTAGGGCCTTTTACATATAAATAGCATTTATTATACATAACTGAACTGCCTCAGTAACAAAATAATGTAGATGTGCTCTGACTCGGCATAATTATTTCCCTCCGTGGGCATATTTTTTTATCGCTCTGGACAATGAGAAATATATTAAATGGCATTAGTTCCAGAATTTCTGCACTAAAATAAACCCCGACTGTATTACTTAGTGGAATGTGATTCTGGACTATCAAATGCATCATTTAGAATTTTATAGGAAAACAAAATTAGTGAAAATTCTTTGTCCAACAATTTAAACATATTTATAGCATTTAAAAGAATGTTGTAATTCAACAAAATTGCTAGATTATCAATTTTAAAACTTACAAAACGTAATATTGAAGTGAAAACTTCTTTAAAACCGTTGTGATTTGAAACTCGATGAAACGAAAAATAGCGACACTAAAAAGAGACAAGCAAGTACATCTATAGGATTAAGCCTGCGAGAGAATGATATAATATAATCTGTCTCCTATTTGTGTGGTGCTTCGTAACCTATCGGTCTCCTCTTTGTGCGGTGCTTCGTAACCTTCCCACTCATGTCTACTTCAGTTTTCTGAGGGTTTAAATTTTATTGCGTTTGAATTGCACAATCTGTTTTTTTTTTAATAGTCTTTCAATAGCTTGTACATGAATGTTGGAATGTGGTTAACAGGCGGGAGAATTTTACTCAAGTTGACTTCTAAACAAAGGCTATACAGTTTATTTGTTAAAACTTATCAAAGGCTATACAGTTTATTTGTACCCACAGTCACCTACAAAAATATTACTTACAAATAATTTATTTATTTATTTATAATATTGACGCCTTTCGGCTTTTACATAATATGACATAGTGTACAGCAACAACATGAAAAATAAAGCTCTAGTGAGTTTGTACAACAGAAAGAAGTAGTCATTCAGATAAAAAAACGAAAATAAATGCTACTATATTTAAATATTACAATATTGTAACAATGAAAAAATACCTACTCTCTCGCGTTCCCCTTCCACCTTCCCCGCCCTCCCTCTCCCTCCTATCGCTCCCCCATCCCGCAAACCCCCCTCCCGCGTTCCATATAATCAGTCCTAGTACATTCAGTTTTCAAACAGCTCGCGTGCCACCTAATACAATTTTTTTATTCAAATTTTTATTTTTCGTATATTAAAAATATTCATTTTTTTATATTAAGTATAAGAACAATCAATCAAATTTGTTACGTAATAAAGGTACCTATTTAAAATAGCTGTAATTTAATAAATCAATACACATTTCTTTTAATACAAAAAAAAACAGCTGCCTGCTGAATTCAATTTCATCAAACGCGCGAAGTCAAACGTGCGAAGTTAAAATAATCGTTAAGTTTTCTGAAATTATTCAATTTTCTGCGCAATTTTCTTAATTTTTCCCTCCGTAAGAACCTTTTGCAAAGTATAAGAAAAATTTTGAAAAAAGATTAATGAAATAGGTAAAGTCGTTCTGAAGTTATGACGTGACCAAGGGAAACAGTGATTAATTTTTATATATGTAATTATCACAATTATTCCAATATATACGTATAACATATATTTAATATATAATTTGTGTATTTAAAATGCACGCAAAATAAACATACATATTTTATTTTACGTGCTAAAATGGAAAAACCAATATGCGTTTTAAACTTTTTTTAACAGCCACGTTAATAATGTTATGTTTTTGACTTCAATGAAATTCGTCAAATTGACAGTTCAATTCGTAGCGGAGGTTAATCAATGGAAATAACTTAACGTTGATTAATTGATTGCTTTGATTGTACGGTATGGAATTCGTGGGATTGAGTCAAATTCCGACATATCGGGAGCTTTGTGATTGACGAACACGAAACGCGACCGTAAATGTCTTGTTGATTCGAAAGTACCCATCTCCCCACCTGCTACGAAAAACGTGTATAAAAAGTGTTTTTCATTGTTTTCGATAAAAAAAGTTTCGATCGTTTGTTCTGTACCGTAACGGGTTTTGTGCCCATAAAGGCCATAAAGGACCGAGAAGTGTAATAGCAATTATTGTGATTGTGCGTGAGTGAAAATTTCCCACACCGCGATGAAGAAAAACTTTCATATTTCGAAATAAAACTTGGGTTTTATTTTTGTAACAATATAATTTTATTGAATTTGTTAAGCAATTTTTAGTTGAAATTGCGGAAAAAGATTGTCTCGATGTTTTATTGCATTGCAAAACGGTTCTCACGCCTCAATTCGACACTTACCGGCTATTAAAGTCTTTATTTACGAGAGTTGCGCAAGTGAGCGGATGAATTATGTCTGTTGTCCATTTTGTCGTTCGAATCATCTGATATTTTTTTTTCGGTGACCTGACAGTTGATCCCCCGACAGTTGACCTCCCGAAATTATCCTACTAATATTATAAAGTCGAAAGTTTGTATGGATGTACGGATGTTTGTTACTCTTTCACGCAAAAAATACTGAATGGACTTGAAAAATACTTTCATTAATAGAAAGCTACAATATTTGCGAGTAATGTAGGCTGTATATATTGGTAAGCTCTGGCGTAGTGAAATTATTTATTATACGTTTATTGTCCAGACGAAAAGCAATCCAAATCGTTGCTAGGTAACTATAAGTAATTATTATTTGACGTGCGCTGTCATTTTATTTGTTTAGGTTACTATGGAGATCCCTTTGATTGTTAAAATTCAAATATGTATAAATACTAATCTATAAGTACTAATAGTATAAATGCGAAACTGCGTGTGTTTGATTGTTACGCTTTATTAGGTGGCACGCGAGATGTTTGAAAAATTAATAGAGATGAAAGCGGGTATGGAGGGGGGGTGATTGGCGGGAGAGGGTGAGGGGGGGGGGGGGGGGGGATTGGTAGATATATATTTTTAATTTTTATTTGTTTATTTGATTGTTTTAACATTACATTTGATTACAGTAATGGCGTATTGCACATCAACGCCTGTGTTGGGATGGCAATTTACAGAGTTGTTGTTATCTAGGTTTTTTTCATAATATTATGAAAATGACAGTTTAAAATAAAATCAGTATTTTGAAGCAATTAAATTTCAATTTGACAAAAGGCATAGTGATAAATGATAAGAAAACGGCAAGTGAAACTTGGTCAAATGTAAATATATGCAGTATATAGTAGACAATAAAAAGAAATAAAAAAATAAAAATACATGTATACACACAGTAAGCATAAATCTAAATATATTATGAAATACTCCTGATGGATTTGTTTATTGGATGTAATCAATGATTTTACTTTTAAATGCACAAAAAATTATAACATATACTTTTTTTTGTATTATTTATTATTTTCGAACATAAAACTTTAAAAATATCTTCAATAATAAGTTAATATGGATATAAAACGAATTAATTTATAGTTTCGATTATTTGTACCTATTCATACGCTGGTATCAAAGATATTAAGAGGTGTGCTATGATCCGCCCGACCGTATTCAAACAATGCCCATAACTACCTAATGGGCATAGTTTGAATACGGAAAGAATTCGTTCATTTAGTTGATTTTTTTAAGGTGTGCAGTAGTATTGGTTAACAATATCGGCGACGCCAGGAAACCCAGTCCCACCCAATGACGTTATATAAATAAATAGACTCGCCATAGTCTCATATACGCACAATATAATGTGAAAAGTAAGGAACACTCTTTTGTTTTCAGCGATTTTCAGTATAATTTCTTAATTCAAAAGTTTATTCCTGTGTGATAAAGATAGACAATCAAATAATGCGTGTGTATGAATGACATGGATATATATGAGCGGGCGGCGTATTGCTTCTCAGTTTTTAATGGAACATTCGCTGTCTCCTTTTCTTGAGGCCCACTAGAATAAAAGGTCCGGCTGCCTGTCTGAGTTTGATATGTCGAGCTATGCAATAAATACAATTAATAGGGCAACGACAGTTTTCAAATGGTGGCGATTGTCATCAATACTTGTTAGAACTACTGATAATGTGTTATTTTACTGCAAGCAAATAGATAAACAGAGTGTTTAGGCTGATCAGTCTACTTTAAAACAGTGAAGTTTACTTAGCAACAGAAATTTGGCTGTTGCGCGTCCAGACCCTTTACTTTAGTAGGACTTGAATTTTCTCTAATGACATTTAAAAGCGCGAGCGGGAAACATGAAAATTAATTGTAATATTTATAATAATCGATAATATTAAGTAATTTGCGTGTACTTACAAATGAAATGTTATTCATTCGCCTTTACTATTATTTGCCGTGTAATTGAAAAATTTTCTCATCACACAGGAGGGCATTTTGACACTTTTTAAAATGCAATTTACTTACTGGTAAGACGCGACCTTACCCGACGCGTAGCAGTTTAGTATTAAAGTACTAGATATCGAGATCGGTACAATTGTCTTGTTTTTGTCTTCCCACTTTGAGATTTCTACCCCTCGTCTAATAATATGTAACGTCATTGGTCCCACCAAGTAAAAACTGCGGATAGCACATATCTTATATTTCATATATGTATCTTTTAATTCTTTGGCTGATAATATTGTCCTTGGTGCATTTGAATGAATATATGTTTTTTACTTTTGTTATTCGGCGATATATCCTCTCTGCACGCCCCTTCTGGACACTTACTTATATTTTTTGTAAGTAGGTATAACGCATTATAACCGACTGCAATTATATAAGTACGCCGGGGGGGCCAACTGTCGGGGATCAACTTTCACGAAATTGTTTTTTCTTGTCATTTCTCAGCAATTATTGCTTGATTTTAGTGATGCAACGAATACTACTTTTACGAATACGAATACGAATATCAAACCTACTCTCCGGCGAATACGAATACGAATAATTTGGCAGAGTAATAAAACACTAATTTATTTAACCTGGTTCTGTTTGTTTTATTATAGGTACTAATAATTAAAATTTACAACTGTCAATTTTTTATTCAGAAAACATAACATCTATAGATTCGCTGGTGATAGGCGATTTATTTTTTCAGTTTGGATGTTGCCAGCCGTTGAATGCTAACTCACGTGTAACAATATACTTGCACTTGACCTGTGCTATCGACTGTCAAATACTGAAACTACTAAGAGAAAGAACGCGTATTAAATGAAAAATTCGAGGTTCATTACTATGAACCACAAATTCCATAGACATTAATTCAAAAGTTTTTTATGTAGTATTCGTATTCGTAAATATATATTCGCCGAATACGAATATTCGGTAAATGTCTACTATTCGGCGAATACGAATATTTGTATTCGTATTCGTTGCATCACTACTTGATTTTTCTCCTAGGCAAACGACTCGTGATATCCGCTATCGAATATAATACAGTTCATTGGTTAATTAGTACGATTCTACAGGAAATATAATTACATCAACATACTCAATTTACAACCGGAAGTCACTAATTTAATTACATACATAGTTAATATTTTCTGATTTGTACCTAAACGTGTATATTAGTTATGCTGTTATTTTCAGAGCATGTTTAAGACAGCTGTAATTCAAATCACTGATTTTGTTATTAAAAAGTTTTAACTTTTGAATGAAAGTTGAAAACCGATGAATAACTAATTTAATTATTGAAATAATTATTTGTACTTTTTTACTTATTCGTGTTTGGTAGGTACTTTTTGATTAATATAATCGACGATGTTTTTTTGGTCTGTGAATCTATGAAACTATTTTTTGTTTATTTGTCTGTTTCGCCTTCCAAGGGCATTATGAAACTTATACTTACTTACTTTTTAAACGAAATTTAACCCAAACAGATAAAGTTACAACATGCTAGCCTGATAGGTAGGTGTACTTGATAGGTATATTCTAGCATTTTAAATAATTTATTTTTTACAGCCCTCAACACTAGATTCAAAACGCGCGCCCATCATTTGTGTACAGTTGAAAGTTGTCACATGAGGACGAATCCTTTCTACGACTCGTTTTTAACTTCAACAGCTCGGTAGAGTAACGATTTATCGGCCTCTATTTTCCTATTTCCTCCCTCTTACAACATGGATCTCTTCAAAACCCAGGATCTCTCCTTCCTTTCCACAAAATTACCCTCCACACAGTATCCCCTAAGATGACCTATTTCCTGAGGGAAATTATTTTCCTGTGTGGAGTTTGAAAGTTGGAAAGAACCAAAAGTTACATCAATTTACTTCATTTGTCAAAGAAAAATCGTATTTAACTGTACCTCTTCTAAAATATTATAAAACTTTTATTTAAAATTCTTATAAGAGAAACATATCAGGAAAATTTCTTATCTGGGTCATATACTTCGAGGGGAGAAGTATCACTTGCCCCATTTAATATTGAAAGGCAAGCTAGAGGGTCGCCGAGGGCCTGGTAGGAGACAAATGTCTTGGCTGCGAAATATACGAGAGTGGACCGGTATTAGAAGAGTGGAGGAGCTATTCCGGGCAGCGCAAGACAGAGAGACATTTTCAAGAGTGATCGCCAACGTAGTGGGGACCTGATACGGCACACAAAGAAGAAGATGAGAGAAATATACAATCTAAAGTATTATTTCACAGACACATTTAAATATTTACTTATGCAAACAAAATGTTTTCCGTTTGCTATAATTTTCGAAATCATATCAATAGCCAATTTAACATCATTGCTTGAAAGTTTTTCTTTGATGTTCATTAGTGCACATTTGAGGGGACCTACCACTTTCCCACGGCTGTGTGAGGAAACTGATTGTTTAACCTCCTTAGCCGCACACGTCAGGACTCAAGTTTTTTGTAAAAAGGAAGCTACATTTATTTTTGAAACGAATCTAGACCCTCCTATATCCCTGCATGCATGATTAGTGCACAAGCTCTTGTGAATACATCTCAGAATCAAAGATACCTGTAAACAGCTTGATGTTGTAACATACCAAAAGTATCGTGGAACAGCGCAGCCCATTATCTTTCACCATTACGTTTGTAGAAATTCCGACTGCCATAATAAAAGCCATCGTGCCGTCTGTTTTTGCCATTGGTTTTGCATATTATTTTGGCATTTGGTTGTCACGCAACGGGCAGTACTCCAATGCGCGCCATGGGATTTTGGAAAGGCCAACGAATTCAAATACCGATTAACCTGTTGTTGTTGATTGTAAATCTCTGAATATTGCCTTTTATTGCCTCTATGATCTCATAAATATGCATTATATTCGGCCTTCAATTTAGTCTCGAAGATAGTGATTTTTTAACGCTTGAGTGCCGGTTGTAGCAATCATTGTATTGGTGTTGTGAGGACACTAGGAAGTAAATAGGTCATTGCACGTATATACGGAAGGAACAAAATCCGCGTGAGAACGTACTGATATATGATATTGGGGGTTCAATTTTAATGTGGCCCAACTCCAACATTTCGGTGTTTTTGAAGTAAAACTTCTTTCCGCACGCTCGACTTGGGGGGTAAGCTGGTGAATGCGTTACAAAAAGTGGTGATGTGTTACGAAAAGTGTGATGTTAGGAAAAGTGTGATGTTAGGAAAAGTGTGATGTTAGGAAAAGTGTGATGTTAGGAAAAGTGTGATGTTAGGAAAAGTGTGATGTTAGGAAAAGTGTGATGTTAGGAAAAGTGTGATGCGAACGGTAATTGATGCGAACGGTGATCGATGGGAGGCGAACGGTCGGGCCTTTATGCACGATTGTTATTCGTGTTATTGTTATATTGTTAATGGACTATTTGTCCATAAATAAATAAATAAATTATATACAGCGGGTACCCGGCATGCCTTGCAAGGCCACTGTAACCTCGCGGTCAACTAAACTGTTACGGTTCCATCCCAAGTCCCGGGAAACTACATTATAATGCAAGCGCCTGCACTATATAACATTATATACAGCGAGTACCCGGCATAAGTTAGTAAAGTTTTACTTCAGTCGTGTGGTCTAAAGCACAATCGTTTTTTTTTTTTTTAATTTATTTATTACTAGCTGGTACCCGGCATGCGTTGCTATATCATTTAATAAATAAATTGTTTCTCCCTGCGTGTCCTTTCCTCCCGCATCATCTTCCCCTCTCGCGTTCCCACTCCACCTCCTCCAACTTCTCTCTCCCCACTCCACTTCCCCCCTTTCCACGTCCCATGAACCCCCCGCCCGTATTCCCCTCCCACCTCCCAGATTCGCTTCCCCCATTACGGGCTCCCTTCCCCCCTTTCCGCGATCCCCCTATTACGGAACCATATTTTTGTAACAAATATGGTAAATTTTTTTTTTAATGTTTTTCATTTACTCACAAATAATTGCCCATGTTGCCTTTGAAATCATAAAACTTTAAAATCTCTAATGACTTGTATCTTATAATTTAAAGTAAAAATAAATAAAGTAACCAACAGCCGTACTAGATATTTGATATATGTACCTTTTGATTACAAAAATAAATTTTCAGTTTGGTTGGGTATTTTGCTCTCAAATCCAAAATTAAGTTTTGTATGAAACGGGCCGAAACCGGCCGCGCAAACGTTCCACCCTAAATAAATATAATTTAGTGCCTAAGTAGTGTGCTATTATGCATGATGTTTAATAATATTAACTAGATTCGAAGTTAGATTTATTCAGTCAAAATTTTCATTTAAGCAGATATGTAATTACTTGAAAATGTTGTGGGATTTTTGAAGTCGCATTAATAAATGGCCCGCCAAAACTGTTCATTTCAGTATTTTTACAGACATTTTAATTTCCGCCGGGATGTCAACCGCTAACTTCTGATTACAGACGAGTAATGTCACAACGTCTGCATGTTACATGCTGTCATGTCCATTCCAAGATGCTGTTCGCTTATGACATATATAACATGAGAGCACGTGGCATGTATTATATTACATACGTTGGATTTAAGCACCCTAATATCGGATACACTTAAGGAGAAGCTTAACGTGAAACCACTATTTCAGATTAATCTTTACTACGAATCGGTTTACATTATGAATACCAAAAATATGTTTTAAATAAATTAAAGCTTTAACTATCATTTCACCGAAATAGAAATAAAATAAAATAGTTAATAAAAAAAGTATACACATATTTTTTTAAATATATGACAGCAATAAGAAACAACTTCAAATAAATACATTTTATGGTTCAGATTATCTACGATAGTTTCCTTGGATTAACTTTTTTCTTTCTTATAAAATTATTCGCAAAATAAATGAGGGAGCGGGCCGTATCGGCAGAGACGGGGCGAGAAATAAAAGGCGTCAGTCGGTGTAGTGAGCCAGTCGTTTATTGGGCTACGTAGCGAGGTCGGTAAAACGGTAACATGATGTAATGCGGAGTGCCGTAGATGAGATGCTGCAGGCGCTCGGAGGAGATGGAGATGGTGTGGTGAAGGTCAGCGAGTTGCTCAACACCTTGGCGGTGGAGATGACCTATCTTCCAGGCCGTTGCTCGACGCTTTGAACGGTGAGTGGCTCGGTGAGCTGAGCCACCAGCAGGTAGTCCTGGTGAGGCGGAGCGTGTTTCTATGGCAGCGAAGCACGGTGCGCTTCGGGGTGCCATGAAGTGGTGAGCTGATCCCTGGACTGAAGGTGACACAAGCCTTGTAAGTCGCGGGATGTAGCTGATCTCAGGAGCTGAATACACGATGGGCCTTATAGCTGAGACCTGGTGATGGACCTCGGGAAGCTGCCCTGGAGAGAGCGGAGATGCAATGCAGGAGCACTTGTGCGGAGATCTGTTACGTGTTGATTTGTTGACCGACTAATGGTCTGGGACTGACTGAGCGAGCGCCGAGTTTAGTCGCTTTATATATACCAGCGCGACCGGTGGAGTAATGTTCCATTCGCCGGCAATGTGTACACTAGAAGGTACTCGAACATACCCGGTGCTGAATATTCAGGCGGCTTATAAACTCTAGACCTTTCTAGGCGGTGGCGATATTAATCGACGAGACGGCCGCGGCAGGTGAGCAAAGTACACCGGCATGTACGGTAGGTACCTAGGCAAGTGCCGGCGCCGCGCGAATATTAGATGTTTCTCGTGTCTTCTTCAAATTCCTTTGGTTATTTTTTTTACAACCAAAATATTCACTAAAAATAATTTACATGGCAGAACAACGTTTCCCGGGTCAGCTAGTAATGGATATAAATAATCTATTCCACTTCACATTTCCCAAATATTGACGGAGAGGATATTACAATCGTTGAATGCCATTATAAGCTACCTTTTAAAATTGAATAATTTGACAAAGTTACCAACCTGCTAAATAAAAAAAAATAGGTTCGTAAAATTCTCCTTCAGGATAACTAAACTAGGATAACTGTATGGCAAAGTGAATAAAACCTCATTCAATTTTCGCCGTTGTCTTTCGAAAATAATAGATCATTAATGCGCCGTATCCTTGCTTAAAAAGAAGAAGATGGAGAAGATTACGAATGTTAGAGAGTGCGCTAATATTTGAAACGGTAAAATTGAAGCGAAAGTTGTGAAATGAAAAACGACTTGTTTAAAATAGAACAAAAATCTCTTGGGGGCTGTATAAGAAATACTGTGAATTTTTTCATACATATAACTTTTGAAATAACTGAAACAGACGTAAAAATAATAATTTTCGGAGCATATTTTGGGATTTTTTTTCTATCGAGGGAATTTCATATAATTTGCGTTTCGGCATGGATAATGTATAGATATTATCTTCAAAAATAACATATATTTTTTTAAGAGCAAAAAAACTTCAAATGTTTAAGGGGTATATGAAAGAAATCGGTAGAAATTCGGGTAGCGGCGGCTTGAGAGGAAGCCACAAAAATGCGTGTAATTCTTATATCGCCACGAATACAGGTAATAGGCATAAAAATCGCTTGGCAAAATTTTAATTTACGGATTTTTTTCGGATAAATCATCAATCTTCTTACAATAAATACCTAGTCTTCTTTGCGTAAATATATCCATTTTTATTTTAATGTGGAACATATTGTTTATACCCGAGTGCCTGTCTAATGTATTTCTTAAAAGTTTATTCCATGTGAAATCTTGGGATTCGTAAAAAGTTAGATTCTTGAAAATAAAAATTCCGTACAAAAATAAAAATCAAGGCATGCTATCGCTAACCACCATGGGTAAATATTATTTTTTTAATTTAAGTAATCTTACTTATATTATAAACGCGAAAGTATTTATGGATGTATGTGTGTTTGTTACTCTTGGATGGATTTTAATGAAACTTTACAATAATATACCTCATACATCAGAATAACATATAGGCCATAATAGAGAACTCCAGTCCATTTTTTTTTTTTTTAATGACCTTCTAACTTAAATAACTGCATTTATATTTTTATTTTTAGAGTTAGTTTTAATACTTAAAATAACTGTGAAGGTTTTAATTTTTCAAGATCTTCCGAAAACCATCGTATGTATTGTGAATCGTGTGACGTCATCACTCTTGAAAAATTACTATAGGATCGGCAATCAGCTGATCAACTGCCGCCATTTTGAATTCCGTTGTTCGAAGTATTCTCCCTAGAAGTAGCATTACTATTTTTTTTGTGCAGTAGCTTTGAATATTTTTAGGCCTAAATAATGTTTTAATAAACACAACAACTAAATCTCTATAAACAGTATGTAAATAAACCAATAAATTAATACGATGGCTTGTGTCATATATAATGACTTAACGTTGACGTCACGACACGTCGAACAGTGAGGTCCGCACTAAAATTTCAATAATGCTAACTTGACGGCGTGTTTTCACGACCTGATTAAAAATGGAATTTTTAATAATTTTTTAAAAACTTTGCGTTTAATATTATTAAATAAAACTTATATATTCAGAATCAGCGTTTATTGGTCTATTTGAACATATTTTTTTAAAGCCATAATATTTTTAACTGAGTTCCTTATTTAAAAAGCTAGCTAGGAAAGTTGATTCAGGGAGAAACAATGTATTTCTTTGAATATGGCATTGTAACGCATGCCGGGAACCAGATAGTGCTATATTATTAATATTAGTTATTTTAGTTATTAGTAATTCGTCTTTGGTAGTAATTAAAAGAAAACCGATAATAATTTGATCATTATTTTCAGCGGAAAAAGACTTAGCAGACAAAAGTCATTGTCCTGAAATGGTCGCGGGGGTCTAATGACCCGTAGCATTAAACAAACTGAGCTAAATTATTATTATTTAACGATATAAAATGATGGTTAGGTAGGTCGCAGAACTTTCACTATCCATTAGAAACAACGTTGATTGTCGCGGAGCCTAATTCACTAGATTAGAAAGTAAATTAATTTACTGAAACTTTGTTGTCAACCATTCCAGCAGAAGCGCGGAATGTTAGTACTTTAAATGGTTTAAAAGTGACGGGGAATTATTGTAGAATGTAACGTATGTCGTAAGTCACAAGTTGGTGATTACGCTGGAAAATCTGAAGCACAAAACAGTAAGTTTTTCCGGTTGTAATTAAATATTTTGTTTAATTTTTAAGGAAAGCATTAGCAGCTGTCAAATCGTTCTCTGGTGTTCATCAAATTTAATCGAACAACTCCCAGTTTGGC
Organism: Limnephilus rhombicus; assembly: GCA_929108145.2. Classification (NCBI taxonomy): domain Eukaryota; kingdom Metazoa; phylum Arthropoda; class Insecta; order Trichoptera; family Limnephilidae; genus Limnephilus; species Limnephilus rhombicus. Next base: position 54,468,921 of record OV815277.1, on the reverse strand, counting down.
AGCGTTCATATTTAATGTTTAAGTTATGTAATAATTATGAATACACATTTTTTTTATATCGAGGCAAGAATCAAACAAGCAACTTCTAAAGTCAAATAAAACCTATTACTGCTGTACACCAATTTGAAGGAAATGTGGAAATCGTCAGATTAATCAAAAGCTATTGCTCAGAGAAAGTCGAAAAATGAAGGATTTTTTACCATTACTTCCATTTATAATTACAACATTGATAACAATATTCTGGAGACGTTAACACAAATTAAAGACTTGGGCATCACTTTCCAATCTAATCTCTCATTTGTTAACCACATAACAGAAATCTCTAATAAGGCCTTAAAAATGTTGGGATTTATAACTAGGCTAACTAGAAATTTTAACAATATTAAGTGTATAAAACTGTTATATTTTGCATATGTTAGAAGTCAACTTGAATACAATTCTCCCGTCTGGAACCCATATTACAATATACATGTACAAGCTGTTGAAAGAATACAAAACAAATTCTTACGTTTTCTTAATTTTAAAATGGGTATTCCAGCAATTATGTTGAACTACAATACTATTTTGAATGATATGAATATGCTTACATTGTCAGACAGAAGAACTTTCACTGACTTGGTATTTCTGTATAAAATTCTAAATGATTTAGTTGACAGTCCGGTATTGCTCGAATTGATAAGCTTCCGGATTCCACTACGTAATACTAGAAATCAGGATTTATTTCAGTGCAGTAATTCTGGAACTAACTACCATATGTATTCCTCTTTACCCCGAATATTAATGGAGGGAAACAATTATACCAAGTCAGTGGACATCTTCAATTTATCTTTAAACAAATATAAAATATTGTTACGAAGGCAGTTCAGTTATGTACAATAAATACTGTATATTTCTTACTATTCATATGTAAAAGCCCCGAAAAAGGGCGTTAATAATAAATAAATAAATAAATAAATTTATTAGATAACCGACACCTCTGCCATAGGTCAACTTAAATTGTTCACTACGTTTTTTGAACAAGGTGCACAGGTTCATGGGGGTGAGGTCTGTCCAAAATCGGGCCGAATCGGGACACACTGGTTGAGGGAGACCTTTTGACCTCTCCAGCAAGACTATCTCATCTAATCTTGTTCCTTTCGTTTTGTACAGCAGTGAGAGAAATGGATTCATAAAGAGACTCTCGATACAGCATACCATATGATGACATAGTTGACAAAATTATTTTCCTCAGGGCCACCTGTGTGGAGCAAAAAAAAGCGCACCATCACAACTATGTAAATCAATTTTTATTATCATAGCTTGTGGTTGTACGATGTCTGCCAGACATCATTTTCTTTTTGTGGCTTGAAGGATTATCTTCTCTAATAATAACGAACTAATAATACATTTCTTTGCTAAAGTATAAAGGAAGACTTGGCAAGAAAACCACAAATAAATATTATGTACACATGAAAGTGTAAAGCGGTTGCAGTTAATATTTATTAATATTGCGGATATTTCTATGAGACTCCATTACCTATCCCTATTCATTTTAGAAACATTGATTTTATTTCTCAACCATAACCGTCTTACGAATAAATCGTGCAACTGTTTTAAATGTATTTGAGAAAATAATACACGCAAGCGCATTAATTGCATACTAAATCAGGTAATAATTAGCTGTTATAACGAGATGATTATTAAAAGGGAGGTTTTAGAGTATTTTCTGCACCTGAATAAAAATACCAAAACTGACATAGGTTCTTCTAGCATTAACCCTAAGAAATGTACTCACCTAGTACATACTTAGAAAATATTATTCTATTTATTATTAACTTCAATTTAATACGGCCAGTGGCTGAGTTGGCACCGCGTTTGGGTCCCACCCAGTCGTCCCGTGTTGGATTTCTCGGCTGGCTAAGTCCTACATCTTGACTCAAGCAAAATTTTCGGCTCACTGTGGTAGTAGTAGGAGATTTTCATTGTTTTAGGGTTATTCTTAACCCGGGAATGTTTGTCTTTATTAAAAAATAAAAATAAAACAAAAAAATAGTACACAAAACAAGATGGATCTTTAAATCCACAAAGTAAGACCGTAATTAATAGTTCGGTAAATTATCGTTTTATTGTATGTACTAGAAATCTACTTACCGAATCACTTAAACCAGGAAGCAAAATCTCCCAGTAACCGGAAGAAAGCTTCTAGCACATTACCTTATTAACCCAATAAAACCGCAAGTTATTGTAGACTGTATCTATAATCTACACCTACATCTTCTTTCAATACAGCTGAGATTATACCATATTGGGGGCAACATGGTGTAATATTAGATACTCGGTAGGTAGGCACTGCTCCTGCCTAGGATAGTTAAAGTTAGTGGGTGGTAACAAACGTTTCCTTCTGGCTAATTGTTCGGCTTCTCATTAGCTGTAGTATATTATCTGAACCGCCGTGAAAGTAAGTCCGGACATCGTTAATAAAATTTGCGCCCGCCGCGCGCCGTGAGATCGTTAATTCATTAATATCTCGAATTAATTAAAAATATCTACCCGTGTCAAAGGGAACTCGCAGGAATTTAAACGAGTGATGAAAAAAAACACGAAATTTATTAGATTAGTGGTCGGACGGTCGATAAAAACCCTTTTTTAAATAATTTAATCTGTGTGTTTTATTCGTAAAGAATTGTTTTTTTTTACATTAGCTCCATACAGGACGCCGCGAGGAAAATAATTTCCCTGACAGGTTTTTTTTAAGGAAATGAAGGTGAGGAAGTTCTGGGAAGAAAAAGGTATGGTGGGTGGGTAGGAATCTAGGTGTTAATGTGTCCAGGAGTTTTAAATTCATCCCTCCCACTGCAGTGCAAGGTGATGGTTCGAGAGAGTCCTGCGTGAGGGGTAAAATGGTCATCCTCAACAATTCTCTCCAAATCGGTCCCACATAGGGCAGATGCATCCGCCGCCAAGACGTAAACAATCCTCACCCCGTGAACCCGAGCAGCCACCAAACATAGGGAACCACTTGGGGTGACCTATGGAAGAGGTGTCAGTTATCTAATAAATTGTTTCCGGGACGGCGGTACCCATACCCATCTCCTAAGTTACAAAATTATTTTGATAACATAATTTTATTTATTTTTATTTTTAACATAATATTGTAATATTTAATTTAATGAAGACAATATTAGCAAAATTCTACCGAAAATCTGAAAACAGACAAATCAGAAAAAGATACTTACTGAGCTAATGTGTTCTTTTCCGATTCGGTCATATTTAACTGTATCATACTAAGTAAATGCTATCTAGATAGTGTCTAGATAAATTTTTATCCATTTTATTTTTAATATGCGACATCTATTGACTTTTCTGCAAGTCTAAGATGATTTTTTTTTTTCTAATGTGATGAGTAAAACCACAAATTGTAATATTTAATTAAATGAAAACAATATTAATGAAGATAATGTGGCTAATTCTTAGTCGAAGTGTGATACAGTATGACCGAAGGGGATAGGAATTTTTTCACCAATATTATGTATATATATATTTATATGTATTGTGTATAATTTTGTATATGAAATGGAGGCCTCAGCACGGGTAAACCACCCAGTGAGGCCAACATCATTGAATTATGTAAAAAATGTATATAATATTGCATCAAATAAATAAATAAATAAATAGGGTCAAATTAGCTCAGTGGTTAGAGCCGAGCCCCGGCAAGAGTAAGATCGTGGGTTCATTCCTAGGATTTTTCTATATCGATTTTTCATTTGAGAATCGCTAATATGGTTTTATTTAACGATTAAATAATATTTAACTTAAGGTTTGTTGTTAGTCTCTTATGAAAAGCGTGGGCACCTCTACATTAGCATTTTACTCGCGGTAACCGTAACTCGCCTCTTTGGGAACACATTAGTATTTTTCTCCGCTGTATGAAATTCCTCGGAATAGTTGTATCAGAGTTATTCAACTAAACGCTACTGGCTGCTTAGAAATCTCCACAATGTCACCATTTGCTATTCACCGTAATACAGCGACAATAAACTACCTTCTATTATATCCTGTGTCGTTTAGAGAGGTGGTATTGTGCTTCCTGTCAACTAACAGTCAACCGGTGATGTCAATGCCTGATCAAATTAATTAAATCAAATTTTTTACCTGGAGAAAATAAACATTAAACAGATCAAACGCAAAGAAATAATGAGACTATTAAATACGTGTATAGAACAAAAGATTTTTTTTCTTTAGGATCAATAACTAATATTACATTCAATCTAGTGGCTTAGCTATGGGTAGTCCGATTTCCCCGGTGTTAGCGGAATTCTTCATGGATTAATAACGAAGAATCTATTGAAAAATTAAAATGATTTAAATAAGTTGCCTTCTATCGTAGATAACATACTAATTATCTGGACAGACATTAGATATTTTTATTTTTAGTTTTATGCCGGCAACCCGGGCGTTTATTATTTTAAAGTAACGTACAAGTAAGTAACCCGCCTCACTAGACTATGTCTGTTCAGAGACGGGTACATATAAATATATTTACAGATGCATAACTTACATATATTTCCAAAAGAAATTAATAAATCGATCCAATTCACAATGGAAATGAGGGGAATAAGATTAGCTTTCTCGACATAGGTATTAAAATCTTTTCCAAAAAATTTGAATTTTCAATCTACAGAAAACTAACATATAGTGATAAAATCATATACAACACAGCTATATACATATTTCACATAAATTATCAGTATTTTGTTCGCTCATTTACAGACTTTTACACGTGCCTTTGAATTATATAAATGCATTTGTAATGAATAAACAATTAAAATCATTTGCTAAATCTCCGCTTCTATATCCATTGTAATTTTCATCATATTACGTTCTAATGTAAAATATGTGTTTTTTTTATATATGACCATTACAAGGTTATTAAAACTCCAATGTGACAACCCTTTAAAATTCAATAAAAAAATTCCATATCATCATAAATATAATACCGATATGACAACAATAAAAATTAGGTAGATAATTAATAATGCATATTCAAATTTGAAAAAAAATTCAAAATTTAGGCGTATTAGATTTGTCAAAGAATTTATGTATAAAAATGCATAAATCGGTAATTTTAAATACATGTACGATTACAAAATATTAAACCAGCGTTTTATACAAGAAATAATATCGGTAATTTTTTGAGAAATACTAAAGATAAAGACCATAAATTGACTAATTCCGGAATATATAAACTCAAATGCAATGATTGTCCCTCATTTTATATTGGAAAAACAACTCGTAATTTTGAAATCAGAATCAAAGAACATTTAAGGTGTCTTAATAATAATAATTTTTCTGAGTTCGCTAACCATATCATTGAAAATAACCATAGTTTTGAAAAAAACACAGGGATAAATATTCTTCATATCAATCATAAAGGAAAACGTTTAGATAACTTAGAAGCTTTGGAAATTAAAAAATCCCTTAAAAATAATGAATCTATTATCAACAAACAAAAAATATTGTCATATAGCCCAATCATGGATTTGTTCCCCTACCCACCCACTCTACACTAATACCTACCCACCCAATCTACATTATTAAATAACAACGGCTCCACCCCTACCCTAATAAAACATTGTTCTAAACTGTCAAATTAGTATAAGCATTCCCTGACGAAGGAACGTTTGTTCCGAAACCGGTCGGATTTGCACATTTTATAAGTGGTTTATACAAAGTTGCATTGTTTCATTTTATTACAAAAGATTTTTTAAATATTTATATTGAGGGATCAGTAGGATTTATAGGTTCAATTAGGAATTCCACAGAGCCGAACCCTCTGATATGAAAATATCTGGAGTCGGTGAATTATTTTCCCATCTGGTCTCTGGTAGGTTGACATGTTGTTCTTGTATTGTTTTGTAATTATAATACTTATATAGTGCAATTGCATAACGTGGATTGACCAGATGATCATTTGGGAAGTGTGTGAAAGGGTTTAGTTTTTCCTGTGGGGAAAATTAAACCCGGACATTTAAATCTGGTGCGTAAAATTTTTTATTTATATTTTATTTTTTTATGTCTATTATGGAACACACATTTTACAGATGATTACAATGGTGGTATGTAGTACAAAAAAACTTAATGTTTAGTAGCTGTACGTAAAAAGATTTATTATTTATTTTTTATTATTATGTGTGTGTAAGGTAGGTTTGAGAAGGTAAAACTGTCTGTGGGTAATATTGTATGTTTCGTGAATACCTCACTAGGAGAACCTGTGCTGAGAACATCTAAGGTTTTTCCCGAACAATATTGAAGTAAGGCTACAAACCTACAAACCCGAGGTAATTACGCCTATTTGAAAAATCCAAAATAATTAGAAATTCGACAGCCAAAGATGACTAAGTAACAAAACCCATATATTCGAATAAAATCCTTGTAGACCACCTCTCCCTCATATTTGTGTACATGTCGCAGGCAAATCGTAAAATCAGGCCGTTCATGATGCACCTGAGGCACTTCACGAAGTAGCTAGTTTTATATTTGTTTTATTATAAAATATTATAATGGATTTCCGCCGTGAATTGTCAGTTTCAAAAATAGAAATATTAAAACGTACGTCATAAAATAGTCACATAGAACACATTTGGAAGACAACAAGATATTTTCATATTCGCAGTAATGTGTATTAGGAAAGTTGGTGTGCATCAAACTTTATTTCATTATGAAAAACTAATTCTGCTAATACATCTTAGCATCACTGCAAGTGAGTAACAGAGTACAGAGAGAATGTCTCTGCTCAATGGTCCGTGATGAGTGTTGTGCTGTGCTCACGTAGCTGGTAGCGAGACAATATCCCCACGTACCACGTACTCGTACATACATTACCAGCAGCCCACAGCCGCAGCCGTTCTGTACACGGATCATTTCTTTTCTTATAAATAATGTCCGAGGAATAACGGTCTGTGTTCACGGTCAGTACGGTATCATGATTTTTTCTGTTTTTCAATCATTTTAAGTCGAATTGGTACGCAGAGGTCGGATTGTTGGTTAGGTTAGTCTTTACTCTAATAATCTGACTGTGAGTTAAGTTGTTTAAACAGCGTAAGTACCGCCGTGGGAGAAATTTTAAAGAAAGTTTTTTCGCGGTTTTTCGCAGGGGCAGGAAGAGAAGACGGACCGCCAACAACTGTATCTAGGCACACACTCCTTGCCTCATACACATTCATACATCGTCTCATACATGCTCTTCTATTATTCAGACTCTTGACATGGCCCGACTAAAGTATCTGATTCACTTGGTCGTGCTATGTCTTCGTCGAGCGTCCCCGACTTCTTCTTACTTTCACATTTGCGTCGTATGTTTTCCTTACACTCTTTTCCCCGTTAATTCGCTCTACATGCCCAAACCATCCGAGGGTCTCTTTCTTAATTTTACTCATTACGCTTACTTCAGCCTTGCATTCTTTGCGGATCTCCACGTTTCTCACACTCATAAAGGTATAGCACCCTTAATAGATGTTCAAAACAGGTACATACATGTCAGTTTAGAGTGAGTGCAATTGCGGAAAAATATCACAAATTGTTACAAAATATATTAATAATAATAATAATTGTCTAATTTATATAGCGCCGTTTTCGTGGAAAATCACCTCAAGGGCGCTGTACAAATAATATACAAAAGAATTAATATTACTAGCTTAAAACTAAGATTTACAATTACAACTAGTGACTTACATCTAAGACTTATAGCTACTTATACTATTGGCTTACAACTAAGATTTACAATTATAACTAGTGACTTACATCTAAGACTTATAGCTAGTGATTTATGACTAAGACATAGATTCTAACCTAAAACTGGTGACTTATTAACACACATATTTTTTTTATTTTTTTTTTTTATTATTTATTGAAACATTTATTATAATTACAATTTTACAACAAAATATTTTTTTTTACAGGTTTTTTTTTACTACTCTTCCATTAAAAGCATTTGCTTGTGTATGGAAGGGGAGTGTACATAAATGCTATTAGTTATTAGTTAGGTATAAGTTAGTACTTAAATAATGAATTGTACATAAATATATGTGAGCTGCAGTATTTATTTGATAATGGTGTGTTTTTTTTTTTTTTAAAGAAAGAATGTTATGGAGAACTAAGATATTTGTAAGATTAGTTGACAGTAGTTTTTTTTTTAAGAATATTTTTAAAATGTCTCTTGACAGAGAGCAGTATTCGGGTTTTATCATTGATGCTTCTGATTTCTTCTGGTAGACGATTGAAAAAAGTTCTTCCCTGATAAGTATAATGATGCTGTGCAAAAGACGTATTTAGTTTTGGGCATAGAAAAACATGTTTAAGTCGAGTTCTGTTTTCATTTAAAAATGGATATTTATCTTTTTCTTTTATTATTTGAATTACTGAATTTTTAATATATAAATCTTTAAATGTGGGAACTTGAAATTCTTCAAACAGGCGTTCAGTTGGGTAGTCTAAGGATTTTTTTTAATATAATTTTAATAATTGTTCTTTGTACAATTTCTATTGGAAGAAGGTTACATTTATACGCGGATACCCAACTAATAATAGCGTATTGTAGAGTGGATTGAACTAAGGCATAGTAGATTAAATATAGATTTTTTACCGACAGAAAATTTCTAATTCTTAAAAATATATATATTAATTTTCTGATTTTGTTTACTACTTGACATATTTGTTCCTTCCATTTCAGATTTTTATCGATAATTACGCCGAGATATTTAATTTTATTTGTTGTTTTTAATATTGTACAGTTTGATTTGCAATAATGTTGGTTGTGAATTTTAGTGTTATCGTGTATGACAATGTTAAAATTTTTGGGAGCGTCGTTTGGATGGATTGCAAATGGAATTACAAATGTCTTTTCACTATTTAGTGATTTTTTTTTTTTTTTTTTTTTTTTTTTTTATTTCATACAATTTTTGAAAATACACTTTTATGTTTTTTTTCTTGATTACCATACTAGGCTAATGCCTGTGTTAAGGTAATCATACATGATATAAGTTATACAGTTTATGAACTAGAACAAAATATAGGTTTGAAATAGAAATTATAAGATATTAGAAACAAGAGAAAGAAAAAAGATAAAAATATTTAAGGTAAAATATAACAAGATATATGTATACGTATGCACATACAAATACATATGCACATACATACACAAATACATATAAATACATACAAACACACATATATACATATATATATATATATATATATATATATATATATATATATATATATATATATATATATATATATATATATATATATATATAAATATATAAAGGATTATAAAAAAGAAATTTTTTTAAAGAAGTTAAAAATAAAATACTATATAAAATATATGTAAAAAATAAAATACTGAAATATAAACTTATAACTTTATAAAATACTAAAATATAACTATATAAAATACTAAGAAGTAAGATTTAAATATGTTAATCTATAATTTTTTTTTTTTTGAGAGCTAAAATTTTTACTGGAGGTTTGTCAATGTAGGTAATTAATCGTCTAGAAGAGTATATATTTAGGTTAGATTAGATTTCAGTGAAGTCAGGTTGGAAAAAGATGTGAAGTATGATATTTTATTTAGTTAATTTAATTATTTTCTTTTCTTTTAAAATGGTTAGGAAGTCATATATTCTTTAAAAAAATCTCGTCCCCTTTCGAATATCCAATTTTGAACACGAATAGTAAAAAGAGGTATGGTAATATTTGATTTTATATCGGTGCTCAATGCATTGTATATTTTGGGGGCAATGAACCAAAATTGTCGGTGAGCGAATGTGGTTCTAGTTTTTGGGACCACGCATCCCAGATTTGATGAAAAGCGGGTTTTGGCTTGATGTTGTGGAGCCACCAGTAGGTTATTTTTACGTATGTAGGATAGGCTTGTCTTAGTGAATAGTTGGCGAATATCTAAGACCTTAAATTTAGTAAATAGCACATTAGAGGGGTGGGTAGGTTGGCATTTAAATATGATTCTCAGTATTAGTTTTTGAACTGTAATTATTGGATTAATGACGGATTCTGTGCAACCACCCCATCCCAAAATACCGTATGTTGCAATGGATTGAAAAAGGGAAAAATATACGCTTCTAAGGGTTTTTAGGTCTAAGATGGATCTAAGAGAGTAGAATATATGGCAGAGCTTACGGAGTCTTTTTACTGTGCCACTTATGTGTGCTTCCCAACGTAATTGGTCATCTATGATTATGCCCAGATATTTAACTTCCTTAGATGATTTAAGGGTAGGACACGTGCAATTTGTAATAGGTGGGGTTCCGGGTGGGTTTGGGTGCATGTTTAGTGAACACGAGTGAATTATTGGTTTAGGGCAGTTGTTGGGAAAATTATGTTTGCGTATGGAAAACGTCATATATTGTGTTTTGTCAATATTGAGTGTAAGGAGATTTGTGTCAAGCCAATGCCTCACTTTTATTAGGCCATTATTAGTTTTGTTTATAACTGCTTGCCATGTTTCATCTTCGAATATTAAGACTGTATCATCAGCAAATGATAATATCTTACCTCCAATATCCATGGTACATAGTGTGTTGATGTATAAAAGAAATAGGATTGGTCCTAGTACACTGCCTTGCGGTACACCGTAAGACATGGGTAATTTTTTGCTTTTATTTATTTTGTCAGAGTGGATAAGAGTTTGTTGAGTTCGGTTTGTTAGGTAGTTTTCGAACCATGTGTAGGGTATCCCAGTTATTCCGATCTGTTGAAGTTTTTTAAGCAGTAAGGGATGAGAGACCGTATCAAATGCTTTTGAGAGATCGAGGAAAACAGCAAGCGGTTTTCGACCAAGGTCGAGATTAAAGGAAACTATTTTTGTGAGGGCGGCTATTGCATCTGAGGTACTCCTACCTTTGCGGAAACCATATTGGTTGTCCGATAATATTTTGTTATCTTCAAGGAACTTGTAGAGTCTATTCTTCACCGCTTTTTCTATGATTTTAGATATTGTGCTAAGTAAAGATATCGGTCGATAGTTATTTACAGACAGTTTGTCTCCTGATTTGAATATTGGGATTATTGTGGCCTGTTTTAAGGGGTTAGGAAATACACCAGTTTTAAAGCTTAGATTGATTATATGTTTCAGAGGTGAGGCTATATATTTTTGGATATGTTTGATGATTTTTGTTGAAATGTGATCTATACCTACAGAGTTACTGTTTTTAAGGGATGAGATTAGTTCTAAAATTTCTGCGTCAGTAGTGGGAGTGAAGTGGAAAGGGTTATAGCTAAGATTAGTGAGGGGTATATTGTTTGCAAGATCTTTGTCTGAGACGTTGTGTCTGTCTAAAATATTTTTTGCTAAGTTAGATCCAATATTGGAGAAAAATTGATTGAAATGGTCGGAAATTTTTTCGGGGTCGGAATTGACATGTAATATTTGGTCTTCGATGTTAATCTTAACAATGGGTGTATTGGTTTTATTAATATTGGCTATATCTTTAACGATATTCCAAATTTTTTTATTATCACCGGAAGCTTCACTGATTTCTTTATGGTAGTAATCTCTTTTAACACTGTCAATTATTTTTTTGCAGTTATTTCTATAACGTTTGTAGAATAAGAGAGATGCATAATCGTGGGGATTTTTTCTACAGAAGTTATGAATCTTATCGCGCTTTCTGATACAGTAGAGAATTCCTGCAGTGATCCATGGTTTGAGTTTTGTGTCAGATCGTTTTTTTTTACTTTTTGTGTATGATGTAGCATCGGTTAAGTGGTTACGTAAGGTATTTATAAATAATTCACATGCAGAGGTGACGTCGGTACAAGAATAGATAAGTTCCCAGTTTTCTTTAGAGACACTGTTTAGGAGAGTATCATATGAGATCTTTTCTTGGGGAGAAGTATTTTGTGGTGATTTGTGATTTTTATGCGAGAGAGAAGTGATGATTGAATAGTGATCTGTAACAGTTGATTGATAGACAATGGATTTGGTGTCTAGTTCACTCTTAACAAATACATGATCTATACAACTGCTAGTGTTTGAATCTGATTCTCTAGTTGGTGCTGTAACAGCTGGAAAATATCCTAATAAAGTTAGTGCGTTTAGATAATCATTTGCTTGAGGGTGCATTTTATTAATTATATTTATGTTAAGATCACCAATTATAAAGGTGTTTTGGCAGTGTTCAATGTTTGATAAAATTTCATGCAGTGAATGTATGAATGGGGTTATATTATGTGTATTCGGAGATCTGTATATTGTAAGAAGTGTTATATGATTATCAAGTTGAATTTGTAGACAGTTTGCAGATTTAATTTTGATCTCTTTTACTGAGTGTGAGATGTGATTTTTAATGTATACAATGACTCCATCGTTCTGAGTTTGGTTGTGTAGAGTATTATAGTGATTGTAGTTTCTTATCGTTTTAGGGATGAAATTTTCTTGAATCCAGCATTCACTCAAGACAATTATATCAAAATCTAAGACAAGGTCAGTGAGGAGAATTAGGAGTTCATCAAAATTTTTGTTTATACTTCTTATGTTCATAGAGAATATCGAAAGGGTTGAATTAAATAATAGTTGGCGTACTACTTCGGAATCATTGGTAGATATACATGGGATTGGTGTTGTGTTATCTATTAAATCTGCTATGTCTTCCATTTTCTGGTTTTTTGTTTTGCATAAATTATTAACAACCAAGTTGTAGTGACATTAGTACGTTTATGAGATAAAGATTTAGTTGATATAAATATATAACATATGCATAAATATATAAACTGTAAATATAGTTGTTGTGAATATATAATATAAGCACATAATGAATATATGACATAAGCATATAGTGTTAGCTTTGTGAAATAAGAATTTCGTTGTTGTGAATTTATAATATAAGCATATATAGTACATGTAATACAAACATAGATATATAAGGTATACAAATAGTTGTTGCGAAAATATAGTATAAGCGTATAGATAATATATAATACGAGCGTATATAGAATATAAAATATGAGCATGTAAAAAATAAACTGTAAATAAAACATAAGCTTATAAACAGTATAAAACATCAGCATTAGCATAAAAGGTATATAAGTGGTATAAGGATTTAGTTGTTGCGAATATTTAACATAAGCATATAAAGTATTTATAATATAAGCATAGGTGTATAAAATGTACTTATAGTTGCTGCGGATGTATAACATAAGCATATAAATTATAAACATAAGCACATAAAGAATATAGAATGTAAGTTTGAAAAGAAAATAAAACATAAGCTTAAAAAGATTATAAAACATAAGCATACAAAGAAAATAAAACATAAGCATAAGCATATAAAATATACCAGTGATAAAAGGATTAAGTTGTTGTGGATATTTAACATAAGCATACAAAGTATTTATAATATAAGCATAGGTGTATAAAATGTACTTATAGTTGCTGCGAATGTATAACATAAGCATATAAATTATAAACATAAGCATATAAAGAAAATAAAACATACGCTTAAAAAGATTATAAAACATAAGCATATAAATAAAATAAAACATAAAGTATTGTGGCCTACAGAAAATTAAAAATGAGAGACATACATCCATAAGCTTGCCAAAAATACGATGAATTAAATTAAAAGAATTTCGCTCCAAAGAGGTAGTCATTGGAGTAATATTGATTTTATATATGATCGTGTTACGAGGGTAAATATTATGTAGAAAGAAATAATAGTTGAGGATATTAATATTATCAAACAGATGTTCATTATATTTAGTTTGTTGATGGCATTTCGGGTAATGATAACAGTAATCGATCTTTGTTTGTTTCACTGACGAGTATTGCAGGCGTTCCGAAGTCCTCACGCAAGTATATACGTCCTTGTTTAATCCACGCGTATTTAAATTTGTCGTCTCTTGTTGCCTTACGGGCCAGGTACCATAGATGTTTGGCTCGAAAAGTCAGGTGTTCGGAAACGTAGACTTTCGAGCTAGTGCCAGCAATCCCCAGTTGTTGTGTATTTAATTTTTCGGCTGGACTGGATGCTTGCTTGTTGTAGGTTTTGACATCGGAAAGAAATTGGTCACGGTCCATGTTAGTTTTGAATTTGAAGATGATGGGTTTAGGTTCCTTATTAGTTATTTGAGAAATTCGGTAAGCTGCTTCAACTTCGTTTATATTAACATTAGACTTTGTAGTTTGATGAATGTTATATAACACATTTTTTAAGTTCTCACCCTTTAGTTCAGGGATTCCCCGAACTTCAATGTTTTTAGACCCGAACTTCAATGTTTTTGTTTTTTGTTGTTAGTGATAGTAAATTAGTGTCGAAAAAATTCTTAAGCGTATTGATGTCTTCTGTGGCCTGTAATTCTACATTTTCCCAAGTATTTTCACTTATTATTAAAACTGTATCATCGGCGTATGATGTAATTTGACCATGTAGATGTTGAAAAAAAATATCGTTTACATATATGGTAAAAAGGATTGGTCCAAGCACTGTACCTTGGGGGATTCCAAAGCTTGAAATCTCTTGATCACTATTAATACAATTGATTTTTACCACTTGAGGGCCGTTTTTTAAGTAGTTGGTGATCCATTTAATCGCGTTGCCTTTTATGCCAATATCATTTAATTTTTTTAATAGTATCTCATGGGATATGCTATCGAAAGCCTTTCTGAGGTCAATAAATATGCCCGCACATTTTTTACCTTTATCTAATGATTCGTAAATGTATGAAGTTACGTTAGCAATTGCATCTTGTGTGCTGAGTGATTTAATAAAACCAAACTGGTTTTTGTTTAGTATTTTATTACTATCTAGGAAATTTACCAATTGTTTTTTTTACTATTTTTTCAAAGATCTTTCCTATGTTAGAAATTAGACAAATTGGGCGATAATTCGTTACTTGGTGTGGATCACCAGATTTGTAAATAGGTGAGATTATTGTGTTTTTGTAGTTCATTGGAAATATTCCTTTCGTTAAACTCAAGTTTATTAAATGAGTGATGGGTTTTATTAAGTAAGATTTCATAGATTTTAACATGTGTGTCGTAATAGAATCAAAACCGGGAGACGAACCTCCTTTCATATTTTCTATTATTTTTAAGATTTCACATTCTGTTGTTATTTCAAATGTTGAAAGTATATTACGTTTCTGTAAATTTTTATTTTTATGTTTTTCCGGGTTAGAAGGTTTATGAATATTTTTTGCAAGATTTTTTCCAACATTTGCAAAGAAGGAATTAAATATGTTTGCACATTGTTTAGGCTGTAAATTGGCATCTATAATTTTTTTATCATGTTCGATGTACTTAATATTTTGAGTTTTTTTTGTATTGTCTATGGCCATATTCACAGTTTTCCACATTTGTTTATGATTATTTTCTGAAGATAATATTTTATTTTTAAAAAAACTCTTCCTTACTTTTTTTAATATAAGAAGTTAATTTATTTTTATATTTTTTATAAAAATTATATGCTTTTTCATCATGGGGATTTTTTAAAGTTGTTTTATAAAGTTTTTCTTTGTTTCTGATAGATATTATAAGTCCTTTGGTAATCCAAGGTTTTAAACATCTTAATTTTGATTTTATGTGTATTATTATTTCAGTTGTCGAATTTTTAATGTGTTGTGACAGGATTTTTTCAAAGTTAGTCGAACATATTTCAGTATCATCACTCTTTAAAACATTGTTCCAATCTTCCTTTTTTAGTTTTTCGGAGAGAATATTCATGTCTATTGTTGATTTTTTGGGTATTAAATTATGTTTTTTATGTTTAATATTATTATTATACAGAAGTAAGCATGAATGATGATCAGTTATGTTAGTTTTCCAAACAATCGATTTTAGTTTGTGAAGATCTTTAATGTTTACGTTTGTCCAAATGTGATCTAAACAAGATGGAGTATGTTCTTTTATTTCTCTAGTATTTTTATTTATGCAAGATATGAAATTTTGTTCAGTCATACAATTGATGTATTCAGTTTTGTTATTATTTTCTATTTTTTCATTAATGTTCACATTAAAATCACCCACCACGAAGCAGAGTTTATTTTTTAATTTTAATAATATGTATTTGAGGTCGTTAATAAACGTAATAATACTCGAGCCATGCGTTCTATAGATAGCTATTAAATGATATATTGATTTGCCGAGTTTGAAATGTACTTCGATGCAGTTTACCAAATGTATTGGGTGTTCTATAATGTTAACAATACTAAATTTATTATTTGCAAATATTATTATTCCCGAATTTTTGTTGATATCTACTTTGGTAGAAATATAATTGTACTCAGGTAAGTGATAAGACGGTGACTCAGCGTTCGTAAATGTTTCGGTTAACACTATGAAGTCCGGCATTTTAATTAAATTATTTATTTTTAAAATTAGTTCATCTAAATTTTTCTGAATGCTACGGATGTTTATGTGCATAATAATTATATCATTGATGTTTTTAGAAATCATTTTGTTACATGAATCAGTACAAATACATTCATATTCTTGAATTTTAATATTTACAATTAAGATTAGCGCCAGAAGAAGTAGGAAGTTTTTACATAATATTACAATTCGAGAATACGGGTGCAAAAAGTATAATGAAAGTTAACTGGATTTACGGGAAGGTATAGATATTTTAAATAAATTAATAAATTTAATAGTCGATCTTTACTGCATTAAGGTGATTCATCGCTCACCAGTAAACAGATTGAGGTATCACAATTAACAGATTACATTAAACAGATTGAGTTAACTATAAACAAAGAGAAAAGAGGAAAAAAAACTATTAAAAATTGCAAAGTTTAAAGAGCGTAACACACAAACACCAAATATTACATACAAATACCGTCTAGTTAAATTACTCAAAAGTTCTTTTATACTTTTTGAAGAATATAATATTTTTTTGTTTAATTTATAATTGCAGCCCTCAACATTTAGAGTTTAGACTAACAAATTTCTAAGGAAGAGACTTGCAGTTGTGTGTTAGAATCTACAACGAACTTCCAGTCAATGACAACGAAAAATAACTATCGGTGTTTGGTAGACACCGATTTTCACAATATTACGATAAAAATTGAAAAAATGGTACCTATTTATTATCTATATTTTATTCTGTTTCGTGAATCATTTAGATTTTTAAGTTTTATCTCGTTTTTGAACATGGTATTATTTACTTATTCTTCTTTATTTACGACACGAAAACTTAGTTAGATATTCGATATCGTAATCCTACTGTACTAGTCCTATGATATTTTCTTAGGAGCAAGACCACTAATGTAAAAAGTGCCCATAAAAAGTAAGTCTGCTTACTAAATTGAATACGATAACACACATGACACATACATAACATTACAAGTACTTTTTATGAGCTGTTATTCAATAATATATAATGGCAAACATGGCTACGCTACTCGGCGAATTGGGGATTCATTCATGCCCAGTTGCCAGTAATACAAATAATGCTTTATGTACCACTTACCCGGTTGTGCTTCTCGCCGCTGGCTTTTTCCCACCTCTTCTACTTCTCGGTAGATATAATAATACTAGACTTGTAAAAACTACAAACGTTCATACCGATACATCAGGCTCCGTTCCTCAAGCTCTGAATCATGCAGTTATTGTGATGGGACAACCCGTGTGAACGTGGTACGAATTCAAACTGTAATATTATACATAGCTTGTTTATAATAATATGTTAGTGGATACGCTCTCATTTAGAAATACGAGATAAACCTAAGAGAACATCAGAGAGGAAAAGCGTTGTGTGGAAAAAAGCTTTTTATTACAAGAATGATAATAATGCCATAACGTTAAATATATTTTGTACCTATTCGAAAACATCAATTACTTTGTTGCTTGTCATACGAGTAATAGGCCCCTTGCATCACATTAAAAAAAATCCGGTTTAGGCATATATTCTGAGACATTCCGTATTTTTTTTAATCGTATTTTTTAAATTCAGGGGATTGTTTTGAAAATTTCAATCCGAAAAATCAGACCATTTTTTATAAACCGGAAAGATGAAATGGCGATAATTACATAGCCGAAAATCATTTAAAAAAAATAACGTTTTCCACACGAATGGCACAGGGGGATAACGAGGCATATCAAGAATATTACATCTCATAAATATTTTTTTCTTGATCCATCTTACTGATCATAAATCATTATAATGTTCAACGTCTATTAGTGTCCGACCGATACTAGTTTTTACGGCCGAAACCGAAACTGAGTTTCGGCTTCGGTCTCAGGTTCGGCCGAAACCGGAAGTTCCATACGACGTCATGTTTTCGTGGAAAAAAATAGTCAATCTTAATCAATCAGCCTTTATTTTAAAATATATATTAATCATTCAATCTCTGATATTTGAACTAAAAATAAACATGACATAATTATCACTGCCCAAGTACATGGATGAGGTTTGTCTAGGTCATGAAGGTGTATGACCAGGGCCCACTGAACGCTAGATTCCTACCCACCCCTTTTCCTTCCCAGAACTCTCCTCTACTTCCTTTCTCTAAAAAAACCCTCCGCACAGCATCCACAAAGATTTCACAGGCCCAAAGGGAAATTATTTTCCTCAGGGCCTGTCATGAACTAAATCATTTCAATAGAAAAATAAAACTTACCTTTTTCGAAATAATGTTAAGTATAAACACCTCCAATTTCACAACAAATAAACCAAACTACCGCAAAGTTCGCGGAGCACGAAGATCGAAGTGAATCTAGTCCTGACACGATTACGGGCGCGGACACAACAAAATGACACTTCGTGGCTCGCAGTTCAATGCATCGAACATGTCCGATCGCAGAATGAAACCTCCCAAATTCAGTTTCGGTTTCGGCCTTAGTTTCGGCTGGATGGCGGCCGAAACCGAAACTAAGCTGAAACTCGTTTTTTGGCTGAAACTAGGCCGAAACCGAAACCGAAACCGAAAGTTCGGTCAGACACTAACGTCTATATTACTAAATCCAGTGTAATATACTAGTAGTTGTAAATTATAATAATATTAATAAGATAATAAGATGTTAAAATCAGCACCATTATCATTATACCCCTAAAACACGTACAGAAAGCAAAAAAAATGTACGGGCTTCTCTTCATAACATCTGTCAAAAAGTCAAACCAAATGATAAGTTCGCAGAGATCAAACAATAAATCTAGTCAACGTTAAATGTCAAATTCAAAAATTCGCCTGAAATCAAAGTGTTGCCATATAAAAAAAATCAGTGTGGAATTTAAAAAAAAAAAACTGTACATTTCTAAAAAATTTTACTAACACTTTCGTAATCTTAGTAAAAAAATCTATTCACACGATTTTTTCCAAGTCGTTATGAAATCCATGCAAGTGGCCTATTACAATATGTATTAATTTTTAATGAAATGAAGATAATATTAGCGAAACTCAATCGAAAATGTGGAGACAGGTTCGAGATTGAGTCCCAGAGGTGCAAATATCTTTTTCTGATTTTTCTGTTTCCACATTTTCGATTGAGTTTCGCTAATATTGTCTTCATTTAATTAAATATTATAATTTGAGATTTTACTCATAAAGTTAACAATTAAGAATAAATATATTAATTTGTTTGAAACTTCTTTATTTTAATACATTGCTTTATCAGTTTCAGAAGTATTAAATTAATTAAATTACTTCTTAAAAAATCACACATTTACTTTGTGGAGTCATTTTAATTGAATGAAAGCAAATCATTTTGTATACACTGCTTACTTAATAAAAATTGTTAACATGTTTCAAAACTAAGGGTTGGTTCGTTAGGATAAAATTAAAATTAACACAAATGACAAAAGGCAAAAAAATTTAGACAAAATACATTTATTACATATTATAAAAATATAAGTATTAATAATATGAAAATAAATATAAGAGGTGGCTATTTAGAGAACTATTTTACCCTATGATTATTTTGAGTGAATTTATAAAAAAAATTAACATATAAATGCAATTATTACCTACCTTTCCTCAAATAATTTTTATTTTATATAATTGATTATTATGATACCTTTACCTAAGTAATCACCACTATTTATAATGTTTTTGGGTCTACAGGTATTTATTTGTCAGTTTGGCTTTTGTCATTGTCGTTAATTTTAATTTCATCCTGACGAAGGATTCATTGGTTTTGAAACATCTTGATGGTGTATATGTCGTAGGCCGAAGTTCCTGAGGCGCATCATGATCTGCCTGAATTTACAATTGGTCTGCGACATATACAAAGTGATTCCTATTAATTTTCTATTATTTATTTTTTGTCGTAATATAAAGACTATGGGTTACATTTATACATACATGTTTTACAAAATATCATATTTATAGTGATCATTTGTCATGTATACCTTATCATAAAAGAGCCCATGTGCCTCTTAAGGGAGACACGATTATTATCTAGGTTGTAAGTTGTAAGTATAATATGTTTTGCATAAAATATTTATTTTTGAATGAAACATAATTTTTTTTGTAAATGGTTTAATTTTATTTAATATTTAAATATACAGATTATTTTATAACTGGTTATGAAACAGTTTTTCACTGTTTTTTTTTTAATAAATTTATTTGTACCTACCTTCCAAAGACTCTCATTTTCATTGCGTTGTTTTACTTCCTTTTATTTTGTTAATATAAATCACTTTATTTAACCTCGTCTACGTTTACAATGTTCATTTGTTTTAATTAGTGATTCCTGGTAATTATCAACGTAATTACGTAGAAAATTTGTTTTATTATTATTTTGTTCAATTTCACTAACAAAATATTGTTCTTCCATTTAAGTAAATACATTTTATTTTGTAAAAAAATATTATTCTATATGTACTCGTACGTCAAATTGGGTTTGCAGCTGTATTTTTTTAATGTTCATACCTCACAAGAGCCCCAGCTGCTCCCGTATGGAGCCAGTGAGATTCTGAGTGGCATTCTCAATTGGGGTATGTTATGAGGCTAAAGTGGGGAGGGAAAGGAGATAGGAAAGAGGAGGGTGGGGAAGTACCTGGCTAGTCAGATCTGGTCACCAAATCTCTGGCAAGTAACTTCTGCGTAAATATAGTGGCAATAAATATAAAGGGTAGGTAAAAACTCACGGAAGAGGAGCAGGTTCTTCTGGAAAGTAATTGTTTACTTGATGAGATCACCATTTAGTTGCAGTTCACTTTTAAAATGAATTATTGTTAATGCAAATTATAAATTTTTTGTATTTTTTGGGCATTAACTATGTAACAATTTCTAGACATTTTGTTTTTTTGAAGAGTTTTATTAAATGTACATTTATTACTTAAATTAAATTTTTCCGCGACCGGTTTCGATACAACCGTATCATTCACGAGCAGAATTAAAACTAACTTAAAAAATAAATGCAAGTACCAAGGATTAATTAGGTGGGAATAGTGGGAGGGATGATTTTGGGGGGAGGGGGAAAGCAGTTTTTGTAATTTGGTCAGGTAGTAACAGACAATTAGACAACTTTCTCACTTTTATTAATAACCTTCACCAAAATATAAAATTTACACTGGAACATAATGATAACAACAATTTAAATTTCTTAGACTTAAATATCAATTTAGATAATAATAAGTGTGTATTTAATATATACAGAAAACCTACGCACACTGATTGTGTTATACCGTCTACTTCACTTCACCCTTTATCACATAAACTCGCCTCCTTCAACTCAATGATACATCGCGCTATTAATGTCCCTTTAAACAATGATAATTATAATAATGAAATTAACATTATAAAACAGATAGCCATGAACAATGGATATAAACCTGAAATAATTGACCGCTTAGTTAATAAGAAACAAGCAAATTTTTTAACAAAAAAGTACATTTACAGTGGTAATAATATGAGCAAACCTGGTAACTACCCAATATATAAAAAACTCCTTTTTACAGGCGATTTATCCTTAAAAATATCCCGTTTATTACCAGATCATATTTCTCCAGCTTTCTATACTAATTCTAAAATAAAAAATTTGATAAATAATAAGGATGTTTCTAATAAATTTGAAAAAAAACGGGATATACACTTTAGAATGTAACGATTGTGACGCACAGTATGTAGGTATGACAACTAGAAATTTCAAAACTAGAATCAGGGAACATGAACTTTGTTTAAGAAATAATAATTATTCCGAATTTGCGAATCATTTAATAGAGTCAGGCCATAGCTTTAATAAAGAAAAAACAAAATTTAAATATTGCAATATTAATTCATACTTTAATCTTTGCGCTTTAGAAACGCTCGAAATAAACAAAAAAATTAAATCTAAAATTAATTTAGTGAATAAAATAATAGCGCCTTGCAAATCTCCTTTACTAACCATGTTTCCGTATAATATTGACTCCTCCCACCGCTTTCCCCCTCCCCCCAAAATCATCCCTCCCACTATTCCCACCTAATTAATCCTTGGTACTTGCATTTATTTTTTAAGTTAGTTTTAATTCTGCTCGTGAATGATACGGTTGTATCGAAACCGGTCGCGGAAAAATTTAATTTAAGTAATAAATGTACATTTAATAAAACTCTTCAAAAAAACAAAATGCAAATTATAAAAATAGGACTGCGTCCCACTGCGATGATTATTAACACACAAACTTCGAGCACCGAAAATACTTGCGATATGATCGGAATCGTGACAACAGGGAATCAAAGGGAGCGGGGGAAGGGCGATATTTATTGCCATAGGAAATAAATAATATTAAAAATCCAAAATAAACACAAAAGCAATCCGCCGAGCGCAGCCAATATATTTGGCGCTAACACACAGCGAAAGACATTTCAAGCAACGTTTCAATTCTGAATGGTGGTCTTACACCAGGGGGAGTATCTTCCTGTATATTTTCACAAAAAGGTGAACCACGCGTCAATGGTAGATGGTAGGCAATTTCATATATATACCTTATATTTCGTATGTACCTAGTACCTAACTCTTATCAAATTCTCGAATACGTATGTCGGTATGAGGATATGTACCCATGTTAGCACTTGTGTAGGAAGGTAGGTAAATATATATCATTCCGACATTCAGGTTTTTTGTTGCTCGTAATATAACAATTAGTCTTGGAAATGACTGTCATTAATCTGATGTCTTGTTCGGTATTCAAAGCCAAATAAAATCATTGCTCCATCAGGTAGGTGAGTTCAAATAACTCATCGTTATAAGATAGTTACAGAAACTTAACTCAAAACTTAACAGACCCAGGTTGGCAAACTATTGTCATACATATTTTTAGAAAAAATAAAAAATATTTTCAATAATTTATTTAATTTTATGGATATTTTTCTAACTTAACATTAATAATTGTGGTAGACTTTTTCATAACTCTTTTGTGGTGTTGTATCCAAACTGCTTACGAATTACAGCTTTAGATGCACTTATAATAAACACTAAAAACGAAATGAGACGAAATTGTGTTTGGTGGAATTGGGTGTTAATATGTATAGGGAAAACAAGTTACGCGAGGAAAAGGGATAACCAATCACTTACCAATGTACCTCTGCGAATGAGATAACGGATCAGTACAAAACGTTAATATATACTTCCGAGATGGTCAAATTCATTTATTTAATTAGAAACGAGATTGTGTACACGAAAAGCACCTGGCTTCCAAGGTAGTTCCAAATCTTCTTCTGTTTTCAAAACAAATGTAGAGTCTGTCAAATAAGAGTAGAAAATATAAAAAATGGAACTATAAAATTTGTAGGCTAGCAACACCAGTTTACCTGTCAAATATTCTTTTAAAGTGCAAAGACAATGAAAATATAGAACACTGTATACACATTTAAAAAAAAATGTTTAAAAAAAAAATCGAAGAAGCACTGTTGTTAAGTTACCTGCTTAATAACCTAAATTTGTTTAAATTGTGTTTTACAAAGAGATTGGCTTTCTTTTAATTTAACGTAAATTTGATTTTAACAGTAGGTAGAAATGAAGAATCATTAATGGTGAGTTTAGTTACACTACCTTTAGATCTGAATGAGTTAAATATATTCAGATCTAAAATTAGAGACATAATCCAAACCCTGGACAACGCTAGTAGGTACTAAAGCTAATATTAAATAAAAGTGAGAAATTATTAAGGCGTGCTTTATATTTTATTACAATATCGTTATTCTTCATTATGTTTTCACAAAATTGCAAAGATATAATAATAATATACGTTTATGCAATTCTTATTTTGAGATCAGTGGAATGAAATTTTTTTTTTCTTCACTTTTATGCCTTTTTAATAAAAATGTAGGTTACACAGCTTTAGATTATCACCATGATTATATTTTTAGTATTGCCATTTGAACAACAGTGGCGCCCTCCTATGTTTTCTACTCTTATTTGACAAACTGTACTTAAATTTTCACTACTTTTCTTGCGTTTGCTACAAATTTAAAATACTTTTCAAACAAGGCGATGGTCATGGAGAGGCAGGAATTAGATAAATGATATTCCGGAAGGAATTAAACATATGTTAAAATCAAACACGTAGCTAATAATATTATCTTTTGCAGTAACCAATTTCTTTCAGAATTTCATTGGCCTTGTAGGCGTAGTTGAGAGATTTTCGTGTTCATGATTCTTTCGTTGTTGCGTTTCTCGTCCAGTGTTCGTGTATCTCGTGATGATGGTAATTTATTTTTCTTTTGTGTTCCTTAGACATCATTCCTATATTAATTTTGGATATAAAAACATATACATTCAAATATAAAGTGGGCCTCACTGTCATAATATTATAGCAATATGCGGAATCGCCACCCTCAAATCTAATGAAAAAGTTTTGGTTACATAATGAAGTTTTGCAGTTCGACAGAAAAGTAAACGAATTCAATTCTTATGTCATTGTATGTAAATGATCTTATTTTCTAGTCTCGGTGTTAGTCGAATTCATTTATCGGATTGACGCAATTAATCCATTTTCACGGAAAGCTTTTAATCAACGTGTTTAATGAGATTATAAAACGAAAGAAACAGCCCGAGTCTGAGTTTGAGAGTGCTTACAGAATTGTTATTTGTTTTGGAATTAAAGTCTGTCGAGTGTAAAAAGTGCGTCGTTTATTGAAAAATAAAGGTAATGTTCTGGTCTGGGATTTTTGTTACTGTGTTTATTTGAAGACAGTGTGAATAATGCTGAGCAGTTTTGAGACAGCCAACTGTCTGGAGTGTACACTTAACTAAATAGTCCCATCACTAATTTTAATTTGTTTAAGTGCCAGCCCAACAGTCGTTGGCCAAACTCTGAAACAGGAAATATGATTCGTCTACTAAAATTGAAATTTGGTTTTCGTGAATGGATGAATGCAAATCTTGGATGTGAAAATTAACCCACTTCCCGGCATCCGCTCGAGCTAAAACTCATTAGACCGACTCGTTGTCGACGAAAACGTATTCAATTATTATAAGCAATAATTATCAGCCTGAAACACTCATCCACATTGAAACATCTTCCGAGAAAAGATACATGACGCCAACGGGACATGAACCCGTGCCCTTCTGATTGCCGGTCAGCTGCTCTCCCAATTGAGCTATGGCGGCTTATCTTATACCCGCCAAATGATTCAATATATACTAGTGTTTCATTCAACAATTACTGCTTATTATATTTTTTCCACCTGAAAACAACCAACTTTATTTTTGCCAGAGAGACACTGTTAGTGTTAAATCCGTCGCTAGGTGGCGTCGAGACAAATTATATCTTCATTTATTGGGGAAATACTTAAACTTGTCAAATATTAATTATTATTTTTTAATTGTTAAACTAACGTTTAAGACAAGATTTTTATGCATAGCACAAAGGGTAACAATTATTATAAGCAATAATTATCAGCCTGAAACACTCATCCACATTGAAACATCTTCCGTGAAAAGATACATGACGCCAACATGTCCGAGAAAAGATACATGAAGACGTTTCAATGTGGATGAGTGTTTCAGGCTGATAATTATTGCTTATAATAATTGTTACCCTTTGTGCTATGCATAAAAATCTTGTCTTAAACGTTAGTTTAACAATTAAAAAAATAATAATGAAAACGTATTCTATCATGGAACTCACATTCACACGCCCGCACACATACGTATTTCTCTAAAATTGACTACTAGGCGGCCAAGAGATGGTGCAACTAATTGCGAAAATTGAAAATGGATTATTGATGTTTTTTTTAAGTAAAATTATCGTTCACTCTGATCTGTTCTAAAGTTGTAAGAATTTAATCTGATGTTTTTATCATAATCAAACATAGTGAAAATATCAAATGATTGAAGATATTTGAATATCTCGTCTTATTTGAATTTCTTATTATTTTTAGGATTTCTAGTTAAATTTGAAGCAGTTTCGTTAAATAAACATGCAGTTTATCTGGGTGGGACGTATTTGAATTGGGGAAGGAGAAGGAGTAATATAAAATTGAGAAGTACCCAAATATTGTTAGATAATATTAACCCCAAACATAGCTAAAGCCGTTTCCAGCCTTATTTCTATCCCGAGTTTTGTGGTGATCTTTCACCAGTGTGATCGTAAAAGTTTCTCAAACTCTGGAAAAGAGATACAAAAATATTACAACATGGTTAGTAAAACAACAACGACAGATGTCAAACAATTTCTACCATATTAAAATGTTAAAAATTGATAAAATTGATAATTGAACATTGATACTAAAATCGAAAAGCAATAAGAAAACCGAGAAAAAAGAAACCGAGCCAAAAAAAGCATCGTACATATAAAACGCACATTATAAACGCATTTTGTCACTAAAGCGTTAATGTTTGTAAATGAAATTAATATAAATAAACTAAACAGCGAATGGGTGAGTAAATAAACAAGCATATACGGGTGAAATAATATAACTTAATTAGAAATCTGCGTCTGATGAAACCCTCATCAAGAAGATTGAAATGTAACGTAGGCAGAATTTGTGTCACAAGAAACATACATAAAAAACCTACATCGGATTAATAAACCATTCGTCCGATATTCTTCACTATCCGCATAACTGTAGAACTGCTCAGCTTCCCGGAAGAGAGACTCGATATTGAGATGTGATATTAAAATTATTGCCTCTGAAGACTTCGCAGAGATGTGACTCGCGAGCAGAAACTTGATTGTACAATGTACCAATTTGGTATACGCCAGCTCTATGCGTGCTGCGTATAAGTGACAACTTCGTTATAGCATTGTCGTAGTCATAACGAAATCATAAATTTCAAATATAATAATACATAATTGAGTTATATCGTGGATGTATACGGCATGATTTCTACAAAATAGAAAGTTGATATAAAGACAAGTTCATGCGGAATCTATGGCCTGAAGGAGTGGATGCCCTCAACTCTGCGACCTCTGTTGCAAAGTGCTAAGTGATTTGGCCTTGAATTCAAAGGTCACGGGTTCAAAACTCTGCGTGAGCAATGAGTTTTTGATATACAGATTTTTTATAAAATATCACAAATGTTGTAATATTTTTGCATCTCTTTTCCAGAGTGGAAGAAACTTTTGAAAGGTGAAAGATCACCACAAAACTCGGGATAGAAATAAGGCTGGAAACGGCTTTAGCTATGTTTAGGGTTAATATTATCTAACAATATTTGGGTAATTCTCAATTTTATATTACTCCTTCTCCTTCCCCAATTCAAATACGTCCCACCCAGATAAACTGCATATTTATTTCACGAAACTGCTTCAAATTTAACTAGAAGTCCTAAAAATAATAAGAAATTCAAATAAGACGAGATATCATAGCATGGGGAGGCGGTACTGCATCAGCACTAGATCCAATCATAAAGGCACAGAAAACGATTGTAAAAAATAATTCTTAGACTACCCCTAATTACGGACTCGAACTTTGTCTTTAATATTATGAATGTGTTTGACGTTCGTCAGATTTATGCAAAAACAATCCTCACTCATTTATACACAAACATACATAAATACTATGAAAAAAGACTAAATTCTCGCTATACTCGAAACAATAACAAAGATTTACTACAAATTCCCATAACTCATACTACTTTTGGTCAACGAAGATTCAGATACCTTGCAACAAGAATTTACAACATTCTTCCAATTAGTATAAAAAAATGTGATTCACAAAAATATTTAAAAAAAAACATAAAAATTTGGATAAGAAATAATGATAGAGCATTTACCGGTGCACTCACCCAAATTCTAAATTAGTAATGAACCAATGCTGTTATTATTGTACCAATGTTATTGTTATTATTAATGCAACCAATGTATTGTGTGATTACATTCTAATATAAGTGTAGGCCCGGGCGTAGCCAGGTTTTAGTATCGGGGGGGGGGGGGGGGGGTTCAAAAATCAAAAATCGTGTCGGGGGGGGGGACGACAACGACTTTGTATTTCTTGAGCATTAACTAATAAAAACCGCAATCACCGAAAAAACGGAACTTGCAAGTTAAATTATTTTTTTCTTTCAGAGGTCCCCATTTATCTTTTTAGATACATAATATCATTTTGAGTTATCGGTGTTAAAAATAGCATTTCTTGAAAAAATTGCTTGTAAGTACATCAACAATATTTAAGATTCATGGGAATTCCAAAAAACATATGGGTATATAATACCAGTAATATTGTCAAATGCAATAAAAAATTTACCAGGTCGAAATTTCGGAAGATTTAGTGCTGATTTCCCTTTTCC
The DNA here is from genome assembly GCA_929108145.2 of Limnephilus rhombicus. Taxonomy (NCBI): domain Eukaryota; kingdom Metazoa; phylum Arthropoda; class Insecta; order Trichoptera; family Limnephilidae; genus Limnephilus; species Limnephilus rhombicus. The sequence continues at coordinate 54,440,276 of OV815277.1, read as the reverse complement.
CTAAAAAATATTTTTCTCCCCTAGATCTAGTCAAATTTCCCTAGACGGTACGAAAATATAGGTACAAAGGGTACCATCGGATAATCGGTACAGAGGGCAAATCCAAAATACATTATTGGTGTAATAATTAGTAATAAAATAAGTCATGCCGCTCTCCGCATCTCCTTATTTTTAATATTATTGATGATGATATCTTAACTTTTCGGGGGGGGGGGGGGTTTGAACCCCCCCCTCTGGCTACGCCCATGAGTGTAGGTATGTTCACAGCATTATAAATTGATGTAAAATAACTGCCTCAACACAGTCTAGCCTAGTGAGGCAGGTTACGAGAAACCTAAATTTATAATTATAAATCTCTACTCTCTAAGTACCTACTGTTTATATGTATATTGTTTTTTGTTATTAACTTTTGTACTAATGTTACTTTTAAAATATTGTAAGATGTACTTTTTTCTTGTTGTTATAAATCTTTAAATTTTTGTTCAATAAAGATATATTATTATTATGTTACGTATGTTCTATAATATAAGAGTTCGTATATAAGTCCCAGAAGTGCCAATATCTTTTTCTGATTTTTCCAGATTTTCGATTGAGTTTCGCTAATATTGTCTTCATTTAAGTAAATATTACAATTTGAGGTTTTACTCTTAAAGTTAAAAATAAAAAAGAAGTTATATATGTGTTCAACTGAATGGACTGTAGTTACAAGGCTATAAATAACATACCTCAATAATAATAATAATCAATGTTTGCCCATACGGACGCACGATAACACAAAAAATATTTAAACAGTTTCCTAGTTTATTAATAGTTTCCTTCACAAGTAAATTGAATCATTAAATAAGCTGGTAGCAGCACATGCTGGTTGTACCGAAGCCATAGTTATAATATAACATAACAACATAATATGAAGGTATAAGCTTACTGAGGGCACGTAAGATATTATACATTGCCTTACTAGTTTCCTAACCTACCACAAGTTAGTTTCCCTTAGCTTACTATTCCACGTGACCCACTCGACCCTCCCATCCACCCCCGCCTCCCACTGTCTGGCTCTGCCGCACAGTGGGCGAGTGGAAACACAAATCCATAATCATTTCATTTGAAGAATACTTAAATTAAAAGATAAATACATTTTGATAGCTGTATCCAAACATTAATAAACAATAATCTCTTATGAGAAACTTGAACAATGAAGGGTCCACTGCAAGAGTGTTGAATGTTCATGGAAAGTGATTTTGAGATACCTGCATTTTAAGTTTTAAAACTGCAGAAAAAACACAAACTTGAAAAGTAATGAAGCTGTTTTTTTAATAAAGTATACTATTATAATAATAATAATAATAATTTTTATTTTAGCAATTTGTACATTTAAGTTAACAAATTTCTAATTGATAATAATATTTCATATTCACTATATTTTTTCAAGTTTTATGTAGCTCCTACAATACATCTTGAACTTTCCAATTGGTGTGGACTTTAAAGTTTCTGGTAATATATTATAGTACTAGCACCAACAAAAAAAATATGAAATGTTAAATCATGTACCCAATAAAAAAAATTGTCATGCAACTACCAAGTTTTCATTGCAAAAATGATGATTTTCCACATTGCGAAACGATGATTGTCCATTTTACTATTCAAAAAATATGAATATACGCATTCATGCAAATTCAAGAACGATGGTTGTCTCTTTTACTATTCACGAACGATGATTGTCACTTATTCGTTTGTGACACTAATAACGGTTTATTTAAAAAAATTGACGGATTCATAAAATTTTGAAAGTTAATTTTCACGTTCTGTGTAAGTTCTATTCAAGTTCAGTGATTGTTTCAGTTTTATGTAGCAACTGGCCTATAATGTTATATTAACAGAACTTGTATAGAACTTAGTAACTTACGGAAAACGTAAAAATGAACTTCAAATATTTGATGAATCCGTCAATTTTTTTTAAACAACCCGACCTAAGCATCTAGCCGTGTTGCACTTTCAGAAAGGGTTATTTTCTCGACCCTGCATGCGATATTGAATATTTTAGAAACATAAAAATTGCTGTACAAACTAAACTATCGAATGGAATTAAAAAAATATTGTCATATTCAACGTTCTTGCAGTGTACCCTTAAATTTCAAACGCGTAACATAGTCACGTATTATTAAAAAAAACTGTGCTCCAAATAAGCATTAAACGTGTCTAATCGCCACGTTTTAGTTTTGTCATAAGCTACAAGGCACTTTAAACCAATCTTTTGGTTTCGAAGAAGCGTGATTTTAATTTGTTGTAATGTACTAGCGCGCAGACCCGTGAAAATCACAGGATAATCTGAAATACCGACAAATCAGTTCCAATAGGTATGTGCCTACTTTATCGTTTGTTTGAATTCATAACACAATTACTTCTAATTTTGAGAAAACACTTAAATTCAAAGAAAATCTTCGAGTCCATTTAACCGTAGGAGTAACGTACAGCATAGACAAACGAAACTAGTGTTTTTTTTACATTTGAGCGATGCCTTTAGCGATGGTGTCTGGGTGTTATAGCCCATAATACAAACCTAGAATGTCTACCTATATCGCTATTTTGCTTTAGCTACATAATATATATAACATATTAAATAACCATCACACCGGTTCTCCGCAGGGGTCGGCAGAGAGAATACAGCGTCACACAACTTTATCTAAAAATATATTTATTCTAAATAATCCATTCGCTGGCCCACTGTGCGCCAGTACATGCAAGCTAGTGTGGGCACTTCGCCCAGCGGCCCATAGTAACACCGTTACCTTGACTGACGGTGCAGCGATTTGCAGCTGTTACAAGCTCACACCGCACATAGGGTTTCCGTATTAACTACAGCCAACCCGTCGTCGGGGGGGAGCGGGCGACGCCGCGGGGCAAGACGTCCCCCTGCTACGTCACTGCGCCCTGCACCAATATGGCTTAGCGTCCGTAATATGGTATTAAAATATCTTACTTCTTGGCTGAGTTGGTGTAAACTACAATCTACGGTGTTCCGGCATCACGCGGAGTTAACGTGAAGTTAGTTTTCTCAGGTTTCTTCTAAAACATCGATTAAGAATTTATGAATTTATTCGATAAACTTTTTATCTGTTTACATTAAATTGCTTCAATGTAGCACCACCTACGTGTACATTAGTGGCATAAGACAAAAACACGAAATGATTAATATCAGTCTATTATGTCATCTACCTATTAATAATTAAATGATTAAGTGAAAGACCACAACAAGTAAAATTACTAAATCAAGTCAGCGATTCAAAATATAGCGATTTTTCAATACCCCAAGGTACAGTTTTGGGACCATTGTTATTTATTATATATGTCAATGATATATTCAATATTTCTAAATATGGAGACATTGTCTCCTACGCTGACGACACAGTCCTACTACTAAAAGCAAACACCTGGTCTGAATTAAACAAAATGGCAAATACAGATAACAATACACTAAAATTATGGTTTGATAAAAACCTGTTGACTTTAAATTCTAAAAAAACCTATTATTTGCCATTTTTCATTAAAAAACAAGAAACACCTAAAGAAATAAACTTAATAATCCACTCTGTGACAAATACAGAAAACCACAAATGTAATATATCATGTTCAAAAATAGAAAGCAAAACTGATACTAAGTACCTGGGCATAACAATAGACCAGCGTTTAAAATGGTCTCCACACATAAATATTCTGAACAACAGAATAAGGAAACTAACATATATATTTAGATGTTTAAGAGATATTTTAAACGAAAAATTACTTAGAACCACATACTTCGCTTTCTGTCAATCAATTATACAATACGGCATTATAGGATGGGGCGGTACATATACAAATCAAACACAAACAATTTACATATCACAAAAACTAATAATAATAACAATTTTAAAAAAAACCTACTCATATTCGTCAGAACTTTTATTCAAACAATTTAAAGTCAGAAAATTAAGTGCATTATACTTTTATCATGCAACATTACAAATTTATAAAGATAATATTAAAAATCAAGTTGCACCATTTAAAAATAACAGAATTCTTAGACAAACATCAATACTTCCCACTCCAAAATGTAAAAAAAAAATTGGACAATTGAGTCATAAATATCTCGGAGCAAAATTTTTTAATTCATTACCAGAAAAAATTAGAAACATGAATACCAATATAAAAAATTTTAAAACTCACCTTAAAAATTATACTGAAAACTTCGTTTAAATGGTAAGTTAAATGTGATATAAATAAACTGAATGATATAAAAAAAGCAATACAATAACACCCCCCCATACACACAAGCCTTGCTTAATTATATCTACTATGTAATTAATTACTGTATAAAATTTATTTGTAATTTATGTACCTTCTATTACTAATAAAAAAAATAAAAAAAATTGTACAGCGGAATTTAAGTACAGATATTTGCTGGATTTTATTACGCTGCGCGTTAGACGATTGAATTGCACTTATGATTTAGAGTAGGGAGTGTGGCAAACCCATCACTCAGGAAGTGAAAACGCAACCTGCAATAACCATCCCAAGTTAAGGTGTGAGCTACCGTGCTGATTGATCTGGGGAACGACGCTTCCGAGAAATAGGGTCGCATCTCGGAGTATTTAGACCTTACCCCAGCACTCAAGGTTCTTCTTGGTGGGCCTACGGTTTCCCTAGATTTCCTAAGATACTAGATAAAATTGGGTCATTCAAAAACTAGGGGACTTTGGGGAACCTAGGGGAAGCTGAGGTCACCTCCGTGGACTCTTCTTTTGTGGGGTCTGCATGGAGGAACCAAGATGAGGAACCATGGAGAGGAAAGCTGAGGTCACCTCCGTAAACTCTTCTCTCGTGGGGCCTTCAGGGAAACCTGGGGACCTGTAAACAAACTCAAACGAATGGGGTAAAATAGGAGATTGTACAATTTGCCTATGATCTACCTGCTCACGCGAACTCCGCTTTAATAAATAAGTAAATAAAATAATTAAAAATGACTTAAGTATTTAATTTTTAAAAGACGTATAGAGATAATTGTTTATCTGAATAGTGTCTTTTTGCGTCCATGTCCAAATCACTAGAAATCCACCATCAAAATAAATGTAGTTCGTACGAAGGCAGTAGCAACTAGCAACCACCGCACTGTAAGCTTTGAAATATAAGCAAAAGTTATGATAACATCTGTACCTAGGTGCAAAGTAATTTAGTAGCTATAACTCGCAATGGCTTATAAAGGCTTTAGTTTCTAAATGAAAATTGTACGAACGACGAGGAAAACTTATTACGGTGAATCGTCCTGCAAGGAATACATATTTTTGAGGCTGCACCAATTAGCCAGGTTTATCTTTCCTTAGTTACATTCAGGAATCCCATTTGACAGGTACCAGGACCAGGAGTACAGGATTAAGAGAAGTAAACGTAAGAGAACATACAAGTGAAAAGCGGATGAATGTTTCCTCCAAGAGATTGCTGGGAAAATCTTGTCTTAAGGCGGGTAAAAGAAATTCAAAGACTTCATCTGAGCAAACTAATTTTCTTAGTTAACTTCTAACGAGGAACGTATTTTTAAAAGTCTTGAGAAAACACTGTTACATTTTTAATGAGGAGCATTTGAATAAATAATTAAGAGAATGTCACATAAATAATTCAAATGAGTATTACCACTTAGGACGGGTTGTCTAAAAAAATTTAACAATTAATCAAATTTTTCAAGTTACTTTTCACGTTCTGTGTAAGTTAATTATCGGCCAGTTGCTTCAGAATATAATCACAGAACTTGAATAGAATTTTACAGTTTTTTAAACAACCCTTCCTTAATTTTGTATATTATGCTTATATTAGAAGTTCAGAATAGCGACAATGATTTTAAATGGGCTTTTAAATCTGTAGAAAGGCGCCTTACATATTTTAATACCCTATTTGGATTTTACAGTCTAATTACGGTTTTATGAGTTTATTTATTGTACTGTTATTCGTGGTGGAATTCTATTGTATTAAAATTGAAATTGAAACACTTTTTAACTTTTTTCCACTTATTTATTTAATTTAGAAATTTTATTTGATGTTTTTCCCAATGTAAATATTATTATTTCTTATTCATGACATATTTACCTTAAAGAGCAGTTGTAACGTAATAACCCAAACATATGTACCTACCTTAACATTGTGTACCTACCTACCTAATTTTGTATAAATTCTGTTACAAAAGAATGTCAATTGCCAGCCTGAAGATATCCATAATAGGATGAAACCGGTACTGGTGAAATAAATAAGTGGAAAAAAGTTAAAAAAGTGTTTCAATTTCAATTTGAATTACGGTTGATAATAAAATTATTGTCTTTTTTTAAGTGGGCAATTCACCCTAAAAAGACTGCTTTGTGAAAATTATTTTTAAACATTAATATATACAAAGGAACGGTCCATAAGACATAATATGGTGCAAAATAAATTAATACAAATAAGAAATTACTAGCGTAGACCTGTTAAAATTCACGGGATATTAAGTTCTTACATCTAGTTAGTTAATAAATAAAATCCTTTCTAGAAAATTGAAAAAATCACCGACACTTGAAAAATCACGAAATCAGGTTTTAGAAATGTCAAGATTGACCCGTAGAAATTTAAATGTTTTTTTTTATATCACAAACATCGATATAAAAAAATTCTGATAAAAAAATATTAGTGAGCTACTTACTTTATCGTTTGTAGTTAGACAATTAAAATTATTTTCTTACAAAATATTTGAAAATGATACTTAAATTCAAAACAAATCCGAGTTCATTGAACCAGAGTTTCAATCACACACATAGAGACACATAACCAAAATTAGTACCTATGTTTGATGACGATACGGTTTTGCTTTAGAAAAACAATGAATGAATCAACCATTGAGACCTTATTTCCATTAGATATTAGATACTGCTTGGTTGTAAGAAAGAAAGGGAAAATTACAAATAATTTAATCAAGAAAGCTTGCACTATACCCCATAAGATGCATGATTTGCACCAGTTGTTATCGAAAGGGAGGGGGGGGGGGGGGGGTGGGTGCAGCAGGGTGGCAGGTAAAAGAGAGAGGCTGTATCTTTAGGAACTTTACAACCTGCCTTAAGACGCCGGGCTGCTGGTTTCATAGTTACTGTCAGAATTTGGTAATAACTGTTATAAGTGCGCTGCAGAGATTAGCCGCAAATGAATGGAACGTGACGTCAACTTTCACAAACACGAGTAATATTACTAAGGCACTATCTCACTCATTTTATTCACGTCAATTTATATAAGTTAATAGATTCCTTAGCTAAACTTTTAAAGTGTCGTTTCGTCCTGAGAATCTACATTATACATTTATAAATAATTGATTTGGATTTGAATTGAATGGAATTGAGTCATATCAAAGAGAGTCGATTGAATAAAGTTTTCAATGCATTTTAATCTAATTTGTTCGCTTTTGGGAACAACTAATATAGGTCTCATAGAAATCGTTGTGTCTCTCTTATTATTGTCTTTATAAATATGGTCTAAACGGTGTTAGAAAGAAGAAATACCATGTTTTATATTCATATCTAACAGTTAATCACTGTACAATTAAAATGTACACCTTAATGAAACTAAAGTTTCCGACCGCAATTTGGAAAAAAAATCTGAAACTTTGTGAAAATTTAGATGAAAAGTGAGAAGATAATACAGTTCATTTGTCCAATAAAAGATATGTGTGAGTGTTTTTATCATTGTCAGTAATTTTAGTTAGACAAAACGTAAGGTGGGCAATTTTAAAAACTTTTTTGTGTTTGCTTCAAATATTTTATATTTCAAAATTTATAAGTTCATTTCTAATATTAAAATTTGAAAGCATATTTTTTCACCTTTCAAAAACGGTTTTTAATTTTTGTATAAGTTCAGAAATATTCCATTTATTTGGATTTTATGGCAAAGCGGAAATATTTTGACCTCCTGACAAATGTGCCCGAGGCCGAGGGATTAAATCTTCATTTTAAAAGGAAGTAGTTATTTATTGATGCTCGAAGTACAATGTGAGATGATTATGTTAAAACAACAAGCAAGTTTATTATGCAACTCATTGGAGAGTGCAACCTCTCCCCACGAACCCACCATCGATGTGCTTCGCTAATTACTCTGACCGGAGAGTAGGTACCTGCATTAATTAATAATACAAAAGCCAATAGGTAACTCGATACCTTATTAATTACACATGCGCTCAGCCGATGGTTTAACACGTCACACGATACTCTTACCAGCCAACTTCAGAGCCTACTGCTGACTTTTGATGTCCACATTCAAATAATTTGATACGCGCCGTTCCATTTCTCAGCGGCTTCTGTTACGCGTTTTGTCAGTCATTCGAGCCTTTGGGAAAGTAGTAAAACATTTTTTTCTGATTGCCGGCATTAGCTAACCAACAACTTTAATTTACCAAAGGTGATCATTATATCAATATCTGTTGCCCGCACTCGCCTCGAGTTCATCGACTCTCTCTAATTATTTTTATTTAAATTATGGCCTGACCAACAGTTTATGCAAATAGAAAATTAGAAAATATTTAACCATCACGATTTTTTATGTATATTTTAGTAGAGTCTGTCAAATAAGAGTAAAAAAAAAATAAACTATAAAATTTGTAGGCTAGCAACACCAATGTACGTGTCGAATATTATTTTAAAGTGCAAAGACAATAAAAATACAGAACACTGTATACTCATTTAAAAATACATTTTTTTTGTTCTTAAGAAAAAAAAAAAAACGAAGAAGCACTGTTGTTAAGTTATCTGCTTAATGACGTAAATCTGATTAAATTGTGTTTTACAAAGTGATAATTTAACATAAAATTGAATTTAACAGTAGGTAGAAAGGAAGAATCATTAATGGTGAGTTTAGTTACACTACTTTTAGATCTGAATGAGTTAAATATATTCAGATCTAAAATTAGAGACATGATCCAAAGCCTGGACAACGCTAGTAGGTACTTAAGCTAATATTGAATAAATGTAGCAATTTCTAAACTGTGCTTTATATTTTATTACAATATCGTTATTCTTCATTATGTTAACACAAATTTGCAGAGATATAATAATAATATACCTATAAGCAATTCTAATTTTGAGATCAATGGAATGAAAAAATTTTTTTTCTCACTTTTATACCTTTTTAATTTTTAATAAAATTGTGGATAACACAGCTTTAGATTATCACCATGATTATATTTTTAGTATTGCTATTTGAACAACAATGGTACCCTCCTATGTTTCCTATTCTTATTTGACAAACTGTATGTATGTGGAAATTTCATTTTAGATTTAAATTGCTCTTATTGAGTCGTTGCCTATTTCACATTCTCAGCAACGTTTGACGTAATAAGTCAATGTTTACAACTTGAAGGTTAAAAAAAGAGTGCTAAAATTACATTGTCATATTATTGGAAGGAGTAAGATTGGGGCGTCGCCTCGCGTCACCTCACGGGTCAAAAAGAAGCGGGATGTCCTCTCCATCGCCTTTGACGACCTATGGTCCCTAAAGCGATGCATGTCCAAATGTGGAGTTTCTTTTTTGGACTAGAGTCGAGGATTTTACTTCTCACCAGCTGGTACTTCTCATTCTAGTAAACGTACTCGTTATTATTGGTGCATCCAAATTGAATGATTCAGAAAGAAGTATGGTTTAAAAATTCAACTTATTTCCGTTTATTTGTTATTTAATGCTTATTTTCCTGTACCACATCTTAAAACGTTAATTAACTAGCGCAAGCCCGTAAAAAATCATATTGTATTACTAAATCTAGTTAGCAAATAACGCTTTCTTGAAAATGAAAATCGCGCACGCTCTTGAAAAATCACGTAATCTGACCTGACTTTTCAAGATTAACCCCGAGAAATTTAAATTTAGGAAATACACATTTCAAATTTCATAGAATTAAAATAATTTTCTGGTAAAATATATCTTTATAGCTTTCTGAATTCTTGACACAATTTTGAAACTGACAATTAAATTAATTTTCTGTAAAAATATTATGTTCTAGGTAAGTACTTAATCGCTTGTCTGAATTCATTTTTGATCATTGAACCAGAGGCAGAGTTACAATCACTCACAGACAGACACTCAATATGTTGATATTTTTTGTGAACCTTTCATCACATGTCCAGATGTGTATTCACAAAACAGGAAACCATATTATATTTATCGATATTTTTTCTCTCCAAATACCATGGAGATTATTTGGAACTCTGTTGCTTAAGATAATTTGTATTTAGCATTGCGTCACGTTAGCATGGTTACAATTACCTTTTCTCTATTTTTTGGTCGATTAGTCGCTCATTGCCACCGCAGATAATAAAGGGCAATAACTGAAGCAATGTGGCCACACTTCAAGCTAACAAGAAAACATTATAACCCGTGTTCACTTGTCCGAAGTACCAACTTTATTTGGGCCGCGGTTTTTTACGCAAGAAATTCAAGACGGAAAACGAATTTAATAATAATTATTTAGTTAGGTACTTGCGAGGTAAAAAAGGATTGCGGTTGGAGGAAATGGTCGTTTGGTCCGATTAAGAGCCCGAACGATCAAATTATCATAAATTTGAATAAGATTTCCCTCAACAGTCAACAGTTCGAGTCCGGCAGATGGTTCAGGTAGAGCAGTGATGCGATGCCTGTGAAAATATCCCTACACCTGGGGAAAAAAGGATTTTTTATGAATGCTGGGAGTTTTTGAGTTTATAAATTGCTCGGGAATGAATTTTGTCGATTTCTTGGCGTAAAAATCGTTGAAACAATATTTTGAATTCGGCATTAGATAAGTTACAATTTAAACAATCTGATATAGGTATTCAAAGCATTCAAATGAGGAATGTTTTAGATTACTGTTTTTGTACCTAAATCAAATTTCCAAAAACTGATATAGGTACTTACAGCATAAACCTCAAGGTTTATTTTTTGTATAATGTATACACCAATGGGATTTTTTCATAACAATAGAGTACTTAAATATTATGAACTAACGGTGTAAACATAAGCAAAATAGATTTAAATGAAAAAAAAAAATAGAAAAACGAAGAAAATTTGATGAAAAATGGACTATCTAAAAAATGGTGAGAAAATTTCAAATTATATAAAACCACATACATTATAATTTATATTATTTTGTCTAGATTTATACACACTATTGTTTAAGTATTTACGAGTAGTTCTGTGAATAGTAGACTTCGGGTAATGTTGATTATTCCGATTTGTCCATTCGTGCGCCAAAGGACATAAGCTCGCTCTGGCAGAATGAAACGGTGTTATCAAACACGGCTACCATCTTGACAGGATTGGCTAAACCCGGAACACACAAATAAATTTATAGAAAGACGAAATTCAAAATGATCGAGTTGCAACGGAACTGCGCAACGCTCGATAAATCAAATATTATATTATATTCTCGAAACGTTAGATTTCTTTTGTTTTAGAATACTTTGATTTTATAGCGTAAATTTGTTACTGATTTATCAGTATTTCTCTACAGGTTTCGATAAATCTGAACTAGTACAGTTCTTAAAACTAGTTTATGATACGCAATTATATTATGATACGAAAGAAACCGATAGCGAATTATTGATTAATAAATAACAAATGTCCAGAAAATTGAAAAAAGGTTAGATTTCATTAGTATTATATATTATAGTATATAAAGGCAAGATTGTCTTGGCTGCGAAATGTTCGAGAGTGGACCGGTATTAGAAGTGTGGAGGAGCTATTCCGGACAGCACAAGATAGAGATTTACCAGATTGATCGCCAAAGTCTGGGGGACCTGATAAGACACATAGAGAAGAAGAAGATACGAGTATATTACAATGGTACCTAATTTAAATTTGATTTTCTGGGGAAATTTTGTACCTCATCTGATGGGAAATTTGAGTTTTTTCCCCGAGTTAAAGGTAGTTCGGCGGCCAAGCGATCTGATGGGATGTGAGCTATAGAGGAATATTTATGACGTAATAAATTATTCGGTGGGAATTCCTCGTCACACGGTGGTATTTGAATTACGTAAATATGTTGGCAAATAGTTCTTTTAATGTCGGAATGTCGGCGGACAGAATTGGCGGCATTGTGTAAATGCTAAACGTGTAGTGAGAAAGATATTTTCACAGATTTGTTGGGATATGTTTTTTGGCTCTGCGGGTACTGAATCAAGACATATTGTTGAATTTCCATATATTATGTAGCCATGGTTATATATGTAATTTATAAACTGGATTTTACATTCTTGAGGTGGATTATGAAGTTTTATGACCATGGTGATTTATTTTATGTTTTATGGGGAATTGAAATGCTTACTTCCTCCACTATAATAATAATTGATCAAGTATACATATATAGATATAACAAGAGACAAATTCGGAAGTGTAATAGATATAAATCAATACGGAAAATGCTTACAGAATTCGATATAATGAGTGTCAAATCAAGATATTTCTTTTATTTTTTTTATTTTTTTTATTTTAACTTTATGAGTAAAACCTCAAATTGTAATATTTAAATAAATGAAGACAATATAAGCGAAACTCAATCGAAAATCTGGAAACAGAAAAATCAGAAAAACATATTGACACCTCTGGGACTCGAACCCAGGACCTCTTACTTTCCGGGCAAACGCGCTAACCACTGCGCCACGGTGTCGATATGAAATTCAGTCATGTTTTAACTGTACCATCGTTCGACTAAGAACCACCTACAGTATCTTCATTTTCTTTAACGCATATTATTGGCAACTATCTTTATGTATGATTGCGAGATTCAAACCCGAACTAAATGCTCTCTAGATAGTGTCTGGATTAATCTTTATCCATTTTATTTAATATGCGAAATCAATCGACCTTCTGAAAATATATTTTAATTTAACTTAATTTTAAATGCTTTCCACTTCTAAATTAATTTTGGGTAAAAAAAAAAATTCGATGGTTCCTTCAGACGTTTTTTATAATTATTTGCTGCCGAGCGCTCAGAGCGCCACGGACTCCTCCGTTAAATATTATTTAATCGAGGCAAATAAAACCTAAATAATAAAATACCTCGGTTTGGCTTTTATTAAGTAGGATTTTATTTTATTTTTTTTATTTAAAGTAAGCAAATAGCTTTGTAAGCACCATTATATTATTAATATTATCGACATGTTTCAAAATACATTAACAATACGTTTTACAATAATATAGTGGAGTTTACAAAGTTATTTGTTTACATTAAATCAATAATGTCGCCACAAGGCATATTTGCGAGTTATGAAGAAATTTTTAAATTTTTTTTTTTACAGGAATTAAATTATTTCAATGTAAATTTGGATATCTAAATTATTGTTTTTAAAATAGGGTTGCGTAATATGGGATTATAGTGATATTCGCGGGAAATATTACATGTTATTTTTTAAATTAAAAAATCACCTGTAATGAAAATCAAGTTTTTTACCATAATACATCTATTTACAATTTTCAGGCCATCTCTTGGGGCTGCTAGTATCTAATTTCAGAGAAATGCGCATCTTGATAAGTGCATTGTCATCTACAAGGTGGATTGGTGAAAATTAATTAATTTCCATTTCCAATTTCCACTTCCGAGATTTGCATTAATTAATTGATTCATGAAAACAAAAATTTACCATTATGATCCCCCCACTATGCAGCGCAGTGTGGGGGGGGGTACATATGTCAACACTCCCCTCCAGATTCCTACCCACCCTTAGTACCCCTTTAATAATAATAATAATTGGCTAATTTATATAGCGCCGCTTTCGTGGAAAATCACCTCAAGGGCGCTGTACAAATAATATATAAAAGAATTAATATTACTGGCTTAAAACTCAGATTTACAATTACAACTTGTGACTTACATCTAAGACTTATAGCTTCTTATATTACTGGCTTACAACTAAGATTTACGATTATAACTAGTGACTTACATCTAAGACTTATAGCTAGTGACTTATGACTAAGACATATAGATTCTAACCTAAAACTGGTGACTTATTAACACACATATTTACAATTAAGATTAGCGCCAGAAGAAGTAGGAAGTTTTTACATAATATTACAATTCGAGAATACGGGTGCAAAAAGTATACTGAAGGTTAACTGGATTTACGGGAAGGTATAGGTATTTTAAATAAATTAATAAATTTAATAGTCAATCTTTACTGCATTAAGGTGATTCATCGCTCACCAGTAAACAGATTGAGGTATCACAATTAACAGATTACATTAAACAGATTGAGTTAACTATAAACAAAGAGAAAAGAGGAAAAAAAACTACTAAAAATTGCAAAGTTTAAATAGAATGATGAATTTATGGAAAGGAGTATCGGAAAAAGTGAGTTTTCAGTTTGGATCTAAATTCCGCTGAGTTGGTTATGCATCTCAATTCCATAGGAAGTTTATTCAAAGCTTCGGGACCGGATACTGCGAATGCACGATCACCAAACTTAGTGTTCGGATTTCGCTTAGGTTCTTTCAACCTTCCAATTGCCCTCCCAGAACTTCATCATTTTCCTAAAATGACACACAGCATCACCAAAGATGACATAATATCGAGCTAATGTAAAAAAAAACATTTTCGCTAAAAATATAATTTTTTTTATGGTCAGGTAAAATTTTCAGTATGGTCACCCTATGATTGTGGCTGATAAGCCATCACGGGTACTTTGTAACACTAATTTACTTTACAATAGACTGCAATTGTTGCCAACTATGAACGTACTGCCCAGCTCTAATTTTAGATTGATTTACTAATATTTAGTGTTTCTTTCGTGATAATTGTTTTATATTTTTAATATTAAATTAAGATAATATAGATTTTTTGAAGTGAAAACTTCTTCAGCACCGTTGTGATTTGAAACTCGATGAAACGAAAAATAGCCACACGAAAACAGACAAAAATACATCTGTACGATTTAGCTTGCGAGAGAACGAGAGAGTATAATCGGTCTCCTCTTTGTGTGGTGCTTCGTAGCCTCCCCACTCTTGTCTATTTTAGTTTTCTGAAGGTTTTACTTCTTCCGCGTGTGTTTTCTTTTTAAATTGTATAATTAAAAAGCTGCCCATCTCGACACAGGAATGCCATTGTGAGATGAGCGACTTACAATTGTTATTACACTATTACTTTTATGAATAAACAAATATTTACAAGTTTGTAATACCTACCTACCTACTCGTAGTATACACATCTTAAATAGCTTACCTGTAATTCTATTAACCATAAACGTAGCCCCAAAACAAATGACTAAAATAGCTTTTTCTTGATTTTCTTTATATATACTCTAAATACTCATAACTTTTTTCATCTCCAGTTTTTTCTAAATGGCATCTTATTTTCAGCTTATTCACAGCCAAAAAATAATAGAAAAAAACCATCGGCAAACGCACTAGGTCACGTGACCATAGCAAGATGAATACTTTCTTCTTATTATTGGTTCTGTTATAATAAAGCTACGGGCGCCGCTCGCGATCACCTCGGGCCATTATATTATCTCCTACTATAAGCACGATTATTTATAGGTGTGTATAGAGCCTGCCTGACCGAACTAATCAATGGAGGGTAGGTACCTTTTCATAATCTACATTCCAATATAATCACTCGATAGTTATATCTCCGTAAAAGGGACTACCGGAATTTAATGAAACTTTTTCTTTCTTATTTTTTGTTCGAATTTCTTTGTATGGGCTGAATAACCAACACGCGTTGCTTTTTTGATTTATGAACATTTCTACATTTATAAACCTCTCAGGCCTCCACCATATTTAGTCAGATCGTTAAAATATTTCCGCTTTGCAATGAAATTCAATTAAATGGAATATTTTTGAACATATACGTAAACTAAAAACCGCCCTTTGAAAGGTGATAAAATACGTTTTCACATTTTTTAAATCGAAAGAAACAAATAATTTTTAAAGTTTAAAAATTATGCATCTTTTCTAACTAAATTTTTTGACGACGAAAAAAAAAGCATAAACAAATTTTATTAAACAAATGTGTCATAAAGTTTTTTGTCACCCTACTTTTTGCGTTGCGTGTGAAAATAATTAATGAAAAAATCATCATAAAGTTTCACAATTTTTTTCCAAATTTTGATCCGAAACTTTGTCTTCAAAAAGGTTCATTTGTATATTTTACATCTTCTGTAGTTCACTTTTATTTTTTAATAAAAAGCGTAGTGTTTTAAGATTTTCACGGCCAAAAGCATTTTCGTTATTTGTTTTTGGGGTGTTATGCCGTGTTGCGCTACCTCCTTCTTTAGCCAACGTTTCGGACATCGTTGCAGTGTCCATCATCAGGGTAATAAAGCGTAGTGTTTTCTCTTTCTAACACCGTTTATATCAGATTTTTCACAAATAATAGTAAGGGGACACAACGATTTTTATGAGACCTATATGAGTTATTCCGAGAGTTTAAAGCTAATCATTACCTTTTTTAATGTATTATTTTGGGAGTTTCCTACAACATACATAATATTGTGCGAAGCTAGTTTTGCCTGACTTGGGTCAATGTGTTTAGGAGTGACAGACCTATCGTAGCTTTACTTTTGCGAGTAACGCACATTCATTTATCGAGACAAATATAGAACTATGTATAATTGTACATACCTTCTACTAATTTTGTTATATTGAACATCAGAACCGGGGAGTAACAGAGCTAAATTTTTTTACATCAGCTCCACGCAGAGGGTTCTGATGAAAAAATCGTCAGGTCCTATGTCATCTTTGGGGATGCTGTGTGGAGGTCTTTGTAATGAAAGGAAGTTCTGGAAAGGAAAAGGGTAGAAATCTGAGGGTCAATGTCTCCAGGCGTGACGCATATATGAATCCACCCCTCCCACAGGAGTCGATGGGTCGAAATCTATTAGGTTTTATTTTTTTTATTAGTTTCTGTTCACATTTTTAACAATGTATTTTATGTTTTTGTTGTTTACTTCTTTCATTGATGTTCATATTTTTTCTAAGTATTTAAAATAGTTTAGTGATACAAATAACTAGGGCGTCTAACGAATAAACTAGCAAATAAATATATAAATCACATTTTATCAAACGCGTCACATACATATAACCGACTGTTTCCGAGAACCAAAGTTTCTTTGTAGAGCCTTCACATCAATACAGCCTCTTTGGTGGACCTCTCAGCGCTCAGCTAACGATAGACCAGAGGAAATAAGTACTTACTTAAGTACCCAGAATCCAATATATTTTGTAAGTGGCCACAAAAAAATGTTGCCAAACTACAAATTATTATTATTTTTTCTTGTTGTGGAATTTTAGTTATGAGACGCCATTCCGGTCAAAATAATTTATTAGCGTTTCCTGTTTGCTTATCTATTTATTAGTAGTTCTAGGTTTTACAATTTGCTCGCGTACACACCCATTTATAGCACTAGATACACATCGTTCATCGCAATTGCGTATCGTAGTGTCAATCTATTAATTCTTTAAATGGGGGTTTAATTTAAATATGTAATCATTATTGATGTGGGAATCCTTTCCATATATTTTACAATGGGTTAAAATGTACAAGTGTTCTTATTTATTTATATTCTGTACTGGAATATATTATTGTTCATTTAAATTATGTATAGGGTTTTCTGGTATTTATTTAAGTGAAAATTTATTTCGCACCCATGTGATTTGAAACTCGATGTTTCGAAAAATACGACACTAAAAAGAGACAAACACATACATCTATTTAGACTGCAAGAGAATGGGATAGAATATTTGGTCTCCTCTTTGTGCGTTGCTTCGTAGCCTCCCTACTCTTGTCTACTTTAATTTTCTGAAGGTTTTACCGCGTCTGAACTGCACACTTATATTTTTTTTAATTAATTTATACAATAATGGGTAAATATGCAGTTAGCCCACCTCACGGATATTACGGAACGTTCGTGTTGTCGAAGTTTGATGCATGGATAATACGGAATGTTCCTTTTTTTACTAATAGACAATCAAATATGACATTTGTCAGAAGTACCAATCTTATAAAATAAGTTCTCTAAAATAAACTCGCATGTCATCTTAAATTTAAAAACATCTCAGGTTTTGAATGGTTTGTTTGTCTAGCGCAGCGGCCGTCACACTTTTCTGGTCAAGGGCCACATAGGACAATCTGAGCTATGTGAGCTATCACCGCGGGCCACACACTTATGATTTCGGGGGGGGGGGGGGGGGGGGTGTTTTAGCAAGTTAAAAAAGCAATTATTTTGTATTTAATTACCGGGTTGCTACTTCCTTCCTTTTTGTGTTCATGGTATGGTTTCAATTCTCAATTCTTAATAATTTATTTATTTATTTATTTATTTATTTAAACGCCCATTGGGCTTTTACATACATTGTTATTAGTATTATTACATTAACTATATGGCATATAAAGGTTTAAGTACATATATGAATAAAATAATTATTATATGTGTAGTACCTACATAAATGTTTTACAAATAATATAGAATACCATTATGGAGAACAGTTTTTTTTTTGTACTTACAAACAAAAATAACGGGATTGAAATTAATCAGCATTAGTAGGGACTTAAGCATAATCAAAATATAAATTAAATTACAATATTAATTTGTAAAGTTACATATATATATTAAAGTTTAAAAGTCTAAAAGAAAAGAGTGAAATAAATAGAAGCTAAAAAGGGTTTTTCACTATGGAATGGTGAAGTCATACATTTCAGCAAAGTGTTTATGTAGATTTCGTTTAAGCACTGCTACGGAATCTCTAAATATATCAACGACATTACCAAATTTATTACCAAAATTTTGTATTCGATTTACGGATATGTGCGCTTGATAATTTGTTTTGAAATTGTCTCGTATTTTTGGAAGGTACAAATAATTTTATTGTGGCCAGAATTTCAGGGCTGTCGATTCTATAATTAATAATTTTATTTAGTAGAACAAGGTCGGAGATAATTCGCCTATCTGACAGCGTAATCAAATTTAGTTGGTGCATCAGCTGGATATAATTTATATTTTGGATTGGAATATTTAGTTTAAAGTTAATAAATCGTAGAAATTTGTGTTGTACCCTTTCAATATTGTTGGAATGTATTTTATAAAAGGGGGACCAAATAGGCGAATTATACTCTACTTGACTTCTTACTAAAGATGTGTACAGTGTTTTCAAACATTCTAATGACTTGAAGTCGCATGCGGTTCTACATATAAAACCAAGCATTTTTAAGGCTTTATTTGTGATTTCATTTACATGCGGATTGAATGTTAACTGTTCATCAAATATAACACCCAAGTCCCTGATTTGAGTGACAGCTGTCAATTTTACGTTATTTAGCGAATATACATAAATTATATGATTTCGTATTTTACAAAAACGAATGACCTGACATTTTTTAATATTAAGAAACAGAGAGTTGATGATGCACCAACGATATAGTTTATTTAAATTAAGTTGCAAAGTATAACAATCGTCTAAACTACGTATTGTTTTATATATTTTCAAGTCATCTGCGAAGAGAAGAACTTCCACATCTTTAAATATGCTAACAATATCATTAATAAATAACAAAAAAAGAATTGGTCCCAGGTGAGACCCCTGAGGAACCCCACTTGTGGCTTCGAAAACGTAAGATTCCACAGATTTTATTTTCACACATAGCTCTCTTTTACTAAGATAACTATCAATCCAACTTAATAGATTACCCTTGATGCCCAACATACTTAATTTTTGTACAAGGATATGTCGCCTTACTTTGTCAAAGGCTTTGGAAAAATCAGTATAAATTGAATCCACCTGATGCTTCAAGGCAAGAGAATCAGTTATGTAATTTTCGTATATGATCAAGTTACTTAGAGTGGATTTACCTGTGATAAAGCCATGCTGGTTGGGTACAATAATATTATTAATTTGTTTAATAATGACATCTAGGACTAACGATTCAAATAGTTTGGGAATAGCGGACAATATACATATTGGTCTGTAGGATAATAATACACGTAAAATCATGATATTTTTTTTAAATTGTGTCTGTATTTGTAATGGAATCTTTCAGTTCAATTTTCATCCACTTCCCGAACAATCGAAATGTGTGAATTTTCACACACGTGATAAAAATGATTACAATACATACAATAACAAAAATGAACCAATATTAAAGTTTCTTTTGCTTTATTAGTACGTGATAGGCGTGTTTTTTAAAATCTTTTTTAGACCATTTTTTTACCTACCTACACCCTCACTGTGGCATCTCTACGCCCTCCAATTTTCTCTTGGTCTTCTACTGCCCCCCCCCCCCCCCCGAAAGTATCAAACGACAATATAATTAATTGTACACGAAAAAAAATATATTTGAAAAGAAAACGGCAGATATTTGTGCGGGACGCAAATAAATGGATAGTATAATTGTACTCGTACATGAAAAAAAATATATGTAGTTAAAAACAAAACGGCAGATATTTGTACGGGCCGCACAAATATCCACCGCGGGCCGCAGTTTGACGACCACGGGTCTAGCGGGTTTGTTTAATTATTCTAAAACATTGCTTTCCATGTTCTACTATTATAAATACAGGTATAAACTTGTCAATAATGCATTCACTTTTTTTTACATAACAATAATATTTTTTCTATGATTGGCAGCAATTATAGATTGTCTTTGAAATGTTAGATAAAAACGATGCATATTTAAAAACGATACAAATTACGCGTTACCGCGTAAGCGAATTAATTTAAACAAAATTAAAATGTTGAATGCATATTTTTTGCATGTTTTTTGTCTCCCCCGACATAAATACTCACTTTTCGTGATAATAAAACTAAATCTAACTGTTCGAATAAAAAATATTCCGTATTAAGGAGGCGGTGGAATGCTTAAATAATCGATAATGTTCTTGTTTAGTAAAGCAAAAGAAAATTTTATGATTGGCGGTAAAATGGTAAAAGGATTTGATTAGAGTTTATCTTCCTAAATGTGATTTGTCCCTTGGTAAGATACAGAGTGGGGTGTAAGCTAAGTAAATAATTACCATCAGGGTGTATGTCATCTTTGGGGATGCTGTGCGGAGGGTCTTTTTAGGAAAGGAAAGAGAGGATGTTCTGGAAAGGAAAAGGATATTGGGGATCGGTAGGAATCTGAGGGTCAGTGTGTCCAGGAGTGACGGACGTATGAATCTATCCCTCACACTGGAGAGAGTAGGGCTGGAGAAGTCAAATGGACTCCCTCAATCATTCTCTCCCGATCCGGCCTGCCACGCAGCTGGTAATCAGACGCATTCGCCGCCAAGACCCGGACAAACCCGAACTGTTAAGTCACCAAACATAGAGAACCACTTGGGGTGACCTATGGCAGAGGTGTTAGTAATCCAATAAATGGTTCCCGGGGTGGTGGTACCCACATCCGTCTCCCGTCTCCCAAATTGAAATACAAGAAAGTTTTATTTAATTAGTGTCTAAGAGCACAGAACGGTAAATTTTTAGTTTGGATCTAAATTCTGTTGAGCGTTGTAAAGTGACTAAAAAGTATGGAAAAAAGGCTACGGATTTTCGTAACATAAGAACTATTACATATAGTTAAATTGTAGGAGTGATAATATAGCATTTAAAATGTATGTGCGTTATTTATATAAATCAGCCTTCACAGGTTTCTTTCTGCGTGTTATTTTAAAATATTATTTTTGGATTATTTATGTTCTTCCATTGCTAATTATAATGTTTCATCTCCATTGTTCTCTTAATTTACGTTCTATTTGTGTTTCTACGGCCGGAAATATGAAAACACACACGTTAAACTAAACTCACAATTTATTAATCTAATGTAGAATTAAATTTTACATTATGCAATTTAAAATAACACTGTGGTAGTCAATTGTTTGAATTAAGAACCCACCTTAAATAAACCATTTTTTCAGTGGAATTACATTAAATAGAAATCAAATAATAAGTTTTATTAATAAGCAATTCATTAATAGATGCAGCTAAAATTGTGAATAAAATGAGTACAAAATGTGTTAATCTGGTAAATAATCACAGAGACTTTGACTTAACTTGAATGATATTTTAAAATCTGTAGCTTTATACTATTTGCAATTCCAGTTATACACAGTTAGATTTTTTAGAGAACCGTCAGTTGATCCGCCGACAGTTGCCCCCCCTAAATGATATTTTGTATAAAGCTAGCTGGTTCCCGGCATGCGTTGCTATGCCATTTAATAAAGAAATTGTTTCTCCTTGCGTGTACGTTCCCATTCGTCCCGTTCCCCTTACGCTTCCCCTACCTCGCGTTCCCACTCCGCCTCCTCCACCTTCCCTCTCACCACTCTATGCCTCTCCTTCTCCCGTCCCGCGCACCCCCCTCCCGAGTTCCCCTCCCCCCTCCCAGGTTCCCCTTCCCCCTACCGCGAACCCCCATACCCGAGTTCCCATCCACCCTTCCTCGCTTATCCCCTCCCCCTCCCTCCTCCCGCATTCCATACATTCAATCACGGTATATTCAGTTTTCAAACAGTTCGCGTGCCACCAAATGCAATTTTTTATACAAATTTCACAATGCCAGAGCTCACCAGTAGTTTTATACAAATCTTGTCCTGACAATAACGAACACAAAAAAAAAGAATTATCCAATTTGGTGCAGACGTTCGTTAGTTATGCGCGTACATACATTTCGGCGATTCATTTTTATTTAGATAATAATAATAAAAAATAAAATAAATATATATAGATATAGATAGATTATAATTTTTTGTTCATTATTTACCAATTTCAAACGTAAAATCGACTTAAAAACACCCTTAATAACAAGTTGGTACTATCCAACAAATTATACACGGTGTCGATTTTTTGGTACTTATGCGCTGGTATACACAGTATATAGAGAGGTAGATTTTTCCTTGATGCATTTGAATGAAAATATGTTATTCGTCGTAGATACTCTCTGCACATCCCTTCGGGGTTACTTAGTTATATTTTGTGTCATTAGGTATACAGAATTTTCCCTAAACCGACTGCACATTGTATATTGCCGCCATTGATCCGATCTCTAAAGCCCAGAAACTAATTATAAAGATTATTCTAAAACTACCGATCACAAGCAGTTCGGATGAAATCTTTAGGAGAATCGGTGTTTTGGACATTAGGCAACTTTACGCAAAAATATACTAATTTATCTATTCAAACATAGAACTGTTTTGGACAATATCCAAACTGTTCGTGATACGAGAACCAAAGGGCAAAATCTCTTACTTATCCCTTTCGCCAAAACAACGTTTGGTCAAAGAAACTTCAGGTACTTTGCAACAAAACTTTATAATACACTTCCACTGAGCATTAGACAGCACACTAATCACGTAAAATACAAAACAGATACCAAGTTTTGGATCACTACCAAAGACAGATCATATATCAACAATATTTTTAGAACCTCCTAATGCATGCTAACCCATTGACACGATGCTGATTGTCCTTGTACTTTTACTTTAAATGTAAATAACATTGTTGTTGTTAACCTTTATAAACTATTCTTAAACTATTTATGTTAAAATGCGCCTGCTCTCAACACAGGAACTCCTAGTGAGACAGGCACAGCACAATTACCTATGTAACATAAAAATATAAAGATTACAATAAAAAAAATATTAATATGCCGGGGGCCAATTATCGGCATGTCATGGAACCAGTTTTCAAAGATAGTTTAACAAACGTTCATTAAAATATTATTTTTTCAGTTTCGTAAACTTTCCTTCAGCTATAGAAAGATTGAAAAAAAAAATCAGAATGTTGAAACAGTGGTAGTAAAGTTGGTACACAAAAAAAAACGCACTTAAAAATAGAGTAGTGTAATTTTTTTTTTAATTACGCTAGGTATGAATTTTATTATGATTCTGAAAGCAAATGTCAATATATCTATCGACAACACTTTACTAAATGTTCGATATATATTCACAACCTTACAACCTGGTCTCTAAAGTCTGTCCCTATCACTGATCCGATAATCCCTAGCAGTGTGATCTTACTGATTTGAAAGAAAACCAGTGTACTAGGCGCGGTCCCTTCATTCATGCTTTGGAAGCTACGCATCCCTTTGTTCTGGAGACTTTTTTCTAGCCGTAAATAGCAATTCTGCCTTCGATCAATAAAGGCTACCTCAATGATTACTGCAACTAATGACACCGTCCAGTTCTCAGAGACTTGATGCACAATCAGGGCCGGTTTTAGCACTACCAGCGCCCTGGGCGAGATTTCCACGGCGCCCCCTAACTGCAATTCAATTCCATACGAAAAAAGGCAATGGGTATAATGAAATAACCGTTTATTAAAAAGACAAACTATTAATTTTTAAAAAATAATAAAGTTACACTTTTCTAGTCTTTCCGTCGGTGAAATTGATAACCTAATAAAATTCTTTGATTATGTTTTATAAAAATCGATGTCAAAATTTCAGCAATTTCATATTCGATTGACAAAGTTGCCAAGTTTATCAATTTAGAAAGATATTGTCGATCGCAGATAGGTTTTTATCTTGAATGATTTTTTTAATTGTTTGCTAGTTTTTTTTATGAAATGAGAATTTGCAAATTTGGGATAGCGTTAAACACGGGAAGGAAGATAAAAAATGTAGGTAACATTGACACGGTAGCAGAATATTTGTGAAAATTTTTACTTACTTTACTATCATCCACTCGTTCCCGTGGGAATGAAATTTTTCCCGCATTAAAAAGTAGGTAATCTATATTTTTTCTCAGGATCTATATTATCTCTGTATCAAAATTTCATCAATGTAGTATATTTAGTTCCAAAGATTACCCCACCCCGAGGGTATAAACATACAAACAAATGTTAGAGAGATCGACAGATAGCAGAGAGAGAAAAATATAGTAGAATAGAGTGTTTAGTATAGATTGTTAAAATAAATTTGTACTTACCTAATAAAATGATCCGTCAAAATATCAAATAACAAACTTTTTTGATAAAACTAATGGCACTCCATAGTCGGAACCAAGGGTGACGAACAAGAGCATCGCAACGTAGCGTGGAACGTCTGATTACTGCGTTTGTTTGATTTAAAAATAATTTATTTATTTATTTTATTTATAACATTACATTTGATACATTTGTATGGCAAAAATAATATAATAATAACATTAAAAAATAACTATAAAATGTGTACAAGTGTTATTATGTCTTGTGGGTCGATATAAGTTCTGTGGCGGCCACTTTTGCCAAATTCATGGCGCCGCCACTGAACTACACAGAACGCGCTAGAAGCACACTATGAAATACCTACAGCGTGTGGTACCGCGCGCCCGCTGTTACATGTCTACCCACAGCGGCTAATAATTCCGCCACTTACGCGAAAGGCCTAGAACGCGTGTCTGAGCAATACAAATGCCCACAGAAGGTTCGAGCGATTTCTCACCTTTGCGTGAATTCACCCAACATTACCTGGCGCGCTAGCCAGCTACTCTGCCGATCGCGCGAATATATAAGCAGCCGATCTGCTCGCTGTCTCAGTCTTAGACTCAGTCAGTCAGTACCTACTTCATTCATCGGTCAAGCAACACACACACCGGGAAGTGTGTGTGTGTTGCTTTACGTGCGCTCGCGGGGCAACAGCCCGCGCAGTCAGCAGTTAGTGAATAACGTTTGTCCAGTGTAACTCCAGGAACATTTTTAACACCTTCGAGGAACTACTCCAATCACCATCCGCTGTCCGGCCCATTCGCGCCTCGACATGATATGTCTCCGTCCGCAGCACATAAAGCCCGCCGTGCTTTCTGCTTGGGATGCAACCCGTTCTCTGGCATTTCAAACCCACCGCGTTCCGCTGCCAGAGATCACCCTCATCGCCTCTCAAGGTTCCTTCCTGCGTCACGTGTGTGTGTCGACTCAAAGACCACACAGCCGCCATACCTCGTCAACACGACGACGGTCGACCGCCTGGACCAAGGTCACTTCTACACCGCCATGGTGTAGAGCAACACTCCGGCTCCCTGAAGACCAGTGATCTTCACCGCCGTAGTCTCCTGACCTTCTTCACACATCATCACGCAGCAGCAACACTCACGGCACCACTGTCACGCCACTCCGCTCCGCTTCGACCTCCGCTACGTAGCGTAACAATAAAGACTGACTCACTACACCGACTGACGCCTTTTATTTCTCGTCCCGTCTCTGCCGATACGGCCCGCTCCCTCAGTTACTAGCTAGGCAGACTGCCCGTTCTAAGGAACCAAATGCTGGTGAGAATGCAAAAAAAAAAAATTAACAAAATGTTAATTTTAATTTTTGAAATATTAAATATATATTAATAAAAATGCCAGAAAATTTATTATGTAACAAAAAAAGAAAAAGAAACGAAAAATGTTTTTTTTATTTTTTTTATTTAAATAATATACGTACTAAATTTTTACTAAATGTGCCGTTAATTGGAATAACTGTTGCGTCCACTTATGCAAATAATGAGAATGAGCTGGATGTGTTCCGCTTCGTCAAAAATAACACCAACTCTTTATAAATAAAATGTTGAAAAGAGATAGATAGTGTGTTTCTCTATGGTTGGGGATTCCCGGTAAAATGAACTGCATGCAGTGCTCCAATCGAAGGAATTGTACACTACGTTCCAGTTCTAGTGTTGCCACTAAAACAATTTTTTCCTAAATTTACGGAATTTACGAGTAAGTAGCCTGGCTCAAAGAGCGAGGGAATATAAAGGAGCGCCCCTTTATATCCGGCGCCCTGGGCGGTCGCCCAACCGCGCCCTACCCTAACGCCGCTACTGTGCACAATGCACAATACGGTATGCTGGAGTATCTACGAATAGCGTAAACTTATGGGGTTAAAAATTTATGATAAAGCGTTAAATAAAGAAGTCAATCCTAGAATTGAAATGAAACTCAAATTTTAATATAATTTAAAGTTCATTACAACAAAGAGGTTGTACATTATTTATTTATTTATTTATTTATGAGGGCTTTTACATGATTGGTAGTACAATAAATTCATGACAGATGATTTTTCAACAAATAAAGAAATAATAAAAATAAAATTAGATAAAAAATGCAAAAAAAATATATAGGTACAGCGATTTGATAAGTTTACAAAAATACAGATATGTTTGGGAATAGTATTGGAATAAGTTTTTTACAAGTTTCACAAAATTCACCAAGTTGATGTTAAATATATCGACATCACCTAAGTACTGATTCCCCATAGTGTGAAATCGTTGTATAGGAGAGTGGGCAATGTAGTTTCGCTTGTGAATGCTGCAGTAGAATAGTGTATTTTTTCGCGTGGTTACTGTCGGTATTCGCAAGTTTATGAGTTGTAGGAGTTCGCAACAGTCGAATTTAGAGTTAAGTATTTTGAATAAAAATGTTAAGTCGTTTATTTTACGTCGGTCTAGTGTATGTATTTTTAGAATATTTAGTAATAGATCACATTTTAAGTCTTCTAGTGGGAGACTTAATTTAAAATTTATAAACGCAGAATTTTTTTTTGTATTCGCACAATATTATTAACGTGAATTTTGTAAGATGGAGACCAAACTACAGAGTTATATTCAATTTGGCTTCTAACTAGAGATACATATAATAGTTTAATGGCTTCTATGGAACTAAAGTTTTTAGTTGTTTTTAGTTTTGTTGTTATTATATTAATTGTATGGATTGACCTAGACTCTAATTGTAATACATAACTCAGAGCGTGCTAGAAACTCGAAGATGATTTCTAAAGTTAATCGTCACATTGTTGAATGATTCTAATGTAGATAAATTAATCTATTATGGGCGCCAGATCGTTTAAATATAACGACCAAGTATATATTATGTTAATGGTAAACGCATGAGGACACGTCCTCCTCTTGAGCCTGCCTGATCTCAACCGAAGTGAGCTGCGTGCAGGGATGTTCTGCCCAAAAAAATTATTTCCCTAGATTTCGAGGTGAAATTTCCATAGAATTTCACATTTACGCAATTACCTAATTGCCACCTGATTGTGTAACACTAATCCTGTTATATGTTAATTAATATGATTAATTAATTGGAAAGATATCGGAATTTGGTAAATATTTTTTATTTTATTTTTTTTAATTTTTTTTATTGAAATAATAGATAATACATAATATAATTAACAAACAAGTCCTGCTAAGCCAATTGAATCGGCTTGTCAACAGGTGCTTATATTTTAGTTACATATTTATACATTTTAAAAATTTAAAACTTACATCTTATATCTACACATACAACATTTTTTCATACATATCAAAATCAATATAAATCTTTTTTTTCCGATAGCAAATTTTTCACCATATATTTAACCTTATTCATAGAATATATATAATATATACTTATAATACTGTGCTTTTCTAAATAAAACACTTTTTGCTACGTGAAATAATAATTTAAAAGTACGAATACACTCACCACTGAATTAGAAACAGAATTCCAAATTAAAAAAAAACTCTCTGCACAGTAAAAATCAACCGCAATCACCGATAAAACGGAACTTAAATAAAAAAAATTTTAGTGGACCCATTTATCTTTTTAGATACATAATGTCATTTTGAGTTGTCAGTGTTAAAAATAACATTGCATATAAGTACATGAACAATAATTAAGATTCATGGGAATTCCAAAAAAATTTATGTACGTGTATATGTATATATATAAATAATACCAGTAATATTGTCATATGTAATAAAAAATTTGCTAGAGTTCGAAATTTCCCTAGATTTTGTGTTGATTTCCCTTTTCCCTAAAAAATATTTTTCTCCCCTAGATCTAGGGAAACTTTCCTAGACATACCATCACTGGCTGCATGACTCGCTAGTTCCTTCAGTCCGTGAAATAGGGATGTGGGCAGCTGATCGCCATTCTTGATGCCAAACAAGAAAACGGGGAATGATGATATATGTGACGAATTCAACCATTACAAACTTATTGGTACCAGCACCAGTACGGAATAAAATCTGTCTTGTATTCCATATAGCGTGTGGGCAAATGCGCTTAAAGTTCCGCCTGCCTAGGTCTTCACATCAGACCTAGAATCAGACTTATGGTCATTGGTCATATTGCACAGAATAGCATAACCATTAACCAGTAAAAAAAAAAGTGTGCTTTAGTAAAACTACAAGACGAACCTCGCCCAATGAACCCAGGGATCCCTGCTAAGTTACCAAACGTAGCGAACGGGGTGACCTATGACCTAGTGGTGACATATGACATTGGGGTGAAATATAACCATGTGGTGATCTTGGGGTGACCTACGATCTTGGGGTGACCTACGACTTTGGGGTGACCTACGACCTTGGGGTGACTTACGACCTTGGGGTGACCATCCTTATCCTTATACTTATCACTCCCCAAGTCAAGCCTACTTAAAGGCCCGACCGTTCGCCTAGCAATCGATCACCGTTCGCATCGATTACCGTTCGCATGACATTTTTCGTAACAATCACCACTTTTCGTAACGCATTTACCAGCTTACCCCCCAAGTCGAGCGTGCGTAAATAAGTTTTACTTCAAAAGTGAATGGTTTCTAGTAAGATTAACTTATTGGCGTTAAGTATTTTAGTTTAAATAACAGAAGCCGAATTATTGAAACATTGGATCATCATCATCACCTTCTTCCCCTTGTCCTATTCGGGTCGGGGACCCACTGCATCGACAAGGCTCCTCCATACGTCCCTGTCTTGTGCTGGTTGTTCGGCCTCCGTCCATGACAGTCCGATCCTCTAATCACACAGTTTCTGGAGTTGCCTCGCACAACTGTGTCTGTGGCGGCCCACTGGACGTCTACCCTCTGAAACCGCACTCAGTGTCTTCCTCGGAATTAGGTCACTGAAACATTGGATATCCTTTTTTATTAATTCAGTTTTGGATCTACGTTTTTTTTTAAATTTTCTGATGTGGAGCACAAAGAATTTATGAAGCCAATTCGATATACAATTTTTGTCTGTAATTACATCTTGTTCGTAGGTCTATTGATTTTTATATTGGGTAGGATATTAGATACATACGTAGTTATTGTACAGCTTACAAAAAGTCACCAACCACCACTGTTGTGTAACCAATTAGCACTAACCTATGAAACCCTGGACCAATGAAATTGATTAATACATATTTGAAGATGTTAGGTTAATAAATTTTATCAGAAGTGAGGAAAAATTGTTCTTACTTCGGGCACCCAAACATACTCACAACACACTTCATTGGTTTTTCTCTTCGGTGACCTATTATAGGTACGTATAGACGAACGTCTAACAAACCCGGTAGGTGTGGGCATTTAAAGCTTGGTGTTATGTTACAGTAAAAAAGCTCTCAAAGTTACGCTACACTGTGAAATTACATATAAAAAAGATGAAAAGCCATGGTTTATTTTAAGCTTTCGGTCGTGGAAGAGAACCTCATAATAGGGCTTATAGTTTAAAGTGGATTGTGGTGCTAGACTAAGCGATGACGAATGATATATGGAACCGGGTTACGTGTGATAATGAGATCACCTGCTCTTTCGTTAACTTGTGGGTTTATTAAATCTGACATGCTGTTGCATGCAGTAGGTTGTACAATGCAATAATTATTGTATTGCGAAGTATTGAACGACATGACGCGGTTTTTATTAATGGTGGATTTGTGCCAGCTGCCCACGAATTATTTATCGATTATCTGTGATTATTGAGTTAAATTTGTTGTCTTGCTTTTATAGAATGGAGGTTAGCAGTTCTTACAACAATTCTGGCATATTATATTGTTATATTGAGAAATAAAACTGACAGAGAGGAAACTAAATGTTAGGATGATTAAATAAAAGACATAATTGGAGACATAAAAAGACACGACAAAAGCAAATTAATAGAATAATTGACTCGGTTAAGTCAAGTCAAGAGTAACTAAATAAATTTTTTTTTAAATATTTTTATAGTGGAATAATTAATCTAATAAGTAAAACCTCAGAGAGTAATATTTAATCATTGATGACAATATTAACCACTCCCAAATGAAGCATGTGAATCAGAAAAAGATTCGGTTGCATCTAGAAACTGAAGCCAGGTTCTCTGCCTTGCCGGGCACTGCTTTGACCTGAGTTCATTGCGTTTGCATCTTTCTGTTTCCCATTTTTCGTTTGTCAGTGGTTAATATATTGTCTTCAATGAACAAAAGATGTTATATAAACGCCAGCAAGATTACAGCATCACCAATTGGCGTTTGTTGTGAGTCTAAAGGTAGTGGGGAGAGAAAGGAGATGGCGAGAAGAAGGCGGGGGAGTCCCAGCTATTCAGATCTGGTCACCAAGCACGTATCCCTCGACCTCGAAGGCCGTTTTTTGCAAGTTTATAAATTAATGTAAAGATATACGATTGTGAAGGAAAAGTCGTACCGCGTTCAACCCTCTCTATTTATCTTTGCAATTGGTTGGGCATTTACACTTACCTACATACATCTGTATAAAAATCATGTATCTTGTAGTTAGTATAGTTACATTTCCTTCCTACCCTTCCCTATAGACCTGTTATTTTTGCGTATTATCCACATCAGCCATCAATTGATTCCCTCCGCATAAACATCTCCGCATTAATATTGCTACACTCTTCGCCATAGCAAAAGAACGTAAAAACTAATATAACTATATAAAGTGCACGATAAAACCAGCCAAAATAGAAGAAAATGCCACAAGTTCCGCAGTAAGTCGTTTCTCCCCTTTCCTTATGTGCATATTTTCTACTTGTACAGTAGTTAAAACACACACACATACATTGCAAACGTCCTTCGATAATCAAAATTCGTATAAAACACACAGCAATAAAAAAGGTGACTTTTAGTGATATTTTCATTCTGCGCTTGAAAACAGAAGATTTTTTCCCAACTACACCAGCAAACGGCACAACTCTTAAAAACATTTCCGTAAATAGGTACCTAGCCTAGAACCTATAATCTACACCGTCTACACGAAAAATTAAGTCGACGGTCCCAAAGAACATTGTCATAAAAATTGAAAGTGCGGCTGGCTTATTTTAATTTCTTTTTCTTGATTTCAAAATCTGATTTTTCTGAATTTTGGATGAAATTAAATGAAATATATAGGAGTATATACTACTAGCTAACCCAGCCGTGCGTTGCTGTGGCTAACGAAACACAACGCCATCTACTGGATGGTTACCCAACCTGAACAAACAATTTTTTTGTCAATAAATTAATTCACACCGCCATCTGTTAGAAACTTATGGAACTTACAAATAATTACAAAGCTATAACAAATCCTGTGACAAACATTTAACTTGCAGTAATAAATATCGAGGTAAAAACTATCTTATCTTTTAAGTTGGACCAAATTACACATAGTAAGGCAAATTTCATCAAAATCGGTTAAGCAGGTTCGGAGTTTACCTCGAACAAACATCGTGACGCGAGATTTGTTTAAAGATAATACATTTTATCTCTACATATTATAAATTAAAGTCTTCCGCCGCGTCTGTCTGTCTGTTCGCGATAAACTCAAAAACTACTGAACGGATTTTCATGTGGTTTTCACCAAAAGGCAGAGTGATTCATGAGAAAGGTATAAGTATTTAATTTGTCAAGGTTTTGTGTAAATTTGTTGAAATATATAATATATAAAGGAGAATGGGATGCCACGGCAACGCGCGGTCAGCTAGTATATGTTTAATTCTTGATCTCAAAAACAGTAAAAATGCAGAAACGAAACTTTAAAAAGCTCTACTGCAAAACTAGAAAATCGCACATCCGACATTGTTCTTCGGGACCGTCGAAATTATTCATGTATTTTTTTTTCTTTCAGTGCGTCAATCTGTCTTATTTTGCACGCAGATACGACGTTTAACGAGCGGAACAACAAATGACTTATTATCGTGTTGTTCAGCGTTGGTAGATATTTAGTAATGCTGGTTCAAAGTTTTAAGTGTTTATCTTTGCCTACATAATGATACGAACACAAAATTGTACATGTAGATGTACCCGTAATATTCCCAAGATTGTCTACTCTGTACTATGGACTGTCTGTACTCTGAAGGCAATCTGTACGGAGTGCATGACCGGCGGGTGAGGGGGCGGGTCTGCTTTAAGATTAATTGCTAGACTATTTAGGTCTGTCTCCAGTGCAATTATTATTTATGGAAACAATTAATTATCCATATGACTCATAGTCTGTGTTTGTTTAACTGAATGGGAACAAAATCATTAACATTTTATAGTCTTTACAAATCTTAGTGGTCGCTGCTCGTATCACAAATTTGTAATAAGTAGATATTTACTTGCAAAATAGTCTCCAGGACCTAGGAATTTAATAAAAATTATCAATTAAATTAATAATTTTTTTAATAATAATGTAGTATTACCCTATCCTTATGCATGTCTTTTTCTACGACATTTACTCTTCTGTTGTCTCCGTTTGTTTTGTTGTTTATCTTCCTTTAACCCGGCGTCAGTACAGTTGGGTCAATTTGACCCGTGCCATTTTAAAATTAGCTTATTTCTTAGAATTTTTGTGCAACGTTGCCACACGTCTCAGTAGCTGGAGCTAACAATCTCCCCTCCCCACTTGCTTTCGCTGTTCAGTGTTGTAGCGGCCGCGACGGTGGATAGACTGGATAGACGTGGCTAAACCCGAAAAAGGTAAATATGACCCAACCATACATTTCGAGTCGTAATTTCGCGCCAATTAATAACTAAACATTACATTCGACAATTGGTTCACCAGCTACGAATTAGTAAACCACTTGCTTCAAGAACACAAACTGATATCTGTAGGCACTGTTCGCAAAAATAAAAGACAAATACCCGAAAAATTTACGAAAACAATGGGAAAAGAAATAAACTCGTCGACTTTTGCTTTTCAGAAAGATATCACGAACGTTTCATATATTCCGAAAAAAAATAAAGTGGTTTTACTTATGTCGAGCTTGCATCATGATGACAGTATTGATACATCTACCGGCGACAAAAAAAATCTGAGATAAATACATTTTATAATGTGACAAAAGGTGGAGTATATAGAGCATATTATTCGTAGTACTACTATAGATCTCATTCATAGATATGATATTAGTTCTCATTTTGAGAAAAAAATTATGTTTTATTTAAATTTTATAACTTTAAGACAGAGGTTGTCTATTTTGTTAAAATTTAACTATACTTTTATAAAAATGTCATTAAAAGATTGTTTTATATGAAGTTGTTTTATTTTACCCAAAATCTCGTAAACAAAATAGTTTTTAATCAAATTATTGCAATATGTTACTAAATTTCTTTTAAATATTGACATCAAAGCCAGTTTTTAATTCGGGTCTCCTAGACCTAACCCTAATATCATTGTTACATATTTTAATTGTACTGACGCCGGGTTAAACTTATATTTCTTATCCGTTGCTTCTTTTCTGATTTTATATTTCATTTTACATTAGCTCCCCACAATAGGCCCTCAGGGCCTATGTCATCTTTGGGGATGCTTTGTGGAGGGTATTTTTAGAAAAGAAAAAAAGGAAGTTATGGGAAGGAAGAAGGTATGAGGGGTGGGTAGGAATCTGGGAGTCAGTGTGTTCAGAAGTGGCGGACGAATGAATCCATTCCTCTCGATGTTCCGAGAGAGTCCTGTTGGAGGGGTCAAAAGGCCTCCCTCAACCAACCTCTCTCCTGCTAAGTCGCCAAACGTACCGAACCATTTGGGGTAACTTATGGCAGAGATGTTTATCTTTGCCGAGGTTGGTTATCCAATAAATGGTTCCCGGGGCGGTGGTATCCATACCCTCCTCCCAAATTGAAAACATATGTATAATATGAATATTCTCTATTGGTTACGATGAAGCAGGCCATCTATTATGGTGATTTAAAATACCGATACTTTGTAAAAATGTCTCGTAATTAAACATTCTAGAAGAGCCAGGCATCAACAAAATATAAGTTATATTATAACATACTTCAGACACGTTGCTAAAATGTCCAAAGGGATTCCATGAATGGCCAGGCATTCTGGAAGAGCCAGGCATCCACGAAATATTAGTTATATTATAAGATACTTTGGTCACGTTGCCAAAATTTGCAAAGGGATTCCATGGACGGCCAGGCATTCTGGAAGAGCCAGGCATCCACAAAATATTAGTTACATTATAACTTACTTCGGACACGTTGCTCGCCAAAATGAGACTCCAACATAGAGAAACTCATAGTCACTGACAAATTGGAAGGCAGGAGAAGCAGACGAAGTCCCCAACGCTTTGAAGTGACCAAGTATCACTATCTTCCGATACGTCGGTGTATATGACTATCCATGCAGTGCAGAATCCCGAGAAGTTAAGTAACCTTGTCCACCTTGGAATTTGGATTAAGGGGTCAATATTCTCAGCAATGAGGAACCGACTTAAGAATCAAGCTTTATCTAAAACTTCACACATTCAAAATTGCATCTCTCTTCTGTATGAAACTGTTGTGTATCTAAAAAGCTTCCGGCTTTTAGACATAGATGGCGGTGAAAAGAACTGTCAGTGATTCCGCTAGATGGCAGGTAGCTTAGTAACTAAGTTGTCCAATAGAGGGACGGGGAGCTGAGAGAGGGTGATGTCTGTCTTCTTCTTCTTTCGTATGGTGGGGGGTCAGAGGGGGACATCTAGGTCTGCGAGCCAGTCTAGGGCCTCAGGCATTGCCCTGTGGACCTCATCAATCCCGCCGGGGAATGAATGGAGCGGGCATTCGTTGACCACATGTTCGGTGGTCTGCACCGCACCGCATTCACACGTCGCCGACTCTTTAAGGCCCCATCTATGCATCATATGAGCACAACGGCTATGGGAGCACCTTATCCTATTGATGGCAGTCCAGAGTTTGCGAGGCAATGAGAACCCAGGCTGTCTCTCAGTGGGGTCTTGCACGAGATGGGCGTTTTTGACGTTGGCTGATTGCCACTCAAGCTTCCACCTGTCTTCTGGGGTGAGAGGTGTTCGAAGGAGTCTTTCTCCTTCCGTCCAGAAGGGTTTTCGAGACTTTAAGCGGCATGCCGGGTGAGAAACGACATCATCGTGCAAGGGTATTTCGCTTTTTTGCAGCGCCTTCTTGTATTCCCTCAGTGTTGCAATCTCTCGCCTGATATTTGGCGGGGTTATATTTGCAAGTACGGGGAGCCAAGGAAGAGGAGTCGATTTTAAGGTTCCGCTGATGGTTCGCATTGTGGCATTAAGCTGAACGTCGACCATGGAAGTGTGGGCGCTTCTGGCCCATACTGGAGCACAGTATTCAGCTGCTGAGAAAACCAGGGCAATGGATGCCGTTCTGAGCGTGTTGGCGTCGCATCCCCAGCTAGTACCAGCCAGCTTATTGACTAAGTTTAGTCTTGTCCTGGTTTTTTTGCCCACTGTTTCCATGTGTTTCCGGTAATTCAGGCTCCTGTCCAAAGTTACTCCAAGATAGCGGGGATGGGGGTCATGGTAAATATTTTTTCCATCAAACTGAACACAGAGTTTTTCGTTTGCCTGTGAATTACTGAGATGGAAAGCTGTCACAACTGTTTTCGACCCATTCGGCTTTAGTCGCCAATTGAGGAAAAATTCTTCCATAGCCTTGAGGTCAGAATTAAGGATCTCTTCTGCTGCATTGAGGGTTTTGGCTTGGACTGTGATGGCGAAGTCATCTGCGTAAGCAAATTTTCTGCCTTCAGTGTGAGGAAGATCTCGTGTATAGATGTTGAAGAGCGATAGGGCCAGCACTGAGCCTTGGGCAAGGCCATTATTCAGGTGATGTCTGTAACACATCAGGTTTAGAACCCATTTAGCTAGCTCCTAGTTAGGTCGACTGACGAGGTCCATATTGTATACGCGAAATATTAATAAAACCAGATAAACGATCAAAAATCTATTTATTCCCAAAAGTAATCTTCAGACAAAGTATTTGGGGAATCTGTTGCTACAGATAACAGAACACTACACAAACACAAAGCAAAAGTTTATAAAATCTATTCACAGCGTTGTTAACAAGGCTAACATTCATAATATACTTGGTGAAAATTCTGTAAATGATAATAAAATGTAATTTCTTTAGCACACTTCTCGATAACTCTGTTTCATAGTTTAAAATTCCAACAACAGTTTCTAGAGAATTTCTCCACTTGCAATACGAATCTACCAATGCAGGAATGTTTCGGAAAGTAGCACGTTTTTCTAATTAAAATGGGAAATGTTGAAAGTAAATTGTGCATCCTAGAATTCCACAGAATGGAATCCATTTTCAATTATTTACTTTTCTGCAAACCATCAGAAATGAATCAATGATTTTTATTTTTTTTTAAATTAAATTTAATAATGTTATTATTAAGATCTGCAAGTATTTTAGTTGTTTTATTAATTGCCATGCATAAATTGCGTCACAAGGATTTCATGACTTTTTCACATTTATGAGACTCCCTCCCCCCTAGTGTGACGTCACATATTTTGCAATTTTATTTCTAAAAATTATTGCGTTTTTTATAATTTAGATTTTTATATGTGACGTCACAGAGCTGATGACCTCCCCAATACCCCTTGTCAAATAATGTCACACTTCTCTACTCCCCTCCCCACCCCTTAAGGTGTGACGTAATTTATGGATGGCCACTTATTGTGAATTGTCATAGCTGTTTCGGCTTATAAGGTCATTTTAAAACTACGGATAGACCATTTTAATTTCACAATTATTTTTTCAGTAAATTGGTTTTATCGGTAATAAATCAATTGAGGCATCTTCAAAATTGAAATTTAGAATCTTATAAATAAATCGTCTCAAAGTGGTTCAACCACAGTTTGAAAATGGCCTTGAAAACGGCTGTCATACTAATAAAAAACTAAAGTATTTTCAGAACTTAATAATAACATTATTAAAATAAATTTAACTAACTAACTAACTAACCATCACGCCGTTTCTCCGCAGGGGTAGGCAGAGAGGACGGACCACCAAACAACTCGGTTTTGGCACACACTCTTTGCCTCACTCACATTCATACATCGTCTCATACATTCTCTTCTATTATTCTTACTTTTGACATGGCCCGACTCAAGTATCTGATTCACTTGATCGTGCCATGTCTTCCTCGGACGTCCCCGACTTCTTCTACCATTCACATTCGCGTCGTATATTCTTCTTACACTTTTATTTAAATAAATAAATTTAAAAAAAAATTAAGTTCTACGAATTAAACACAAAAACGGTTAATAATGATTTTACCCCAGATTACAGATCTTAAACTATGAATGTTCTTAAGATTAAAGTTAAACTATGTTCTTATTTGTTGTCAATGTGTTGATTTTTCTGCGTGTAACACCTAATTGTATTATGTCGATATTGATTGTGAATTGTCGTGGAGACGTATTAATTATTGCGAAGGTTTTTAGTACATTGCTTTTCGTGACGCATAATGAAACCGTTCAAACATTGTATTGAGTTCTTCTCGCGGCTAAAATCATTAAAATGCATCTCGCCGGCATTAAATTGAACACCAAGACAAATATTCCCGTGGGCTCGCAAACAATAAATAAATTAGCGGGGACACGTCATGTCAGCGGGAATATGCCGAGGAGTTTAAAGTCTCCTTTGTTCTGTTGTCTCTCGGTGTTGATTTTGCGCCCACCGAAATCGACGCACGCGAGCTTTTTAGCATTTAGCATACCAGTACCTACCGGTAATCGGGCAAGGATTGTAGAACCATACCAATGAGAGATTTATACTTATGACTGATTGTTTCAGAAAGAAAATTACTAATCGTCCTTAGGTAAGTCATTTCTGGAAACATCATTAAAGGGAACCCCACCACTTTCCCAATGGTGTTATAAGGAAACATTTGGTTTCTTTCTTCACCGCACACGTCAAGACTCAATTTTATTGCAAGAAGCTACATTTATTTGAACGACTCAAGACCCTCCAATGTCCATGCATACGGGGTTAGAAAGCAGTATGCAAGTACTTACATTAACATAATACAAAATAATAATAAATGTGAAAATCTATGGAGAAAAATATATACAGACAAAAGTGTTAGTAAATAAAAAGAAAAATAAGGAAATTATTTTGTGTAAAACTACCGTTGAGCTCTGCCATTATGAAATTTGTATAAAAAATTGTAATAGGTGGCACGCGAGCAGTTTGAAAACTGAATGTACCGGGAATGAATGTGTGGAATGCGAGTGGTGGTAGTAAGGGAGGGGGAGGAGGGTGGGGTGGAGGGTGTTGGGGTAAGTGAGAGAGGGGAGGGGGGGGGGGGAGGGGTGTACGAGGGTGCGGTGAAGGTGCGGGGAGTAGTAGGGGGGGGGGATGGTGGGAGTGGAGTGGGGAGAGGGAAGGTTGAGGAGGCGGAGTGGGAATCCCCCTAAAACCACGCGAGCGAAGCCGCGGGAAAAAGCTAGTAGTAAATAAAATATGAGAAATGAAACGTAAAAAAATATATATTGGACAAAAAAATTAATGCAAGCAGCCGTTTATGGAGAATAATTGACCATCTCCCGTCTCCAGAGGGCCACCAGCGGGGACGCCATCCTGGCAATCGTAGCAGTGATGATTATATTCTGCCATTGGCGTAGTCTGTGCAATAAGCTTCCCATGCGTTAGCAAAGAAGTGCTCTGAAAATGTGCACTCGTCCGTATTTTTGTAGCGCTGAAGTATCTTGGTAGGCGGAACAGTTGGCGATAAGCGTCGTTGTAGGCGACTTTTAGCGTATGCCATGAATATCCGGATGCAGTATAATCTGGTTACGCGACTTTTCAACCCGCGACAAAATATCCCCGATAAAATATCGTACGGACATAACACCCCCCAAAAAAATCTACTATAATCTAACCTTACCTAACCAAAACTAACCTATTTTAACCAAACCTAACAAAAAATGGGACAAAAATAATACTGACATCCTGTAAAGCAAATAAATTATCATTGAAGAAGAAGATAACAATAATAATTTAAACGAAAATATGAAAGAGAACAAGACACAAAAAACAGAAAAAGACAACGTTGGCCCAACTGAGATTCGAACCAAGATCTCTCGTGTAACCGGGACGTGCGCGTTAACCAATTTCGCTATTGCCAGCTTCTGTCAAACCTTCATATTTGTCAATCTCATATTTAAAATTTTAGAATTAACAATATTATCTTCAAGTAATTATTTTTTCCATATTACGGGCACCTGCTCTTTTTATTGGAAACAATCATTCTAAGAATTGTTTTGTAACCTGGATAGCGTCTCGGATAAATATAATAACAAAAATCTATATATATATAAAAATTCGTTTGTTTCTGGGTTTGTATGTATGGGACCTATGCGTTGCTAAACCATTCATCCGATTGCGATGAAACTTTGGGGATTTGATGTGCGCATGCCCGCGACAGTTTCTGTATACAATAGTGAGCTCTGGCATCATGAAATTACGCGTTACTAAACCGTTCATCCGATTGCGATGAAACTTTAATGATTTGATGCAGGGGTGGTGGAGGGAGAGCGGGGGAGGGATGGAGGAGGGCAAGGAGTGGTGGGGTAGTGGGGGGGGGTAGGGGGGAAGGCAGGGGGGAGAAGGGGGGAGGGGGTAGGGGGTAGGAGAGGAATGGAGAGGGGGGAGGTGGGGGGGAGGTGGAGGAGGCGGAGTGGGAACCCCGCTTACACCATGCGTGGGAAGCCGCGGGAAAAAGCTAGTAATAAATAAAAAAATAATATGATAATTATAAATATAAATATAAGAACTGTTGTCTTTTTCTGTGTTTTTGTGTCTTGTTCTCTTTCATATTTTCGTATAGATTACTTTTGTTATCTTCTTATTAAAAGATAAATTACATTGATGGGAATAACCTTCAAAAGTATTAAAAAGAGAGTTTTTCTTATAAAAAAAAAATTATTCCTCAAAAATAGTACCTAAAATGGGACAAAATAATGCAGTCATCCTGTAAAGTTAGGTTAGGTTAGGTTTTAATATATATTTTCTTGAGGGATGTTTTGTTCGTAGGATATTTTGTCGCGGGATGAAAACGCGCATTACCTACTGTATAATCTACCCACATTTCTAATGTGTATTATTAATATGAAGAATATTTTTCCCTGATTTTTTAAAAAATTATAATATCGAAGTTACGAGTTGTTTTCGCGATATAAAACGAGGAACAGTCAATATATTAAGTATTTAGAATTAATTATGAGTATATTAGCTCGCTGGTAGAAGCAGGTTTATAATATAGTCCGTGGGTGAGGACACCCTACACAACACAATGCCGGTCCACTAGAGCCCGGCCTGTCATACCAGACACCGAGTGGCATTCTACTGAACTGGGCGAGCCGAGTGATGGATTCTCTAGACCGAGATATTAAACATATCATTGACTGTTGACTGTTGTTGGAGCTCGGAGCTCGTGTTTTATTCAAATGGATTTGAATTCGGTTGTTAAACACGATGCGGTTGTGTTTCCAGACAACTGCATCAAAAAATGTATCACATATTTTAAGAAATAATATCATTCACGAAGAAAATAACACTAATTATCTAAACGAAAATATGAAAGAGAACAAGACATAAAAAAAGTAAAAAACGTAATGTAACCTCTCGTCTTACCCGGACAAGCGCTTTACCAATTCGAAAAATACATTATATTGATGGGAATAACCTTAAAAAGTTATAAAAAGAGAGTTTTTCTAATAAAAATTGAATATTCTTTTGGATTTTTACAAAATAAGCAATAAGTATTCCATATAAATAAAATCGGATATATCGTTAAAGAAGAAGATAGCACTACTAATCTAAACGAAAATATGAAAGAGAATAAGACACAGCAAAATAGAAAAAGATAATGGTCGCAACCCAGAACCTCTCGTCTAACCGGACGTGACCGGGTCACCTTCCATCCATCCGTCATAATTGTCAATCTCATATTTTGAAATTTTAGAATTAACAATATTATCTTCGACTAATTTTTCCATATCTTAGGCAACTACGAAAGGTTCTGGGTTCAAGTTTCAGTTGCGAAGATTATCTTTTTCTATTTTTCTATGTTTTGTTCTCTTTCACATTTTCGTTTAGATTATTAGTGCTAACTTCTTCTTCAATGATATGTCGATTGCGATTATTTTTTTTTTTTGCATTAACTCCACACAGAAGGCCCTGAGGAAAATAATTTCCCTCAGGGCCTATGTCATCTGGGATGCTGTGTGGAGGATCTTTTTGAGGAGAGGAAGGAATGAACATTGGTCTTGTAGAGACCCCTGTTGTAGGAAGGAGGAAACACGAGGCCGGCAAATCATTCCACAGCCGAGCTGTTGAACTCAAGAACGAGTCGAAGAAACGAACCGTTCTCATGTGACAAATGTCAACCGTGTACAAATGTTGGGCACGCGTTTGACGTGTTTCCCGAATATGCACCGGTGCCGAAGGAATCAATGACGCT
The DNA here is from genome assembly GCA_929108145.2 of Limnephilus rhombicus. NCBI lineage: Eukaryota > Metazoa > Arthropoda > Insecta > Trichoptera > Limnephilidae > Limnephilus > Limnephilus rhombicus. The sequence continues at coordinate 54,397,919 of OV815277.1, read as the reverse complement.
AATTCCTCAGAGCATCTTCCATTGTAATACCGGTAGAACAAGGATAGCATTCCCACCCGACGCCTGTGCTCTAAAGATTGCAATCCGTCTGTTAACTTGGGAGAATCAATTAAACGTACCGCCTGTTTCTGCACACAGTCGGGGGTATTTTTCAGGTATTTTGGAGCTCTAGACCGGAGGTGGCTGCCAAATTCAACGGTGGGGCGCACTTGCGATTTGTACAGGGTTAGCAGTTGTGTACTATTAAAGTATCTGCGGGCCCTGTACAGTACGCCCAGTTTTTGCGAGGCTAACTTTACTCTGGCTTCGATGGAGCCCCCATACCTGAGCTGGTCACTCAGGATATATAGGTACTATCTCATTCTCTTGCAGGCTAAATCCTATAGATGTATGTGTTTGTCTTTTTTTAGTGTCGCTCGTTTCCGTTTCATCGAGTTTCAAATCACAACGGTGTTAAAGAAGTTTTCACTTCAATAAAAATTGAATTGAAAACAATTATTGGCATGGTTCAAGTAACAACATCACTCAGTTATATTAAACTAGCAGACCCGGCCACATGTTGCTGTGGCTAACGAAACACAACGCCATTACCCAACCTTTATAAAATCCACACCACCCGCTTGCCAGCTGCCCGCTGCCCGCTGCCTGAATTGAATATTTGAATTTCTCGACTTTTCTAATAAGCATATTTTTATACATATAAACCTTCATCTTGAATCACTCTATCGATTGGTGAAAACCGCATGAATATCCGTTGCGCAGTTTAAACGATCTATGAGCACATACATTTTGAGCGACTTCATCAAATAAAATAATTCAAATCAAATACCTACTTACTCTAGGACATCTATTTTCCAATTTCTTCCGTAGAACGAATTTCAAAAGTGACTATAGTACGGCCCGCCAGCCGTTTTAAATCACACAAAAATATGTTTTCTTTAAATTTCTCGGCTTTTCTCTAATATAATTTACATGTATTATACATATAAACATTCCTCTTCAATCACTCTATCTATTGGTGAAAACCGTATGAAAATCCGTTGCTTAGTTTAAAAGATTAACGCGCACATACATTTTTTTTGTATTTCTTGGGCATTAACTATGTAACAATTTCTAGACATTTTGTTTTTTTGAAGCGTTTTATTAAATGTACATTTGTTACTTAAATTAAATTATTATTTGTTTCTAAAATAAAAAATTTGATAAATAATAAGGATGTTTCTAATAAATTTGAAAAAAACGGGATATACACTTTAGAATGTAACGATTGTGACGCACAGTATGTAGGTATGACAACTAGAAATTTCAAAACTAGAATCAGGGAACATGAACTTTGTTTAAGAAATAATAATTATTCCGAATTTGCGAATCATTTAATAGAGTCAGGCCATAGCTTTAATAAAGAAAAAACAAAATTTAAACATTGCAATATAAATTCATACTTTAATCTTTGCGCTTTAGAAACGCTCGAAATAAACAAAAAAATTAAATCTAAAATTAATTTAGTGAATAAAATAATAGCGCCTTGCAAATCTCCTTTACTAACCATGTTTCCGTATAATATTGACTCCTCCCACCGCTTTCCCCCTCCCCCCAAAATCATCCCTCCCACTACTCCCACCTAATTAATCTTTGGTACTTGCATTTATTTTTTAAGTTAGTTTTAATTCTGCTCGTGAATGATACGGTTGTATCGAAACCGGTCGCGGAAAAATTTAATTTAAGTAACAAATGTACATTTAATAAAACTCTTCAAAAAAACAAAATACGCACATACATTTTGAGCGACTTCATTTTATACCATGTAATGATAATGAAGTGCAGAGTATAGTGCATTCTAAATTCTAACTAAGGTATTAAAAAAGGAAACGTAACTGAATTAATCTGAGAAAATCCGTTCAAATTACGGTAATGAGTTATAAGTGCCCGCTTTAACAGTTTCTCTCTGGCGCGGTTCATGGCGGATTATAATAATATGTGTAAAGCGGTGAGGTGGTTACTAGCGACTAGTGAGGTGGTAGATATGTCTAGGACAGTGATTCCCAACCTGGGTAATATCGCCCAACAGAGGGCGATTTCAGTCACTTGTGGGGCTGGTCGATCGATCAATGATAGTAGAGCTGGTCGCTCATGACACATTACTGAAGTGATCGGGTCAAAACCCGCTCTTTGATCGGATACTTTTAAACAAATAAAAGAGGCCATTATTTATTGTTTTACCTCACAAGAATTCCAACTGCTCCCATATGAAACTATGGAATTTGGGTATGTTGTGAGGCTGTAGGTAGTTTGGATAGGAAGTAGAAGGGGAAGTGGAAGGTGGGGAAGTACCTGGCTATTTAGATCTGGTCACCGACAATGGTTGAAGGCATTTCAATCAACGATTTATTTATGAATGATATTTTTATTTTATTTTATTTTGCAGAAACAAACAGTACATAATTACATAGTAGAAAATAGTTCCAAAGTTATAGAGTTTAACACAATAATTGGTACCAATGATATGTCGCTGTTCTATACTTATGTTTTTATGTGATAAATTATACATTTTACCTAAATTAAGTTAGTAAATTATTGAAGGAGAGGGGTGTGTGTGTATGCACGTGTGAGAGTGCGGATGTGTGTGGATGTGTGTGTTATGTGTGCGAATTCAGTGTGCTAGAAATGTTTTTCTTAAATAGAGGGAGGGAATCAAAAAATATATCGGTATTTGTGGTTTTTTTTAATGAAGTTGAATTTTTGAAGTATGCGGGAAATGGGGGAGTTGGCTGCAGCGTTCGTATTATTACTGGTTGTGTAAAAAAGGTTGGTGTGGCAAGTTCTTTTAGACGGGATGTTAAAATTTATTTGGGATAGAAGTTCTGGGCAGTCTATTTCGTTATGTATTATTTTATGGAGAAATGTTATGTCAGCTACCGTTCGCCTGAATTTCAGGGATTGGAGAGTGCAGATATAATTATTGTTGTATTTGTAACCGAGATACTTAATAAATTTATTTTGTATTCGCTCTATATTATTGACGTATTGGGTATATTTGGGATTCCAGACAGGCGATGCAAATTCAAGTGTATTTCTGACTAGTGAGGAGTAAAGCATTACTAGAGTATGTGGATTTTTAAATAATTTACTCAGACGTAGTATGAAACCCAACATTTTGTAAGATCTATCAGTGATTGAATCAATGTGCGTGTTGAATATAAGTTTACTGTCTAAATAGACTCCAAGGTCCTTACATTCATTTTTTGAGATCACGGGTTTATCGCAGAGTGAATATGGAAAGTTAATTATATGCTTGTTTCTAGTAAAGGACATAGTGTGGCATTTAGAAACATTGAGGTCTAAGTAGTTAGCTGTGCAATAATTGCAGAGCCTATCTAAGTCACTTTAGAGCTCTTTGCAGTCCGATAGAGAGCGAACCGTTTTATAAATTTTCATATCATCTGCAAACATTAAAAATTTAGAGTGTTGGAAACATGAGCCTATGTCGCTTAAGTATATATTAAAGAAGAGCGGACCAAGGTGGGAACCCTGATGGACACCCGAGGTTACATTGAATATTTTGGATAAAACTCCATTTATTGAGATAACTTGACTACGATTGCTAATGTAAGATTTAATCCATCTAAACAAGTCACCGTGTATTCCAAGACGAGTGAGTTTTTTTTAACAGAATTGAGTGGATAACGCGGTCGAAGGCCTTTGAGAAGTCGGTGTATATAGCATCGACCTGCACCCTTTCGTCCATATTGCTCTGCAAATAGTTGACAAATAGGGCAAGGTTAGATGTTGTAGACCGATTTTTCATGAATCCGTGTTGGTTCTGTGAAATTGTTGTAGTGATAGTCGGGTAAAGTTGGTCGTAAACGAAAATTCAAGAATTTTACTTAAGATGGGAAGTTGAAAGATAGGTCTGTAGTTTGTAACGGAATGTTTGTCACCCTTTTTATAAATGGGAGTTATTATGGCAGACTTCCACTTATGAGGAAACGTTCCTTCACTTAATGATTTTTTGAAAATTGCACTGACCGGAGGAGTGATATATTTACTACAATTACGTATGAATAATATATTCTTACACTAAGGCGATACTGAGAGTATCTTCCACTCTGGTAATGGAGTACAGAAGAGGGATTGATGCGCGCATGCGTATAGTAGTAATACTACTTGCTAGTAGATAAAAAGAGTGTGTATTTTTTTGTCTGTGGCGATTCGAGATCCCGTTCAACAAAATTCATATTTTTTTGTAAGTAACCCGATCGCTCATTGGTGGTTCGTTAGCTGGTTACAATGATCGGCACGATCGACCTATGATTAGTGTAAAGTGCTTTAACCTGTTGAATGTTGGATGGTATTTTAGATTGATATTGGCGCGAGCGATTCTGACCTTGTCTTTGATACAATTTCTTCACACGTAAGGGTTATAATCGCATTTAAAAGCAAATATGAGAAGTGAATACGAAAGCATAGATATTTAATGCACTTACTTTACTTAATAACTTCTGGTGGATTAAAAACATATATAAATAAAAAAATGTATTTTCGTTATTTGTTTTTGGGGTGTTATGCCGTGTTGCGCTACTCCTTCTTTAGCCAACGTTTCGAACATCGTTGCAGTGTCCATTATCAAGGCAGATCCGGTAGATGTGATAAAAACATGTATATTTTAAAAAAACACGGATAATTCAGCACGTTTTGTTGATGTCATCTATTTCTGATGCAAATTAACGGTTGCGGTTTCTTAAAAATCATAAAATTTAGTGTAGAAATTCAGCAGCCTTCACTGGCCTAATGAAATTTTCGCCTACGGCGCTTAATTTGCGCGCACTGCGAATATTCTGAACGGGTTTGAGCAACATTTCGTCGCATACCCATGTTAAACGGATAGTAATAATACAATTTGGGAGGCGGGTATGGATACCGCCGCCCCGGGAACCAACACCCCTGTCACAGCGTCACAGGTCACCCCGAGTGGTTCGCTACGTTTGGTGACTTAGCAGGGGTGCCCGGGTTCATGTGATGAGGTTTGTCTAGGTCTTGGTGGCGGATACGTTTGCCCAATCACAGCGTGTCGGGCTGGATCGGAGAAGACTGATTGAGGGAGGCCTTTTGACCTCTCCAGCCGGATTCTCCCGACCTTTCGCCTTGCACCGCAGTGTGAGGAATATATTCATACGTCCCTCACTCCTGGCCACACTGACCCCCAGATTCCTACCCACCCCTCATACATTTTTTCTTCCCATATCTTCTTCTCCTTCCTTTCCCTTAGAAGTGGTTCTGAGTTGGTTTCATTCTGAGTTGGCCGGTCACCACTTGAGAAGTTTTAATGGGTTCATAAAGGTGGGGAACCTCTGTCTTAGGAGGTGGTTCCTATCTAGTAGCATAAGGTTGGTGGTAATGTGCCGATAGTGGGAAATGATTCCCCTAATCACTTCCATTATCCAACTATATAAATTACAGTTATTGTTTGCTTTCCATTGCCACCGTATCTTAACTGTTTTACTGCGTTGTTTATGAAGTGTTGCCTTCATAATAATTATATCTTATATAATCTCTTGTCTACCGTAATATGGCATCATGTAGCCGGCAATCCCAGAGGAAGGGTAACATACGCAGAACTTTGAACGTTTCAATCTAGAAAGTCCAATAAATACCTGTTTGTTCCCGAATTTAGGCCAATTGGGATTTACCTGAGTTACGAGAGATTGAAATACGCTGAATGTTGGGAAAATGTGGTTTATTTTATGGGACATTAGGGATTCAATGATTGTTTGATTGTATAATGAAACGCAAATACTCGAGCCAGAGTCGTCCTCGCTCTTCTACAAATAAATTTCACGGAGCCAATTCCCAAGAAAAAAAAACAAAAACTTATATATAGTGAAAACTTTGTTCATGTGATGAATTAATTTGACATATTTTCTTTTAAAAAATTATATTAATTTATTAATTTCCAGCTGAGGTACCCGGCGTCGAATTTATGCAGAGTTTTTCGAAATCATAATATATGAGACAGTTATTATCCTTTAATTTTGAACGTCAAGTGTGCAAATTTTGGGGGAAAAGAGGATGGGGTTGGTTTTTCGAAATATCATGTAGACAGTGACCTATCTCTTGTTTTGAAGGTAAAATGTGGAAAAAAATAATTTTGGATTGTAACTGTAGACTTTACGTACATACTTGTATTTTATTTTAAGCACTTTATTTGTATATATACTCGTAATATCTTTAAATTTGTATGTACCTACTCTAAATCAATCAAGTTTACGCTGCTCGCCTATTGTCTACTCATTGCACGCCCTCCACAAACACTCTTATTTATGCAAATAGACTAGCGAAAACCCCCGGCGTTGCCCGGGCATTACGCAGACTTTTTCGAAATCGCGTATAAACGGTGACCTTCCTAGTGTTTTGACGGTCAATTGTGGAAAATTTCATTATTCTCAGAATAAATCAAATCCACGCAACCCTGGTGTCCGTACGGCCAACTGCCACAGACACATTTTTATATAAATAAATAGATGGCGATGGTGTATATAACTTTTAAGTCTTAATATTTCTTAAACTTAATGAAAACACCTGAAGGAAATTTGAAGAAATTAAAAAAATGCTATCAAAAGAATCATTTGTTTTTTTAAGGAAAATTATTTAATGGTGTGAAATACTATAAAAAAATACAGCATTCATAAAATTAAAGTGCAAATGAACACCTAAAAATATTATATTACCATGGCGAATGTGTTTCTTGATAAATTTGTTATTTTTTCATGGTGCAAGTTTAATTTTCACTATCGTTTTAATAACAGGAAGGTCAAAATTAAAAATTGTAAACAAATTTGCAAGAACTCTAACAATTTACGAGTAAGGTGAGAAGAGTTAGTTTTTTATGGTTGATCGTTAAAGGATTTATCGATAATATCGCTAACTTGTCATTATTATCGAGCACGACTGCAGATCGCTAACATACAAACGAATAAATCAAAAACAATAAAAAGGTCAGTTGTTGTCAGAAATTAAAATATAAATTTGTCATCAAATTTAGCACCATTTTGTTTTTTTTTTGACAGATGAAAGTTCCCCGTTGAATTGCTTATTCGGTCCGTTTCAAATTTTGAACAAAATGTGATTCGACCGGTCAGTGGTTGAGTAGGCATAGCGCTTGGGTCCCACCTGGGCGTCGCGTGTTCGATTCCTCGGCTGGCTGAGTCCTCCATCACAACACAAGCAACATTTTCGGCTTTCTGTATTGGTAGTAGGAGATTTTCAAACATTGTTGGGTTATTCTTAACTCGGGAATGTTTGTCTTTCTTTTAAAAATATAAAAAAAATCATGTTGTTAAATTTGATAGAAATTTGATTTGCACCTTGAATCGGCATTTAATCGGGTCCTTTCAAAAGTAAAGAAATCAGAGTGTGCAATTCACATGCGGTAGAAGTGAAACCTTCAGAAAATTAAAGTACACAAGAATGGGGAGGCTATGAAACACCGCACAAAGAGAAGACTGATTAAATTCTCTCGCAGGCTTAATCGTATAGATGTATGTGTTTGTCTCTTTTTAGTTTCAAATCACGATGCTGAAGAAGTTATCACTTAAAAAATAGACAAAATGATGCTGAATTGCCATTCGATGATAATATTACATTTGAATTTCTGTGAAACGCCTTGCCCTCAGAGCGTAGATTATTTTTATTTATGACGTCTAACTTAATGAAGGCAAAAAGTACGGGTAATTTACATAGTCAGGCCATCATTTTTAAATCTTACCGTAAAATGTAAATTAATAAAATGTATCAAAATAAAATAATTATTTTAATTGCAAGGCTAATTTAAACTTCGAAAAGGTACCTGAACGTTTCGAGACTTTTAAAGGTCGATTGACCTCCGAATAATTTAAGCAATTTTCATGTCCAAATATGTCGGAAGTTGAGTCAATTGGAGGCGTTACTTTAGGCATCGGTCTGTCCAGGGGAAAGTCAGGGTGGAATTGATCCTGAAAACTGTGGTAGAGAGGGATTGATGCCCGATGGTGGCACGGTGGTGGGTGATGGGTACAGGGTACAGCCAGGGTAAGCCAAGGTCCCTCGTGGGCAATCATTGTGTCAGATGGCGTGGGAACGTAAAACAATGGGAATCAGTACATTGATGTCGGAGAATACTCGTACAGTCCGCTATAGACTCTTCTGCAATTGAAGCAGTAATTGGATGAACTAAGCTACAGGGTATAAAATACCAGAGCATTCTCAATTTGGTACTAGTGAGTGATTGAGAAACGCAATACGTTTAATATTACTACACTGTGATAAACATGTAATAATATATTATATTGTATTTGAAGTGAAACTTCTTTAGCACCGTTAATAATAGTAATAAAAATATTTGGCTAATTTATATAGCGCCGTTTTTGTAAAAAAATCACCTCAAGACCGCTGTACAAATAAGTATATAAAAGAATTAATATTACTGGCTTACAACTAAGATTTACAATTACAACTACTGACTTATTGTGATTTGAAACCCAATGAAACGAAAACGACAATAAAAAGAGACAAACACATACACCTATAGGATTTAGCCTGCGAGAGAATGAGATAGAATGAAACCTTATCTACTTACTTAAGCTGCGCTCATTGGCCGTTTTGATTATGAGCTCACTTTTCAAGACCTATTGGTTGAGTTTTTGTGGGAGAAGTTCTACCGCGTGGGAACATCACTCGATATATTTTTTTAAATATTTATATACCTATCTCAAACAATAAAGTAATCGAATAAAAAAATTGGTTATGTTATAAATACAATAAAATAAAATAAACATTAACAAGTTTTAAAAGCATCGGTTTTATACACGGTGACCGGAAACTCGTAGTAGGTACAAGCGGAAAACTGCTGAATCTACATCATATAGAGAACTAAAAAAACATCGATCTGAGCTTTTCGATGTTTTTTAAACTTTTATATTTTTTTGACAATTAAGGCGTTAAAAAACTTTTGTAACCGGGTCTACGTTGCGTTTCGATGCATTTATACAGCTGATTTGAACCTCCTAGTGACCGATTTTTTTTTTCAAATTTGACCTATAAAATTCCAACTTCGAACTTGATTTACTCGAAAATGAAATCTGAAATCAAAAAAGTTTTACTACAAAATCGAATCCAAATGTGACATAGTTTCCCGCTTGTAATTCGAATTTCCGGACTCCATGAATAATGCTTGGTCGGTGACCGGACAATTCAACAACATGCAACTTCAACACATCCTTCAATTATAACAATAACAATGACATTTAAAAAATGGTTAAACAGGTTATGGGCTATTTTTCATCTCATAACTTTTAATGAATTTTCAAAGGGCTGTTGAAATGCCACTCTGTGGAGTTGTGGTGGAAACTACTTGGTCGATGTTTAAAAGAAATTATATTATAATATGCTTCGCCAATTTGGAACCCGCCATACAAAGTATACATAGATAGCACAGAACATATTCAAAATAAATTTATAAAATATCTTACCTTCAAATTCAACAATAACTTTGAATGCACATTTCAAACTTTGCAACAAAGGCGAGCAATAGCTGATTTGACATTTATACATAAAATTTTAAATAATAACATTGACTGTACCGAACTTATTTCCCTAGTTAATTTTAACATACTCGAACCATTAAGACATCCACGCCATACATAACTATTCCACACGCTTAATTACAAGACAAATGCAGCATCTAATTCGCCAATCAATCGTGCTCTTCATATGTTCAATATTATTGGTCTAAATTTTAACATCGAAATTTTCTCCGATTCATTCCCCAAATTTACATAAATACATACATACACACATACTCTCACTCGCACATCACCCGGTAATTACTTAATACGCATACCATAAATAAGACACTACAATGAAACACATAATAGGTACCCACCATGTAATATACTTATAAATTGTAATTTTTTTTAACCAAATTATCTAATGTACTGTTTGTTTCTGTTAATAAATAAAACAAATAAAAATAACATCTACATGTTTATTTATTTAGGATATCTGTTCATTAAATCAAATATTAGGTCCTTACAAATACCAAATACCTTACCAAATTCAAATTTATACAGTTATTTACTCAGATAAGTTTTAAGATTTTCACGGCCAAAAGCATTTTCGTTATTTGTTTTTGGGGTGTTATGCCGTGTTGCGCTACCTCCCTACATTGGCTAAAGAAGGAGGTAGCGCAACACGGCATAACACCCCAAAAACAAATAACGAAAAAGTTATTTACTCATGTATTTGCGTTTCGAAAATTATAATTCATTTGTTTTTTCCTTAGTTGTTTTTTTTCTTTGCGTCACTTAGTTTACAAAACGGAAAACTTGAAATATCGCGTTATTTACGGGTACGCGTTCCACCGTGGCACCAGTGGTGCAGAAACGGCTCGAAGTATTAATGATGTGTATGGCGACGGTGCCGCAAAAGAAAACACAGTGCGTTTTTGGTTCCAACGCTTTCGTTCTGGAAATTTCGACCTGTAGAACAAGCCCCGTGGACGGCCGGAGACCAAAGTTGATAATTTATTTAATTTTATTTATTTATTTATTCAACGCCCGGGGGCTTTTACATGGTTGGTAGTACAATAAATTCATGACAGATGATTTTACAACAGATAAAGAAATAATAAAAATAAAATTAGATGAAAAATGCACACAAGTCACAAAAATATAAAAAATAAATAAATATAGTAATGAAGAATTGAAGGCGATTGTGGAAGCGGATCCATCGCAAACCACATCCGCGTTAGCTGCAGGCTGCGGTGTTAGTGATAAAACTGTTTTAATCCATTTGAAGCAAATTGGGAAGGTGAAAAAGTTTGAAAGGTGGGTACCTCACGAATTGAGTGAAGCAAATCAACAAATGCGCGTTGACCGCTAGACCACGCACTGCACAACAGACGGCTATCAAATTAGAGGAGCTTCAATTGGATATCCACCATACTCTCCGGACCTTGCCCCAACAGATTACCATTTTTTCGAAATTTGGATAACTTCTTGCAAGGGAAAAAATTCAACTCCGATGGGGCTGTACAAACCGCCTTCAAAGATTTTATTGATTCGATCGGTAAAGGGATCGATGAACTACCTATGAGATGGCAAAAGTGCATAGACAACAATGGTACATACTTTGATTAAATAAATATATTATATTTAAAAAAAATCGACTTTATGTTCCTCACGTACAAAACGCCAATTTCATATGTAAGGACCTAATATTTGAACCCACTATTTGTCCAATTTTGAGAAACCCAGCCTTAGTAATTACAAGTGAGTAAAAATCCTAAGTGAACGAAAAAAAAAATTATAACCAATACCAATATTGTTTTCGATGTTGAAAATTTCGATGTTTTCGGTGTTTTTAGAAATTAATTTGTAAGTAGTAGCATGCATTTGTTAAGATATTGCTTTCAACCTAACATTTTTAACGGTTTCATTTGAAATATTTTTCCTCGAAGGTTGTTTATTATTTTTATTATTTGTCATGCCCTACAAACCGTTTTAAATAAATAAATACAACGTTTACGATAATCGTGATCGCGTTGATGTAATAAGAGTGATTACTTCGGCTGAACAAAACGTCTGCTATGGAGGTAATGTTGCCATTGAATGCAAGTTGTTGAGAAAACGTATAGAAAAAAATCGTTAACGTTTTTCCCATCACAACCGTAACTATTGCATGACTACGTACCCAACCACACGTATTATCAATGATTGCTATAAAAAAGACGTAAAGCAAATAACAGTTAAATTCTTCGTACAAATGTGATTATGTACATTATTCACAATTCTGTTTGACGAACATGTACGAGTATGTTAAGGCCGGTTACAGTGCTCGACCGACGGTCGGTGCGTACGTCGGTCGCGCTTGTAATTTGTATGAAAATTCCTAAATCGTTCAGTGCAGGACCAACCGTACGCATGCGTATATCGCTACGCAGTGCGTACGAGAATCGTCGTCCGAGCGCTTGCGCATGCAGACCGTCGGTCGACCGACGAGCTAGAAATGCTCTCTGGTCGACGATCGGGTGTACGTGATATCTACGTCTTCTGTTCCTAATACGTCTACGAAGATAATAAGCAGCTATTAATTAATTAATTTCGCGTACGACGTCCGGTCAGCTTGTTGGTCAATCGTGAACTGACGGTACGCACCGACGGTCGGTCGGTGGTATGCGATCGTCAGGACCGACCGTACGCACCGACCGTCGGTCGTGCACTGTAGCCGGCCTTACTACTAGCCCATCGAGCTTTTATGTGGAAAATGTACCTACCTACCTGTGATTTCGTTTGACTGTTTGACAATGCTTAGCCCAATGCCAAATAGTCTTCTTTCTTAAAAATATTTAACCTTTTATATTTCTTCAATAATCGCTTTCGATAACACTCTGTGGCGAAATTTTCATTAACCGAAAACAAATCATAATCAACACGTTTTTCTTTGACTATTTTATGTAAATTTATAAAAGTTTTTAATTTATAAATGCAATTATTACCAATCTATATATACAATTTAAAATATCTCGCGTCACTGTGATTGTTTTCATATTTGGTAGGTATGAGAATATGTTTTAAACTATATTTAATACCGCTAGGTGATTAGAGTCTACCTATCCACAAATTTTCACGTTCCTTCACCCACCCTGCCATTTTTTAATCGCGAACCTCCCATTTTATATCGCGATTTTAGTATTTTTGTGTGAACAAATTTAACCGTCGTTCGTATTTCAAACAGAACGAAATTATGTATGTCGTTGAATAACAGATCCGCCTCATCGAACTTTCATCCACACATGCGCAAGACATTCACGAGAAGCGTCGCGTCATTTTGATATTTCATTCGGCATCATTTTCTCGCGTGGGCAAACCATCGAGCTTATTTGTTTTGGCTATACACAGACTTACAAAAATATCGTGCACTCAATTGTTCTTCGAAATTAATATTGATTTTCTTTATTTCATTTTCCTACATTAGGATAAAAAATATATTACTTTTATTCACTTCACATTTAACTTTTGAGCTCAAACAATGAATATGTCCATTACTTTAATAATGAAATACATTAAATTGAGAAAATGAATAGTTGAGGTTTTTTTTTGTTTTTATGGGCGGGCATCGTCTACAGTTCTCCATTCCTCTTTCTGTCATAGATCCCATCCCCACACGCTTACAATACATCGTTATTTTTTATTTAACAACCAAAATATTCACTAGAAATAATTTATATGGCAGAATAACGTTAGCCGGGTCAGCAAGTTGTATAATAATTTATACGAATCAATCATCAGTTTTTAAAATGTTTTTTTTTTGTGTAGAAGTGCTTATTTATCTATTATACTACTTGTTTTTCTATTGTTAATTTTCATTTTCTCCTGATGAAGAAACCATTGGAGTCGAAACATGCTGATAATTTTGATTAAAAGAGTGGTGTATACAGTGATTTGTTTTCATTTAAAATTATGCGTTTTTATAAATATCTTTTGAGTTGATAAAATAATACTAAAACGATTTTTAATGTTTTCTTTCAGCAAAGGATTAATAAATCCATTTTAATTACCCCTTTATGTAAATATAATCGAAAATGAAAAGGTATCTCGAAACCATTTAAAAACCGTTTATTTCTTTTCCTCTCCTTAAAATAAGCGACATTATTTATGACGTCGCCCACAAGTTAGCCATAAATGAAGTTAATGAAAATTTAGATGCTAATTATTGAAAAATATGCAAATTGATAAACAAATTGATTTGTTCGCCGAAAAGCTGAACCAGACAGCGTAGAGTTAGTTTAATTGGTCACTAGGTGGATTCATACAAATCAAAACTTAAAATATCCATTAATTTACATGTGTTTATGGGACAGACCTCTCATTGCCATTAATATGTGTAATTAGACAGTTTGTTTACGAGCTAACTCCCGCCTTCGTTTGTTATACCAGAGATTATCTTTGTTATGAATAACCTAAAAATAAATCAGGCTTATTGTACGTTTTTTCCAGTCAGATGAATCATACATATAAATCTATCGAATACTCGGTAAATTCAATTCTTTATAGTGTCTGTCTGACTTTATCCAAGCGTCCATGTTTAGGCAATATTACAAATATTATTGGTAGAACAGCCTTTGTGAAAACCAATATTTATGTATTTAAAAATAATTGCCCAGGTTTACATTATTACAAGATCTGAGTATCTGGCTGTACTGACCTAATGAGTTGTCATGGTGCTTTTAAATATCCACCTAGACAAAATATTTTCTATTGATACTTAGGAAATATTTATAATTTTTTTAAAAATATAGTTCTAAACTAACTAAAAAACTAAATAACCATCACCCCGCACGGGTAGGAAGAGAGGACGATATTTCTACTAATATTATAATGGCGAAAGTTTGTATGGATGTATGTATTGTTACATAAAAATAATGTAACAAGTGAACTATCTGTGTATGGGTACTTTTGGTGTGAAATTTGTTAACATTTAACATCATTATATTGGTAGCATTGAAATGCTTACCTTTGCTCAGTTGGTGCTACTGAGGATCTGCACAGAGAGGTTCACTAGGCAGGAATGGCCTTGAGCTCCTCATTCTTTGAGCAGCCACAGGTGACCATGGCCACCGTCCCTGTGGCGGGTCGACGTAATCAAATATTAATAGTTCGCCATTATTTTAACATGTGAAGATTGATAAATCCGCGCCCACCAGCGGCATCCATTATTGAAGACCATCAGGACAATCATTAAAATCCTGGATCAGCAGCGGAGTACCATGGGAGCACATTATTTCTGCTGGATTAAAACCACATCCAGCATCTGCAGACGCAGTCATGACAAGACCTTCCGACTATACCTGGAGCCAGAGGTGCTCGCAGGGATGCGGCCGAAGATCGCCCACCTTGGCCGCCATCAACATAGTCGGCTGGCTGGCAACCGCCCTTGGACGGGACGTCGCTGGGAAACCGCGGGACTGGAGGCCTGTTCGTCGCTCCAGCCTGCCGTTCAGCACATGTCAGCAGCGGAGGGAACTAACCGCCCATCTCCGAAGGCAGCAAGCAGCAGCATGGATCGCCTACATATGGCATCCACCCATTCATCAACTCCTCAAGATTAAACGGTACTAACGCTCCATAATATGCCCATTCAGAATTTAGTCTAGCCCTGTTTATTATTTGTAATAATTAATAAATTAATTTAACTGTGTCAAAGCACAATACTATTTCATTTAAATAACCTATCCTCATACAAAGTATTACACAGCCGCCTACTTAAGGTCCACACCTGAGAAATTCTAGTAATAATTACACTTGTCTCATGCTCTCCATGTATTATATTCCTAACATTTTAGCTTCCAATGTGAAGGTTAAATATCTTCATAACATTTTGACGTCCTACGCAAATATTTTCATAACAGTATGTGTGTATGTTTGTTACTCTTTCACGCAAAAAAAATACTGAATAGAATTTAAAATTCTTTCACTAATAGAAAGCTACATTGATTGCGAGTAATATAGGCTGTATATATTGGTAGGCTATGGCGTTATGAATAATCTCTGGCGTTATGAAATTATTTATTATACGTTGCAGAGTAACTATAAGAAATTATTTGACGTGCGCTGTCATTTTGTTATTTGTTTAGGTTACTACGGAGATCTCTTTGATAGTTAAAATTGTTATGTATAAAATACTAATCTATACTAATAATATAAATGCGGAACTGCGTGCGTTTGATTGTTACGCAGGGGGAGGGGGGAGTGAAGTGGGGATAGGGAAGGTGGAGGAGGCGGAGTGGGAACCCCCTAATACCATGCGAGCGAAGCCGGGGGCAAAAGCTAGTTACTAAATATTTAGGAAAAATAAGGAGAATTTCATTTTTGTGTTTTCTTTTTTATTTTCTCTTCTCTTCTCTTCCTTCTTATTGTTCTGTTATTTTTTGTTTTATTTCTTTAAAACTATTTTCTGCTTGTTTATATATATCTATAAATATGTTTACACTTTAAAAAAATCTGTATATCGTTTGTACGGGACGTGGCACTGTAATCGCCACCCGCACAGACGATGTAGTGGGAGGGGGACCGGCTGGCCGTTTCGACGCCTTCGGGAGAAGGGGAGAGAAAGGGTAGGTAGAGGGAAAAGTGGGGTAAATGTAGGGAGAAAGGGAGAAATGGGGAGAAAGCGAGGGAAAACGGGGAGAAATTGTAGGTAGAAAGGGAGAAACGGATCGAAGGCAAGGGGAAGGGAGGTAGAGCGCAGTAGAGGGGTTACCTTCGCCTTGAGAAAGGCGTTTCGAGATTGTATGCGGAGTCTTCTTGGGTGGGCTGGCTAGAGGAGAGAAGAAGTCCAACTTGCCGTAGGTAAAGGGAGAAACGGGAGAAGGCGAGGGGAGGAAGGGAGGTCGAGCGCAGTAGAGGGGTAACCTGCGCCTTGAGAAAGGCGTTTCGAGAAATTGTAATAGGTTCTTCAGGGTGGGCGGTTCGGCCAGGGCCAAGAAGAAGTCCAAGTTTCCCAGTGGTAGATCGGAGCAGGCAGGATCAGGCGAGATGCTGTTGTGGCGGTGAGATCTGGAGCTCTGCCGATCATTTTTTTTTTTTTTTCATTTACTAGATTCTTATGTATCTTGAGGAGATGAATCATTTAAATTTACTGAATTTAAAGTTAATGTTCTTTATACAAATAGAACGGCGTCATATGCGCCTTGCAATTTTTACCTCATGTGGGTATTTAAAAATAGTACCTGGCTATTATAGACTTAGAGGTCATGTATTTTGTCGGTAGGGAAAAATTGTTATCTAAAAACCCTACTAAAATTGCATGTTTTGCATAGCTCAACAAAGCAACCGGCATCAAGCAAGGGGAAATATATACATACGTGTGTGTTTGTGTTATGTTGGGAGTGGGAAGGAGTCGGTCATGTCCTTTTATTTGGAGCTCATCCGCATTTGCCTTTGGGAATAAGGAAACCATGAAAAACCTTATCCGGGAGGAGTCGGCCGACAGTCAACATGAAACTGTGCGGCCTTCAGTGATTTCAGTAGATGACATCCTGCATTTTGTGGTGATGGGTGTGGGTGTCTGTTTTTATGTGATATATACTTTATGGGAATTTTTAGGATAAACTTACATACATATAGATAAAATAAATATTATTATATAAATATATACATAGATATATAGACATAAGTTGTGGGGAGGGGTCTGGTGATTGGGAATACCTACCGATCGCTCAGTCATCCGCGTCTGATTCAGGATTGTGCCAAATGTGATTAAGGTCCATCAGAATATGTTTGGGTAGTCTGTGTTTGTACCTGAAAGGGAGATCGCTAGGTGCATTGTATTGACCGATTTCTCTGATGAGTTTATTTTTACTATGTTGAAGTGACTTGTAAAATCGGTCGGTCAGTCTGTGTGTGTATTCAAATAAGGTCGGTATTTCTTCTCTTGCATGTAGTCTTTTCAAGTTTGTTCTGAGTCTTGTGTTGTACGTGATTTTAATGCAGAGATTTTGTAAAGTCTGTAGTTTTGTGTGGTCAGAGTGGGAGATGCTGCCCCACACGGGGATAGCATGAGTCAGTACCGGTCGAATGAGCGAATAGTAGATCAGGAGTTTGGTTCTGGGAAGTAGCGGACTTCTTCTGTTGAAGATTGGCTTCATCGCGCCGACTGCCTTTCTGGCTTTCACGTGCATCTTGGCTATGTGAGATTTCCAGTTGAGACGTGAGTCCATTGTGAGGCCCAGGTAGACGACCTCATCTTTCCATTCTAGGACGTGTCCTCCCATTTCGATGTTGACGTCTGGTGTTCTTATTTTATTTTTCCTCGAGTACATTATGACTTCGGTCTTCGCCTCGTTCAGTTTGAGTCGCCATTTTTTGTAGAACTCTACGAGTGCGTCGAGCGCCCTCTGTAGGTATATGGCTGCCATGTCTGCTTGCGTCGAGGAAACGTAAAGTTTGACGTCGTCTGCATAGATGGAAAGGTTGCATCTCTCGTCATGGGGGATGTCGTGCGTGAAGATGTTGAAGAGGTGAGGTCCCAGTAGACTTCCCTGAGGCACGCCTTTTGGAATCTCACGTAGTGTCGACAGCGCGTTCCTGATGAAGACTTGGAAGGATCTGTTCTTGAGGTATTCTTGTATCACTCTCGTTAGGTATATGGGCGTGTTCAGTCTGTGTAGCTTGTGCAGGAGCCCTTTTATCCAAACGGTGTCAAATGCCTTTTCCAAGTCTAGCAATGCAGCGGCGGTGTAGCGATTTTCGTTGAATCTTCTCGCGATGAATTCCGCTACTCTGGATAGCTGATGGGTGGTGGAATGCCTTTTCCTAAATCCGAATTGTTCGTCTGGTAAAGTGTCTTCGTGGTGTGGTAGAAGTCTGTTGAGAATCACCTGTTCAAATACCTTGCTCAGCGTGGAGAGTAGGCTAATCGGCCGATAGTTTGTCGGCTGCTTCTTGTCCTTGTTTGGCTTGGAAAAGGGCAGCACGGTCGCCGTTTTCCAGATCTCAGGGAAATGTCCGATGGTGAGGCAGGCATTGAACAGTTTGGTGATGAAGATGATGGCTTTCTGAGGTAGATGTTTCAGTACGATGTTATGTATTTGATCGCTTCCCGGCGCCTTATTTGTCTTCAATCGCCTGATAATGACGGCTACTTCGCTCGGTGTGCTGAAGTGAATATCGGCGGCGTTCGTCTGCTCGGCTTGTTCGAGGTTTCTTAGAGACTCTTCTACTAGTCGATCCGTTTCCGGGTCCGATAGGCCGTCCGTGGCTGCGTAGGCTCTCTCGAATCCATCGGCGAGCGCGTTTGCTTTTTCTTCGAGTGAAAGTGCCAACCCTGATCCGTCTAGCTTCTCTAGCGGGGGAATCGCGTGATCCTCGTGTCTCAGCGCTTTTGCCATTTTCCATAGGCTGTTGTCCTTTGGCGTGAGTGACGTAACTTTCTTCGTCCAAAGTTCGCGTCTGAGGTCGGTGATCTCTTGCTTGATTTCCCGCTGTAGTGTGTTGTAGGCCGTTTTGAAGTAGCCGTCGCGCGTGTGATGGTAGATGCGTCGCAGGCGATTTTTCTCCTTAATGAGCGATAAGACGTGCTCGGGAAGCTTGATCGTGAATGTCTGTTCGTCTTTGAGGGGGATGAAAGTGTCTTGTGCAATTTGGATGATTTCGGTCAGAGTGCTTGCGGCTTCGTCGATCTCTTCCTTTGAGCGCACAGTTGCCGACGTGAGATGTATCCGTTCGTTAATCTCTTTTTTGAATCCTTCCCAGTCGGCGTCCTTGTAGTTTCGCCGCTTTCTGGGGCTCCTTGAAGTCGTTCCTCCTATACTGAAGCTCACGGGCAGGTGGTCCGACGACAGTTCGTCCAGCGTGCGCAATGGCGAGATGGTCTTGGCGTTCTTCTCAAGTACTATATCCAGAGTACTTGGGTACATTGCGTGTGCTGAGTGGTAAGTCGGTTTGTCCGGCGCCATTATCGTGTAGTTGTGCGTCTGCATATGTGAAAAGAGCGTTTTCCCATTCGCGTTGCCTCTGTAGTTGTTCCAATAATTGTGCTTGGCGTTCAGATCTCCTCCTAGAATGACAATAGGGCGCAAATTAAGTAATTTATCGAGATCTTCTCTAACCAGTAGGTTGGGATGGTTGCAGTAGGCGGCGATGATGGTATGCGCTCTATCCTCTATGGTGACTTCGATAATCGTGGCTTCGGTATGCTTCAACTTCGGAGTAGGGATTCTTGTAGATGTAATGGTTTGACGAACGAATATGGCGGTGCCTCCGCCTGCGCCCTCCGGTCGGTCGTCTCGGTGTACTTCGAAGCCGGGCACTCTCAGGGGAATGTCGGGTTTGAGATGAGTTTCTGTAATGAGAAAAATGTCAATGTTAGTATTGTTTGCCAGAGCGAGCAATTCGTCAATTTTAAAACGGATGCTGTGGGCATTCCACAGGAGGACGTTCACCATCTGGGGATTAGACATTGATGGTGGACGTGATGAGATCCATCAGGATCCATGCCCTCTCCAACTCGTTGGATCCAGCTGCGGCCAACTGCGGTTGCACCCGTCTCAATCCCTGTAGCAGGGCCATCATCAGTTGTGCGTCTCCTGCGCCGGTGTATGCCTCTCCTGCGGGCTGCTGCGTGCGGGGCTGCGAGCGGGGCTGCTCCTCGCGCTGTTGGGGGCCTGAGGCTCCTCCGGCTACTTGGGCCCAGGTGCGTCCATCATTCCTCGTCGTCTGATGCGCATGAGGATGTGTCCTGCTTCCTGGCGCCTCTGTCCTACCTCCTGGCGCCTCCCGGCGGAGCTGTCGCTGGTGTTGTTGCAGTGAGGCGACGTATGCTACCCTCTTCGGGCAGCCCCTATAGTTGGCGGGATGGGGGCCTCCGCAGTTGCAGCACGCGGCGGGCTCATCCCTGGTGGTCTTGGGGCACTCGGCGGAGGCGTGCTCCACTAGGCATTTCACACACCTCGCGGTGTGTGAGCAGTTGCGGGACCCGTGCCCGAAGTTCTGGCAGCGGTAGCACTGTGTCCCGTGCTGCAAGTGGTTGCTGCGATGTTTTTGCAGGCGGATCCTGCAGTGGCATAGGTATTTGACGGCCGCCCTCAGCTGGCCCATGTTAACTTCCTTGTTGAAGTGTACCAAGTACATTGGGTACTCGGCCGTGGTGGTCGTCATCTTGGTGACCTTGACGGGGGCGAAGCCTTGGTTCGTAAGGTCTTCGGCTATTTCCTCCGTGGCCACGTTAGGCAGGCCCTTTATCACTGCCTTCTTCATTTTGTCTGCCTCCGCCGTGTAGGTATGGAAGCCGCGTGCTTCCGCTCGCAGCCCGTTGGTGAGGGCGCGGTGATCTGCCATGCTCTGCAGGAGGATGTTGACCTTTCCCCCTGGTCTGTACCGGATCTCGAAACGCAGGTGCCCGATGTGGCCCTGCACCGCTGAGGTGACCTGTCCATGCGAGAGGGTCCCTAGGGTCATCACGACTGGGGGGACGCGGTCCTTCCTGGCGGCGCCCGTGGTACCTGTGGAGGAAGAAAATGAATTAGTATTGGCGCGTTTCGCCTGCGACGCGCCGCCGCCTTCGGATACTTCCTTCAGGTTGCCGAAGCGGTTGCCGACAACAACCGCCCGGGGTTCCTGCGGGGATCCTGGCCTCTTGATGGGGTTGGTCGGCCTCGTCCAACCTTCCTCCTCTCTTGTCATCTCCATGTCCTGATGGGGCTGGAATCTGGGGGGCGGAACGTAGCCTGAAGCTGGGCCTACTGGAGGGCGGCTGGGCCCGGCTGCAGTGGCGGTCTCGGGCATCTTCGGGGGCGGTAGGGGGATGGCTGCCGGCTTCGTCCTCGGGTCAGCGGGATGGGGCTGCAGTGGTTGGGAATTGGGGACCTTGATGGTCCCAGTCTTCGTTCGGTAGGTGGTGGTATCCTCTGGGATGGCAGAAAGGAGCCGCGCGGGAATCATCCGCACGGCAGGTGTCCTATATTTCCGCTTTAGGATTGCGGGGGTGTTCTTGGGGGCTTCTTCTCTCGGTGGGGCCAGGTCGTCCTTCTTGTTCTTCTTTGCCTTGAAAAAGGCAGTTGGCGGCGCGGTGGCCTAAGCAGTGAGCCGGTCGGGGTCCGGCCGGCTGACAAATAGCAGGTGTCTGGCCGTGTAAACACGAGCCAGACAGAGCGGTTCGGGAGCGAAAAAATCTGTTGTCACAGAAGCGACTGTCGCTGGCGGCAGTCACTGAGCGAATTTTTCTGAGCCTTCTTCTGCTCTGCCGATCTAGCGCAAAATCGGCCGTATTTAAAGGGCTCTAAGCCGGGAGTCTGCCCATACTAGAACCTTTTTTCATCTCAATTCTCCGAACTGAGATGAGTTCTAGGTATGTCGGCCGTTAGAGACTTTAAACGCCACTGCGTTCGTTCCGCTGTTGCGTAACGAAGCAAAAAACGCCACACCGTCCAATCTCGCCTTACTCTGACTGCTTCCCCGATCCTTCGTTTATTATGAGTTTGCATAGACATGGTAGATTTTATGAAAATAACAAATTCAAGTGTGTAGGTATGTACACAAATCATGAAACTTTGCACAAAATAGAATTAAGTTACATAGAGCCAATTTGTGCAGGATAAAAATACATTGTTTTGCACAAATTGGGTACATAAAGAGATATGAATGACTTTGCATAAATTTGAATTTGCGCAAAGGTCAAAGGGTTGTAGGTATGTACAACAGACCAAGAAGGCTTTGCACAAATCACAAATTTATGCAAAGTAACAAAATACGTGTGTAGGTACGTACACAGAGGTGGGAAAAGGGGGTGAAGGGGTCAAGTTTGTTTTTTATCCCTTTGGAATTACTTGACCCCGGCAGCTAATTTATTAATTAATTATCATTTAAAATACAATTATTTAGTTGTCAAATCACGTCCGGTACATCCTCCCTCCGGTGCAGTCACGGCTGCGCCTAGCTGTCAGGACGTGTATTTGTCGAATTGTTGCTGAAGGGTGGCAGAGCGGCTGTATGTAGCGCTGCGTCTGCACTCTGGTTGCATCGTTGTCATCGTCTCCGTGTGGTCTCCATTGTCTGAGGGTGGCCATATCGGCACGGAAAGCTGCTCATCCGCAGCGGTGGAGGTCGGGCCGCGCTGTATCAGGTAGCGGCCGATGTCCTTTTGTTTGGTTCCATGTGCCGCCGAACAGGCGGGGATGGTGCCAGAGAATGCGGGGGGTGCGAGGGGTGAAGGGCCACGCACCACCGCCCGGCGGCCGATGTCATTTCGGTCGGGCACGTGGGCAAGGCTCCCCCCGTCCTTTTGGCCGGGCGTTCGGGCAAGGCTCCCTCCGTCATTTTGGCCGGGCGTTCGGGCAAGGCTCCCTCCGTCATTTCGGCCAGGCAGTCTGGCGCCAGGAGATACCATAGGCTGAGCCGCAGGGTAGGCGCCAGTTGGCGCTTCAGGCTGCGCTTCGGGAAGGGTAGCAGGGAGCGCGCTTGGGTGCGCGCCAAGAAGGGCACCAGAAAGCGCGCCATGGTGCGCGGCAGGGATCGCACGAGGGAAGACATCAGGGGGCGCGCCTGGGTGCGCGTCAAGAAGGGCACCAGAGAGCGCGTCAGGATGCGCATCAGGGGGCGCACGCGGCAAGACATCAGAGGGCGCGCCTGGGTGCACGTCAAGAAGAGCACCAGAGAGCGCGCCGGGATGCGCTTCAGGGGGCGCACGAGGGAAGACATCAGGGGGCGCGTCTGGGTGCGCGTCAAGAAGGGCACCAGAGAGCGCGCCGGGATGCGCTTCAGGAGGCGCATGAGGCAAGACATCAGAGGTCGCGCCTGGGTGTTCGTCAAGGAGAACACCAGAGAGCGCGCCAGGGTGCGCGTCAGGGGGCGCACGAGGGAAGACATCAGGGGGCGCGTCTGGGTGCGCGTCAAGAAGGGCACCAGAGAGCGCGCTGGGATGCGCTTCAGGGGGCGCACGAGGCCAGACATCAGAGGGCGCGCCTGGGTGCACGTCAAGAACGGCACCAGAGAGCGCGCCGGGATGCGCATCAGGGGGCGCACGAGGGAAGACCACAGAGGGCGCGCCTGGGTGCACGTCAAGAAGAGAACCAGAGAGCGCGCCGGGATGCACACGAGGGAAGACATCAGGGGTCGCGTCTGGGTGCGCGTCAAGAAGGGCACCAGAGAGCGAACCGGGATGCGCTTCAGGGGGCGGATGCGGCAAGACATCAGAGGGCGCGCCTGGGTGCACGTCAAGGAGAACACCAGAGAGCACGCCGGGATGCGCTTCAGGAGGCGCATGAGGCAAGACATCAAAGGTCGCGCCTGGGTGTTCGTCAAGGAGAACACCAGAGAGCGCGCCAGGGTGCGCGTCAGGGGGCGCACGAGGGAAGACATCAGGGGGCGCGCCTGGGTGCGCGTCAAGAAGAGAACCAGAGAGCGCGCCGGGATGCGCACGAGGGAAGACGTCAGGGGGCGCGCCTGGGTGCGCGTCAAGAAGGGCACCAGAGAGCATGCCAGGGTGCACACGAGGGAAGACATCAGGGGGCGCGTCTGGGTGCGCGTCAAGAAGGGCACTAGAGAGCGCGCCGGGATGCGCACGAGGGAAGACGTCAGGGGGCGCGTCTGGGTGCGCGTCAAGAAGCGCACCAGAGAGCGCGCCGGGGTGCGCACGAGGGAAGACGTCAGGGGGCGCGTCTGAGTGCGCTTCAAGAAGCGCACCAGAGAGCGCGCCGGGGTGCGCACGAGGGAAGACGTCAGGAGGCGCGCCTGGGTGCGCGTCAAGAAGAGCACCAGAGAGCGCGCCGGGATGCGCACGAGAGAAGACGTCAGGGGGCACGCCTGGGTGCGCGTCAAGAAGGGCATCAGAGGGCGCGCCTGGGTGCACGTCAAAAAGAGCACCAGAGAGCGCGCCGGGATGCGCACGAGAGAAGACGTCAGGGGGCGCGCCTGGGTGCGCGTCAAGAAGGGCACCAGAGAGCGCGCCGGGATGCGCACGAGGGAAGACGTCAGGGGGCGCGTCTGAGTGCGCGTCAAGAAGCGCACCAGAGAGCGCGCCGGGGTGCACACGAGGGAAGACGTCAGGAGGCGCGCCTGGGTGCGCGTCAAGAAGGGCACCAGAGAGCGCGCCAGGGTGCACACCGGGAAGCACGCCAGGGAGCGCGCCGGGATGCACGCCAGCAGGGGGACCAGGGGCGTCAGTGTATACGCCAGGCTGGTCACCAGGAGGGGCATCAGGGAGCGCGCCAGGAAGCGCGCCGGGAAGCACGCCAGGGAGCGCGCCGGGATGCACGCCAGGAGGGGCACCAGGGGCGTCAGTGTGTACGCCAGGCTGGTCACCAGGAGGGGCATCAGGGAGCGCGCCAGGAAGCGCGCCGGGAAGCACGCCAGGGAGCGCGCCGGGATGCACGCCAGCAGGGGGACCAGGGGCGTCAGTGTATACGCCAGGCTGGTCACCAGGAGGGGCATCAGGGAGCGCGCCAGGAAGCGCGCCGGGATATTCAGCAAGGGGCGCGCCAGTCCAGTAACCAGGGAGCGCGCCAGGGTAAGCAGCAGGGGGCGCGCCAGGGTAGGTACCAGGAGGGGCGCGAGTATGCACGCCAGGGTAGGTACCAGGGGGCGCGCCAGGGAGGTACTGCGTCGCGGAGGGGATAAATGAGAGCAACGCAGCAAGCTGCCTGCTCATCGCTCGGTTCTCCCTCCGGAGTTGTCTGACCATGGCTTCCGTGGTGAAGTCCTCGTCGGCATCAGAGGACGGTGTGTTGCCAGAGCCGGTAGTGTAAGGGCCGGCAGGGCTGGCAACGTAGGGGTCGACAGGGCTGACAGCGTTGGGGCCTGCAGTGTAAGGGCCGGCAGGGCTGGCAGCGAGAGACGTCATCTCAGGAGGTGAAGGCGTGAAGACGGTGATCCGGCTCGAAGGACCATGTACGGGACGTGGCACTGTAATCGCCACCCGCACAGACGATGTAGTGGGAGGGGGACCGGCTGGCCGTTTCGACGCCTTCGGGAGAAGGGGAGAGAAAGGGTAGGTAGAGGGAAAAGTGGGGTAAATGTAGGGAGAAAGGGAGAAATGGGGAGAAAGCGAGGGAAAACGGGGAGAAATTGTAGGTAGAAAGGGAGAAACGGATCGAAGGCAAGGGGAAGGGAGGTAGAGCGCAGTAGAGGGGTTACCTTCGCCTTGAGAAAGGCGTTTCGAGATTGTATGCGGAGTCTTCTTGGGTGGGCTGGCCAGAGGAGAGAAGAAGTCCAACTTGCCGTAGGTAAAGGGAGAAACGGGAGAAGGCGAGGGGAGGAAGGGAGGTCGAGCGCAGTAGAGGGGTAACCTGCGCCTTGAGAAAGGCGTTTCGAGAAATTGTAATAGGTTCTTCAGGGTGGGCGGTTCGGCCAGGGCCAAGAAGAAGTCCAAGTTTCCCAGTGGTAGATCGGAGCAGGCAGGATCAGGCGAGATGCTGTTGTGGCGGTGAGATCTGGAGCTCTGCCGATCTAGCGCAAAATCGGCCGTATTTAAAGGGCTCTAAGCCGGGAGTCTGCCCATACTAGAACCTTTTTTCATCTCAATTCTCCGAACTGAGATGAGTTCTAGGTATGTCGGCCGTTAGAGACTTTAAACGCCACTGCGTTCGTTCCGCTGTTGCGTAACGAAGCAAAAAACGCCACACCGTCCAATCTCGCCTTACTCTGACTGCTTCCCCGATCCTTCGTTTATTATGAGTTTGCATAGACATGGTAGATTTTATGAAAATAACAAATTCAAGTGTGTAGGTATGTACACAAATCATGAAACTTTGCACAAAATAGAATTAAGTTACATAGAGCCAATTTGTGCAGGATAAAAATACATTGTTTTGCACAAATTGGGTACATAAAGAGATATGAATGACTTTGCATAAATTTGAATTTGCGCAAAGGTCAAAGGGTTGTAGGTATGTACAACAGACCAAGAAGGCTTTGCACAAATCACAAATTTATGCAAAGTAACAAAATACGTGTGTAGGTACGTACACAGAGGTGGGAAAAGGGGGTGAAGGGGTCAAGTTAGTTTTTTATCCCTTTGGAATTACTTGACCCCGGCAGCTAATTTATTAATTAATTATCATTTAAAATACAATTATTTAGTTGTCAAATCACGTCCGGTACATCGTTGATTGTCCAGTTGATTACACAGACCTCTACAAATACTACGTTTTCAGAAAAGGGTTCCATGACAACTTATAACATTATACACTTTTACACACACATAACTGCATACTCAATTCAAATTTCTATTATTGGGAGATATTTGACTAATCAACTGAACAATCGACATTTAGTTTATCAATATTTTAAAAGTGTCTATTAAGACTTATTTACTTAATTATAAACACCTCGTATTTTACAAAAAAATAAATAGAAAATGTGAAAGACCAACATTTGAATCGTTGCTTTAAATGGCTGTAGTTGTGTTTGGTCTCCCGATCTGAATAACCAGGTACTTCCTGTCCTCTTTCCCACATCTTTTCCCTCCCTACTATCTCCAGCCTCACAACACACCTCAATTGAGGGATGTTTTTCAAAGCTCAACAAATGATTTGGTAAATATTTCCCTATCTGGTCCACGCTCGAAACACACTTTAAAAATGAAAACAAATTGTATTAGGTTGATTAAAGTTAGTAATAAGTAATTCAGTAACCGGAATTGAAAAATACTGCATTTTAATGGTCATTTTGTTGTCTTTAAAAACGCGAAATGTCATTTCCCAAGGAACGCCATGTTGTTAATTACTTAATGTCTTGCGTGATTTTTTATGTTTATGAAACCGAACAAAATAATGATTAATACGCATTATTTATCATTTGCGAAGATTGCAATTCGCTTATTATTGTCTAACTGACAGAAAGTGGTTTTTTCTTTTAAAAATGCGTATTTCATCGTCGTAAATAAAATGGCGGTCCTTGAAAAATGACATTCCGCGTTTTTTAAATAAAATAAAAACATTAAAACGCAAATTTCAATTCCGGTTACTGAATTACTTATTAATAACAATTATCTACCTAGTACAATTTGTTTCAATTTTTTAAAGTGTGTTTTGAGCGTGGACTCGATTGGGAAATATTTACCAATGATTTACCCAGTTTCAGATATACGTTTATCACAATAGAAAAATGTTACGTTTCTTGTATTTTGCAACTTTTTAACAATAATATCTTAGTTTTATTACCTTCACTCGCTTAGGTACAAAACCAATTGAAATAAAATATATGTGAAAATTTGATAAATGAAAATTTTACCTCCGCCATATTTATGAAGAGTTTGAAAAAACGTTCTTCAATTGAGATGATAAAATCTCAGGCTGCCGAGAATTGCGAGCGAGTTGGGACACTTGTGCGCTATTCACATAATATATGAAAGAGAACAAGACACAGAAAAATAGGAAAAGATAATGGTCGCAACTGGGACTTGAATCCAGAACCTCTCGTCTGACCGGGAGGTGCACTTTTACCAATTCAGCCATTGCCAGTATTGCCACCTTCCGTCAAACCGTCATAATTTTCAATCACATATTTTCAAATTTTTAGAATGCATAATATTATCTTCGACTAATTTTTCCGTATCATGGGTAACTATCTTTTCATTAGAAACAATCGCTCTAAGAACTGGTTTATCCTAGATGGCGTCTCGGATAAATATATCCGATTTTATTTATTTGGAACATATTGAGTCCCAGTTGCGACCATTATCTTTTTCTATTTTTCTGTCTTGTTCTCTTTCATATTTTCGTTTAGATTATTAGTGTTATCTTCTTCTTCAATGATATATTACATTGATGGGAACAACCTTCAAAAGCTATAAAAAGAGAGTTGCTCTTATAAAAAAATGAATAAAAATATTAGTTTTTTGTCTTTATTTTCAGGTTTTTACCCCTTTACTTATTAAGCTAATTTTTGCTGACATTTGCGTTCGGATGGTCTATGTAATGATTACACATTTATGATGGAGCTGTAAATCCCTGCGCATTGACTGGTCGTCTTTGCTGGGACCCTGTGTGTGGTGTGTGGGCGAGCAACGCTGAACTAGACCTGCCTATCCAGCTCTAGTCATGGATTAGCTCGCATTATTCATCACCACTTCACATTCCACCATACTCTTATGGTAGGAAACCTTCAGAGAAATATGTGTATTTGATTTTCTTCATTCGTATTCTTTATATGGCTAAAATAGCATTATTATGCAAATACTAATTTTTTTAACGTAATTCTCGACTATCATTTAGGCACATGAACGTATTGTGGTAAATATTTAATATTAAAAACTTTGAGACATGAACATAATTTGCACATCATCTTAAGGGTGTTTGGATGTTACTTTGCATGAATAATTAGATTTGTTGTTCCACTTTTCCCCCTTCCCCTTCTGCCGCGTCCCCCTCCCGCGAACCCACCCTCTCCTCCCGCGTTCCCTTCCTCCTTACCGCTTTCCCTTTCCGTCTTCACGCCTTCCTCTCTCCCTCCCGTGAACCCCCCCTTCCTTTGTTTCACTCCCCCTCATTCCTTCCACCCTGTTGCTAAACTATATGAAATTCACACGTTTTTTTTCAAACTGCACGTGCGCCACCTATTGTATTTTTTAATAAAAATTTCATAATGCCAGAGCTCAATAATATATACAGAAACAGAACACTATATACTTGCGAGCGTGCATACAACAACTCTCCAACGTTTCATCGCAATCGAATGAATGGTATTGGAAATAATAAGAGACAAATAAAGAAACATTAATTTATTTATATTTTATTCATTTACACACACACACCCTCCCTCACACACACACACATACACACACATAATATATATATGTATACACAACAAATTTTTATTTATATTGCTCTTTCATGCGCCCGTCGTCTTTTCTGGTTATGTGAAATGTTTATTTTTTTAATACAACTGTTAGTAATAGACGACCTCCGTAGTCCAGTGGGTAAGACTCTTGACCCACAATCCGGAGGTCGCGGGTTCGAACCCGGCATGCGCAAATAAATTTTATTTGATTAATTTGTGTTATTTCACAATTAATTCATTTAAAATAATATATAAGTATATTTGCGGCATGTTCCAGAGTGGAAGATACTATCAGTATCGCCCTGGTGTAAGACCACCATTCAGAATTGAAACGTTGCTTGAAAATGGCTTTAGCCGTGTTTAGTGACCAGATCTGAATAGCCAGGTACTTCCCAACCTTCCTCTTCCCCACCTCCTTCCCCTCCCCACTACCTTCAGCCTCACAACATACCCCAATTGGGGATGCCATAGTCTCACTGGCTCCAGACGGGAGCAGTTGAGATTATTGTGCGGTATTCACTGTAAAAAAAAATAAATTATTAAAACAATAATTAGTTGCATTAAAGTTTGCAATTTAATAAAAAAGGGTTGATCTAACATTTCCAGAATTCGTATTTTGACAGTAAAAAAACGTTTAGGTTTGTTAACAATAAATTAGTTCTTTTAAAAAAATGTCGATATAATC
The DNA here is from genome assembly GCA_929108145.2 of Limnephilus rhombicus. NCBI lineage: Eukaryota > Metazoa > Arthropoda > Insecta > Trichoptera > Limnephilidae > Limnephilus > Limnephilus rhombicus. Next base: position 54,367,928 of record OV815277.1, on the reverse strand, counting down.
TTGTATAAAGTTGAAGTTACCTTTATGTTTGCCTATTCAATATGAATTATTACTAGCTAGACATATTCTGTTCTGATGAATTGAAAGAGTTGGTACTTTATTTTAGGTGTAGAATAAAATCTCATAAATAAAGTTAGAAACCGTGTCATTGTGTCTCAGCCTCTAGGTCCATCCCGCCCCAAGGTCGGCCGCCACTACCAGCTACAGCCATACTGCGCTAATCACTCCAGTCAAGTCGCATTACAAGACACCAACTAGCCAACACAAGACTACAGCGAACAGCCTACTAGTCAACTAGCACGAGCGGCACCCACCTAACCCCGTAGCGGCTACACACGCAGTCTCGTAATATACGAATGCTTTAAAATAGTTATTCTTTGATGACGATGATTTGAAAGAGAGATAATGTTAAAAACCGTTTATAATTAAGAGAACATTGTGAAAATATTTGATAAAACACGGATCGTTTAAAATGGAGCGAAAATCTCTTAATGAATGTATAAAATACCAATTATTATTTTTTAATTTATAAACTAACGTTTAGACAAGATTTTTATGCATAGCGAAAAGGGTAACAATTATTATAAGCAATAATTGTCAGCCTGAAACATTCATTTACATTGAAAAATCTTCCGAGAAAAGATACTTGCCGCCAACGGGACTTGCACCCGTGTCCTTCTGATTGCCGGTCGGATGCTCTGACCACTGAGCTATGGCGGTTTATCAAATACCAGCCAAATAATTCAATATATACTAGTGTTTAATTATGCTAAAATATAATAAGCAGTAATTGTTGAATGAAACACTAGTATATATTGAATCATTTGGCGGGTATAAGATAAGCCGCCATAGCTCAATTGGGAGAGCAGCTGACCGGCAATCAGAAGGGCACGGGTTCAAGTCCCGTTGGCGTCATGTATTTTTTCTCGGAAGATTTTTTCAATGTGGATGAGTGTTTCAGACTGATAATTATTGCTTATAATAATTGTTACCCTTTGTGCTATGCATAAAAATCTTGTCTTAAAACGTTAGTTTAACAATAAAAAATAATAATTAGTTTAAATTGAAATTAAAACATTTTTTTTAACTTATTTCCACATATTAAAAAATTGTTTTAATAATTCCACCACGTATAACAGAACAATAAATAAACTAATAATTAGTTTATTCTAATATATTAAGAAACGTATTCGGGAAAACTCCAATAAAGATCGAGGTGCGTCGAGATTACAATTTGCTTTATTTACTTTATCGTAAGGTTACGATGAATATTTAACCGTACCAAACATCCATCTTATTGGATTTTTTTTTGTTATTAGTTTTTGGGGTATTATGCCGTGTTGCGCTACCTCCTTCTTTAGCCAACGTTTCGGACAGCGTTGCAGTGTCCATCATCCCCACATCTGCCCTGATGATGGACACTGCAACGCTGTCCGAAACGTTGGCTAAAGAAGGAGGTAGCGCAACACGGCATAATACCCCAAAAACTAATAACAAAAAAAATCCAATAAGATGGATGTTTGGTACGGTTAAATATTCATCGTAACCTTACGATAAAGTAAATAAAGCAAATTGTAATCTCGACGCACCTCGATCTTTATTGGCACAGCGTTGCAGTGTCCATCATCAGGGCATATGTGGGATGCAGTGTCCATCATCAGGGCATATGTGGGATGATGGACACTGCAACGCTGTCCGAAACGTTGGCTAAAGAAGGAGGTAGCGCAACACGGCATAATACCCCATAAACTAATAACAAAATAATTTTTGGCCGTGAAAATCTAAAATCGTATCTTATTGGATGTTCCAAATAAATCTGAAGCCCGAGAACCTGAAAACTGAGGGAGTTCAGCTATCTATCGTGTATCTTCGGCTATTTCTGTAACTGTTCGTGCATTAGACACGATGAAGATAGTCCCCCTCTTCTAGGGTACTACTTAACTGATTTCTGTTGGGTCATCTCAAAACTACATATCTTTACTAACGACATCTGTTGAAGGATTTTGAAACTACACGTATAATCCTATACACCACAACGGTGGCTGTGGACATTTAATATTTTATATAAAAATATCAAGTCAGTGTAAATCCTTCTTTTTGACAATTTAAGCATAATCATTTCATTTAATAGAGTATTGTAATTCAACATAATTGCTGAAGCAACCATTTTAAAATCTATTTTGTTCTCTTTCAATAGATTGTACATGAATAATACAATGTGGGTTCCAGACGGGAGAATTATATTCAAGGTGACTTCTAACAAAGGCGAAATATAACAGTTTAAGACTTTAACATTGTTGAAATTTCCAGTTAGCCTAGTTTTATCATCATCATAATCTTCTTACCCTGTTTCCCCTATTCGGGTCGGGGACCCATTTTTTTTTATTTATTTTTTTATTATGTCCATCTATATAAAAAGGTTTACATATATTTTTTTGGCCTTGCCTGTCTCACTAGGAAATCCTGTGTCGAGACAGACTAGTTTACAAATATTTTATAAATATTAAATAAAGTACAGTTTTCAATACAGCAAAAATATTTGACAAAATTTTTCAGGTTGGTTAGTGGTAACAATAATGAGATAGAGGATTATATTTGGGTGAGGTGACTAATTATTGCACGACCTTTTTCGATGATTCATTGTTTGATCAGGATTTTGTATTTGTTAATATTATTCAATTGTCTTGTTTTGTCAGGTAGGTTATTGTATATTTTAGGCGCAATGTATTTGAAATTTCTTTGACCAAATGTTGTGTTTGTTTTAGGTGTTTAATAATAATAATAATAATAATAATAATATTTATTTCACATAAAATTATACAATGAAACATATATGGAAACTTTGACTAGCCAACTAGGAATGGATCCTGTTTTAGGCCAGTCAAATTGACAAATTTAGTTCATATCATAATTTCATATTACATTGATTAATTATATAAACATATTATTTATTGAATGAAACAAGTGTTACGATTGAATTCCTCGTAGAAGCTTTAGTTAAAAACTACAATTTTGAACTCATAAAAAAAGAAGAATAAGCGAAGAGAAAAAACAATGTCTTAAAGTACAAATTAGTATTGAATGCTTGTTTAACAATAGATAAATTGTTATGAAAATATTTGCGTAGGACGTCAAAATGTTATGAAGATATTTAACCTTCACATTGGAAGCTAAAATGTTAGGAATATAATACATGGAGAGCATGAGACAAGTGTGATTATTACTGGAGAATTTCTCAGGCGTGGACCTTAAGTAGGCGGCTGTGTAATACTTTGTATGAGGATAGGTTATTTAAATGAAATAGTATTGTGCTTTGACACAGTTAAATTAATTTATTAATTATTACAAATAATAAACAGGGCTAGACTAAATTCTGAATGGGCATATTATGGAGCGTTAGTACCGTTTAATCTTGAGGAGTTGATGAATGGGTGAATGCCATATGTAGGCGATCCATGCTGCTGCTTGCTGCCTTCGGAGATGGGCGGATAGCTCCCTCCGCTGCTGACATGTGCTGAACGGCAGGCTGGAGCGACGAACAGGCCTCCAGTCCCGCGGTTTCCCAGCGACGTCCCGTCCAAGGGCGGTTGCCAGCCAGCCGACTATGTTGATGGCGGCCAAGGTGGGCGATCTTCGGCCGCATCCCTGCGAGCACCTCTAGCTCCTGGTATAGTCGGAAGGTCTTGTCATGACTGCGTCTGCAGGTGCTGGATATGGTTTTAATCCAGCAGAAATAATGTGCTCCCATGGTACTCCGCTGCTGATCCAGGATTTTAATGATTGTCCTGATGGTCTTCAATAATGGATGCCGCTGGTGGGCGTGGATTTAACAATCTTCACATGTTAAAATAATGGCGAACTATTAATATTTGATTACGTCGACCCGCCACAGGGACGGTGGCCATGGTCACCTGTGGCTGCTCAAAGAATGCCGAGCTCAAGGCCATTCCTGCCTAGTGAACCTCTCTGTGCAGATCCTCAGTAGTGCCAACTGAGCAAAGGTAAGCATTTCAATGCTACCAATATAATGATGTTGAATGTTAACAACTTCACACCAAAAGTACCCATACACAGATAGTTCACTTGTTACATTATTTTTATGTAACATTTCCGCCCTTCCCACACAAAAAAAAATTATCCATAATTTTTTTTTTTTAAAACACTCCCTAAAAAAACACAAGCCCACTGTAAATCTAAGCTAAACTCAAAGCAAAAATAAGCATATGTAAAAACTATACAATAACAGATGATTATAAACCATAGTAGATGGGTGCCCGCATGTGAAGAAATGGACGATCCAATGCCATCTGGACGAACTCTCGAGGTTTTCGCGAAGCTAGAGGCGAACGTCTTCAATGGAATTGAAGCACCCAACTCTGTCACAGCGACCCCTGAAAAACACCAAAACAATTCTGTAGGTATTTGCAAAAGAAAAATTTAAAAAACAAATTCAAAACAGAATCAAGTAATCCAAAAGGCAAGATTGTATTTTTACATAATCATAAATGTATTCTAAATTTGAGAACACAAAAATAAAAGTATGAATTAATCATAAAATAAACATTCTTTTGTAAAAATATTATTGTACACATACTAAATTTACTTGTAAATACTGTTGTAAAATATATACTATTGTAAAATATACTAAACATACTATAGGAGACATACTTTACTAGACATACTATACTAGACATACTATACTAGACACACTATTGTAAAATCTTACGGATGAGAAGCAAGTGTAAATTAATGCGAACAAACAAAGTTTTGAAACTAGAATATTATGAAACTTGGTTACGATTGATTAGTTAGACAATAAATGTTGAGTTTATGACTATTATTGTTTTTTTTAAATTTATTTTATTTTAAGTATTAGGTAAAAGCATGTTTGCTGAATGTATGGGGCTCAAAAACATTATCTGTCTCTTTCCAAGAGCTCAATATAAGATAATGTAAAAGGATTGATTTTGTATATTGTGACTTGATGTGAGAATTGTGAAGTGATTTATTTATCACTTTTAGTTGTAACGCGGTATGCATACATAACTCGATTTTTCAATAGAGTAATATGATAAGAGCGAGTTGTTAGGATTGACAATACTTTGAATCGAAATAAACCGAACAAACTCGAGACATTACACGCTGTTACTTTGGTATGTCCATTAATGATCAGCGTGACAACGGCCCTTCTACCTTCTGCAGGGAAAACATCCGCAGACAATAGATCCTCCGTCTTCACTCTGATGCTGGAGCATACTTATTCCGAAACGTCGGGCCACGGTCCTACTATGAACAGATTCTGTCATGTCCATAGTTTCTCCGCATCCCGGAATTAAGATGAACGATCGATGAATTCGAAGCGTTACGAATAGGTAGCGGCATACACTATTCTCATCTTCGGAATATGTGGACAAATATGGGAAAGTATCAATCTCCAATTGTACTCCCATAATTTTATAATTATGTGTTAACTGAGTGTAAACATGTTTCTCGCGGTACTTCAAGCACGGCAGGAAAACAAAAACCCTGGTTTAAACAACATCGACGTCCATAAAAAAAAATTTTTTTTTTTGAATTCTCTAAGTCCACAAAATTACTGCAACATTATGCCCGTAATTGAAAAAATTGAAATAATTATCAAATTTATGAAAATGTCATGATTGACAGAAACCAGATTTTAAATTCATCTAAAACAATTTTCCGAATTGTTGTCATAATCCTCTTAATGTAGAAATAACACAGCTTTGTTATTGTTGATAATTGATGAAGTTGTTAAATGATGTTGAAGAAAATGTATTTATTTGTGCCAAACCTGGATTTAAAATTATTTGAATAATGTTATGACGGTTTAAAAACTCCTGCATTCTTACGTTATTTATAAATGAATGTACCCTCTTTGCGTTGACTATTTAAAAAAAATGTTTATAAATGTGTTGCTGTGATGAGATAAAGTAACAATTGTCACATAATATTTCGTAGCTAATGAAATAGAATGTAAGACCGTTTTCTATTTAGCAAAGAATAATTATTTAGAATGAAAGTGAAAAGTAAACAAAATAATTCACAAACCATATTATAACAGAACTGTCATTTTGAGATTGTAAACAACATTATCTATGAAATGTCAGATTGAAATTTTAAAATGTCAACAGTGTATTATTTTGACAGGTAACAGCTGTTGCTTTGAAATCAAACCGAAAATATTTAAAACGAATAATAATATTGAATCGTAATAATAATACCATAAAAGATATTTGAATATAATAGAATAGTTTTTAAAAAAAATTTGCATGATATTGAAAAGTTTCACATTTTATTAACCCGATGAAAAAATAGTATTGCAAAATTTTTTATATTTGTAAGTTGGTATTCACCTTTGTAACTTCACTGCATAATATAACCTCAATAATTATAATATAATGTAAGACCTTTTGATAAGCAATGTACGTCGCGATAGTAATGACATTAAATCAATTTGAAATACCTGTGTAAAATTAAGACATTTTATAATGCACACAATGACTTTGATATCAACTTCTTTGGGATTAAAAATAACATACGCGAATCGACAATTGATAATAAAGCGACGCACACGAAAATAAAAAAAAGCATTAACACAACCGTAAAATTTACCAATAGTATGTATGAAATAAAATCGCCATAATCGCAAACAACAATATGATTGTTACATATGAATTGAAAATCCATCTTTACAAAAGAAACCATGCGGGAATCTTTAGGTACAATTGAAATGTGACATAGTGTCGAACAAGAAATTTACCATCAAGTAAAAAAATATTTATGACTATATTATCCCAATAGAATATATCAAATTAAGTTGAGCGCCATAATGTTATTGAGTACCTACAACGAAAAAAATTATTGTCGAAAATAATTCTTAATATTGACTGCGTAAAATACATGATGCATTATTATTGAAAATACGACAGAATTGATAATTAGCAGAAAAATAAATTGCAAAATAATTAAGAATAGCAGGTAGCAAATATGTAACATTATTATTTGTAAGAAGTTGAATTTGAATATTACTCTATCAGAATTTGAATTTTAATTAGATGGCAAGGTAGGTAGATTGAACAGAAATTAGCATTGTAGATTTGCCAACAAAAAATGTTACAATAATCAGATTAATTGTGAAGATAATATATGATATTTTTACAATGATTAACACATCAATCAAAGTTATTTTTTCCAGAGATTATTAAAAAATAACCCTCTCACACAAAGTATTAGCCAATCGAGCCCAACAAACGTTGGAGCGCCAAAATGTTATGAAAATATTTGCGTAGGACGTCAAAATGTTATGAAGATATTTAACCTTCACATTGGAAGCTAAAATGTTAGGAATATAATACATGGAGAGCATGAGACAAGTGTGATTATTACTGGAGAATTTCTCAGGCGTGGACCTTAAGTAGGCGGCTGTGTAATACTTTGTATGAGGATAGGTTATTTAAATGAAATAGTATTGTGCTTTGACACAGTTAAATTAATTTATTAATTATTACAAATAATAAACAGGGCTAGACTAAATTCTGAATGGGCATATTATGGAGCGTTAGTACCGTTTAATCTTGAGGAGTTGATGAATGGGTGAATGCCATATGTAGGCGATCCATGCTGCTGCTTGCTGCCTTCGGAGATGGGCGGATAGCTCCCTCCGCTGCTGACATGTGCTGAACGGCAGGCTGGAGCGACGAACAGGCCTCCAGTCCCGCGGTTTCCCAGCGACGTCCCGTCCAAGGGCGGTTGCCAGCCAGCCGACTATGTTGATGGCGGCCAAGGTGGGCGATCTTCGGCCGCATCCCTGCGAGCACCTCTAGCTCCTGGTATAGTCGGAAGGTCTTGTCATGACTGCGTCTGCAGGTGCTGGATATGGTTTTAATCCAGCAGAAATAATGTGCTCCCATGGTACTCCGCTGCTGATCCAGGATTTTAATGATTGTCCTGATGGTCTTCAATAATGGATGCCGCTGGTGGGCGTGGATTTAACAACTTCACACCAAAAGTACCCATACACAGATAGTTCACTTGTTACATTATTTTTATGTAACAAAATGTTTGGTCATTTAAATCGCTTGCAAAAATTGAGAATCGAGACATTCTTCAAGCGTGATGACAATATCCATATTATAATTAACGTGGATGTTTAAAAGTGATTACAAAAAATAATTATAATTATAATTAACGTGAGTGACGTATCCCTTAACTTTACGAGCGGGTGAAGAAACTCAAAAAGAATGTGACTCGAAAAGGATGCAGCAAATGAATAAAAACAATTTGTATATAAATATTTCATAAGTTAGCTAGTGTATAAATAGTGACATGACAGAGTGGTTGATAACAAATTGTATTTATTTCCCTTTCCTTGCTTCATTTTTTCATCCTACTAAGATATTTTCCCTTAGAGCACTTAATATAAAATAAAACCTGTAAAGTAAATAAAATCCAGATGGTAATGTTAAAAAGAAAGATCACCGCAGGACTTGAATGTAGAACAATGGGAAGGGTATTGATAAAATATTTATATGAGTTCTTTGGTTTTGTGCCGTGTGTTTACAATATTTTAGGTATTTTCATAAAATGTACGTGTTTTATTTTTAAACAGATGAGTTAAGATTGTTTTTGTGTAAATTTGTCGAATATCTAATACAGGGAATTTTTTGAATATATCTACAGTACTTGTTATTATGGGAACTTTAAGAATGACTTTCATAATTAATTTTTGTGCCTTCGATAATGAATCTATAGCTGATAGTGTTGCACCTCCCCATGCGATTATTCCATATTCAATGATTGATTGACAAAGAGAGTAATAAACAATTTTCATAGATTTGGAATCTAGTATGTTTCTAATGTTTTTGAAGAAATAAATATGTTTTCTTAGTTTATTCGTGACAAGTAGGCAATGTGTATTCCACTTAAGATATTGATCAAATGTTAGACCATGGTATTTGTTATGGTCCGTTCGATCTAGGCAAGGACATTGACAGAATGTATCGTGAATGCAAGAACATTCATGTACTTTTATTTCAACATCTTGATTAGGTTGGCCAACGATATTTATACTAGAAGTAATGTATTTTGTTTTGGTAGTATTTAGTGCAAGAGAATTAATGTCTAGCCATTTTTTAACAGAGTTAATTGATTTCTCAGCCAATTTGTATGCATCGACATAGCTTCAACAATGCATCGACATATCTAGAGTTGACGCATTGCATCGACAATTCTTCTGCATACGTCTCTGTCTTGCGCTATTTGTTCGGCCTCCGTCCATGGCAGTCCCATCCTCTCCTCACACAGTTTCTGAATGATTTCTCTTCTCACAGTTTTTGTTGTCTTATTTTTAAATATGTGGAAATTCTCTACCTTACTCTAGTAAGTCTAGTTGATAGGACTGTCTTATCAAATATTTTTTAAACTTATTAGCTCTTGCCTGTCAGCCATATCTCTCCCAAACACCGCCCCTGACAAACGGTATGTAAATCAGTATTTGATTTATGCAATATTATGCATCTCGATTTAACGTACATTAATGTCAAATATGCTCTAATTTTGACGATCTGAATCAAGTTATTTGAGGAATAATGTAATTACAATTCTGCAAATCGACCTCATGAATGTGTAATTGAATTGTAAACGGGACATAACTGAATGTTAAATAATTGAATATTAGCACGCATTTGACGCGGTGACGGGGTTAGGTAGGTGAGGTTCTGAGGTAGGTTCTTCAACACGAAGAACCGCTCCGGCCCAACGAGAGGCCGGCCTTGTTTTATGAATGTGCGTATTATTTGTCTAAGGCCAAGAATTCGTTTTTTTCGGCGGATCCAAATGCGAATCAAGGTTAAATCTAATGAAACTCGTTTCGGATATTATCCATTTGCCCAAATAACTTCACGACTTCTCAGCGTGGCGAATTAATCATAAGATTTTTCGATAAAAATAAGGTATTTTATTACAAAAATTCATAAAGTGATGAATGCCTACAAATGAGAAGCAATATTTTATTCTGCTTTAGCCATCAATATATATCAACTCTGGATATGGCGTGTCTTACAAAATCGGTCGAACAATTCGGCCCTCCTTGATATACCGGTATTACAATCAAAGATGCTGGACAAAACGTCCCCTAGCCTAACCTAATAAAAAATGGGACAAAAAAAATACAGACATCCTGTAAAGACAATATTTTTTTTTACATGAATACCTCACAAGAGTCCCAACTGCTCCCGTCTGGAGCCAGTGAGACTATGGCATCCCCAATTGGGGTATGTTGTGAGGCTGAAGGTAGTGGGGAGGGGAAGGAGACAGAGAAGAGGAAGGTGGGGAAGTACCTGGCTATTCAGATCTTGTCACCAAACACGGGTAAAGCCATTTCAAGAAACGTTTCAATTCTGAATGGTGGTCTTATACACCAGGACGATACTGAGAGTATCTTTCACTCTGGAACGTTCCGTAAATATACTATATATTATTTTAAATTAATAAATTAGAATTAACACAAATTAATCAAATAACATTTATTTGCCACGCCGGGATTCGATCCCGCGACCTTCGGAGTACTAGTCAAGCGCCTTACCTAAAATAATATGTACACGGTTGACATTTGTCACTTAAAAACAGATCGTTTCTACGACTCCAGTTTTATAACCAAAATCTCCTCTGATTCCGTCACTTTGCTTTGAAAGCATAATTAATATCTTGAGAGAATTTCGGAAAGATAAAAAGAATGCCCTTTTTTGGTACCTACTTTTTATTAATGTTTTCGTAACCCAATTTTCGGAGCCAACAATTGTGATTCCGGTGTCATTTTTAACTTTCTCACGTTCTTTCTAGACCTTCTTGGTCGGTTGGCTTTATCTCGGGGGTAAATACTCCGTTCGTAATGCTGACAAGCTACATGCAGTAGCTTAGCGGGTATAAATTCTCATTGTATGTAACTTTTATACAATAATTTCCTTTTATGTTTTGAGAAAATTTAGGACAGCAATATTGTTTATAATTCCAAAAACCTTACGAAAGCTATCATATTTGTTTTAATAAGCTAACTTATTTTGTTTGTTGCTTTCGTTGATAAATATTTTCCCCGTATTTCTTGATTGTCGTTAAATAATTTAATGGTCAGAGGTTTAGGGGAAGAATTTATGAACACAACAACATTACAAAATTACTGTGCACTGATATTATTAATAATCTGACAAGTTAAAGGTTTTACAGCGGTATTAAATTCACAGGGGTTTGACTACATAGAGGTGTTAACTCATAAATAAATCTGACCCAGTTTCGCATGGGGTTGAAACTCCCAACCCCCCAGTCTTCTCGTATTATACTGCTTTCTGGGGGGGTTGAATTAAAAATCAAAAGTGGTATCTTACGGTCTGGTACCTTCATTATAATGATGGTCTACCGACTGTTTAATGAATATCTACCCCTGATTCATTTTAAATGTAGGAATTATTATCCCTTCTAACATTAAGCATTGTTTATTTTTATAGCGCCTTTTCGTGAAACATTTCAAGTCGTGAAATAACTTCAAACTAAATCTAATTAAATTTTCCTCAAACTTGCTACTTACTCTGTTTAATTTAAAAAATGTGATTTTAGTTTGAAAATTGGATCGCTTAGAAATATTTCACATGTTTTAATTAATAATTTCAATTTGGGAGGCGGGAATGGGTACCGCCGCCCCGGGAACCTTTATACGATAACCAACACCTCTGTCAAAGGTCACCCCAAGTGGTTCGCTACGTTTGGTGATTTAGCAGAGATGCCCGGGTTCATGGGGTGAGGTTTGTCTAGGTCTTTGAGGTGGGTGACCAGGATACTCTGAACCCCAGACTCCTACCCACCCCTTAAACCCTTTTCCTTCCCAGGACTCTCCTCTCCTTCCTTTCCCCAAAAACCCTCCACACAGCATCCCCAAAGATGACATAGGCCCTGAGGGAAATTATTTACCTCAGGGCCTCCTGTGTGGACCTCATGTAAAAAAAAAATACTGCGAGTAGAGCACAAGTTTGCCTTTGAAATAATAGTTTTTTTTTTAATTTGGATTTTTATAAGCACAGACAAAATAAAGTATTAGGATTATAAAAACTGTTCTAAAGTTTAAAACCTCTTACTTTTCGGTTATGTTTTTATTTTATAATGTGGCTAATTAAATTCTTCACGTAATGACCTCAAAACATTTTAATATATATGTGCCACGGACATAGGAATGGATGATATGTGCCAAAGCTCGCAAAATAAGAATATACAAATCAGGCATTAACCACTCAGGCCTCGATCATATTCTGTCAGTAGGTCGGAATATTTCCGCTTTGCATTAAAACCGAAAATTAAAAGCTTTTGAAAGGTGATGAGATACACTTTCATATTTTATTATTAGAAATAACCAGATATTTTTTTTAATTAGTCAGGTACTCATCCTACGTCATACATACGTCAGGAAAACCTTAAAAATAATTAAAAAATGGCACACCTTACGTTTCTTTTTAACTAACTGTCGTTTCGCGTAAAAATAATTTTTAAAAATTTCACAAAATTTCTTTTTTTTTCAAAATGTGGTCTTAAACTTTGGTTTCATAAAGGTTTGACATTTTAGTTATTTTGTGGTTAATTTTTAGATTTGAATATATAGAGTGGTGTTTTCTCTTTCCAATTACGTTTAGATTATATTCCTATTATTATTGATAGTAAGGGAGACACGGCGATTTCCATGAGACCTATTTGAGTTGTTCCGAAAATCGAAAAAATTAACGAGAATTTAGGCCTTATCGCCATCTACATAAGGAGTGTTATTGTAATCTACATAAGGCTGTGAAAAAATTATCGCAATCGAAGTAAGTCATTTGAGATTATTTTACCATAGTGCAATAAATCGATTTCTGTATTTGCTCTGAAATACGGCTCGGAAATATTAGAAACTACATGTTTATGAAACATAAGATACTCACTGAGGTGTACTTTGCGGTCTTGGCCTGGTTTTGTTCAGAGCGCTGGAGACCTATTGGCAACCTTTGTCCCCCTCAACATATGTTTTTATTTCTTTTACTTCTTCGGGAAGACAATTAAAATATTTTATTATGCATTTTCTGTGCAGAAAATAGAGGAAATTCGGTGTTTAATAATGAATAAAGTTTTAATTGGTACTTTTAGTTTTTTCCGCAATTTAAAAAAAAAACCTATCGTATTGTGTTAGTTTATATTTATGATATCTAAATAAATTAAAAAAAAACCTTTTTAATAAAAGTATTATCTTTGAATATTTGCAATATTGATTCTTTTTCATGAATGAAATTTGAACAATTCATCAAATACAGGGTGGGGCAGAGAGGAGTTACTGATTTCAAAAAATCACTGAAGGCCCCTCAGACCGAGCAGAGGAGCGGGGCGGGTGCCATTAGGTCGGGGAAATGATGCTGTTTTTCTTCATGATATTTTTAAAATGATATCGTCTGACGTGGCTGGCTTGGCGAGCAATACACATATTGAGCCTTTCAAAGAAGTTTTCGGCCACTCTTTCCAACATATCTTGCGGAATTCCAGCGATGACGTCCTCAATCGCCTCGTTCAGACCTTCAAGGGTTCGAGATCGAAGTTTGTTTGCCTCAGCTTTGACTTATCCTTACAGAAAAAAGTCACTCGGGGTCAAATCGGGAGAGCGAGGGAGCTATGAAATATCCCCCCACAAAGAGATCAGGTGACCTGGAAAGAGCTTTTGCAAAATTTCGCATGAACGATGAACGCCATGGGCCATGGCTTCATCTTGTTGAAACCAGAAGGCTTCTGTGTCGTGTTCCTCGCCATACTCTTTCATTTTGGGACGCCTAACGTTTTCCAACATCTCACAATAGTGAGATGAATAACTCAATCTCCACGTTTCACAAAATCCCCGTGTACGCATCATCTTGTAGGGGTATAGGTGAAGGTCTGAGTGTAAGATTTGCCTTATAATTCTGGACGATATTCCAAGCGCAGCGGCATATTTCCGCGCTGCTCGGGTTGGAGACTCTTCAATTGACGTTCTTACTACCGCGATGCTTTTAGGTGTTTGCACACTTTTAGGTCGCCCAACTGGTATTTTAGAATCTGCAGTTCCTGTCCACCTTACATTACTGATACATTTCCGAATGGTTTTAGGATGAGAAAAACTGTCATTACGATTTAACTCGAACCGGACACGGAAAGCTTCATGCGTAGCCACAACGCTTTTTTCAGTTTTTAAAGAACGTCTCCACAACAAAGCCCCGGTACTTACCTGACCACGGCATGGTCACCAACATAAACGGCATCATTTCTCCAACCTAACGGCACCCGCCCCGCCCGTCTGCTTGGTCTGAGGGGCCTTCAGTGATTTTTTGAAATCAGTAACTCCTCTCTCCCCCACCCTGTATTTTAAGTTAATTTTCACGTTCTGTGTAAGTTCTATTCAAGTTCTGAAAATTTTTACGTATTATGAAGAAACTGGCTTGTAATGTAGTTGATCTTTAACACCTTTAATGGGCTAATTATTATGAAACAAACGTGTCGATTCGAATGTATATAAAATCAACATTTTAAATATAATTCGATGTTCAAAACATACCTGAACAATTTTCACATGTAATTTTTTTTACATATTTTCCACACAGAAGGCTCCGAGGGAAAAAATTCCATCTATTTGGACGTTGGAGGGTATTTTTAGAGAAAGGAAGAAGATGCAAATCTGGTAACAAAAAGATAGGAATCTAGGGGTCCATGTGTCCAGGAGTGATGAACGTATGTATCCATTCCTCCCACAGCGGTGCAAGGCGGTGAATCAACAGATTCCGATCCGGCCCGTCATATCCAATAATTGTAAACCATTGCAAAATGCGTTATTATTTTAGCAACTATTGTTTATTGCTAACCCTTCTGTATAAATTTTAAACATTTCACGTAACTATTTTAAAAGCCTCACGGGCATATAAAAAAAATTCTTCTCCCGTATCCGAGAATAATGTAATATTTCCAACAATAGAGTGAGCTCTGGCTCCAGAGTTGATGCAAAATTGAAATGTTCCTAATTTTCGGTAGGTATTTCTCTTTTTTCTTATTGAATTTAGACACGCACTGTTTGTCATACTTGCTCGTTTTTTAAATTTTTATTTCTTGTTTGCATCCGCTATCTCAACAATCATAGATCAGATAATTCTCGTAGTTGAATTCTTTTTTCACTTCTAGTTCCATCAGAATGTTTGACCGTGGTAGCTGGTAGCGTACACTGTTTTTGAAGTGTTTATCTCGAGATAATGTTTTTTGCTTCCTGAAAAATACTACCTATCCCAGAAGCAGAGCCATTTGGTCTTCCGATCCGGCAATTAGTGCGGTGTCATCCGCATAACTCGGATAACGGATATTCCGTTGCAATAGGTACAAGCATTTAACGATCAGAATTATTATCTCTTTTTAAATTCGATATTATAATTGGTACGTATTCGTTGGATGAAATTTTAAACCGATTTAATTAACCATCAGTAAGTAACTTTGTTAAAATTACGAGAGCAAAATAACAATATCTAGAAGAAAACACAATCTTTGTTAGGTTGCAAAATTGAATCTATATTATTCCCTCCCGTGTCCTATAATCCATATCTTAACGCTTCTTTTGAAATCGGTCATTTTTGAAATCATTGAATACAATATTAGTGAAACATGTATATTTCTCGAACGAAAATTTGAAATAGAAAAATCTGAAAAATCCGAACCCAGAACCTTAGCCTTGCCGGGGCTTTGCTCTAACCACTGAGCTAATTCGACCCTATCCCCTTGGGTCATATGTAACTACCTATATCATATTTCGACTAAGCACTACCAACACTTTCTTCATTTTCATAAAGCATATTTTTAATAGCTGCAATCTTTATGCATGATTGCAAGATGGTATCGAAGGGTCCTTTTTTACAGCATTGAGGTCTTTGGGGTAAAAATGATAAAATTTTCGAAACCAGTGGTTGGTTTGAGCGCATTTATTTTTAGCTCGCAACGTCAATTCCATAATGTTGGTTCCCTAAAATGTTTTTAAGATATTCTAAAGAAAATTCGAAAAAACTTCTAAATCTTTACACATTTTTTTATTTATTTTTTTTAAGTATGTTTATTCAGTTTTTTTTAAATTTACAATATTTATCTTAAAAATTTTACAAAATTGATCAATCAGTTTGATTGTAAGAAATCTCTCATTTTTCCTATTTAATTAATACTATTATACTTTTAGGTTTTACATAGTAATAACTGTGTAAAATCTAAAATACTAATTATTATAAACTACTAAATGTTTATGAATACAGTGTGTGATAGTAATTTCCAGGTATTTGATCAATATTCGATCTGGGTATTTGTATACAATATTATTTGCTTTCATGTTCTACGGAGATAGAATGATTTAACTGTTTTTTTTATATTTGAATAAGATGTCTCATTTTTAATATTTTCATGTAATGCGTTAAATATTTTCGGAATTTTATGCCCCTTTGTTCTATCACCGTATACATTTTGAGATTTATCAATAATAAACATTTGTGCTTCTGTATGCCTAGTAGGGTAGTTGTGGTTTACAGGTTTTTTTGAATTCTGTATTCCAGAATTCATCTAGCGTTAATTGATAATCTACCTTATATATAGAGAGGACATTACACAAGGAGAATATTTTTTTATAATCGCCTTCACATAGTTGAACTTTTTTTTTGCCTGATGAAACGGATTTGTAATTGTTCTATTTTATTTAAGCACGTTTTGTACGTTAATCTGTTAAAATAATAATAATACGTTAATACGTTAAAATTTATTGATGGTGATTGTGATTAGTGATCAAGGCTTGCAATTAAATTTAAATTAATGAAATATTTTCGCTCTTTTCAAATTGGACGTTTGAATGCGTGAAATGAGATTTATACAACATAATAATAAAAAATAAAAAATAAATATTTTAAGAATGTTACATAGTTTTTCTTTCATCATTAATTCTATTGATGAAAAGGTCACAGCTCAGCTACAATTCAGGATTTCTACTGGAAAGCAGCTGGTTTTCGGTAGTGCCTCAACATGTTCAACAAAAGTGATAATGGCAAATTGTAAGAGAAAATTAAAAACTGCCCTACACATTTCTACATTAGAATTCAGTTTCCGGGGGAAACCAGATTTTAAGGCTAGTTCGAGTACCTACTTGTATAAAATAGTACTAATACTGAATATATTGTGTAATAGGTAGGTACTCGCTTCAATTTGAAATGTACATTTTTTTCATTAATAGATATTTAATAGCGAGCTTTGTACGCTGAACACAGACACATAAATATACGTCCATGACGCTGAAGTATTTCGCACAATCGGTAATCTAATCACCATCTCTAAGACATTAGCCAAGAAAATTATAAATCGATCAGCACTCTCTCGTACAGACTATGTAGTGTATAAGTCATAAAAGGCATACCGCTGATATCCCCATTGTGACCTCTCTCTCTCTTTCCCATAAACGACGAATATAACAAAAACAGATATTACAACGGGCCTTTCTGAGGCAGTCATGTAGTCACACATAATATTTCCATCGAATAAGAATTATTTAGACAGGGCGTGTGATCCTTAAAATTAACACCGTAACCAAAAATATTGATTTATGAAAACCTTCACAAAAAAAGAAAGTGCCTTTTCTCGCCGCCGAAAGATCGGAAGAAGCATTGCTTTTCATTTTTTGTTGAATTGAATGGATTTGTCTTCCAGCAAGTTCGTCCCAAAGCTCAATACACTAAATATGTAAATTTGTGAAGTGTAAATAGTGAGAAATATTGTAGGTGGTTTATCTCGAGGATTTTATTATTAAAAATTAATCAGTTATCTTATATACAACAATCAATATTTGTTTTTCGTATTTAATGCTCTACCATACCGTTCATCCGATTGCGATGAAACTTTGGTGATTTGTTGTACGCACGCCCGTGAAGGGCTGTATATAATAATAAGTTCTGGTGTTATGAAATTTTTGTATTTCATATATCACTAGTGGTTTGGAAATGTGTGTATTTCATATATTTCAGCGGCAGGGAGGGTTGGCAGGAGGAGGAGAGTAACGAGGAGGTGGGGTTCGCGGGAGGAGTGACGAGGGGGAGGGTGATGAAGGTGGAAGGGGAACGCGGGAGGGAAAGGAGATGCGGGAAGTGAACGGGGACGCATGTCAAAAAAAATTATAACAAAACAATTAATGCACATTACGACAACACTTTTGCCACTTCGCTGGTGTCGCGTTACATTTGGTTGGGTTTCTAAGCTTAACTCTTTATCTTGTGACGCGATGCTTTTTAGACGTACAATTGGTCGATAAAATTAACAAAATACATCACGGGATTTGAGTGATAGCTTTGTGCTCTGTTTTAAATTGTAGGGAACTTGCATTCTAATGCAAGTTCCCTACAATTCGGAATTGTTCGACAGGCGCTATAGTGTCTACAGGCGGGACAGAGATAATGATGCACGCGGTGGCGGTGTGTGCATTGCGGTTAAGAATACACTTACGTCCCAGAGAATACAAATACTCGAAACGGAAGGCGAACACATATGGGTGAAGGTAACAAAAAATAAATTTACCGCCTATATTTGTGTTGTATACTTTTATTGCACCAATGACTCTGAGAATCGCACAACTTTCTACGATTATATTGATCAGGAATGTCAATCAAGAATTTTAAAAGACCGAAACGTCCTTATAATTGGGGATTTCAATTTAAATAACAAACCCGAAGAGGTTATGTTAGAGCACTTATATTTCTTGAACTCCAATAACCTCAAACAAGAAAATGAAATTAAAAATCATTTTGACAATATACTTGATCTAGTACTAAGTAACACAACTATTTGCGACGTAAGTCGATGTGATGAACCCTTGGTCAACGAAGATAAATTTCATCCGACCTTAGCAATTCATACTAAATTAACCAGGACAAAATGTAACCGGCGTCAGCTGCGGAACAGCGCTATTCGCCCGGCATTAGTACCAACCTCCAACCATCAGTTCCAGTTCAAGCGAGCAGATATGCAGTTAATATGCGACATACTCTCAGAATTTGATTGGAACTACCTACATACTATATCGGAAGCAAATGACGCAGTTGCATACTTAAACAATGTATTATTCAGTATTTTTGAAATATGTGTCCCCATTAGAAAAAAATTATGTAAAAATGTAAATTATCCGGCGTGGTTCTCTAAAAAAATTATAGATAAATTAAAAATCAAAGAATCGCACCGCAGAAGATATAAACTGCACAAGAATCAATCGGATTACTTGTTATTCTCTGCGATGCGATCCGAGCTTAAAAAAGATATAGCAATTGCAAAGCGTCAGTATTTAGAAAAAGTTCAGTATGGGATCAAAGATGATGTCAAATGTTTTTGGGATTTTATTAAATCCCAAAAGGCAAATCCACATACCCAAATTAACTTGAGTGATAGAACGGAAACTTTTTCCGATCCCGAAATAGTAAGCCAAAAATTTGCCGATTATTTCAAATCAGTGTACAGTCAGATTGCTCCTCAACTAAATCTAGACTTTACTCGAACCGAGAGGCCCTGGAATATTGGTAAAATCGGTCTTGAGCTAACCTGTCCAGAGGAAGTAGACTCCTGTACTCGAACTTTAAAGCTCGACAAGGCTGCAGGCCCAGACGGAATACCCCCTAATATAATTGCTCATATGTCAAAAACCATTTGTCAACCGCTGAGCTATATATTTAATCTTAGCATATCGACTGGGTGTTTCCCTCATTCTTGGAAACTCACGCGTGTAAGCCCAATTTTCAAGGCTGGAGACAAGTCTGATATAAGGAATTACAGACCAGTAGCTGTACTGTCAACTAAACCAAAAATATTTGAAATGATTATTTACAAGAAATTACATCACCAAATTATGCCATTTCTAGGAGAAAACCAACACGGTTTCATGCCAAGAAAATCCACGGTTTCAAATTTGTTAACATTTTCGCGATTGGTGGCCGTCGGACTGGACTTGAGACACCAAATAGATGTAGTGTATAAGGCTTTTGATCGAGTTGATCATGATATTTTACTACTTAAAATGTACAAACTTGGTTTCGATCAACAAACACTTATATTCTTCGCGTCCTATTTAAAAGCTAGAAGTCAATATGTAATAATAAATGGACATGAATCTAAACAATTCCCGGCGTTATCAGGTATTCCCCAAGGTTCAAACCTTGGTCCTTTGCTGTTCCTTATACTTATAGATGACATCCAGGTTTGTGTAAAATATTGCAAATGTCTTCTATTTGCAGATGACCTCAAACTTTTGATGGAAATAATCTGTTACTATGACTGCTTAAAAATGCAATCTGACCTTGATGCTATTGCAGAATGGTCAGTAAAAAACAAATTAGAATTCAATATAAAAAAATGTGTAACCATGACATATACCCGCTCCCAGAAGCCCATAGTTTTTGAATACAACATTAAAGGGAAAACATTATGCCGAGTCAATAGCTTTAAAGATCTCGGTATCGTCTTTGATCCCAAACTGACATTCTCGGATCATATATCACGGCTCACTCCAGCATGCTACAAACTCCTGGGTTTCATCATCAGAATATGTAAGCAATTTGATGACCCAGATGCAATGATAGCCATGTTTGATGGAGTCATAAGAAGTAAGCTGGAGTATGCCAGTGGTGTGTGGACTCCGCACCAAGCGAAATATATTAATATGCTAGAACAAGTTCAGAAAAAATTCCTTAGGTATGTCTATATGCGGATGAATGGAACGTACCCGAGATTCATGCACCATATGGAATTACTTGAGGCAACAAATAGATTTAGCTTGGAAACTAGACGTTATGCAAATCTTGCAATTCTTAGTTTTAACATAATCCATAATCGTATTGACAGCCCATTCCTCTTGGAATGTTATGGCTTATACGTGCCTGAAAATTTCAGCCGTAGTCGTCGACACGACTTGTTCAAAATACCATACGGCAGAACAGATGTTCTAGCACAGCATAGCATGACAAGAGGAATGGTGCTGTTGAACGAAATATCGGAAACACTAGATATATATAACTCTTCTTTAGATAGCCTTAAGATTTTTTTGTATATTAATCATCTTCCTAGGTGTTAAGACTGTTAAAATGAGAAAATTGTACAGTAATTGGATAAAAATCTGTTGTACAATTAAAAAAAAAAAAAAAAAAAAAAAAAAAAAAATCTAAGCCTTCGAAGCGAGGCAACAGAATTCGATGAAGAGTTGTGTTATGAAATTACTCTTTGGTTTAGGTGGTGTTATTTTTAGATTGAAATTAGGTACAACAGGACTAATCTATTGTTACAATACATCGATGAGAATTTTTATTCTGGCAATCCATCGCCATTTCCCCGCCACCCACGGACCAGGAAGCCTCGAGGAGTGACTTGGATGCCGCGCCTTGGTGCGGGCTATCGCATAACGCAACACGTTTCACATTCCATCACATCAGGTCACTGGAGGTTGTGAAACGAGCTGATAACTTATGAACTATGAAGTTAGACACTGTTCTGACATTTGAAGTAAAGGAAAAATGAGCGTTCGTGGGTAGTCTAATACAAATACTAACGAGTACAAATATGATGTATTATTTACGTGATGTCACACTGTTAGCTTATTTTACACATGTACTTAAGCTTCCTATGATTTGAAATTCGGATGAAACGGAAATGACGCACTACGGTACCTGCGAAGCATCAAACTGCGCTCAAGGCTCCTATTGGTTGAGATATTAAACGGAAACGTAAAACGTTAAACGCTGATTAACGATAACGTCTGCGCTCATTGGCCGCTTTGTTTTTTACGGGTCGTCGGAATATAATGCTAGATAATAGATTATCCGACTCACCTTATTTTTGAAGAATTTAAAGTATTAAAATTTAATGATCTAGTTCGAAAAAATATAATAATCCAAATGATAAAAGAAAAACAAAATCATAGATTTAACTGAAAGTCGTACTCGTCAAAAACATATATTTCCAACACAAAAATGCAACACCTCATTTGCACAACACCATTATACATATCTAGGAAAAAAATACTTTAATAGCCTACCTGAAAAAATTAGAACAATCGAAGACGACAAATGCCTACTAAAAGCAATCAAAGAGGAATTTAAAGTAAAAATACCAAAATTGAAATGCGTAAATTCACGCCTCGCCGAGCGCGTCCCATAGCGCAGCGGTATAGTGCGTTGCAAATCTCAGCGGCCGGAGAAATCCAGCGGACGGAGGTTCGAATCCTACGAAATCCAAAAAAAATAAACATTTTTAACAATTATTATAAGCAATAATTATCAGCCTGAAACACTCATCCACATTGAAAAAATCTTCCGAGAAAAAATTCATGACGCCAACGGGACTTGAACCCGTGCCCTTCTGATTGCCGGTTAGCTGCTCTCCCAATTGAGCTATGGCGGCTTATCTTATACCCGCCAAATGATTCAATATATACTAGTACTTTATTCAACAATTACTGCTTATTATATTTTTTCCACCTGAAAACAACCAACTTTATTTTTGCGACAGAGACACTGTTAGTGTTAAATCCGTCGCTAGGTGGCGTCGAGACAAATTATGTCTTCATTTATTGGGGAAATACTTAAACTTGTCAAATATTAATTATTATTTTTAATTGTTAAAAAAAATCTTAGTTTAACAAGAAAAAACGTTAGTTTAACAATTAAAAATAATAATAAACATTTTTGTTTTTGTAAATATCCAATCTTCAAACCACTTTAAAATAAAAAGGTAAAAGAAAGCGATATCTACCGACTTTCTAGTTTCACTTATATCGCGTGTAAAATATACTTTTTTTAAAATTAGTATCTAATAATTAAGTTTTCTTTTATGTTATAATGTGTTTCATTATTCGAAAATAAATTTAATGGGAATGATTCGATTTTCATGATTTTAGAGGCAACTTTACAATTTAAGTTAATAATGATTACTAAAAAAATAATCTTGCTCAACCTGTTATGTCAATACACTAAGAAAAAATAAAATATCATAAAAAAAACGTTTTTTGGCAGTGAGACGATGGCATCCCCAATTAGGGCATGTTGTGAGGCTGAAGGTAGTGGGGATGGGAATGAAATGGGGGAGAGGAAGAGGAAGGTGGAGAGTAGGTACCTGGCAATTCAGATCTGCTCACAAATCACGGATAAAATCATTTCAAGCAACGTTTCAATTCTGAATGGTGGTCTTGCACCAGGATCGTGCCGCAAATATGTCTTATATTATTTGGAATGATTAATTTGTGAAGTAACACAAATCAATCAAATAAAATTTATTTGCGTACGCCGGGATTTGAACCCGCGACCTTCATATTGCTGGTGGTGATCCTTACCCCTCAACAATGGAGGCCGTCAAGTATACGGCAAATATGTGTTCTGACATAAAATAGACATTTTTAATAGAAATTTAAGGCCATCAAAAAGCTTTTTTTAAATGTTTTTTGTATTATATATTTTATAATATTTACATTGCAGATAAGGTAAAATAATTTTTTTACACAAATAAATTCCAAAGTTGCCTTTAAAAATCTTTGAAATGGCTAGTGTTTTATAATTTAAAAAACAAATAAATTAAATAACACAGCTAGATAACATATGAAAAAAAAAATCATTTTTGTTGGATATTTTGACCTCAAATCCAAATTTAAGCATTGCATGTAATTCCGCGCAGCCTTTCCTAATTACGGCGTATATACGAGTAGGTACTTGTACATCATTTTTTTATGCATGGGTGCGGAACTAAGACGAATACCTAAGGATAATCAATTTTCGTCGCTGTTCAGTATGAATTGTGAGGTACATCAATTTTTTTCCTTAAATATGACTTTAACTTAAGATACTATCGACAAAGAAGAGAGTGGAAGTGGTTCCAAAAATAAATGGTTTAGATATCGAGTCCCCATCAAAGGCATAGCCAAAATGATATAACAACTTTAAAGGGAGTTGGCGAAGACAATTGTTACAATATTATGTTGTTGAACACTAGAATATTCAATCACCAAGAATTCAACAGTAGCAGCAGATTAATTAATTGATATCATAAAAAGTGTAGTGGTAATAGGTCAGATTGGAATGGTTTGTTAGGGGGCCTAATCTTGGGTCTCTGGATTTAATTTCGCGTCGCGTCAATTGTTCGTATTTATTTATTTATTTTATTATACGCCCAGAGGACTTTTAAATAAATAAAGGCAGTACATCTTTAACATGAGAAGGAAATAATATAAATAAAATTACAATAGAAATAAAAAATTACATAAATTAAATAAAAATATACACAACAAAGATTTAAAGTACAGTGAGATATAATAACGATAATTTACGATAAAAAAATACATACATGATATAAAAATACAAACAACAAAATTTTTAAAGTAAGGTGATCAGAGGTTTACAAAATTGCAACATTAATCATGTCTAATAAAACCTACGTATTAGTTTCGCAAAGTGGCAAACCGCTACATCGATGGTACCTCCACTACCTCTGCAAGTTGCAGGAGTTCGGAACTGTCCAATTTGGATTTTAATATTTTAGATAAGAAGGGAGGCGGGAATCGGTACCGCCGCCCCGGGATCCTTTATTGGATAACCAACACCTCTGCCATAGGTCACCCCAAGTGGTCCGCTACGTTTGGTGATTTAGCAGGGGTGCCCGGGTTCATGGGGTGAGGTTTGTCTAGGTCTTGGAGGCGGATGACCAAGACACACTGAACCCCAGATTTCTACCCACCCCTTAAACCCTTTTCCTTTCCAGAACTCTCCTCTCCTTCCCTTTCTTAAAAAAACTCTCCACACAGCATCCCCAAAGATGACATAGGCCCTGAGGAAAATTATTTTCTTCAGCGCCTCCTGTGTGGAGCTCATGTAAAAAAAAAGAAAAAAGTTAAATCATTTTTTTTAAATAACTAAATAATACTACAAGTTATGACGGTTTATAATGTTTCAATTAATTTACAAAGACATTACATTTAATTACATTAGTAAGATAGGTAGAGATAGTTAAGTAAATTTTTCGATGACGAGTAGTTTAGAGTAGAGTAGTATTTGGCAACTCTGTCCGAACTTTTGGACATGGATCAATCAGCTAACAGTGAGAGAGCGTTGATTTATAAGTAGTTAGCCGAACTTGACTGAAAACATAAGAAAACCTTATTCGTGGTTAAAGAAGCAGAAGAATATATTATGTGATTTGAAAAGCACGCTGTTAAAAATGATATTGATTGTACATGAGTAATATCAAACAATGGAACAAAGGTAGTAGTGTCCGGTCTTTCTTCGTAGCCGATTTTGTGATCCATATTAACTGTCAACTGCGTGCGTTCCGAAATATAAAACAGATAAAGCCAACAAAAGGATCGGAATTACTTATAGTCAAGACTTTCCAGTCCTCAGTTTGGCTGGCAACTTGGGTGACCTCGTGTGTCACTCGGCGAGACTTAATTCTTTCTGCTTCAACAATCGGCACGTAAAGAAGTCTTGTATGAGTGTTCAAGAAGTTAATGCTGAACAAAATGCGTTTTGTTCGAGTGACAAAGGAATAAATGGAGCAATAAATCAACCACGGCGACTGACTGTTAAAAGGAAATGTATTCAAAGGACCAACTACAGTTGGCATTAGGTCATCGTCTGAACAGAATTAGGGCCTCACAATCGGGTATTCAAAGCAATATTTGACATTATCAATATTCAAACATAAGCATTCACTCTTTTATGAGATACTCCACAATGTCTTGAAAAGATTTACAGAGCTTATGAAATGACTAGTGTTTTCCAACATGCGGGTGGGTTACAGTTGTGCGAATTAAAGTCTCTTTAAGAATTTAATGAATAGATACATTCAAATTCAAGATACTAAACTTGGATCTTCAGCCAATTTATGCGATTCAGATTCTGCAACGTACTCAGACAATTAATTCAGTTTGTATCATGAATACCCAAATTTGTATCATAGAAATTACAATGCCTAAAAGAAATCTCAACTTTTTTCTTGTATTGTATTCGAAGAATTATCATTATCATTCCGTTTTATTATTACCTGCGAATGGGTATGAATTATTTCCCGAAGTATTAAAAAAAGCGAGTAATCAAGACTGGTCCATCACACGAACCAAACATCGGCTATTATTATTTCTGACGTATTAATTACCAGATGGAATGATCGTAGGAACAGAGAAATGATATCAAATAAACTCGCATTATTATTCTCTTTGATTCGAGTTCCGGAACCGTGAGACTTTCGCGGGTCTGTCTTGAATATTAAATTATTGTGAGTAATTCTTTTACTACCATTGTATCAATTGTTGTTGTATGTGGTAGGTATCATTGTTACCTCTTTCCAAATTTAATTGGTTTGTGCCTTGTAAGTTAGCTACCTATCTTTGGTATCAAATGAGTTTTTTTATTGGCATCATCAAATCTTAAAACTTATCATCAAAAAGGTTTAAAAACACTTTCTTTTTCTCCATCAATCAGAAAAGTTATTTTCACATTACAAACTGCAGCTTAAAACAGAAAGACAAGTTTCGTGGTAGTTGGGATATGCAAATTTCTAAGTCTATAAATACTGTATCTTCCTTTACTCGTCTTCCTTAAATAATGGTTCCTGGGCTATCATTTGATTTACCACATGCATGGATAGTATCTATGCAGATAATCTCTCTTTATCATAAATTTCATTCTTATGTTTGCTTAACAGTTAATATGTGATATATTAGTCATCCCATCGGATAGATTGGGAATAATTTTGAGGATGGGTCCAAAGATTCACATTTTGACATCATCGTTGTTTGTCCATGCTTTTATTCTATGCAGAAAAAACATTTTTTTTTTACATTAGCTCCACACAGGAGGCCCTGAGAAAAATAATTTCCATCGGGTCTATGTCATCTTTGGGGATGCTGGGTGGAGGGTCTTTTTAAGAAAAGGAAGGAGAGGAAGATCTGGGACGGAAAAATGAAAGAGGGGTGGGTAGGAATCTAAGGTTCAGTATGTCCAGGTCATCCACTGCCAGATCCAGACAAACCTCATCCCATGAACTCCTGCTAAGTCAGCAAACGTAGCGAACCACTTGGGGTGACCTATGGCAGAGGTGTTGGTTATCCAATAAATGGATCCTGGAGCGGCGGTACCCAAACCCGCCTCCCAAATTGCACGGGAAACTGAGGAGATGATGGAATCTCTGAGTTTTGAGAAAATGATTTTGTTGTTTGTATGAGTGTTTTAAAAAAAAATCTCTTTACGTTTTCAACGACAGTACTTCGGAAATGAAAATACAATAATGATTAAAAAATGTTAAACCAAATAAATGCAATAATGTGGCGCAATTCTATGCTCCTTAGATATATCACGTTACTTGTACTTTCGATTTTAAATGAGGTTTTAGATGGTCACAAGAACTTCATTACGATCGACCAAAGGTAGCGCCGTGTGCACAAAAGCAACTTTACAATAATTACACCGCCATCACGGGTGGAAAATGTAAATCGTGATGCGTATTGTGTGGGACCCGTGGCCATCGTCAATCCAAGCACAATGCCCCGGTCCCCCGGAGATTTACCTCTTTAACTGGAAAACGGCGCTTTATCGAACTCAATTATTCGGGCAATGAGAGCGATTCTGCCCTCCGCGCCGTTAAACCAAATTTAAATTGGATCGTGCGCGAGGAATAATTCTATCAGCCGTGAGCCACGAGCCACGAGACAGGCAGGTGGATGGGATTTATTCCATTCCTTTAGGTAAGGTCGCACTGCGCCCACACACGCTACGCAGGCAACGCATTAAGACATCTGGACAACTTAAAATCCATACATTTTTTTATGAAAATATTTGCTTGAGAGACATGCTTGTCAAACGCAAAGCAATCCTGTGCTCCTCTTGCAACACCGATCTGCGCTGACAGCGCACGGTGGGTTATTGAACTATTCTAGCTGGTAACGATTATTTATTTCATGACTGTAGATTTTCACGGTCAAAAAAAGTATTTTTGTTATTTATTTTTGGGGTGTTATGCCGTGTTGCGCTACCTCCTCATTTACAGTGTCCAACATCAGGGCAGATGTGTAATTGACAAATCAGTTTTAATTTGAAAGAAAATGTTACATTATAGTTTTAAATAATTTTAATAGATATATTTTTTGTTGTTGTTGAAGTTTCTCTCCTTCTTTAGCCAAGTTTCAAAACGTTGGCTAAAGAAGGAGGTAGCGCCACACGGCGCAACTCCCCAAAAATAAATAACGAAAATTATTTCATGATTTTAAATAAAAGTTTATACATTTTTTATATCAAACGATGGATTCATTTTCTTGGATATACGAGTATGTCAAACGATGGATTTATGACACAGATGACAATACTACAAAATAGATTTCTAATATATAAAATAATCATATTATCCATCATTTAATATGTACGTAATGTTTTACCACAATTTTATAGAAAGAAAAATGGACATATTTTTTGGAAGTCAAGGAAATGTTGGAGGAGTTAAAAAATCTTTTCATTTTAACACTTTTTTAACTTCAATATTATATTTTTAATCTAAGAAGTCGCTGCGTGGGACGTGTGAAAGAAAGATGGCGGTGGTGAAGGCTTTTAAATAGTTTATTATTTTTACGTTTATTAACATCTATCGCAATAGGCGATGAACAGAAAGTGAGACGTTACGAAGTGATTTTTAATTTAAAATCTTACGAATATTGCAATACGGCAAATCAAATTTGAGTTGCGTACGTAGGACAAGTGTGCTCTGTGCGTCCTTACCTCAAGTGTTGTGAAGAATGCAATTCTTTACGTTCTCAACGCTCTCGGTTCCCTTAATGGTTATTGGGATTCGTCGTTGCTTCATTCAGGTAATGACATGAATCGTATCACAATCGCAAATGAAATACATTATTGGGTTTGTAGCTCGAAGTAGTTACTTGATTTAAGGTTTCACAATAGTAACCAACTCTTATAGCATTTACATTTAACTCACGTCCTCCTGATTAGAGTATACCAACTTAGTAGTTTGTATTTGAAAATTGGCATCATTGACCTTTGGAGTAGGTATACAATCCTATCATAAAAAGTGAAGTGGCGATAACGTTTGTAACACATTTGTCTAATAAAACAAAACTGAGCAATTTAGAAAAAAAATATTTTTGCATAAAAAATTTTAACATATTTTAACATTTTAACATATTTCAAAAACAGTTTTTAATTATATTATCTTCTATATATCTATACATATAAAAATGATTCCCTGTTTCCCTTGGTAACGACATAACTTCAGAACGACTTTACCTGTTTTATTCGTCTTTTTCATAAGTTTTCTAATACTTTGTAGAAGGTTCTTACGGAAAGAAAAATTAATAAAATTGCGCAGAAAATTGAATAATTTCAGAAAACTTAACGACCATTTTAACTTCGTAGTGTGTTAGGTACCAAATTTGATATATATATATATATATATCACCGGATACCAAAATTTTATTTACATCTTTTTCTCCAAATATGCTCAGGAATCGATGGTTAAAATCCCTCGGGTACGTCCTGTTTCATATATATATCTATATATATAAATTTGATGTTTTTTTTAATTAGTTTTTCTACAAAAACATTAAAAAATGATAGTTGTTGGACAGTTAGAGGCGGGGTGAGGGGTTGGTCGGTTACTCGGCTGCGTGACCAATGATAACAAGCGGAAGAATTTTTTTTTGTTTGAATTAGAAGAAAAAAAATATATTGTCGTAAAAAAAGTCACCGGAAGCCAAAATTTCATTTACATTTTTTACTCCAAATATGCACAGGAATCGCTGGTTAAAATCCCCCGGGTACGTCCTGTTACACCCTGTATATATAAATGAATCCCTGTTTCGCTTGGTCACGCCATTACTTCAGAAAGATTTAATTTATATTATTCAAACATTGGGGATTTGATGTGTGCATGCCCGCGATTAGGGAATGCAATCTCGATCTCGCGAGATCTCCCGAGATTGATCTCGGGCGAAAAAAGGGCGAGATCTCGCGAGTTCAACGAGATTACACTCGAGCATAAAAACGCCTTATTCGGAGCGCGGACTGACACGGACGGAGTTGCGATCTGTCGGTTTCGTTCGGTGCGCGTGAGGCGGCGGCCTGAGGTAGCCTGAGATCTGTGGTTCCAACTTACGTTGAATCCGAAAGGGCTGGTTATCTGGTCAACAAAATAAGAAGCCGTTTAGCAGACGATTCTTTGGACATTTTGTGCTTCTTAAGGAGCTATTTCAAAATAATTCGTAATAATGGCTTGTGATTTCAACTGAACAAATCTTTATTTTTTTATTTTATTTTTTTTTATTGTAATATAAAAAAAATATGAGTTTACATTATATATTTTACAAAATATTAAATTAAAGGTCGTTTTTTGATTGGTACATTTTGTTAATTATTCTGTAATTTCTAATAGTCTGACTAATTGGTATATTTTGTTAATTAATCTGTAATATCTAATGGATCTACTGAGTAGATATAGTTTTATTTAATTGATAACAATATCTCAGTTTAATATTCAATTCAACTTAGATAATAAGTTTAATTTTTTTGACTTCTCGTTATTTTGTTTGTTATAAAAGTTTTATTACTAAAAGATTTTTGTTTGATATTAGAAGAGGAGACTGGTTGTTTCTTTCATTAGTTATTTGATAGATACGTACGTCAAAGTTTACTAGTTAGACGTTTATTAATAAATTATAGACAAATTCGTCAAACAAGGTTTGATGCATAATAGTCTATTGAAAAATTCGTAAAAATAAATGTTTATTTATTTATTTATTTATTTAAACGCCCATAGGGCTTTTACATAGAATGCAGTACATTTTTTTAATTACAGTGAAAAGAATGGGTTTACAAAATACAATACACAATACAAGTAACATAATATGTGTTAAAAACAAAATATAGGTTACATAAAATATAAGAAACAAAATATAGTCCATAAAATATAGTAGTTGACATAAAGTAGGTAATTTTTAAAATTGTTGTTCTCATTAGTTTACGGGATAGGTAGAAATAAATAGTTGGCACATATGGCGTTTGAAGTTTGCTAAGTTCAAATTATTGTCAAATACATCCAGATTGTTTAAGTATTTGTTACCAAGACTATGCAAACGTTGTATTGGAGAATGTAAATCATAGTTCGAATGAGATGTACGTATATAAAATGTCAATGTTTGTCTAGTTGTTCGTGTAGGTACATGTAGATTTATTAATTGCAGGAGTTCACAACTGTTGAATTTAGAGTTTAATAATTTTAATAAAAAAGTTAGGTCGTTTATTTTTCGTCGGTTTTCTAATGTTGGAATATTTAAAGTATTCATTAACGACGGATAATTTATGTGCTCTAAAGGGATGTTAAGTTTAAAATTTACAAAACGTAGAAATTTTCTTTGAATTCTTTCAATAGTATGAATATGAATTTTATAGAAGGGCGACCAGACTATGGAGTTATATTCTATTAGGCTTCTAACAAGGGATGTATACAGTAGTTTAATGATTTGTAACGATTCAAAGTTTTTAATTGTTCTTAACACAAATCCTAAAGTTTTCATACCCTTATTTGCAGTTTGTTGAATGTGAACCGTGAAGTCTAGTTTCTCATCCATTATTATGCCAAGATCCCGCATTTCCGATACTCTTTCTAAATTTATTTTATTTATTGAATAGTCGAAAAACAGTGGTGTTTTTTTTCTGGAAAAGGTCAAAGTTTTGCATTTTTCTACATTTAAATATAGATTGTTTTGTGAGCACCAAATTTTTAGCATGTCTATATTTGATTGAAGAATTTCACAGTGATTAAGGATAGTTATCTCTTTATATAATTTAATGTCATCAGCGAAAAGCAAAACTTTGACGTCTTTAAAGCAGTTGACTATGTCGATTATAAAAATAAGAAATAAAATTGGGCCAAGATGACTACCTTGCGGTACTCCACTAGTGGCAGAAAATGGTTTGGATATAAAAGATTTTATTTTTACAAATAAAGTTCTACCTGATACGTAACTACTTAGCCAGTTCAACATATTTGCTCTGATTCCCAGAGCATGAAGTTTTCGGATCAGTATTTTGTGGGACACTTTATCAAAAGCCTTCGAGAAATCAGTATATATACAGTCAACTTGTTTGTTTTTAGAAAATGACTTCAATATATAGTTTTGAAAGAGTAATAAGTTTGTTGAAGTTGATCTACCTCTAATGAAGCCATGTTGTTTGTCATTTATTATCTCTGTTAACGTGGGATATATTTCATCAAGAACTAGAGATTCAAAGATTTTGGGTAATACAGATTGTATGCATATAGGTCGATAGTTTGAAATGTCAGTCTCATCGCCTTTTTTAAGTATTGGGATAATATAGCTGGATTTCCAGTAGACAGGAAAATGTCCAGAAGATAGTAGCTGGTTAAAGAGAATGGTTAGTGGTTTAGACAATACAGAGGAGCAATGTTTTAGGAAAATTGGCGGGATGGAGTCTGGGCCTGCAGATTTGTTAATGTCTAAGGAACATAGTTTCTTTTTGCAAGATTCTTCTGTTATGTAGCAGTCTGTTAAATGTATGGTTTTTTTAAATGAGTATGAAGGAATTTTTTCTTCTGGTGTTTCCTCATCGTAAACATTTTTAAAGAAATCTGAGAAAAGATTTACGATATCTTGTGTGCTGTTAGCACATTTGTCATCCATATGCATTTGTGGTGGATAGTCTGTGCTGTCATTGTTTAGTGTTTTGATAAATTTCCAGAGATTATTTGAGTGCAAAGCTGTGTTTTCGATAGAGTTTATATATGTTTTATAACAGATTTTAGAAAGATCTTTGCATTGTTTTCTAGTTTCACTGAAAATTGCATAATCGATCATCGATCGAGTTTCTTTGAATTTTTTATGAAGTTTCTTTTTTTGTTGAAGTGAAGCTTTTAGTTCTGGTGAGAAATAAGTCGGATATGTATGTTTTTTAGGAGTATATAGTGGTACATATGATTTTATGGTGCTAGACAATATTGAATATAAATTATCTAAGGATTTGTCAGTATTCACGTCCGATAAAAAAGACCAGTTGTAATGGTCCGCCACTCCTGGCTTTGACACCAATTGTAATGAACCCTACCTAATTGATTAACCTTTCTAAGCTTCTACCTCGTAGTTCAAATCTCGTAGCTACGTTCATAATTCTACCCTTATGTCCTACTGATCACACCCCTAGGTATGATGGCCTGACTTAACCCTCTTTCCGGTTTGTTTCTACCTCAGGCTCGTGATTTTTCTAACCCCTATACTTTATAATCTAGCTGAACCTACCCTGTTTTCTCAAATCCCTGCGATTTTCTCGCAGTAAACAAGATTTAAGATTTTTTTTTGTTCACATTATTTCTATATTCTTCGTTGTGTATTTTTTTGTTTTAGAATTTACATCTGTTTGCATACTTAATATGCACACATATGTAGAGAAGATAATGTATTACGTGTGGTAACCCCTAGATTCTTTTAGAGAAAGTGTGAGAATTTTCCGATCTATTTAGTTATTATTATTTTAGTATATTAAACCGAGTTTGATAAACTAGCCTCACCCTTAAACCTCGTGTCTACTTGATTTCCGTAGGAATTTTGTTTGTTTATTTAATTCTTCCTATCACCGCTGATGCGTCGATAACATAAACCAACAGTTAATAAATTAAACATTTCAAGAAAGAAAACCTTACCATTGTAAGATGGTCGTATTCGAAGGTCCAGTTTTATCACTCGAAGTCCTTGTCTGCAACTTCCCCTAACATAGTGTTTAGTATTCATGGTTAGTATTCATGGTTAGTACTCGCAAAATTGTTGAAAGGTAGGAATGGATGGACATGGGTGGATATGGGGATAATATGTTTGCTGAAAAGTCGGCTCCTCCGCTATCCAAGTGAAAACCGATGAACAACAATTACAAACCGGATTCTCCCCAGTACGTTTGCTAGGCTTGTCCTTAGATCCGAGTTTTACCCTCTTCAACGGGCGTCTCATGCTATGAAAGGGGCCCTTCACGCCAGCAGGGGGAATACCTAGTCTTCATGCCGTTTTTCTGTCTTACTCCGACTTCCGTCTCCTCCGGATTGAATTTAACTCTACTGAGTTTAGAAGGGGTATTACATGTCTTCCCTTATCATGCCTCTATCCGTTGAATGTGGCACGCAGCT
This sequence comes from Limnephilus rhombicus, assembly GCA_929108145.2. Lineage (NCBI taxonomy): Eukaryota > Metazoa > Arthropoda > Insecta > Trichoptera > Limnephilidae > Limnephilus > Limnephilus rhombicus. Next base: position 54,333,671 of record OV815277.1, on the reverse strand, counting down.
GTTTTAGGCGAATCCATACTCCCACGTGACTAGCCATTAGCAATACGCTCCCCCACCTCTGACTAGCTGACATAAAACGCACCTCGTGAGCCTTATGTTTGCTTTCAGGTTTGACAAGAGCTTACGGTATGCAAATAACCTGTAGTTTTAAATGCCGCGCCTGCGTATTATCCGCATACGTCCCTACCTCTTCCCGCATGCCCCCATCTCGACAATACCGTCACAGGATTTAAATTTTTCCTCTCGGAATAAGTTCTCACTACCCTTCCGATCGGCACATAATTGCATACAGCAGCCTTGAAATTTATATGCGTGAGCAAATTCAGGATTCAGGATTGTATGGTTATTTGAACACAAGTGTTTTTTAAATGAGGTCACTAGCTCCTCGTGTGTTAGGTATTTAGGATTGCGGATGATTATGGATTCCTGGATACCTACTTCCAATAAGAGAAATTTATAAAGAATGAGATAAATCAAGTCGTCATTGAATCAATGACCTCCTGAATAATTGTGATAAACTCTCTTTGAATTTGAGGCTATTCGCAGTATTTTTTACTTTGCGAAATTTTGCACGCTGACTCAATGCTACCTATTGGCGATCGCTCTAGTATAATCAAGTTGTTTAGAATTGAATGAATTTAACGTCGATATTGCTATCACACATTGAATGCAGGTTTCGTCGTAAGCTATAATTGATAAACTTGTCCCTTGGCATTTATGCTTTGTTTTGTTTATCTATTGATGGGATCTAGGTGACTGTGTCAATGGATGACATTGAACTCCAATCGAAATTTTTGATGCACAATCGAAGGTCATATAAACATACCCTAATCATGCTGGTGAAAGGAAGCTAATAGGTATTTGTTTTACAAGTACGCTAGGATATCAAAATTGATTTAGTGATGCGTTTCTATCTAATTATTTGTTAAGTATTTGTTTTATTTAATGTATGTGTTGTTGTTAATTAATTTTCCCTCATCTTATTATTGTCTTTATTTTGTAATTTTAAAATATGGAATGTATTGCATTGCACTTCCCCTGCATACATACTGGAATAAATCATTATTATTATTATTATTATTATACAAGTATACCCATGGAACTAGGATTGCATGGAAGCGGTATAGGCATTTCAGAACGTACTAAACCGTCAAAACCTGTGTAGCTATCTCCATTTTTGGCCGGCGTGAAGAGGGGATAGAAACGGGGTTACCGCCTAGCGCGCGGGGGCAGGGTGAGCGTTCTACAGAAAAGGGCCGAACTGGTAATGGGATTAACATTATTTAATTTATTTTTTAATAAAAAAAAACTTTTGTCAGTTTTTTTTTCATATTTTAGGCACAAAATATAATTACCCGTTGTGTATTATTTGCTGAACGAATTTCTTTATCAAAATTAATAGTTTACTTACTTTTAACCACTTTTATTGTTTATAAAAAACCGGCATATTTCGTGAGAAATGCTCACTTCCTCAGGGTTTACTTATTTAAAAGATAAATTAAATGAAGACAATATTAACGAAACTCAATAGAAAATCTGAAAACAAAAAAAATCTGAAAAAAATATGGGCATAACTGGAAGGTTTTACTGACAAAGTTAAAAATAAAATATATCCTAGACTTGCAGAAAAGTCAATAGATGTCGTATATTAAAAATAAAATGGTTAAAAATATATCCAGGCCCTTTCTAGATAGCATTTAGTTTGGGTTTGAATCTTGCAATCATACATGTAGATAGCAGCCAATTAAATACGCGTCAAGAAAATGAAGATAATTTCGGTAGTTCTTAGTCAAAGTATGATACAGTTAAAAATGACCGAATCGGATAGGGACACTTTAACTCAGTTGGCAGAGTTGCGGGCCCGGAAAGCCGAAGTTCTTGGGTTCGTGTCCCGATTTAAAGGAAGCGGCAATACGGCCGGAAATGTACCTAACTTATATTATTTTTAATTATTAAATTTTGAAAACACAGATCAATCGAATAAAATTTATCTGCGCGCACCGGGAATGAACCCGCGACCTCCGGATTGCTAGTCAAGAGCTTTACCCCTCGACCACGAGGGCATGTCAATGTGACTTTTACATGACAATACAGTGATTATAAACTTTGAATTAACATTGTAAACATATTTAAAAGGAGTGTTAAATTAGTAGGAAAAAAAAAAACTAAAAATAACAGTGCAAAAAAGACAAAGTAAAAATGTTTAAAAATTAATAAGCAAAATGATAAAAAACACATACCTATGACATGTGTAAATCACAACTTTATATTTGTGCGATATGATTAATAAAAACATAAAAGTTTTTTGGTAATTTTTAATTATTATAATTTAAGTTGACTGATTCGGCCCATCGGCAGTCGGAGTTCACGTGATAACATCGGGCCCATGGCGATGGCGGTTGAAATGAACACGCCGAAAATTATAAAATGTATATTTAAGCTATGTTTAAACACTTTCCTGTGAAAGGTAAGACCGTCTTTCTTCTTAAAGGTCTTCATAGAACTACTTTTACACAAGTTTACGGCGTGGTGGACAATTTTTCTATGTTTTATGAACGTTTTTCTGGGAGCTCTATGCGCGACCGAGGTGTAAAAGCCAATGTCAGCCATCTAAAAACCGTTAGGTAAAATTTTTGAAAAGGCATACTTTGGGAGGGTGGGCGCACTTTACATGCCGTCTCTCTAATATCCATACTCTTAGAGTATACCAATGTAATTACCTAAAATTGATTGAGAGGTACATTTCTATCAAATCGTGTAATACCTAATTACATTGCGCCAATAGTTAATTAACTCCGATGAACGAATGAACGATAAGGGATAGATACATAAATTTTTATGGTTTATTTGTTTACACTTCACTTAGACGACCTTCGTTATACTGACCTACTTTGGAGATTGTTTATTTCTACGGTCATTGTCCTTTTGAAACACGATTCATTGTTTAACTAACACTCTTATATTTTATTTGTCCTAGTTTTTACCCAAACATTGGTCGTTTAAGTAGGTACTTTGCTAACCTAAGGGTATCTGGATGACCTAGTTTCAACTAAGGTATAATTTGCTTAACCTAGTTTTGAGAAATATAGGTATTTCGGTTACGAATCAAACTGGTATCTTATGTCGCCATATCTTTATGCGCTCTTAAATAAACAATAGACCTACCTAACTAAAACAAGTACTTGTAGGACGTAATTTTTAAATAGGTATTTCCTGTTTGTCCTGATTTTAAGACGCACGGTTACTCCCGCATACGAAATATAGAATAAGGGGATTCCTCAATTGTCATTCATTACGTTCTACGCGCCTCGATTCGTTTTATATGCGCTATAATAAATTAGCGTATTTCTAAAGCAGGTATTTCCTATTTGACCTACTTTCGAGCAAGTGAGAATTGTTATCAGTGTGTTAGTGACAAAACTTTAAAGCTCCGATTGATTTTTTGGTGATGCCGCCCGTTCTCTGTCTCTGAAAATAATTAATAATTGGTTAAATCTTACCAGCCTTGATCGATTACAATTTTTCAAGTCGGGAATTTTATGACAACGACATTGTGATCGAGGCTTCCCTCTTTTGTTTCCTAGCTAACGGATTCCTATCGGCCTTCTTGAGAAATGACTCTGATGATGAAAAAAACTCTTCAAATATCTGTCTATTTAAGATTCACTTCGGTATTTCACTTAGTTTCTCAACCTCGTATTAACTGTTGTTTTTATTTCATTCGATTCGAAAAATGATTTATCAAATTGAAATTCAGATGTTTTAATTTTAAAATCCGGAGTTTGGTAAATTATTATTTATTCTCAATATTTTAAAATCACTTTAGAATTAATAACCGTAGATACGCACGTTTTCTAAGTGTTCGAATTATTATCACTATTGTTTATTGTAATTAGTTATTTAAATCACAATGAAATTTTAAGGCATCTTATTATAGAGACACTGTGGTAAAACCATGACTCGAGCAATTTGTTAATGTTATTAATTTCGCCGATGTTAAGTAATTTAAAGTAAAATTATAGTTTAATTATTATATCACCTTTAGTTAGATTTAAAAATAATCGCGTGACGTTTCTTCCCTTATCCGGCAAACTGTATTTATTTTAAGACACTGTATTTTTTGTTAAATATTAGAAAGTCAACAACTATATGTTGTAAAAGAAACCCGAATATTATTAAATTACTATTTACTGACTTTAAACACTTTCATTGTAAAACAAAACACCCGACTTTCACGAAGTATTATTTTTACAACCATTTCCTGCGTCCACTTTGTCAGTAACCAAGCTCAATTATGTGATCCTTTCAACGGCACAAATGACATAAAACGACCATTTTTGTTGCATAAAATCATCCGTAATTTGTCCGGTATTGTCACTCGACCCCAGACACTTAACAATACTAATTGTATTCCCTTTGAGATTGCAATTAGTACACCGAGCCATGCTCTCGCATGCTCTATGCCCCAACGAAACCACCATCTTTTTATTAAATTTTCTTCTAAAAATTGTCTTTCTAATATCTCCGCTTCATTTAGAATTGATAACAATAATTTTCCACTGTTTTATGTATATTTTTCATTTTTCCTTTCGTCAGACTACGTTAAGCATCTTTTCCTGCGATTTGCTTTAATTGTAGAGTGACCAAAATGTACTGCGGTCTTAGATATATAATTTTCTCAACCTCCTGTTTGTTGTGAATGGTGTTGTCAGAACAGAGTAATCCTTATATCGGTACCTATTCAAGTAGTTTCAATTAGTTTTCTCTTGAGATATTTGGTTCTAATTACTTCGTTTCACCGTTCCATCACCATATAAATAGGGTTTTCCCCCTTTCCTAGGCTATTATCTTCAGTTTTGAAATTTTCCGAGATTCCACCCGTTTTTTGCCATCATTCCAGGTCGGTTTTAATTAAATCGTCCCCCGGGACCATTCATGTTACGTTTTCCGTGCCCTTATCGATGTTATTTATTTTCAACATTCCCGTCTAAGGTTTTTTTTTGTTTCCATTTAAACTTTAGGCGCCCAAAACCTCCAGTTTTCGATCTCGCCTTATGTAAACACGATCCGGGGTTAATAATCCTTCAACTCTTTGTCTAAAGGTTTGTTTATTATACAGTTCGTTCACCCTACGTTCCTGTGAGAATTTATTCAAGGCCACTCAATCTGATCAAAGTCCACTAAAAATCTACACGCCTCTAATTTCTGATTGGTTCAGATTATTATTAATCGCTTTACACAAAGGGATATTGGTAGAATTTAAACTTTCTTTGTTCTCGAGATAATTATGATATGGGGCTTCCCTCGCTTCAGTCTTTATACAGATCTCTGTAATAGTTCCGAACTGCTCGGACAGATGTCGCCGAATGTACCGAATTCTCTACATAGTATTAAGGAGAAAAAAAAATTCTTGTGGGCTTCTCGTAGGTCGAAGGTTAGCATTCATCACACAGTCGACACGGGAAAGATGATAATTTATAGATTCAAAATCTGCACGTTTGTAGTTGAGAGTCTCTTCAACGTGTTTCGGTTTGACGCTACACACATTTAGCTTAATATAAAGAGGGGGGTGGTAGTTATCAACAGGTAAGAGAGGATCATTACATTTGTCAATGACCAATTTAGGATAATTTGATATTACTAGATCGAGTAAGCGATTATTTGCATTGTATATAAAGTTATGTTGGAAAAGATTTAAAAAATTTGTCATATCCAAAATCTCACGTGCACGATCATTCTCGCCCTCATTTACAATTAAACCACTATCACTTGATTTCCACTTCAGGTTAGGGAGGTTGTAATCCCCAAGAATAATAATTTTAGAGTTAGGGTATTTGTATAGTAGATCTTCAACGTCTTCGCTGTGACTTCGGTAGATTAGAGCATCAGACAGTGGCGGTGTGTACACAGTTGCAATTATTATCTTTTCTACGGTGGTATCAATTTGTATAAATAGTTGTTCGAGTGTATTATTTTTTGTTTTGAGTTTTCTTGATAACAATTTTTTTTTAATTGCAATTAGCACTCCGCCGCCGTTTTGGAACTGGATTTAGAGTTTCTATCACAGCGAAAGATTTTGTAGTTGTTAAGTCCTAGTTCTGTTGATTTTATTTCCGAGTCGAGCCAAGTTTCTGTCAGCACATAAACGTCATAGTGGTGTGTAGATATGGTAGAACGTAGTTCGTTTAATTTAGTTCGTAGTTTACGGACGTTTTGATAATAAATTTTCATAGTACTCAGTTTTTTGGATGAATGTTGACGATTTTGGGAGACGAATTTACGTATTTAATTGTTATATCTGTCTCACCGTTAGCTTTTCGTTTTTCTAGTTCTACTCGCAGGTCCGTTAGATGCTTTTGCTGAGCTGGGGTCGAGTCAGAGTAAATGCGTAGGTTGTCCTTTAAGAGATGTTTTTTTTCTTGTAGTGTTCTTGCTGTCTGGGAATTATCAATATGGATTTTTATAGGTCTTGGTTTATTGCTGTTATATTTACCAAATCGATACATTTTTACAATGTTGTTTATTGCAGGTGTGTCAATTTTGGAAATTATTTCTGTTACTACAGTTTGATCTTCCATAATTTTGTCTGTAACTGCTACCTTCGTGCTTTCGGGCACGTTGCACAAAATTATGTTTTTTGACCTCTCATTAATTTCGTTAATTTCATTGATAGCTTCACAAATATTGAAATTGTTTTGGGGTGGGATGTTTTTTTGAATTTCTTTATAGGCCCTCAGTTCACCTTCCAAGGTGCCAGTTTTGGTAGCTACCGCTGCCGACATGCTGCCAATTGACGCTAATATTTCACATGCTATCGGAGTAATTTTTGCTATTTGGTCCTTATTAAATTTGTTACCAGGGTCAAGAAGCACTTTGTTGATAGCATTGACTGCCTTTTCTGCGTTTGATATAAATGACTGGATATCCATTGTGGTATTAAAAATATGTTTTTCAGTTTATATAATTTTTTGATGAATAAATTATTAAGCTATATTTTAGAACCACTGGTTGACCTTCACTGTCCCAAGTTTCAAGTATGTAGTTCGTATAGGTACTTTAACTGTCAGAGTCTTGTGTTTAGTTATTGTGTTTTAATTTGCTGGTAAAGGGACACTAAACATAGAGGTTTTAACACTTTATTTCACAAATGTTTGCACTACACAATATTGCGTATAAGTTTTAGGTTCAGATTTGCTGTAATTAAGTTTTTGTTTATAATTTAGACTGGAGACGAATATTTGACGTATGCACTGCTAAAGAGTATTGTTGTATGTTTATCTTATAATACTTAAAATGTTTATTATTATTTTCCTAATTTATTCAAATATTGTGATTATTTCCAAAAAAAAACACACAAAACTGCCAATCTCGCGAGATCTTGAAATTAGCGAGATCTCGCAGTATTGTTATTCATAATCTCGCGGGATCTCGCTTGAGCCCCAATCTCGCGAGATTTGCATTCCCTACCCGCGATGGTTTTTATATACAATAGCGAATTCCGGCATCATGAAACTATGAATTTTTAAGTTCAACCGATTGCGATGAAACTATGGTGAGTTGTTTTGAGCACGCCCGCGAAGGATTCTATATATACTGGAGAGCTCTGGCATTATGAAATTTGTATAAAAAATTGCAATAGGTGCAATATGGCATTGCAACGCATGCCGGGAGCCAGCCAATATATACATAAAATTCGGATACTTTCAGAAATATTAAATTTATTAGGATTTTATTACAATGCCGAAATATTTTTACCTTCTAACAAAACATACCCGAGAATTGAGGGTTAAAGATTTTTTTTATATGGATTTTTCATAACTATTCAAAAAATTAACACATTAAATAGCCGTCCCCTTTTCATTGGAATCCAAAGTTTTTCTTTCGTCAACTGAACTAAATGCAATGGAAACGCGACGATTCTCACGACTTTTGAAATGCGAGTACCTAGATATAATACGAGCCTCCCTCCAGTGGCATGGAATGGTGTGGTGAAACCATCATGTAACATGCCCAGTCCCAGTATGCAAGGGCGTGCCGTCCCATTGTTCCTGTGGGTGTCACAATGGCCACTCGCGGCACTGACACCCGTGGGCTGATGACACGGCACGGAACCATCAAGGCACCGAGGCTGTGTTTAGCCTGACACTCAAATACCAGGTCTTATTGATCTACTCCTACACCGAATAGATCAACAAATAGACGTGTGATGAGGGCGTGTCGTGTAAGTAAAATAACCTCAATTTTGCTTACTTCGGGCGAAATGGATCAAAAGTTTTCATATATTCTTCACAATTTCTCCGTGGGACTCTGGCGTCCCCAATTGGGGAATATTGTGATAACACTGATAACGAAGGAATTGGGACGTGGGAGGAGAGGGGGAAGAGGATGGATTCGAAGTATCCATCTATTATGATCTGGTCATCAAAAAAAGCTATTTAAAGTCTTCCTAATAGTCCTCCCTAGGAATTCTTGTTCCGAGGTGAAATAATTTTTTTATGATTTCCTCATCTTCATGTTTGTTGATTTTCTCAACTTCGTGCTTACTTAGCTACATTTTGTTGTTGTTTTTATACCTATTTATCTCCATAGTATTTATATTTTATTTTGGAAAGACATTGTATAATTTTGGAATTTGTGGTTTTACTGGCCAATTTTCTGGAAATGTTAAGTAAATTTGAGGTTTTTTCTCTTGTAGAGTAGCTTTTAAGTGTGTTGGTTGAGTTGGTCAGTAAGATATTCTGTAAGAGCTCCTTTAATGATAAGTAAAGCATTTTTGGGGCAGAGTTTTCAAATACTCATTAAAGTTTTTTATTAATTTTTGATGATATTTCAAGTAATGTTTCGAATTCGAATAGTGGTCTTTCTATAAGACGATACTGAGAGTTGGTATCTACCACTCTGTTATAGATGACACTGCTAGAAATTATATGTTCAGTGTAGTACTCCACATTGCTGTTCGAATCAGAATCTGATGAGGAATATCTACTCGAGTTTCACAATTCACAATCGGGCATTATCATAATGACGAGGACATAGTTGGTGATACTCGCAGAGCTGTTAACAGAGAGAGTAGTTTAATATATGTTCAACACGCCTTATTACAGGCAGACATGCCGATGAGGGCAAAGATGATTACACCTATGGTGGTATTTTCTGCCACAATTAAAATTCTCTAACTCCGGGGTTGTCTGAAACTCTAAATAGAAACTCCGGGGTCAACAAAAAGAAAGAGCAAATCTCTTTCAATTAAATTCGGGGTCCCCCAGGGAAGCGTATTAGGACCTATACTATTTCTGATATATATAAATGACCTTATGAATCTTCCCATTAATGGAAACATAATGAGCTTTGCAGATGACACTGTTATTATATTCCACGAACAAGATTGGACAAGAACCTACAAGGAGGCGGAACATGGCCTGGCTGTACTTCAAAACTGGCTAAAAGTAAACTCCCTTACATTAAATGTTAGTAAAACTAAATATCTAACTTTCTCCAAAAACAAAAGAGGACAACCAATGAATGTGCATACCCTCAAATTACATGAATGTCAAAATACTTTTCCACAATGTTCCTGTCTATAACCCAAACCAAAAGTATTAAATATCTTGGGATTGAAATTGATGAAAATCTACAGTGGAATTCACACATTGAGCTTACCTCAAAAAAGCTAACAAAACTCATCTACTTCTTCAAAAAATTAAGAAACATCTTGTCGATGAGGGATCTAAAGAGAGTATATTATGCTTTATGCCACTCTCGATTGGAATATGGAGTAATAGGATGGGGCTCAGCAGCATCTAATCACTTAAAACAACTTAAGATAACTCAGAATTGCATTATAAAGACCATTCTAAAGGTCCCCATAAGGACGTCAACAGCAGAAATTTTTAAACAGTTTGATGTTCCAAGCATACAGAAAATCTATGCCAAAAACATTCTAGTACATCACCACAAAAATGATTCAGAGGCAGACACCTCACACGCTCATAAAACCAGAGCTAAACAAACAGACATACTTAATATACCAAAGTGTAACTCTTCATTTGGTCAAAGAAGTTCTGCATTTTTAGCAGTAAAGTTATATAACAAACTCCCACTTAGTATCAAACAAATAAAAATAAAAAATAGCTACATTAAGGACATTAAATGTTGGCTGAAGAATCTATCGGAAAATGAACTTACTAGTATACTTAAAACATCATAGAAGTTTCTGGAAAACCTTATCCAATGAAGTAAAACCATAGAAGTCGCTGAAAAACTTATCCAAAGCATAGTCCCCCTCAGCACAGGATCTCCTAGTGAGGAGGACTACGAATATATTTTATAAATACATCTAACTAACATGTTTCATATAAAAATGTAAAAAATATTATATAGTTACTAAATAAAAAAAAAAAAAAAAAAAAAAAACAAAAACAAAACAAAACAAAACCCTTTGGACTTTATTACAATGACAATGGACTGGGATATCTTATTTAGTAGGCGGTTGGAATAATCTGGACCCCGACCTTGAGGTTCCCACCTTAATTATTATACACTTGGTCTCTACAATATCGACAGCTAAACGCCATCTACGAGAAACCTAATAGACTACTACGTAGTGCTATCTATGGGTGAGCTTTTACACTATTATCAAGGATGTTATGTATTCCATCCCGACTTTTCAGAGGGAAGATTATTAAATTCTTCAGATAAATCCGTCGACGTTTTGACAATTATTTTTTGTATATTCCCACATATGTAAGTTCTCTTCGTTGATATAAAAATGAATATTTTGTTACTTTTCTAAAACGGAATATGCAATGTTTGTTCTTGAGTTCAACAGGCTGTGGCTGTGAAACGATTTGCCGGCTTTTGTGTTTCCTCACTCCTTCTCAAAAAGACACTCCACATGGCATCCTCAAAGATATCACAGTGAAATTATATGTTTTCAAGGCCTTTTGTGTGGAGTTAATGTAAAAAAGCACGCCATGATTAAGTTTCCTTGTACAATCTCAAAAATTATTTATTGTAACATTAAACATGTTTATAATATCTTGAGACATGTACATAGAAAGATAATAAAATTAGTTATGTATTATTATACTAGGCAAGCCTTTGTTAATAGGTTGAGATATTATTCTACGCAATTCTACTCAATTTGGCGGGTGAATATGGATACCGCCGCCTCGGAAAACATCAATTAACTAACACCTAGCATAATCGTAACAGGTATCTCCAGGTTCATGGGTTCGTCCAGGTCTTAGTTAGCAGCGGATGCATATACCCATCAGCTGCGTGGCGGGCTGGATTTGGAGAGGGCGGTTGAGGGAGATCTTTTCACATCTCGAGCCCGACTCTCAAGTTATCCTCGCACCGCAGTGGGAGGGTCTGTCACATCAGTCACGGACACTGACCCTCAGATTCCAACCCACCCGTTATACCCTTTTCCTTCCCAGAACCACCTCTCCTTCACTTCGTTAAAAGACTTCACATATCACACAGCATCTCCATGACATGACGAGTGCGTGTCGCGTGCGCAGACCTGTACTCTAGTTGACCTTGTTCATAATTGCATAACGTAGATAATATAATCAGTATTAAAGTAGCCGTGTATACACCGTACATAAATAACTGTAAAACTTTTCACTGGGGAGACATTTTCAATTACATTTTCGTCCCGTAGACGTAGATAAATAGCAGTTTCGTATCGATTAGCTGATAATGATGTACAGCTGCAATCTGCATAGAGCGCACACGCTCCGAGCGATGTGGTGATTATAGCGAGCGCTTCGGCGATAATTATTGTCAGCCGTTAATGTTGGCACCTATAATACCTCCACCGCTGCAGCAATTCTGCCAACAATGCAGTCTCAGACCTTCCTCATTCCTGGCACATACAAAGGAGTGCGCGTGGGTAACGATTACGGGAGAATGAGCGTGCTATATACAACGTACCAAAGGCAAATAGATGAATATGACAAAATGGCAAATCAATCTAGAACTGACAGATATCAATAATTTTTAGAATGTATTTATTGGGTTTTTAATTCGTAGAACTCAATTAATTATTTTAAAACAAATTAAATCAAATTTAATAATTAACAATTATTGCAGTTTTTATTTATTATAACAGTCGATTCTGCATTGAAGGCCATTATCAAAATATGGTTATGCCGGTGACCGACCAACTCAGAATGAAACCAACTCAGAACCACCTCAGAAAGGTCATTAAGAGTGATGATAAAAAATATTAAAAATTTGGTTAGAGTTAACGGCTACTTTAAAATTATTTTTTCAATGCTTTTAATGACTTTTCAAAGAGATGTTGAGTTGACTTGATTCTGAGTTGGCATGGAACCGATTATGCCACATTGAGATGACACTGTGTGTCCGGGGGTAAAGTGCACAAACTTCGGGGGGTGATCCTACATGATGGTAGAAACAAAAAAGATAAATAACTTTTTTCGAAATGCCACCTTTTTCCCATACAAAAATATTTTTCCTTAGAAGAATATTATTTTTTCAATACATATAATTAAATATTTTTACCCGAAAACTACCTTAAAACGTTGGAATTTCGAAAAAGTTATTTATCTTTTTCACTTTCATGTTAAATGACCTGCCAAAGTTTGTGCATTTTACCCCCGGACACCCCGTTTATATCATTTTGTTTACCTCTCCCCTTTTATTCGTATGAGGTTTCAAGAGATTTCATTGGTATTTTCACTTCTCCGCAACCGTAGGAGATACGGCCTGATGGTATTACAATTCGTTGTCATGACTGAAATAGTAGGTATATAGTGATTTAAGCAAGCAGGGTGATCGAGTTGTTTTGCTGTCTATCCACTCTGCAGATGGTATGGTCTTTGTAGTTGAAAAATTAATAAACATAAAAGTGAATACACAGACAAAAGCTACTCCTTTATAATTACTACTGACGTGATAATTTCGCACAACAAACCCTACTCCATTTCAGTCACGTTAGCGCATACGGTTTTTGGATGATTTTGCACAACAAAAACTATACCGCAGCCGCGACTGAAACTGTATAGGTTTTGTAAAAACGCGTTCCGAGGTGGCTGGAATTTAATCTGACGTGTTATGTAGTGCGACCTTTAGCAGCAATTAGTAATGCTCGTCGGAAAAATGTGCTCTTAAATGAACCTACGCCTGATGTAGAAATTTTCCAAGAGAATATTGTTTAATTCAAAATATTAATTAACATTTTAGGTCCCCCCCTCCCTTTCTTTCTTTTTATTATTATTATTACTTGTTCATTCACTAGTTAAGTTTTAAAACCCGTTATTACATCTGTCAGGTACCAAATGAAATTCTATGACTTACGTAACAGGTACATAACCATGGAAAAATTTAACATCTTAATACTATAATGTACTGTGTATGTCTTAATAAACAATTAAATAAATAAATGAACGAAAATCGACTAACAGTGTAATGTCCTCGTACATTTATATAGGTAATAATAATTGAATAATTTTTAGAGCTCCGTTTTTGTGAAAAATCACCTTAAGGGCGCTGTAAAATTTATTATGATTTCTTATGCTCCATCTATTTTTCATTATTTACAAACAGATGCAGAAAACACACTTTCCTAGCAGGTCAATTCATCACTCTTATTATCAAGTTATTACTTATTAGAATGTTTGGAAAAGATACAACTTTGCACGCGGAGGACACTACATACAGGGTGTTAAGAGACGTACTTGACTTACTTTAACCAGTGATTCCTGACATTATTTGGAGTAAAAAATGTAAATGAAATTTTGGTCTCCGGTGACTTCTTGGATGACTTTTTTTATTTATTTTTTTTTATTTTTTTCTTCAAATTCAAACAAAACAAAAAATTCTTCTGCATGTCGACACTGGTCACTCAGCCGAGTAACCGACCATCCCCTAACCCCGCCTCCAACTGTCCAACACCTACCAATTTTTTATGTATTTGTAGAAAAAAAAAATAAAAAAAACTTCCATAATGTCACCGGAGACGAAAATTTTATTTACATTTTTTGCTCCAAATAATGTCAGGAATCACTGGTTAAAGTAAGTCAAGTACGTCCCTTAACACCCTGTATATACCGATATACCTATCTAAAACATTGGACATTGCATGATTTTACATTTGCTACCCCCAACACTGTTAAATTTATGATAAGATTAAAGAAGAGTTCATATTTATTTTGAAAGACAGGAGAATTTAGGATTTTTTAGGAATTGGAATGAATTTCTTTGATTGTATTTGTATTTTTTTTTAAATCATATAATATCTAGGTACCTACTTGTCTTCAACTAATACTTACATTTTGTATTTTTCCAGTTTGTGCAGTGATTCCCAACATGCAGTGGAAAAGTTCAGTGGTAGTGATCAACAAGTGATTCAACATGTTAAACGTAGTTCCTGTAAGTTATTTTTAATGCATATAATTTAATAATCACGTGTTATTTACGAATATTACATGTAGTTCATAATAATAGTTATACTACCCATGAATCAAAAACGTTAGTAACGGGAGTATTATTTGGTCATAATTAAAAATTTAAAAAATTTAATGTTTATTATTTGGTCATAATTACAAGGTAAAAAGTTTGTATAATGTTAAGGGCCAGTTGTTTCAGTGAAAATCAAAGGCAACCTTGTCGTCAAGTGACCAATCAGCGCCATTTTGTTTCTTTTTCATATTTGGAAAGTCCCCGTTAAATGCCGGTGCTTATTTCTAACAGTATGGAAGGTCTACATTCTCTCGTATCTAGGATGAGCGAAGTATGCATGAAGAATGAGTTAATGATGAATCTATTGTTAGGAGCGGGCCCCCAAACATGTCCCAAGCTAGCTCTCAGGGGAGGCATGATTTACCCTCTATTCAGGTGGTGGGTCGCTCGAGGCTTCAGAAATTCCTTCGCATCTCAGTCGTCTGGCAGGATACTCCCTCTCTAGGAAACCCTCCTGCCGTAGCAGAATAATAACAGGATTGAGTTAACTAGTTTCATGTATTGCAAATTTAAAACACAGTACATAGGTCATTACAGTACAATTCAACACAAGAAATACATACTACACAATCCTAGCTATCGTGTTTATAACCTCAAGATCCCTAAACGAAACTCTCTGAGTGATGGCTTTGCGCGGGAGTTTACAGTCTATCGTTAAAGGACACAATCAAATGAGGAAACAATTGTACAGCTTACATGATGTTGGGGGTCTTCGTCTTCCGGCTTCCAGGGGGACCTCCCGAGTTTAGGACAGAACCGAAGTTTACACAGGCATGGTGAAATATCAGCGCTAAACCCGTAGGTTATTGAATTAACATTGCAGGTTATATTTGAGTACAATTCGAGCGATAGTATGCCGGGCGCGAACAGTGGGAATCCACGCGCGGGCTTAACGTGTGCCCGAGGCGGCTCGCAATTCTCAACTGCTGGAAGGGATCGCGTGCGGGTGGGCGGATGGGATAGGAAGTAGGAAGCAGGGAACAGGGGGGGAGCAGGGTGTTGTGTAGTTTGCGGCGAATTAGGAGTTTGAATTCTTTGTCGTTTGGGCGTACCATAACACTTCCCCCCACGCTTGGAAAAAAAGCGACGTGGCAATGGAGCTGTAGGGAAAAAAAATCCTCTTATGCTTCCATCGGGGTTTTGAGAGATTCGTTGCTTGAGAGATTTCCTAGCTAGAACATACAGTTTTATGCTATAGTTTGGGTCACAATGTTTGTAGGGAATGGGTGGGGGTACATACAATGTTTGGACAAGACAAATTTGGGAAAAGTACATGGTGTAAAACAACATACAAGGTTATGCAATTGAAAATAACAATACACATGGTTATGCAATTGAAAGAATGACAATACACATGGTTAAGCAATTGAAAGAATGACAATACATTTGTACAAGAGAAGAGAAAAAGTGTGTGATTCTAAGGTTTCATTGGTCTTGGAGCTAAGTTTGTGAAGCGTGGATTTGTTTGGTTTCGGAGAATTTCGAAGAAAAGGACGTGACTTCACGGATTCTAAGGATTACATTATCACTGTAATCAGACCCATTTGAGACAACGCTCAGGAGTACACTTGGGCCTTAGAAAACACTTGGTTTTGTCGAAGACGTCGAAGTTCACGAAGTGGAGACTGTGGTTGCTGTGCCGCGACTATGGTTACAGAGGTCATTGAAGAGAAGAATCCAGTATCTGCAGACATGCCAGTGCGAATCCTAAGTGTTATTATGGTAAACACGGATCGTATATAATGGTTATTGAAGCATAATGTAGCTCAAGATAACCTGTATTGGTGCGCATTCAGCGAATACTGGTGGGTCAAGGTAATGATGGTTTACACATGACGATATATGCGTCACTGCATGACAGAGCAAGAGGCGACAAGGTTGGCATTGATAGCAAGAGTAAGAACAAACCTAAGAGCTAGCGTGCCCAAAAGGTAGTTTAGAGTGTCATAAAGTATAGTGGGACAACTCAGCTTGCTGTGGCACGACAAGACAACATACGTATGGGCGGTATGGTCTGTGCTTTCAGGAACAATTGCGTAGAAAACGGCAGCAGGAGAGACCTTGTAACCACAGCGCGTGCTGTCAGGAAGTGAAGCTCAGCTTGGCTGTTGGTGATGACATCCGCCTGGGCTTCTTTTTAAATCCGGGAGGAATTATTATTAGAGCAAAATTCTTGAAGTTTACCTGCCTAGGGACCAATGAAGAAAAGGTTTGGAGAGAAACAAAATGTGTCCAGATAATGAAATAACGAAATTTTAACCACCGACCCAGAGAGTGACGAAGAGAGATTCCTAACTAAATTGTGATTACATGAACATTTTCCTTTGCCAGGATGACTTGGCGTTTGCCTAGTGACAATATGTCTTGGTTAAAAAACAACCGGCCCTCTATGGCCTATGCTAACATGAGATGGTAACATTTTCGTAGAATTTCAAAGAACGAGACAAAGAATCGTGAACTAGTCACGGCAAAGGGAAACCAATTCATGAATAAAGGTTGTCAAAAGGAGACAGACGGTACGCCAAGTGCATATCGTACATATCCAACATTCATGAATGTGTTTCGTGGAATTGAGAAAAGAGAGAAAAAAAACTGGTGAGACATATGCAGAGATTGAGGGGGAAAACCTGTAGATAACCGGACAGTTACCTATTCGAACTCCAAGTGAGGGCGAGATATGGTCAACGACAGATTTTTCACTTCATAACATAAGTCTGAAACATGGGGAATGGGAGGAGGAGGGGAGAAGGGAGACGAGTTGCGAAACTTGCTAGAGACTGGACTAATTTCCGATTCAAACTCTATGTGAAAATGAAACATAATCAACCAGCAGATTTCCTGACTCTTTACATTTATCAAAAAGGATGAGGAGACATTTGAATACACATTATATCAAAGAGGCTAATCTTTCGCGTGTATTGGGCAAAAGATTAGGGGTCATTTTAAAAACTTCTACATGATTGTGAGAAAAGACAGACCCTTGCTCCAATTTCACAAACCTGGGGGTTTTCTTGTTCGTTCTCCAGACAACGAGTTAGGTGGTTTTTTGTGCTCAATCGATTAACTCCCACAGCACTATGCCCCATAATTGACAGTGAAGCTGAAAACTAGTCCTTTTGGGATAGTAGATATTCCTGGGCTTCTTTCCTTTTTGCAAAGAAGTAAAAAAAACAGGAAGTCCACGGGCATTGGCGTTGAATGACAACAAAGGGTTGTGGACTACATTTCGTAGATCGCACACAAAGGGTTTGATATTATTTCGTTCGCACGACTCATGGTAAGTGTTTTAACGTCTCCACGTATAGTGTACAAAATATGTAAGTACATACAAGATATAACTCCATTATAGACAGAAGTCAAAGAGTTTATACAATGCATCCTAAAGAAGATAGCAAAGCCGATATTATGTCGTTCGCACGAATCACGGTAAGTATTGTTATTACGTCTCCACGTCTCGTGTACAGAGTTTATACACAGTTATACATAAAAGCGGTACTCATGACAAATAAATGACACACGACCGGAACAGGTTATACGAAAAGGGTGGTACTCATGGCAAATGAATGGCACACGACCAAAATAGAACGTACAAAATGGTTCTCATGACAAATGAATGGCACACGACCAAAATAGAATGTACAAAATGGTTCTCATGACAAATGAATGGCACACGACCAGCTCAATAACATTTAGCTATGAGAAAAAAGTGATTATGACGAACTTCTCGTATCGCGGCAGGTATTTTAAGGATCCCTCCTATAATGGTGGATGTTCTAAGGATCTCTCCTATAATGTAACAGGGTTACGTTTAAATACAACACAATAAACGTTAACTATGCTTGTTTTAACACAGTTTATAAAGATTTGTTAGATTAACTAACTCCGTAGCCCAGGAGCGTACGATAGGATAACAAGGAGGTAAACAATTTAATGTCACTTCGTATGTTATAAAGGCGGGGTGACGACAGAGTACATTTCTGTTTACACCATGTGACAAACAAAGACAGACCTACATGGTTTTACATACTGTCTATTGCAGCAAACTTCAGTGGGGACAAATAAAAGGGACCAATTGTGGTTTTACATACCCTTTGTGCGGTTACAACATACCAGGTTTTGTGCAATTTAGGTTGCAAATACTTGGTTAAATGGCGAAACAGGAGTTGAATGCCTATGTTTGTAAAACGATGATCAAACAAAACATTGATGATTTACGTTAAACTGCGGTTATTTATGTACGGAAATCAGGGCTGCCGTTAGGTTTTATTAACCTTTTCCGTAAGGGTTGAAGCATGTAATACAAGACATACATGTTGTGAAGAGGGACAAATCGAGGACTTCTTATAACAACAAAAGACCGAGTATTTGGTTTTACGTACTTTAGTTGAAACGAGTCCATGAGGATTTGTACAAGGATGGAAAGACCAATTTAAAGGCTTTTCCTTTATTTATATACATATGATTTCAAAATGGATGTGTCAAAATCCAATTTGTTAGCAAAGAGCTCGGGTAGGACGCCATCAATTTTTTGACATTTGAGAAAAAATTGAAAACTACTATACACAAGGAATGTGGTTATGTGAGTAACCACTTATCTTTACCATGATGGGTAAAATATGAAGCATGTTGAGATGGTTTACTAGTCCTGGGTCGTGATTTAACGCTTTGGAGTTTACCAAATCGATTTTAGAACGACGCTCCAGTATTTACAGAACATAAAAAGAAAAAAAATGAAGAGATTCCTTCCGATATGATGAAAAAAAACAACAAACAAAAATGGTGAAAATTACAATATTGCATTACATGGCAAAGCGTGCCATGGCATGAACGTTGCGTAGTGTGAGGGGTTGAGAGGCAATGATTGGGTTCATGACTTCCCGAACACTGTCACTCGAGGGGTGTCTCTGCTCTAAAGTGATCAATTTTGGAACAGGTGAGAAAAAAGAAAGAAAAAAAATAAAAATAAAAAAACGTGTGAGACAAAAATTACGGTGGTTGCCAATTCACGAACATGAACGGGGCAAACTACACCGTGGATTGTACATAAATTTACAAAAATGATTTTTTAACAATATTCGTTTTATCAACGAAAGGGTGGGCATGTAATTGACACTTTACACGCCGGTCATTGTAAGACTTGGTGTGCTTACAAAAAGGTTGTGGTGATACACACTGGATCATTTTAAGTTTGCTGAGATAGTGGGGGCAGTTTTACTTGACTCCTCACTTCCAGATTTTGCGATATCCTTAATATGGTAATTACCAATGTGTTTTCCAGAGCAGTCAGACAAGGAGTACACTAGATCTGATATCTTTCTTAGAACTTTGGCCTTCACGAAACGTGGTGCCAGCTTGGCAGAGAAATACATGGCTCCTTGGGAAAGTGTGTTGTTCTTTCTCCAAACTATGTCTCCTGTATTGAAGGTGACATGTTTCCTACGTAGGTTGTATCTGTCCGCACTCTTTTGATGAGCCAGGAGCAAAGCATCAGTGACTTCACTGTAGATGGCCGACAGTTCTTCCAGACGATGGGCATAGTCCGCGGTAGGGTTGCTTGTGGTGGCAATTGACGTAGGAAAGTTTGTGTTCCTATGTAGAGAACCATGAACAACTTGTTCCATACCGTGTTTTAAGAAGAAAGGTGTGTAACCAGTGGCCAGATTAACAGTGTTGTTCATTGCAGCCTGAATTTTATCTAGGTTTTTACACCAAGTACGTTGATCTTTATCAACTAGAATAGCCAGAGCTGTGTTGATTGTTTGGTTATAACGTTCGACGGTGTTATTTTGTGGAGTATACAAGGTATTATAGTAAATATCCTTGATTCCGTATTTGGCAAGAAAATCTTTGAATTCTTGGGCAATAAATTGTTTTCCGTTATCAACAATTACGGTTCTGGGTGTTCCGTAAGGTATAAAAATGTGTTTTTCCAGAAGTTTGATGATGGCGGACGCGTTGGCTCTTTTTAAAGGAAAGATCCAACAGAATTTAGTGAAAACATCCACTACACTAAGTATGTGCATGTGTCCGGCATAACTTCGGGGAAAGGGTCCGACGAGGTCCATTGACAATGATTGTAGGGGTCTGTCGGCACGTTTGGGATTACCCATTAGGCCGGCAGGTGCTGCCGTGCTATGTTTATAGGCTTTACAAGTTTCACATTTAGAGATGTAATTGCGAATTTGCTTGAAGAGACCAGGCCAGTAATACTTCAAGGAGATCTTTTTATACGTCTTGAAATTTCCTGGGTGTATGGAGTCGGGAGCACTATGATTGTCAATAATTATTTGTTCTCTACCTTCGAGGGGAACGACAAGTTTCCACGAGTAATCTTCGAGGATGGATAGTGGTACCTTGCAATTACGGTATAGTTGTCCTTCTTTTATGATAAAATTAGGAAACTTTTGTTGGTTATTTTTACAACCTTCGAAGATTTTCAAGTACCATTCATCTTTTGTAGATGGAGGGGGGGCAATTGTGTCAACATTTAATGAAGCCAGTTCAATTCTTGAAAGGGCGTCGGGAACAATATTGTCCGCGCCTTTACGGTGAACAACATCAAAATTGTATTGAGACAAACGGGAGGACCAACGAGCGAGCCTACCGGAGGGATTACTTAAAGAGATCAACCATTTCAAACTACTATGGTCTGTAACTACAGTAAATTTGCTACCGTCTATGTAACCGCGGAAATGGTGAACAGAATCCAATACAGCCAATAACTCTTTCTCGGTAATTCCGTAGTTTTTCTCGTGTTTGTTTAATGTACGGGAAAAATACGCTACAGGGTGTTCGCCATCTGGGAATTCTTGAGTAAGGACTCCACCGATTCCTACATTGGAGGCATCCGTGTGGAGGGTAAAAGAGAGTGCAAAATCCGGGCAATTCAGAACGGGAGCTTTTTGAAGGGCATTTTTTAGAGTTGTAAACGCTTCTTCAGCTTCGACAGACCATCGGAAATTGCTGACACCTTTACGGATGCCGGTAATTTTATTTAAGGGGGCTGCGATAGTGGAAAAGTCTTTGATGAATCTCCTGTAGTAACCTGCAAGTCCAAGGAAACCTTTGACTTCCTTCGCGTTTTTGGGTCGGGGAAAATTTGCCATGGCTTCCACCTTAGCGGGGTCTGTTCTTAGACCTTTTTCGTCGATAATGAATCCCAAATAACGTAGACGGGACTTACAGAATTCAGACTTCTTCAAGTTGATGGTTAAACCAGCGAACTTGAGTTGTTGAAAAACTTTTTCCAGCATTAATAGGTGTTTTTCAAAGGTATCGCTGACGATGATGAGGTCGTCAAGGTAACAAAACAGGCTGTTATCGACTTCAGGACCGAAAAGTTTGTCCATCAGTCTTTGTAACTCGGCGGGGCTGTTTTTTAGACCAAAGGGTAATCTTTTAAAATGGAACATTCCCCTACCAGGTACAACGAAAGCAGTTTTTTCGCACGATTCTGCGTCCAAGGGTATTTGCCAAAATGCTTTGCTGAGATCGACAGAAGAGATGAACTTGGCGTTACGCAGCTTGTCTAAGGTTGCGTGAACGTGAGGTAAGGGATACGCATCAGCTTCCGTGCAAGAGTTTAAACGTCTACTGTCGAGACAGAAACGTGCAGAGCCGTCTTTTTTAGAAACCAAAAGAGTTGGGTTGGTCCATGCACTTCTGCTGGGAACCACCACACCCATTTTTAACATTTCATCAAGTTCGTTTTCTAAAAGTTTAAGTTTTGGGGGGGCTAAGTTGTAATAACGTTGCTTGATGGGTGGGCCATTGGTTTTGATATGGTGTTCAACCAAATTTGTCAAACCTAATCCACATTTTTCGAAAGATATTGACTCGAATTTATTGACCATTTCTTTTAGTTGGAGAGCCTGGTCCGTGCTTAAATTTTCGTGAGGTATTATTGTGCGGATCTCACTAATTTGAGCAGCAGTGGAGGTTTTGCCAAGAGTATTAAATACTTGGGGAGCAACATTGAATGCCTTCCAGAAGTCAACGCCAAGGATGAAATTCTGGGATATAGAGGGCACTATTAGAAAATTGATTGTAACTATTTTATTGTTACAATTAATTGGCAGGGCAAGGGCACCGATGACCGGTTGGGAAACATTATCCGCAGTCGTCAGGTGTGTTGATTGGGGCGAAATTCTAAAATCATTGTTAACAAAAGGCAGGTGAGCATTGTTGCCAAGACAGCTGACAGATGCACCACTATCAAGTAATCCGGAAAAGGGCACATTGTTAACAGAGAAAAAAGCATAGGGTCTCCCATCTTTAGCTTGTTTGCAACAAACCGAAGAAACATTTAAGGTCTGGTTAAAATACTTAATGTGTGCTAACCAATCAGTCCATTCTTTAGACCTTGGTTCAGAATGGGTGCCTGAGAGGTTATTATTTAGTTTTTTGGCCTCTTCATGTAGAAATTTGGTGGGGGCTTGGAGAAATCCACCTGAGGTCTGACATCGCTTGGGTTTTGTAACCTTTCCATGTTGTGCCTTGATTTCTTGAAAATGTTGCGCAGTTCGTCGCTTGGAGGAGAGCGGTCCCTAGAGTGATGCCTCTTGAAAGTTCGGGGTTCCTTAGATTCCAGAAACCTTGCTTGCTTGAAACAAGTAGTGGCCAGATGGCCTACTTTTTTGCAAAAAGAGCACACTTTTTTGTTGTTGAATTCTGGTTTTAAACCCGACGAACGGCTTGGCACAACTACATTATTTGACACATTCTTTATGTTTTTCCTATCCTGGTACGATTCCAGAAGGAGACAGACTTCGTTTAGCTGGGCTAGGGATGCAATTTTCTGTGAGGTAATGATGTTCTCGTATTTGCTTAAAAGGCCATCAGTTATGACTGGTAATAGTTCAGCTTCCGAAACGGGATGTGAAAGCTTGATGTTAATGGATTCAGCCCTTTCTATGAATGTTGCTACAGGTTCATTTACTAGCTGTTTAATAGATAGTAAAGATAATTTGATCCGGTGCTGGGCTTCCGTTTTTCCGAAGCTCGAGATTAGGGCAGATCTGAGTTTATTCCAATCTTTGCATTTAGTTTTTTGAATGCGGTGCCAGGGTATCAATTCTGGGGAGATGAGTTCTATGAAGTTTTTTCGTAGAATCTCGAATGGGATATTTTTGATTGTAGCCGTTTCTTCAATACGGTCAATGAAATCCAGTACATCGGAGACGCCATTATATTTGATTTTCCAAGAGGATAAATCGTAGGTTTTATCTTGTGTCAAGGTGGGTGCGATGTCCTGTTTTATCATTACTTGTGGCATAGGTTCTTCGTTAGGAACAAGATTATTCAAAACTTGCGTAGCCGAGCGTGAATTATTTTCGCTTGAGGGGGCGAGGTTTATTCTCTTAATGTACTTTTTGTTGAATAAAAGTGCATAAGCCTTTAATGTAGGTTTAGATTTGCTTGATGGCGAGAGTCCTCTATCCCTTAAAGCAGTTTGTAAGTGAGTTTTGGATAAGTTGTGCACGTTGGGAATGATGCCCAAATTGGATGATGCCATAGCTTGATTGTTTTCCATTGTGAGTTTCCCAGGTGGTGAAAAAAATTGCCAGGGGTTTCCTTTAGTAAACGCAAAATTAATTTGTGAGGCACTTTTCACTTGGTAATCACTGGTTGGTATTTCTAAAATAGTTATAGAAAACTGTATTCCATACTACAATTTGGTATATATGACACCAGAATCTTTGTCAAAGGAAGGCACAAGAAAAAAATTTTGCGTGGAAAGACCTAAGTAGTAAAGGTTTTTGTGTTTCACTGACCACTTTTGAGAAAACTTGTGAAATTCACAAGTATTTATTTTTTTTCCAAAAAATTTTGCCAGGACTGACCTTTAGAAAACGGGTTTTTTATTTTTCACAAACCACTTTTGAGAAAACTGTGAAATTCACAAGTATTTATTTATTTCCAAAAAATTTTGCCAGGACTGACCTTTAGAAAACGGGTTTTTTATTTTTCACAAACCACTTTGCACTGAGAAAGGCACTAAAATTCACAAAAGGCACTCTTCTGGCAAATAAGGACAAACTTCCGGATGAAAATAACTGAATATGGGATTTGTTACGAAACCACATTAAAATTATTTTATTTTTTCATGGAACCAATCATTGGTTTTATTATTATTTCACTTTTTTTTATGTAAGGAAAAAAACACAATTCACTTTACACTTATGCTGAAAAAAAATGCGGTACCTATAACGTAGAATGTGGAAAGAAAGTCATTATTTTGTCCATTTGGTGAAATATACGTGGTACTAATTTGACAGACACAACAAGTGGGCCGATCGGTATATTGTGCAAGAAAAACGTGAGTGTGAGATTTTTTAATTAAAGAATCCACAAGGTAGTTGGAATTCCAAAACCAAATTTACAATAGCGATCTCCATTGCTTCCGACCTTAGTGACAGAAGGGCGATTTTATTATTCAAAACACTGCATAGTGACAGGGAATTGTTCTGCCTGATTCAAACGGATTTTTGCCGTTGGAGTTTGGCGCGATAAACGCACTTTTATGCTTCGATGCGCGTGGGTGCGCGCGCAACTCAGAGATTAGGTATGTATTTACCGCGTGAAACATCGGGCCGTTGATTTGGCGCGAATTACTGTTGCTCGTCCGCTGCTTTGTGAACAAAGGGGTCGGCGCGTGCGCAGTCAGATTCGCGGTTTAAATGCTGCCGTCTTTCTGGTTAATTACAAAATGGCCATGTTTTCAACTTTGACGCAATTTTTTTTATAATTGCAATCAAATCTGCGTTATGGACTTAACTTGCACATGGATTTCTGTGGTTTCCCACAGAATTCATTATTCACTGGGTATAAAACACCAAGACACAGTACAATCAATGTTTACAAACAGTTCCTATGCGGGGAAGATTTCGACAGGGAGCACTCCGTAAGGCGACTGAGACAATGGCAAAAATGAAAAAAAAATTCTGGGCCCCACTATGGACGCCAGTGTTAGGAGCGGGCCCCCAAACATGTCCCAAGCTAGCTCTCAGGGGAGGCATGATTTACCCTCTATTCAGGTAGTGGGTCGCTCGAGGCTTCAGAAATTCCTTCGCATCTCAGTCGTCTGGCAGGATACTCCCTCTCTAGGAAACCCTCCTGCCGTAGCAGAATAATAACAGGATTGAGTTAACTAGTTTCATGTATTGCAAATTTAAAACACAGTACATAGGTCATTACAGTACAATTCAACACAAGAAATACATACTACACAATCCTAGCTATCGTGTTTATAACCTCAAGATCCCTAAACGAAACTCTCTGAGTGATGGCTTTGCGCGGGAGTTTACAGTCTATCGTTAAAGGACACAATCAAATGAGGAAACAATTGTACAGCTTACATGATGTTGGGGGTCTTCGTCTTCCGGCTTCCAGGGGGACCTCCCGAGTTTAGGACAGAACCGAAGTTTACACAGGCATGGTGAAATATCAGCGCTAAACCCGTAGGTTATTGAATTAACATTGCAGGTTATATTTTAGTACAATTCGAGCGATAGTATGCCGGGCGCGAACAGTGGGAATCCACGCGCGGGCTTAACGTGTGCCCGAGGCGGCTCGCAATTCTCAACTGCTGGAAGGGATCGCGTGCGGGTGGGCGGATGGGATAGGAAGTAGGAAGCAGGGAACAGGGGGGGAGCAGGGTGTTGTGTAGTTTGCGGCGAATTAGGAGTTTGAATTCTTTGTCGTTTGGGCGTACCATAACACTATGTAAGTCTAAAGTCATTGTGTTTGAAAGAGAGAGTACGAAATCAGTACGCAACATAGTTGTGAATGATGAATACTTGGAGCAGGTCGATGAGTTTGTGTATCTGGGTAGTATGTTTACGAGAGATGGGAAGGCTGATAGAGATATTTAAAGTAGGGTAAATGCAGGTAATTACATTAATGGAGGACTCAATGCCGTTGGCGCTAACAAAAAAACTGACCAAAGATGCGAAGCTAGCAGTCTACGATAGAGTGCTGGTACCTACCCTAATGGCCGTGTGGCATGGAGCCGCAAAGAATGCAAGGCTGATGTAAGCGTAATCAGTAATATTAAGAAAGGGACCCTCAGATGGTTTGGGAATATAAAGCGAATGAACCAAGAACGGAGTGTAAGGAGAACGCATGACGCAAATGCGAATGGTAAAAGAAGTCGGGGACGCCCGAGGAAGACATGGGACGATCAATTATTGAATAAGATACTTGAGCCGGGCTTTGTCAAGAGTCAGAATAACAGAAGAGTATCTATGTATGAGACGAGTGTATGCCAAGACCATGTTGTTTGGCGGTCCGTCCTCTCTGCTTACCCCTGCGGGCGATGATTAATTAGAAATTTAATTATGAACATGAATGCATATACATATATATATATATATATATATATATATATATATATATATATATATATATATATATATATATATATATATATAAATCTCGTGACACGGTGTTTGTCGTCGCACTCCTCCGAAATGGCTAGACCGATTTTTATGAATTTTTTTATGTATATTTTTTATTAGTTTTTATATACATATAATATAATCAGGAGTAATTACATTTTCAGGTTACAATCGGATTAAACTCAAATCATTAAATACTAACATGCAACGTTGATTAGTAACAGTATAAACACTCAATGTATATAATATATAACCTTTACGAGAGTGTAACTACTAATGTGTAAAGGGAAGAGAAAATATATATATTTTTTTTAAATTAAAAAAATTAAATTAAAAATTATAACACGTACATTATATGTACGTACTTACATAAATCAAATGTATAAAAAAATAAAATAATATAAAATAAATTATTGAATAAGTATTGTTAATTAAAGGTTAATGCGGTTCTAAATGGCTAAATTATTTAAAATATTATTGTTTAATTTATTGTAGTCGGGTTCTAATCACAGCTCTATTGCTAGTTGATTAAACCACACCACTCCATTGTACGTGTAGTAGTGTTGTGCAAAACTGGTATGCATTAATGGCGTACACAAGCGACCCACTGTGTTTTGCGTATTGCTCTCAACGCGTACCATGGCGTGGTGCAACTTCTTAGAATAGTGTTTGTGTATTTGTAGCAGCGTA
The DNA here is from genome assembly GCA_929108145.2 of Limnephilus rhombicus. Lineage (NCBI taxonomy): Eukaryota > Metazoa > Arthropoda > Insecta > Trichoptera > Limnephilidae > Limnephilus > Limnephilus rhombicus. The sequence continues at coordinate 54,306,090 of OV815277.1, read as the reverse complement.
TTTTTTATTTATGTATTTTTTAGAGGTGGGACTTGAAAGTCTTGAAAAAGTTGAGAGGTTGAATAATCTGATGGTTTCTTAGTAATAATTTTGATTATTAATCTTTGAGTAATTTCCGATGGCAAAATTGAGGTTTTGTAAGCTCCTCCCCATGCAACGATACCGTATTGTATTATCGAATGGGCTAGAGCATAGTATATATTTTTAAGAATTTTTAAGTTAGGTAAGTATATTTCTTAAATTAATAAATATGTATATAAGTTTTCTTAATCTATTTATAGTATTGGTAATTTGAGTATTCCACTTAAGGTTACTATCTATTATTACACCCAAATATTTTATTTCTTTTTTATTTGCTATGCATAGACAGTCATTATTTTGGCATGTCAATATTTTAGTGGTGCATTTTTTGAATGAATTTTAATATTTAAGGCGATAGGAGGTATTTTTTTGTTATTTATACTAAAAGGTATATAATAGGTTTTTTCAATGTTTAATGTTAATACATTTTCGTCAAACTATTCTTTTAAGATATTGATATCATGATTAGCAGTTGTTTCAAGTTCATTCCATGAATTTGCTTGGAATATAATTTTTTTTTTTTTTAATGCCGGCAACCCGGTCGTTTATTGTAATAATAATCATATACACACAAGTTAGTAGCCCGCCTCACTAGACTAAGTCTGTTCCGAGGCGGGTACATATATATATATATACATAAACTTAGACACATATACATTTACATATATATACATGCATATACACAATTTTGTTCATACACACATACACGCATATGCGGACAAACTTACACACAGGTATTCGCATACGTGTACATAATCAAACTCATAGATACATATTAAAACCTAAATACATATAATCAAATAAGAATTATTGGGAGTTGAAATACAGTTATCAAGGAATTGACAAATTTCCATAAAACCAAAAATTCGTCAAGTACACATAGTAATGCTAGCGTCTAAATCTAGAACTATAAGATTTCAACAAAATAATATACATATGAGGTAATAATAATATAAACTTTCGCAAAACAAAAGCAGTATTAATAATAAAAGCATTCGTAATACAAAAGCAGTATTAATAATTAAGATAAAATTTCTATAAGTAACCAACACATATAAGTAAATAAAGAGTGAGGATTATAGACTAAGATGAGATTACTAATAACTTGGTGATGCTTGCCCTTTTTTTGTGTAGTAACCATGTATTGAAATGTTTGTATAACCAGTTTAGGTTGTTTTTTGTGGTACAGTAGGTGGTTTCTTTTAGGAAGGTGTTGAAAATGTGAGGTGCGAGGTAAGATTCGTGTTTTTGGGCAAAAGTTGATTTAGTTTTAGGCACTAGAAGTAGGTTACACGATTTAGCTCTTGTGTTTTTCGGGTGAGTTATGTGGCATGGAGAGGAATTTACGCAGTTTATTTGTATGATCTTTTTAATGAACAGCTTCCTGATATCTAGTATGTTATTAGTAATAAGTATGTTTTCCGTCGGGTGAAGATAAGGTTTTTTGAACATGATCCTAATTAATGTTTTATGAATTGTGTTAAGCGGTTTAATGTACTTGTCGGCAGCTCCCCCCCAAGCAGAAATTCCATAAGTTAGGAGGCTTTGACAAAGAGCGTAGTAAACATTTTTTAATTGTTTTAGTGGCATAATGTTTCTAATAGTTTTGAAAATAAATGTTAGTTTACGGATTTTTTTAGTTAGTAAGTTAATATGAAGTTCCCAGTTTAATTTACAATCCACTGTTAAGCCTAGATACTTGATATTATCAGTATGTTCTATTTTTTCGCAGTTGTGGTTTGAGGGATTTGAGGTAATATCAGGGTGTAGGTATAAAGGCGGAGTGATTTTTGGTTGCCCGGTAGTGGTTTTGCTGAATGTTAAGTATTTTGTTTTGGAGATGTTTAAGGTAAGAAGATTTTCGTCCAGCCAATTTTTTATTTCTAACATACCAGTTTCCGCACTTTTGAAGGCCTTTTCCCAACTCGGTGCTTTGAATAGAATTACCGTGTCATCTGCGTAACTGATTACCTTGTAGTCGATAGATGCCATTTTAATATCGGTAAGTTCATTTATGTAAATGAGAAATAGAAGGGGACCAAGTACACTACCTTGAGGGACGCCATACTTGATTTCTTCCGGATCACTGTAGCATTTATTAAGTTCAACTATTTGTTTCCTATTTTTAGTATAGCTAATAAACCATTCGAGCGGCAGACCGTTGATACCATTATTTTTAAGTTTTTCGTACAGAATGTCATGAGAGATAGTATCAAAAGCCTTAGCCAGATCTAGAAAAACTCCGATGACTTTGGATCCTACATCTGTATTTTTGACAATGTAATCAGTTAATTCGGATAAAGCCTGTTCTGTGCTCATTTTAGCTCGAAAACCGAATTGACAATCTGAGAGTAAGTTGTGTTTATCGAGGTAGGATATTAGCCTTTTTTTCATTGCTTTTTCCAAAACTTTCGATAAAGAATTTAATAGTGAGATAGGTCTGTAGTTAGATATGAGAGATTTGTCCCCTGACTTGTGAATTGGAGTTATAATGGCAATTTTTAGTTTATCCGGGAAAATCCCATGGCTAAAGCTTTGATTGAATATGTGTAGAAGAGGTATAACAATAAATTCTCGCAGATTAATCAGAATTTGGTTTGAGATTTTGTCCGGGCCCGGAGCGCAATGTGGTTTGAGAGATAAAATAAAGTCGGAAATTTCTGTTTTATTGAGTTTATATATATTAAAAGAGTGTAATGGTTGCTTGGTAGGGCTGTGTTTAGATGAAAGTTTTTTTGCAGTGTGGTGATTGTTGAGGATTTTGCTTGCTAGATTTAGGCCTACGTTGGAAAAATGAGAATTAATATAATTAGCTAGTTTAAATGGTTCGTTCTTAGTTTCAAGGATTTCTCCATTAATTGACAGTTTCTTGATATTATTATTCTTCTTGGGTTTTAAATATGCTGCTTCATTAATGACTTTCCAAGTTTTTTTGGATCCGTTCTGGCATTTTCAATTGCGTTCCTATAAAATTTGTATTTGGCCTGCTTAATTAATTTGTTACATAGATTTCTATATAATAAGTAGTCATGATTAAGTTTACCGTCATGTGGGTTTTTATGTACTCTCATGTGCATTGCGTTTCGTTTGTGAATACTCTTTACTAGCCCTGCAGTGATCCATGGTTTAATTTGCAATGTTTTGTGAGCTTTGTTTTTATGTGTTTTTATTGTAGTGTGCTTGTTAGTGTACTTTTCCATAGTTATTAGGAAAGCATTTAGAGCTTTGTTCGGGTCTTTTTCTTTTAGTGTTGAAGTCCAGGATTCATGACTAATTTCTGCCCTAAGTGATTTGAAGTCTATGACGTGTTGTGTGGTGTTTGTAGGCATTTTCGTTTTATTTTTGAAGTTCGATCTAATGCCGAGTGAAGTAGTGTAGTGATCGGTGACCGTTGTGTGAATAATGGATGAGATGGTTATTTTCTTGGTTTTAGCAAAAATGTGATCAATGCAAGACTTGGACTCAAGGCTTATTCTTGTGGTAGAATTAATAGTTGATTTAAGGCCATAATGACTTAAAAGACTTAGATATTCGTTAGTTTGAGGATTGCAATTCAAAATGTTTATGTTCAGATCACCCGCTAAGATGAGTTGTTGGGTATTTGTGTTATCATTCAGAAGTTTTTGTAGAGAATTTAGGAAAGGTGTAAGATTTTTAAAGCAAGGAGGTCTATAAATCGCAAATACAGATAAATCAGATCCAAGTGATATTTTTAAGCAATTTGCTTCCGTTAAATTTATTTCAGAGATAAAGGGATTCAGCGAATCTGTTACGAAGATAACTATCCCATCATTTTGGTTGAGTTTAGTAGTAGTATGGAATGTCGAATATCCAGGTAAGTAGATATCGGTGTAAGAGTCATCTGTCCAGCATTCACTTAAAATTATTATATCAAAGCGGGAGTCGAGGTCTTGTAAAAGAATTGTAAAACTGTCAAAGTTCTTGCGAATGCTTCTAATATTTTGGGATATTATATTTAAAGAGTTATTTGTGTGGAATACTTTGAAATCTTGAGAATTTTTGAATATATGTTCTTCATGATAGGGTGGTTCAAAATCAATGTTTAGTAGTGAGTCCATTTGTAATAGATGGAGTTACCTATACAGTAGACAGTTAAAAATAATGTAACCAATTAGATTATGAGCTGTAAGTCGTTGACATGTTTTACGTTTATTATTTTTGAAGTATGATCAGAGTTCTTTTTAATGAGGATTTTATTATTTTTGAACCAAGTATACATATAATTATTATCTTTAGCTTTTTGTTTTGTCTTCCACAGCAGCTCTTTAAAGTAAGGGGTTAATAGTTCGCCTACAAATATGTTCTTCTCTCTAGCGTTCTTGCGGGAGTTCAAGACTCTCTGCTGGGCTTCCTCATCTTGAAGTTGTACTTTGTATCTGTAAGTTCCGCCCTCCATTTTCTGTGTACGATCTTGATAACGGATTATTCTTTTTATCTTCTGTGATTCGACATTAACTTGTATTTCCTTGAATAATCTGTTTATGGTGTCCGGCGGTTCTTCATTAGGAAGGGTAACTACACCCGCAAACTCCGCCCAATTGTGGCTCATACTGACCTGTTCAATTTCAGCCAGTCGAGTTTCTAGGTTATTGATTCTGATTTCTTTGCTGTAGTTTGCTTCTTCAAGAATATCTACTTTTTTGTTTAATTGTAGGATTGTGTCGACCTTGGTTGAAATATCATCATATTGCTGGCTTATAAAATCTACACTTTTTTTCATTTCTAAAATTTCATGTTCTAGATTTTTCTTAATGTTTAGTGTCTCTTGTTCCATTTTTTTGAAGAGTTGCTGCTTTATTTCGTCCATCTTTTTGTCTACATATTTGATAAAATTGCAGTATCATCTGCATATGAAACAAGTTTTTCTGTTATTGGTAATTCAAAGATATCATTAACATACAAGATGAATAGATATTTGGTAGGTATGAGAATAGATCGTAAATTATATTTCATACCTCTAGGCGATTAGGTTGTCCCTATCCAGAAAATTTTATTTATTTTTTTGACATTTTTTTTTGGATTTATTTTTTGCGTAAAGAAATACCTGTAACCCCAAATTTTCACCCTCTTACCCCCACCCTCCCATTTTTTAGTAGCGACCCTCCCATTTTTAATCGCGATTTAAGTATTTTTGTATGAACAATTATAACCGTTGTTCGTATTTCAAACATAACGAAATTATTTATGTTGTTGAATGACAGACGGCGCTACGTCCGCTTCATCAAACTTTTATCCATACATAGAAATAGTTTATATGGCAGAACAACGTTTGCTGACTTGATAATAAAGTAAGCACCATCAGCAAAATAGCAGATTATGAATTCTTTTAAGTCTATCCTTCAAGTTCTGCAGTCGGAACTAACCTCGCCAAACCCGCTAGACCGGGAAGGTCCGTTCCGACCAGTTGAATGGGCAGCCAACACAAAGACCAGTTGACATCTGCCTCCAGTCACAGTGCTGTGCTGACACGCTTAATGAACCGTAAAGGTAGCGGCCATATCCTGATGGATCATTTATAATCTCTCTAGGTGTGCACTGAACTTATATGCTAAGGAATATCTTATAAAATGTATGAAGGGTCCACTGCAAGAACGTCGAAAGTCACAAATAATTTTTTTAGGAGTTATGAATATCATTCGATAAAGCAACTTTCGATGTTTCTAAAATAGTCAAATGTCTCACAATGCTGTGAAAAATATTTTTTTCTAAAAGCGACACACGGTTAAATTGCTATTACAAACGAATGAGCGACAATCATCGTTTTTGGATAGTAAAATTGATATTCATTGTTCTTGAATGTGAGTCAATGTGAACTTTGATCATTTTTGCAAAAGAAACTTCGGAGTTAAAGGACATTTTTTATTGGTTAAGCACAGGAGACCATATTTGTCCCATCTCACACAGGTTTCATATAAATCGTTATATCTCCCTTGCTCTCGTGATGAGAAATATGTTCTTAACGGTGTTAGAAAAGTAAGACTCCACGCTTTATATTTATATTTATATTTAGAATTTAACCATAAAAAGTGCACCTCTATGAAACCAAAGTTACCGATATCAATTTGAAAAAAATTTATAAAATGCCGAGAATTTTTTTATTAATTATTTTTTTATGAAAAGGTATGAGGTAATAGTAACATTGTGTGTGCTTAATAAAATATGTGTGTTTTCCTTTTTCTCATTATCAGTAATTTTAGATAGAAAAAAAGGTAAGGTGAGCCATTTTTAAACTTTTTTACGTTTGTATTGAAAAATTAAATATTTCAAAAATTATATTTTTATTTCTATTATTTACAATTTTAAACGCATTTCATCGCCTTTCGAAAACAGTTTTTAGTTTTCGTATATATTCAGAAATATTTCGTTTATTTGATTTTTTTTTACATGAGCAGGAGGCCCTGAGGAAAATAATTTCCCTCGGGGCCTATGTAATCTTTAGGAATGCCGTTTAGAGGTTTTTTTAAGGAAAGGAAGGAGAGGAGAGTTCTGGGAAGGGAAAGGGTTTAAGGGGGGGGGTAGGAATCTGGAGTTCAGTGTGTCCTGATCATCCGCATCTAAGACCTAGACAAACCTCACCCCATGAAACCAGCACCCCTGCTAAATCACCAAACGTAGCGAACCACTTGGGGTGATCTATGGCAGAGGTGTTGGTTATCAAATAAAAGTTCCCGGGGCGGCTGTACCCATTCCCACTTCCCAAATTTTATTGCAAAGCGAAAACATTTTTACTTTACCCGATTTTTGAGGGGTTAATATAACACTTAATCATACCGGCTGCGCCAAATGTTTTGGCTGCTACATTACAATGTAACCGTGACAATGTTACATATGTGTAGTTTTGTTCGGTACCGATACACTAAAATATAGACTCCAAGATTATTAGTATTATATTTAAGGCTCTGCAACCCGGCCCGAAAAGAAGACGATGGAGAGATACGAAATTACGAATGTTAAAGGAGAGCGCTAACATTTACAGCGACAAAATCGATGCGAAAATTGCGAAAATGTTTAATAAAACACGACTCGTTTAAAATAGAGCAAAAATCTCACGGGCATTGTCTTAAACAGCATTTAAAGAAACATTGTGATTTTTTTCATACATGTAACTTGTAAAATAACTGAAACAAACTTGTTTATAATATTTTTATGAGCATACTTTGCGATTTTTTTCTATCGAGAGAATTTGATACAATATGCGTTTCGGCACGGACAATGTCTACGTTCTAGATATTATCTTCAAGAATAACATATATTTTTTTAAGAGCTTTAAAACTTAACGTGTTTAAGCGAGATATGTAAGAAATCGGTAGTAACTCCAGAGTGGTCTAAAGGTAAAGAGAACTTCTGACACGCAAACTCTTCTTTTATATCCTTAGTTCGCGTCGTACATTCAAATCAAATAATCTCATTATTCTTAAGAATTTCGATCTAAATACTACGTTCATTAAACTTACAAAAATATGCTTAATTTATTTCTCAATACTCGTGTTTTTTTCTATATTTTTGAAACTTAAAATGCAGGTATCTTAAAATCATTTTCCATGGACATTCAAAGGTCTAGCAGTGGACCCTTCATACATGTTAGAAATCTCCGATTTCCTGCGTAAAGCCTGTTTTGAAGAGGCAGTAAGTATGCCGAGCTTTTACCGCCGTGATTAACCCACAGGCTAATAGTTTCCCCCGTCAATACTAGGGTCGATAGAGGACATCTTTCGTCTGATATTAAGTTGATCGTTCTAAGTATTTCAAGTAAGTAGTTACTATATCGGATGGACCAATTCAAGCAGAAAATCACCCCTTTTCCACTTCAAAACACCTTGAGCACGTGCTGCTAGGCTAGATAATGTTATGTAAACTTACACGGACTGCGAGTGAGTACCTATCTACGCATCTACGGTTCCGTGATAGTTAATCTCCTGACAGCTGCCCCTCCGGCATACTTATGTACAATATGCAGTGGGTTTAGGTGAAATAGTTACAAAATATAACTAAGTGTCCCCGAACAGGTATGCAGAGAGGATGTACGTACGGATGAATAGCGAATAATTCAAATGCACCAAGACACCGTGATCGAAGGGCAAGGCTCTCGGCTAGCGATCCGGAGGTCGCGAACGTGCGAAACATTATTTGATTGATTTGTGTTTTCCGATTTAATGATTTCAAATAATATAAGGTAGTTTTGCGGCACATTCCAGGGCAGAAGATACTCGAGTATCGCCCTGGTGTAAGACCACCAACCAGAATTGAAACGTGGCCTTAGCTGTGTTTGGTGACTAGATCTAAATAGTCAGGTTCTTCCCCGCTTCCTTCACCCTATCTCTTCCCCTCCCACTTACCTTTAGCCTCATAAAATACCTCAATTGAGGATGTCATAGTCTCACTTGTTCTAAACTAGAGCAGTCACTTTAGCCGTGTTTGGTGATTAGATCTGAATAGCCTGGTTCTTCCGCATATTCCTCCTCCCCATCTCATTCCCCTCCCACTTACCTTTAGCCTTACAACTTATCCTAATTGAAAATATCGTAGTCTCACTTTCTCCAGACTGAAGCAGTTGGTACTCTTGTGAGATATTCAAATAAAACAAATGAAAAATCGAGGAAAAACTACTTAGCAATATAATGTATAAGGTATAAGAACAAAAATTTGGACACTATAAATAAATTCGTTTGATATCCATACCAACTTATTACAAAGGTATTTTTGAAGTCGATTTTAGGTTAGGAATTGGTAAATAATGCACAAAAATTGGTACTCTTGTGAGATATTCAAATAAAAACAAATGAAAAATCTAGGAAAAACTATTTGGCTATATAATGTATATAACAGGGTATAAGTATAAAAATTGGACACTATAAATAAATTCGTTTGATATTCATACCAACTTATTATGAAGGTTTTTAAAATTATTATGAAGGTATTTTTGAGGTCAATTTTAGGTTAGAAATTGGTAAATAATGCACAAAAATTGGTACTCTTGTGATATATTCAAATAAAAACAAATGAAAAATTGAGGAAAAAGTATTTGGTTATATAATGTATATAACAGGGGATAAGTTCAAAAATTGGACACTATGAATAAATTCGTTTGAAGTCCATACCAACTTATTATGAAGGTATTTTTGAAGTCGATTTTAGGTTAGCAATTGGTAGATAATGCACAAAAATTATAATTTTACAATTATATGACCGATCAGTGGCTGAGTTGGCATCGTGTTTGGGTCCCACTTAGGTGTCACGTGTTCTATTCCTCGGCTGGCCAAGTCCACCATCATGACACAAGCAACATTTTAAGTTTTCTATGGTGGTAGTAGGAGATTTTCAAATATTGTCAGGGTTTGTCTTTCATTTTTGAAAAATAAAAAATATGTTATATTTTCTGGAGGCCAACTGTCGGGGGATCAACTGCCAGGGGGTCAACTGTCGGGAAATCAACTGCCAGGGGGTCAACTGTCGGGGAATCAACTGCCAGGGGGTCAACAGTCGGGGGATCAACTGTCGGGTTACCTCCACCTACATCACCGTAGTTCAAAAGGCTTTCACGCAGGTTTGAGCGTTGCGTTGCCCCCAATTAATCACCACCTTCACCTCGAACATCAGGTTCTTACAATTTCTATTGCCAAATAAATAATCTTTAACTCACCTATATTTTACGAGAAGCAAATACATTGCTTTATGTTGGCAATTATCTGTTATCTACATTTCTCTCTCTCCGTTTTATCTTTCATCACAAACTAGTTTGTTAGTCGGTCACCGCCGTCCGTCTGATTATATATTCCGCTAAGTTTTATCGATTGATGCTATCGCGGTGGATGTTTCTGCTACCAATTAGACTGCCATTGCTACCGATCTAGCTGCCGGTGAACTGTTCAAGCCGCGGGGCAATCCGGTAGCCGAGTGCACTGTAAATATTACTATTAGACCGCCTAGTCAATGTAAAATCCATCAATAAATAACCTCTAATGCGAGCTGTGTTCCTAGTTTTATCTATGTATGTATGCACGATTACACGCGTGCTATGCAGAGAATGAAGACTGACCAAAATGACGAGATTAACATATCGAATTATTTATTTTACATAGTTTTTTACTTTACTTTTATGAAGCAATCTTAAATTAGTTCGAATTTCCCAATTTAAGTGTTCCCAAAATGGATAAACGACAATAGTTTTCAGAGAATTAAATGAACATTTTCAGGAGAATTCCATCTGATAAAAAATAAGCGATTTGGTAAAAAGCTATTACTTCGAGGCTTGATATATTTTTAAACGAACAAACACCTTTTTAACCACAAATTTAAATTATAAATAAGTGGTTTAAACCCTGCATTCCATATGTTTACCAATTTATAACATAATTCCTAAGTTCCTGAAAAATTTATGTTATTTTTGAAGATAATATCTGAGCATTTGTAGAGCCGAAACGGTAATCATTAATAATTTAAAATTCCCTCTATAGAAAAAATCACATAGTATTTATTTATTTATAAGTACATATTACATAATTAATACATTTACTTGAGAAGATACATTAGATCACCATAATAGGCAGCTGACTGTTTTATGGTGACCAACGGAGGATAGTTATTTTGAGATGAAGTCTAGTAAGTGTAAACATATTTAAGTAAAATTATTTAAAAAAATGTAAATTGGCGGAACTGTTTCCAATAACTCACAAATTGCCAAAGTTGCCTCGAAAATAAATACAAATAAATAAGGTAGCTGTTATGTATGTACATAAATACACATACATACATACATGCACACATACATGCATAAACATATATTTATGCATACCCACACATACATGTATATGCACATATATACACATACATACATATATATACATATACATACACATACATACATACACTTACATACATACACACATACATGTACACACACACATACATGTACACATACATATACATGTACACATACATGTACACATACACGTTCGACCTTGATCCCAAAATTGATATAGATTTCGTTACTCGAGTGGCACCGAAGGAATCGAAGAAAGGTCAACATAAGCCCATAATTATCAAAATGCAAGCTAGATATAGAAAGGATGATTTCTTGTCTTCAATCCGAAAGATGCAAAATTTAACCGGCAGCGACATCGGATGTGGCGGCGACTCCCGCGTCTACGCTAACGACCACCTGACGAGCGCATCAAAACGGCTGCTGCACCTGACGAAGGAAGCAGCCAAGCAAAATAACTTTCGCTTCGTCTGGTTCCGCAATTGCAGAATCCTTGTCAGAAAATCCGAGGGTTCTCACATCAGATCGATCCGAAAGGCTGAAGACTTAAACAAAATCTTATAAAACTTACACCTACACAAATGTTAACATTTTTATTTCTTATTTTTTATTTCTTCATAATATCTCTGTTTTTAACATGTAATTGCCTCTTAATCTCAGCACTGTATAACAAAATCTCTTCTAATAATTTTAGCTCTCTTGTCTCGCTCACTACCATATTAATGAATCATTTACTTTGCTGGAAGTACTTAACAAAAATAATATTATTGTATTACTCTACTGTAATCACTGCAAACGTACGTTATTATTGTAACCATGTAAATTTAATGGGTTCGATTTCAAAATCAAGATTCACCATAAAATCTTTAAAAAATGTATACTATTTTACAGTTTTCAATGTCAAATTGTCAATTATAATATTATATTCAACTGATCTTTGCTACGTTTCCATAGTCCAACATACTGTATTATTATTATTATTGTTTTCACATAATATGTTGACCTACATGTTCCATTCAAATGCATGCTCTTGGTGAATTAAATATATATTATCAAAATGTTAGAGGTCTCCGAACCAAAACGCATGTGTTTCTTTCCAGCATTCTTAATGCCGATTATGACGTGATATGCCTAACTGAGACATGGCTTCTGCCAAGTATATTTGACTGTGAATTATTCGATGAACGTTATGTAGTGTACCGTTGTGATCGCGACTACATGTTGTTAGGCCAGGCGCTCGGTGGTGGTTCACTGATTGCAGTACGTCGCGAACTGCCCGCGTGCCCCTCACTCTCCCTCCCACCCGTACAGCGCGCAGAGATATCCACAGCTACTCTTGCACTAGGCTCTGGCGCGCGTGCTTCTAAACTACGCATATACTGCTCATACTTCGTCCAAGGTGCGGAGCAGAGTAAATCTTTAAGTGACTTTTTTGAATTTATATCTTCGTTGTATACCAATTTCCCTGATGATGAATTCCTTCTATTAGGAGATTTCAACATACCACATGCCCAATGGCTTCTGCCTTTGACCGCAGACGGTGCCCTGGTACTTAATAGATCCTCAACCGATGCACTAACTTCAACACTTTCTGATTTTTTAGACTTTACCGGCTTCCATCAATTCAACAACCAGCTTAATGTAAACGAGCGTGTTCTCGACCTGGTGATTTCGAGTTGCATGTGCACTGTAAGGGGGTGCAATACACCGTTAGTGCCGGAGGATGCACACCACCGCTCGCTAGAGGTGGTGCTGCGCATGGCCCGCGAGCCGTCCCTCCAAATCCCACGCTCGCGCACGGTCCGCTCCTATCACAGCGCTGACTATGTGCAGATTAATAGCGCCTTAGCAGCCGTTGACTGGACAACGACTCTTAACAGCAGTAATGTAGACTCAGTCACGGCGCGCTTCTATTCAGAATTAAATAAGGTAATTGTCATGCATGTACCATCTAGAACAGTTAACATAGATTCCAGGTACCCCCCATGGTACAGCGCTGTCTTAAAAAAAGTAATTAAAGATAAACGTAATTCCACAAAAAATATAAAATTTATAACCGCATCTCTGACTATCAAACTTTCTCTCTTCTCCGAGAACGACAAAAGCATATGGAGAAGGTGTGCTATGATAATTTTATTAATATGGCCGAAATTAATATCAATACCGATCCCAAACACTTCTGGACCTTTGTTAAATCTAAGCAAAGAAGCTCTGAACTACCTAACAATATGTTTCTTAACTCCCAGCGTGTATCGGGTGGAGAAGCTATAAGTAACTTATTCAACATACATTTTCAATCCTCCTTTGAATCCCCCGCCCCGTCCACCTCGTCTACCAATCGAATATATAATCCAAACACCTCAGTACTAAATCTTAATAATGTTCATATAGACACTGAATTAGTTTGTAAATATCTCAAATCATTAGATCCTACCAAAGGCAGTGGGCCTGATGGTATACACCCGGTATTTTTAAAGAATTGCGCTAATGTTTTATGTTATCCGCTAAGTCTAATATTCAAAACTTCTTTGTCTTCTGGTATTTTTCCACTAGAATGGAAAAGTTCATATATTGTGCCTATATTCAAAAAAGGCGACAAACACAACATAGAAAATTACAGACCAATCTCTAAATTAAATGTAATGGGTAAACTTTTTGAAAAGATTGTTTTCGATATCATTTTTCCTTGTATACGACCACACATCATTTCGAATCAACACGGCTTCGTGAACAGAAAATCAGCAGAAACTAATCTGTGCGAATTTGTTGACACAGTCCTTGTTGCTATGGATAACGGTTTTCAAGTCGATGTAGTCTACACAGACTATTCCAAAGCCTTTGATAAAATTCCACACAGCATTTTAATTGAGAAAGTCGAAGCAATGGGTATACACGGTGACCTCCTTCGTTGGTTAGCCTCTTATCTCGATAATCGTACGCAAGCTGTAACTGTACTGGGGTTCTGCTCTAGCTTTGTCCCCGTAACCTCAGGAGTTCCCCAAGGATCTCACCTTGGCCCCCTTTTATTCAACATTTTTATGAACGATGTTAACAAAACTATTCGTAATTCTCAGCTGTTCCTATATGCGGATGACAAAAAGATTGTCAAAATCATTAAATCTGAGATGGATTGTATAGAGCTCCAGGATGACCTGAACTCCCTGGTCAATGTGTATTGTTTAGAAAACCGCCTTCTTTTGAATGCAGATAAATGTTCCGTCATATCTTATTCTCGAAAGAAAAACACTATACTATATCCGTACATAATTAAAAACAATCTTTTAAATAGAGTAAATGAAATTAAAGATCTTGGAGTTCTATTAGACAGTAAGCTTCTTTTTCAATCTCACGTCGAGCACATCACGTCTAAGGCTTTGAAAATGCTAGGATTTATACTTAGAGTAAGTTCTGTTTTCAAAAATCCACAAACATTTAAGATTCTCTACATATCATACGTCAGAAGCCACCTAGAGTATGCTTCAACAGTATGGAACCCCCATTGTTCTACATATAAATCAAATATAGAAAGAGTCCAGAAAAAGTTTTTGAAATATGTTTCGTTTCGCATGCGAAATGATGTAAATTATGTCTCTATGAACCTCAAAACCCTTGATCAACGCAGAGATATCAGAGACCTAGTAATGCTTTATAAGATAATCCACAATTTTATTGATAGCCCTTACCTATTACAAAATATCAATTTCAGATGTCCAATAAGAGTCACTCGATCTCCAGACATATTTTATATTCCTAAGAGCAATGCTAATTATCTTCAAAATGTGTTTATAAGAAGAAGCTGTAGCACTTTCAATAGATTATGCACAGACATTGACATGTTTAACACGAACCTTGCTAACTTCATAAAATTCGTAAAAAGTAATATTCAACGGAAAACTTAATGTTTCATTAATTCCTTATCTTTCTGTTACATTTTCATTTTTCTTCATTTTCATTACATTTTCTTTTTTGATTTCAGCAGTTTGAAAATACATTTTTTGTAGATTTAAGTGAGTAGATGCACTTTTTCAGAACTGTTTATATTACATACATATATTGTTTTGTTTGTTTTTTTTTATTTTTATTATGGTCTCAAATTTTTATGTCGTTATTTTATTGGTCAATGATATGACTATCTCTAACACTGTTATATATGAACTTGTAATGACTGTTTATAACGCTAATAAATAAAAAAAAAAAAAAAATAAAAAATATATATACAGGGTGTCCGGGGGTAAAGTGCATTCACTTCGGGAGGTGATTCTACATGATGGTAGGAGTAAAAAAGATTAATACCTTTTTTCCGAAATTCCAACTTTTTTTTCCCATACAAAAAGACGTACCTACTAAAAATCCTTAGTGTGAGGTACGATATTACTTGTTGAGAGCCTGCCGGGCGCCCGACTCGATTGTGATTGGCCCGTATCGTAACAGCGGAAAATAACAAATCTGGCCGCACACGCCGGACTAATTTTATCTTTTTACATCAAAACTACCTTTATGTATCTTTTTTACTTGTACTATCATGTAGAATCACCTCCCGAAGTTAATGCACTTTACCCCCGGACACCCTGTATACACCTATACACATACTTACGAGATCATTTACTAATGGAATTGCAATACGAAAAACATATGAAGCACTTGTCCGCAGCATCCTAGAATACAGCTCCATTATTTGGGCACCCTCTGAACAAAACCATATCCTAGAAATAGAAAAGAGTATAGAATAGAGTACAAAAAAGGTTTATGCGTTACCTGTATATGAGGGAATATACATACTACCCATTCCTGTATCCATCGTTGTTCTTAACAAGAATGCTTGATCTTAATACCTTAGAAGCCCGCCGAAAAATATTTTTGGGGAAACATTTTTTTAAGCTGATCTCCGGTATTGTACTGAATCCACCTATGTTGAAGGAGATTAACCTATACGTCCCTAACGCGTATACTCGTGGGAGATCCCACGCACTTTTTTATGCTCCGAAAGCGAGAACTTCTTCCTTTCAAAATGCCCCATTAAATAGAGCAATTCAACTGCTTAACGATTCTGCATTGAGCATTGACATCTTCAATGTTACCTATTAGAGAGTTCAGTAACTATCTTTTGACATACGTCTCAACATAGTGAAACTGCCCCCTTGGACTTTTTTTCTCTTAAATTTTATATTCTTCTCCGTAATAATTTGGTGTATAACTATTTTATGGAGAACCTGAAAAAATAAATAAATAAATAAATATATATACCTACACATCCATATATATATATCTTTATATGTAATTAATTATGTCTTCATATTCCATATGTATGTTCCGAAAATTATTAAAAACACATTTTGTTCTATTATTTAACATGTTAAACGTATGAAAAAAATCACAGTTTTTCTTGAAATGCTACTTTAGACATTTGCCTTGAGTTTCTGATCTTTTTTATACGAGCCGTATTTATTTTTCACAATTTTCGATTAATTATAATCGTTTTTTTAACATTAGCGCGCGCCCTCTAACATTCGTATATAGATAATATGTAACGGAGATATTATCTATGAATATTTTATGGGTTATTAAGTTAACTTTTCGGACAGCGCTCATCATCAGATGAGATGCGATGGATACTCTGTCCGAAACATTGGCTAAAGAGGAAAGGAGCACGACAAGACATAATAACTCAAACATTAATCCAGATAAAAATTTCACTTCTTGATATCGCAGAGTTTAAAGCTAGGTTCCTTTTAATTATAGTAAAGACCTACGGATGCAACAAGAAAGGCAAAACGGTCTCATTGTGATAAAATAATGAATCGAGATAATTAGTCAATCTGCGCCACAGTGTTTCGCGCCTTTATTTTCTACATTTTAAATAGAAGAAAAGCTCAATTATAATAAATACTCTCAGCTGTTTGGATCATAAAACAAAACAAAGCGAGAACACCAAAGGACCGCTGAAAGGGGCCGGGGCCGCCATTGTGTTGAAACGGAATAAAATATTCTATATTGGAACAATGAAAGAATAAACATTTATGCGTTCCAAAACGCCCCACGCAAATTGAAATTCAATTGAAAATTCAAAACCGGCACGCGAGAATCAAAAGAGAAAAGAAATTGGTATTCTAAAAGGATTTGTACAGGAGAAAATAAAACTTGATTTGTTTAGTAGCCTTACCTATTGAGGCTCCAGGTTTTCTTTAGCCTAACACCGGTGCCCTTGTTCGTTCATGTACAATAGTCCCATTGAAGTGAAAACTTCTTCAACACCGTAGAGATTTAAAACTCGAGGAAACGAAAAATAGCGAACCTAAAATGAGACAGTATAATCGGTATCCGCCTTGTGCGGTGCTTCGTAGTCTCCCCTGTTGTCTACTTTAGTTTTCCGAAGGTTTCATTTTACCGCGTCTGATTGCGTTTTGGATAACCAACACCTCTGCTATCGGTCACCCCAAGTGGTTCGTTACGTTTGGTGATTTAGCAGGGGTGCCCGGGTTCATGGGGTGAGATTTATGTTTTGGCGCCGGATGCGTTTGCCCACCTTCGATCCGTCGCCTTATGAGGAATGGATTCATACGTCCCACACCCATTCCCAGAACTCCCTCTTCTTATTTTCCCTTAAAAAAACCCTTCACACGGCGTCCCCAAACATGACAAAGACCCCGAGAAGATTTTTTCCGTGTAGCAGGGGTGCGCGGGTTCACCGGGTGAGGTATATCTAGGTTTTGGCGGCGGATGCGTCTGCCCACCAGCTGGTCTCTCTCGACCCATCGCCTTGCATCGCAGCATACGTCCGTCACCCCTGAACACCGGATCCCTAACTTCTTACCCACCTCTCATACCCTGTTCCTTCCCAGAACTTCCTCTTCTTCCTTTCCTTAAAAAAACCTCTACAAAACGTCTCTAAAGACGACAAAGCCTCGAGGAAAATTATTTTACTCGTGGCCTCCTGTGTGGGATTAATGAAAAAAAAGGATTTTTCTTATCGAATAATTGAAAAATTTACAAAGTCTCACAAAATAAAAAAAAAACCTTATAACTCATTGTGGACGTGATATAGCGAACCGACCCAGTGATTGGCTATACATTAAAAAAAATACTTTTTTAATTTGAATTTTATTTTATTTATTTTAGAGAATGTTGACAGCAAATCAAAGATAATACAATAATACAATAATAAGATAGTTAATTATGCCTATTATGAACTTTCCACTGACGATAATGATAATGAATATTGTAAGGGTGTTTTCTTAATTAATTTATTTTTTAGTTACAATATATGAAAAAAATGGGGGGGGGAGAAGGAACATAGGAATGGGATTAAGAGGCAAAGGACGGGAATATATAGGGATTGAACTTTCTAGTTTGAGTCATGTTGCTTGGTGAGTTTTCGTTTTATGACACGTAAAGTCGAGTTTAAAAATGTCAATGTGAATAATTTTACTTAAATAAGTGTGTGGATATGTAGATAAATAAGGTATGTTTGGAGTTGGTCTTGCAAAGAGTGAGATTAAAGGAAAACGACTGTCTGCTGTTGCGATTTGGAACATGGAATGATAAGCGTTGAAGAAGATCAGGACAATTGATTAAGGTGATTCAATAGTTCAGGAAAAAATCGAAATCGGAATTCACGCCCATTATGGGAGGAGTTTAAAAATACTTGAGAAAAAGCTTTTGGAAAGGTTGGAAAAGGTATTTGAGAATTTTTTTTTTACAGATTGATTTCGTAAAGGCCTGTAAAAAAATATTGATTCCTGTTTTACGCATTGTTTATTGTAAGAAAACTGAAATTTAAAATTGATTTCACGAAACTAAGCGACGTGGAGCCACGCGACTGTTTCCCGCACCGGTTGGGGCGTGACTGATATATGAATTAGGTGTTGCCCAGTGCATGGTTCTTGTGCCCATGCCATAAGGGTCACTTCAAGAATCCAAATTCGTAGAGTGTGGGCCGTATTGATTGATGTCAAAAATAACAACGAGAAAATGCATATTTTATTTTATTTTGTGAAGTTCGGGCGTAAATATCAAATTTTTTTTGCGATTATTATAAAAGAAACTAAATTTGCCACATTATACAATAAAACCAAATCCGAAAAGGGGTTTATAAATAGGAGAGTTTGGACTTGAAAATGTTTTTTATATTAAAGGCTTATTAAAAGACTAATAAAAAAATGACCGATGTTTTTAAGGGCCAAGGTATGTTCTACACAAAGTATTTAATTGATTTATCTATATTTAGATTTATCATAGTATTTATCTATAATACTTCTAAGCCAAATTTTCAAAACAAAAACATGTGATTTTGTATGATTTTGCATTATTTCGTATGGCTTCATCTTAAGGGCTGGTACACATAAACAAGATAAAACGTCGCATCGTGCTACGACGCGGCATCGTACAGAATGCACATTCTACAAATCTCCTCGCTCTACTCAAGCGATAGTTAAAAATTCTTTGTCATTTCATTAGTCTAGGTACATTTATTTCAAACTCATTATTGACTGCTTTTGTAATTCAAGAATTTTTCATAAATGTCTCTAAGAAATAAATAAATAATTTACATACAACTATGGCCTAAAATTAGAGGCTGACAACGAACATATTTATATTTGAATTAAGATAATTATGCTGGCTTGACTTGAAATCAAATCAACATTAGTAATCAAACAAATGTTATTTTTATTCATAACGTCATCAATAAAAATTGTGTTTAAATAATTACTACAGTTGAATAGCGAAAAATTAAAATAAAACAATAGGATTTATAGCACGAAAAATATTAATGTGGAATTCAAATATTAACATATATTTTATCATCATTATTTTATTATGCGGTGTTGACAATGAAAGCTGAACGTTGAAGCAAATTAAAAAAAATAAATTAATATTGCTCGTAAGAAATTAATGTCAATGTTTAAAGTGCACATTAAAAACATATTTATATGGCGAAACTTTTATCGATACATTGAATTGACTGAGATTACATTCATGAGAGTTTGGCGCAATTAAATTTGCCTGAGATTCCCGGGTAACTTCGGGTGATCATAATTCATTCAGCCAATAAAATAAAATCAGTTATTTTGGATAGCCTTTGATTGCAATTGAGTATGAGAGCTGGGTGTATCAATGGTTTTATAATAAAATCAGTCGATACATCGGTACACCAATCTTGCCAGCTGCGATCTATTCATCTTTGGCCTATGTTTGTATTAGACCAAGCAATATCACTTGTGATAATTTTATTTATGTGCATATTTTTTATATTATCGTGATAACGAAAAGATTAATATTTTTCTTCTCTTCCGGAAATTTTCTAATAAACCATTGACTAGAGAGGTTATATTTGTTGATATTTTTATTAACCTTCCTCGGTTCCTCAAATACCATGTACACTTAAGAGCGTTTAACCAGCCAGCGGCCGAAAATCCACATTTCGTCGAAAGATGTTCTTACGATTTTACAGGGCGGTTCCAATGAGAAAGACTAATTATTCTCCCTACCAGCTTTTTAAAATAATAACTCAATATCGATTTTTTTTCTTTCACAATTTGCTTTAATTTATACCTACATTCAAAAATGCTGTGAAAGGCGTGATGATAAAACTATTAAAATTATGTATTTTTTGTAATTATTTTTTTATCATAAGTATTTATAATTTTTCAATAATGTCTAAGCAAAATAACAATGTAAAAAAAATCTTAAATATATTAGTAAGACCGTAAATAAATAGACATACTGAAGTATTTTCGACACAAAACACTTGTGCGGATCTTTTTTTTAATGATTTTATTTTAACTAAAATTTAAATTCTGAAACATAGCTTTCCCAGATAATTTATTGATTTACGAGTATTTTACTGCATGGATTATGTGATTTGAAATGTGCGCTGTATAATACAAAATTTTGTTTGAAAATTTAACAAATCTGCCAACGACCTACGGTAATACCTTATTGTATTAAAAATTAACATATTTTCTCAAAATTTAAAATACACCTTTACTAGATAAAAGAACGGTCTTTCGAAATCAATTTACAATTTTTTATGGAAAAAGTCAATACGTCTAAAATTTGATTAAAAAATGACATATTGAATATATATATGAATATATGAATGCCTTAATTCCGGTCATGTTGACCGATTTCAAAAATATCAATTAATGGTTTTAAATTAAATATAAAATCTAATTATTTGTACATATTTATTAAATAAAATTGTTTCCAGTATGTATTAGTGGCACGTAAGCATTAAAACATGAAATATCAATTAAGTTTTGAAATATGGCTATAGGCCACCGTTTTTCGTTTACAACTATAGGCCCAAACCTTTTTGTCTAGAAAATCAGCAGCAGCCTTTGTTACAGACCATAATCATTTTAGGTTTCTTCTGCTTTGAATCATGTATTTCGAGTATGTTGTGGTTTGTGCTCAACAAAATGAGGCTTTTGTTTTTTTTTCGGAATGTATGAGACAAGAGCTATCTTTGAATAGGATGGACTTTTTTCATACTCGGGTATTATTGACCCTATGAACCCAATATAGAAAAAAACTTAATTTTCTCAATATTAGAGACTTGTTCATACTTTTACAATAAGCTCTTCTGCGAATAATAATAAATGAATAATTTTTAGAACGCCGTTTTTCTTAAAAATCATTCCGTTTATAAACACCCAAGAAACCGGACACATTTAGCAATAACCCGCAGAATCCCATCCCTAATCGGTGATGGTAATAGTGTGAGACTAATGCGTGTGGAAAGGATAGGAGATGGGGGAGAGGAAGGTGGGGATGAGGGATGTACCTAAAAATGTGCCCCGATTAAATCACAAACGTAATTCCCGACTGTTTAAGAACTCTAGAACAAGAATTTCCGCCATTCGAGGTGAGAATGTAGTAGGTACTTGGTACCTGTCATGAAATTATAGGTTTTTATCTCTAATGAGAAGTGAAAGGTTTTATTTAAGATTTCCGCAACGAACAATGAACAGTTAAACAACCAAGAAAATTTCTCAAAGAAATAACGATGATTAATGTCTGACAGATGTGCTTGAATGTTAAGATTTCCGGAAGCGGTTGGCGGCTGTTTCTACTTCCCTTTTCTCCCCTTCTGCCACCTGCCCCCCCCCCCCCCCCCCGACCCCCTCCCCCAAACCCTTTAAACGCACCCCTCACTACTTTCATTCTTTCATCTTTTCATTCGGTCACTATCAAATGTACCTAGCCGCGAAATCACTGCTCTTACAATATTTTGTTTTATGAATTATTTTGTTCATTCAGGAATTTAAATTCAAACTCTTTATCGTTTGATTATTGTCTGAAGCCTTCGAAAGGGTCCATTTTTTATATCCCCACTGTTTTATTGGGGGGTTTATACAATTTGACTACTTTCATGTTCACATCAATGAAAATCACATTTCGTTCTTAATATTTGTTTTTAAATTTAATAGTGTATATTTTTTTATTTAAGGGGTAACGTGGGTTCGGTAGCCAAGAAAATAGGCATATTTCTCGATTTCTTTAAAATTTTATGTAACAATATTGAAAAAAATAATCAGAAAAAAATTCAGAAAATTCGGCCGGTGGAGCCCGGTTTCCGGAGACCTGTAAAAAAATGTCCTCGTGGTACGCAGGATAACTCATGATACGAGTACCTTCATCTGAAATTTAAAAAAAAAAGCATTTTTTTCTGTTAGTAGACTCTGCCAAAAAATGAACTTTTTGGCAGAGTACCTAGGTATTGTGCAAAATAATGATACAAGATAAATAATATTTACTTTTAAAGCAAATTATGTACGTGTTAAAAAATAAGTTTGATTTTTTTTTTGTTAAATCTTATGTTTATCTAACTTCCAAATAGTAATATTTGCATTGTTTGTAGTAAGTGTTAACATAAATGACAATCACATTATGATCACTAAATAATATATATATTATTTAGTCAAAATTAATCAAATTATAATCACTATAATTTTGTGATTATAATTTGATTGTCATTTATGTTAACACTTACTCTCTCCATCTTTCTGTATTATTTTCTTATTACTTTTTATCTTACCTCCCGTTGTTTTATTTTATCAAATATTTGCAATTATATTTGAGGGGCGGGTATGGGCACCACCGCCCCGGGAACCATTTGTCTAACCAACACCGCCTTCTGTGTAGGGATAAGTTAAAAAATATATATACCAATTTCGGTTGGTTGTGATAGATGGTACAAGGTACAATGCATACAATTATTCACGTTCAATGAACTTATGGTTTTCAAAATTGGAACTGATTGCGGGAACCAAGCGATAAACTGCTTAGGAACCAAAAATATTTTATTTAAAAAAATTATGAATAAATAAATCTTTCAGAAATACACATTTTTTTGTTGAATTTTTTGACAGATCTAATTCTGAACCATTAATGATTTTTATGGTTTACTAACGGAACTCATTCGAATGATAAATTTCTGATCGTATTTCTAATTATTATTTTCCTGCCCGCTCAGGGAACCATTTATTGGATAACCAACACCTCTGCCATAGGTCACCCCCTAGTGGATGGCTACGTTTGGTGACTTAGGGGTGCCCGGGGTCATCGGGAGAGGTCTTGGCAGCGGATGCGTTTGCCCACATGCTGCGTGGCGGGCCGGATCGAGAGAGACAGATTGAGGGAGGTCTTTAGACTTTTCCAGCCGGACTCTCTCGACCCATCACCTTGCACCGCAGTTGGAGGGATGGATTCATTCATCCGTCACTTCTGGACATACTGACCTCCAGATTCCTGTAACCCTCATACCCTTTTCCTTCCCAGAACTTACTATCCTTCCCCTTCCTTAAGAATACCCTCCACACTGCATCCCCTAAGATGACATAGGCTTTGAAAGATATTATTTTCCTCAGTGTCCCGTGTGGAGCTAATATTAATAAAAAAAAAATTATCCTATGGCTACAATTTTATAAATACTTTCAGCATCACGAATCCTACAAATTTTTTATTTTATTTATTTTTTTATTTAGTAACTATATATATAATATTTTTTACATTTTTTATGTGAAACATATTAGTTAGATGTATATATAAAATAGAAAATATATTCGTAGTCCTCCTCACTAGGAGATCCTGTGCGATCGGATAAGTTTTTCAGCGACTTCTATGGTTTAACTTCATTGTTTGGATAAAGTTTTCCAGAAACTTCTATGACAATGTTTTAAGTACAGTAGTAAGTTCATTTTCCGATAGTTCCTTCAGCCAACATTTAATGTCCTTAATGTAGCTATTTTTTGTTTTAATTTGTTTGATACTAAGTGGGACTTTGTTATATAACTTTACTGCTAAAAATTCAGAACTTCTTTGACCAAATGAAGAGTTACACTTTGGTATATTAAGTATTTCTTTTTGTTTGGCTCTGGTTTTATGAGCATGTGAGGTGTCTGCCTCTGAATCATTTTTCTGATGTACTAGAATGTTTTTGGCATAGATTTTCTGTATTATATTATCCTTTGATTTTTCACGGGTCTTCGCTAGAACTAACGATATTTATGTCATGGTACAATAGTAAAGATGTCTTTTTATGTGAGGTGAAATACCTTTGAATTAGATACGCTTACATCTCTCAGGTATTTTAAACAGCCAGCGTTGAAAGTTACATTATTTAAACAATGGGTTTGATGGCATCCCATCACTGAACATAAATAACACCTTCTATTATATTAATTTTTACCTACTTAATCTCGAGAGACCACGAGAATAGTAAAAATACAGGGTGGGCCATAAAGATTTACGAATTTCAAAACATTATTGTGGTCAAGCGGCGCGGAGAAGCGCCGCGGACGGAGGCGAGGGTGGTGATGTTCAGTAGATCTATTCATTGAAATTTAGTCGCAATGTAGATATGCACGGGAGAACAGCGTCCATTTTTACCTAAATTGGCATGTAAATAAACAAAATTGTCGTCACTGGGCTGCAGAAAGTCCAAAATCAAAACATCAAAAGCCCCTACATTCGCCAAAAGTCACAGTTTGGGCAGAAATTTCATCCCTTGAAATCATCGGTCCTTATTTCTTTGAAAACCAGAGAGAAGAGTTTGTGACCATGAATTCAGACTGGTACACAACAATGTTACGTGATTTTTTTCTATCCGCAGCAGCATCGATTTGAAGGTTATCACACTAGGACATGGTTTCAACAAGATGGCACAACGTGTCATACTTTTCGAGTGAATGGCAGTTGCAAACGAGATGTTCCCAGGAAATGTGATTTCGCGCCGAGGTCATATTCCATGACCTCTCAGGACTTGACTTCTTTCTATGGGGATACTTGAAAAGTCGAATGTACGTAGGGAAACCAACATCAATTTTCCAATTGAGAGAAATCATCATCCAAAAAATGGCTGCAATTTCATGCGCAATGTGCGAGAAAGTTGTTGCAAAATTTGCGCTGTTTGATAAAATTTGACGAGTGTTTGCGTTGAGATGGGTCACACCTTGATGATGTAATTTATAAAAAGTAAATTTCCCATATGTTTTTACTCCCATATATATATTTTTATGTCAATATGACCATTAGTTTTTTTTTATGATTTTTTCAAATCCGCAAAATTTTATGGCCCACTCTGTATTTTGATAGCGAAATTGTGGGCAATTCTTTGCTAAAGAATTCTAGGTGTGTCTACGTTTGGTCAGTATTTTGAAGGTTATCTGAAAGTGTATTCATAAAAAATGTCAAGCGTTCGATCAAATGTCAGTTGTACGTATCTAGCCATGTGGTTTGTTTCATATGTAATCGTATATGCGTGTCTATTATCTAATGTCCATTTTAGCAACATTACAGGAACCACCAAAGCGTGTTTCTAAAAATGTTTTAATTCATTTATAAAACTGAGCAATTATTTTATTTTATGGTGATTAAATTTTAGGTTATCATGCGGTGTTGCTCTTCCTCCTTCTTTAACCAACGTTTCGGACAGCGTTACAGAGTCCATCATCAAGGCAGATTATGGAAATTATAACGCTGTCAGAAACGTTGGTTAAAGAAAGAGGAAGGGCAACACGGCATAATAATCAAAAAAATAATTACGATATAATTATTTTGACCGTGAAAATCTCAAAATTATATTTACCTACTTCATTGTTTTTGTTATCTCTCTCTCTCCTTTGGGCAATTTATGAGCTATTGGATAGATTTTGTTTAAAATTTCATAAATACTATTTCCCATAATAATAATATTTTAAACATTTCTATTTTCAAGATAAAATCGCCTCAAGTGCGCTTAACAACTTAATTTACGCATTTATCCATTTCATTTAGACTTATAATTTCTATTTATTACTAGTGGCTTATAACTAAGTTGAATAATTAGTGACTTACAACTGAAATTTATACTAGTGACTTAAAGCTAAACTATTATATGACTTACAACTATGGCTACATACTTAGACTAAAGATTTACAATAAAGAACTCCAGTCCAATTTTTTCATTTTTTTTAATGAATGACCTTTTAACTTAAATAACTGCATATATTTTTTAAAGTTAGTATTAATAGTTAAAATAATTGTCAAGTTTAAATTTTTCAAGATCCCCGAAAACCACCGTATACGATATACGTTAAAACTACATAAAACTATTTATACCAGTGGTCGCCCAATGGTCGAAATTCGACCATAATTAATTTAAATTATATAGTGTGTGTAATGTTTTTTTTTATTGATTTTTTATGCATAATTAAAAAAAAATATTAGCATTCTGCATTCCTCTATATAAACTATAAGTGTGCGACATTTCATACTCCTCCTTCCGCGCAATTTTCGTTAAAAGGGGTACAAAGTTTTGGCTTCAGGTATTAATATACCGATTAACGACATCCGTTGAGAACATTGAAAATTCACACATACGAGTATTTACATACTAACACAGATAAAACTTTATTCAGTAACCTTATTTGGAGACCGCAAATTATTAATTAAATTCAGTGTTTATCCCGAGACCATACTACAAAATATTTGCTTTCTGTATAAATTTAGTCCAATTTTGCACTGACCAATTACTAACCAACCAACTCTTAAGATTTTTGTTCCTGACCAGAGCACTCGCACGTGAAATCATAAAACTTGTTATCTGAAATGTTAATAATGGTGTACGGCGAATAGGTTTACAATTTACCTCTTATCGCTTGAGAACAACGAACATCGATTGGGAACGGTCCGATGCATAAAATTACACTGCATAAATCAGCTTTTTATTGATAAGACCACATCTTGGTAAAATTGCATTGCACGGTCTGTTGAACCGAGTATTTATGAAGCTTGAAGTTATAGTCCGGCCTGTCGACCTTCGCCGAGATGATACTCAAATGATTGATGAATGGTGTTCTTTCTCTAGGCCACTTTGTTGCTTTACGAGTATATGGTTCATGATATGCTTAGTAAATAGATTGTAGAAACCAACTTTATTTTTCTCATGATCCTTTTCTACCATATTTTATTCGTTAATATTGGAAATGCAGGTGAGTAATAAGTAATTATTGACGAAATACTTGCTTTCTCTTTTTATACTATTTGTTTATTCCTGCTAAAATAAATAATGTAACATAATAATTATATGTGTGAGTGAATAATAAGACATTTATTGTTAATATGTTTTATTTAAAGTTTTTCTTTTATATATGTTACAGAATTGTTTTTAAATTAAAAACAGTTCTGCTCCGCAATTATTATCAAGCGTGACCGTTGCTTCGCCTTCCAATGGCATTATAACACTGCGGTGAAGCCATTTACAGACGATCTTCTGTAAAAAATTAAACATTTACTTACAAGTGCCTTTAAATCGTTTAAAAACATCCGAAATTTCTCATATTTTATACTTGTCACCGCATATCATGTTCATTTATTTTGTAAGTTTGTGTTGCCTTTCTTTAAAATTTTTGTAATGGGATGACCTTCATGACTGAGCACTAAGAGCATTGGGTTTGCGACCAGAGAACGTGAGTTTAAATCCCGTCCCAGTTCTGTTTTGGTTAAGATTTTTGACTTGTCGAAATTAAATCAATTATATTATTGACCAAGCATAGCGAAGTCCTGTTTTAACTCGACCGTTATGCATTTCGTCTTTTTGTTTCCGTTTGAAGGTGGTGGACGTGTTGGATACTGCTTTTTATCTAGCAAGAGTTCGCATGAGCGTAGATGCTTCTACGAGCTGTCAAATCGGAATAACAAATATTATGGTACCTATCTGCCTGAAGAAAGTTTGAAAAAAGAATTGTCATTGAGGTAGTGACGTTTCTTTGGACAAATTGTAAAATTCCTCATAGGAAAAATAACATAAAATTTATGGTTTATAATTAGGTGGGTTAGAACCTGCTTGCAAATCTATGATTTTAGAGAAAATTTAGGTTTTGATTTAAAATAAGAAAAAAATAGAAATATGCTTTTATGGGCCCGAAATCTACTGATCACAGAACTAGTGACCGACCGAAGGTTCGGTTTCGGTTTCAGGTTTATTTTTATAGTTTTGAAGTTTCGGCGAAAAAATCTAATTTGGGCATCAGTTTCGGTTTAGGCAGATTTTCTGAACATGTGAACCGAAACTCTGCAACAGATCTCAGTAAATGGTAAATTTAGTCTTAAGAATGTTGAGATTGTAATATTATGCAAAAAAAAGTTTTAACTTTTTATTTATTATTTGGGCATGATGTGAGCATTTGCTATTGGATTGTAACCTAATTATTATAATTTATTGTTTTCTGTAATGCATGTAATGTTATTAGACTCAGATCGATTGCTGGCAGAATGTACACATTAAATTTTTCCTATCAATTGAAACACTTAAAATAATTTATATGTCACTAGCAGAATCTATTTTAAGATATGGATTAACAATATGGGAAAATACTACTATAACCAATCTGAAACAAGTGCAAGTTGTACAAAACGCAATTGTAAAATTATTGGTCGTCCCCAATATTTTCAAACAGAGACAAAATAAACCGTTGCTGTTTCAGAGTGCCAAAATTTTACCTGAAGGCAATACTTTGGCACAAAATTATAATTCAGCATATATTTACCCCGTATCATAAAGAGAAATTAGAACATAAATACAGCACTAGATTCACGCGTAACGACGGGTTAAAAGTTCCGAAATTTAACAATAAGTACGGACAGAGAACGTTTGAATATATCATACCGAAGATATTTAATTTATTACCTGACACTATAAAGCAATGTAATTCTATGAATAAGGTTAAATATATGGTGAAAAATTGGCTATCGGAAAAAAAGATTTATATTGATTTTGATATGTATGAAAAAATGTTGAATCTGTAGAATTTTAAATTTAAAAAATGTATAAATATGTAACTAAAATATAAGCACCTGTTGACAAGCCGATTCAATTGGCTTAGCAGGACTTGTTTGTTGATTATATTATGTATTATCTATTATTTAAATTTAAAAAAAAAAAAAAAAAAAAACCAGTAAATGTTCCTAATAAAATAAAATAAAATAAAAGCAATTTAAATTAAAATACTCAATTAATGAGGTCCTTCCTTTATAATATGCATAAGTGTTGATTATTGACAAATTTTTGTTCCAGGAAGTAGTTAACATGTTTGTGAATTTTTAGCAATATCAAAAAAAAAATTTTTTTCACGTACTTCAATTTAACACATGTTAACTGTTTGTATAAGTGTAAAAAATAAGTCAAATTTCAGTAAATAATAGATTTTTAACATGTTTAAATAAGTTTCGGTTTCGGCCGAAACTGAGACAGCTACCGAAGATTCGGTTTCGGTAGAAAGTCCTGTTTCGGTCGGAAACTACACAGAACTACTAGTTTAGATATGATTTGGAAGAAAATGGAACTCGGCGTGCAACAAAAAATGATTTGTCCTTGTACAATACACTCGAACATATTGTGTCGGTATCCGCTTTAAATGCTACTGTCTGACATTTAATTATCATATAATCACTATCTTGCATAAAATTAGTTAATAATTTCAACCTTTCAAAGTTCTTGCATACTTACCTTGCTCGTATCTCTTCCCACCTAAAGCCTCTCTCGACTTGGCTGCACCAGCGCTTCGCGTTTATCGTGTCAGCAAAAAATACATACGATTCTTGTATTAGGTAGTTAGGTACCAAACCAACAATCGCCTACTAACTAACCTACTGGTAAGTGGAGGTAGGGACCTCGCCGCGAGTTATGGTACTGACACACATGCTCATTAATAAGCCGGCTTATGAGCTTGCTCATTTATGAGCATGCTCATCAACTATTCACATTTGCTCATAAATTAACAGGTTGCTTTGAGCTTTCTCATGAATGAGCATGCTCAAAACCAACAATTGAACACACATGCTCTTTAATGCGCATGCTCATGTCAAATAAATGGCAAATGGAGTCAGTTCCATTCGCCCAGTACTAAACAAAATAATCTTATTGCTTGCAACGCAATTATTTAAGAATCTTCTGATGAAAGAAAAGAAAAAGGTTGATTTGGGTCCAAGATGTCAAGAAATCCGAAAATTATAAAATAATTATAATAAATGCTGATTTCAATAGAATGTGTTTCATTTTTAAGGTAAAGGAACATTTGGGGAATTTAAAAATCAATTGTGGGTATTTTAGTGACCTTATGTTCCAAATACATTCATAATTCCCATAATAAATCACGAAAAACAAGGTTTTTTCGTCTCCCCAGTGGGATATTTATGAAATTTTTGCAAAGAATGCGCTGGCGCGAACTAAGATCGGATCGAAATAAGCATGCTTATAAGCTAGCCTGTTCACACATGCTTATAGGCTTCCCCATTCACCCGATAATCCAATGAGCATGCTCAATACTAGCAACCTCACTGACACACGTGCTACTAGGTAGCATGCTCTTTGGCTTCTAATGAGTGAGTGAGTATGTCCGTAGCATTAGCAGTAAGAAGTATTGCCGGCTATCTGGAACAGCTATCTGCTGCTTCTCTCGGCGAATCACACGGAGAAGTGGGTTAATGAAGGGGTCGCTGCATACTAAACTGGTTCACATCCTGCAAATCATTATCTTATATCTCTTAAACATTACTACGTGTTCTAGATAAGAAAGCAGGCTTAAGGTATTCGCACAATTATGCAAGGATTATTCGGGCTTCGTGCAAAATCATTTGCAATTTACTCTAATGAACACCTTTGGACATGCTTTGGACCCTTCTTGTATTTATAAATATGGAGCGGTGTCGAGAAAAAAAGGATGGTAACGTTTTGGATAGTACACGAAAACACGTCTCCATACTTCCGCTTCTCAAAATACACTGGATAAATTCAACGATCTCAAACTTGCGCGAACGTATAGAGAAGGAATGTCACTTCCATATTCCACCTGGTGCGCTTTTGAAGGTCATTTTTTTTACGCTGTACAAGCATGTGTGCATTAATTTTCAGCCTACCCTAGTAGCTACAAGGAAAACTGCGAAATGTATGTTATTTTCACCTATCTGGAAGGTGGGTATTGGATTACCAACACCTCTGACATAGGCCATCCCAAGTGGTTCGCTACGTTTAGTGTGTCTTGGTTTAGCAAGAGTGCCCGAGTTCGTCGGGTGAGGTGTGTTCAGGTCTTGGCGGTGGATATGCCTGCCCACCAGGCGCGTGGCGGACTGGCTCGGGAGAAGCCAGTTTGGGGAGACCCTTTATCTCTTCAGCTGGTCTCTCTCGATCCATAGTCTTACACCGCAGCGGGATGGATGGATTAATACGTCCTAAACCCCTAGATTCCTACTTACCCCCCTTACCTTTTTTCTTCCCAGAACTTCCTCTCCTTTCTTTCC
Organism: Limnephilus rhombicus; assembly: GCA_929108145.2. NCBI lineage: Eukaryota > Metazoa > Arthropoda > Insecta > Trichoptera > Limnephilidae > Limnephilus > Limnephilus rhombicus. The sequence goes on along the minus strand of OV815277.1, from coordinate 54,274,451 downwards.
TTAAAAATTACCATCTACGCAGCATCCCTAAATATGACATAGACTCTGAGGAAAATTGTTTTCCTAATGGGCCTCCTGTTTATGCTTAATTTTAAAAAAGAAACACGCAACTTACGCAAAACACAAATCATATAATAAAACCCACAGGAGGTTTTCGCAAAATTGTTCGGTCCTGAAATTTAAGATGGATGGCATGAGTGTTTGTACTTATTTGTATAATCCTGTATATTTCCACTGCCCAATTCAGGTGGAATTATACTACATTTTGGAAATATTATTGAGTATTACATTTTTTTTTGTACTTATAATATTATTTTCGTACAATGGGAATTTGTACCCATTAAGTTATCGTAAGTAGCTTCCCAACAGGAGCTTAGTTCAACAATACAAGTTAAGTATGTAATAATAAATAAAAGTAAGAATCTAAATGACAGCACAATAACATAAAAATATATAAACGTACTCGTACATGCATTTTGTGATCCACGTACACCAGTTTTAATTTATTTAATATTAACGGTATAAATATACCATTAAAAAATAATTGCACCTCGCATGAAAAAAACATTCAATTAGTAGACCAATTTTTTTATACCGATAGAACAAAATTCAACGCGCAAAAAAATATTTTTTATTATTATTATAATTTTCAACTTTGGACTTAGTTGCACCATCTGTTGGGTCGGCTAGTGGCCAATTTCAAATATTTATATTTTTGACTGAAGATTGAACTTTCATCCCACGAGACAATCCCGAGGACCGGATCTTAACATCAACTTTGAACTTTTAAAATGTGTGATAATGATGAATGTCACACAATTTTAAATCGACAACGAGCCCATCTGCCGAGTTTCAGCTTGATGGGTTGTCGGGAAGTGGGTTCATTTCCAATTTCAAGATTTGCATTCATTCATTCACGAAAACAAAACCGAGATTCGATTATTCATCTGCCCTCATAATGAACACTATAATGCTGCGAAATTTGGCTAAAGAAGGAGATAACACGGGATAATACCCCAATAATAAATCATGGCACACCAATTTTGTTATTTAATTATATACTTCAATATTTGCAAATTCACTTGGTGGCATCATTTTAAACCTACATTTTTATTTTTTTTTAAATATCGACATTTCAAAACCAAAGTTTTTTTAATCAGGAAGCAAAGTATAGTATTTAAGTATTGACAATTTTGATTAAAAATGGTGGTTTAAACAAGTTTTGTTATTTTAATTTTTATTTAATTAGTAAGTAGTAGGGGTTCGATAAAATTAACAATTCTGCCCTTTTTTAAGAAACCAATATTGGAATGGATATTTTAGAGAAAAAAACGTACTTAAGTGTTTTGTTAGTTTCAAAGATACAGTAGAATTCGGATATAACGACTTCGCTTATAACGGATTACCGTTCTTTGCGAAGACCAATATTGGAATGGATATTTTGGAGAAAAAAACGTACTTAAGTGTTTTGTTAGTTTCAAAGATACAGTAGAATTCGGATATAACGACTTCGCTTATAACGGCTTACCGTTCTTTGCGAAGACAATTAAACTCAAGTTCGGTTTTATAGTTAGGTACTGGGAAAACATATCCGTTTGGTATGAGTCCGTTTTAGGCGACCAACTGCTTAAAGTGACCTATTTTAATGAAAATTCGTCCGGTTAGAATGAGGCGCAGTATTTTGTTTACAAAACTTACGCACCGATACATCGCCGCCCGAGCCTCGCCTATTCCCTGCGCGCACATCCTTAACACCTATCCTTATTAGCACGCGTAAATCACAGTCAGTGTTTATCATCTGTTATGACTAAGTTTAAAAGCTCGACACAATGAGTTCTTATACTTCACCGTTTAGAAGCCGGTGAATCAAATGTAAACCCTCGGGAAGGAGTTCGGCGTGTCTCATGTAAAAACAAGCTTAAATTATCCGTCCGTTTTGTGCGTCGTCCGGTTAGTACGACAAAGTACCGCCGCCTCCTTGAGGGTCTATATCCATATATGTGTTTTTCAAGTATCTTTCTACAGAGGGTTATATAATTTGTCTGAAAGGAAATTAGGATGAAGGGAAGTTGACACATATTATATCGGAAATTTTAACAACCAATTTTTACGTTATTATAACTATCATCACTTCGAACTTTCAACGAATCAGCAAGTTTATGTTTAGATAGCCGATAAATTATGAAGTATCATGGGAGTAACTTAATAACTGGGGGCGTTTCTACCTCATTGTTATAGCCAACTCAGCAACTCGCATAAACATCAGCTGGGTCGAGTTAGGTCTACCACGCAGTTCGTATAATATATTCTAATCTCAACATGTTGACAATTTTGTTAAAATTCATAATTAATGTAATAGTATTCATGGTTAATTTGACTGCGTGGAAGACGGTCGTCGCTACAATCCATTTATAAGATGTATTTAACGACTAAATTAAATTTGATTAATTTTCACAACTGGGCCATAAAAAATAGATCTGCTTTATAATAGTAAATAACAAAAACACAGAAAAGGAAAGACGGGTTCACAAATAATTTTTATGCAGTATTTTATAAGTCAATTGTTTAACTACTTACCTGCGTATATATATATATATATATATATATATATATAATTTTTTTTAAGTGAAAACTTTTTTAGCACCGTTGTGATGTGAAACTCGATGAAACGAAAAATAGCGACGCTAAAAAGACATAAACACATACGAGTATATCTATAGGATTTACAATACTATACAATCGGTCTACCCTTTGTGCGGTGCTTCGTAATCTCTACCCTTTTGTCTTCTTTGGTTTTCTGAAAGTTTCACTTTTACCGCGTATGAATTGCACACTCTGATTTTATTGAAGTGAAAACTCCCCCCCCCCAGAATACGTGTACTTTTTTAAGTACAATAATTTTAAAATTTTCAGAATATTATCACGAAAAATAAATACACGTGATATCTCATTAAACCCCCCTCCCCCCCTCGTGATATTTCGTGATTTTTCCGAACCCCCCCCCCCGTGATTAATGGACGACCCCTTAGCACCGTTGAAACTCAATGAGACAAAAAATAGCGACACTAAAGAGAGACAAACATACATATATACGGTTTAGCCTGCGAGAGAATGAGATAGTATAATCGGTCTCTTCTTTGTGCGGTGCTACGAAGCCTCCCCACTCTTGTCTACTTTAGTTGTGTGAAGGTTTCACTTCTACCGCATGTGAATTGGACACTCTGTGTTATTTTTTATTATTTTTTTAATGTGAATAACTCTCAAGAGTCCCTGATACTCCGGTCTGGGGCTAGTGAGATTATGGCATCCCCAATTCGAGTATGCTGTAAGGCTGAAGGTAGTGGAAAACTGGAAAGGGGAAGGCGATGGGGAAGAGGAAGGTGGGGAATTACCTTACTTCTCAGATCTGATCACCAAACACGGCTAAAGCCTTTTCAAGCAACGTTTCAATTAAATTTCAACGTTTCAACGACCTCTGTAGTCCAGTGGGTAAGACTCTTGACTCACAATCCGGAGGTCGCGGGTTCGAACCCGGCATGCGCAAATAAATTTTATTTGATTAATTTGTGTTATTTCACAATTAATTCATTTAAAATAATGTATAGTATATTTGCGGCATGTTCCAGAGTGGAAGATACTATCAGTATCGCCCTGGTGTAAGACCACCATTCAGAAATTGAAACGTTGCTTGAAAATGGCTTTAGCCGTGTTTGGTGACTAGATCTGAATATCCAGGTACTTCCCAACCTTCCTCTTCCCCACCTCCTTCCCTTCCCCACTACCTTCAGCCTCATAACATACCCCAATTGGGGATGCCATAGTCTCACTGGCTCCAGACGGGAGCAGTTGAGATTCTTGTGCGGTAATCACTGTAAAAAAAAAAAAAAATCTAAATAGTGGTTTAACACCAGGGTCGGTACTGATACGGTAAAATTTATTTGCGCACTCCGGGATTTGATCCCGTGACGATCGGATTGCGAGTCAACAGCCTTACCCCTCGATCACAAAGTAAAGGGGCATACATTAATTACGTGGGCAGTTTTTCTTCCAATCTAGTCCCCCCTTGGTGAGATAAATTTGGGCCACTTCGTATATTCTTTTCAAGTAACGTGAGATTTTGATGGACCTTCCCCTCTTTTGATCTCACTTAATTAATGTATGCCCCCTAAGCTTTAAAAGACAATAATCCAAAAATAGTTAAATAGGTCATTTTTCTCTTTCGATCTGCGTCATCTCGAAATATTTGTCGAAAAATAAGGACATCTTTGACGACGTGATATTACGAGAGTTTTTAATAGAATTTGAATAATTCATTTACTTATTGTTTTGGAACATTTCCTCTCTGCCTACCCCTGCGGGGAAACGGCGTGGTAGTTAGTTAGTTAGTTATGTAACCCTAAAAATATTCACATTCGCGTTACATTATAATTCTTTTCCATGAATAATGATGGTATTAGATAGAGTAAGTTCTGCTAGTAAGTGAAGCATCTGGCCCATAATGATATGTAAACAGAACTTGAATAAAGCTTGCACAGAACTTGATTTTTTTTATGAATTTTCAATTTGGGAGGCGGATATGGGTAATGGAACCATTTATTGGATAACCAACACCTCTGCCGTAGGTCATCCCAAGTGGTTCGCTACATTTGGGGATTTAGCAGGGATGCCCGGGTTGATTGGGTGAGGTTTGTCCGGGGCTTAGCGGCGGATGTGCCCACCAGCGCGTGGCAGGACGGATCGGGAGAGATTGGTTGAGAGAGACCTTAAGCAGAACTTTTTTGGAACATCGACTTGCACCGCAGTGGGAGGGATGGATTCATACGTCTGTTACACCTGGACCCTCTGACCCCCAGATTACTTCACACCCCTCATACCTTATTTTTCCCAGAATTTCCTCTCCTTCAAAGGAAAAGTCCTTTAAAAGAACCTCCTCACAGCATCCCCGAAGACGACATTATTATGTAAATGTTTCTCAAATTTTTAGCACACACGATGATGTGAGCTAGCTTGAGATTAATAAATAAATTAATACAATATACATACTTACCTATTCTATTTTATTAATGCATGTGTTATAGATTTTCTCTCAGATAACCGATCGCTGCATTCAATGAAGAGATCGGGTACACTGACTTGCTGCAGATAGCATGTGACTGATTGGTTCCATTCTAACAAATTATACCATTAAATACACTTTACTCGAACAGTATTCTAGCTAGTTCGGATTGCAAATAACAGTTTGTAGCTAATAATAGCAATTGTCGCAAAACCAATAAATACGATGGTTAGTCTCTAACAGCTTTGTAATCAATCAACTGTCATGCATTACACATTATATGAATATTGAATGAATTAGAAAATTGTTACGTTACTGTCATTACCGACCTATACATTATATGTATTACCGTCAACAAGAATTACTTAAATGGCTAAGTCATTATTGAAGAGTTGTTAAAGCATTTTTTCTCCCTGACAAATGATTATTCTCCTTAGATATCTTGCAGTAAGGTCCGTTTCGATAAACTAAGCCCATCGGCTCATGGGGAAACTGAAAAAAAAAACATTTGGCAACTCAATCGCTAATCACAGGAAAACAACTAGCGAATTTCATTGGCGGTCCGCACACAGATAACTTTTCAAAGACCAGTTGTCAAGGGCAATGCAAGCAGTCACTCGCAACTCGCAATGCTAGTTGCCGCGGCCGGCGCGTTTCAGTTGCCAGGCTGATAGGTCACTCACGACCTGTCAAGTTTTCGAGTAATTGCGATATGTCTATTTTGCGGTATATGTATTTTTGTAAACCAGCTGATATAATGACTGAAATCGTAAAGTTGAGTTGCGCCGTGAATTGAGTTGCCTACCAGTTTCAGTTTGGTTTCGGTTTCTCCATGAGCGAAGGGCCTTACAGTTTCAATAAATTGCGAAGAGGATCGAACCCGCAACTGATAATGAAACTCAAATGCATATTTTTTAAAGTGGTAGACGCTCTAAGGCCTAATTCTTTCGTAGAAATTCACACATGACAAAGTCATCAAATGGCCGTTCGGCGCCTTTTGTATAATTGAAAGGTTCTGCCGAATTGAAGTCCGCTTCGGTTTTGAGCATATTGTGATCAGCAGAAGAGGACAACTATCACGTTAAAATTCTCACCTTTTTACAATTTGAGAGAAAGCTGACACTCCCCTATAATCAGCGCAGCGGTTAACGGGCCATGTGATGACAATGTTACATATGAATTTCTGCAAAACAATGGGGTCTAAGTGAAGTCCTGTTGAAAGAAAACTATTTAGATTAGACATGTTGCTTGAAATGGCCTTAGCCGCGTTTGATGACCAGATCTGAATATGTACGATTTTCCCAACCTTCCCTTTCCCGTCTCCTTCCCTTTTCCATTCACAATATACCCCAATTGAGCATGCCATGATTCCACCGGCTTCGGTTGGGAGAAGTTCAGACTCTTCTACAATATCCACTTATTATAAAATGAGTAGACCGTTGCATTAGGGGGCTATTTTTTATTTTTCCAGTAATGTAACAAAAAAACATAAATCTAAGAATTGCATCACCTTGGGAATTCACTTCATTTATTTTCGTTTCAAAGGTACATGCACTTACAGAATGACGTTCCACTAAACAATTAATTATTTAATTATTTTTCACGTTCTCCATAAACCAGTTATACACTAATATGTCAAGGAGAAGATTACAAATTAAAAAGGTATGGCGACAGTTTTACTATTTTGTGACATGTGTCAAAAGAAAGTTGCTGAATTGTCTGTAAGTGCTCCATTTGGGAGGCGGGAATGGGTACCGCCGCACCGGAAACATTTACTGGATAACCAACACCCCTTCCATAGGTCCCCAAGTGGTTCTCTACATTTGGTGACTTAGCAGGGCTGCCCGGGTTCATTGGATCTTGGTGGCGAATGCGATTGTCCACCTAATGGCCGAATCGAGAGAGACTGATTGAGGGTGACCTAACCTGGACCTCTCCAGTCGAAATCTCAGGACACATCGCCTTGCACCGCAGTGGGAGGGATGGATTAATACGTCCGTCACTCTTCGACATTGACTCCTAGATTCCAACCCACTCGTTATACCTTTTTCCTTCCCAGAATTTTTTCTCCTTCCTTTCCCTAAAAATATCTTACTTTCAGCATCAGCAAAGATGATATATGCCCTGAGGGATTTATTTTTCCTCTGAACCTCCTGTGTGGAGCTAATGTAAAAAAAACGTTCAAAATGTCGACGGTCAATGCAAAATCGTTAAAAAGTTGATTGGTTTTAATTGGTGCATTTTGAAAGAGAGAGGTCCTTGCTTTCGGAGCATAACAAATGCACATTATATTATTAATCGATACTCGTTACATAATTGGAACAATATTCACGTGGAAAATGTAATATTCAATATTCAGGTGAAAATGCGCATTACTACGGTAGATTTAGTTCTGTATCTTGGAACAAGGAAAGATCTATGCAAGCGCGCTCTTGTAAAATTTGTTACATAAAAAATAATGTAACAAGTGAATTATCTGTGTATGGGTACTTTTGGTGTGAAGTTTGTTAACATTCAACATCTTTATATTGGTAGCATTGAAATGTTTACCTTTGCTCAGTTGGTGATACTGAGGATCTGCACAGAGGGGTTCACTAGGTAGGACTGGCCTTGAACTCTTCATTCTTTGAGCAGCCACAGGTGACCACGGCCACCGTCCCTGTGGCGGGTCGACGTAATCAAATAGTCGTAGTTCGCCATTATTTTAACAACATGTGAAGATTGTTAAATCCGCGCCCACCAGCGGCATCCATTATCGAAGACCATCAGGACAATCATTAAAATCCTGGATCAGCAGCGGAGAACCATGGGAGCACATTATTTCTGCTGGATTAAAACCACATCCAGCATCTGCAGACGCAGACATCACAAGACCTTCCGATTATGCCTGGAGCAAGAGGTGCTCGCAGAGATGCGGCCGAAAATCGCCCACCTTGGCCGTCATCAACATAGTCGGCTGGCTGGCAACCGCCCTGGGACGGGACGTCGTTGGGAAACCGCGGGACTGGAGGGCTGTTCGTCGCTCCAGCCTGCCGTTCAGCACATGTCAGCAGCGGAGGGAGCTGACCGCCCATCTCCGAAGGCAGCAAGCAGCAGCATGGATCGCCTACATATGGCATTCACCCATTCATCGACTCCTCAAGATTAAACGGTACTAACGCTCCATAATATGCCCATTCAGAATTTAGTCTAGCCCTGATTTTTATTTGTACTTAATTAATAAATTAATTTAACTGTCTCAAAGCACTATACTATTTCATTTAAATAACCTATCCTCATACAAAGTATTTTATAGCCGCCTGCTTAAGGTCCACGCCTGAGAAATTCTCAAGTAATAATTACACTTGTCTCTTGCTCTCCGTGTATTATATTCCTAACATTTTAGCTTCCAATGTGAAAGTTAAATGTTTTCATATCATTTTGGCGCTTCAACGTAAATATTTTCATAACAAATTGTCGAAAAAGGCGATCTTTCCAACATCTCTGGTTTGCGGATGTGACCGCTCAAGTGGTTGTAAGCCATTAACAGCAAAGCAACTTTCCGTCCGTTGGTAAGGTTATTATCCCCAACATTCCGGATAAGAGGGCTGCCGGATATAACCAGCGATAGTACCCAAAGTCACTAAAATACATATAAATATCTTGGAAACACCTTTTGATGTACAGAAGTTATGCATTATGCAATGCCCTGCAGTCTTCCCTCATTAAACATTCAGCGGCGAGTCATTACTCGCAGCCTCTTCATATCTACAATTCTGTATATTCTTGAATGCGGAGTACAGCGGCATCCGGCACCCTCTGCAATCCACAGCTGGCCCTCAAGTCGTGCAAAACCTTGGAAAATCTTTATGAGAACTTTTATTAAAATTGTAATATTTCTTTAAGTTGGTGGTCCATGCAGTTTGCAAATTTAATCACCGAAATTTTGATTTACTTTAAGATTTATAATGTTTTCCGTTGTGATAGCTTTTCTACAACATGATCTGGCAGTTATTTTTTATTTGTTGGAATGAATTTGTATATTTCTAACATTATTTGATAATGTGGGTCTTATTTGGTGCTTTACCCCATTTTACAGTTTAATAAAATTCACTAAATTATTAAATAAAACTGAGATGAAATAAAGAAAAATACAAAGATAATCGCGATAATTAATATATATTTTTTTAAATCTTCATTTGTTATGAGGTACCTACAGTTGAATATAATGAAGTATGTTTTGTGATGGTTTGTATATTAAATACGCATTGTTCTTTAATCCAACTTTTAATTTTGTATCTGAAATATTTTTTGTTTTCTCATTTTTTGTCTTGAGTAAAAGATTGTCGAATGCTTTTAATGCCAGGTATTTGTTGTCTATTCGTACAAAGGTTGTGTTTACCGTCGGAGTTTTTACATATTTTTTGAACAGGTGTCTAACTGGTCTAATGCAGATAAGTTTTTAGATTTTCACGGCCAAAAGTATTTTCGTTATTTTTTGGGGTATTGCTACTGGTGACTAGCGATCACTGGATGACAGTGGATTCGAGGAACAGTTTTTTGGAACCAGTTCCTATTGGAGCACGACTGATTACGAAGGCAATTGAAATCTACAACCATTTTGAAGTATACTGTAATAGCAGTTCGTAGTGGAATTGAGCTAGCAACACGGTATCGCTTCCAATTACATAAGCACACATTTCACCACTAACATGGACACTGTAACGCTTTCTCGAAAAGTTGGCTAAAGAAGAAGGTAGCGCAACACGGCATAACACCCCAAAAACAAACAACGAAAATGGTCTAATGAAATTTATTTTTTGGTCAAAATTGTAGCTTAGTAGTGTTTTTATGTATAAATGGCGTACATTAATCAGTACGTCAAACATTACACGCAAATCATTTTAAAGATCCCACTTTACCTATTTGTGCACACCGATAGAGGTTCAAATTTGTTGGAAACATATTGCAGCAGAAAAGTTCGTGAATATTTTTTATTCTTGATTATTCTGCAGCAATTGTTCTTGTCCTGATGTGTTCTTCGCGTAATCCCCAAATAATTCACAAATCCTACAATAAGTTATATAAAATCCCGTGATTTTTCACAATTTTTAGTAAATTATTAAATAACGAACAAAAGCCCATTGTTCAGAGAAAATGATTCTAGGGAAAATTATTTTATTGCAGTTATTTTTCAGTATACACGACTCGGAAGGGTACGGCTTCCATTTAACTGAATTAAACATGCCTTTCGTATAATATTCCCGAAAGAAAAGTTTCATCCCTTGACCGAAATATGATCCAATTGGATTTCCGAGAAAACTTTTTTAGGCGAACAAATTTCAGTATTTTTTAAGAGTTGTTGATGCTAGGAATACCTTATTAGGTTGTCTTCGGGTTATGGTCTTATTTCTCTACCACAAACAATGTGAAACGTATTTAATATGCCTTTGTACATAACAATATTACTAGTTTTCGGTGTTTGTTTTCAAAGTCGGGTCTCCAGTGATCAAATGTTTACAAATCTTCGGACAAAACAAAATCATTGGTCGGGTCCAAAATGTTTTAGTGTTCAAAAACATTGTCGTCCTGCTCCAATAATTCATGTTTGCACAAACATTTGATTCAATGTTTGTGGTAATATTGTCGCTGGAGACGCGGCAACTAAATGTGATCACCACATCTGCTCTGATGGTGGACATTGTAACGCTGTCCGAAACGTTGGCTAAAGAAGGAGGTAGCGCAACACGACATAACACCCCAAAAACAAATAACGAAAATATTTATTTCGGTTCTGGATCTGTTTGTGAGTGATTATATATGACTATCACCAATCTGTCCCACTGTCTTGTCTATAGTCATACTAACACTTATTGTATCTTGATTTCCCACTAAGCACTTGCATACTGCTTACTAACAACGTATGCAGGGACACTGGAGATCTAGATTCGTTCAAAATTAAATGTAGATTCCTTGCGACAGCCTTAAAGGAGTAACCATATGTTATTTATACAAGGGGTAAGTGGTGGATAACCTCCAATGCTTAGGTATATCTCGGGTTCAGTGAACTCGGACTTGATTTGAATTTAATTATTATTTTCAAAATTAGCGCTGATTGTGTCAAGATTCATATAAGGGATGAAGTTCTATTTATTTTACAAGATTTTAACAAAAAAAAAAAATATTTTTTTGTCATTTCACAATTGGACCTATCTACAATACAAAGATATTCAAATACAAAAGAGATATGCTATAATGTCCGCGCAACTGTCATCGACGCACTACGACCTAATCAGAGTAGTTTGCATACGAAAATAATTTGTTCATTTCGTTGATTTTTTTAAGGTGTGCATTAGTATTGGTTAACAATATAGTTTGAATACGGAAAGAATTCGTTCATTTAGTTTAACATTCGTTTGGTTTATTCGTTAATTATTCGTTCATTTAGTTTATTTGTTATTTGGTAAACAATATCGGCGACACCCAGAAGCGCGGTCCCACCTAGTAAAAACTGCAGATAGCACATCTATTATATTTCAATATCTTTGCTACAATATAATTTTTTCCAGAATATTATTTTGAATCCATATTTAATTTTTTAAATTTCTTAGGGTTAATCTCGACAAACGAGGTCAGATTTCGTGATTGTTCAAGGGTCTGCGCTTTTTTTCCCGGCTTCAGATCCCGGCGTGCGCAAATAAATTTCATTTGATTAATTTTAAATGTTATTTCACAATTAATTCATTAAAAATAATGTGTAGTATATTTTCGGCACGTTCCAAAATGGAAGATACTCTCAGTATCGCCCTTGTGTAAGACCATCACTCAGAATTGAAATGGCTTTAGCCGTGTTTGGTGACCAGATCTGGATAGCCAGGTACTTCTCCACCATCCTCTCCCCATCTCCTTCTCCTCCTCACAACTTTCAGCCTCACGACATACCCCAAATGGGGATGCCATAGTGTCTAAGACCTAACCTGGACCTCTCCTGCCGGAATCTCTCGACACATTGCCTTGCATAGCAGTGGGGCGGATGGATTCATACGTCTATCACTCCTGGACACAATGACCTTCAAAATTTCCTTCTTTTCCCTAAAAAGAAGGAAATTAAATTAAATTAATACAACTTCCCAAAAAATAACACAGACTCTGAAGATTTTTTTTTCCCTTAGGGCCTCCTGTGTGGAACAATAGTAAAAAAATGTTTGAGATAAGAAGCTGCTTTAGTTTTCTAGTAAAGTTTCAAACCAATTATGGATTATAAATAGTGATCATTATTATCAACAAGTTCATTCATTTAGGCCAAAGATGGCGCCAGTAATTTCAGATGTCGCTGATTGTGTGATCATTTTTTAACTTTATCCCTTCCCAATGTCTAAATGAATTTTAACTATAAAAAGTTTACGCTGGCTAAAAATTACACTTCTCTAACTAAACTTGCATAGAAAACATAAAGTATTGAATATACCTTTGTCCGTTGAGTGGGGAATTAGTTGTTGGTAACTTGTAACTTTAAAAATATTTAAAAAAACGTGTGTGCTTTAGACCACACGACTGAAGAACGGGGTGACCTATGACCTAGGGGTGACATATGATATTGGGATGAAATATGACCTTCGGGTGACCTACGACCTTGGGGTGACCTATGACCTTGGGGTGATCTACGACCTTGGGGTGATCTACATTCCTTGGGGTGACCTACTACCTTGGGGTAAACTACGACCTTCGGGTGACCTACGACTTTGGGGTGACCTACGACCTTGACCATCCTTATCCTTATCCTTATCCTTTTCCTTATCCTTTTCCTTATCCTTTTCCTTATCCTTTTCCTTATCCTTATCACTCCCCAAGTCAAGCGTACGTAAAGGCCCGACCGTTCGCTTCGCCATTGATCACCGTTCGCATCGATTACCGTTCGCATTACACTTTTCGTAACAATCACCACTTTTCACCAGCTTACTCCCCAAGTCGAGCGTGCGTAAAGAAGTTTTACTTCAACAATAAAAACGATGTAATCAATTTCTCCAAGGGTGCTTTATTTAAAATATAACACAACCACTTCTTCTCTCAAGTCCTATGTAACTTTTTTACAAAGCTTTTGGTTAAATTTGTAACCACATTTAAACTCATTTTCCCCGTAAATGTGATGTGTGGTTACGGTTAGTATACACATCATGGCCTGCTTTTTAGTAATTAAAAGTGCGCCGAAACAGGGCAGGGGGATTGCCAAGGCCACGAGCCCGGCATCAGCAGGCCAGCCACGTTTTCAATTAAAGATGAAAGGAGCTTTAAGACGGAAGTTGGGCCTTTTTGTCGGCCGCTGCAACGAGTAATTACGGCCGACGGAAACGGAAGTTTTAATTACTGCTTCCGGTGGAAAGAAATACGGAGAGGGAGAGGATAAGGGAAGTGGATTTGGAACTGAGGGAATCATATACGCCATTATGTTTACTTCCCGTTTGTTAATCCTTTACTTCAAATTTAACAGGTAAAGGTTGAAATTTTAATGACGGACCAGTATCTTTTATATTTACTTTATTTTGTAAATATAAAATCTGGTCTGCTTTTCGTCTTTATATCTAACCTTGGCTCTTCATGAAACTCGTAATATTTTTTAAATTTTAATATGAAAACCGTACAAGAATCCTAACAACTCCCAACCGCCGAGCCATTGAGACTTTAGTATTCTCGATTGAGGTATGTTATTAGGGTGAATAAGGGAAAGGGAAGGGAAGTAAAAGGTGGGTAAGTACCTGGCTATTCAGATCTAGTCACCAAACAGGAAAGGCCATTTCAAGAAACGTTTTAATTGTGAATGATGGTCTTACACCAGGGGTCTTCCTGAGGGGATCTTCCACTCTGGAACGTGCCGCAAATATACCTTATATTATGTTTGAATGATTAAATTGTGAAGTAGCGCAATCTATATACATAAAAATCAAAATATGCTTGCTTATACGTTTGTATATGAGTTGTCTGTGTATATAAACGTATATAAACTCCACCCTAGTGAAGGTTTCTGGATTATTACAACCACATGACAATATGTGTGAAAAGTTTTTTAATCATTACGAAAACTGTTACGAAACTGTCAAGAATGTCTCAATTTGAGAATGACATTTTACAAACCGTCGATTGTTGAATTAAAATTCAATTTCCGAATAAACTCTTTAAATTAATGAATTTATTGGAAGTATTAAGTAAGTAAGAATTGTAGATATTTTAAATAGGTACCTACCTGTGTTAGATACCAAATTTGATTGATTGTTCTTATAATATACAACAATGAATATTTGCAATATACGAAATATGAAAATTTGAATAAAAAATTGTAATAGGTGGCACGCGAGCTGTTTAAAAAAACTGAATGTACTGGGATTGAACGTATATATGGAACACGGGAGGGGAGTTAGCGGGACGAGGGAACGGGTAATTGGAGAGGGAAGGCGGGGAAGGTGAGGGGAACGCGTGAGGGGAAGGGGACGTGGGAGGGAAGGGGGCGGCGGATGGGGAACGGGACGAATAAAGACACGCAAGGAGAAACAATTTGTTTCGGCATTGCAACGCATGCCGGGATCGCATGTATGAAATGTACACCTTTAATAAGCCAAAGTTTCCGATCCCAATTTAATTAATTTTGAAATAGCACAAAATAATCAAATAAATTTTATATGTGCAATCCGGGATTCGAACCCACGACCGTCAGATCGCTAGACGAGAGCCTTACCCCTCGACCAAAGAGTCCGTCAAAACTATTTTCAACAATCAACGTCATTTCCACCAAGAAGTTCATATACGTATGTCGTATACACGTTTTTTTAGAGAGAAAAAAAGGACAGTGACATTATATTTTTATTTATTTACCACCAGAGGTCTTTAACATGATTGATAGTACAGATTTATCATGACAGATAATTTTGAAATAAAAATAAAATTACGTTAGATAAAAAATGCACACAAGTCATAAAAATACAAGAGACAAAAACTGAAAAATACAGTGATTTGATAGGTTTTCAAAAATACAAGATGTGTTTAGGAATAGTGTTGGAATAATAGTGTTGGAATAATATATTATCCACCAAGTGTAATATATCTAAATAAAAGTCAATATAATAGGCAAAGCAATGATTACATGCAATAAATCTGCTCATTTTGACTGTCCTGGAACGGATAAATTTCCTGGATGGACAGCCAAAAATCATTGTAATATATCTAACGTTTAAAAAAAATAAATAAACAAATAAAAATATTTTACATGATCTACAAAACTCGCCAAGTTGATATTACATATGTCAACATCACCCAAGTACTGATTTTCTATTGTGTGAAATCGTTGTATCGACGAGTGGGCAATGTAGTTTTACGTTTCTACTGTGGGTACATGTGTGGGCGTGTATTAGTTGAAGAGTAGAATAACTAGTAACTAACATTTTACAAATTCCTTGCACACTTCGAGAAACCATTCATCATTTTTTCTAAATTTGCACTTAAAATTAGTTCATTATTAGTCTAGTCGCAAGTTTCTTGACGGTTTCTAATTTATCTTTGTCCCGTCCTGTTGTTAGAACTGAAGACACCACTCTGTACTCTGTACTCCGTGCGGTAAAAAGCAGTCTTGACAAATAGCCGAGTGACGCGACGTTCATTCCCCACTGTAATACCGCTGAAAGTTTTTACAATGGGATAGAACCATCCATTCCAGCGGCGTTGCAAATACCCCCGGGACCCAGGGCATATTTATAAACTGCCAGCACTACAGCACCGCACATCACTATATATTTAAGGATATAAAATTATTCAATAAATTACCCGTATATATATGATAGGAAGAAAACTACGACAATTATAACAAAAATAAAAAAAATTTCTTTGGCACCATCTCATAACTTTTCTTTTTGTTTAGATTTATGTTTTTGCTTGTCATTCCGTTGTATCATTTATAACTTACCTATATTATTTTTACTTTTATTGTATTTTCACATAAAATTACTTATCGTTTTGTAATAATATTTTCAATTTAAATAGATGTAAAAATATATAGTTGTCCTTTATTAAACACAAGCATCTGCTTTATTAGAAGAGTCATTGAAATATTATGTATTATATTATGTTGTAAAATTATAACTCTAAAAATTAAAAAAAAAAATTAAAAAAAGGTTAACTTAAACATACCTACGCTGTTTATCTTTTATACATACATCAATGTATTGCAAGCATTGGAAATGCACTCTGTCTTGTTTCCATCAAAGGAAGCAGGGAACCAGTGCAACACGTAAATATTTTGGTTTTTCTTTGCGTTTCACATTTCTTCTTTTCAAGTCGGTTCCTCATTGCTGAGGATCGCTACACCAATTTCCATGGTGGACAACGCTCCTCCGCTCCTCGCGGTGCTGCGCTGCATGCATTTATTAACGGACTTACGTCTAATTTATAACAAAGTATCACGAAATATGGAAATGAACATTGTAAGGATAAAGAATGGTACATTAAAGCAAATTACAAAGAGAGAAAATAGAAGTGTCAAGTCAAGTCAAGACTATGGAAAAATTAGAGTAAATGTAAAATATCTTCAATTGTTTAAAGAGCGACAGAAATCATTTAAGCTTATACCAAAAAAATCAAAGTCTCGACGTGAGTTGACCATTCCACATATTCTGGACAGTGGTGAATTATAACCATAATTAGTTGAGTGCTGATTGAGGAAAAGCAGGTCTTTATTTCTGAGTCCACGAGAAGGTATATTGAATGTGATGAGTTGTAGTAATGTAGGTGAATCGATTAAACAGTTAATAATTTTGAAGAAACAAATGATATCAGATTTTTTCCTACGGTCTTCTAAAGCGGAAAGGCTTAGAGTTTGTTCAATTTCGGCATACGAGTAATTGCCTCGCTCTAATCCTAGCCTCCTGGCAATCCCTTTCAGGAACTGATGTTGAACGGACTCAATATGGCGAATATGGACAGCATAAAAAGGAGACCATATAACACAAGCATATTCAAGATGGGGGCGAACCAAGGAGCAGTAAAGAGTTCTTAGGGTATTTATGTTTTTGAAGTCAGAAGTGATTCTAGTGATGAAACCAAGTAGTGTGAGAGATTTATTAACAATCACATTTATATGTTCCCGAAAAGAAAGCTTGCTATCAAGAGAGACACCAAGGTCTTTAATAGATTGAACAGTTGTTAGGCAATTATTATTTATTTAAATAAATGAAGACAATGTAAGCAAAACTCAATCGAAAATCTGGAAACAGAAAAATCAGAAAAACATATTGACACCTCTGGGACTCGAACCCAGAACCTCTCGCTTTCCGGGCAAACGCGCTAACCACTGCGCCACCGTGTCGATATGAAATTCGGTCATGTTTAACTGTACCATACTTCGACTAAGAACCACCTACATTGTCTTCATTTTCTTTAACGCATATATTATTGGCAACTATCTTTATGTATGATTGCAAGATTCAAACCCGAACTAAATGCTCTCTAGATAGTGTCTGGATAAATATTTATCCATTTTATTTAATATGCGACATCTATCGACTTTTCTGCAAGTCTAGGATGAATATATTTTTATTTTAACTTTATGAGTAAAACCTCAAATTGTAATATTTAAATAAATGAAGACAATGTAAGCGAAACTCAATCGAAAATCTGGAAACAGAAAAATCAGAAAAACATATTGACACCTCTGGGACTCGAACCCAGGACCTCTTGCTTTCCTTTTGCTACCTCTTGCTATCCTGGGTTCGAGTCCCAGAGGTGTCAATATGTTTTTCTGATTTTTCTGATTCAGATTTTCGATTGAGTTTCGCTTACATTGTCCGCATTTATTTAATTATTACAATTTGAGGTTTTACTCATAAAGTAAAATAAAAAATTAAAAAAAATAATTATTTAGTTTGTATTCGAAAACAATCGAATTTTTAGATCTGCATAATTTCACTCTTATCGACATTTAGTTCCAAGCAATTATTTTACACCAGTCATTGAATGAGTCAATATTTGATTGGAAAATAAGGCAGCCATGGTAATTTTTGATTATTTTTAGGATCTTATTATCATCAGCAAAAAGCCAAAAGCGAGTGTGAAAGAAAATACTAATAATGTCGTTTATAAACAAGTTGAAAAGAAGTGGGGCTAAATGTGTTCCTTGCGGTACTCCGGATGTAACTTCAATAATAATACACTCAATGTTCTTTATTTTAACTCTTTGTTTTCTATTGCTTAAATAAGAATTAAAGAAGGATACCAATGGGTTTCGTATACCTGTAGCATATAGGTTGGCCATGAGGATTGCGTGTTTTACTTTGTCAAAAGCTTTAGAAAAGTCGGCATATAGAACATCTACTTGTGATTTATCTTCTAGGCCATTGAGTATAGTGTTGGTGAAGGAGAGTAAATTTGTAGTGGTAGATTTAGCAGATCTAAAGCCATGCTGTTCCTCAATCAGCACATTTTTGAAAATAAGTGTTATTTTCTTTGCGATTATAGACTCAAAGATTTTAGGAATATGAGATAAAATCGACATAGGTCTATAGTTTTCTACGTTCGCCTGATTACTTCGTCCCTCCTTCACATTGCTGACTTTCCTCTACTTCTTCTGCCTTCCACTTTGCAAGTTACGTTGTAGGTAGATAGTCGAAAGCCTATTGTGAGTGCCTCGCTCTTCCAAAATAGACACATTTGTGAGTCCGGTGTCCATGGAATCTTCGGTATTTTTCTCTAGTACCTCATTTCGAGTGTCCATGTTTCCACACCACATAGAAATATGGGGAAATTCAACACCCCATAGTAAATATACTACCTACTTATTTCATTCTTATTCTTCTTATGATTTATTTTTGCAATTTCAATATTTGTGTTTTATTTTTTTTTTAACATTAGCTCCACAGAAGAGGCCCGAGGAAAAAATCCCTCAGGGCTATGTCATCTTTGGAGGTGCTTTGTCGTGTGTATTTATATATCCCTGAGGAGGGTTTATGCTGAATCGAAACCACGAATTTGTTTTTATTATACTCAATAAAACGATTTTCAAACAAAGTACTCAGGCCAATCAAAAAGTAATGCCTCCTATTTTTTTCTTCTTTAATTGTCAAGGAATAAAAAAATCAATTACATGGGTTGAACTATCAGCGATTAACTATATATTTAACTATATTTGTTTATTTTATTTATTTATTTAGTACAAGATTATACATGTATATACATAATTCATAAATTATTTTTTTTACTGCCCAACTAGGAGTATTCCCGTTTTAGGACAGTCAAATTATTATGGGTATGAACAAATGGAACATAATTTGTACAAAAAAGAAAGAAAATTGATGAAATAAAAAGAGGAAATAAAAAGAATAGAAAGAATATAAAATAAAATAATAAAAAAGTTTAAAACCTAGTAAATGTTATTTTTTTTAGCATAGTTATTAAAATAATATAAATTTAAAAAAGAAAATTTTTCAAAAGAAGCAAACACATTGTGACTTGACATTTTAAATAAATAAAAAGAAAACACTTTGTTTACGTCACTTTATTATTTCTTCCGTCTACTGGTTTAGGTACCTCCGTACCATCATCAGGACTGAATATAAAATACTAGTATTTTATATTCAGTCCTGATGATGGTACGGAGGTACCTAAACCAGTAGACGGAAGAAATAATAAAGTGACGTAAACAAAGTGTTTTCTTTTTATTTATTAAAAAAGAAAAGGTAAATAGGTTCATATAGGTAACTAAGAGAAATTAAGAGGGTTAAAACATTTAAGTAACTTCTGTATGCATTGCATATTATAGTCCTACATAAATGTATTGTAGAAAAAAAAGAAAGAAAAGGAGAAGAAAAAGAATAAAATAAAAATGAAATAACCAATTATTACATAAAATAGCCGTCGGTTGTTTAGCATAGTTGTTGAAATGATAATAAATAAAATAAAAGTTACATATGTGTGTACTTAAAAGGAAATGATTAAAATATAAGGTGGTAACTGGTGTTTGCCTTTCATATTATAATCCTACGTACACATTTTATATAGTGAGAAGAGAAAAAATAAAGTAAAATAAACAATTAATACCTGATCATTACTGTTAGTTGCTTAGTATAGTTATATAAATATGTACTATAACACAATTGTTGGTAAAATGTTATTTATTTAAAGTAAGTTCACAGATCACATATAGTAAAAATAGTCACAATGTATCAATTCACAATAATAATAATTAACTGAGCAGGGGATCGTAGGGAACCTTGCTGTTTAATCTTTGGAAACAACAAAACTGACTGTGGTTCTGCTTAGAGGGTCGTATCTACCATAGGACGAAGCGCAACTAAGGCAGCAGTCGGGGTCTGGTTGGTGCTTTACTTATGGTAGTAGAATACTCCTTAGAGGGTCGTGCCAAAGGACGAAGCGCAACTAAGAGAGCGTACTAGTCAAGAGCGAGCTACAGACGAACTGATTTAATTTAGGGCTCGCAGCTCTTTATATAGGCCATTCCTTGTTGCGGGGCGTGGTTTATGTAGCGACTCGAGAGTAGGAAATGCGCAGAAGGCGTCTGCGCAGCCTGGTTCGCCTAGTTTTGGGTGAGCAGGATGGCGCTGTACGGGGGAAAGAGATGGTGTAGTGGCAAGCGTAAAAACGGCGCGCTACAGTACTTATAATTGGTGTTTACATTGCTTATTGATAAGCCCACATATATATGTACATGTTTTGTATAAATATTAATAAAAAAGAGAAGAGAAATAAAGAATAAAATAAAATATTCAATTAAAACATAAGATTAACAGCTGCTTGGTTAGTTTTCTAATTTTCAAAGTAATAGGTAGGTACATCTTTTGAGATTTTTTGTTAGAATTTTTGTTGTTGCTTTTGGTTTGTGTTTGATTTCATTTTTTGTGTAGAAAAAGTTCACTCTCCTTTCTCCCTAATTTTTGAAACCAAGTAGTGGCTATTTGTTAGTTTTCAATATAATCTCCGTCCATTTCCATAGCTTTGATCCATCTTTTAACAAGGGCATGAATCACAGCACGGTCACATCCAGATCACCATCGCCATATCTTTCCTCGTCGATCACACAGTTTTGAATATTTTTGTCCTTGATGAGTTTGTGTGACGCCATTCCATTGACCGCCTCTTTGATTCAGGTTCAATAATGAACCCATATTTCGTTTGCAGTCACAATTTTTTACAGAAACTAAGTGCTGCAAATGTTGTGAGGCTATTATTTTTCTTGTTTTTTTTTATTCTGGCCAGTTAACTTTCTTGGTGCCCACCTTGCACAATCTATGGTTGAATAATCAGTTGTCGAATAATCTTCATCACACTGCCTTTACTGAGGGCGACAAAGCGACATCTGTAGTTACCACGAATCTGGGGTTACCACGAATGATGTCATCAACTCGCTCAATGTTGCGCTTTTCGTCAGCCAGCGGTGTTTGTCCTTCAGCTTCGTTACAGTGACAAAAAGCACCATCCAGGAGTGCTGACATCCACTGTTGCATCATGGTACACATTTTTCAATCTTTCATGAATGTGAATGGGCGTTTCACCTTCTACAGTCAAGAATCAATCACAGAACGCTGTCTAATACGTACATCTATGTCGGCCATTTTGCAAGCGACTGCAGTGCAGCGACCTGTTGACACAAAAAGTTAAAACTGCAGCAGATTATAGAAGAAAGTTTGAGAAATAGCACCAAATTCAAAATTTTCAGTTATCCAACTTTATTTAAGTAGAAAAAAATAGGAGGCATTACTTTTTGACTGACTCTAGTATTATAATATGACCGGTCAGTGATTGAGTGGACATCGCGTTTGGGTCCCACCCGGGCGTCGCGTGTTCGATTCCTCGGCTGGCTAAGTCCTCCATCACAACACAAGCAACATTTTCGGCTTTCTGTGGTGGTAGTAGGAGATTTTCAAACATTGTTGGGTTATTTGTAACTCGGGAATGTTTGTCTTTCTTTAATTAAAAAAATAAAATATGTGCTATTTACTGCCTTAAGTCGATAAAAAAATATCTTATAGTTATTTATTTTTGGGATCTTATGCCGTATTGTGCTACCTTCTTCTTGAGCCAACGTTTCGGATAGCGTTACAGTCTTCACCATAAGGTATATATGGTGTAATACCTCAAAAACAAATAACGATAAAAGTATTTTTGTCAAAATTATAATATAAATATCTAACCACAAAGTGATGTCTACCCATGCAAAATATATTTATTTGATGTCAATGAATATTCTGACCCTTTCGATGGCCATGCTACGGGCTACATGTACTACCTAGGCTGCCCAAACAACTGCTACGCCACACTGTCTCGCAACCCACCACATCCCTTGGAGCAAGTAAAACGAATAACTTTCGTGTCCCGATCCGTCGGGCGCCTAAGTACAGACCATACGTAGCGCTGTTCAACTTGAGAGCTGTGAAAACCCAAAGATTGCGAATGAAATGGTACAAAGTAAAATCAATTACTGTAATCCTTGATGACGTACGCCAACTTTCAAAAAGCTTTATAAATCTCTCGACAATTCAAATAAAGGATTCAATTCAATTCAATTTATTCATTTAAAAAAGATTACAAAATTACATTTTCAAAGCGTTTTTAAAAGAGAAAATATTTTAGATGAGAAAAACAGATTTAGACTAACAGCAAAAAAGCTTGCCGTTTGAATTGTGCTTCGATCGATATTCGAAGTGATTCTGTTTAACAACAATACAGATCTCCCGACTGGCTTCACCATTGGAAAGTTAGTTCCGCAAGCCGGGAGATAAAACAGTCTATGCTGTCGGTGATGGAGATAACCATCGGGAACATAGAAACTAATGCTCTCCATGATAGTCGAGTTTTCGAACCATCCACGAATCAGTCAATCAGGATAAAGAAAGTGTCAGTAAAAATCATCTATCTCTAAAGGATAAATATATCGCTGTACCTAGTCAAAATAATGTTTTTTTTTGTGTATACATAAAACATTTTTTTAAATTTTCAGAATATTTTTTAATTATTTTTTCTTTGTAAATACCGCACAAGAGTTCCACCTATTCCCGACTGGAGCCGATGGAGCCAGCATACCCAATTTTAATACGTTGGCGTTTAGGCAGTGCGGAGTGGAAGGAGATGGGAAAGAGGAAGGTGCTATTCAGATTTGGTCACCAAATAAGGCTAAAACTATTTTAAGCAACATTTCAATTCTGAATGGTGGTTTACACCAGGGCGATACTGAGAGTATCTTCCACTCTGGAACGTGCAACAAATGTAATTATTTTAAATTAATTAATTGTGAAATAACAGAAACACTCCTTCAAATATACTTTTAATTTATAATAATTTTTATTTGTATACGAGTTCTGCTATATAATTATTATTACGCGTACTATCAAACTATTAAACCTAATTTTCGATAATGCCTTCAGAAGGCAAAATAGCTGTCACACGTATTACATAGCAGAACTTGTTCATAAATGAACATTTTTATAAATTAAATAATAATATTATTGAATAAATAAAAGACATAAAAATTAAACTGGAGTTCTACAAAATAAACTTAATTCCATTTATCCTTTTTTTCTAGTAGATATCATCTGATTGTTCCATACCAACTCGGAATCGAGTTAACTCAACACCTCTTTGAAAAGTCATTAAAAGCTATGAAAAAAATCATTTTAAAATAGCCCATAACCCCAACCTAACTTCTTAACCTGTTTAAACATTTTTTTTATATATTTTTTCATCACTTTTGATAACTTTTCAAATGAGGTTCTGAGTCGATTTCATTCTGAGTTGTCCTGTCACCCCTCTGATACTGAACTAGCGTATCAAATATAACCTGATGTTACAAACGAGGAAGGTATTTTTAGGATTCAATCTTAAACTTTTCTGTAAACTAGTTCATTATCAAGGAGTGGGATCTCCACTAAATCCAAGATAGTCGGAATCAAAGCAATTACTTACGGTGTTTCCGACCACTAAACTAAAACTATACCAACTAAAACTTTTCCTTTAGCCACGAGAGTCAAATCACAAAACCCTTATGTGAAATTAATCCGCCTGCCTAACCATACCTAACTTAATCTTACCTGTGGAAATATTAAACACATCTTACGGAGTAGGTATATGATAAAGGTTTACATAGCCAAACCTAACATTACTTAACCTGGGCAAATATGATTTCTTATGAAGCAACTAATAAGGGTTTCAAGTAGATACAAGAGAAGGTTCAACCAGTGGCGGACTAACGGGGGAGCTCCCGCCCCTGGTGTCTGGTCCTGGGGGCCTTCGAACGCCTCCATGTTCCTTGATCAAATCCGGTACAAGGTTTTAAGGCACCAGGACACTGTAAAAAAATATTTTTGTTTTATTTTTTATTTCATTTTCTAAAAGGTGAATTTGTTAAGAACGCTCTCACCAAATATTTTAAATAAATTCGAAAAATTGACGAAGAAATAGCATTTTATGTGAAAGCGTTTGAAACAGTTGGTATGTTGAATTATCCTTAAGCAAAACTTTGAATGCGTTTTTCTCGAAGCTTTTTTAACACGTTTTTCAACCTGGTTGACAACATATAAAAAAAACTATTGTACATCCGATTTGCATGCCAAAAGTCTTAAACTAACCAGCGAATTTTATTTTCGATTTTTTATGAAAAATTTTCATCGTTCATAAAAAAAAATGGAAGGGGGCCCTTTATAAAAAAAAACCTATGTGGTGCCATTTTGACTAAATTTCGAGCAGTTTAAGACTTAGTGCATTCAAATCGAATTTATATATTTTTTTTAATGTTTTGAACCAGGTTGAAAAACGTAGTTTCGAGAAAAACGCGTTCAATATTTTGCTGAAGGATAATTCAACATTCAAATTGTTTAAAACGGTTTCATATAAAATGCTGTATCTCAGTCAATTTTCCGAATTTCTTTAAAAAAAATGGTGAGAGCATTATTAACAAATGCGTCTTTCTTTCTTTCCTTGGTGCCTTAAAGCCATTTATTTATTAATTTTACGATTTGAGCAAGGGGACATGGAGGCGTTTGAAGGCCCCCCAGGACCAGAGGCCCGTATGAACTCAATAAAAAGCTTCTAAACTTGCATAACTTCCTAAACTATGGAAGGGGGCTCATTCAGCTTTGCCGCCCCGAGCCTCTGATGGGCTTAGTCCGCCACTGGGTTCAACCTTCACGAACAAAAGTTGTAGAAGTAAGTATGGTGTAGTATCGCGGACGCGGACTCGAGTGAAGTTAGTTCGCGTCATTAGGAAGTGTCGAGCAACAAGCGACGGGTGACAAGCAGCAGGAAGGGGTTGTTATCCGACGGCGCGCGGCGGGTAGATACTGCCAACTTTTATTTACTTTGGAAAAAGTGTTTTAAAGGGATGGTGTATTTTTCTTATCTGCGCGGAGGGTGCTGAAAGAGACAGATAGATAAATATAATAAGGTTGTCCTCGAAAGTGCACACTTTCAAACTTCGGATATTGTTGCTTTTTTTTAACACTCTTCTTCTTTTTCTTGTGCCCTGTCCGTTCAATGGACGTTGGCTATCATGTTGGCTTTGCGGACTTTGTTTACTGCGGCCCGGAATAGCTCTACACTAGACTGGCCAAAACACTGTCTGGCCAAAACACTGTTTTTCAGCCATGACCTTCTTCCAGGGCCCCGTCTTTCGGCAATCTTGAATCATTACCATTAGTCCAAGATATTGAAGTTTTCGGATTTTTATAGTTTTAATAACTTCATTTTCTTTATTCATCCGAACCATAACATCTTCATTCGTAACCGTGTCCTTCCAGCTTATTTTAAGTATTCTTCTGCAGATCCACATCTCGAATGACTCAAGTCGCCTGTAAGCATCCATGGTTCCATTCCATAAAATAATATCGAAAACACGTAGCATCTGACCATTCGCATTCGTAATCCAAACTTCAGAACATCTTTTTCATGCGGGTAAAGGTTGCACGAGCTTGCTCAATGCGGCATTTTATTTCAACCGAAAGATCCCAACTATCATTTAAATTGCAGACCAAGTATACATTACTCTGTACCTTCTCTAGTTTTGTTCC
This sequence comes from Limnephilus rhombicus, assembly GCA_929108145.2. Taxonomy (NCBI): domain Eukaryota; kingdom Metazoa; phylum Arthropoda; class Insecta; order Trichoptera; family Limnephilidae; genus Limnephilus; species Limnephilus rhombicus. The sequence continues at coordinate 54,248,366 of OV815277.1, read as the reverse complement.
AGCAATATAAAGATTTTCATTCAATGCGTTATTTTTTCTTATGAGCATGTATTTTGTTTTATTTATATTCAGCTCTAACCCAAAATTCTTACAAGTCATTACAATTACAATTCTTACATTCTTACAAGTCTACATTGGTAGTGGAATTATTGTTAGTGATTGGTAATGGAATTATTCTCCTGACGAATCCAAAACCGGTAGAGTGTAATAAAATTAAATTAAAGTGGTCTAAAACAAATTTATATGTTTTTTTGTAATATACCTATTTTTAGTTACTACCATACTTAAATAATCTTAATTGTAAAGTGGAAAACTGGTTGCTTGAAGCAATAGGTACACTTCCGTGCCATTCTCCATAATCAAGGATCAAAGTTTTGCAATTTGGTTTAATCTTTTAGCGTACATGTAATTGGCCAAACGTACTGATTTTCACTGCACTCGTGGACACTTGTTCTATATTACATTTTAAATTTTTTTTAAAAATTTTATTTTATTTTATTTTAAATACATAAACAGCTATACTGCCTTTTATAAATAAACATATAATAGAGTACAAAAGTAAGAAAAATAATATCATTACATAATAGTAGTTTTAAACTTTAAAATAACATACAATTAAATATAATAACATCTGTTGAAAAATGCAAGTTTCGGTTTTTACTTACCAATTGCGAAAGTTTTTGAAAATGTAAATAAGGCACAAGATTCGCGAATACTCTGAGCCAGTAAGACTATGGCATCCCCGATTGGTGTATGTTGTGAGGCGAAAGGAGTGGGGAGGGAAAGTGGGTTTACATACGTAATTACCTACAAACTACAAAAATTTGACCCCGGACGAAGCCAGAAAATAAAGCAAGCATATAAAGAAAAGTCTTGTATGATTATGAATTTTTAAATTTGAATTTTTTGTCTCTGTTTCAAATGTTGCATTCAAAACTGCTACGAATTACAGCTTCAGATGCACATGAAAATTAGATGAAATGGTATGTGCTGGATTTCGGTGATTGTATGTGGAAACAAGGTATATGAGGAAAAAGGAACGAGCAATCGAATTATCGCCACAACAAAACGAACGAGTACAAAATGCTATTTTGTACTTCCGAGATAATCAAATTCATTCTTTTTACTTAAAAACGAGATAAGGTACACGATAAACACCAACAACTTCCTTCCAAGGTAGTCCTAAATCTTGCAAGTCCTCCTTTAATGACTTGAAAAATCTAGTCGTTTAGTCTGCACTGATATAACGGCCAACAAATGTTATCTTATGTTATCTTTATTTTATTAAACTTTGTTTCAGTAAAAATTGAAAGAATTTACATAAAGCGACGATCCATTGTTCTCGAGGCATAATATTATCATTCTTGGCGCTCGGTTTCGCCGGAGATCTATGCGATCCTTAACCAAATTGCCGGTTCTTCGTCTCACTTCTCCAGTCTTTGAACAATGAAACCTCTACTCCTTCCGCCTTTGTCTTTACTCCCACACCTTCATATAAAGACTGGTGTTCAAATATTCCTTTAAACATTCACTGGTATAATACGGTAGTTCACAGTTTGCACGTTTGCTTATAAATCAGATATTTACTTTGAATCTTAATCAAAGTTTACGCTGGAATTTGCTGGAATTTTAGACAAATGGTATCGAATGAAAGAAATTAGGTTCGTCTTAAATATCGGAGAACATATTTCTGTATGAAGAACTTGTTTGCAACATTTAATAGAATTTAGTCCCATTATTTGGCCCCCTTCTGAACAAAATCATATCCTAGAAATAGAAGAGGTTTATGCTTTACTTTTATATGATAGAATATGCATACCATCCATTCCTGTATCCATCCTTGTTCTCAACTGGAATGCTCGACTTTAACACCTTTGAAGCCCCCCGAAGGTCTTTTTAGGTTTATGTTTTTTTAAGTTAATCTCTGGAACTATTTAAATATACTTGAACACCTTAATATACTTGTTTATAATTATAATAATGATGATTTATTGTCTTCCTTTCTTAGTAACATGTAGAGATAATTATATCCTCACTAGGATCTCCCGTGCTGAGGATTTCATTTACATAATATTTCTATTTTTGAGATTGATAATTAATGGTGGAATTCCATTATAATATATTATAATAAAACGAATATAAAGTCCCCGTTTTTGAATCCAGTTTAATTTTCATAATATTTTCGATATTAAAATATGTATTTAGTTTAGACCATTCCCACTCCAATGTAAACTTGTATCCCTTCAGAAAGCAATAAAAAAAATTACCATGCTTCATAAATATAATAACGATTTGACAATAAAATTAGGTCATTAGTAACTCATATTACTTTTAAGGTTTTTCCATCATCATTGAAGTAAGCTACAAACCCAAGGTAATTAGCTTAATGAAATTACCAAAATATTTATAAATTCGACAGTCTAAAACGACTTAGCAACAAATATAATTATTATAATTGATTAAAATCCTTGTAGACCACCCCCTCCCCCTCCCCAATACGTTTTGTAGACTAAGAATTATTTGTACCAAGCTGAAGATGGCAACTGTAGACTAAGAATTATTTGTACCAGTCTGAAGATGGCTCTAACGAGCTGAAACCGGTTACGGTCAAATAAAATTAAGTGGAATAAAGTTTTATATTCGTTTTATTATAATATATTATGTTATAATTTAATTATAAGAAATTAATATGAATTAGTTATAAATTTATATCGTGTAGTATTTTTTTTTAAATAATTATAAAGTAAATAAGATAGTGTTTTTTTTACAATTCAGTTTACTAGATTCGGTTTTAGTCTGTATTTGATATCAGTATATTTTCTATTTCTGATCTCCCTAAATTTTGTATCCAGCTTTTTATTTGAGATTTAAATGTTATAATGTTGAGGTTTTTGAGTGATAGTGTTATTTTATTGTAGACTTTAATGCCATAATATAAGTTTGCCCAAATGTTGTGTTAGTAGTTATTTGTTGGATATGTTTTTGACCATGAGATCTAGTGTTTCTAATGTACGTGCTAGTTGTTATTTCTTGGGTTTTGTACTTATAAATGTAAATGAGTATAGTTTTAGAATACAGTTGTTTAATTGACATGATGTTAAGATTGTTGAAGAATTCGTCAGTGCTAGTTCTTACAGGAACTTTCAGTATAATTTTTATTATAGCTTTTTGGGTTTTAATTAGTTGGTTTAGCATGTTTTTATTTGCACTGCCCCATCCGATTTACTTTATATTTTATTTTTTTATTGGCAATGCTGATTAAAAGTACATATAAAGTTACATCAGTTACATAGTTACATCAGGTTTTAACAAATTTAATTTAAAAATTGCCTTTCCTCACCATAAAGAGACAATGCTCTTGTGTTTGGTGAGTGAGTTCTTGCTCAATTAGTAAATTAAAAGATCGTGTAAGTTAGTAGTAACGGCTATTGTAAATAATAAGTAGGTTAAAAAAATCATGTATAAATTTAAAAATAAAAATCATGAATAGTTTAAAAAATCATAATATAAATTTTAAAAAAAACATAGATTATGCCTAGATAAAGATAGGAATTTTGAATGTGCTTAGTATTAAATTTAGGGATTTTAAGAGTTTTCTGGTATCTTGCTGATGTATTGAATCGGAAGTTACAAGTATTTAACTGTATTTCTTTGTAAATTTGAAGTATTGAATTTTTTTATACATTTTGTCTAATGTAGGCACATTGAATATTGAAAAAAGAATTTCAGTAGGAAATTTACACGGTTTTCTCAAGATTACCTTAATTATCAACCTTTGAACTATTTTGAGTGGATTTAAAATATTGTCATATGTTCCTCCCCAGCCAATAATACCATATTGTAATATAGATTGAACGGTTGCATAGTACACTCTTTTTTAGGTTTTCTAAGCTAAGAATATTTCTAAGTCTAATGAATAATAAATACATTTCCTAATCCTTTAGACACAAATATGTGTTTTCCATTTAAAATGTTGATCTTTATATACCCCAAGATATTTGATTTTGGTATAGCACAATCTTGATTGCAGTTAGTTTTATTACATTTACTTTGGTGTATTATGATGTTTGCATTTGGTTCTAATTTGAATTTATTGATAGAGAATGGAATAAATTTTGTTTTTTCAGTGTTTAGAGAGAGGAGATTTTTATCGAACCAATTTTTCAATATGTTAATATCAATATTCGCTAGGTTATTAACAGTATTCCAATCGGTACCTTCAATTATTATGACAGTATCGGCAGCATAAGATATTATTTTTCCGTTTAGTTTTTGTATGAATATGTCATTGACATAGATGATGAATAGTAACGGTCCCAGGACTGTACCTTGAGGTATGCCGAAATGACTCATTCTTGGTGAACTAAGCACACCATTAATTTTTACAACTTGGGGACGTTTGAAAAGGTAGCCTTTTATCCATTCTAGAGCTGAACCATTTAATCCAATGTTTCTTAATTTACTTATAAGTTTGTCATGTGATATACTGTCAAATGCTTTTTTGAGATCTATAAATATTCCCAGGCATTTAAATGATTTATCTAATGAACTATATACAAGGCTACTTAATTTTGCAATTGCATCTTGTGTGCTTCTACCTTCCATAAAACTAAACTGGTTTTCATTAATTATACCATTGCATTTTATAAATTGGCTCATTCTTTTTTTAACTGGTTTTTCAAAAAATTTTGCTATATTTGAGATTACTGATATGGGACGGTAATTGTTTACTTCTTCTGGATTACCTGATTTATTATGAACATATACGAGAGTTAATCTCTGGAACTTGAAAGAGATTAACTTATATGTTAACAAGTATGCTGGTGGGAGATACCATTCAATTTTCTATGCTCCGAAAGCCAGGACTATCACTATGCCTATCAGAATGCGCCAATCAACAGAGGGACTCGTCTGCCTAGATTTGTCCCAACGCACATAGGTCTCACATAAGACGCCGTAACTCCCTTACTATCATAGTTAGAAATATGTTCTAATCGGTGTTAGAAAGGAAAAACATCATGCTTTATATTCCAATCTAAAAAATAGCCACCAAAAAAATATAATGTACACTTTTATGTACATAAAATTTTGAATCGCAAATTAGAAAAAGAATTTGAAACTTCGGGAATTTTTTTTTTTAAATTTTCATAGAACGACAAAAAATTGAGGTTACAATAATGTGTTTGGTATACATTTGTCTAATAAAATGTGCATCTGTTTTTATTTTTTTTTATTATCAGTAACTTTAGTTAGAAAAAACATAAGGTGACCCATTTTGAAAACTTTTTTATGTTTGTATGCAAAAATTTTATAATTTTAAAAAAATATATATTTTTCGAATTCTATAATTTGAAAGCGTATTTCATCACCTTTCTAAAACAGTTTTTGGTTTTTGAATGTGTTCAGAAATATTCCAAATATTTGCATTTTATTGTAAAGCGAAAATATTTTGACCATCCGAAAAAAAAGCCAAATTTTTGAAGGGTTAAGTTAGCCAGGCGATTTTTATGCCTGTTACTTATATCCGTGGTGATATATTTTAATGTTTCATGTTTGCACAAACATTTAATCAAATGTTTGTGCAAACATGAAACATTTAGGGGGGGGGGGGGGGGCAAAATATTTTTGTTTTCCTTGGGCGATGTGTTTGTCCGATGTTTTGAAAACATTTGGTCGCTGGAGACCTGACTTAAGGCACTTGAATATATGCATTTTTGGCTTGAGTATTCCTCTTAAATGAGTGCTGCTAAATGCTTATGCTAAAATAAATCTGCTACTTAATAATTGTTGATTTCTTCAAAATCTTATTTGTTGTATAAACTAAGAAAGGTTGATAACTTGGAGTAATGACATAATATATATATTTGTAAAGGAAATATATTCCGTTTAAATTTGAATCTTATAATGTCAATTAGAATGCAATCATCGATTGTCATTTGTTTTGTTATTCTATTATTTGATTGTTAGAAAAAACCATTCAAAGTGATATAAATAAACATAAATGTCGTTTCTTAGTTAAAAAAAAACTTTGCAACACAAGTGTTTTATTTAGAAATTAATAAAAAGAATTAAACCTATCAATTTGTTATAAAACGACATTATATTAATATTGAAGCTGATTGTCTAAGCAGAAACCCAGTCTTAGAACCAGATGAGAACCAAGATGAGCAATTAAAAGTTGTCAACTTAATAAAATTAGAAGATATCTTAAAAGGTCAGGTCAAAAATGAGAAGATACAGTGCAGAAAAGATAAATTGATATCGAAGAATAATGTTTATTATAAGAAAGTAAAAAAAAAAAAGAAAAAATAATTCTATCAGAAAAATTCAGCATAGATTTTATCAAAAATGTTCACACAGACCTAGGTCACATAGGAATTAATCAAATGCAAAAAATGATAAGTTCATGGTACACATCAGAAAACATGACAAACAACATAAAGAGAACTTGCGAAAGTTGTGCAGTATGTTTAAAGAACAAATCAAGAGGTCAAAATAAATATGGATTGATGTCCTACTTGGGTCCTGCAACAAAACCTTTTGAAATATGTTCTATTGATACGATAGGTGGTTTTGGGGGTTCACGGTCAACAAAGAGATACTTGCACCTGCTATCAGATCATTTCACGAGGTTTGCATATATTTTGACGTCAAAAACTCAAAATACCAGCGATTTCATCAAACTCTTAAACTCCACAGAAACTAATGACATTGGCATGATACTATCAGACCAATATCCGGGTCTTAATTCTAGAGAATTCAAAAATTTTTGGATGAAAAAAATATTCCAATCATTTTTACTGCAGTAAACTCGCCTTTCTCAAATGGATTAAATGAAAGATTAAATCAAACGCTAGTCAATAAAATTAGATGCAAAATCAACGAAAATGACTTAAAAGTGGCTTGGACAACTATAGCCCGTAATTGTGTAAAAAACTATAATGAAACGGAGCACACTGTCACTGGATATGCGCCTCAGTACCTACTTAACGGCACAGATGTTACGATTTTGCCAAATGAGTTAAAACTTAAGAAGACTGACATCGATTTGATTCAAGACAGAAAAAAAGCTCTGGAAAATACAATAAAGTCACATAATTACAAAAAGATAATTTACGATAAAACCAGGAGACATATTAACTTCAAAGTTTGTGATACTGTTTTTGTGGAGAATGGAAACAAACTTAACAGGAAGAAGCTCGACGAATTGAGAATGGACCCTACAAAATCATAGAAAAATTATCAAACTCAATTTACAAGATAAATACTGGTCGAAAAAAATTAGAATCAAATTTTTTCCACATCTCGAAATTAATTCCAGCACCTGCATTGATGAACCATGAAGAGGATATCGAAGATGAATGAAAATTTTTGCAATAATTTTTTTTCTCGGGGGGGGGGGGGGGAGATGTAAAGGAAATATATTCCCTTTAAATTTGAATCCTGTAATGTCAATTAGAATGCAATCATCGATTGTCATTTGTTTTGTTATTCTATTATTTGATTGTTAGAAAAAACCATTCAAAGTGATATAAATAAACATAAATGTCGTTTCTTAGTTAAAAAAAACTTTGCAACACAATTGTTTTATTTAGAAATTAATAAAAAGGAATTAAACCTATCAACTTATCATATATATATATATATATATATATATATTACATTATATATATATAAAATGTTATATATATATATATATATATATATATATATATATTTAAATTAATGAAGACGATATTACCAAAACTTAAATGAAAATCTGAAACAGAAAAATCAGAAAAAGTTACGGTCACATCTGGGACCAGATTGTCGATTGAGTTTTCCTAATATTGCCTTCATTAATAAATAATACAATTTAAGGTTTTACTCAAACCCTAGAAGCCCAATCTAGGTCATTTTTACCTATACGCAAACAAATATCTGATTTCTCTTTTGCACACTTCTTTCGATTGCCCTGTTTGATCGAACCAACTTAGTACCCTCCAAGAGCCCACGAGACGGGGGAGTTGCCTTGGTAAGTCTCTTCATATATAAAATAATAATTATAATAATATTATATATAAAATATATAATATATCGAATAATAATAAAAAATATATAAATATATATTTATTATATATATATATTTTTTTTTTACAAAAATTTTAAAAATAAAAAATAAATTCATTACAAGAAAATTACCTACTTTTATATTAATCGTTAAAAATTTTTTACACCACTGCAATACCGGTATGCTTCGAGTATATTTGGAATCACATTTTGTGTGATATTGTGACAATAATTATTGAATCTAATGTAGCGTGAGCCCAAATACGAATCCGCTGGTTGAACTCCTTTGTAAACAATTAGTCGAATACTGATACCTACTTATGTTAGGCGTACTTATATCTTTCCAGCTCTGTTTATCATTTTATGTACTATATACTTATGATACTGCATACTTGTTATAATGCTCCTGTACAATTTATTTTATATGTAAAAGCCATCAAGGCGTAAACAAACAAATAAATATTGAAGTTATCGTACTGTTATAGGTCAGTTTGACTTATGTTTGGGCTTTTTGTAATTTGATGATGTTTTTTTTTTACATTAACTCCACACAAGAGGCTCTGAGGAAAATAATTTCCCTCAGTGCCTATGTCATCTGGGATGCTGTGTGGAGGGTCTTTTTGAGGAGAGGAAGGAATGAACATTGGTCTTGAAGAGACACATGTTGTAGGAAGGAGGAAACACAGAGGCCGGCAAATCATTCCACAGCCGAGCTGTTGAACACAAGAACGAGTCGAAGAAACGACCCGTTCTCATGTGACAAATGTCAACCGTGTACAAATGTTGAGCATGCGTTTGGCGTGTTTCCCGACTATGCACCGGTGCCGAAGGGATCAATGATGCTAGTTCCTCGTAGCATCTTCCATTGTAATACCGGTAGAACAAGGATAGCATTCCCACCCGACGCCTGTGCTCTAAAGATTGCAATCCGTCTGTTAAGATGGGAGAATCTATCAAACGGACCGCCCGTTTCTGCACAGAGTCGAGGGTATTTTTCAGGTATTTTGGAGCTCCAGACCAGAGATGGCTGCCAAATTTAACCGTGGGCGTACTTGTGATTTGTACAAGGTTAGCAGTTGTGTACTATTAAAGTATCTGCGGGCCCTGTACAGTACGCCCAGTTTTTGGGAGGCTAACTTTACTCTGGCTTCGATGGAGCCCCCATACCTGAGCTGGTCACTTAGGGTTACACCAAGCATATCAATGGAGGGCCTGTTCGGAAGATTGCTTCCGTTGAAAGAGACTAGATTTTCATTTCGATCCCTTTTAGACGTAATCAGACAAGATTAGGCCTTTGAAACATTAAATTCAACGAGATTATTTTTACCCCAAGAGAAAACACTTTCGAGGTAACCGTCCATTCTTTGCTTCAAAGCCCTACGAGCTGTTGGAGTTTGTGAGCCCTTTGGGGACTTGTCAAACAAAAAGCTATCATGAACTGTACTGTCATCCGCATAGTAGTGAATTGGTGCACATGACAAAAGGTCGTTGATGTGCAAAAAAAACAAAGTCGGAGACAAAACCGATCCCTGCGTGACGCCAGCATTTATCGAGTGTGAGGAAGAGGTGAAACCATCGACTACCGTCTGAATCGACCTCTCCCTTAAGAAGCCGGCAATCCACGTACACAAGGATGCGGGAAGTCCGTAAGAATGCAGTTTTTTTTTTTTTTTTTTTTTTTTTTTTTATTGTAATATAAAAAATATGAGTTACATATTATATACACATATATTTTACAAAATATTAAATTAAAGGTCTTTTCTGGTCATGTAGTTTATTGACAAGTCCTCGGTGCCAAACCCGGTCAAAGGCCTTGGAAATGTCCAGTGCAACCGTTTGGGTCTCACCGAAACGTTCCAGGCATCGCCCCCAAACACGCGTCACATACGCGAGAAGATCACCGCACGAGCGGTTCCGCCGGAATCCGTATTGAAGGTCGTTAATAATTTTGTTCCTCTCGAGGTATGTGAGCAGTTTGTCGTTGATCACACGTTCCATCACCTTAGACAGAACTGATGTGATCGCTATGGGGCGGTAGTTGGCCGGGTTGGAGCGGTCACCCTTCTTTGGAATAGGATGGATAACCGCTTTTTTCCAACCAGAGGGCACAGAGCCAGTCTTCAGGGACATTTTAAAAAGCTTCGTCACAATTGGAGCTATTTCTGCAGCGCACCTCTGCAGTACCAGGGCAGGTATTCCGTCAGGCCCACTAGCTTTATTAATAGTAAATTAAAAGTTATTTCAAGCCCTCGTAAAACATGGAGTACTTCCCGATACCGGATCCTCAGCTTTTTCATACGAAAACCGCAGTGAGGAACCGACGTCGGGACAGCACCTTGGTCATCAAGGGTTGAGTTATCCGCAAACATTTTACCTAGTAAGTTAGCCTTTTCGGTGGCGGTGTTTGCTAGTGAGCCGTCAGGTTTGGTAAGAGGTGGCAGACTGGATTTGCCATACGGGCATGCAGTCAGCTTTCTGCTGATCTGCTGGTCGTGCTCGAATTTTGACCTATTTATGATTCTGTTGGTTTCCTTTGCCATTTTGTTGTAAGCTGTTCTGTCTTCGGATGTTCTAGATGTGTTGTAGTCTCGGTAAGCCGCGTTTTTTCGTCGCACTGCTTCAGCGCATTGTCAACTGAACCACGGCTTTGTGCCTACACCAGATTCCTTAACAGTAGATTGGATGAAGCCATCCATCGTGGATGTGATGACTTCACCAATTTCCTGGGCACATCTTGAAGGATCCGAAGTACGAAAACAGACAGCTGACCACGGGAAAGCATTAAAATGTGCCCGCAGACCGAACCAATCTGCTGACCTATTGTGCCACACTTTTCTCTTCAGCCTCTCGTTTGGTGGTCTGAAGTTTACAGGGATTGATATCGTCACCAGCCAGTGGTCGGACGATCCTAAAGGCGCTGTGACTTCAATCTTGTAACCGTGTGGCACAGTAGTTAAAAATAGGTCTAACAGATTGGAACGGTGAGTCTGTACATCAGGAACCCTTGTAGGCTCCTGAACCTGTGTGAAAAGCGTTTATAAAGAAAAAATAATTATATGAAACTGTTCAATTGTTATAAAACGTTTATTGGTTAGTAGAAATAAGAATATTTTGTTTGGTTTTTTTTTTAAATATTTTTAGTTTAAAAGAAACAAACCGAAAGGATCTCATTTTGTACCATTTTTTTGTATTAATTAGTAATAGTTGTTTTTTCAAAATCTAATAAATAAATATTTTTCTAATTATGGGTTTTTTCATTTCATAAATTGTTAAAACAAATAATAAATTACACAGAATAAACTATGTTACTAGTGTATTTATTCATCTAGGTAAATTTGAACTATGCTTGGGCTTTTTAGATAGAAAAATATGAATGGGCTTCTAGGGTTAAAAAATTTTAAATAAATAAATTACATAACGTTCCGGTAGGTCGGTTTATACCCAGATAAAACTGATTTAAATTTGTCAATACCGCACAATAGTCCCAACTGATCCCAGCCGTCTGGAGTGAATAGGACTATGGAATAATCAAAGTGGATATGTTATGAGGCTGAAAGTAATTTATATTATGATAGTAGATGGGAGGAGAAGCAAATGGAGAAGAGCATGGTGGGCACCGAACATGTCATTTTAAGTAAGGTTTTGATTCTGAATGGTGGTATTTCACCAGGGATACTGAAAGTATCCACTAATCCGGAAGGAAAACAGCCAATCTGAACCATAAATATACTACATATTATTTTAGATGAATGAATTGTGAAATAGCGCAAATTTTTAAAATAAATTTTACTTGCGAACGCTGGTATTTGAACCCGCGACCTCCAAATTAGAAGCTAAGGATCGTAACCACAACTACAATAATAATTGGTTTCGCTGTGAAGAATGATTACATCAATCAACCATTATTTTAGTAGTTAAATGCAGCAATTTATCATATTATAATTGCCCGGAATTCTGCGCGGACCTAGACTAATATATTTAAAATTCTCAGCCTTGAGAGTTTACTCCAAAGGCGTAAAATTATATTATAACTCAGCGACCGTGAAGCATTTGAGTGAAGAAAAAAATGCCACAATAGACCAAATGCCGCCGTCTCAGATTGGCCTTCTCCTTGGACTGGGCTACAGGAGGGTAATGAGCATGGATCATTACCAACCTTGAACTACCTGTCTATGACTACACGTATTATGCAGCATCCGTGAGATGATTTCTGATTTCTGGCTGCAACGGATGCGACTAAAGGCATTACAACTATTATCTCAACTAACATTCGTACATTTACTATTGAGACACGGGATGCAATTTTATCCACTTCTTTTTTTTTAAATGTGAATACCTCGCTAGAGTCCCAACTGCTCCCATCTGAACTCTAGAGTGAGACTATGGTATCCCCAATTAGGGTATGTTGTGAGGCTGAAAAAGAAAGGAAGGTGGGGAAGTCCCTGTCTATTCAGATTTGGTCATTTTAAGCCATTTCAAGCAACGTTTCAATTCTGAATGGTGGTCTTACACCAGGGCGATACTGGGAGTTTCTTCCACTCTGGAAGATGCGGAAAATATACTACATATTATTTTTAAATAATAAATTGTGAAATAACACAAATTAATCAAATAAAATTTATTTGCGCACGCTGGGATTTGAAGCAATTTCCTTCGGATTGCAGGTCAAAAAGTTTTATTAAAAAAAAAATTCTTATCCATCCAGTACACCACTCCTCAAGCACGGATGTCTTTAGAAGTATTTACCGATACTTAGACGGAAAATTCGTGTTTAATAATTTCGTAAAAATTATTTAATTTTTTGAAAATGTGAGTACTCATGAAGGGATATTTGGATTCTTTGGAATTCTAATTTGACATGCTTATTTAATCAATAATAAAATTTTAATATCCATTATCAATATTTATTTACTTCTAATCAACCACAGCTTGCCTTTGGGTAAAAAGCAACACACACTATTAATTTTCAGTTAGATCTGATTCTTGTGTTGTGACATGTCATTTTTCCGACTTCCAAAACATTAATTAGCTAAATATACACCACCCACGTACTTAGTCGACCTTTTTATATTAAAATTTGGTTTTGATTATTATAATTTCTCTGACAGCTCTAGTGCTACGTGTCGTATCTCTGGGCGCAGGACACGATAAGGGGTGGAGGCTCCAAAACAATGGGACTAAATGAGATAACGGAGGCTGTGTCTCGCTGATGGCCAGATGGGATATCTCCACTTCGCGACAGAAAAGTTGGATTTTTAGGATTTCTTCATTAATTTGCCAAAAAGCAATTATGCGAATTAAATTATGAGCTTTCGTAAGAATCGCGTAGTTTAATGAGTTTGGGACTGCAAGTCGTGGGCACACTCCTTTGGTACATGCCTGTCTTATACCAACAGGTAGATTGTCAAAAAAATGGCTAATTGGCTAGGGGAGAGGGGAGTCTAAAAAATATTTAATAATGTCACTTGAAATTATTCGTACCTGTTAATTATTATTATTCAAACCTATTACAGATTTATTTAGTTCCAATAATACAATCGTCTTTATTAATTAAAATGTTTTTTGTGGATATCAATTGCCTCTGTAATACAAAAAAAAATATTAAAAGTTTAAGTGATATGTAGACTTGCATGTAGATTTGAATGGATACCGATATCAATTATTATAAGCAATAATTATCAGCCTGAAACACTCATCCACATTGAAAAAATCTTCCGAGAAAAGATACATGACGCCAACGGGAATTTTTCTCGGAAGATTTTTTCAATGTGGATGAGTGTTTCAGGCTGATAATTATTGCTTATAATAATTGTTACCCTTTGTGCTATGCATGAAAATCTTATCTTAAACGTTAGTTTAACAATAAAAAATAATAATGGATACCGATATCGCCACTGACTTATCGTTTGGTTCTAGTCTATTTACACTGACCTTTTACATTTCCTCACATCGTATATTATCGTTATTCTATCGAATCAAGATGAAAATTTCATTATAATTATGAAACTATTTTCTGTATTTGAATTTTAGGCGAATAATGGTCAGACTTTTGGATCACGAAACACGTCCACTTCCTTTTCTTGTGATGTTCTTTATTTTACGACTGTGACTTACTTGAAGATTCTATTGGACGATGCATCTCGATGATTTTCATTAATGTCCCCTCTTATATAGTGACTAATGTGTGGTTTATTTCAGATGATAATCCGCGTGTGGTCGGACGGGGACTTGGGTACCTACGTGCCCGTCACCCCCACAACCACGTGTCGTGATGTCATCGAGTGCTGCCGCGACCCCGGGGAGGAGCGCTGCCACCTGCTCAAGGTGGACCACGCCAACATCGGTAACTACCGATCCTAATCTAATCCAATTCACCTAACCCAACCTAACTAAATATAATTTTATTTATTTATTTATATTAATTACTATTTTGGGTAAAGTTCGGTTTATTCCTAAAAAATAAAACTAGTTATTTTTATACTAACTTTGGACCGGGGAATCCGAATCTGAAAGAATTAGGTTGGGGCAAGCAAATACAAACTGAATAACACGACTTAAAAATTTTCGATACACAAACAATCTCCAATAAATTAATGACACATCTTTTTATGGGCGATACTCCGAAAGAAGAAATTTAATTATCTTTATACTAACTTTGGGCTGGGAAATCCGAATCTGAAAGAATTAGGTTACACTCGGCAATATTAACTGAGTTAAACGACTGTACAATTTTGAATTTACATACAATATAACAGGAATAACAGGCCATTTTTTTCTGAGAATAAAGATCATAGAAAAAACTAAAGATATTACCACATAAAATTAAGTGTTACCATTAAGCAATAATATCAATAACGTAAAAAAACATTGTATATTATTTCAGTAATTATTTTTTATAAATTTTATTCACTTTTGTATCACAAACCATGTTACACAAACCTAGCGTGGCCGCTAAACTACTTGAAAACTGGGATGTTTTCTTGCCTTGACGCGAGTAGGCGCTACGAAGGGGGCACTTTCTTTTCTATCACAAACCATGTTACACAAACCTAGGGTAGCCGCTAAACTACTTGAAAACTGGGATGTTTTCTTGCCTTGACGCGAGTAGGCGCTACGAAGGGGGCACTTTCTTTTCTATCACAAACCATGTTACACAAACCTAGCGTAGCCGCTAAACTACTTGAAAACTGGGATGTTTCCTTGCCTTGACGCGAGTAGGCGCTACGAAGGGGGCACTTTCTTTTCTATCACAAACCATGTTACACAAACCTAGCGTAGCCGCTATATTGATATTATTACTTATGGCAACACTTAATTTTCTGTGGTTGAACATAAAATATCTTTGGTTTTTTCTATGACATTGTTGATAGCGTCAAAATGGCTTGTAAGCTGTGTATGAATTTAAAATTTTGCAGTCGTGTTATTCAGTTTATATTTGCTTGCCCCAACCTAATTCTTTCAGATTCGGATTCCCCGGCCCACAGTTGGTATAAAAATAACTAGTTTTATTTTTTAGGAATTTCGCCCATAAACCGAACTTTTTCCACTATTTTCTCGTACTTTTGATATTTTATGCTAAACTGAGCAAACCTAACCTAACCCAACCTTACATTTAAGGAGCCATATAAAATCTATGTATGTGTACAAAAATGAATCCCTGTTTCCCTTGGTCACGCTATAATTTCAGAACGACTTTACTTATTCCATTCATCTTTTTTTTCTAATTCCTGGTAGAAGGTTCTTACGGAAAGAAAAAATATGAAAATTGCGCAGAAAATTGAATAATTTCAGAAAACTTAACGACTTTTTTTAACTTCGCACGTTTGACAGTTGGCGCGTATGATGAAATTCAATTTAGCAGGCAATTGTTTTTTTTTTGTGTCAAAAGAATTGTCTATGGATTTTTTTAATTATAGATATTTTAAATAGGTACCTATGTTAGGAACCAAAGTTGATTGATTGTTTTTATAATATACAAAAATGAATATTTGTAATATACGAAAAATGAAAATTTGAATAAAAAAATTGCAATAGGTGACACGCGAGCTGTTTTAAAACTGAATGTACTGGGAGTGAGTATACGGAACGCGGGAGGGGGATTGCGGGACGGGGAATCGGGAGTGAGTGGGCGGGGAAGGTGGAAGGGGAACGCGGGAGGGTAGGGGATGCTGGAGGGGAACGGGGACGAACGGGAAAGGACATGCAGGGAGAAACAATTCATTTTTTTGAATTTGGCATTGCAACGCTTGCCGGGAACCAGCTAGCATAAATATAAAAAGGCCCGATATTCTGACATGTTTTTAGTTGAAAAAAAAACATAAAAAATTTCACCGGATGCCATCATTTCATGTTCATTTTTTAATTCAATTAACGTCAGGATTCACTAGTTAAAGTAAGTCAAGCATGTTCCTCGCCCTTTATAGATTGTTTCCTTAGTTCGTCTCACTAACAGTAACAAATTTAATACCCATTGCTCTGTAACTACTTTCATAGTACCTACTTACTTCTTTATACATATATGTAATTGCTGTGTACCTTTTATTTTATTTTTTTCCTGATAATAACAAATTAACGTAAAAATCCTTAAATGTATCACATTGTTAACAGTAACAAACTTAATACCCACTGCTCTGTAACTACATTCATGATAACTACATTCATTGTACCTACTTACTTATTTATATATGTAATTATTTATATATGTAATTATTTATATATGTAATTATTTATATATGTATATTACTCATTGTGCCAATCTCACATCGAATACGGAATTCTAGCCTGGGGTAATCTTCAGTTCATGAAAGCACAAAAACTTATCATAAAAATAATTCTTAAAATGCCGCTTACTACCAGCACTGATACTATCTTCAATTCCTTCAACGTTATGGACATAAAACAGCTCTACTCAAGATCCATATTACTTAATTTACACAAAAACAACAAAACACCATATAAAGCTACACAAACAATACACAATACCCGAGCCAAAAACAACGAACTTCTCCAAACTCCTTTTTTCAAAACCACCTTCGGGCAAAGACACTCTAAATACATAGCTTGCAAACTATACAATACACTACCAACTACGATCAGACAAAGTGACTCCTTTACAAAATTCAAACAAGATATTAAAAAATGGATTATAAGTATTGGACGCCACACTATCACAAATATCTGTAAAATAAATCACACACAGACAGAAATAACTATTCACATACAATCTAACCCATATAAAACAAATAAAAATAATGGAATCCTGTCAAATTTAACCTATAAATAGACTAGGCAGAATTTATTTCATTACTCCATCTCCAACATTTATAAAATAACTCTCTTTAAAAGATTTACCACCCTTCCGATCACCCTTCTGTTCTAATTCTATTCATAATATGTATTTTACCTGAAATATCCTTGTAACTACTATATTCATTTATGTACGCCTGTCTCGACACAGGTATACCCTAGTGAGACAGGCATACAAATAAAACCATTGTAAATATATTTTATTATGGATAAATAAATAAATAAAAAATAAAAATTACTGTGTACC
Source organism: Limnephilus rhombicus (assembly GCA_929108145.2). Lineage (NCBI taxonomy): Eukaryota > Metazoa > Arthropoda > Insecta > Trichoptera > Limnephilidae > Limnephilus > Limnephilus rhombicus. The sequence goes on along the minus strand of OV815277.1, from coordinate 54,230,764 downwards.
TTTTATTTTATTTTTTTTTTCATAATAATAACAAACATAGTACAATTATGATAGTAACAAAAATAATAATTAAAAAAAAATAAATAAACAAAAAAAAATAATTTAAAGAAAATTACCTACTTTTATATTAATCGTTAAAAATGTTTTACACCACCGCAATACTGGTATGCTTCGAGTATATTTGGAATCACATTTTGTGTGATATTGTGACAATAATTATTGAATCTAATGTAGCGTGAGCCCAAATACGAATCCGCTGGTTGAACTCCTTTGTAAACAATTACTCGAATACTGATACCTACTTATGTTAGGCCTACTTATATCTTTCTAGCTCTGTTTATCATTTTATGTACTATATACTTATGATACTGCATACTTGTTATAATGCTCCTGTACAATTTATTTTATATGTAAAAGCCATCAAGGCGTAAACAAACAAATAAATAAATAAACTAGTAGATCCTGTGCTGAGGGGAACTAGGTTTGGGATAGATGGTTTTCAAAGTTTTTTGTGGTTCAACTTCATTGTTTGGGTAGTGCTTTTCAGTAACTTCTATGACGGTGTTTTTAAAATACTAGTCAGTTACTTTGTTATAATTCTTTAAGCCAACATTTGATGGATTTAATGTAGCACTTTTTTTATTAAATTCATTGTTTTATGTGAATACCGCACAAGAGTACCAAATGTTCCTTAATGCTAGTCGAGAACCTCACCCCTCTGCCGCGGAGGCCGTTTGATACTGGGTGGAGGTTTGTATACAACTTTACAGTTAAAATTCAAAGCTTCTTTGTCCCAAAGTCTGCTCTGATCTGGTTTTATGATTACTTAAGAACATAATAAAGCATTTTTAGACTACAACTATAATTAAATCTATATACATAAAAATGAATCCCTGTTTCCCTTGGTCTCACCATAACTTCAGAACGACTTTACCTATTTCATCCATTTTTTTAAAGGTTTCTAATACTTTTTATATGTTCTTATAGGTTCTTACGGAAATAAAAATTAAGAAAATTGGATAATTTCAGATAACTTAACGACTATTTTAACTTCGGAAGTTTGACAGTTCACGCGTTTGATGAATGTGAATTTAGCAGGCAGCTGTTTTTTTTGTAACGAAATAATTGTTTATGGATTTTTTAAATTATAGATATTTTAATTAGGTACCTATTTTAGGTACCAAATTTGATTGATTGTTCTTATCATATACAAAAATTAATATTTGTAATATATTAAAAATTAAAATTTGAATAAAAAATTGTAATTGGTGGCACGCGAGCTATTTGAAAACTGAATGTACTGGGACTGAATATTTGCGGGACGGGGGAGCAGGAGAGGGGAGAGGGTAGGCGTGGAAGGTGGAAGGGGAACGCGAGAGGGGAACAACGCATGCCGGGAGCCAGCTAGTATCATATAAAAATGAATAGCAGAACTTTTAAAATATCGCGTATATAAGTGTACTGCTCTCCCAATGACTTAAAAAAATACATAATACGAGAAGGACAATATCAATGAAACTTCTAAAACAAAGTGGGCACTTGAAAGGCACATTGAAAATAAGAAAGTGCGAAAAAGAAAAATAATGATTTATTTTATGACTATCATCATTGTGTATTCTGCTATCCTTTTAGGAAATGCTATTTAGGTGGGCTGGTTTTTTAAAAATATATTTTACTTTGACGGCCTCCGTGGTTGAGGGGTAAGGCTCACGACTATCCAATCCGAAGGTCGCCGTTTCAAATCCTTGCGTGCACACGTCCATTTAATTTAATTGATTTGAGTTAAAACAAAATTAAGTCATTAAAAATAACATATACTCGTAGCTCTCACAACATTCAGAAGTGAAAATTGCTGGAAACGGCTTTTTCCGTGTTTGGTGACAATTGTGATTATATAATAATATAACAATATTGTGACTAGATATTAATAGCCAGGTACATTCTTACCTAATTTTAATTAGGGAGACGGGTATGGATACCGCCGCCCCGGGAATCATTTATTGGACAACCAACACCCCTGTCACAGGTCACCCCAAGTGGTTCGCTACGTTTGGTGACTTAGCAGGGGTGCCCGGGTTCATGGGATGAGGTTTGTCTAGGTCTTGGTGGCGGATACGTTTGCCCAACCACTGCGTGGCGGGCTGGATCGGAGGAGACTGATTGAGGAAGGCCTTTTGACCTCTCCTGCCAGATTCTCCCGACCCTTCGCCTTGCACTGCAGTGTGAGAATTAGATTCATACGTCCGTCACTCCTGGCTTCACTGACCCCCAGATTCCTACCCACCTCTCATACCTATTTCCTTCCCATATCTTCTTCTCCTTCCTTTCCCTTAAAACACCCTCCACACAGCATCCTCAAAGATGACATAGGCCCCTAGGGAAATTGTTTTCATCGGTGCCTCCTGTGTGGAGCTAATGTAAAAAAAAAAAAACCTTTCTCTGCCTTCATCATCACGACATTAATTGGGGATGCCATAGCCACATTGGCGGAAAACGTTACAGGCGGATGGGAGCAGTTGTGCGGAATTCACACAAAAACACATTACCCTCAGTAAGAAAATAGGGGTGGGTAACATTTTCTTAATCAATGGTTAAATTAGCAACTTCACGCCTTCCCTTACCCCAAGCTTTTTACCCATTACATCCTCTTTTACATATTTCCCTACCGGGAATAAGGGTTTCAAAAAACGGGTTACAAGGGTTTTAAAAAAAGTATATTTTTTCTCTATTTATTAGTTATCCTGTCTACCGCAAGGACATTTTTGTAAGGTTGGGCGGCTTTATGGCGTTATTAAAACTATAAAAATCCGAAAACTTCAATACCTTGGACTTGTGATGAGACACCCATAGAATCTTGCATCTCATATCACATAATGCAGATAAAGATTGTCGGAAGACGGGGCCCTGGACGAAGGAGAATCTCATGGCTGAAAAACCGAGGCAGTGGCTTGGCCAGTCTACCGTAGAGCTGTTCCAGGCCGCAGTGGAGGTTATCCACCACTTACCCGCCCTGGTTCCGGGCCGCAGTAAATAAAGTCCGCATAACCAACATGATAGCAAACGTCCGTTGAACGGACAGGGCACAAGAAGAAGAAGAAGAAAGGTTTCATGGCCGAGTGACCAGTGACGACTAGTAGACAATATTCTTAATAAAAAATTGAAACAAATAGCATCAAATAAATTTCTTTTTAATAATTCTAATTATAATATAAATATTAATCACCAATTCCAATGGCGTAGAGTACTGTATACGAATAATTTTTCTTCTTTAAGCGTAAAGAAATTCCCTCCCAAAATAAAGCCCGCATTTTACACTAATAATAACTTAGGTAAATACTTAATAAATACTAAAGATATTGACGATAAATTTAGCCACTCGGGCATATATAAACTAAATTGTAATGATTGTTTTGCTTTTTATATCGGAAAAACGGCCCGGAACGCAAACATAAGAATTAAAGAACATCTAAGATGTTTAAATAGTAATGCTTTTTCAGAATTCGCGAGCCATCTACTAGAAACTAACCACTCATTCGATAAAACCACCGCGACTAAAATATTACATAAAAACGGAATTGGAACTATGTTAAATAATCTAGAAGCCCTCCAAATCAAAAAAGGCGTCAATAATAAATCAAACATTATTAATAACCAAATCAATTTATCTGATAGTCCCTTTTTTAATTTATTCCGTTAACCTCTTCTGAAACAGTTCCCTCCCTCTCCCTCCCCCCGTTGCTTACCCAAACTGTAATTATTATTTCTGTCTCCCTCTTACCTACTTGCACCAATAGGGTGTCGCCTATTATATTGCTATATCTTTCTCTAATTCTCTTAATTTCTTTTATATATGTGTCTGTATCTAATTTACTTTAGTTGATATAATAGCCCTGATGAAGCTTGAGCTAAGCGAAACCTGGTTGGCTATTAAATATTAATTCCATAATAAAAAGTGTTTGCTTCCTTCGATAAAAAAAACATTTTTTTATCAATTGTTACTTTTCTCGATACGCTGCCTCGAATTCATATGTTATGTACATATTTTTTAGATATTCATATAACTGGTTAAATTGTTAATAATAAAGTCCATGATAGCCCATACCTAAAATATTTCTATCTGCCTGAAATTTGTGTTTTAAAAATGATCTTCACAAAGATATTAATTCCGTTACCGGGAACTTGCTGGAAAACAAATTAGCTCCACGCAGACCAACTAAAGGTACAAACCAATGCTTCTTGCAATCTTTTGACTGTGAGATAATGGACTTTCTTTTTATTATTTTTAATTGTTAAACTAACGTTTAAGACAAGTTTTTTATGCATAGCACAAAGGGTAACAATTATTATAAGCAATAATTATCAGCCTGAAACACTCATCCACATTGAAAAATCTTCCGAGAAAAGATACATGACGCCAACGGGACTTGAACCCGTGCCCTTCTGACTGCCGGTCAGCTGCTCTCCCAATTGAGCTATGGCGGCTTATCTTATACCCGCCAAATGATTCAATATATACTAGTGTTTCATTCAACAATTACTGCTTATTATATTTTTCCACCTGAAAACAACCAACTTTATTTTTGCGAGAGAGACACTGTTAGTGTTAAATCCAAGATATATAGACACTGTTAGTGTTAAATCAATTGGGAGAGCAGCTGACCGGCAATCAGAAGGGCACGGGTTCAAGCCCCGTTGGCGTCATGTATCTTTTCTCGGAAGATTTTTCAATGTGGATGAGTGTTTCAGGCTGATAATTATTGCTTATAATAATTGTTAGACTTTCTTTTTGATAAATGTTTTCATAAACCAATATTTTTGGTTTCGGTGTCATTTTTAAGACCCACACTCTAGATATACTTGGTCGAAGATCCTCACAGATAAAAAAAGATATAATTATTGTCTGTGGGGAAGTTGAACGACGAATTTGTCAGATGATATTGTTATGACGTCCGAGTAGCGCCTTAGGCCCTCTCCGCCTCGACAGACCTGCACCGCTTTAGTAGACTCGCAGGCGTCCGTTTCTCATTTAATACTAGATTTGATTTTAATTTTAGCTTTACTGAGAAAAATGTATGCAAGGTCGTTTACAAATATTTAAAAATAAAAGTTCCAAACAGTATTGTAAGTACATGCCTACATATTATATGATTTGAGATTTTCACGGCCAAAACTATTATCGTGATTTATTTTTGGGGTTTTACGCCGTGTTGTGTTTTCCACGTATTTAGCCAAAGCTTCGGAAAGCGTGTAAGTGTCCGTCATCAGGGCGGATGTGCAGATTGTGTTGAAGTGGGTGTTTTTAAATGCGGAAATGATATTACCGTGATGCGCGCGTTAATCCACTACCTGTATTTCAGTTAAATAATCAGTTAAATAAATGTGGTTTTCGGCTTTTAGTTTCGGCGTAGCCATCAAGTATCGGATACCAACACTATTAAGCTTAGCCACATCATATCCATGAATTTTAATTTAAAAAATGTGAAATTCGATTTTTTTTTTTTTTTACATTAACTCCACACAGGAGGCCCTGAGGAAAATAATTTCCCTCAGGGCCTATGTCATCTGGGATGCTGTGTGGAGGGTCTTTTTGAGGAGAGGAAGGAATGAACATCGGTCTTGAAGAGACCCATGTTGTAGGAAGGAGGAAACACAGAGGCCGGTAAATCATTCCACAGCCGAGCTGTTGAACACAAGAACGAGTCGAAGAAACGACCCGTTCTCATGTGACAAATGTCAACCGTGTACAAATGTTGGGCACGCGTTTGGCGTGTTTCCCGACTATGAACCGGTGCCGAAGGGATCAATGATGCTAGTTCCTCGGAGCATCTTCCATTGTAATACCGGTAGAACAAGGATAGCATTCCCACCCGACGCCTGTGCTCTAAAGATTGCAATCCGTCTGTTAAGATGGGAGAATCTATCAAACGGACCGCCCGTTTCTGAACAGAGTCGAGGGTATTTTTCAGGTATTTTGGAGCTCCAGACCAGAGGTGGCTGCCAAATTCAACCGTGGGGCGCACTTGCGATTTGTACAGGGTTAGCAGTTGTGTACTGTTAAAGTATCTGCGGGCCCTGTACAGTACGCCCAGTTTTTGGGAGGCTAACTTTACTCTGGCTTCGATGGAGCCCCCATACCTGAGCTGGTCACTTAGGGTTACACCAAGCATATCAATGGAGGGCCTGTTCGGAAGATTGCTTCCGTTGAAAGAGACTAGATTTTCATTGCGATCCCTTTTAGACGTAATCAGACAAGATTGGGTCTTTGAAACATTAAATTCAACGAGATTGTTTTTACCTCAAGAGAAAACACTCTCGAGGTAACCGTCCATTCTTTGCTTCAAAGCCTTACGAGCTGTTGGAGTTTGTGAGCCCTTTGGGGGCTTGTCAAACAAAAAGCTATCATGAACTGTACTGTCATCCGCGTAACAATGAATTGGTGCACATGACAAAAGGAACGCCGATTTCCTCCGTAAATCGGCGTTCTCGGTGCGTTTTGGGTCTTCCCAGGTCTTCAGGAACAAATCAAAAGTAATAGCCGCCTTCAAATAAATGCTCGGCAATTTGTGTCGGAATGAGCGAGTTTGCACGCACGAAAAAGCTTCCTGAGATCCTTTTGGAAATGGACCGCTCTGTCCAAGCTACAAGCTTTTAATTTTTTTTTTGTTGGAAATCTAAACCATATATTATTTATTTCCCTTCCCATCTTTACCTGACCGATCAATCCATGAAATTAAAACCTACATTACAAGCCACCGCCACCCTTTAAATCAGACAAGTCCCTTCTATGTATATCCAAATGTTAATTAAACGTAGAGCTTTCTTCCTGTTGCGGCCAAAAGTACGCAGCAAACGATTAGGGTTGACCTACTCGCAACTTCTGTTACCCGGGAGCTTTTTGTACTTATAGCTTCACATTTAACTGAATAGTAATGAGTTGTTACAATTATTATTTTACTTTTTAGGAAGCTTTCTGCTCATCGACCAAGTATTATCTAGACAGGGATTGTGAACCTTAAAAGTCACCAAAACCAAACATTTATCCAAAAGAAAGTATATTTATTATCTCGTCGTCGAACGATCGGAGGAAGCATCGCTATAGGTCTGCAGGAAGCAAATAACATGAATTCCAGCAAGTTCGTCCCAATGCCCAATAAACTAACTAAACTAGCTGTGAAAATCATTTTTCAAAAACGATTTGATGATGTAGTTAAAAATATTTTAGATAGGTCCTCTCACGGACTTTATCACTTCAATTTCAGTATGGGGAGGGAGTATGGGTACTACCGCCGCGCCGTCCATGGAACATTTTATTGGATTACCAACACTTCTGCCATAAGTCACCACAAGTGGTTGGCTTCGTTTGGTGACTTAGCAGGGGTGCCGGGGTTCATGTGGTGAGGTTTATCCGGGTCTTGGCGGTGGATACGTCTGCCACCAACTGGCTGGCAGGCCGGATCGGGAGAGAATGGTTAGGGAAGCCCTTTTGACTTCTACAGCCGTATTCTCTCGGAACATCGCCTTTTCCTTCTTAGAACTTCCTTCCCTAAAAAGACCCTCCACACAGCATCCCCAAAGATGGCATAGGCCCTGAGCGGAATTATTTTTCTAAAGGCTTCGTATGTGGAGCTAATGTAAAATAAGAATCATTTACAATTTATCAGCTATATGAATATTTAAAATGATATCTTACATTTCTGACTGGCAAAACAACCATGTCAGGCAACAAATTACGACGACACTGTTACCAAAAAATGATTATGGTTTAGCGTACATTTTTAGAAGTCGTATGGGGAGTTGTATGGGAGTTGTATGGATTAATATTGGAGTTGTATTATCAAAGAGTTACCCTTCGGTTGTGTTATTGTTAGATTGAAATTAGTTATAAGAGAGCTAATGTATTGTTATTCTAATATAATATATATCTTTATTGAATGAAATTTGCAAGATTATAACTAAAAAGTACATATTCAGTGTTAATGTTTACAGTGGTTTAAAATTACATAAGTACAAAAGGATATCAACAGAAATTTTTTTAAATATGAACAGTAGATAAATGAAAAATAGAAAATAGTTATAAATTTTTGTTTTTCAGTAATCTGCCTCACTAGGCTAGCCTGTGTTGAGGCAGTAATTTTTAAATCAATTTATAAAACTTATAAACATACCTACACTTTTATTAAAAAAAGTAATCACATAAGAGATTGGTTACATTAATAATAACTTTAAATAAAAGCAACCAATACATTGCTTGTATATTTCCATATTCTATATCGATGTTTCTGTTAGATGTATTTAATGTGAACGACTTCAACTCGCGAATTAGATTTACAATTGGTAAACGCGTAAACAAAGTTTTTGGTAACTCATTGCTCTTCGTGACAGGTGTGATCAATGTCACTTTCGCCGCTTTGTCGGGTCTTTGTGTTTAAGACTAATTCGGTATATTGTAAGTGTATTAATTTGAGTATGAATATTCACACGTGTTCAAGTAAAGTTTGTTTGCAAAATGATTAACAGCTTTCGCAATCACTTTCATATATTACATATATAATATGATTTGGACTTGCCAGTTTCATTTGTTATTATTGTATTTATGTACACTAACAGTTAGTTAACTGCTGCTAGGCCCTGCCGGCGGCTTTTGGTTCGGCTTTACCAAGTTAGAGTGTTGGTGATCATTTTATAAATCCGATAGGAACTTGTTCCAAAAATAGCCCATTCCTCAGGCCTCGTCATATATCTACTCAAATTTATAAAATCTTAGTACCTATACCTAGGGGGGCACGTTCTCATGCGACCTGCTGACGGAAGCGGTGCCATCCTTTGACGGATTCTTGAATTAGAAACCGAATTACAACGGTAGCTTTGTTTAAAATTTCACTTACACAGATGTTTATATGGCGCGGCGCGTAGACATAAATTTCAACCACGCAGACGCTAACCTATTAATACTGTTGGATTCGTTTTTTTTTCTTGTCAGTCCAGGCTTAGTATTTTTAAGCAAAGCATTAACTTAAAACTATACTTTTGAATGTAGCTAAAACTTTGTGGTTATCCATTGTAGATAAATGAAAAAATTTAACTTTGTTTGAACCACTTTTATATTTGAGTAAATCCGACCCGTTTCAAAACGAACGTTCCTTCTTCAGGGTTACATGTTTAGTATACATTTGCCCTGAAGAAAGAACGTTCGTTTTGGAACCGGTTGGATTTACTCAAATACAAAAGTGGTTCAATCAAAGTTAAATTATTTCATTTAACTTAAAACTAATCTATTTTCATGTGTGCGGATTCAATTTTAAAGAATTCGTTTCAGGGCTGTTGTGGCGCGAGTTTTTTAAATTTAAAATTTAAACATTTTCTTCTATTTCGGACGAATGCAATCCTCTGTGCCACCAAGTACCTATTTATGCCTTGTTGGGTACCTACCCGTGGATTCTTTTACAATTTCCATCCATCCAACAGAACTCTTATTTTGACAAATGAAACGTTTTCAAAAAGTCCCAGCTTTAACGGATTTGGAAAAGTAAAGCCGCGCATTGCGCATTTTCTAAAATGGCAAAACTGCTCCGGAAAACTGAGCCAAAACGGCTTCAGTAAAGTGAGCCACGTCGTATCTTTAAGGGTTATTTAAGGAGAAATGGGATAATTGATACATCTAGGATTATTCTATATCCTTTCTGTATCAGTCACATGATAAATGACTATAATATCTGAAGGATTTCCTCAGCGAGGCCTTATTTATTGGCCGTCAAGTTGGCTGCTTTCGGAATCAGGATATTAGGGGAAACTAAGCGCTATTTATTTATCACGACAAATATTATATTGACTGAGAATAATAATGCTTTTACTCGTCGTCCTCTCCAAGAACTTTGTACCATTAGGGTGAAATCATTAGACTTGTAATTAGATTTGGCAATGTTGGATTGATGGATGGTTTGTGTTTCAGCTCGAGTCCTGCACGAGGATGAAAAACCCTTGGATATTCTCCTTTCGCAGGAGAATGGTGTCAAGTTCATCCTTCGTTACGCAAACACTGGTAAGTTTTTATGATACTAATCACTAACATTCATTTTATCTACAATATTATATATATTTGCAGTGCAGATTTTGCCAAATACTTGAAAAAAAACACAGGATTACTTTTATTACATTACGTGAAATTTGAATTCTGCTTGTCATACGATTGTAAGTTGCAAGCAGTACCTCTGACAAATTAAAATCTTAGAAATGAATATAAAATTACCTGTATTTTTTATTTATTTTTGTTTTGATACAATATTTAACATTTTATAGCATAACTAGCTGACCCGACGAACTTCGTACCGCCTCAGAATCAATAACTGTTGAATTAAATTAAGTATTTTTATTAAGTTAAAAATTACACAATGAAGCAATTATCGATGCCCAACTGTCCGTGTTTTGTTTTTGTCAGTATCAGAGATGGCGTTGTGTATGAATTTATATTTTTTGTGATTTTATTACTTTTCCACTTACTTACGGGAATTTTTGAAAGGAAGCGGGTACGGGTGCCGCCGCCCCGGGAACCATTTATTGGATAACCAACACCTCTGCCATAGGTCACCCCAAGCGGTTCGCTACGTTTGGTGATTTAGCAAGGGTGACTTTTGTGCGGGTCTTGGCGGCGGATGCGTCTGCCTACCTGCTGCGTGGCGGACCGGATCGAGAGAGACTGGTTGAGGGAGGACTTTTGACCTTTCCAGCCGAATTCTCTCTCGACCAATGGGTCGAAAGAGTCCGGCTGGAAAGGTCAAGGTAAAAGGTCAATTCCGCTCAAGGCAATGGTCTTGCACCGCAGTTGGGATGGATTCACTCCCGGATACAATGACCTCCAGATTCCTACCCACCCCTCATGCCTTTTTCCTTCCCACTTTTTTACTCAACAGAGGTGCATATGGTACCACCCAACGATTGTCAATGTCAATGTCTACGTTACTGATATTTTTAATGAATGATTGTCCGCCATTATCGCTATTTCTTCGACGATATATTGCATATTTAGGGTTGCATGTATTTTTTAATGCCTCACCATAAAAAAAATAAAAAAATTGTCCAAAAAAAAAAAAAAATTCGGAGTGGAACACCCTTTACTTTTAGGGGTATGAAAAATAGATGTTGGTCGATTCTCAGACCTACCAGATAAGCACACAAAATTTCATCAAAATTGGTCCAGCCGTTTCGGAGGAGTATGATAACAAACACCGTGACACGAGAATTTTATATATTAGATTTAAAAATTTTGGCCTTACTGGGTGGTTTACCCGTGCTGAAGCAAAACCTCCTAGATCACAAGGCCGGGACACTGAATGGAATCAGCCTTCTAGCTTGTATGAAAACCTCAAAAAATTTTATTTTTATTTATTTTTTTAAATTACTAAAATACTTTTAAATAATTTAATAAATAAGAATATATAGAAAAAAATATGTAAAATGAGAGTTTTTGTGGTATCCCATACAAGTTAGGAGGCTGATTTGAATGAGTGTCCCGGCCTTGTGATCTAGGAGGTTTTGGCTGAAGCCCCCATTTTCTGAACAAGCTTCTTAAAACATATAACTCTTTTGATTTGAATGTAAGATTGTGCTTGTGGATATTTGTAATCAAGCGTACTGATTTCGGTTGTGTGTGCATGCGTGAAGTGATGCTAAATAATCCTGCGCGAAATTGTTCACGTTAAATGGACTTTTGCTTTTCAAAATTGGAACTGATTGAAATTCAGACAAGTGATAAATTTAGTACCTAAAATATTTTATTTTATAATTAAAAATTCTATATTTTAAATATATATGTCTTTTTGCCATATTTTTGACAGACGAATTTTTCACTAGTATGCGCTACTTTAAAATAAAATAGGTTTTGCAACAGAGCACTCAAAACTGAATATTACCTGACGAGCAAATTTAAAATACGAATATGTAAATAAAATAAAATGTTGCTGTATTTTTTTCATTTTGAAATATTATTATAATATAAAAATGATAAAATTCCAGCCATATTTAAATAATTGAATAAATCAAAAAAACATTATCATAATATATTTTAGCATTAGACACTCTTTCCTAAAAGCTTACGGCTCTAAGAGAACCTCTTTGGAATAATCGGATTCCCGGTAATCTGCAGATTTCACAAACGAAGGTACTCATTGATACTGCTTAGTATTTATGTATTTAAAAGAACACTCCTCCAGTGCTTTATATTTGGTATATTCTGGTCCGGAAAACACTTCCAGAATAAGATGAGCATTAGTCTTATTAAAATTGTTCAGTTTTCCTTCCCCGGGAAGCCATTTATTCACGTCTCTTCGCCTTCAGCCACCTGTTGTTGGTCGGGAGATTGATTGCTGAGCCTTTCAGTCCCGTGAAAGCCTTAAATATGCCGTGAAATGGCGTGAAAGCCTCCGTGGTAACGGATTCCGCTTAACCGTTAAGTGGGTAAAAAAAAAATTAACAGAAGGAACCCGTTTTTTGACTAAATAAAGAAATTAGGTTAAATGGTACTTCTGTTGAAAGGTTTTCTTTACTTAAAAAAGTACTAAGTACCTAAATGTTTCTGATAAAATAAAGTACGCGCCCTTTAATGCTTGAATAGAGAAAAGATAATGAAAAGTTTATTTTTCTCGCATTTTCTTTTTCAATTCTAATAAGTGTAGCCTTCATTTATGTTGACGGTGAAAAATAATATGGGCGTCGGAATGCGAACACTAAATACAAGGGTATTCTGGGAAAAAAACGTTTTAGACCGAAATGAAAAATGTTCGTAAAAACGTATTACCGTTCATTGCTCACACAAATTAACTATACTATGGCAAGAATGTCTGAATAAGACCCTAGCCTAGGCTATAGGATGTTTCATTTTTATATATTGTCCTGATTTAAATCGAGCGTTTAGCATTTCATCTTCTGTAAATTCGTTTGTACGTTCCGTTTCGAGCTTCAAAAATCAGCTGCACCCACTTTGTTATTCTAGCAAGTCTTACTTTGACCAGGTGGCTAATTATCTCTAGATAGTTGATTGACTTGCGTTTTGGATAATCTGATGAATCTGCTTTATTATACCAGCAAGCCTCACTAGATGGCTAACTTTGATTAGTTAGTTGACTGATTTGCGTTTTGGATAATCTGCTGAATACACTTTATTATTCAAGCAAGCTTAAACTTTGACTAGATGGCTAACTTTGACTAGACAGTTGACTGATTTTCCATTTAGATAATCTGCTGAATGCATTATTATTTAAGCAAGCCTTACATTGAATAGATGGCTCACTTTGACTAGATGGCTAACTTTGGCTAGATAGTTTACTGATTTGCGTTTTGGATAAACTGCTGACTCCACTTTATTATTCAAGCAGGCCTTACAATTACTAGCATAGCAAGTCTGTCATTGAAAGGGTGACGTTTCTTTTGACAAATTGTGTAATTACTTACCTAGATAAAATTAGAAATATACTTTTTGGACCTCATGTCTACTGATCACAGAACTACTAATTTAATCTCTAAAAAAAAGTATATTTGCACGTGGGAACCCAAGAGCGAGGCCCCGATGGTTCCCTTGGGACATGTGCCATGCCTGATCCAAGCTTGTGGAAGAAATGAAACAAGGCCGGTAAATAATTCCGCAGTCAGGAGTTTGAACACAAAAAACTGTCGGAAAAACAACAAGTTATAGCATGGAAAATATCAACCATGTACAAATGTTCCTTCTTAATAATTAAATGAAAAAAAAGTTACATACATTACTCTGCCATTCATTGTTTCTACAAAAAATACTTCCGGCATACTATATTGCATACATGTATTAAATATCTTTAACCCAAACGGGTTTTATAAAGTCATTTAAATGTTATTTGTAACACTTTGTGGGTATTTATATACATAATAAAATAACTTTGTTTGAATACCACTTTATGATACATCTTTCGATTCAACGTAAACCTTCAACAGGAGTGTATAAACGTTTAAAGGTTAACTAGGAGAGAGAGAGGGGGGGGGATTAGATACTCGTGTGTCAAACAGTCCCATTTTAAAGATATTTCCCTTCCCCACATCTACTTTTACTAACTCTCTCTCTTACGTACTTCCCCCACAAGATGAGTTCTTTCTATCTCTTATATTTTACCTTTAAATACTGTGTAACTCTGTAATTTATTTAATATGTTTTATACACCCCTGATGAAGGTTCAGGTTGAACCGTAACCGGTTTGTTAATATATTACAGATATACAATAAAGTGGTTTTCAAACAAATTTATTTTAATGTAATTATTTTAGTTATTTTCTAATTTCAGTTGTTAAGGAAAAATATTATAATATATCTTTCGCTCTTTTTAAATAATAATTAAGTTACATAAAAAAGATAAATCCAATGCACCCTGTACCAGCACTTACTGAAGGGCTCAAAATATCATGATGTTTTCGAAGATTTTAGTAATCTATTCCATTATTCTTGAAAAATATTTTCTTCGGTTGGGTGTAATACTATTACGGAAGACATTTTCGACCGGCAGAGAGAGTGGATAGAAAAATCTTGCTACAATGGGTTCGCAATAGAACCCCTATTGAGTTAATCATTGTCGAGAAATGCGATAATCGATGCCAGTATCAATACAAACGACGTTTTTTTTCGTCATCACTGGTCACTCAGCCGAGTAACTGTCCTACCCCTCACCCCGACTTTAACTGATACCTAATAATTTTTGAAGTTTTAAGTTTAAAAAAAAATAAAACATCAGAATTGTCACCGGAGACCAAAATTTCATTTACATTTTTTACTTCAAATAATGTCAGGAATCACTGATTAAAGTAAGTCAAGTACGTCCCTTATCACCCAGTACAAAAAACCCCTGTTCGTTTAAATAGAAGTAAAAAAAATATATGTCAAAAAGTTTGGTTTAGCTGGGGTGATTTTATAAATCTAATTCTATTTCACGTGACCTAACTTATCGTCTTTTAAAATAGATGAGTTTCGTGGTTTAACGTCCCTATGATTGGCGTATTTTTCTAGAATTCATTAAAAGTTTTCCATGTAGGACACTATTTTCTTCAAATATCTTCCAATTAACCTGGAAAGGGTCAGTCCCGAACGGTTTGGTAAGAAACTATAGATTTAGGTAGTCGAAGCTACCTACTATTCTACTTCTAACACGTAAAGGTATACAGCGCGGAGTGACGTCACTTGTTCCTGATGTTGATTGATTATGGCTACGGAAGCGTCGATATATGAACTAAAGCAGAACCTATCCAGATACCTACAATCCCACAATATACCTGCGCCTGCTCTCAACACAGGTTTTCCTAGAGATGGGCATAGTACATTCTCCGTGGACTAATGTAATGGGGTATTTTCAGAGTAATTTTTATATTAAATAATTTTAACAAATTTCGTACAACGATTTAAAATGTGCCATTTTCGATCTGCCGCCAAATACTTTCCTTTTACGCCGGAACGTCGGTGACAGCCGTCTTACCAGCCAGGGGCGTTTTATAAGTCATAATGACGTTGTACCCAATCGGAACCGTTTGTTTGAATTGATTTTTAGAAACCCCCAAACACCTGCATTTATACAAATACAAATAACTGTGTATATTACTACAAATAACTATTCTCTTACTTCTACAAGTACACACTAACATAATGCAACCCAAACATGCCTATTGTAATGTAATAATTAAAGTCAGTACATATGAAATGGTGAAAGAAAGGATATTCAAGAGATGAAAATACAAGCAAATATGATAATTCCTTTAAAATTGTAAATATCTTTGTGAACCACTGTTCAGCATTGAAACGTTGCTAGAAAAAACTAGTGTCCGACCGAAACAGGACTTTCTACCGAAACCGAAACCGAATCTTCGGTAGCTGCCTCAGTTTCGGCCGAAACCGAAACCGAACTTTTTTTAGACACGTTAAAAATCTATTGTTTACTGAAATTTGGCTTATTTTTTACATTTATACAAACACTTAACATGTGTTAACTGAAATGGAAAAACAATAATTGAAGTATTTTTCAAAAAAATAATTTTTTTTGATATTACTAAAAATTAACAAACATGTTAACTTATGTACATTATAAAGGAGGACCTCATTGATTGAGTATTTTAATTTAAATTGCGTTTACAATCACAACATTCTTAAAGACTTAATTTACCATTTATTGAAATCTTTTGCAAAGTTTCGGTGCGACCGAAGGAAATCTGCCGAAACCGAAACTGATGCCGAAACCGAAACCGAACCTTCGGTCGGTCACTAGAAAAAACTAGCCGCGTTTGGTGACTAGATCTGAATACCAAGGCACTTTTCTACCTTTCTCTTCTCAATTCATTTCCCCTTAACCATTTCCTTCCCTCCCCACGATCTTCAGCCTCACAACATACCCCGATTGGGGATGGCAAAGTCTCACTGGCTCCAGACGATTTGGAGCAGATGGGACTCTTGTACGGTATTCACTCTTAAAAAATATTTCATGCGTACTTTCTAGTAGGTACATAAAATAGAGCCGTATTTTATTTATTTAATAAATTTTATAAGTTACAGTTTTTTGTGATTTTTTCATTTCATTTCACCGTAGATACTAGGCCAATGCCCGCATTGTGGAAGTCATACGTGATTTAAATTATAATGTAAGAAATGGAAAAATACTATTTTGTAGAAACGAAAAGGAAAAAACATATTTAAGGATAAATAAAACTAAATCTTATGTATAAAAATCCCGTGTCACCATAGACATCCAAATGACTAGACAAGCAGTTACAGGTGAGGGGTCAAACCAAACCATGGAGGGCGAAGAGGGGAAAGATGACTGTGATTCGTTATACAATCAATCTGACAGTAAATAGGCATCTCGCATTCCAATATCACCATTTAGTTCTTAAAAGCAAAATCTGCTTTGAATGAATAGACCTTTTTACATGGGAGCGCGAATTGCTTGCCACGATAATAACATATTTGCTAAGGCCAAATGCTCGCCCCAAAAAGACTCGCCCCAATACACATAGCAATATTTTGTTGCCGTGTTTAGTTAAAACACTATTACAAATGTTTCATAATTTACTTACCCCTGTAACCAGCGACGAGGACACTGGAGAACCGCCCACATTCGCTATGTCTATATAATATGTACCTATAATGTATAGCGCAAGCTGCCGTTTTTGGCGTGATATTTCGTAAAACGTATAGACGTTACTTTCGCGCTGGTCACTACAAGAATGATGACGTCACATATTTTAGATTCTCTCCCCTCCCCATGGAGCGAGCTGGCGCCAAGGAGGAGCTTATAGCCGGTTCCATGGGGAGGGGGAAATATTACGTTTTTATCACTTAGGGCAGGTCCAGATATATTCATATGTCCGTGCGTGTCACAGTGTTTGTGCTCGCACTCCTTCGAAACGGCTTCACCGATTTTTATGAAATTTTTTATGTATATTTAAATTAATTTGGTAGGTATGAGAATAGGTTTTAAAGTATATATCATACCGCTAGGTGATTGGGGCGTCCAGAAAAAAATCTATTTTTCGACAATTTTATTTTTTTATTTGGCATCAAAAAATAACTATAACCCCAAATTTTAACCCTCCTCCTCCCACCCTCCCTTTTTTAAATCGCGATTTTAGTATTATTGTATGAACAAATTTAACCGTCTTTCGTATTTCAAACAGAACAAAATTATTTATGTTGTTAAATGACAGATGCGCTACGTCCGCCTCATCGAACTTTCATCCACACATGCGCAAGACATTCATTCGGCATCATGTTCTCGCGTGGGCAAACCATCGAGCTTATTTGTGTTGGCTAAAGACGGACTGACAAAAAATATCGTACACTCAATTGCTCTTCGAAATTCATATTGATATATCATATTTCATTTTCCTACTTTAGTTGGTAGTTTTTGTTTTTATCGGCGGTCATCGTCTACAGAGCTCCATTTGTCTTTCTGTCAGAGATCCCATCCCCACACACTTACAATACATTCGTTAATTTTATTTAACAAACAAAATATTCACTAGAAATAATTTATATGGCTGAACAAAGTTTGTCGGGTCAGATAGTACAAATATAAAAATTAAAACTAAACTGAGTTGCAATTAAAAAATATTTTATATACTTATGGAATATATGGAAATAATTTATTCACACATTAGTAACTAAGATTAGAATATATATGCATGTAAAATTGAATCAATTGATTTAGTTATTAAGCACTTTGCTTTGAAATAGAATCCAAAAGTTATGTTGATGCGGTAGGGGAAAATGAATCTAATCTTAAAGTTAATAGGGCAAACAAAACTTTAATGTAACTTTATGTATTTTAAATGAAGTGGCGAAAACCCCACACTCATTAAACCGAATCTAATTTACATTGAAGTAAATCTAAGGGTTCTGGCTGACTCGCCGTTATATTAAAATATATCCTCTGAAAATGCTAGTCTGGAAAAGCCATCAACGTAATAATAACAGTGTTGATCCAGAGCGAGCTGTTGATGTTATTGGAAACATTTAAGGCTATATAGTTGTAGAACAATATGGGGCAGTATGCGTCGGCTGAGGGGTGGCACGTGCGGGGTTCGTTTTGCATACAGATTGGGGTTTAATCATGCCTTTGAGCATGTGATAGGTGGACTTATTGAGTCGCACACAAGCGGCGAATTTTAAGTCAGACCTACTTTGGGATACTGGAGGATAAACACCTAATATACATTACGGGTACATGGCAATATCGCAATA